>JARWLC010000014.1:72139321-73499321 GCA_033318265.1 Phyllotis vaccarum | reverse complement strand
GTCACACTATTTTTATCACAGTGACAGGAAAAGTTGAGCAGCTTATTTCCATTGTTTGAACTGGTCCATTGCAGCAGTCAGTCTGGAGATGAAAGGTCTCTTACCATCCTCTTATCATCTGACCTTTCATTTAGTGTACCAAGTGACCCTTCTGACAGGTACACTTGTTTAGCCCACCACGTGACATGGAACCAGAACATTTAGAGCCTAGTTCACCAGGTCTATTAGCTAGCTGTCTATTTTTTCACCATGCAGCCCTAGTGGTGGAGTATAACATCATCTCCTTATGAGGGCCAGCCTCCTCCTTCCTCCCCATAGCACACTGAGGCTACCCAGTGTCCCTTGCAGCAGAGCTCCATTGCTATGCTCTCTAGGGTAACCCCGCATCCGATGACATCCACATTCTACTCTGAAAGCTTTGAAGCTCCAGCACCTCACTCTGGAAGCTCAAAGGCTCTTCAAGGGTTACCCAGATCTCCCAGTGTTTTATCCACAGAGCCATAGATGATTTGGAATCTACTCAGGGTAGAATTTGCTTTCTGTGAATGTGGTCATGACAGTCCTTGACACCAAAGGCACTTCTGAATTCTGAATTACCCCCCCCATCCTATCATGACCCTACAGTATGTCAGGTATGCCCTTCTTAATACTTAATATTGTTTTTATTGGTTTCCGTTGACCTCTCTTAGCACCCTAATACCACAAGTATCTCACATTGCCTTTCCCTTTAACATGGTTGCACAAAAAGCTAAACTATGATGGTAGAATCCAGATTCTCTTAGCATAGAATCTCAGTACACTAAGAAGTGACAAGATTGTATTCCAAGGACACAGGGAAGGAAAGTCTGAGAGGCATTCTACAGGTGCACATTTGACCCTTGCCTATAGCCTGAACCCCATGCCTTCTAGCAGTTGCTCTAGCCACTGTGACAACTCTAGGATTCTGCCATCAAATTCAAACGTTCCTCTGCTGAAGTATTACTTAAAATGTTCAGGTTAATGATTTAACTTAGCAGTCAAGACTATGTTCTGAGGTCCATACTTTAGTAGGTTAGTGGACACTTGGACTGTCTATGATTGACAGTGGTCACAAAACAACAAAAAGTAATGGGCACATCCCATGACCATTAACCATAGACCCCTCAGTTTCCTAATGAGAACCTACATAGAGCCAAGATCCAAGCTGGCAAACATAACATGGCTATTTCCACAGAGGAGACTGTGAAACAGTCTTTCCTTGGAACACATTAACTCACATGCTGAAAGATTCCTGGGTACCGCAGTGATATGAGATATGCACCTTTGAGATCTTCACAACTGTGATCTTGTGACACATGAGGGCTGTGTGTGTGTGTGTGTGTGTGTGTGTGTGTGTGTGTGTGTGTGTGTGTGTTGAGCATGTCTGTGTTTTTGACTATACATCTGTGTATATACATACAGGCACACACATATCCATACATCATCTACATCACTAAAATATTTTCCTGCTCAATAGCTGAGCAAATGTTTTATGGCTCATTGGAAAAATCCAGAATGAATCCTTCTGTCTTCTCTTATTGAATAGCATTACTGATTACTGCTTTCCAATTTTAAATCATTTGAAATGGGGATAGCATATGTTAAAATAAATCTGTTCTTTTAAAAATTTAAGTGGAAATATCATCTTAATTTGGTACTCTAAGGCAGGATTTAGTCTTCCCATGAGAACTCACTAAGTTTGAACCCAACTACCTTCATCCTTTCTGCTTCCTCTCTCTTGGTCTCTGTGTGGGAGGAGTGAGGGGCAGCCAGGGTGGACTCAGATGTCCCCCCAAACAGCTCAGTCCCATCTGAGTGGTCTCCAAGGCACTTAAGTAAATATATCGCACTCACATTAACAAACACTATTTCCAAGCATTCTGGGGCAGATTCTATGGCACTTCAAAAGAGACTAAAGGCTGGGGGGAGGTTCAGATGGTAAGCACTTGCTGTGCACACTTGACAACATGAATTTGGATCCTGGACTCAAGCTAAAGCCAGACGCAGTCATGCAAACACCTGTGATCTGAGCTCATGCTGCAAGGAGGTGAAAGGGGAGAGAATGTCTAGAAGCCACAGGGCATCTATATCCTAGTACACATATGCAGCAGGGAACAAGAGACTCTATCTCAAACAATATGGTCTTCTGACCTCCACACACACCACAGTATGTGTGTACCCCCAACACATAGCATGTGTGAACCACTCCACGCACACCATAGCACGTAAATCCCCAAACCTACATACCATAGCATGTGCTGATCACCTTACTCACTCCCCCTCCCCATAAACCCCACACAGAATGGTCCAGCATCTCCAAGGAGAAAGAGCCATTGTGATCTGTAAGACTCCTTCCTTTTTTTCAATGTCTCCTCACCATATCCTTTAAAAACTAAAGCTCCAAACCACCCATTACACATATTCATTTATTTGACATGGTTTTTTATAAAACTGGGAGAATCATACCAAAATTGGAGAAAGGTAGAAAACAATGGATGTTATGCCTTTTTCCATTTTTAATTCAATAGGTGGCAATTCTCAGCATAGGGAAGTTATTTCTCTTCCTGCCCCCTTCCACCACCACATGAATGGCTCCCCAGTTTCAGGGCACGTGGAAGAGTACCCACCCTTGGCTTATTGAGAAGAAATGGATTCTTGACTGTGATATTCCACACACTTTCTAAGCAAGGTGATAGCTGGCCCTAAGGCCTCACATCACTACCTTTTGGTGTTGGGGTGTGAGGTAACCAGTCCCCAAGATTAGGATGACACCAAGAAGGCCAGGTGTTTGTAAGCACAGTCAAAAAAGCCAAGAAAACCCAACAGCCAAACCACAAGCGAGACACCTTCTCTCTAAGGATAATTGAAGCAGATTTCTCCCACGGCTCCCGCGACTCCCCATCTGCCTGTTCTACCAGCAAGAAGAAACAGAAAGAAAATGAGCAACGGGTTCTTCAGTCTCCACCATGGACTGTTTGGGTTGTTTGTTTGTTTGTTGGGGGGGGAGTAGTTTTGAGAATGTGTCTAACTTTGTAGTCCAGGCAGGTTTTGATTTGTGATACCCCTGCCTCAGCCTCCCAAGTGCTGTGACCACAGGTGTGAGCCTCTACACCCTGCTGTATAGAGATTAAAGAAAATTGTATGTGATGAAGAAATACGACACTTTTTATTCTATTTTACCTCTTGAGTTGGGCGAGTTAAGATTATTATCAACAGACGTAAGACAAAGCACATAAGTATGTTGCACGTGGGAATATGTGGTGTGAGACTGTATGTTTGTATGTGTGAGAGCATGTGCATATGTGAATATGTTTATGAGTACATGCATTATTTTAAAAGGTGAAACCTTGGTCTCCATCTATTTTGCTTTCCTCTCACTGACTCCTAGACCACTCTTTATGGACGTCATGGGGTCAGCTCTGTGGCATTCTTAGAGTCAGGGACGGACCACAAGAAAAGGGAGAAGAAGGCCTACTGATTGCAGTACAGGGAGAGTGGCTTCTCGAGTCAAAGATGCCTCTGTATCTCAGCTGACAACAGGGTCCATCTCTTACAAAAGAACCTGGGTCAAGAATAAGGAAGGGGGCTTTCTCAGCTGTCAAGATCTAAAATCACACCAAGAGCTTATGCATTCATTGTGCAAAACCCACACCCTATTCAACACTGGCATTTTTGCCCATCCTAAGACCCAGTAAAATATAAGAAAATTGCATAGAATCTAGGAAAGTTCTTTTGCATAAGTTGGCTGATCCCTGATTAGAACTGTGAACAGCAATAAGCATTGTCAAACTTATGACTTATGCCCAGAAAAGTCCAGTGAGCATTAATGCCATACTTAGCAAGGGAGGAAGGAGACTATAATAAAAGGAGACTGAATTATGAGATGCTAATTTAGGGTAGAAATATTTCTTTAAGGAGCAGACATTGCACAGGATGTTCACAAGGAGGAGGGCTTGCTCTGCCTGTTTTGAACCTGTCCAGCTGGGCTGAACATTAGCCCTTGTCCAAATACCCACACTGACTCCTTGCCCAAATGCTCACATTGACAAAGACTTTTTAGATTTCTAGTTTTACAAAATCTTCTCTCTGGGAGTAACAAAACTGTATGTGAGACCTCTACATGATGAGATAGGATGCTCTTCTTTTAGGAAAAAAGAAATAGATAAATGAGTTGGGGGAGATGACCTCCAAAGAGAGAGCTCTCACTAAATACAAAGTGAACCCAAATAGTTGATGTTACATTGTTTTCAGACATTGTCCCCAAAGACACTCTTTGCTTCTCCAAGTTCTAGAGGGGCTTTCTTTCTTTGTCTTAATGCCAGCAAAAGTGACCTAAGGACAACTTAGACCCATTAGGGAACTGCCTATACCGTCAATTAACCAAGCCAGCACCAATTGCTGTGTGGACCTGATAGAGTCTCTGGGGTCTGCCTCCTGATGTCAAGGGAGCATCAGAGCTACAGTATCCACAGCAGTCAGGCATCTATTCCCCATGCATGCCAGAAGGGGAGCCTTTTGGGGCAGAGACAGATCCTCTTCCTGTAGGACTCCAAGCAAGCCCCAGTAACCCCTCTACCCTGCAAGTCATCCAGGCTCACCTGCCTCCTGGCATATCCTCATTATTCTGGGCAGTGTGCTCTTTGCCCTCGGGAACACAGTCTGTCCGTGTCTCTGACACTCTGAGGAAGAGGGAAGGGACAGGAGGCATGGGAAGGAAGCTCCTTTACCAGGTGTGCTTGCTTTGGACCTGTCTTAGAGCCACAGCAAAGTCCCTTTTGCAGGCTCTCGATCAGGCTGATCCATGTATGCTTACTATGTCCTTTTTCCTCCAATTACAAAGTAGTTGGGAATATTCACAAGTAACACAGGTTAAATGAGGCAGCCCCAAAGAGAGAGAGGCCTTTGTCCAAAGCTGCTTGGGCAAGTCCACCTTGCTTCTCAGTTATCGATAAAGCCAGGGTAGCCTTTAAAATAGAGGGGGTGGGGCAGGGTGTGCTAACCCACACACCAACTGGGGGTTAGAGCTACAGACAGCAAATAGACCAGATTCTCTCTCTCTCTCTCTCTCTCTCTCTCTCTCTCTCTCTCTCTCTCTCTCTCTCTCTCTCTCTCTCTCTCTCTCTCTCTCTCACACACACACACACACACACACACAAGCACCCCCAGCAACCTTACCTGATCCTGTTGCTGTACAGATTTTCCCGAGGCACTGGGCTCCTTGGCGGTGGTCATGGTCTGTGCGGTCACTCACAACCCCAGAGACAGGAGGAGTCTGACTGTGACTTTGGAGACACCAGAGTCGCAATGGTAGGGTGAGGAGAGCAATTCTAGTCCATACTTCGGAAATCACCAGGTTTTGGGGGGGCGGTGGGGGAGGGAGATGGGGAGAGCAGCCTAGTTTGCTCTTTAAATGCAAAGAGCAGAGACAAGCTCCACAGAGGAAGACGCTGCTGCTCAGTGGGGCTTCTCCAATTAGCCACAGCCTCTGCAATCGCCACAGAAACAATAACTGCTTAGCAACCGGCAACTGGCGGCTGGGTGCAGGCAGGGGCCCGAGCGATGCGCGCTGCTTCCCCACCGCCTCCTGGCCGCGGCCGCGCAAAGGCGCATGCTCCGGCTGTGCTCAGCCTGGCTAGGGCTGGGGCGGGGGCCGCGGAGGGGCCGAGGCCGGTGGACGCTACAGGCGTGCTGAGCACCAGCCGCCTTGTCATTGCATCCATCACGCACCCATCATGAATCCAGGCCACCGCGCGCCCCCGTGGCTGAGCCAGTTGCTTCTTGCAACAGTATGGCCCCGTGGCTCCCACCTGGGCAGAGGGCTCAAGAGGGATGTCATTTTCCCTGTCCTTAACTACAAAATTCGGGTGATTTGAGGTGATTGCAGAGACAGGCCTCCCTTCTTCTGTTGGTCCTGTCGGTTCTGCAGTGACTGGGATGCTGGCTGGTATACTCTTGGTCTCTCTTTACAAGTCAGAAAACTTCGGTTTTGCCTTTAGAGTGGATGGATCTCTATCAAACAAAAATCAACCAAAGAGCTTAGCCTGTGCAGTGTCCTTAGAGACCCCAGGCCCCCTGCTGCATCTGACCACCAAGAGAAGGTCAGGCAGCATACAGTGACCATACAGCATACAGATGGAGACCTGGGCCTCCATCTTGGACCCACCAGGGCCTCCTACTAACCTGAACTCTTGCTTCCTGCTCCTGCAGACACCACTGTAATACAGAACGTTGCACCGAAAACTCTCAGGGAATCAGAGTTAACCAAGAATTTTCAGGTGGAGATGGTTCCTGAACCAGCAGAGAAGCTTCAGGGAAAGCAGCGCCAGAAGTCTTTCCCTCAGCCTCTGCTCTACTCTATTGGCCCTCTGTGGGCATCTTCTTCACTCTTGGTCTGGAGCTCTTTTTCCACTCTCACAGTCCCTGGCTACAGGTAGCTACTTTCTGGAAAGAGCCTGGATGCCTGATGGTGTCACTAATGGCCACTAATTACTTTATGAATTATGTCCTAGGACCTGGGTAGCATTGATCTGATGTTTGTTATTAGGTTTCCACTTAGCAAGAGTTTCAGAATCACTGTCCTGGAATTCAGCCCCTCCGGAAGTCCTGAGTCTGGTTATTTTATAATAACAACAATTGGTAGTTGACAGGCAAATCCTGGCAGGTGCCTGCCTGCTCCCCCACTGACCAGACTCTGATGTTCTGTGTATTTACTTGTTCCTGATTACTTTTTTTTTTTTTTAAAAAAAAACATGATAGCAAATAGCTTACACTGTTTGGCCAAGAGGACAAGAAAAATGACTGTGGCCAGCTTGCCACTCTGAAGTTTGCTTCTGTTTGTCTGCATTGAGTCAGATACTCCTGCAGCACTAGCCATGGCTAAGACAACATCTAAACACATGTATTATTCACCATCACAGCCCTGGTGACCCGAGTACTTAGACTCTAAGTGATTGTCAATGCTGTTGAAAGGCAAGTACAAGACCATGCCTCTAAGGCAGACTCTAGGAAGGGGCTTTGTGCAATGGCAAGTTCCTGTGATTGTGGGAGGTGCCTGCCATACCCTCACTGTATCCCTGGTCCTGGAAGCCACTGTGCTATGAGGTCACTACATACACTTATCTTTAGGGCCCAGTAGCAAGGGAAACCGAGTCTTGGGAAAGAGGTCCATGCAGTGGGACAAACACTCTTGGCCTGTACCCTGGAAGCACCTCAGCTCCTGAGGACCTTAGTCAATCAAGAAAATCAGCAGCCACTGCCACAAACTGCTGTCTCACACAGCTGTCATCTAGAGATTTCCCTTTAGCTGAAACTGTCTGGTACAGGTTAAGTCCTAAGACACCATCTGTGCCATCTAAGAAAGGATCCATTGCTCCTCTCTGAGACAAGAGCAACAGCATAGCTGAGAGCTAGCCACTGTCCCCAGGGACCTCAGTCCAATGGGAAGTGCTCCCTGGGGATGCTGAGCCTTGCACCACGGGCATATAGGAAACTCCTTCAGGCTCTTCCCATTTCACTCCTCAGTAAAGTAGAAAGCTTAAAATAGAATGATAAATCTAAATTGAATACGGTCATCATATACAATTTGCTGGCATTTGTAAGATGACAGAAAACATTTCGAAGGATTTCCTGTTGCTAGCCAGGCTTTGCCTCTCACTCCCTCATCCACCAGCTTTGTCCTCAGGAGTCATTATGTGGAAAAGTGCTGGAGTAAGTATAAGGAGTGGGTGCAGCCTGGTTGTTCTGCTCATGAACTTCTCCATGAGATTCTCTAGTTCTGGGTCCCCAAATGCTAGCTTCTCTATACACTTGACCTTGGTTGCTTTCGTGGATAAAAGAGCAGAGAGTCCTGCCTTATGAGACACTGTAGGTGAAGCTATGCAAATTCAGGGTAAATCTTATATCCCTGGGAGGTCTCTGAAATATCCTCAGAGAAACTGATAGTGGTTGGCTGCTGGAGGAGTGGGCAGAGGGGCTTGCTAATGAACAGACACAATGACTCAGTTCTGAAAAATGAATGCACTTTGAGATCTGTGGTATAGCACTGAGCCTGGAGTTGACTGCCGCACCACAGTAAAAACCTATTAGTGGGGTAGATCCCATGAGTGTTCTTGCTATAGTAAGATGAAAAGTGGGTGTCTTTTGCTAATATTTTATAATTAATCACAACCCCTTTGTAGGAGAAATAATGTACTTAAGTTCATCCTCTTGAATTCAAGTCTTTACAGATTACTGTGCATACAGAGAACCTCTGGCCCAGTTGAACTAAGTCATCTCATGAGTACCTTCTTCAGGTCTTCCTTCAGAGATGTTATTATCCAGCAAAGAGAGCATATGTGCTCCACAAGGCAGCAAGACTGCACAGACCAAAGATCAAAACTTATCTTGTCCTTGGCATTAAATGGCAAAGCTGAGATTCACACCCCTTTGCTGTAGGATTATGCTTCTGTACATTGTAAATATTTGACATTGTAAATATTGGTTTAGTAAAATGTTGGTTGGTCAAGTAGCTAGTTAGAGAAGAAGTAGAGGTGGGTAACCAGACTAGAAGGATTTGGGGAAGCAGAAGAGCAGAGAGAGAGAGAGAAGATGGTGAGATACAGAGGAAGCAGAATGAGAATGTTGCACTGAACAAAATGGTACCAAGCCACATGGCTAAGCATAAATAAAAATATGGGTTAACTTAAAGTATATGAATTATCAAGTAATAAGCCTGAGACATAGACCAATCAGCTTGTAACTAATATAAGCTTTTGTGTAATTATTTGGAACTAAAGAGTGCCGGCAGGTTCAGACTTTGCGAAGGCCAAGCCAGAAACTTCTTACTCTACTCCTTTCTTTGACTTTTTCTTGCCACCCCATACTTGCTGGGTTCACCCCATACTTGCAATGGTTTTAGAAGCATTTCCTAAGTGCCCAGACAGGAGATCAGCTCTGAGTTCTCCAAAATTAGAGTTAGTTCCTTTTGGCTGAGACTGTCCTAGCTTGCTAGGCAGCCCAGAGCACCTTACTAAGATGTGTCTCTAGTGACCGGGGAGGATCTAAGGTGATAGAACACGAGGGCCTTTCAGGAGCACCTTGGAGAGCTCATGCTGATCTCAGCCCTTTCCTGTGAGGGCCTGTGAGTGCGAGGAGGCCCTCTTCTATTCTGCAGGGAATGGTTTTCAAAGTAGCCAGTAAGCATACATAGCAAAGACTGCACCGTACCCTATGTGCAGGCTCAGCTTGGAGCACACTGACTTGGGTGTGCAGAGTCAGAGACCTCTTGTTTCCCCATCCCAGTTTTACCAGTGCCCCTCAGATCCCTGAAGACAGCCTTTCCAAATGGACTTGTGGGCTTCTAGCCACCTTCTCCTCCAGACGCGTATGGGTGGGCACTGGCAATGACACAGCCAAGGTTTGTTCATGGACTTGTAGTCCTGGATCCCTCTGCTGAGCCCAGCAGTTTCTCACACTTTTCATTCACATACATTTACCCCAAGGAGTCAAACAGCCACAGGAGTTTGGCACCAAGCTCCCTCAACCAGGAAGTGTACCTTGATCTTGTATCTTATGCAAACAGTAAAAACTTCGTTGAGAGGGGCACCAGAGGCAGAGATTCAAGTGCCTTGGTGGTGAGTTGCAAAGATTATGAACATGTAGCATTTATCACCTGCCCAAAATACTCTTTTTAATGAACAGTTTCCTGAAAATATAAATGACTTTGGGGTTTCAGGTACAACTAACTGGTTGAAGCAGCCATCCAGGGTCCAAAGAAACACACATATCCCAGAGACACTGAAGACTTCCTATAGGGATGGGGGCCCAGCTAAGCCTCCTGGTCCCCATGTACCAACTATCACTGCTGACACCCTCTCTAGAAGAGTTGGCTATGGTGATATATTATATATTTAATAAAAATAGTCTGCAATATCTGAGGGCAAAATCACCCATAGCCAAGCCATGAGAGTCAAGGAGTGGTGACCCACGCCTTTAATCCCAGAACTTGGGAGGCAGAGATCCTCTGGATCTCTGTGAGTCAAGGCATGCAGTGGTGGCACACATCTTTAATCCTAGCTCTAGGAAAATTGAATCAGCAAGTAAAATAGCTGGACATGGAAAGAAATATAAGGCAGAAGTTCAGCTCTTTTTGCTGCATTGCCCAGTCAGTCTGAGGATTCATGGACACAGGACCTACCCTGTTCAGCCTGAGACATTCAATGGGTGAGAATTAACTGTGGTTTGTTGTCCATCTCTCTGATATTTCAGCTTTTCCCCAATATCTGGCTCTGGGTTTTATTATAATACTAAATAGAGTTTGTGCACCAGTTGGCCTCTGGCTCCCTGCACATCTGAAATCATGGTTTGGGTTTGACCTTGAGAATCTAGTTACTTAGGTGCCAATATTCTGTCCTGGGAACATCTTCATCTCCCTATGCCTGTGTGAGGAACCATGGATGATCCAGACAAAAACAGCAGCTGAGGCTTGGAGATATTAACCAGCAAGAACCATAGGAAGCAGCAACAAGTGGACCCAGACCACCTAGGCAGGAGACCCCTAGTAAGCCTAGCCTAGAGAAGCCTGTGTAAGAGCGACCAGGAAGCTCAGAGCCCTTTCTCCGAGCTGGTGGGACGCCCTTCTCCTGCATCTACTATCCGTCGCCTACTTTGAGAAGCCTAGCAATAAGGTTCTCACTGCTGAGGACCCTGAACTCAAGGCCAGAGCAAGGCTGAACCCTAGGTCATTGGGCTCACCCTCAGTCCTTAACTGGAGGGTCGCACAGCCTGAGGTTCTCCTGCCACCTCCCAGTTTTGAGTTTCCTCCTGGGAAGACCAGACCTAGCATGTGCACCATCGTTCTGCCTATGGTTCAGGTTAGATACTCAGAAAAGACCCATGTTGGATTTCGCCAGCAAGCTTCACCCACCATTTGCTAGACCAAAGGATGCAATCTTTCCTTAAGAGCTGGCTGGCGCGTCTCTCCAGCCAGAAATGGACCAAGGACAGGGGACTGCACTCAGGTGATTTGGGTTTGCTTCGTTCTCACATTGTCTGTCTATTTTAAGAACAGTGAGTTGGTCCTCGGGATGTCCTGCACCCACGGCCTTCCAGCCTTGCTGTGAATAAGAAACACCCATGGTGGCTTCTTTTCAGGCAGGAGCAGCACCTCTCTTGGGACAAGGTAGAAAGACACAGAAAGAGGGAGGAGGCAGGAAAAAGGGTCCTGGCTTAAGCCACTGATGGTCGTGTGCTCTGATCTCTACTCTAAATCTCAGCATCACTTTCCTGTAGGGGGGGGGGCGCAAAAGAACAGCAAAAAAAAAAACCCAGTAAACGTCTCTCCATCCTCACCTCTAAGATGCGTTCTTGAGACTCTCAAGCAGCTTAGCCTTTTTGCCTTCTCTTTATACCACCAAGCTTATCTGGTTTTTTTGCACAAAGACATGGCCTAAGTATCCCTTGGATCATAACTCAAAAATAGCTGCCTAATGGCTTTCTGGACCCTTTTATTGTGAGGGAGCTAACTTTTGCAAGTGTATGGGAATTTCACTAGCACTTGACCTGTCCTATTTGAACTTCCTAGCAACCACAAGAAAGGGTTGTTTTGATCCTGTTTACAGATAAGATGGAGTACAAAGGAAACAGGTATCTGCCAGAGCTCTCTCTGACTGCTAAAGAACGCCCCACCCCAATACAGTCTTTATTCCCTAGCTTCTGTGCTGCTGTACTGGCACCACACTCTAAGTTACATGTTCCCCAATTACTTTCAGCCTGAAACTCTACCCATGAGTTCATGGCTGACCACCAAAGTCCTAAAATGCTTCATTTTGCAAGAGGACTTTAAAATCAGAGCACGTGTATGTCCACATCTGGACTTTGGAGCTCCCTGATAATAATGGGGTTCATTCTTGCAAACCTCATTTCAGAATCTTCAGGTTTCAAGTCCCATGTCCATTCATTTTCTTCTGCCTTGTCCAGCTGTCCCTAAATGAGCTCATACCTCTTAGCATATTTGTATAGCCAGGGCCTGCTGGCCCCCAGGCAGAGCTGCACATGATGGCTGTCCTAGGCAGGGTGTCATGGGCTCTTCTTCAGGTGCCTCATGCTGCTGGGTGACCTTGGCAATGGCGGTGTGACAGATGCCTTGCTTATGATATTTAATGGCTCCAACTAAAATTTCTGGGGCTATTCAGTCAGATCTGGTTTGGTGCCAGCTGTGGAACCAGCCTTCACACTGTTTAGGGTCACATGTCAGGGCTGGTTCAGCTATTTCTACTGTCTCTCTGGGCCCAATAGTATGTCAGGAAAAGTTGCCAAGAAGCCCCCAAAATACACACTGTAGGTGGTCACTCATGTCTTGGCTTTGCAGGCCTTCTGTTCATCTACGTGACCCCTGGTTGATAACTCCTGCTGTCAGGAAGAGTCTTTGTCCCCAGTGTCGGAAAATTTTCCTAAAGTTTTATTAGGGATGTGTAGTGGAATTATGGTGTTCCATTGTAAATAATTGTTCTGACCACTGGTTTAATAAAAGCACTGACTGGCCAAAGGCAGACAGGCAGTATGGGCAGGGCTTCCAGACTAAGAAAACTCTGGGAATAGGAAGAACAGAGCAGAAATGCCACAGAGAAGCCAGAAGATGCAGAGAACACCTATGCTGCTCTGAGAAAAGGTACTGAGCTGCATGACTGAACAGGATAAGAATCATAGGTTAGTTTAAGAGCAAGAGCTAGAAAGTTATATGCCTGGGCTGCAGGTCAATCGGCATACAATTAATATAAGCATCTGTGTGTTTCAGTGAAACTATGGGACTGTGGATCTCAAAGTCCAGGCCACCAGGCAAGGCTGGAAAGTCCGGGCCCCTAGACGAGACCAGAAAGTCTGGGCCAGAAACCTCATACAACAGAGATGCTTTATTTTTAGCATAAAATTATTTAGAAAGCAGACACAAGCACATAATTCCTAGAGAAGGACCAGTCGACACAGTCCTGTCTGCCCCACTTTGCCAAGACCTATCTTATTTGGCTTTGGAGATGGGGGAATGGAAGTGTAGGTGGTGCTCAAATGAGCTGCTTAAAGTTGGAAGCCCATGATAGCAACGGGAATCTAAGGCACTTAGGATGTCCTCTAGGAAGGCGTGCTCTAAGCAAAAACATTTAACATAGGAGCCTAAGAAGCAGCTCAAGCACCAAGGGTTTCTACTACTCCACGTGCAAAGGCTTCTCTCTGCCGAGCTCTTATTCACTCTTTACTGCTCTGTTCAAATGCCCTGCCTGCCCTCAGCCCCCAGAGGTTACTCCCTCTCATCTGTGTTTTCCCATCATGCCTCTGTGTTCCCTGCAACATCTCTGTTTAGCTGCCTAGATTCTTGGCCTGGTTTCAAATTCCTCTGCACAGGACCAGGTAGGGAAAGTGATGTGCATCCATTAAAAGGTTCAAGTATTGAAGTCCTAATACTTTCTCGTCTGGGTTTCTACTACTTAAAGGCCCTGGAGTAATAGCCAGAAGGAAAGGGTGGGTAGGTGTCAACAACATTGTCAACCAAACACTGAAGATGTCCAGGACAGGGCAAGCTGGTCTCTTTAGGGCTCAGCACATGGGAAGCTGAGCATTTAGCAAGAGGGCTCTCTGGTCAAATTTAAGAGGCTTTAGGGAGGTCAGACTAGGCTACAAGTTCTAGGCACCCCTCATCTGCAAAGGGAGACATCACAATCAAGGACATAGCAGGGCATAGTCTGTGAATAACAGAGAGAGTAGAAGGGGCATCACTGGTTTGGCTGCCTGGGGAGGATAAAAAACAGCAGGAGGAAAGCCTGGAGTGACCCATCCATTCAGAGGTCTCTGCATCCTACTGGAGAAACCACCCGACATGCGGTCCTCAGGATGGGGCTGAAGGAATGGCTTTGTAGTCTCTGGAGGCTCCAGCCCACTCCAGTGCCCCCTCAGCACCCAGCACAATGGCTCCACTTTGATCTCTCCTCCTTTCCAGTTATGTATGGACCATTAGTACCTAGAGCTCTACAGCTGGCTGTGCCAGGAGCCTCCCCTGCACATTGCAGCTGCTCCAATTCCTAAAGGAGAAACTATAAAAGGAGGGATGAACACGAGAGGAAAGGAAACGCCTTATTCTGGCACACCAGAGAAGAAACCCATGTGGAAGATATCCCCATTATTCCACCTAGTCAGGGTGCATGTCAGATATGCAATGACATTCTTTTTAAAGCTCTCTTCCACTAGAAACTGTGACAGCTAGAAAGTCTCACAAATTAGAGCTCACCCTTTCCCAGTAAGCAGACTTGGTGGGCTGAGAGATGCTGGGTAGTTAAGTGTTTGCCATGCAAGCTTTTGAGCTGGAGTTTGGATCCCCAGAGCTCACCAGGTAGGCATGGTAGGCAGCCTGCAATACCAGTCTTAAAAGGCAGAGAAACTGGCTAATGAGAGAAGACTATTGATGAGCTCTGTGTTTGATTGATTTTGCCTCAATAAATAAGGTAGAATATGGGTAGATGATTCCCAGCCTCAACCTCAGGCCTTCATATGCACATGCTTGTGTATACATGTATGCTCACATTCATGCACACACACTACCACATACATGCGCTCACTCCATGTCTATAGAGTACATGTCTATAGAGGACTAAGGAATGTTAGTTAGTTTTCTGCTACACTAGCAAAATACTTGACGCAATCAGCTTGTCATGAAGAAAGGTTTTCTTCTGGCTCACAGTTTTGGGGTCCTTGTGATCACTTGGTCCATTGCTTTGAGTCTAGGGCAAAAGGTTGCAGCATGTGGCAAAGCTAATTGTTCATCTGATGGCGAGGAATGTTAGGCAGAGAGGTAGGATGAGAGTTCCATTGCTTGCAAGGACATATCCCCAATGTTAGATGCACCCAAAGGTTCTACTATCTTCCAATAACACCTAACTGGGACTAAGCCTTAGGCACATGGGCTTTGAGTGACAGTCTAATCCAAACTATGGCAGGCTGTTAGCATCTCTCCTAGACATCTCCCCTGAGACACACTCAAAACTAAAGACAACTATTTAGTAGGGTCACAGCACAAGTAAATGGAGACAGGTAGCACCAGAGATAACTGACAGGTTAATTAGACTGTGAAACTAACTTCCTCTCTTCCCTATTGTGGCAACTAGAGTGAAGAGAATAGAACAGGAAATTTGTAGTACTGGCTCCCAGTGAAGGTCTGACCTTGTAAACAGACATGAGATCCTGGAAAGTACTGTACTACATTCTACACAAGCCAGAGGGATAGCATCTGGCCAGGCTTCCCTCCTCTTCCTAGGGGCTCTGACTATTTAACTTCTCTTGGAAGCCTTGTGTGAACCTGTGACTACTTGCTACAGCTCCACTCCACTTCCTACCTCCCATCTATTACTACACTACTGACTTTCCCTTTCACCGGGCCCATCAAGAATTATATCACTACATTGAGTCAGTCTGTGTGTCTAGCAATGGAGGGCAAGCTCTCAGCATGCATGGGGATCATTGTCAGATATGCCAATTCGCACACAGGTCCAAGTGAATGCTTACAGAACCACAGAGGGTTCAGGGTTCAGTTTAAGCTGAGCTGGAATAGCTTAGGAAGGAGGCAGGATGAACACCAAGATCAGGGCTCCCTCTGTACCAGTGGCTCTTCCTAATGTTGCCCCCCTTTAATACAGTTCCTCATGTGGTGATCACCAACATTACACTATTTTTGTTGCTTCTTCATAACTGTAATTTTGCTACTGTTATGAATATCAATCTAAATATCTAGCATGCAAGATATCTGAATTGTGGCCTCCTCTGTGAAAGGGCCATTCCACTCCTCCAAAGAAGTCATGAACTACTGCTGTACACTATCCAGCTACAATGAGAGATGAAGTTCTCAGTTGATAACAGAAGGCATGGGATAGCAGGGATACTCCATCTTTGTGGAGATTTCAAAGCCACAATTAGGCTTTTCTGCTCTGTGGTTATTATCACTCATAAATCTACTGAAAACAGACACAGCTGACAGAAGGCAGCTACTAGACAGCATTTAGAACCTGTTGATGGGTCAGCTTGGTTGGGCTGCCTAGCAGAAGGCAGGAAAATCATTTCTAGACCCAGTTTCTTCCTTCCTTGACCCACTCTTCTGCCTTCAGAACCGCCTCTAAAGCACAGTGTTCTCCTGATATGTGTAGATTCCTACTGACTCTGAAAAGTAATGGAGTCCATGTGCTTGTTCATAGTAAGACATCAAGAGCTGATGGGATCAGCATCTTTTCTCTGGCCTATTGTTTGCTTGATTCTAGCTAAAGACCCATGTATGTCCCTCTGTGGACAAGATTGTGAGTGACTTCAGGGATATTTGAGCCAATCTGTGGGCATACATTTCAAGAGATGAGTAGGCCAACCATTCTGGAACTTCCTCTCAAAAACAGGATTTAGAAAAGCCAAGAGTAGACTGCTTCCAGTGACACAGGTGAGGCTGTGGGGACAAACAGGGCAGCCCAAGCTGGACAGAAACAGATCTTAAGAGTGATGGTCCCATACCAGAGGCCAAAGGAGAAAGGATGCCCTGGGATGGAAAGAAGAGGGAGGAGGATAGGGCCTGCTGCTGAGACATAAGGGTGTCCCAGGGTCTGACTGCCCTGTCCCATTTTATGGGGACTTTGGACTTACAGGAGCCTCTCTGAGTCAGAGATCAGCAGAAGTGACTTTGTTGTGTGGAGTACAAAAGGCTGAATTAAACCTGCCCTGATCTGTATTCCGGGCAACATGCAATTCACAGAGCTTCCTTTACACATGCAAGTTGATTCCCAATTTAATGTCATCTGGGAGTGATGAACAGGCCAAAGGTCACTGTACAAATCAACACATAAGGGTTTCCAAGGCTCCTAACTTATCTCAGTGACCTCTCTGTGTAGAATAAAAAGGAATTTGGGAACATCTGTGACTGCAGCTGAATGGATCCAATGAAAATATAGACTTAGAGTCATTAAAAGAGAGGTTATTGTCAGGTTTTGAGCTTGCTGCTTGGATTGTTTCCTTCTCATTTAATTTCTAAGCCTTTAATGAGCATGTATGACATGCCAGCTACCACTGGACATTGAGAAACACAGATACATAAAGTATGGCCTGGTTTTGAAGGAAGGACTCTTGGTTTTGGGGTATGGTGGTTTGAAAGAAAGTGGTCCCAAGGAAATGGCACTATTAGAGGTGTGGCTTGGTTGGAATGGGTGTGGCTTTGTTGGAGGAAGTGTGTCACCATGGAGGTGGGCTTTGAGGGCTCATAAATACTCAGGCTACACCCATCATCTCAGACCACTTCCTGTTGCCTCCTGTTGGCTCAAGATGTAGAACTCTCCACTCCATCTCCAGCACCATGTCTGCCTGCATGCCACCATATCACATCCCACCATGATGATAATGGCCTGAACTCTGAACTGTAAGTCACCCCAATTAAGTGTTTTCCTTTGTAAGAGCTACTATGGTCAAGACGTCTTTTCACAGCAATAGAAACCCTAACTAAGACAGTGGGGGATAAACAAGGAAATAAGCATGACTAGTCTTGGTAGTACCCCAAGGTAGCTATAGGCAAAAGTGTGCCAGTGAAACCTCCCAGGACCACTTAGGGCTTGAAGGACTGGCAAAGAACTATCAAATGCAGTGGCCTTGAACATGAAAGGTCTGGGTGGCACATGGGGAAAGGCCAGTGGCTGGAGCACCACTGCAGGGGGATCTCAGATGAGGGTCAGGCTAGGCCCCAAGGATGAGGGCATATAACTCCTTAAGGGCCAGAGTCTTCTTTGCAGATAATTGAAAGGTATTAGCTATGAAATATCTTGGGCAAATGGCTATTTGGAAAGGCTCACAGAAGGTGGGAAGCAGTGTGAGGAAGATATCTCAGTGAGGGAATTTGCAGGAGTGGCCCAAGAAAGATGTAAGGAATACCTGCATAAAAGCAGAAGGAAGGGGAAAGGGGAGAGAGTCAGACATCATCAAGGGACCATTGAAAAGCCAGCGACTAGGCAAGTGTCTACTGCTTCCTTGGGGACATTTATCTGTAAGCAGACAGATGTCTCTCCAAGGCCCAAGGTTAGCCAATTCTAGATACATTTGCCTGTCAGTTTTTCTCCTTTCATGTGCACCTTCTCTGTCCCAGGCTCACACGGGTCAGTTAGTGACCTTACCACCACAGATGACCACACCTCATCTCTCTCTCAAGTCTTCCCATCTGCTGTGGCACCCAGCACTGTTTTCTCCACACTCATTGTCTTTCACTTTAATTGCCCATGGTCCCGTGTTTCAGTTCCTAGTCAGCTTGGTTCCAGTAGTAAGCCTGGGTCAGCATTTGGAGGTCAAGATTCGGGGGCTTCTGGGTTAGGGGTGGGATGCTGAAATATTGGTATAGAATTTCATCTTGTTCTCTGTCTATGTGCACTGAGGTACCATGGAGACAGGGACCTACCTGCCTTGTTTCCATCCCTCCCCTGTACTTGGTACATTGTGGGTGCTTCCTAAGCATCTGAGGCTATAAAAGGCAGGAGGGGATCATTGGTTCACCTGCTGCTGGTCCCCCACAAGACTTAGATAAACACTGACTAGGGAAGGACTATCATATCAGAATCTGTCATGGCCCCAGCACCCCAGATGTGTATCTACCCACCCCCTGCTGGGAACTGGCGATATACAAGGCTAAGAAGTATTTTTCTGCCTTGGTGGGTTTCTGGCTTATGTCGCCCACCCCGGCCATGTTGCTGGACAGTGCCCTTGTTCATGCCTTCTGTTGCTCTGGCCTTTTCATCTCTCTTCAGCAGCCTCTGCTGTGCTTGCTGGCTGTCCTGGAACTCCCTTCCTGGTTACTCTGTTGGTTCCTCTTTCCCGTGTCCCTCAGTCTGCAGCCTTTTCTTCTCTGAAAGAGGTGGGCAATGACTAGTTGATCACAAAGCCTAGCAACACCTGTTTTTAAAATAGCTCCTGGCTTGCGTGCTTCACATGTGACTTTCTGTTGCTCTGTCTCTGTGTAGCTAGATCTCCCGGAATGCTCAGAATGACATCAATTCAACAGGCACAGGAGCATGTGTCTGATTTTTTTCCCCATTAAAATATAGCAAGTGCTTACAACAATATCTGACTCACTGTAGTACTCACTAAATATCCATGATATTTGCAGGACCAGAGAGTTTCCTTCCTGCCACTTGAAAGAGAAAATCTGAGAGGAAAGTTTCCGATGGGTAAAACAGCCCTGGATGAATCTAAGTGGCCCATGTAAATGACAGCTTTAGTACTCCAGGAAGATAGATAGTCAAAGCTGACTTGGCAAGTGGACCAGCATAATCCATCTCGCCTACCCTGAGGAAGCGTCGCTGAAGTTGGTAGACACAGAAAAGTGGTGCTTCTGGCCTAAGGTCACACAGCTAGTGAGTGGCAAAGCAAAAGTCCTGAGTTTTATCTGGAGCCCTTTGGACACTTCTATTTTTGGCATATAGATTTTAGTAAAGTCTACCTGTCCTACAAACCAGGGAAGAGGGCACCACAGGGCTCCTACATTCCACTCACACTCAATGTTCCAGGTCCAGAGTACAGATCTCCACTGTGAGTTTACCCTTAAATGCTAAGTACTCTGCTTCTTACCTCCTTGTCTCTGGGCAGTGGGTCATGGAGCAGAACAGAACAGGAATTGCAGAGAAATAAAAATAAATTCATAAAGAAGGGGCCATGCCTCCCAAGGAAGAAGCAGCCTTGATCATCAAAAGAAAAGCAAGCTCTGGGAGGTCACATACTGCCTCATCTTAATCCAGACCCTCACCGGCCTCCATCACTGTTCTTTGCAAAATTAGCATATTAACAGGGAGACAGGAGGAGGCCCTAAGGAGAACCCCAAAGAAAAGATGGAATGTGCTTTGCCCTGCAAATCCTTCAGAGAACTTTCCCACAGGAGGTCCTTCCACTTTCACCCCATTTTTCACCCCCAGACTATTTTTCCTTTGGAAAATAGGGAATGCTTTTCACTGGGGGCACAGTCTCTATCCCAAATTTTCCAAGCCCAGACTTGAATAAATCACGCCCTCCAGCCCATCTCTGTCTTCCATTTCGTTTTGGTAAAGGCAGTGGGTGATAGGGCCTCCAGGCCCCAGAAATAGTCCTAAGGCAGAAGTCAACCAGGTATGACGAAGAATGAATGGGAAAGAGGAACACCCCGACTAGAATTGAATTCTGCAGCAAACAAACTCTGCAAGGCAGAGGCTTCCATGTGCTCTGCTGAGCTCAGGGGGCTGTACAGACATAGAGGGGAGGGGAACCTGGCCTTCTAGAGCCGCCTGATGGACAAGAAACACTGCATCTGGAGGTGTCATATCCATCTAGGCTGCAGAGTTGGTCATCCCTGGGTAGGCGGTCCTCCCTGGTAGGTGGTTCTGCTTGGGTAGGTTGTCCTCCCTGGGTAGGTGGTCATCCCTGGGTAGGTGGTCCTGCCTGGGTTGGTTCTTCTAGTTAAATTGCAGATGTTATGACAAATCCTTCTTGGAGCAGATCTCTCCATAGAATAGCTGTTGTCACTATTGAAGTAAATGCACATGTTATGATGTTATGAGGACAAAATTCATACCAAGCCACATCTTCAGAAGTGGTCAACCTTTTTTTTTTTTTTTTTTTTTTTTTTTAACCAAGAGTTCCATCTCAACAGGAAGGTGGAGAATAACCCCTGGAACTGAGAGATGGATGGGAGCCCAGTCAGGGGAATAATAAGCCACGCTGCCACCTGGCTTCATGCGCAGACATACTGGCTACTACAGGTGACTGCATTTGTACAAGACACATGACTCTGAAGGCCAGCAGGAGGTGGCTTGTCATTTTGCATTCTCTGTTAAACAGGGGGAACCTTCAGGATAGAGAAAAGAGCTGCCCCATTAGAGAGGAGAATGAGGCATGCATCCAGTAGGGATGCCAGCAAAAGATGGTCCTTCATTTGTCTCCAGATGATGGAAGATCCTGAAGATGACCAAGCAGGATCAAAGCCTCCATAACCTCTGCAAACAGCGCCACCAACTGGAGACCAAGCATTCATACACACAGGCTGTGGGAGATAGTTTTCATTAAACTACCACACCTCTTCAGGCTACAGAGAAGCTGCATGGCCCAGGAGAGGGATAGAGTCTTCTGTTGTCTGGGCTTGAGGTCATCTATCCACAAAATCTGTTATTGGGAAGGTTTGCCTTAGAATTCAGAACTTGTTCATAGCTCCCTCCTGAGAGGGAAGTGTACTCTGTGAGGTCTCTTCCTGAGACCTCATGGACAGGGCTTTGCCCACCTGCCTGTGCGCTGCATTCTCTGAATGGCCTGCTATGGCCTCTGGCACTTGTAGTTATGTCCCCAGGCCCAGTGTTCACCCTGAGCATGCAAGGGCAGCAGCTCATGAATGAAGCATCACAACATGATGTCTCCCATGGTAACCGGGAAGTTCACAGAGATGATGGAATTGCCTGGGGCTACTGAGTGAGCTGCAGAATGACTTCAGACCAAATCTCTCTCTCTCTTTGTGAACACCCTTCATATTCTTAAAATGTAAGTTTTCTTATCTGTTTCCCTGGTTTGGGAGAAATGAGACCTACTCTTTCTTAATGTAAAGAATACATACATTGTGATTTGGTGTTAAATGTCCTCCACAGGAGATGGGACCTACCTACAAGAAGCAAGTCATGAGGAGACAGGCCTTGGGGTTTTCAGCCTGGCCTTGTTTCCTGATCTGCTCTGTCTCCGGACCCACAGAGGTAAGCAAACATTCACATGGTCCCATTGCCACAACATGAGCGTCTCCAGACAACAAGCCTTCCCTGCCTTGATGGGCTGTGCCCTCAAACCATGGGACAAAGTAAAAGCTCACGGGGGCTACACAGATGGCCCAGAGCATAAGAGCACCCTGTGTAGAAGCATGAGGAACTGAGCTCAGATCCAAGCACCAGTGTAAAATCCCAGGCATGTCTGGGTGTTCCTGTAACCCTGGCACTGTGGGCAAACAGACGAGAGGACCACTTGCTGGCCACCAGCCTCACATCAGGTTTAGTGAGAGACTGCCTTGAAGTAATGAGGTGGAGAGTGAGAGCAGATAGCAATGGCCTCTTCTGACTTCCACAAGCACACAAACATACTCTCCCATCCGAATAAATAAACAAGTAAAGAAAATATGTTCTCCCTTAAATAGTTTCTTGTTAAATGTTTGGTAACTATAATGAGAAAGTAACTCCTCCCGTATCCAAAGCTGGGAAATCCACGCTGGTAAATGCACATACAACTAAACAAAACAGAAACAAAAACAGTGCTGTGAATTAATTCTATTTTCTTGGAGGTTCACTTCAGTATGACAGAAAAAAATAGATGACAAATGGGTCTTAAGAGTCTGAGAGTAAATGATTTTTCAAAAGTAAACCTCTTGTCTTTTCATCACCAGGTAGTGTAACAGCGGGAAAACACGCCAGAGCCTGCCTTGTCTACGATGGTCTCCTCACACAAAGTGCTCCCCCACAGTGTTCTTCTCACAGACTGTCCTCTCCCCACAGACGGTCCTCTCCCCACAGACGGTCCTCTCCCCACAGACTGTCCTCTCCCCACAGACTGTCCTCTCCCCACAGACTGTCCTCTCCCCACAGACTGTCCTCTCCCCACAGACGGTCCTCTCCCCACAGACGGTCCTCTCCCCACAGACGGTCCTCTCCCCACAGACTGTCCTCTCCTCACAGACGGTCCCCTCCTCACAGACGGTCCTTTCCTCACAGGAAATCTTCTCACAGACTGTCCTTTCCTCACAGGAAATCTTCTCACAGACGGTCCTCTCCTCACAGGAAATCTTCTCACAGACTGTTCTCTCCCCACAAACTGTCCTCTCTTTACAGACAATCTTCTCCTCACAGACAGTGCTCTCTGTATGTATTTAACACATTTACAGCAGAGGAAACAAGGAATTAAAACAGAGTCACTTCCACACTGTGTCAGTCAGAATTTACTGTATGGAAACTGTAAAACCTAGGACTGGGGAGATAGATGTCTCATTCAGTACAGTGCTCACGTAAGCGTGAAAGCTGAGTTTGGATCCTCAGAACCCATATAAAAAGCCTGTATGGTGCTGCATATCTGCTGTGGTGCTATATGTCTATAACTCAGCAGGTTATAGGGGTGGGGTAAGAGAGCTGGGGAGACAAATTCTTGGGGTTCACTGTTTAGCTAATCCATGAGCTTTAGATTCAGCAACCCCCCCCCTCAAAATACAGGTAGATGGGGGATGGCTCAGAAGTTAAGAGCACTGAGTCCTGAGTTCAATTCCCAGTAACTACATGGTGGCTCACACAATCTGATGCCCTCTACTGGTATGCAGAGTGTTCATACATAAAATAAAAATAAATAAAAATTAATACAAGTAGAAAGTGACTAAGGAAAGACACATAGTGTCAAGCTTTGATTTCACACATACATGTGCACACATACACAAACAAGTACACACATATATCAAGAAGAATCTCTCTCTCTCTCTCTCTCTCTCTCTCTCTCTCTCTCTCTCTCTCTCTCTCTCTCTCTCACACACACACACACACACACACACACACAAACCTAATTATGCTTCTCCAAATATACTCCCTATAGGTTTACACTGTGAGCTCTCATATTTTTTAAGCATTTCCTCAAAAAAACCTAAAAACAACTCCAATTTTGCAATGTATCAAACATGTTCTTTCAATGAGCAAAGTATATTCCCAACACACTGCAACCAACACCAGAATTCTCAAAGCATCTCCATTTTCCCAAACATACGTTTTACCTATTAAGCGATAATTTGTTTCTCCCCCTCCATGCACTGATGGCTTCTAATCTGCCTTGTGCTTCACAAATTTGTCTGTAGATGTCTCATACATGTGGAATAGTACAATATTTGTTCTTTCCTGTCTGACTTGTTTCGCTCAGCACAATGCCTTCAAAGTTAATCCATTCTACAGCACATTCTAGAAATCCTTTTGCTTTCTTTGGCTGAGTGATATTCTATTGATTATATATACCACACTAGAATGTTTCTCCCTGGTGACTGTTGTTTAAAATGCTGCAATGAATATTTTTGTGATTTTTTGAGCCTCTCTCTTTTAAAAAAAGCCTTTTCTGGTTTGTGATCTATATTAATTATAGTAATACAGCTGGCAGGTTAGAATTCACCAGACTAAGCTATCTCACTTAACTGCTTATTCTTAAAATAACCCTGTCAAATAGGTGACAATGACTCTTGTTTTCATGATTGGTAGACTGAGGCAAAGAGCCTTGCAGCACTTTGTTCAAGCTCACACAGTCATGCCACATTGAGGATCCTGAACAGTGCAGAGTTTCTGTCTGTATCCCTCTTTTCTGTCTCACATGCTACTGATTATAGAGGCAGTGGAGGAACTCAGAGAGCAGCAGACTTGGTGATGGGGGCTTACGGAGAGAGCAAAAGAGGCAGTGGTCCAGTAAAGAGACAGCTGCCTCTGAGATCCCTCACTTCCACAGCAGGATGGGAACTGGAGGCAGAATGTCAGGCATCCCTTGTCTGTAGATAAATGTTCTTATTGCCTCTGAGAACAGAGAGCGAAGTCAGCCATGTTCTGAGCCAGGACTGATCTGATCCTGACCTGGATATCACAGGAACTTTAGCATTTAGGTGAGGCTCTCAAGAGTTATGATTCTTTTATTTAATCTCCCAGTTCAACCAGACATTTACAATAACTTCTAATCCCACTGGGAAAGCGCTCTGTATTGATCTACCCTGGCACTCATGAGAGGTTTCTGTTCATTTTCTCAGGTAAAGGCTGGGGCAAGCACTTTCCTTAGAGTGTCTAATCAGCACTTATAAATTCCTTTGCAACAGGGGAAAGCACACATGACTGCCTGGGCAGGAACTCGCTGGGCTGCAGACTGGTCCCTACATCTTAGTCTGTAGAGGGAGCTGTACCCACCCACAATGGATGCATCTCTCCTTAGGAGACCGCAAGAAGGAATCCAGTTACCTGGGAATACAAATCACTGAGTTAGTTACTGCTGCCTCTGCTTTGTTACCTGTATACTGTTTAAGGAAGTCTTTGTGCAGACTTCTAGGGACATGGGCCCTTTCAGACAGCTGTAAGATAACCTCAGTGAAGGTACAGTCATGGAGGTGGGGAGGCAGCTGACAAACCAGAACCTGGCACAATTGCCACCGTTGAATGGAAAGTATGGACGCCAATGTTCTTCCAGGCTACATACAGGTGATGTAGAGGAACAAAATGTCACATTGTAAGTGTTTTCATCACACACATGCACAATCACTCCAGCCCTCAGCAGGGCTTCCTGGCACAGTCCCACCGCTTTGCAGTCCTAATCTCTTGTGGCAATCCTGTGCATCACAATCTTGTCTATCTCATGACGATAGACACTTGTACTCTGCAGATATACTTGATTTCTAATGATTCGGTCAGATTAGGTGACTTTACCATGTATGGTGTCACGTTGTGGGTCCGCATTCCTGTGAGGGAGCTAGGAGATGGGATGGGAGTGTGGCTCATAAACAAGCTAGGAGCGAGTCTGTGGAAGGATGATCACAGCCGAGGAGGAAAGGAAGGCGTGGTCTGGAGAATGAGGATGCCTCTGAGCAGACACAGCTGTCCACTGACAGACCAATTCTGACATTTAAAATGGCATCTGTGCTCCTTAACAGCTATCCACTGGTGTCTCTCGTGGGCTGTGGTCAAGTTTCTTAATCTGCGGATTCATTTGTGACACTGAGATGTGAGTTTGCTTGCTTCTGAGATGGCTGTGAAGGTTACACACTGATACAAATGGTTCTTGACTTAAGATGGGGCTACATAACAATAAGCCGACTATCAGCTGACAATCTTCTAAACTGAAATCTGCATGGAACCTGCCTGGTGAGGTTCCTGGCTTCAGCAGAACAGCTTACCGTAGAGTGTAGGCTGCCTCTCCTTGTGATCAGTCAGGGCTCAGGGAGAGCTGGTGCTTCCTGGCACCAAAACGGAATCATGTTGCATACTGACTTGGTGTGATGTTAATGCTGTCAGGTTGATGGGATCTAGAATTACCCAAGAGTCACCCTCTGGGCACATCTGCTAGGTTAACTGAGGTGGGAAAACTTACCTTTAATGTTGAAGGCACCATTGTGAGAGCCTAGGTCCCAGACTGTATAATAAAGAGAAAGCCAAGTACCAGAATTTCTCTCTTTGCTTCCTGACTATGGATGCAATGGGACCACCTACCTCACGCTCCTCCTGCCACATCTTCCCTTCCCCTTCAACTGCAAACCAAAAGAAATCTGTAAAGTAGCATTTGTTGGGGATTTTGTCACAGTTACGAGGTAAGTAATAGACTTGAGGAAGGATCAACACTTAAATGTGAAGGATGGCTTTCCTACCGTGGGCCATTTCTACTTTATTGTGTAGTTGATAGCGTCCATGGAGGACCATCATAAGCCAGGGACTATCTACATTTGTAAGATGCAGAAAAGTGGGATCTGGCTCTGGGTGAGCAGCCTCTCAGTGCTGACTCTTACATCTGGTAACTGGAGGGAGGCTATGTAAGGAACATAGCAATGTCAATATTGTCGTTTTCGTAAGAATGATTTATTTTACTCTGAAAATATCTTTTCAGAGTAGATAAGAAACCCATTCATTATGAATATTAATCAAATACAGATGTAAATTGAATTAGCAGTTAATTAACTATTAATAGTCATAATTGTGGCCATTATCTATTAAACAGCTACAATAAGACCAAGCTTTGCATTAGACATGTGCCCAGTTCCCACAGCAACCAGCAACATCCTCAGCATCTCATGAATATATGATCGGCAGCTCAAAGGGGCAAAGCAGAAAGTAGAACAAGTGGAAGTCCTGAGTCTGCATCAGGCCCCTGCCTCAGTGGGCCATTCCTTCCACCAGCCTGGAAACCACCATCTGATCACCTTGGCAGGTGATCACAGGACTGGAATCCCTGGTGCCCAGAAGGATACATTTACTTACGGATTGTTTACATTTTACTATAACTCAGCAGAGGCTCGGAATTGGAACCTTTTTAAAAACTAAAACAGCAAATATTCACAAAAGAGAAAGATTTGGAAATGAGGCTCAGCAGAGGCAGGTCTGCTGCTAGAATGGTTCCTTGCTGTCATGTTGACTGAAGTCTGGGAGATAAACAAGTGTTTAATGTTGATCTGGGTTAAATGTAACTTTCCTGACAATGTCCTACTGATTGTTCTTAACATTTACTCAGCATTACATCATGCTCTAATCTCTGAGTAGGATGGAAACATTAGAATTCAAAACAGCGGTCTAATATGCTTATCTCAATAGGAAAAGATACAGTCAACCATGGGGGATTAGTAATGGCTTCATGTAGGAATTATTTCTCCTGGAATTGCTGGGTGTGAGTTCTTGTTTAAGTCTAAATCCAAAGAGTACAAAATAGCCTGGGCACTGGACCAGATTAGAGGTGTGTAGCATGTCCTTCACACAGGCAATTTGCCAACCCCACTGTAAGATGAAACCATTTTCCCTCAGGCCTTTCTGATTTTCAGCAGATATGTCCATGGACTTTCTCATGAGTTCCTATTAGGCTCAGAAATCAAACTGCTGATATGGGAGGAAAATATGCAGTTATGTACAGCAGTGTGGCAAGAAAAACTCAATGACTTGACAGAAGTGTCACAGGCTTGTGCTCTAAGTGAATCTATTTACATGTGTTTGTTCTGTAAATGATATACTTCAAGGCTGTGGCCTGAGAAGGCCATATGCTAATGATATGAAAGGCAGTCTTTGGACTACAAAGTCAGTCCCTACTACATTTGATGATCTCTCTCTCTCTCTCTCTCTCTCTCTCTCTCTCTCTCTCTCTCTCTCTCTCACACACACACACACACACACACACACACACACACTGTTTATGCGAACCATACCACCAAAGACTCTAACTTGCACTGAACTGGCACAAAACTAACCGATACACATATCCACATGCATATCACAGACTCTATAGACAAATCTTTATTTGAAGGGCTCTAATTTGATAGCGTTGAATATATTTCTAAATACAGTGGAGATACTCAAGCATGTTAGTTGAGGCTGTATTAACAGAATGAGCACATTTACAGATGACGCTTTTGAAGGTAAAAAGTGTATATTTGTGTAAGTGCTAGATTGATTACTGAGTAGTCACGCCTTCATAAATACTTGCTTTTCATTTTTTACTATGTGCATACCTGTGTGTATCTGTGTGTAAGTATGTACTCATGTGAGTGAAGTTCTTATGGAACCCAGAAGAGAGCACTGGATCCTTTTGAGTGAGACTTACAGGTGGTTGTGAGCTGGGTACCAAATCTGGATCCACTCCAAGAACAGTACTTGATCTTAATATCTGAGCCATCTCTCCAGCTCCAGTAAATCACTTCTTTATATACAAAGATTCTCACTTCCACATAGTTCCAAGTGAGGAAAGACAGCAAAACACATGCTAAAGCCACGATAAATACCATCCACTCACATTGGTGACATGCTGGGTTAGGGCAGCAACTGCAGCCCATATTTCTGCCCATGAGTTCTCTTCAGGCTGAGTGTGCAAACAAAGCTGTAAGCGAATTTTTCAAAGAAATCTGACAGCAAGTGAAAGCCATTTGGAAGTTTCTGGAATGTGAAACTATGTCTCACAGTGTTTTAAGTTGGATTTTCTTTTTCTGAGTCAGCAAGCTAGTGAAAGGCTGAGATAACTCAGTACTTTAGGGCTAGTCAGCCCTGCTTTCTGACCCCTCCTGCATACCCAGAATGTTATCTCCCCACCCCTTTTATTTATTTTTTGTGAATGTTTGGTGTGTATGTGTGTGTGTGTGCGCGTGCGCACGAGTGCAAGCGCAGAATTCAGAGGTCAACTTCAATTGTGGTTCCTCAGGTGCCACATTGTGTGAGACAGAGTCTCTTCCTGGCTTATATGTAGCCAGGCTAGGCTGGCTGGGAGGTAAGACCCATAGATCTGTCTGCTTTGCCTCACAAGAGCTGAGACTACAAGTGTACATCATCATGCTGGAATCTTAAATTTTTATTTATTTACTTTATGTGTACAAGTGTTTTGCTTACATGTATGTAACTGTGTAGTGAAGTGGTCTGTGAATGCAGAGGCCAGAAGAGAGCATTGGATCCCTGAAACTATAGATACAGATGATTGTAAGACATGTGAGTGCTGGGATCCAAACCTAGGTCCTGTGTAAGAATAGTAAGTGCTTTTAACCACTGAGCCATTTCTTCAGCCCCATGGTTTTTTGTTTTTGTTTTTTTCTTTAATCTTAAATGGTTTCTAGAGACACAACGAAGGGCCTCAGCATTTACTGACTTACTGACTTGGTCATCTCAAGCTCTTTTTCTTTCTAACAGAACAGAGTAGTAATCAATGGATTCAGTCATGGGGGTGGGTTGGGAGGAGATTCTGGCTTTGTGTTGAGTAGCTGAGCCTTGCTCATCAAAGTGTAAGGAAACAGTCACGTTGACCTTGCTCATCTTGACCCATCACTCAGCCTGGATCAGACCGTACATGGTGGAACATTCATTTGAGACTAAGGGAGAGGCCAGTGCCCACCTGCATGGGAGCATGGGCAAAGGTGAGCCGCAGCCACCAGACAGAGTAAGATTCTTTCCTTTTCTCCATTATTTAAGTTGTCTCTTATGTGTGGCATATGTGGACACAACATTAGCAATAAACAAGAAAGAGATAACTTGAGAGTGGGGGACTTGAGAGGAGTTGGAGGGAAGACGGGGGAAGGAAGTGGTGTGAGTAGTTTGACTTAAAGCATTTCTTTTTAAGGAGAGAAAAAAGGAAGAAAGGAAGGAAGAAAATTGAGCTCCTAAAGATAACTTGGCCTTCTGTTGGGTGGGGGGGGGGTTGAAGGTGTGCATGCGTGTTTGCACACTTGCATGTGTGGTTTGAACATCATGTCCCAATGACTGTGGAGACTATGCTGATTCAGAGGAAGGTTGTCCATCTTTGTGAGACCTGAATTGTACACTTGAGAATCTTCCTATTTGCTAATGTCTATTTAAAACCTCAGTATCTGTGTCCCAGGTGGCTCACAGACACACACAGACTGGACAGTACCTGAGTCCTTAATGCTTCCAGAGAGGACAATAGGGTGGCACTCTGTTTCCCTGTGTCTAAAACACTGAAAACTAATGTGTTTTATAGCTTATTTGAGGCTACATTTTTACAGCACATTTTGTGCTTTTGTTGATGATTTTCCTCTTGAAAATGGCCCCTGAGTGTTGTTAAATATTCAAAGATATGCTGTATTCGTTTATGTTGGGGAATATTTGTTTAACTATGTAAATATGTCTTGCATTTGTTTAATTATGTAAATTTGTGTTTCTGGTTCACCTTTCCTGCCTAAGGCATCTGATTGGTCTAATAAAGAGCTGAATGACCAATAGCAAGGGAGGAGATATAAGAGGAACTTCTAGGTAGTGAGATTAAGTAGGAGGAGGAATTTAGGCTTGGGAAGAAAAAACACAGAGATGTCAGGGGGTGGCCAGATAGACATGGAGGAAACAGGAAAACAGGACGTACAGAACGAAATAAAGATAAAAAGCCCTGAGGTAAAATGTAGATAAATAGAGACAAGTTAAATTAAGTTAAATGAACTAGAGGGACAAGCCTAAGCTAAGGCTGAGCATTCATAATCAACGATAAATCTCTGTGTCTTTATTTGGAAGCTGGTTGGTGGCCCAAAGATAATCCCGACTACATGTGAGTCTACTTCTCAAAAGCTCTCTGGTATTTTCAAGCACAAGAGGGTCTCAGTGCGTTTTGAAAAAGAAAATGTTTGCTGGGGATCTGCTCCATTGTAGAATGAACTATGGTGTTTCAGTTGCGAGGTTCATGGCAATCGACCTGTGAATTCAATTGTCTCCTTATATAGTAAAACACACCTACAAAGGTTGATCTTTTGATTAAAAATGGCATAACCTGAGGTTCAAGGGATCCTAACCATGTATTTCCCAGGAGCAATGGCTTAGTCAGTGTGGTGGTTTGGATGAGATGTCTCTCATATATTTGAACACTTGGTTTCTAGTTGGTGGCACTTTTTGTGGTGGCTTAGGGGGTATGGACTTACTAAATGAAGCACTGTACTGGAAGTCAATGGCGGTGGCTTTGAGACTCTAAGACTCATGGCATTTCCAGTTAGCTCACTCTGCATCATGGCTGCAATTCAAGATGTGAACTGTTAGCTGCCTTCTCAGGCCACCATGCCTGTCTGCTGCCATGCCATGATGGTAGTGGATTTGCACCCCTCTGGAATCATAAGCATAAGTAAACTCTTCCTTCTATATGCAGCCTTGGACAGAATTAATTAACTTGTTGCTGATGCAGACTTCATGCAGTTCTACACTGAAAGCAGCCAGCATCCACTGCTCACCTTGTGGCCAGTCACTTCTCTGTCCTCCTCACAGGGCAATGAAGCCTCTACTGCAACGTCATTCTTTACCCCAGAGTCATAGTGAGTCACTCTGTCAGGTCTACTTCTTGTAGCTGCCATCCCTAATTCTTAATCGGTACTGGCCACTGAAGAAATTTTTCTCCTTCTGGGCCTTCCCTGTACCTTCCCTGAACCTTTCCATTGGAATTTCAGATTCTACTTGACTTCCTTACTGCCCTACTTCAGTAGCAGGAACCCTGAGTCTGAATTGAGGATCTGCCATTCTAATTAATCTTGGTGATGCTGTGGAAACTGGTTAGTCCTTCCCTCATGTTAGGCACCTCTTTCTCCTATTTCCATAAATGAATCGTTGGATTTCACAGTTAGTTTGAGAGAAGTTGAATCAAAGACAACAAATCCCATATGATTAAAAATGTCAAATGGACTGGAATCAAATCCACAAATCAGAAGATGCTGCACTGGAGAGATGACCAGCAACAAACATTGACTGCACCCACCTAACATGTAGCTGTGTTTAAAAGGAGAGATGAAATATACCTAATGACTCCTGTGAAGGGAATGGCGTGAAAGTCCATGGAGAACCAGGGAGATTGTGAGTTTACTTGAGCACAGACCTGGGCTGGAGAAGCAGTCTTGAAAATCAGAGGTTCAGAGACTGCCATAAAGGAGAGTCCTCTCTAGCCCTGAGAGCCCAACAATGGATGTGGACAATGGGGCCTGTAGTGATTTGGAAGAAAATGGCCCCCAAAGGGAGCTGCAGTATTAGGAGGTATGGCCTTGTTGGAATAGGTGTGGCCTTGTAGGAGGAAGTGTGTTACTGTAGGGGTGGGCCTTGAGGTCATCTATGCCCAAGCTATGCCTAGTATCATAGTTCACTTTCTATTGTCTGCAAATCAATATATAAAACTTCCAGCTCCTTCTCCAGCACTATGTCTGCCTGCATGGTGCCGTGTCCCACCATGATGATAATGGACCACATTTCTGAAACTGTAAGCCATCTCAATTATATGTTTTCCTTTATGAGAGTTGTTGTGGTCATTGTGTCTCTTCACAACCCTAACTAAGACAGGTCCTGTGCTGAGGGTGGGTTGGATACAGCATAGAAGAGCATTGTGACTCTCCCTCTTAGAGTGACCGTGGTGCATGGATCTGTCCTTGTCTTGGACACTTCTCTCATCCCTAGCTCCACTTTGGTCTCTTGTTACAAAGACTACATTCCCATGTATGTTTCTTCTCAATATCCTGTTTTTCAGTGGCATCCCTTTACACTGCCCCCTACAGGAGAATTTTAAAATAAATGCCTACTGTGCTATTTACTATAAACTTAATTACATTTTATTTTAAACATAAGTGTTTTAAATTTGGTGGCATTTTCTATTTCTATGTTTTTTATTCCAACAAAAGCCTACATTAGGAAAATTGCCATTTTGAATTTTAATTGACATATCCTAGTAACACATTTTTTATAGGCAACTGTGTGATACTTTGTTGTTTTATGCTATGATCAAACCAAGGTACTCAATAGTATTTATTATTCATAAAGGCATCGTGATTTTGTCATGGGAAAATTCAAAATACTCTTGTAGCTATCTGAAAATAGTGCAATGTGACAATCATACTGTGTGCTCCCCCCCCCCCCGTAAGTGGAAGTCTGTACCTCTTGATTAACTTTCCTGATCCCCCAACTTCATGGTTCCCAGACTCTGTGACTGCCAATCTACTCTTAACTACTACTGTATCAGCGTTCTTAGAGTCTACATTTGAGTGCAATCAGAATCACACAGTATTTGATTTTATGTCCAATTGTGAGACAGGGTAGAAGGACCCAGCCTGTCTAGGAACAACATTGTTAAAGTGCTCTCATGTGAATGATAAATCAGACTCTCCTTCTCAAGTGAATCTCTTTTTTACATAAGCTAAGAAGTTGGGCAGGGGTTGACTCTCTAGTTGATACCTACGAGTCTCTTCCGTGGTGCTCCCTTGAGGGAAGAAGTGCCAGTCAAACAGCTAACTGGACTCCCTTTACATTATCACGGGCTGCTTTGAGCACATTATAGACAACTTGGGAAAATGACAAGACTGTCATGGAGGCTTGCTACTGAAACACAGCTCCAGCTCCAGAAGGTGCAGGTTAGCCATGGTTATTCCAAACATCTTGCTTGAGCCAGACTTTTGCCATCCCAAGACCCAGAATTCTAAAAGACCCTGAGGCTTATTCTACAAAGATCAGAGGAAGAGCATTTTCCCCAGTGACCCAGCAGAAGATTTGGGACTGTGTTAACATCTTTGAACTGAAGTGATTGATACAAGTCTAGTTTCTCACTTACCTGAAGGGCTGTGCCATGACTGTGCAGAACAGTCCTGCATTTACACAAAGGGCTACTTCAGTTAGTGCAAATACCCATTTTCTGACTTTCTATAGCAGGCTCAATTTGAGAGTGGACTGATAGATACCCTCCTGTGTTGTCCCTTGGCATTTGCAGCATTTGGGTCAATGGGAGGTTTGTCCCAAGTGGACTTTTGATCTTTGTCATTAGTAGACCCTGCTGAGCTGGTAATATGAGAACATTAAGAGGGGTCATTTGTGGTGGAAGCAGCAGGAGAGGCTGCAGAATCATGAGTGACAGCCATGAGGGCAGCTGAGGAGATCTGGGAATGGCTAGGCCAGAAGCAAGAGCAGCGGAGGTGAAGACAGTGAGGGCTGAGAAGAGGCCGAGACTGAAGGGGAGACACTGAGAAGCACTGTACTGGAAGGGCTCCAGAGCACTGGGGAGCTTTGAGAGCTCAGAACTAAGGGCTCCAGAGCACTGGGGAGCTTTGAGAGCTCAGAACTAAGGGCTCCAGAGCACTGGGGGAGCTTTGAGAGCCCAGAACTGCCACACCTGCTGATATAGCAGTTATGTCTGACACCTGAATGGAAACTGGGACACTAGAAGGTACCACCTACTGAAGATTTCTTCTGCTCACTACTACCAGAAGCCAGGAACACAAAGACTTCCAGGACTTACACAATTTGGGGGCAGAAAGTCCCTTGGCCATAGATACCTGACTGTGATTGCTGATATTGGAAGAGTTCCTCCTTCCCTACCCATAATTCCCAGCCAGATAGAGGAAAGTGTCCCAGCCATCTGATCAGTAAATTTCACAGAACATCCTTCAGGTTAATCCATGTTGCTGCATATAACAAAATTTATTATTTTTCTGGTTATAAAAATTATTTCTTCTAGGATTCTTTTGTGTGTTTGTATATATGTGTGGATTGTACATGTGTGTGTGTGTGTGTGTGTGTGTGTGTGCTTGTGCTCACATGTGTGTAGCTGAACACGTATACAGATTTCTGTGGAAGCCAGAGGTTGACATAAAGTATCCCTTTATGGCTCTTTATTTCCTGAGACAGGGTCTCTCCCTGAACCTAGAGCTAGCTTATTCAGCTTATGTAGGTAGCAAGCTTGCCCCACCACTGCCTCCTGAGTGCTGTGCTTATAGATGAGCTGCCACGCCTACCTGAAATTTTCTGTGCTATGGTTAGTGTTATTAGTCAACTTGACAGAGTCTAGAATCACTGGGCAGACCCCTGGAGAAATATCTTGATTGTATTAACTAAGGAAAAAGACCCGTCCACTGCGGGACATTCCCTAGCTGGGATTCTGGGCTGCTTTCAGTGGAGAGAGGTAGCTGAGCAACAGAAGCAATCATTCATTTCTTCTTTTGACTGCAGACATACTATAGCCAGCTGCTTCTGGTTCCCACTATGAACTATGAACTATGAGATACATCTTTATCCTTTAAACTGCTTCTGTCTGAGTATTTTATTACAGCAAAAAAGAAAAGAAACTATAGCATATAGGTTCTAGGGGGTGGGGCACCAAATTTTGGGCCTCGTGTTTTCTGAGCTAGGGCTTTATATACAGAGTTATCTCACCAAGCCCCATCTTCCTGAGTCCCTGTCATCCATAGGCAAGGCACATTCTAGACTGGAGGAGGGGACTGTACTGTATCCTCTGCCCTAGGCCTTTGTGGAATCAGGTGGTGTCGAGTGCTGATGAAGCCATCCTCATGTCAGCCCCGCCCTGACAGTCTGCAGAATGCTTCCCTTTGGATTAATGTCCTTTGCAGTTACACTAACACACTATAAGAACTAAATTCACAGATGTCCCCAAAGAGCCATTGGAAGTGACAGGTGTGTCCTCAGAGGTCTACTGTGATGCTCCAGTGAGCCATGCTTGTCACTATGATGATCATTCCAAACTGTTAAGAGTTCATATTAGGGAGACAGCCCAGCTGAGAACCATGGAGCAAGACAAAGATGCCCATGAGGCTTAGCTGTTTCACAGCATTATGGTAGCACCCAGCAGCTCAAAAGTGACAAAATTGGGGCACTGGTTGAGGGGATACCCATATATCCATTAGAATGGATATAATTGTTTCAGGATATGGGAAGCCTAGGGGACTGATTTTGATTCATATCAGCTATTTAGTCTGAGGGTTTTTGTTAAGCCTAGGTCTGAGTATTGAGTTCATGAGATCATTTTATCTCAGGTGGGCAATTGAGCCATGGAGCTACTGCAAGGGCAGATGGAGTATTTATGGGCTCACCCCAAAAGGGGCAAATCACATACCACCAGTCTGATTTGATAAGTATATAAATGGGGGGTCATTGATTCATCACATCACATAAAAACAAACAACTAACTGGTCAAAGTCTTTGTGCACAGGCTGCTTCTTAACTGAAACCTTTGAGCTTCTTTCCTCTAAAGAATGGAGGCATGATCTTCTGGGTCTTTGTAACAGACATCGGGAAACTTCCAGAAAGAGTGCTTTCCCTGCTGAGCAGGCCCGGTCTTTAATCACAGCTTGTTACCATGCTAAGATGCCTTGTTACTGAGCTCCACAGGCTTCCTTTTTATTTTGCACAGAGAGATTTTTCAACAAAAGGGAAATTGGTCCTCACAAACCAGGTGGACGATAAAGGAGATAGGCATGCGAGCCATGAGATTGAATGTCCTATCTTTGCAATCACATCTAGTCCTAGCCCCAAAGTGGAGTCCGCACAGGCACAACTGGAGTAAAGACTCCAGAAGCAAAAACACTGCCTGCTATGTAGAAGCATCCTTGTCCTGACTCCTTCTCCAAGAGCTCAGGACAAACCATGCCCAAGGTTGGGGCTTAGCTCTCCCGCAAGGAAAATCTACTCTCATCTTCTGGACCCAAATGGATCAGACAGCTCAGCCTGAAATTCAGGAGCTTCAAGCATAGAATTCTGGGTATTCTATTTTCTATTCAGGCCCATGCTGCATTGGAGGTGATGGTTTCTTAAGCCCTTCGTAGATCCCACTTCCCTTTGAGGATATACTGTTTCCCTACATTCATCACAGACTCTCTTCTGCTAGTCTTCAGAAAAGTGATTTTTCCCTACTATGGCTTTGAAATAATTTCCTTCACAAAATTACTTCATAAACGGTCACAGACAGGTTTTCTAAATTAATGAAAGACATCTCTCATGCATAGCAATCCAGGATAATCAGATCAACACCCCAAGCACATGTTGCAAAATTGGATGGCAACACTTAATTTCTAACTTGATAATGGCATGATTAAATACACGCAATAGCGACAGCATAGTGACTGTGGAAAAAGTAATGCATAAGAGTCACCCTCTCCTTCCAACACATTAAACTCAATCTTCCTCCTCTAATTTCGAGAAAAATTAGAGCTAGATAGAACGAGCTAATCATGGGGAACAAAAACATGAAATAGAGGTCTTATTGTGGACTAGCGTTTCAAGTACATGTGGGATGCACACGTGCATACGTGTGTGCATGTGTGTGTGTATGTTTATATGTATGTGTGTGCATGTGTGTGTATGTATGTGTATATGTGTGTATGTGTGTGTATGTGTGTATGTTTATGTGTGTATGTGTGTATATGCATGTGTCTGTCTATATGTGTGTATGTATGTGTGTCTGTGTGTATGTATGTGTGTGTGCATATGTACTCTTCTTTATTTAGGACTGACACAATACAACAAAACTTACATGTCTGAGAATCACAGTTACTCCTGATTTCCCACTATTTGTGACAATACTAGAAGGCAGGTGTCTAATTTATACCTTCAGGGCTTAGGAGAAACATTTAAGCAGCAATATTCTGTTATTGGGAGAATTGCCATGTTTGTAAATATTTTAAATAATTCTGAAGATCTATAAGGTATAGATCTATGTGACTTTAAGCTAAACATGTCTAAACTCACATGTTTGGATGGATGAGCTTTGACTGCATGTGTGTGTACCGCTTGCATGAAATGCCTTCAGAAACCAGAAGGAGTATTGGATCCCCTAGAACTGAAGTTGTGGGCTGTGAGCGCTCTTAACTGAGCTATCTTCCCAGACCCATAGCAAAACTGAGGAACTTGCCTGGAGACAGGAAGCCAGGTAAAAGCAGGGCTGTGCAGGGCATTACTATAACTAGATTGCTTTGGCATTTATTCCAAACACAAGCTTCTTGCTCTCAGATTAGAAACAAAGCTCAGTTACCCTTAGCACCATTTCAGTTCTGTGTGATATTTAAATGGCTCCAGATATATCCGGAGATTGGCACAAAGGTGTCTTCCAGACTCTGAAGATGGGCTTCTTGCTCTGTAAATCTGAAACAAACTGCGTTTGACCTGTTTTGCTTTATACAGACCCCAGTAACCATACAGTTTATTGGAGAAAGTCTGCTCTGGTCTTCATGTGTGTTCTCAGTTCATATGCTGAAAATCTAACCACCAATGTGATGTCATTAGAAGGTGTGGCCCTTAGGACATAATGGAGCGATGAGAGGTCTCTTGTAGATGCAACTGATATTTGTATCGCTAGAGAAGGACTCTGATCCCTTCCCCACCCACCACAAGAAGATACAGAAGATGCTGGCCATCTTTGACCCAAGACTGTGTTTGTAGGTCCCACTAATGTCCAGATCACTGTATTGGAACAGACATGTCTCATCTTCCAAACAATGTTGAGGACAATAAAATCACTTCCACTTCCCATGGAAGAAAGCAACTATGGGGAATTCCTTATAGCCACAGCCTTTTAGACTTGAGAAACAATAAGGCTAATCTGTCGCTTCCTCAATCCAGCCTCAGAAATCCATTACACTCTGAAAAGTTGTTGAGAACTCTCCGAAGCTTCTGTTTATAGAGTGTGCTAGCCTAGTCTCTAATGAAAGCAAAATTGGAAAAAAATGTTTAAAATATGTATTCATTGAATTATTTCAGAAAAGCAACTATCTTATTATCACTACAAGCTATATCTCTCTAAGTTCCATAAATAGTGTGGCATTGGTTTATATTTTTGCACAACTCAGTGACTCTAGCTTAGTTAAAAAGGACACAATATCATCAAGACCATCTGTGAGAATATTAATTGTCAACTCAACACCTGGGAACTAGAAGGGATTGTCTAGATAAACATTAGCCTCTGAAATGTCTGAGACTTAATTAACTGATGTGGGAAGATCTGTCTTAATTGTGAGCAGGACCACTCCATGGGCATGGTATCTTAGACTATACAAAGTGGGAAAGGCAAGCTGAGCACCAGCATCCATGTGTCCATTGCTCTCTGCTCTTGACTGTGGATATAACTAGCTGCTTCAAGTTTCTGCTGCTCCAATTTTCTGCCATGATGAACCGTATTCTGGAACTTTGAGCCAAATAGCCTTTGCTTCCTTGGGTTGCTTTTGTCAGAATGTTTAACACAGGAAGAGATAATATTAGACATCATCTTCATCATAATTATGAATATCATATGTGACCCACTACCATCATAACCAAAACTGATACTATCATCATCACCATCACCAATACTATCATACCACCACCACACTATCATCACACTATAATTGTCACTAACAGTACCATCATCACACCACTGTTACCAACACCATCACCATTATCACCATCACCAACTACTACAGTCACTATAAACACAATCATCACCATTATCTCCACCTTCCCTATCAACAACATAATGATCACTACAGCTATTTAATTTGGGCCCTCTTCACTCTACACCAAGTTCTATGCCAAGGTTTCTTCCTAATATAGTTTTAACCTTCATAATATCCTATGAATCTTTTATTGTTTCTTACTTTTCAAAAGGAAGTATGCTTACAGAGACAGATGACTTGTCCAAAGTAACAGCTACTTGGAGCTTAAACAAGAATTCAATTCAAAATTTTGTGACAAAATCTGAGACTCCACACTCACAAATGGCACCATGAGGTAGAGGTGTGTGTGTGTGTGTGTTTGTATGTGTGTGTGTGTTTGTATGTGTGTGTGTGTTTGTATGTGTGTGTGTGTGAGTGTTTGTATGTGTGTGTGTGTGTGTTGACTTTATGTCTCATGTTTTGATTTGAACATCCTGGGTTTTTTAATAGATGCATTATATATATCATGAGATTTAAGGATAATTGAGCTCTAAGGTGACTTTTCAACATGCACAGCCTCCTTGAGCTCCATGTCATTGCAGTGTTTGGGAAATATGGCTGCCCGTGCAATTCTTTTTTTATAGTGTTCCACCATCTTCCAACCCTCTACAGAATACCACAGCAGAAAAGTGTCTGGAAAGCAGGAAAGCCTGGCATGATAATATCACAAGAGATGCTATAGGGGATTGTGTTGTTTCATGGTAAATAATTGTCCCACCCACTGGTTTAATAAAAAGCGCTGATTGGCCAAAGGCAGGCAGGAAGTGTGGGTGGGGCTACCAGACTAAGAAAACTCTTGAGAACAGGAAGCACGGGGCAAAAGGCCAGAGAGAAGCCGGAAGAAGCAGAGGACAACAATGAAGCCCTAAGAAAAGGTACCGAGCCCCATGGCTGAACAAGAGACATGGGTTAAATGAAGGGTAGAGAGCTAGCAAGTTATATGCCTGGGCCTGAGGCCGATCAGCTGAAAACTATTATAAGCATCTGTGTGTCTCTGTGGGTCTGTGGGTCTGTGGGCTCAGGCCAGAAACCTCGTACTACAATCCAGATTCTAAATTTTTGTTCTTTCTGCAAGGATGACTCTAAAACTTCCCAGCTATAAGCCACCAGCAGCCCAGGATCCTTGAATTGTAGCCTGAGTAGATAGAAAAAGAATATGAGACAATCAAGGCATAGCTACCAGAAGGGATCCAAGCTCCCTAAAGAGATGCCTGATAATGTGAAGGGCATGCAAAGTTGAGCTCCAGTTCGACAGACATCTCAAAGGCTGGGGAGACACCTTGCGTACTTCTACCCAGACATTGTAGAGTTCACTTCTAATCCATTGCTGGGGAGACAGAGGCAAGAATATCCTCATAGTTCACTAGCTAGGCACATCAGACTATGTGACAAATTCTAGGCCAGTGAGAGACCCTGGGAAAGTTGTGAGAGGCAGGAGATGAATTGGAGGGGTGGGAATTGGAATGTATTTCATCAAACTGAATTATATACATGTATAAGATTCTCAAACAATAAAAGTTGGATAGTGCCAATATCCAAGGCTGTTCTATAACCTCACTTGCACATACATGCACCTGCACACACATGGAAATATGCATGAACGCATACAATCATTCATGATCTTGAAAGAAATGTCTCCATTTCTAAGCAAGAGCAGGCTTCTGCACTGTGCCTTGGAGCAAGCAATAAGGTGTCGGACTTTTGCAGAGGGCCCTGCACCTGCACTGTGTGCTTAAAAAGCAGATCAATAATTTGCATAGCAGGGTTTGTGAGACCTTTCTATAATCAAGATAAATTATAACCACTGTTGGAGTTTCTAAAAACCTAGTCCAATAATTTATTCCATAAATTGGGTCTCATAATTCACTGGGAAGTGATTTCTCTTCTGGTCATCAGAGTTTAATCATGTCATGCTAGAATCTACAGCAGAATATGCCTTCCCCATGTCAGTTCTTAGGGCTCAGGGCCAATTAGGGTTCTGCTTGAGCCTCATGGAGGCAGAAATACTGCAGTTCTGCAGTGCTTTGCAGGGCGATCTCATATGTATCTCCTGAAGTCTTGAGTCAACTGCCAAGGAGGTGATAATGCCATCCTGGTTTCCATATCATGGGCAAATGTGAAATGGTCAGAGGAATGAGTGACAGTGTGATAAGAATTATCAGATGTCCGGCTGGGGGATGTCTCAGTATCAATGGTGCTTCTCTCAAAAGTATAAGGACTTTAATTCAAACCCCAAGAACCTACAGACATGTGCTGTAATCTTGGAACACCTATGGCAAGATGGAGGCAGAGACAGGGAAACCCCAGAAGCTCCTGGGCCAGCTCAACTGGTGTACACAGAAAAGATGCAGTCTCAAAGAAGAGAAAGGGGAAAGACCAGCACTGAAGCTTGTTCTCTGACCACACACACACACACACACACACACACACACACACACACACACACACATACATACGCACACGCGCACACACACGTACCTAACAGCAAATAAAGCCTTAGTGAATGTAGAAGCATGTCTTTGGTCTTATCTCATTTTTCCCAGTGTTTACTATGTAATGAACCCTGTAGGTGAGAAAGTATTGGAAATCCAAAGAACATTCCAGTTCTGTGGCATTAACATTAAAGAAACATCTACATTCTGTTTTAGGATTGGACCAGTCAACCAAGGACAAGCCATGGAGGACAGCTGGACACAAAGAAGGAGGTGGGATACTTTGAACAGGCCAGAAACAGCAAGAGGTAAGACCCATGTTTCTACACAGAACTGCTTGGTGTTCACGGAAGATGCCTTCCCCTATCTCTGTACTTCAAGCTTCCCTCATCCTTGGGTTCCCTTAGAGGTACTGAGAGTGGTACACACCCTCAGGATTTCACAACTCACTGACTTTTTTTCACCACACTGCTGGGACATAATTCACCTACAGCCATTGCCTTGTCAACCTTCAGAGGGTGCTAATTGTCTAACTGTCTGCTCTGGCACAATCATAAAACCTCTTAACATTGCATACTGCCCCTGGTAAAATGGATTTCTGTTTCCAGAATGTGACCTTCAGCTCTTCTCACCTGGTGTGGACGCGAGTGACTCACGCAACCCCAACACACCTCATTCATCATGCCTCACACCTGTCCTGTCCACCTGGGCAGGTTAGCTATTCTAGCAAACGCCTCCTGTGTTCATTAGCTTACACCCATGGCATTTTCACACCTCTTTCCTTGTCTGCACACTTTCTTAATCACTCCTTCATTTGGATTTACAGTTACTCATTTCCTATTTTTTAATAACACATTCCCCCTTGACCTATTCCCCATATTAGTTTTCAGCATCCACATGTTGCTACCTTTGGCTTTTTCTGCAAAATCTCACTCCAGACTCTCTCTGGCTCTTGTACTCATTAAAATGTGTGGCATCTGTTCTTTCACCCATTGAAGCTTCTAGTTTTAATTTTAGCTCATTGAAAATGTGACTGCTTCCCTTTCCTTTACTCCTCTCAAGCTTCTTGATCACACCTCAACGTTAATAATATCATCTTCAGCATCTGACTCCATCATTGCTGGACCCAGTATTAAGTTTCTATATGTATAACATGACTTTCATGGCTGTGCTCACTGCCATGAAACTCAGTCTATCTTCTTAGATTTCTCTTGGGAATTGAACATGGCTATGATTTCTCTTTAAAAATTCAGAAAGGGCTGTGACACGTGACACTAGTTCTTAGCTTGTTAATCATAAACCCAACTCACAAATAAAGAAAATAAATCAATTACTAGTTACATCTATAATATATATACTTACAATGAGATTCTTTGGCTTTTATTTTATAGTAGACAAAGACAAGTCGGAGTTAACATGTGTCCAATAGTGGTCATATTTTTAGGGGGAGGAACTTGGAGACATCAAACATAGTCAATGGCCAAGGTGATAACCACCACATCCTTACCCTCTGTAATGGATGGGTTCATCATCTATAGAATGGGAATAAAGGTAATGAGCATGAAAGACAGAAATGAATATGTGCATGTGTGTATAGTCACATATATAGTTCCTGTTTCTAGACAGCATGTGTCTATCACCATTATCACCTTTATCAAGGAGCTGCTTTGCTCACTTCCCCAGGAGGGGAGAGCTCTGCTCACTAAAGCTGATTAATTATCAGTTACCTACTGACAGGGAGGCTCATGGGTACCCAAGGGGAGTTGACTCACTGGACATCTCTCTTCCCTTCCACCTTTATTTTTCTTGAGTCAGACTCTCCTGTGTCTCAGACTTGTCTTGAACTCACTATATAGTTGAAGCTGGTCTTGAATGTCAGTTCTTCATGGGCCAGCTTCCTAAGAGCTAGGATAATGTGTGGGGACACTCTACCAACTGAGTACATCCTCAGCTCTGTTTTTAATTTGCACAGTCAACTTATCCACAGAGAGGTCTCAGATAACATTTATTTCCTTGGTAAAGAGTGTTTACTCAGAACAGGATGGTGACAGTAATGTGAACTTTCTTGCACAGATTGCTCATGGTCAGTTTATCCAGACAGTCTGCCCCAGCTTCTAGCACTTTCCCTGCTGTTAGCTTCCAATCTTCTTGGGAGAGGTTGAAGCAATATTTACTCGGATGGTCATTTAACTTCTATTTCATCCAGTTCCAAACCTCTTAAACAGAGGAAAAACTTCCAAGTGACTTTTTCTTTATCTGCTTCCCTCGAGTCGAGGGTATTAATGTCTTCATCTGGGACAGGAAGTCTGGAAAACAGCTGTGACAGAATTTTCAGTTGACAGTTCAAGGGTGGTAACCACGGGAGGAGCACCTCCTATGGCTTCTTACAGGTGAGTCTCAGTTTTCCATCTACTCCAGATGTTCTGCAGGTTCTCACCTAAATCTCTCATGGGATTGTAAGAATCTATCATCATCTGTAAATGTCAGTGCGCCTTCTGCTTTGATATGATAGTACCAGCTGATCGGGAAAGGTTTTCAATGTTTATTCCTATGCTACTGGTAGGAACAGTGTGGGTGTGGGTAGAACAGTCACCTTTGGAGTCAGTCTGCTCAGAGAAAGGAAATAAGACAACAACATAAGACAACAAACTGTCTTCAGAGAACTTAAAACAGCAACATGCATGGCCGAGGGTCAGTTGGGTTCATAATAATAGCAGATCTGCAGCTCTAATGAGCCTGAGCACCAGAGACCTCCCTGCCTGGGAAACCACAGTTGGGACTGTACGTCAAATCAACTTCATCTTCATCATGCTTCCTCTCTTTGCAGCACACACACACACGCACACACACACATACACACACACATACACACACACATACACACACACACACACACACACACACACACACACACACACACACACACACACCATATATCCCATAGGATTTGTAACTGAGCATCTTCATTTTGCCTAAGAACATACCCTCTTACCATGCTAGGTCAAGACTAGGTTGGACCTTGCAAACCCCAGCTAATGCCTATTTCACAGTAGTGTTTCAGGTCCTATTAAACCCTGTTGTCTCTGTCATGTCCTCCCACAGTCTTCTGTTACTCTGCCTGAGAATCAGCTACTTCCAAAGGCTTCCTGTCCATTTCTCACATGAATGTGAGAAGTCTCTTTCCCCCAGAACTCTCAGGGCCTCTTATTCTCAAAATCTATTAACTTCTAGACCATCTACAGTCTGTGAGGTCAGTGTACACGGGAGAGCTTTGCCTGGTCTCTGGGAAGCACCTTGCCTCTTGTTCTGATGACTGTCCTCTGGCCACTGCAAATTCCCAGTGAGAAGCAATAGCACCCGTGTGTAAACCGGGCCTTCGTGAATAGCTTCTCCTTACCAGGTAATATACTTACTTGTGTGGTCATTCCATGGAACAAATGGAGAAATGGAGGTACAAACTGGCCACATAATTTCTGCCAGTTCACTGCTTTGTAAGGCTTGCCTGGAGCCAGGAAACCTTCTTGTGCCTTATGAATTTCATGACATCTCACACGGCTTTGCAAACTGCAGTGTTTTTGTCTTCCTCCCCTCCCCTTTCAAGACTGGATCTTATTTTGTGTCTTAGTCTGTCTTCTTCCTCGCTGTTAGCCCAGGCTGATTTCCAACTCATAAAGATCCCCTTACCCAAGTCTGCTGAGTGCTTGGACTACAGGCAAAGTCATATGCTGTGGTGGGATTCAGGTGTCAGCTGATATGGTTGGAGGGCATGTATCAAGAGTCCCAGGTGCCTGAAGGGGGTGTGGCCAGCCCCATTCAAAAGGGGCTGCTGGGATCTTGAGCACCCCGTTTTTGTTCCTGCCTTCTTGAGAGATTGGATCAGCATCCATCATCTGGACCATCTGATCACTCAAGCATCTTCCTAAGGTGTAACCTGTGATCGTGAGTGTTAAATTACTTTCCAATAAATATTAATCCTGTATTTGGTATATTGCAAGGGAGATTTATTGCAAAAATATGCCCTGCTTGCAATACTGTCTTTTCAATTAATTGCAAGTTTCCGAATGGAAGAAGTGATGGGGGACTGATGTGCCTTCAGGCGTCGACTTCTCTCGCCCCTGTGCACAACCCCACACCTGCCTTCCTCTGCCTTTTCTCTCCTAACGTCTCTTCCTTCCTTTGTTCCCACACAGACTCCTTTCAGTCAAGAGACTCATTCTTCTTGCTGGGAAAAAAAGCCACCAGGGAAGACTGTATTTAAAGACAGACAAGCTGGGTTTTCTATTAAATAAAGCTGTCTGAATTCATCTTTGGGAAAGGCATTTCTTTCTAACCAGGGAGAAACACCTTTTTTATAGTTCCCACAGAAGATCAGAAAGAGGAAAGAAATCCATTTTTCTCCTCTACAAGTTCACAGAAAAACACCCCTCCAAACTCTTGTAAAAGGCCTGCAACACCAGCTCAAGGGCATCTACAGGCCACCAGGACCTAAATATGCATAGCCATTATCTCCTCTAACAGCCATCCTAGAAGGTAGCATGAGGTGAACAGGGTACAACTTGGATTGTGGCCATCACAGGACACGGGAGAAGAATGGATGAGAAAGGACAACCTGGAAGGTCAGGAGAGTCCTGGAATCATACAATGTCAGTTGCAAGTCCTGGTGCGTTTGGGTATGTCTGTGGGTGTTACAGTCAAGGTCTAGTGCATTCCAGGAGCTAAGACCAAGAAGCATCACACTTCTCCCTGGAGCCCAGAGCTCACCTTCTACCCACTGCCAAGAGAAACATGAACAAAGCCTTCAGCCCTGTAGAGTGATCTTTATAAACACGAAGGAGCACACCCCTGAAGGAGTGCTGACATCTGACTTCCCTGGGGTATGTCACAGGGGAGGGAAGAACATGGATGCCTCCTCTAGAGTTTCAAAACCAGCTTTGGAATCTTGTCTGTGAGTCTAGGCAACATAATTCATAGCCTCACTTAGACAGAATTGTGGGGATATGTTTCAAATTTAATAAAAACCAGTATGGAATATCAAAGGAGAGAGCCATTTCTTCCAGTCTTCGTTTTTTTGTTTGTTTGTTTGTTTGTTTTGTTTGTTTGAGACAGAGTTTTCTGTGTAACAGTCCTGGGTGTCCTGGAACTTGCCTTGAAGACCAGACTGGCTTTGAACTCACAGAGATTCTCTTGCCTCTGCTTCCCAAGTGTTGAGACTAACCGTGTGTGTCACGGCTTCTACTGTCTGGTCTGTCTTTCTATGCCTGCCTTAAATACTCTCTTCACCCAGTTGTCTCACATCTAGGTTAAGATTAAAGGCGTGGCACCACTACTGGGTGCCTGGGAGCCTGGAACTCCCTTTGTAAACTAAAATGGTCTCAAACTCAGATTTGCTGGGATTAAGGGTGTAGGTCACCACTCCCGGATATTCCCTGTGTGGGATTAAAGGTGTGAGTACCACTCTCTGATCCTCCTAGACTGACTCTGATATCTCAGACTGGTTTTTATTAAATTTGAAACATATCCCCCCACAGAATCTTGTCTGTGAGTCTTAGGCAAAATAATTCATAACCTCACTCTGATCTAGTAGCCCAAGTTTATGGTTAATAATGAAAGAATAAAGTATATACCAAGGCACATTCCCCTTCCTTCTCTTCCCTGATTCCCATTCCATGAAGCTTTCTGCTTCCTGGCCCATGGGAAAATGACCAGTCTCTGTACACACTGTTGCCTCTGTGGTCTAAGCTGCGCCTATGGTACACTGGAACCCTCATGTTGGTGTTGGAAGGCTCTGCTGGCCAAAGACCACAGCCTACCATAACCTGGAAGCTTTCTCTAAGCCCAGAAACATGGAGGAGTAACCTCCTCCACCCAAGTAAAAGCTTCCTGCTCTCCACCTAGGCTTATCTGGAGGATATCTCTAGGCCCAGGATGACTCACTTATCTCAAGGGTGGCTCTTGACAAAGTTCCCTGATGATCCACACAGTAAATAGGCAAGTGTTCTAGCAAGTTTGATAAGCCACATACACAGCTTTGTAATAGAAATGTGCCACATAATGCAAATTATGGTTTGTTCCCACAATCCCTAATCCTATATATTTCTTATAGTCTGGAATAAAGTTGACCTGATTCACTAAAGTCTGTTTTCACTTGGCCTCATGGGCTATGTACATAGTCTTCTGACACCACTACTGTCTCCTGCCCTCTCAACCTGGTGGCCTACAGGCTGAAGGAAAAAGAGGACTTCCACCCTCAGAAACTGTGAGCCCCAATCAATCTGTCTACCTTAGGATTCTTCTTTCAGATATTATTAACAATGCAAAAGTAACGAATATAGTCCATAGGCTAATCTAAAGTGATATTATACCTTAGTGATTATAATTATAGGAGTTGTAGAGGAGGCTTGGTGATTAAAGCACTTGCTGCTCTTGCAAAAGACTTGGGTTCAGTTCCCAGAACCCACACAGTAGCTCACAACTGTCTGTAATTCCAGTTCTGTAGTATCTGGCACACTCTTCTGGCTTCTGTGGGTACCAGGCATGTATACACAGGCAAGTAAATACTCATACATAGGAAAAAAAGGAATAAATCCTTATATTCAAGGAGAGGTGTTTTATAGTAACAAAGTAGTCAATTAATTAGAGTTCCACAGAATAGTTAATACCAGCATACAATGGCAGAACATTGACATACATGACTCCCCAAACTCTAATGGATCTTCCTAAAACCTCGAAATCTTGAGGTGCCCTTATCACTCACACTATAACTGAATGAACAATTAAGCATCATTTCAGGAAGATTCTAGACTTATAATGCATAATCAGTCATCCTGACTTGATTGGTACTTACAGAACTTTCATCTAACAGTTTATCAGTATCATTCTTTATGACAGGCATGGTGGCTCAGGTGATAGTCCCAGCACTTGGGAGGCCAAAGCTGGAGAATGAGGACTCAAAATCATCCTTGGCCACATAGCAAGTATGAGACTATCTTTGAATGCTCCTCAATGTGGTGATATATTGTGTAGACTCTGAAGGAAGATCAGAGGAACAAGGACAGCCACTCCTCACCTTGCCAACTCCTCAGACTGAGAGGAGAAGATCCTGTCTCCACGAATCCTCAAACTGAATGCCTCTGAGTCCTCAGCCGAAAGGGAAGGGGCAAGCTGTCTCCTCCAACCTTACATGTCTTTCTCTGCCCAGCCGTATCACTTCCTGCTTCAAACTTCCTAGTGCTGAGATTAAAGTTGTGTGTCCCCACCTCTTGGCTCTGTTTCTCTCCTAGACTGGATCAATCTCGGACAGCCCAGTGCCCTTGCACTCTCAGGGATCCCAAGGGATCTCTGCCTCTACCTCCCTAGTGCTCGGATTAGAGGTGGGTCACCACTGCTTGACCTCCTAAATACGTGACTGTCTCTGTCCTCTGATCTTCAGGCAAACTTTATTTTTTAGAGCCTACACAATATATTACCACATACCAAGTTTTACTTAAGCCTGGTTTCCATGAGATCTTTTTTTTCCAAAAACCATTAAAACAAATAAGAAAAAAAAATCCTAAAGAAGTATGCTTACGAAGTGAGTTTCAGGACAGCTTTGGATATTATACAGAGAAACCCCGTCTTGAACCTCCCCCTAAACAACAACAAAAAGGTATGTTATCTAATCATAGGATAATATTTACAGTATAAATACAAATAATAAGATATTTAAGAAAAGCTCAAAAGCATAAAGAATAGGATAAGTAAATGCATGATTAAAATTAATTAAACAACATATTAGAGGTGTGAGGGTTTGTGTAAGTACTACTTAGGGAGAAACCTACAGATTTCAATGCTTCTGTTGAGAGAAAAAGAATAAACATTATTTAAATGCCCCCTTTAGGAATTCAGAAAAGCAAATGCAAAATGAACCCCAGGTAAGTAGTAAAAAGGAAATATGAAAGTGAGAGGAGAGGAGGGATGGAAAGAGAGAGAGAGAGAGAGAGAGAGAGAGAGAGAGAGAGAGAGAGAGAGAGAGAGAGAGAGAGAGAGAGAGAGAATACTACACGGATGAAGCTTATATAACTGATTAAAACTATTATTTTTAAGACTTATGTATTTATTTATTTATTTTATGTGTGGGTCTTTTGCCAGTTTTATATGTTAGCGCACCATGTGCATCTGGTACCTGTGGAGGACACAGGAGGGCATTGGATTCCCTGGAACTAGAGTCACCCATGTTTGTGAGCTTCAGCATGGGTGCTGAGAATCAAACCCAGGCCCTCCTGAGGAAACAGCCAGTGGTCTTAACTGTTCAGCCACCTCTCTTGCCCTTTTTGAATTTTGGTATCTCGGTTCCAGGTTCACCATGCCTAGTATTCATACGGCAGTAGCTGCTTTCCACAGTCATATTTATAATTAACATCCCAAATTTTTCCACTTCTATGTGTGTGGGTTTGTAGTGAGTCATTTCTACACAGTGAATTCTTTTAATATTCCATCTGATAACCTTTATTGTCCCATGGAAGTGTTTATTTAGTTCATTTCATCAGAACAATTGACTATAGACTAAGAGCACCGGACTGGCCCTGCTCCCTCTTGGCTTTCCTGTTACTGATTTATTTGTAGCAAATCAAATATTTTTAGGAATTTCTTTTAAATTATAGGAATTCTGCTGTTTGTTCTTCCAACAGTTATAGTGGGCAGGCTCACCTTGAGTCCAGGGTTATAGTAATTCACACAAACATTAGACAGTAATAAATTTCGGTTAAATTTATAAACATTTAACTTCAATAAGCTTGATATCCACCGTTATCTTATTTTGTTTTAAACTCTGTGCATGTGTATGTTAGGTGACCACCAATGCCTGTGGAGGCAGAAGAGAGTATCGGGTCCCTGATACAGGAGCTGGAGTTCCAGGCAGTTGAATCATATGATGTAGAGTTTCTGCAGGAGCAAACACTACTCTTATCTGCCAGGCTATCAACTCTCCAGCCCCTCCACACTGTTTTTATACATTTCAGTCAAGAATTTTAAATCCATTGTCTAAAGAACTAAAGGAGAACATGGCCATAATGAATGAACAGAGGGGTTAGCTCTGTAAAAATCAAAGCTATTGTCTATATCTAGACAAAATACTAAGTATTTTAAGAGGCATGTTAAAGACAACAATGTACAAATACACAATGTTTTCTATTTATTTTTCTGTTTATTGTAGCGTTAAGTTTATGGCCTGGCCTTGCCCATGGTCCGAACACATCTCTCCCACCCACAGTTCTGCAGCTGCTTATAAAATACTACTCAGAGGTTTATATTAATTACAAACTGTTCAGTCTATGGATCAGGCTCATTGCCTGCTAGCTTTTGCAACTCAACTCAACCCATTCTTATTCATCTCTTTATTTCCACATGGCTTGTGGCTTTCTCTATGTTCCATTACATCTTGTCTTCTCAGTGCAACCTACAGCATCTCTATGTGACTCAGCCTCCCTTCCCCTTTATCTAGAGTCCCCGACTGCTTCTAAGCTGGCTTGCCATAGGCCAAAATAGCCTCTTTATTTATTAACTCTTGTATTCACAGTATACAAAAAAGACACCCCATATCGATTTATAATTACTTGTGTTCTTGAGTTTATTTTGGAAATTCAAGCTTGAGTATTAATCTTCCTTAATCTAAACTTTTGTTCCATGCCCTGTGTAACAAAAGTTGAATGGACTGAATTCTCAGTTTTCACTTTTTTAAAATGTTACTTTACCTTAAAGAAAAATCTTTCTGCCTGTTTTCATTCCCTCAATTTTTTCATCTCTTTAAAAATTGTTCTAGCATTTTCTGGTGAGAAATTCATGCTAGCTGCGGCAGCTCTTCTCTCTTCAGCTGCTTTGGAGAATTCCTTGTTAATATTATGCTTTCATTGATTTTGTTATTATGGATACTAAGTTTAAAGTTCGCATTTTAACTATTTTTCTCTTCTGTCCTTTCGCAACTCACATTGCACATGTCTGTATCTACTTGAATATTGCTCTTGAGACACAGTGATACAGCCATTGTATGTTTCCATTTCTTGTTTTTGTTGCCCTGCTGGGGCCTCTTTTTATCTGCTTTCCTTTGGTCAGCATTTACTCTGCAATCCTCAGGCTACAATTAAGTCCATGCCCTGAATTTTTATTTAATACATACTAATTACAAATTAATATGTTTCAGTTACAAAATTGTCTTTAATTTTTTTTAGTTACACTTATTGATTTGTGTGTGTGTGTGTGTGTGTGTGTGTGTGCTTGTCTCTGCTCTCCTCAGCTTGTGTGTGTGTGTGTGTGTGTGTGTGTGTGTGTGTGTGTGTGTGTGTGTCAGTCAAAAGACAATTTTCAGAAGTTGGTTCTTCTTTCCCAACCTGGGGGTCCTGGGGATCGAACTCAGGGAACCAGGTTTGACAACAAATGCCTTTACCTGCTGGGCCATCTCACAGACATGAAAAAGACCAAGTCTGACTACTGAGCCCCCAAACAGCTTCCCCCTGGCTTTGCCACCCTTTCTTTTCTCTGCTGAGTCAAATAAAACCTAATAATTACATGTGCAAAATCTAATTCACATTCACCAGGCACCCAGATTTCTGTGAAGAGCAAGAGGAACACACTCATCAGGAGTGTGGAACAGGCCTTTGGGAGAACACCCCGCACACCTCTGCTTTGGAGAGATGGGTAAGTAGTGCCTTTATACATGTGTTTAGGCATTTCTACTAGGTGTGAGGTTTGCTTCTATAAACTTAAAGCGGAATGACTGAGGTTATTTTAGTATCTTTTTTATTTTGATTTTATTTTCTATTACATACACATATGGTTTTAATATATTTTCTCATTCCTTGAGTTTCATACATGCATACAATATATTTTAACCACATTGACCCCCTACTCCTCTAAATCTTCCCATACCCACCCTTACTCTTCCAGATCCATACCTTCATACCCCTGTATGTCCACTAAGTCCCATTAATGCCTCCCATATACTAATGAATGTAAAGTCATTCACTGAAGCAGACTCAACCTGCCAGGTACCATATCCCTAAATAATACTTGTTCTTTCTCTCCATAAACAGCAAACCACTGTCCATAGCTTCTCAGTGAGGGACAGGGTTCTTGAACCCTTCCCTGCTCTGTGCAGGGATGCTGACTGGCTTGATCTTGTACGAGTCCAGTAACACCTTGATCAGCAAAAGTCAGTTCACTTTCAAATGAAGAATATGAGAATAAACTGGTCTCCTGTCCTCATGTTGAATCCTTTCCATCACAGCCTTTTGCCCTGAACTTAATTACACCTAATACATGACATGAGTTCACAGCCTGAACACAGTTCATGTCTAATGAACGGAATGGTCAGGCTCACCACTTGTCATGATCAAAATATGACAGCAGTTAAACAACTACCATTGTTCATTACCTTCAGGAATCATTATAAAGAACATTGATGGAATGGAGCCATGCTGGTTATAAACATGGGTTAGGTCCTTAGCTATGCATCTTGGGCATGTCTTTAATGTGGGTACAGTAAGGAACACTCACAGGAAAAAGATGAAGCAGTCATTTCAAACATCAGTATGTGCTCCAGAGTGAGGATGTAGCAGAGGACGGGGATTATCACACTCTGGTATCTTGTTTTCTGCCCTCTTGCCTTAGGTGAGGTATGCATGCAAAGTGGCAATCTTGGTAGCCATTTTTCATTCTTGTTCTTCCAGAGGAAGAACATTTGAATAAGTACAGGTCCATGGACCATACTCAGATAAAATCACCTCATCTATATGTCTAATCGTATTAGGAATGAAGATTTTCTGTGCAGTGCCCAGTATGTGGCTGCATGCCCTATCCACAGTGGGACTCAATGGCCAACCTTAGGAATCCATGCAAGCAGTACTACTTTAAACATGGCTAGAATCAAACCAGGAACACACACTTAGCTACATACAGAAGGACGTATGCTAAAGAGTTGATTCTATTCTTTAAAAGATCACAAGATGAACTCTCAAAGCTTCTATACCACAGCAAATACACACATAAACTCAACCTAGTGACTTTGGAGAGACATGCCTCTGGGGGCAATGTCATAGTCTTCCTGCAAAACACAGGGCCTTCATTCTACCTAGAAAATGAGATGACTCCTAAGCTAACTCACAGGAAATGACCTCAAGCTCTGTCTCAGGCAAAGGTGGGCCAGAATTCATCTAAAACCTTGCTGGCTTTCTGACAAAGTCAGGCTAGGGCCTTGGCTCAGGAGGTGCCAAGCCTGACAACCTGAGTTTGAACCTTGGGAATCACATGGTGGAAGCATCACATGATGGCACATACACCCCAAATAAATAAATAAGCTAACAAATGTAATTTTTCAAAAAGAAAAAAAAATCCCCAAACCAATCCAACCTTGCAGAGATACACACAGGCTGCCTCTTCCAGTGGTAATAGCTGTCGCTTACAGTAACAGTGCAGTTTTATGCTGTTCAAATCAAAGAGATATCTGTGATCTGGGGGAAGCCAGTCTGTGGTTAGTACCCTGTGTGGCCCTAGAGGAGCAGGGTTCCTATCCCACTTTTACATCTGCTCCTTGCTAGCCCTGGGGCAGTGTGGCCCTTTATTTGGACTGCCAATGTGCCGCAGCAATGAGTATTCATTTCTGTATCAGGCAGTCACGAGATCTAAATCACAAACTCTCTGGCTGGACTAGAGAAAGAGCTTGGCAAACCTTCAGCAGTGATTGGATTATCAACTCCATGAGTACTCTATTTCATCTTCCAGGAGAGAAGTTTTCCCACCCTTTCTGAATTATGAAGGCTTCACAGAAAAAAAAAAATGTTTCTTTAGTATGTGTCAATATGACTTCAGAATCCTGAGTTCAGCCCTCAGGAAAAGTGTGTATCTTCATATTTGATAAGAAAATTATATTCTTCATCTCAGATGTCAAATGAGTCTTGAACATGGCAACAGAGCAATGAAAATGCTATTTATAATCCTAAATATCAAACTGTTCCCAAAAGTGACAAGATCAATATTGCAGCTCAGAGCTTTACCCTTACTGGCAGACAATGCTATTAAAAACAGCAGATAACACATCTCTCAGCAAGGGGAAGATGCCTCGGACATCTGCAATGTCCTCTTGGGATCCAAAGCTTTCCTTTCTTCTGCTGAGGGCAAGTCATCGCAGAACATTCTAGGGCTTCTCAGACATGAGAGTCAGGCAGGTGGAAATTCAGATATCCCCATCGGTTCCCCCACTGCCTGACACCATACCTCTGGTACCATGTGGACTCATAGATTTGGCTGTCCTAGAGGAGACTCCACCACTTCTCTGTCACAACAAGGTGCTGTTTCCATTCCTTCCAATTATTTTAATGGGAACTGAGTGCCTGAGTATTCGGGGGGAAACAACATATCCTAGAAAGATTGACTGAGCTAGGATGGCATTGATGTCTTCTTAAAGGGAGAGGAGAAGTAGGGAGAGATGGGGAAGGGGGCACTGGGGAGTGGGAAAAAGAGGAGAGGAAGGAGAAGGGGGAAAGAAGGGAAAGGAAGAGAGAAGAGATGTTTGATAATAAGAGGGTTGATGTTGAGGCTTTCAGGCCAGAACATGGGGGGAGGTTGGACAATAAACAGGGTCCCGGGTGAGTTCAGGTGAGCAGGCACCTGGCTGGGGCTCTGCGTATTAGCTCAGTCCAGTGGACCCTATGAGTACATGGAGTACCTTTAATTCCATACTGGGTGAAGTAGATTGCTTTGGGTATTGCTTCAGTTCCATATTTTAGAGCTTGCTTCTACTGCTAACTCTTACGCAGGTCACTAAGGTTACAGCTCACTTTCCATGCGGTGACTGTATCATCATGCTTACCTGAAGGTAAACTCTCTAGGCATCCTGAGCTGTTCTCAGGCCTAAAATCAAACAGCCAAACACCTAGTCTTAGATCAGTCATTTTGTTTAATTCCAGGCCTCTTGGATGACCATTATGTCTGTCTCTTAGATCTTTATCACCTAGGGAGTAGCAAGAGTGACTCTGACCCATCTGTCCCTTTCCAACAGGGTGGATGGTTCTCTGGGGGAACTGTCTGTCGTCAAGTATGTTTTGAGGGTAGAGGATAGGGTGTAAACTCCACAGTCTTCCCAGGTAAGTGATTATAGACAAAGCCTTACAACCAAAGGTGTGGCTCAGAACCCAGAAATAAATCCTTGGAGCAAATGCACTGAGAAGAATCTGTGCCTTGGGACCTCAGGAGGAGAAGTGCTGTTTTGGAGTCAAGTATCTAGAAAGTTAAAAATAGAGACGTGCTAAAGGTCACCAATTATACCCAGAATTTTCTGTGAAATTCTCAGCCCAGAGGCATAGCATGGGAACTGTCATGGGCACATAAATACTTTCCCATCCCTGATATCTCAGACTGCTCCATCTAGCCGTGCAAAGCCACGGCCATACCCCCAAGCAGGCTCACTCACATTTGTCATTTTCTTTCTGCTGTTTTCTATGCTGAGAGCCCCTTCCTGCCAAAAGAAAGATATCGTGGAAGTGAAAATCTTTTCACCTCCTGGTTCACCCTGTGTGCTCTGCCACCAAAAACACTCTGAAAAGCTGACTAAACAGTGAAGGGTTTAGGAACAGTCTCCTCTTTCCTTTCTTCCCTAGCTAAGCCTCACCTGCTCTGAAAAAAATCACCTTTGTTTTTCCATGAAGAATTTCCAAAGTCAGCCCAACCGACCTCTCTCCTTCCTGATATATTTATGATCATAACACCACCTGCAACAGTCAAAAGCTTTTTCTTTGCATGGCTAGGTACTTCTCTGAAGTATTGTTTCCTTGCAACTGTGGAGAAATTCAGCAGATGACGACTTCACCAGCAGGAAGCTATCCTCATAGTCCAGAGACTAGGAGTCTGAGATTAGGATGATATCAAGACTGGTTCCTCCTGAGGTCTGCTCTAGGCCTCTTCCGCTGGTGGTGGTCAGTAGTGGTCATTGGAAGTCCCTGGCTTATAGAAAATGCATCACCTAGACCCCAGCTTTCTAAAGAGCACATATAACTAAATGTGGGGTTCATGAAAAGCTTGACAACACAGAACAATTTCTGCAGAATTAGTCCAAAACCAAACATCCAGTGAAATCAACGTATTTCTGGAAGCATGCATCCGTGCCACAGACCTGACACCATTGCTGCAGCCTTGGTCCTGAACAAAAGGACACGTACTCTGGTGAGGGGCATGATGTCTCTCCATGTCATGCCAGAGAATGATGCTTGAAACATCACCACTTGGGTTTGAGACTGTGGCATGTTCTGAACTGCAGGGTTTTTAGTGCCTACACATGGTTTCTCGTTCTTCCAGAATCAGGGGCTCACTTCCAGAAACCACTCCAGCATCTTTCTCAGTGTGCAGCACTAAAGTCACACGTCGCTTAATTCTCTCGTGTTCAAGTGTTTGATTGTAAAGATTGCTGTTTCCTTTGCTGCCTTGAGTTTCATATAAAAATGTTAAATGAATTTTTGGCTTGGGATTAGGACAGAGTGTGCAATCATTTTCAAAACAGTACTAAACTGAGCTCTGCCATTTTGTAGTGTGTATTTATGCAAAGTGGTTTGGGGGGGCATTAATGACTACAAGATCAAAATATTGATCAACTCTAAGAAGTGCTGAAGCTGCCCCATGTCCTGAAGCATCAAGTTTTAAACCAAGATTTAATTTGCTATTTAAAAAGAAGCAGATGTCATAAGTACGTTAGAGGAGTCAACAGACACATGGGTGTGTCTATGAGAGCATTTCCAGAGAGACTTTACTGAGAAAGATGACCTACCTTAAAGATGGGACCTGCGTGGGCTGAGGACTATGTCTAAATAAAATAATGAAAGTGAGTGGAAAGCCAGGGTGTATCTCTCTGCTTCCTACTAGGATGCAATATGAGCAGCTGCCTTAGTCTCCTGCCCCCTCGCCTTCCCCACCATAATGGACTGTACCTTTGAACTGTGAGCCAACATTAACTCTTTCCCTTAGGTGTTTTTGTATCAAAAGAAAATTAACTAGTAGAGTGTACACACTTTCTCTCGTCTTTAGAAGTTATATGTATACTAAAGAATATTTTGAAGTAAATTCCTCTAGGGTTAATTTTAATTTATATATTTATTCACAATCTTACATTGGGGCCATCTTAACATTTCTCCGGTAAAAAGTAAGGGGGGGGGGGAATCTAAGAAACAGTTACAGAGCCCGTCTCCACCTCTACCTGCACATGATACCATCATGTTTCCTCTAGGTGTGAGTCCATCTGGATACCTTCTTTGTCTTAGAACCGTGGTTGTAAGGACTGGGGTCCATACTATATAAGAATGACCTCATTTGGGCAGGTGACATCTCCAAGTCAGGCCAAGATTTCCTGTGCAAACTGTGGGTGGACACATTCGTGCTCATGGCAGACAGGTCAACACTTACTTGAGTAGACAAAAATCTTAGGCTGCTGGTGCCTTGCTTTCTACAGATTGACTGTGAAGTTGGCTACGTTATTGTGGGATGAGCAAGAATAGAGACGCTTCCAGAAGTTCTTCCCTCCCAGAGACCCACCATTCATACTTCATTCTCTCCTCAAAAATTACAAGTAGAAGTGCCACTCTCTCTGTGTTCTAGATCTTTCTCAAAGTCTGATTTCTGAATTCAGCTCTTCTGGGGTGTTCCAGTTTCCAGCTGGCAGGTCTCTCCCTCTCTCTCTCTCTCTCTCTGTCTCTCTATCTCTCCACTTTCCTTCTAAGTGAGATAATTTTAGCCACATTTCTCCCTTAAAAAGACAGTGTCTGACAGTGGCTTATTTTTATCACCAAAGTTGGTGATCTGTCACATAAATAGTGAGAGAAGCTTGAGAGTCTCCTCAAGACGTCAGCACTTTGGGCTCCTGGCTTTGCTGCGGCTCTCCCACCTATTTCCATCTGCAGTCCTTCTGCACTGTGTGTAATTGAGCTCAGATGTTTTCTGCTGACTTCTGCCCATCTTCCCTGTGCTTGGCAGCATCAGGGTACCAGTGGAGACAGCTAGAGAAGCAGAGACAGATACCCAATGTGGGCTGAGCAGGTATAATGTGTGGAGGCTGTTATATGCCTGGACATAAAGAACACAGGCATAGATTTTAAATCTCTCTCACCCCACCATATCTCCCTCCAATATGTGTGTGTGTGTGTGTGTGTGTGTGTGTGTGTGTGTGTGTGTGTGTGTGAGAGAGAGAGAGAGAGAGAGAGAGAGAGAGAGAGAGAGAGAGAGAGAGAGAGAGAGAGAGAACAAGCACTACCATTTGGATCTCTTGTTGTTCACTGCAGTGTACATCATCCTTGTTGGCTCACAAGCATCCAGGGATTCTCCTGCATCCATCTCCTCTGCCATATATCTCACCTCTCCCTTTCATGTCATTGTCCTGTTCTATTCTGCTATGGTTCCCCCTTAGTCCTGATATCTGCCACTGTATCCAAAACACAACATAAATGGAGATTGAATCCCATGCTGGGTGGGGATGGGAATCCTATCACATGGCCACTAGAAAGCTTCAGGATAGGTCTCCCCGGTACCTCTGTTGCCATGTTTCAAGTCAGGGAAATTCCCACAGTGACACACTGACAAAAGCATCACAGAGAGGGTGAGGATGGTGAGGGTCATCATGGTAAATGTTATTGTCTTCCTGTAAGTCTTGCAATGAGCTGGAGCCATTCTCAGACTGAGCCTACTGTCTGCAGCCCCTTCCCGCCACTGGTTCCACTGGTTCCTCAGTCTCTGAAAGGATTGGTGCTGGAGCTGCCTTGTGCTGACAATCTGATGGCAGTACAACCCTGTGCCCTCCTATGAAACGTTGCCTCCCTGGCTCTGGCTTCCTGGGGGGCATCCATCCTCCTCTCTATATCCAGTCTGGTCCCTAAACAAACACTGCTGAGAGCTCCTATGTTTGTTGATTCACTGAAGGATCCTAGCCAACATATCCCGGTGCATAGCATTGCAGTTTTAACCTTCCAGCTGACGCCCTGCAAGGAGCATGTGTCACCTTAGGGACACTTCTGATGCGCTCACACACAATGCCAAGTGCCCTGAGTCTTGGCAGACCTTCTTCCTTCCTCCTGCCTGATGATACTTTACCATGCCTTTGCCACAAGGAAAAGAGACACAGCCTAGGTCATGATGGCCATCTCTTTTCAAGCTAGATATGCTGTTCCCAGGATGATGTGTGACCTGCATCAAAGCTCATAGGCTATCCACAACCATGTAAAGAGAAGATTCCCAAGCTCCCATCATTCTTTGAGTTCAACACAAAGTGGAAAATAACAAAAAAAACCCAGTAGCCAAGAAGAGTCTGTGATGAAATCCACAGTCTGTACCATAAGATGCCTTACAAAGGTCAAAGATGAGAAACTGCCACTGGCTACACTCTGCACTGAATGGGGATGGTAGAGTATTTCCCTTTGTGGTAACGTGGAAATGCATATCACTTTAAACACACACGGGTAGTAGTGTGAAGTGTGTTATGTGATAGCCACTCTTGTTTAGTCTTTACTGTTTATGAAGTAGTCTGTTTGGCAGGGCAGAGGCCAGACTGGTTTTTTTAAATATGAAATATATCACCACACATCTCTCCATCCTCAGCACATGATCTTGAGTGACAAATTGGTGTGAATCAGAGGTTCTTATGTGCCCTTTCCTGATATGCCACCTCCTTCCTGTCTTCCAGTGAGGAAGGTAGAGAGCCACCTGGGAATAAACCCTACATGTTTCAAGCTCAGAGAACTTTTGCTATGTTGGATCTCTCCACCTGGTTCACCCCCTCATCTGCAACATGGGGTGTAGACCTCAAGGCCCAGGCCCAGGTGAAAATTATACTTGCGTTCTTCATGATAAGTGAGTCACAGCCACAGTGAGGGAGAAGGCTAAAAGACACCTCTAGTGTCCATGTCCTGGCATCTAGCAAATACAGTGTTATCTGTTCCTCCTGGGTAAGAACAAGCCAGACACAGCTTCCTACAGGGTTTTCTGTACAGAGAGAAACTTCATCTGCTTCTTGAGAAGGGGGAGGACCAAATATGTTCTTGCTTCTGCTACGGGCCTGTGTCTTGGAATAGGACATCAGCCCAACATATGTTGCTTTTGATATGGGAGAGAGGGTAGGGACAGGGTAGGCGAGGTGTGGGCCTACTGAGATTCATAAAGATTTATCTCTTTCTTTATGGCCTCCAGCTATAGATTCTAGTAAATATATTCTCTTCTTTCTTCATGAGGCTAAAAGGCAACAGGGCAAAGAAAGTTCTAGTCAAATGCATTAGATAGCCATGTGTGATCTGTTTAAAGCTATCCAGCATGCATGTGAACCTGTGCCCCCCCCTTTTTAATGTGTATAACTATGTATCTGAATGCACATTCATGACCAAGGCTATGAGAGGGCATCAGATGCCTTGGAGATGAAGTTATATGTAGTTGTGAGTACATACATGGGTGCTGGGAGCTGAGCCCAGGTCCTCTGTAAGAGCAGCAAGCACTTTTAACCACTGAACCATAGCTCCAGCCCCATTAGGATCTTACTAAGTGAAGGGAGACAGAAGTGCCCAGTTTCTAGGTTCTTGCCTTCTTTTGGATCACCAATCTGATTGTCTTCTGGAACCATCTATGCTAGAGAGGAGTCTCTGGTGTAAAATTATCACAAAATAATGATGAGGCTACTGGGCTGTGTAGGTGGGCCCAAGCAGGATGCTGGGTCCTCCCATGTGATGCAGAAGGCAGATAGAGAGATATGCTGTGAAACGTTGTCTTTAAACATGGCATGGCTGCTGCATCCAAGGATTCCCAGCAGTTGCTACTTGCACAAAACTGGCGTGAGATTAGATTGTTAAAGCATCCAACATGGAGCCAGGGGTTCACATGCCCTGACCCTGGTTGATGAGCTATTGGCAGTTGATGGCTGTTGGGAGGAAAGAGCCTGTTTTCTTCAGATATATGGCCACTGATAGTTTTCCTCATGTCCCAGTAAAGGACAATATAACATGTGCATATGGAAAGCACTCAATGGACTCAGGGCTTTTTAAAAATAATGTATAGGGGCTGGAGAGATGGCTCAGCAGTTAAGAGCACTAGCTGCTCTTCCAGAGGACCTGGGTTGGATTCTTAACATCCACATGGTGGTTCATGAACATCTGTAACATTTAGTTCCACGGAATAATACACCTTCTGGCCTCCATGGGCACAGCATGCATGTGGTACAGGGATATAAGTAAGCAAAGCATACGAAATGGAAAAAGAAAATATAAAAGGAAAACTTGAAATTGGGAGGGAGATGTGATGAGGTGATTTCTAGAGGGATGTGGAGGGACCGGCTGAGAAGTGGATGTGATGAAGACATACTGTATACCTATATGAAATGAGAAAGGATATATAAAAATAAAACCAACCCCCCAAAACCCTGTGGTTTGTTTGGAACCAAGTCCTTCACAATGGCTTTTCTTCTCTGCAGCTCAGGGAGGAGCCCGGAAGATTGGCGGTGCCATCTCTGCAGGCAGGGCTCCAACACCAGTGGCTGGAGTTTTGGTATCCTCTGTTGACACAGAAAGCACCCCCGATCATCCATAAAATAAAGTGTCAAAGTCAGCCTGAAGTGCACTCTGAGAATTACTGGGCTCCAAAAAACAATTTGAGAACTATTGATCTGGAGACCCCATTGGATTATTAGTTTTATTAGGCTTGGACTGCAGCATTTGTACTGATAGCCTTTAAATCTGCCTGCTCCTAGTGAAGTTAAAAAAAAAAAAGAAAGAAAGAAAAAGGAAAGAAATCCCTGAGGATAATTCTGGATGGGAGACAGTTCATCGCTATTGATTTTGCATTCACTTACTTTCCTCCTGAAATTTCTAAGCAGGTTAAATAAATTGCAACTGTGGGGGAAAGAGAGCCAAGACCTGGGATCGAAGGTAGCCCTGGACAGCCTGGACTTCTCTCTCAGCTTTGCCTGGTGAAATGGCTCACAATACATACATAGGGCCTCTGTCTCACCTGGTCCACCTCATCTGTCCTGGACCTCCTGAGGGTGACAGCATAGGGCAGAGGGTACAGAGGGGCCAAGAGATGGAAGAAGTGGGCAAGCGTATGGGAAGAGGGTGCAAAGGATACCAAGAGAGGCCAGAAACAGGATATACAATACTAGACAGAGCTAAGGGACCCGAGGAGAGGTTGAGGGTTTAGAGGAGAATCCGAGGGATGAAAGGAAAGGCCGAGGGATTCAAGATTCTGAGGGACAGGAAGAGGAGCTGAAAGTTAGGAAGAGGACCTCTAGTTGGGAGGCTGGAGAGTGGGGAAGAAGAACCCACTTAGGGTCCTCCGCCACAGTGCTTTAATCTGAGTTACTGTAGGTGGGCTTCTACAAATAGTTAGCCTGCACTTCCTTCCCCTCCTAACAACACATTTCAGAACAGTGAAGAAGACGCACTCTGTGTTGCAGGGGCAACAGGACTCAAGCACAGTGCCCAGTCCAGCAGCTGCCATTCCACCTGCTTCTTCTCTGGGGTGGACCATTTCTACCCTTAAAGTAGATAGTGCCCTGTAGTACTTGCCTCTGGCTCTGACTAACCCCACTCTGCACAATGCCCCAGTTCATTCACACCAGAGTACAGGGCAGGGTTTTCCTTCTTTGTAAGGCTGAATAGTACGTCATTATGTTCATGGATTTGTTTTAATTCATCAATCCATCCACCCTTTTGATCATCACATGACCTAGACCATCATGGCACAGTCTGTGTCTCCTTTCCTTGTGGCACAAACATGATAAAGGGTATCACCAGGCAGGACGGAAGGAAGAAGGTCTGTCAAGAGTCATAATTCAGGGCACATGGCATTGTGTGTGTTTTTTTTCCATGCATCCATCTTTTGAGGACATTTAGGACATTGGAATATTTTGGCTACTGTGAGTGATGGAGTAGTGTAAATGAATACAGAGTGCAGCTCATCTCTGAGGTTCAGAGCCATTGCCTCTGGATGGACACAGACCCAGAAGTGGAATTGCTGGGCTGTATGCTGATTATGATTTTAGTTTTGTGAGGAAATATTGTACAAAGGTGTGTGTGTGTGTGTGTGTGTGTGTGTGTGTGTGTGTGTGTGTGTGTGTGTGTGTAGGATTTTCTACAGTGGCTGTCTTAACTCATTTTGCCCAGCAACAGTGTGACAGGCTGCCTTTCTCCACATTCTTAGTGGCAAATGTTATCTCCCCATCTCCCCAAGTCCACTTACTACATCTACCTCTCCTATGATGTGCCAGGGCTTCCTGACCTGCCGGATATGCTCTGTTACACAGCTCCACCCCAGACTTCACCTCTCTGTATGCTAACTCCTCTGAAAAGAAACTCTTTGCCTATCATTTTAGGAATGATTCTCACAAAACTGTATTTTCTGTACACATTTTCCCCTGAAAATCAAGTTATAGCAACTGTAAGGGCGATTTCCTACTCTTGATAACTTGCTCTGAAATCAAAGCACTTTCAAAAGGCTCCCAACTAAGGGGTCAGTTGTGTGCTATAGATAACTTCCCACCCCCTTCGCAACAGTGAAATGCTGGTGCTCACTGCCTCTGCACAGCCAAGCAGTACTTGTTTGGTGTTGCTTAATTTGGGGCAATTTCAAAATCAAATTCTGTACATCAGGTATAGTATTACTTTCCATTTTGAAAACAGAGTGCCCAAGCTACCAAAATCCAGTAAGGGATTTAGAGTGTCCACTTTCTGATCATTGCATAGCTTAATGACCACAGAAATTAAAAGAAATAGTATATATCTCAGTTTAATGCTATGTTTTGTGGAAAATAAAGTATTGAATTTGATTTCAGTAGCCTGGGGACAAGTTCAGATGCACAGAGGATGTGTCGTCCCCACAAGCTATGTTCTGGGGTCACTTAAGGTCTAAGATAGAGTTGTCATCTGCATCCTGCATCTTCTTGAGCCAGTGTCTAGGACATCATCTTGTCAGGTTGACTCCACAATATGGTACCATCTCTCACCCCCCCCCCCACACACACACTTTCTGTTGTGGTCCAGGCTGGTCTGAGGCAGGTAGCCTTTGAGCTGATGTTCATCTGTGCTACAGTAACAAGCAATTCCTGTCCCCACCAGAGCTGTTGTGGCCTCTGTACTGCTCTGTTCAGCTGCACAGTCAAGCCCTATCTATCTATCCTTTACTCCAGGGAAAAGGGGATATTTCTTTTGTGTGCATATGACTTTCTGGTTGCTCTTTGGTCTTCCCACATGTCCCCCAAGCTTTGAGGATGACACCACAGTTTTTGGTCATATCTTCATGCATAAATGAAGCCTTTTGCAATGGTGAACTTGGGACTAGGAATGTGTCATGAGACATTCTGCATATGCAAGTATGTCCAATGCCTGCAGGAAACATGGCTGTCATTGCCCTGGAAATCTATTTTACTCCAATAATTCTCAACTTCCAGTTTTCTCAAGAATATTTTGAATGATTATCTAGTACAGGTGTGAGGTCTTAATCTTGATTGCCAATTTAACAACCTCTACAACCACCTTGAAGATTGTGTGTGTGTGTGTGTAAGAGAGAGAGAGAAAGACAGAGAGAGAGAGAGAGAGAGAGAGAGAGAGAGAGAGAGAGAGAGAGAGAGAGAGAGAGAGAGAGAGAGAGAGAGAGAGAGAGAGTTTTTCTAGAGTAGTGTTCTCAACCTTCCTAATGCTATGACCCTTTAATACGGCTCCCTATGTTGTGGTGATTCCCAACCATAAACTTATTTCATTGCTACCTAACAATGGTAATTATGCTACTGTTAAAAATCATAATGTAAATATCTGTGTTTTTCAATCATCTTAAGTGACCCTTGTGAGAAGCTCATTCAACTCCCAAGGGTGTTGTGACCCACAGTTTGATAACTGCTGGTCTAGACTAAGTTAACAGAAGTGAGAAGGCCCACCCTAACCCTGAGCAGAACCATCCGTAGGCTGGTGTCCTGCTCTGAATAAAAGGAAGAAAGTGAGCTGGGCATCAGCATTGCTCTCTGCTTCTTGACACTGCAATGTGACTGGCTACCTCATGTTTTTGTCACCATTTCTTCCCTGCCACGATGGACTGGACCCTCAAATTCTTGGATAAAATAAACCCTTGTCACAGCATCAAAAATGTAGCTATCACAGCAGGATTTTTGGAAGGAGAACTGGGACTCTGGGTGGTAAACAAAATAATCAAAACAATCACTTCATAAATTTTCTCCATGATCCCTTAGACTGGGTGTCACCTCTCTTGCCAACCAAGCTACCAGAGATAGTCAAGCTCATGTGGCTTGAACTCCATTCCACCTTCACACATATAAATGCAGACACACTGTGAGGGAGGTGTGTGCCCATGAGGCAGGTAAAGAGATGTAGGAAACATACTCTTGCTGTGTAGATCTTTGGTTTATCTTTTAATTTCCCATTTCCCTGGTGGAGTTGAAGGAAGCCTGGGCACGCTAGATGTGATTTGGAAGAGGCATTCAAATGGGGTTGGCTGCTGGGTAGAAATGGTGGGACAGAGCAGAAGATTAGACATGAAAAATCCCATTTTGCATGTGTGTGTGTGTGTGTTCATGTGTCAGTTTGTCTGTCTGTCTCTCTGTCTGAACTATCGATGGGTTGTAGAAAAGTGGAACAGGTAGAGCTGGATGTTTAAGGCAGAGTGCAGAAGCAGCACCACAATGCAGAGATTTGCCTGGAAAGACATTTTTGTCCCCATGGCCAGTGAACTGAACAGAGTAAAAACTCTTCCCAATAACTAGTCTAGGGAAAATTAAATTAGATCCTCAATTTCACATTAATTAATATACCTTTTAAATAATGCAAAAACGTTATATTTAAAGTGGGAATAGTGTAATGTGGCCATCATCTCTGAGAATGGCTTGGCCCCTTTCCAATATTGTTCAGCCACCATATTTCCAGTTCGGCAGAGGTTAATAGCCATTCTTAGATGCCTTCATGGGGCCAGCTTCCCTCAAATGCTGGGAGACCTAGAAGCCTCAGAGAGCAATGAAGTTATTATCAGAACCATTTTAATAAAAATTTCAATACTTGAGCCACTTTCTCATAATTTATTACATAAGACTAAGCCATGGTGTCACAGGACTGAAAAGGTCATTGAAAAGGTTGTGCTTGACAAAGTTAACAAAGGCAGGAGGCTGGGCTGGCTGGTACAAGAGCCTGTTCTGCACCGAGATCTGACTGGGTCCCAAAATCCACATGGCAAGTTACTTACTAGTGAGATGGTACTAAGAGGTGAGGTTTTTACAAATCGCTCAGTGATTTACAGAAGTGCAGGACAAAACCAGCCAGTTCCTTTCTGATCTCTCTGCCTGCTGCTCAGTCTTCCCTGCCATGATGGACTCTACCCCTCTGGAAATGTCAGCCCATAGAAGTCTTTCCCTTGAAAGCTGCTTTTGTCTCAGTTTTGTGTCACTATGATAAGAAAGTACCCAAGAGAAGCACCTTCCCATGGTCCTCATCTCTCATTTACCACCCTGGGCTTTAAGTTCTAGTCTGTGATATCTGGAGTGGCAGAAGGTTGCAAATAATCACACACACACACACACACACACACACACACACACACACACACACACACACAAAAAAAAAAAAAAAAAAAAAAAACCCTAAGGTCTTGGACCCTGGTTTCTGAATTCTGATAGAGACCCTGGGTAGAAACTTAGGAGTTGCAAGGCAAGGACCTGGCCGAGTAAATTTCACAATGGAGTTTTATCCTTGTGTCCTATTTAGTTTTACCTGTACTTGATGCAACATAAAATCACTTGAGAAGAGCATCCACCTTTCTCATGTGTCATTACTGCGAGGGACTGTACTGATTGTCAACTGATATAGAAGATCCTAGCCCACTATAGGCAGTATCACTCCCTAGGAAGATGTCCTGAGCTAAATAAGGAATCTAGATGGACACAAGTCTTAACCAGTCAGAGAGTAAGCCAGTGAATGAGCCAGAACAAAGTGATCCTCCATAGTTTCTGCTTCAGGTACTTGCTTGAGTTCCTGACCTGACGACTTCCCTCAATGATGGCTAGTGACATAGCCAAATAAACCCTTTCCTTCCCAAAGTGCTTTTATCAGAGAATATTATCACAGCTATGAAAAGGAAACTTGATTAGCTTGTTCAGTAACTTAGGAATATGTCTGAGTCTGGAGTACCTCATTGTGACCAAGTGACTTCATCTTATGGTACAGGGTGAAGGCCAATGAGGCAGCAAAGTGACTGTGATGTTAATTTCCATTATCAACTGCACTCTAGGTTCTACTGAAGGAGGAAGACCCACTCTGAATGTGGACAGTACTGTCCTATGGGCGGGGTCCCAGAGAGAATAAAAGAGCACCATGGGGAAATGAGCTGAGAAGCACTACTCTTCTCTCCTGCTGCTTCCTGACTGCAGAAGCAATGTGCAACTGCACTTCCTGCCATGCTGTCTACTAAGGTAAAGTGTAAATGTGGTAAAACTATATCTCCTCAAACTGGGAGCCAAGATACCCCTCCTTCTTTAATGGGACTCTAACTAGTACAGGTGGCCTCAACTGCACAGAATTTCAGTAAGCCCTTTTATCTCTTACTTGGTCAAGTCTGTCTTATAACTCTGCATGGAGCAACATAGTTCAGAAAGCAAAGCTTAAAGCTGCCAAGATTCTTCAACCATTCCCTGAGTTGGCCCATCCTAGAACGTGTAAACACATGCGCCTTCCCAAAATGTGCTGAGATGCCAATTTCAGGTGCCCTTAAATCAAATCATTCATCCATTATATTCAAATGCTTGAAGGTTACAGAGAAGGTTCAGGAATTAAATAAAGTATCTATCATACAAGTGTGAAGGCAAAAATTTGAATCTCCAAAAACCACATGAGATGCTGCATGGGCATGAGGAAATATATTGGCTTTTTTCTGCTGAAAAACACTGGCCAAAGGCAACTCAGAAAGGAAATGTTTATTTCCGTTTACAGGCTACAGCTCATCAGTGAAGACAGGAACTCAAGCAGGAGGTGGGGGACACAGAAAAGAACACTTTTACTGGCTTTCTCTCTGTAGCTGCCAAGCTTACCTTCTTATAGACTCCAGAATCACCTGTCTAGGCATCAATTATCAATCAACAACAGGCCCTACTGACTTGCTCACAGGCCAATTACATGGTGGCATTTCCTCCACTGAGGCTCCCTACTCCTCAGGTGACTCTTGGTTATGTCGAGTTAACAAAACTAACCAACACAGAGCTAGCCTGTACGTCTTGCCCTGGAAGACAGGGGCAGGGATCCCCAAAGCAAGCTGACTAGGGAGGCTGGCCATATTGATGAGCTCTGGATTGGAATGAGAGACTCTGCTTCACTGAATAAGGTGGGGAAATGATGATGAGTACTTTCTGTATCAACCTCAAGCCTCCACATGCGTGCACTCTCATGATGCAGAAACATGCACCACACATATATGCACACAATACAAAACAATTAAGTGTTTTCTTTTTAAAATAATTGTTTAATTTTACCTCATCTTCTGGGGGTTAGAGACTGAGCCATATATTTAAAGGACATATTCTTACCTTTTCATTAGCTCAACTATGTTCATAGCAGCATGATTCATAACAGCAAGAACCTGGAAACAACCTACATGCCCCTCACTGAAGAATGGCTTAACAAACTGTGGTGCATCTATACAATGGAGTACTGCTCAGAAGTAAAAAAAAAAAAAAAAAAAATCCTAAAATTTGCTGGCAAATGGATGGACTTGGAGAATATCCTCCATCACAAGCCCAGAAAGACAGGTTGTGATGTACTCACTCATAAGTATATTTTAGACAAAAAGTAAAGATTATACAGGTTGTGAACCACAACCTCTGAACAGCTTGGAATCAGAAAGAACTTAAGAGAGACATCCAGGGAACCCCCTGGGAAGAGAAAATAGAAAAGATTCTTGAGTACATTGGGATCTTAACAGGTAGCGACCAAGAAGAGGTGGGAACAAATCATGAGAGAAGGAGATGGTTGAGTGCGAGGAGCAACAAAGAGGGAGAAAAAAGAGATGGATATCTTGATAGAGGAAGCCACTGTGGGGTTGGAAAGAGACGATGTACTAGGGAAACCTCCAAGAACTCAAGGATGTCCCTGGCTAGGACTCCAACCAGTAGTGGAGAGGGTGCCTGGACAGGACTTCCCCTAGAATCAAATGAATGGCCACTATAATTGACATTATAGAACCTTCATCAAGCAATGAACAAAGGCAGAAATAGAGATCCATAGCTAAGCACCAGGCTGAGCTCCCAGTCCAGTTGAGGAGAGAGAGAGGAGAGTGTATATGAGCAAAGGGATTGGGATTATAAAGAGGAGACCCACAGAGATAGCCGACTGGAGCTTTTGGGAGCTCACTGAATCAAAAACAGCCAGTTGGGTAATCTTCAGGCAAAGGAACTAAACCCTCCAAAGGTAGATGACTGTTGAATTCATGGGCAGTATGTGGAACCTCAGGGAGTAGAATCAGATTATGTTCATGTGTATAAGCTGACACTTTGGAGCCCATTCCCTACAGAGGAACACCTAACCCTGCCCTAATATTGAGTTGAGGATACACCAGACTGAACTGACTGACCTTAGGATTCCTTGCCCTCCTTGGGGAATAGATGGGAGGACAGGGCAGGGTGCCAGGGAGGTTGATGGAGGACTGGGAGGGGTTGGGAGGAAGGAAGGGAGGAGCAGGGGTAAACATGGAAAAATCCTTTTTTAAATAAAAATATATATTTAAAAACTAAAGGACATATTCTTGCTATTTTAGCCACACAATTTGATAGAAATGTGATTTATGATTCTGTACTGGGAGTGAGATTCTGCTCTGTGCATGGAGAACTTCTATATGAGCTCTGCTGTGGCTTCTTGAGCATGAATTATACGTCCTCGTGTAAACAGGAAGATGGGTACAATGATGAATTACCTCCTACTCTCTCTTAGTAAGAAACTGCAGACTGTATAATTTAAAATTTACTTTCCTGCCAGCCATCTGCGTATAATGTGATCTTACACAAGAGCCTATCAAATACATTAGGAAACAAAAGCTATATTAAGGTCTCTTGCGACCCAAAGAAAACCCATGAATAATTCACTTTCCCAAGCATTAGGCCACCTAAAGGTGAGTAAGCATACAGTGTACTTCATCCCCAAGAAAACTGATGAATTGACAGAATAATCTTATTTAATATCAGCATGAAATTTCAGTTACCTTGAAGGATAAATCAGCTCCATCACACCTCTGAAGATCGTGTGTGAGTCTGGGCAATGTAGGGTAGCAGTAATTAATGAGAGAGTGAGGAGAAATACACAGGATGGAAATGAGAAACCAGGGCTCTACTGAGTTCTTCTGTTGTTTTTGACAGGCAGATGGCTGTCTACTCTGGGAACTCAGCTTGACTTCTTCCCACATGGAACAGTGTTTACCCTAAGTCCATCTCAGCATGCTGACTGTTGATCTGACAGAAGGTGCTTGCTGGACAGAGCAAGCACAAATATAAGATATTTACCCCCCCTCTTTTACTTGGCTTTGTTAAAAAATATTAACTTGGCATACACAGAGAAATAAACCCCAGTGGACTGCAGCAGAGCAAGGTGCATAATGAGTTCACTGTGCCCATAACGAGCAACTTGTCACTCGTGTGTTCATTGTCCATCATGCTATGTCCCTTGGCAAACCACGACTGTGCATTCAGGAACCAGGCCCATGGCTTCCTCATTCCTCTGAAGTTACTCTTTAGCTTGTCTATCTGGAGTTGGGCAGAAGGAAGTGGGTGGAAGCGATCACTGGCAACCTTGCAGGGTGCTGCAGGGCTGAAGATGAGTCCAAGTCCAGTGAGGGGACTGGGTTATACTGATTGCTCTGTAGCCATCTTCTGTGGTTCTCGGGGAGGGAAGCCAGGCCATGGGTGGGATGAAACAATGACAACGACAAAACCAGTATGCTTGTTGATAGCTCAGCAGTTCTTATACTGCTTTAATTAAAAATAAAATGTGATTTGGTAAGAATGGGTCCTAGGGCTGGAGTGATTGCTTAGCCCATCAAGTGTTTGCCTTCTAAACACGAGTACTTGAATTTGATTCCCAGAAGCCATGTGCAAACTGTCTTGTGGCACATGCTTATAATCTTTATATTGGGGAGACAGAGACAGAGGATCACTGGACTCACTGGTCATCCAGCCTAGCTGAATTAGTTATCTCCAGGCCAATGAGAGACCCTGACTCATAAATCAAGGTTGATGAATCCTGAGGAATGACAATTGGGATCAATTTCTGACCTCTACATGCATGTGGCATATGTACATATGAGTATCTGCAAACACACATATGCACATGTGTGTACATATGTACACACACACACACACACACACACACACAAGCACGCACACACACACAGACTCTAGCTTCTAAGTAAATGGGGATAATTCTAATGTTTATACTCTAGTCTTACTATACCATGTCCACAGTGACATCTTAGAGACAACATTTTTAGATGAGCTTATGCCCCATCCTATCCTGTCTCTGTACATGAATACAAACATATAATTGTCATCCATTTCATAGACACATTTGAATAACCCATGGCCCATGACTTCTTCACAGGAACTGGGAGCTCAGAGAGTGCTGGCTGAAACACACCTACCCCCACATTCCTACATAGGAGGTGTCACAGGTGACCATGCCCCTTATCATATGTACCTTTGAGACTTAGCCAAGAGGTACTTAATATTTTCTCATAGGGGACATGAGAACTAATTTTAAAAGTCAGTTCCCTTAGGGAGAGGCTTTTGTTTAAAGCCTGAACAGCTTTGTCCTGTACTCATGGACTTGGGGAGTGAAATGTGAAGTATGGAGGTCCAGCTCTCAGTGTAAGTTTCAGAGCTCACATCAGACCTCTGTCGCCCTTTCCCCTTCTCTCCTTCATAGGTATGTGGGTACACCATCAGATAAAGTGCCAATCTAGCTTAATACTCAGGAGACCTCTGTAATTTGTAGGCAAAAAAACAAAACAAAACAAAAAAAAACACCATAGAAACTTGCTTCCAACAATGCTGCTGCTGCTACAAAGTCCATTTTCTCCTAAGAGGCAACTGTGTCCAGTAGGGCTTCTCCTGTCCAATGATAATACAGTATCTCTGGAGCCTCAGTGCTATGGATGAATGTAGTGCCATCCCCCATGTTACCTGCTCCTTTGTAGCACAGTGATTGAACCCAATTCTCTTAGAATAGCACCCTTAAAGAGAAGCTCAGCTAACATTTATAAGTACGTTGCAGACTTCTCTGTAGGCTCCACTGTCGTCCAGTCCCCTGGCTAAGAGTGAGCAATGTTCTGAGAATCTGCCTTTCATTCTCCTTACTCTAGACCTTCCTCAACCAGATATGTCATTTCACGTCACAACAGCATCGATTGTGGATTCTCAAATACACGTCTGTCCATTGCTCTTTCAGAGGTGCGCTATAGGCACTACACAGAAAGATATGCAGCTGACCAAAACTGTGGGTGGAGAGGGCACACTTCAGGACACACTTCAAGAGGCCTCCTTGTCTCTCTTTCCAGAGCTTTTATTTCTGAGTTTGACGCCTCTGAGTTGGCGGAAGGTTTCCTGGCTCGCATGATGGCAGGATGCTCAGGCTTCTGCTGTTGGCCAGACACTCAGAAACTATGTGAGGCTTGTCTTTACAATGCTTCAGACATGAGGTGCCAGGCAGAGTAAGGAACCAGGAGGACTAGGAAATGAAACTTTTGACTGGAGCCAGGACTGCTCCCTGCTTACCCCATAGAAAGGAAGCAGACCCCAGAGAGAATGGATAGCTACTTTTTTTTGATCATTAAAATTTTAGCTTCATGCTCAGCACACTGACTACAAAGATTACCTCCTACCTCACTAGACTAAGTAGATGACTTAGCCTGGGAACCTTTTCTAAGACACACTACTCTATCCAATTGCCAGAGGAAGAAGGCAGTAACCATCAAAAATCACCCCATGCTCATTTTCTCTATGTTTCTATGTGATGGAAGAACTTGCTTCTGATTGGAGTTATAGTCTACTGGCTGGAAACTGCTGCCTTCCCAGGGAACCTCTACCCTCCCCCATACCTACCCCTCCTATCTTGAATTAACAGTCAAGACATTAGTCTTTTGAACTGGGTGTGGGAACCTATCAGCATAGCCTAGTGTTTTGGAGGATTTTTTCAGATTGGGGGTAGGGTGGGAGTATTCAAATACTAACTTCCAAAAGCATCATATAGTACACCCAGATATGGAAATGGACATGATATCTCACTTCAGCTCTTGCCAGGTGTTTCTTGATGGGAGCGCCAGAAACATGCCCCTCTACTGTCTAGACTCATAAATAGAAATGGAGCTAAGAGGATCTGGGAAAGCTTGAATACTAGGCCATGTAACATTTGTCACCCCTAGGATCTGTCTTGATGTCTGACCAGACGTCCTCTTCTCACCAAGAGTTGTGCATAGAGTGTTGTGAGAGGCCTTGGCCTGGTTGCTCACATGTAGCCTGCTTTCAGGCTTTACTAAATGTGAGCTTTGTAGAGTGACTTTGTGAGTCCCACGGCTGACCTGGACCTGGTTCAGGGATGTCTTCTGCTCAAGGTCCTCAACACTATGCTCTTGGCTCATCATCCTCTAATCTCTGTGCTTTCCTGTATTGGTCTGTCATGGTACTTGTCACCTTGCACAATAGCAGCTATCATGAGGCCTTGCCAGCTGGACAAGATTTTTAAGACAAAGATTTTTCTTACCTATGAATGACTACATAGTAGGTCCTCAGTAATTATCATTTTCCATAAGTAAGTACAGTATTTGTTTCTATTCCAGTCATAGAATAGATGCTCAGAAAACATGTATTTTTTAAAATTGGCGTTCCAGATCTAACGCTCTGCTACTTCTATGGCTCCTTGTTCCAGCCTGGGCCCTGTGGCATCATCTGAGTGTGGAACGAAGGGCTCCTGAGGCACTGCAGTCGCCTGTGCTCTGCTGGCTGTGTTTTGACAATGGAGACAGAATTGGGCAATTAGCATTCTTACCACAGCCACTTCACACAGTGGAGCCCCTGTTCTGTGCATCCTGAAGCCTCTTTTGCTTTCTATTGTTCCCTCAGATCTCCTAGAAGCCAGATGTCTTTATTTTTCCAGGGAATACTACAATGATATAGGCAACGTAGCTGACATTTCTACAGGGGCACAAGAAGTAGAAAAATATGATAAATGAAAATGTCAAGGAAATGGCCCTAAAATTGGAAAATTGGTGTCTTCTAGGCCATGAGAATACGATAAGGCTCATTACAGCTCTCTTCCATTGAAGTTCCCTCCACAGGGAAAAGGTAGTTTCTCGAGGATGGGTGATTTTATACCATTTACAGGCTATTGTAGCACAGGCAAGTTTCTTAGACTGTATGCTTTGCTTTTACACCTACCCAAGACACCCCTTGTGTCTGGGTGAGATGTGCCAAGCACACCACGGAAGCTCAAAGAGATTTTCATGTACTTTGAAAATAAGGATAAATTTTGCTTTGTCAGGAATGGTCTGAGCTATGTTACCCTCATCCCACAGTACTGACCTTGAGAAGAACCTTGGAGCAAGTCTGGCGAACCATGAACAGCAGAGACAGTCATGGTCACTGACTAGTGGGTGTGGCAGCCCAGTCCTGCTCTTGCTTAGGAGGTGGAAATAGAATGCATTTGGGTTCTGGCACAATCTGCCTCAGAGTCTAAAAGAGCCCAGGCGCTGGGGACGTCAATAAAAGCACAGGCCAACTGTTAGATTGTGAAGAGCAGAGTAGGACCTTTCTGCTGTCATATCTCTACCCTCAGCCATTCTCCACTGGCCAAGTGGCTGCATGCTGCCACATCCACTCTGGTAGCTGCTAAAATAGACTCTGCTCCAAGAGACAGGAGAAGCAGGAAGTCTCTGAGATCTTGAGTTCCCAAGACAGCCTATACCAAACAAGAAGAGGTACCAATAGGAACATCTTGGGGGAACCATACTGCTGTGTCTCCATCGCTCACAGGCTTGTGGCAACTGAGAGGACGTGGTTGGATGCAGACGGGTCCAGGTATGAGTAGTTGAGCCTCTGAGACTGTAATTTTCTAGCTATGGAGACACTATGGGCCAGTTTCTTCATTTATAACATGAGAACATACTTTTCATGAAAGATTGTTTTAGGTTCAAATTGGATGATATTAATACAAGGGTAGGCAGAATCCCTGGCCCCTGATGATTGAAGTCCACAATTTGCATGATGGCCATATTAATGATCTCTGATCCCATTGTAGACAATTTGATCAACATAGAATGGTTTTCTGAATTTTGCAGCTTAGAATCCATCTACACTCACCAAATCTAGGCCCTTTCTTTCCTCCCCTCCCCTAACGCCTCTGCTCAATTCCTTGGGCTAGTGCAGAACTGGAAGTGACTTTACTAACTTCCACATGACAGGGTTTTGCTGTCTTCTACTTTCCAGACAATAATGGGGGCTTAAATAGTGACACTGTCCCACTATAGTGCATGGTTCACCATTCCAGGCTTTGCTTTTTATGCTGGCTCTGTGTTTGGCCATGAAACTCTTCAACAGGACTGTGAGGCAGGTTATGACCATTTTCTTCTGTCCTGTGAATGACCTGGTTATGAAAATGCGAAATTTATACCTGCTTCTTCAGCCTGACTCTGACAAGTTTACATCTAAGCTCTGCTTTAGCCTGGAGTCACATGAGAGAATGCTAGGAACCGTGGCAGTCTGGTGGAGAAATGGTTTGCTTGGGGAGAACTTTGATGCTCTTTGGAACATAGTATCCATGGTGACACTACAGGGAATGTCTCAGGCGACAGAGTGGGTTTCTGAGAGTTTGGAAGGACAATATGTTCAAAGGGTCCACATATGTCCTTCCCTGGCAGGGGCAAGGAGGCAGTCTCAAGGTCTGATTGTTTACAGGACTAATTTTTCATAGATTTATTCTTTCTAATTAGTCCCTGCTTCTCACTACCATTTGACTCATCAGTTGGGATAATCAACAGAAATATCGTCAGTCTCTCTCTCTCTCTTGTGTGTGTGTGTGTCTGTTCAATCAAGACAGAGAGATAAAAGTCTGAATCAGGAGGAACGTTCCAGGTAACATCATCCTATAGCCCATATTTGGAACTCTCCTCCCAGAAGTCGGATGGCATTAGTGAAGTGCCCACTGGGATTTGATGGATATCTGATAGCGTTTACCCTTGCTGACTAGGTGTCAATGCCATTTGACTATCTCACTCCTTCTTTGGCATCCAATATTTCTATTCTTGACACAAAGGCAGCCATTATTTTGGCAATGATGTCTGCTTCACTTTTGGAATCCTGATCAAGCCGTGTGCTACAGCAGTTAGGAAACACAAAGCTCTTTCTGAACTCACTGGAGGGTAAGAATATTGTGATGCATGGTGGCTTGCAATGAGGCTTCTCTGCACTTAGGAGATTGTTTTATGGGAGGTGGGAAGAAAGTACCACTTAGTTCACCGTGTCCTTTCCTCCGTGCTCTGAAGAAGGCCTTTCTTAACCAACTTCAGTTTGCTCCCAAATGCTTTGCAATTTCAGAATTTTTCAATTTGAGGGGACCAAACTGAGGGCCTGGCGCATGCACAGATGATCTTCTCCACAGAGGTCCACTGAAAGTGTTTAATCTTCTTCCAGCAATCTCTACCCACATCTACCCTCATCTCAGAGGATGAGATAGAAAGTCATAGGGAGATACAGCCACAAGGTGGAGGTTTCCAAATCAAAATAGCCTTGGCATGGACATCTTGACAAAACTTTTGTAAAGCAGCATCAAGATGAAGCAAGAAAGGGGACCATGGTCTAGGTAGCTGTGATGGCTGGTTCTGTACCTGTGAAGGGAATCTTAGTGACAGACTAGATCAGCTTGGTCTGTGGGCTGGTCTGGAAGGGGGTTGCATTAACTGAGGTAGAAAGACCCACTCACTATAGGTGCCACCAGTCCCTGGGACGGGGTCCTAGAGAATATCAGACGGAGAAAATGAGCTGAGCATGAAGTGAACTTGTTGTGGATATGACTAGCTGATTTAACTTCCCTACACTGATGAGCTGTAACCTAGTAACCCCTTCCTACCCAAACTATTTTTGTCACAGCCAACTGGAAAGAAAATGAAGACAGAAACCGAGGACCCAGTGGATACTCCTACGCTGCAAACACCTCTCATAAGTGAAGTACCTTTTGCATGAAGTAGAGTGCATGCCCCTGAACTTTAACCTTTCTGGGGACAACATACATCTCTGACCTCATGACCTCCAAGACACCCCATTTCCTGCAAGTCCTGCCTGGAACAAATGGCAGGGCATTTCATTTACTTTCCATCCGTCACAGAAAATCTGACAATCTTCACTTCCTGACAGGTACTTCTTTACTTGCCTTTGCCAAAAATGATTGCTGTAAAAATGCTCTTCCTCAGCCCAAATTAATTTTATTAGACTCTGTTAGGTTGCCATGTCCTTTGTCTTAAATGGTAAATGCCCCAAATAACCTGATGCTATATGTGCTTGGTCTCTCTGATATTTAACAGCCTGCTAAGTTCGGATGAATTATTTAGGCAAGGAAGGAATCTTTAAACTCTGCATTTTTAATTCGTTCTAAATTCTGAGCTGGAGGTAGTGTATAGGAAGAAGAAAAATGGCATGCTGGTGAGACAGAAATCCACCACGTTTCTTTGCTTCAATTCCAGGATTTGACTTTTTAATGGCCAAAAACGAAAATGTATTTCCCTGACTGTGCCATCCAAAGAATCCTCTCAAATGGTGATGGCTTCACAATAGGCTCCTAAGGCACAATTGCCAATTAAATGGTACACTTAACCTTTGCACAGAGCACTCCATTTTCTTTTGTTGGGGAATCAAGCTTTGGAGACGTCTGATCAATTTTGTAAATTAGGTAAGTACATAGCACTTACTTATTATTTATTGCCCTGGACAGAGCTGGGTATGACTGGAGCAGAGGTGGACAATGCAAGGCTTGTGGGCTGAATCATCCCTGCTCAATGGATGCTACAGCATCCTCCATGGCTCAAGTTACCTAGAGCTCTTCACATCCAAGAGAAGATTCATGTATGGGCCAGGAGGGCAGCCGTCTTGAGCAGAGGTTGGCTCTATACCTGGCATAGGAAATACTTCATTTTCTCTAAACAACTCCCACCTAAGATTAATCTTGGAAGCTTTTATTCTTACATCTCTGCATATGTCATGAAGATTCCTGTGGGGAAGTTTGAGGTAGTTATGATGAGCCCAAAGGGACTATTTTCTACCCATAGGACTGCTAGAAATTAAGGAACATAAACGAATGTTTATGAGGCTCATGTTTCTGCTTTTCTTTCTAAAACTAATGAAGAAACACTAACCATCACCTGCTTCCTGGGCCACACCCCAGGAACAAGAAATAAAGATGACTTGTACATGTGAAAAACTAGAAGAAACTGTTCTCAGAAATAAATGACAAGTTAAAAGAGAATTTTTCCCGTCAAGTTCATATACAAAACAGATGACCAGGTGATCTTTTTCTTCCATGTTAAAATAAGAGTATATATTTGAAGTTCTATTCTGGGTCTAAGTTCACAGAACTTAATAGAGGTTCATTTAAAAATTAGTATGTGGGACTGGGGAGATGGCTCAGTGGTTAGGATAATCTGCCTGCCAGAGGACCAGTGTTCAGTTGCCAGAACTGGCATTGCTCAGATAAAAACGCTGCTTACAACTACAGGTCAACCAATGCTTTCTTGTGGCTTCTAAGGGCACATACACACACATGCACGCACGCGCGCACACACACACACACATAGAGAGACACCAAATAAGTAAAAATTTACAAATATAAATCAATATTCATACTTGAACAACTTTCCACCTATGACTGCTTTACCGCAAATGAGTTTGAGAGGGGGTCTACTCTTTGGAAAATAAAAGTAACAATACAGCCTTAAAAAGCTTTAAAAAGTGGATATGCTCCTGGACTTTGCCAATGGCGTGCTTCACATCTGTCTGGCATTTCTCTTATAGATTTCCAAAATCTGAGCACATCTTATCCAGGAGCTGGTCTGGGATTAAGAACGTTTTTGAGTCCTTTGTTTTTCTTCCATAGCGTTCCTAGGCTTTGGCTGTAGTGTCCAGGGGTAATCTGAGAGGAGTTTGGGCACTTTATCTTTTAAATATTATTAAGTAGATGATTACGGGGGGTGTAAAGAGATGTTGCAGTAACATGCCTCCCATACAAGCATGAGGGTCTGAGCTTAGATTCACCCAGCACCTACATCAAAACCAAAAAACGGTGTGGCACTATGCACCTGTGATGTCAGTGCTGAGGGTGGGGCAGAGGCAGGAGGGTCCCTGCTGTTCTCTGGACAGCCAGTCTCACTCAGTTATTAACATCCATGTCCATCCAACAAAAAGCAATGTAGAGAGTGACAGACATGTAATATCTGTCTCTGGCCTCCACGTGCGCACACACTCACACCTGCACATGTCTATACATACTATCACACATACACACATGTACAGTGACTGATGTGAAGTTCAGACAGCATAGTGGGACCCATGTTCAAGTGAGCACTTCAGTTCCATTTGGTCTATTTATTTGCCTGGTGAGGAACCGACTTCTTCCAGCACTCTGAAGCACAGCCTCTAGTCACATGTATTATTGTCCTACAACATTTCAGCAAATTCCTGAGATGATGATGAGAAGAAGGCGGAGTGACAATGACTAACTGTGCAGGATGCCATATTGTTCAGGTAGACAGGTAAGACCACGAGGCGGCAGGTGAGGTCAGAGACACAATCTCTAAAGAAGCCATAAACTTAGATACATCAGTCTATAAGCATCAGGACAAACAATGTCTAAGCTTTTAAGCACCAGCAAGGTGCCATTCTCTTCCTGTTTGTGACTTCTCTGGTACACAATCTCGCTGGACCACTTTATATCCTAGATAAGGGGAAGTTAAGGCTAAGGGACCAAGGAAGGTGGCTGTTTATAGAGGAAAGAGCAGGATAGAGCTTTGATAATGAAGGAAGAAGGAGGGCTTATGGATACTGACATGCTGGTGGGAAAAGGTCAGTTTCAGGGAAACCAGCCGTTTGAGTTCCTGTAAGTGGGGTCTATCTGAAAAATGAAGAAGAGCATCTGAGAAGAGATGGGATGTCTAGCTGTGGGTGAACTAGGAGTCTACCAGAAAAAAATAGCCAGAGATGTGCTAGGCCTTAGAGTCAAATATTTGCAGACATGCAGGACTCACTGAAGCCTGAAAGGGATGTGTCACCCTTGTACTGAGCTGCCCTGGGGCAGGAGTAGAGGACCCCATGAGTAGACACCATCTTTCCCATTGACCAAGAAGAATGGGTGACAAAGAGTCTGTTTGAAGCTGACTGGAAAGAAAAAAAAAAAGACTTCATGCAGGGCAACGGTAGTGCACACCTTTAATCTCAACACTCAGGAGGCAGAGCAGACATATCTCTGTGAGTTTAAAGCCAGCCTGGTCTACAGAGCAAGTTCCAGATTACACAGAGAAACTCTGTCTTAAAAAAAAAAACAAAATCTTGAAACTGTAAAGAGACATACATTTACACATTTACACAGTTGATCTCTGTGACAGAGGATGCCCTGGATTTGGACCTGGGAGCCAACTTCCTCTTTAGTTTAGTCTATGTCTGTATGAGTCTGTCTATGGATGGTCTTCGTCTTTAAAATGAGGGGTGCTTCTGGTTCAGAAACCTAGGTTTCTGAGTTAAGGGCACTAGCTCAGAGTCTCTCCAAGAATGAGCATTAAAAAAAACAATGAAGGTCATGAGAAGAATGCAAATCTTCCATAAGCTGTCCATTGTGTGATCCCACTTACATGCCTATGAGACCAGACTAGTCATTGCCATCCTTACCTACAGGGGATGGGGAGGCATGTGGGAGGCAACATGGATTTTAGTGGGAATGGATAAAGTTGAACTCTAGTTGTGCAGTTATCTTTGGGGGAGCCTGATCTCTCTGAGTTAACTATATATATATATATATATATATATATATATATATATATATATATGTATGTATAAATAACATATATATATATGTGTGTGTATGTATAAATTCACAACTACCTCCATATACAAAGATGAACTCAAAATTTTTAATGGGGGGAAATGAATTTGAATTGTTTTGAAAAGGGAAATATAAACACAGGGAGGTTTCCCTAGCTTCTGTAAGCTGTGAGCACTGTCCCAAGTTACCCACCAAATCTAGATGGCAGGACCCTACAGAGGAAGACACCACTGGATCTAGATGGCAGGACCCTACAGAGGAAGACACCACTTCGGTTTAATGATATAAAAACTGAACTGGAACTGGCCTTAAAGCTTCTTACCTACTGGCTAGCTTCCATGGTGCTGGAGGAAATTATACAGGCTACTGGAGACAAACTGTTGTCAACAGCAATGGGCTGTTTGTGTAACAGTACAGATTGGCCAAGAAGACAAGCCCATGAATGCCACAGTGACGTGTCTATTACTGTTCTGCTTTTGGATTGGATTTGATGCCCACTCCTCAGGAGGGTATTCAAGGCTGGAACTATAAACCTGGTTAAAAGCCTGTGGCTGGGAAGGTCATAGACTCTAACTGGGAAGCTATTGCTGTTGTTTTGCTAAATGGACATAATGTGATTCTAGAACTGCCTTCTAAATATTTATGCGAACCCCATAGACTGGTGCTGCTGCTGGCTCCAGTCAGAGAAGCCTTTCTTGCGGTGGGCTGAGGTTACTGTAGACCATGGTGAGTCAAGGAACTGAGGAAAGAAACCATTGAGTGCTTAACCCCAAAGAAGGCATCTGTGTCTCTCCCATCAAAGCTAGTGGAGTGCTACAGTGGAGGGAGCAGGAAGACTGTAAGTGCTGGAGGAAGGATGGGGAGACAAGGAACTCTGTCTTCTAGGCATAACATGGCCACTATACTCTTGAGCACTTTGCATCTGTAAAGCCTGCATAAGACTGGGCCTGTCAGCATTCTTCCACAGAACAAGAAAGGGGTCACAAGGCCCTCCTTTGCTTCTTCCTGAAGATTTATATTCAGTTAATGGTGATAGGAAAGAGAGAAAGGTTTTCTTCAGTGGTGTATCCATTGATAAGGTGTCTATGATCCTGTAAATTGCCCCCTTGCTTATGCTCCTGTGAACAGGGCCTAGTTAGAAAGAGGATGGGATCAGCAGAAGGGGAGGGGAAAATGAGGGAAACAAGAGATGATAGTGACCAACATATATTACAGAGCATATAAAAATGTAGAACAAAAAGAGGAGATAGACTCAATTATAGGAAAATAATGTCTGAAATGGCTAGTGAAGGGTCATGGGCTGCATGACTGTGGCCTTGAGTATGGTGTTGGTAAAACTGTATAGAATGAAGTGAGCACTGAGCAAAGCCACCATCAAATGTGGTGACATACACAGAGCATGATGCTATATTCTCAGGTGGAGCTGAAACAGTGGCTCTTGATGCATGTGGTTAGATCAGAGAATGAGGGTGTATACAGCTCTATGTAGACACAGTCTAAACACACTTCCAAGACTGCTAGAATAGGCTAGACCCCCAGAATGCCTGCTGTTGCCATCAAAGCACACCCTCCCCTGCAGAATAAATAACATCACTAAAGAAGCCAGCTGCCCATCCATGCCTGTAGTGACTTGCCACACGGGAATGTCATCTGCTTCTGGAAAGCTGTGCTGGCATGGCCCTGTGGAACCTCCCATGGAGCCTCCTTGGGGTTTTCCATTTGCTCACACATGGAGGGGCAGGCTAAAGATGATATTAGAATCCCATGGTTGCCTGGCATGCTTTTCACCTGTAATTGTAACTATGAGGGGTCCGAGGCAGAGGAATTGCTGCAAGTCTGCAGCCATCCTACTTTATACAGTGAGTTCTAAGCTAGGCTAAGCTATGATATACAAACCCTTATGAATCATTGATTCTTAATCCTCCTCTGGGTCATTTTGGTGAAAGTGGATGGATGCCTTCCCTGTTATACGATGGACAGTGAGCTCAGATCCTGAGTAACTGCGCCAAGCCGTGGAGAGAAGGAATGTACAGCTCCACTTTTCCATCCCATACTCCCCTAGTAGGAAGCAACCTGGTGCATGTCTAATGCCTGTTTGGACGACTCAAAGCAACCAACAGTCAAATTTCTGGAGTCTTCTTATCCACAAAGTAGAAGACAGAGTAGTGATAGTTCCCAGGCCACTCCAGGTCAGACCATGATAATGAGATGCTGATTCATCAGTCCCATAGATCACTTTCCTCATGTCAGGGTCCCTAAGAAGGTCAGGCAGACCAGAGCACATAAGAGAAAGCAAAGCTGTAGGGTTGGACATAAACAAGATCAGCAAGGGAAACGAGTATCTTCCCAGGGCTCCTTTCCTGGGATTTAGCACAGAGAAGGGACAAGGGCCATAAACATCTAACGGCATTTGGCTACACACTCAGAAGACACATGCTCATATGGCAAGTGTGCTGAGCCAGGCCCACAAGCTCTGATGAGCTTCAGTAAGGAGTTCAGAGGTTCAAGAAAGACCTGGGGTGACCTTGGCCTTCTCATCTCCAGCACTGGCTGTCCCTCTGCTGACAGTGAGAAGACATGAACATCCAGGTCAAGGAAATTGTTGCTCCCAACACAGAAGTCTGAGTTAAAGACAGGAGTTGTCATCTCCCCATGACACAGTCTGGTGCTATTTATGTAATCTCAGCATCAACACAAATAACACATGCCCAAATGATGTTATCTGGGAAATTCAGATATACACTCATGTGATGAACTCAGTTCGTCCCCGTACTTAATGCTCAAAAAATAAAAAAAAAAGAAAAGGAAAAGAAAAAGAAATGAGTGAATACAATGACTATTGTCACTCATATTGCCAAGCAAGGGGATGGTTCTTAATTTCGGTAATGTTAATCAGTCACCTATTCCTAGCAGCTGGCTAAACCAGAACTTGAACACACAGATTTCTAGCCTTCCTGACATTCCCATTGGCAAGTAATACCATCTACTGCTGAAGTCCAGCCCTGGCCTGTGCTCACAGCAGGAGAAAGCAAGATGCTGGTGTGACACACTGTGTGCTGGTCCCTGCTCCTACATGCTAGCTACCATTTAGAAACAAATGAAAACTCTAACAGCATAGCTCTGTGTAAGGGTGGAGAGGAAAAAAGAAAGTTAGCCCTGTTGGCTTTTCTAAGGAAACTCAGTGTGTAGAAGGATAACAGGGGACATACTGAATACCATGTTCCAAGGCCTGGATTCTATCATCCAGGTAAATGGCTCTTACCCTCCAACAACTCCAGCTTTAGAGGATCAAATGCCTTGTTCTAGCCTCACGGGCATTGCACTCTGTGTCCATACTCACAGAAACACACACATACAATCACACACAAGCAGATACATAATCAAATACACATATACTCAATCATCATACATACATACAATCAAAACAAATAAACCTTTAAAAAAGTATCACCTGACTGCTCCCTAGCAAGGATAGTGTGAATGTAGAAGAAGGACCCATGGAAACAAAGTGTCAACCAAGGGGACCCAAGTGGCCCTGCCTAGATGAGGCTAGCAGGTATCTTAGATGAGAATACAAACCTGCGAGGGATTTTCTAGGTAAGATGTACCATCACATGTACTTTCAGCATGTCTGTGAGGTTAACTAGCTTAGGTATATTGAAGTAGGAAGACCTGCTTTAATGGGTGGCACCATTTTATGACCTAGAGACCTGGACTAAATAAACGGGCACATGTGAGATGAGTCCTGGCATCATTTTTCGGGATGCAATGTAACCAGCCCTCTGAGCTCGTGCTGATGTGCCTACTCCACTATGATGGACTACACCCTCAAATGGGAGCAGAATGCGCTGTCCTTGGGATGCCGTGCCAAGCATCCTGTCACAGAAAGAGACAAGTAACTGACCTAACTTCCACCCCAACTATTTGGAAAACTTCACAAAACTACCCTAAACCATAATTTCCATTTATCTGTTTACTGATGAGTATGAAGCCTGTTGGAAACCTGCCAGAGATGGTGAGCCCAAACTAGCCTTTCTATGTTCATCAGGTATTGTTTCTGAGGGAAACCTGTCCTGTGGCTATTGCACGGCCGGGGTCCTTAGCAGAAAGGTAGGAAGTTCTTTCTCTCCACAACCCTGTCCTGTTTACATAGTTACCTGCCAAAAATGGTGAACATTTTGCAACCTAGCATTTTCCAGGTACTAAGATAAATTCAGAATGGAGAAATTTCCTGGCATTTTGATGGTCCAGATGAGAGATACATTTCAGAGGATTTGTGAGGACCCCAAAGACAGCCACTGGAAACTGAGACTTGCTTCAAAGGCTGACATTCCAGAGAAGGGCAAGGAAAAGGCTTAGGATTATAAGAGACAGGATCATAAAGTAAATGGCCATGTCATCAGCCCACCCCTCGGGCCCTCATCTACTCCAGCCCTCACTGCAAGCTGGAAACGGAAAGCCTACTTCTATAAATCACAGGGAGAATGTGGGGATCCTCTGACGCCCCATGCTATTGCACTTGTGTAACTTGGGCTGCTCTGCAGGAGCACTTTGTACTCATAACACCAAGCATCTCTCTGGCCCCACTGGCTTCCAGAGCACAGGAGTCCAGTTCCCAGTACTCATACTTAGGCAACTCAGCTCACAACTGCCTAGAACTTCAGCTCCAGTGGTTCTGTGGGTACCTGCACTCACACACACATATAGACATACATACACACACACACACACACACACAACATAGCGCATATAGATAAATAATAAAACAAAACTTAAAAATATTAGAAGTGAAAATGACACAGAAGGCCCATTTGTCTTTCTCTGCTTCTCTCTCTCTCTCTTTCTCACTCTCTGTGTTCTCTCTCTCACACACTCTCTCTTTCTCTGTGTATGTATGTGTGTGTGAGAGAGAGGGGGGGGAGAGAGGGAGAGAGAGCACAGTGTGCAAATGTGACCAGGGCAAATCAACCTGCCCGTGTGTCCATAGAAGAAAATAATTTCACAAAGGAAGCAGTATAGTATACACATCAAAGCTCACCTTTGCTGCAGGGCTTGTATGCCAGGATGTTTATGTCCCTCAGTATCTACAGGTGTCTGACTCATCAAGCCCGGAGAGTGAGAACCAATTCCAGGCAACACTCATGTGGATTTGCTCTCTGTCCAGGTACCAGTGATGTCATCAATGGGTGTGAATCCCAGCAGCTTCCTGAAGGGAGGGGAGCCAACACAGGGCCTGCTGTGCCATTCGGATTAAATCCTAGGTCTCCCCAGGAGATGGGCAATTCTGGTACTTGCCCTGTTCTATTCTAATGGTGAATCTTCTAGGTGAATATCATTAGGATCAACTAGGTCAGAATATGAACTGCAAAGCAATGACATTCTAAATTAACTGTGTGGTGACATAATCTATATTAATTGAACAATATTGATTCTTATTCAGAACAAATGGGCATCTTGGCCTGCGGACATTGATGTTTCAAAGGGCTGCATTAGGATACCTCCTTACCCATAGATGAAGTTGACTGAAATGGGTCAGTAGATATCATCCATATCTCCTTTCTCATGATCTCCAAGAACCAAAAGTAGAGCATGGATGAATTTGGGGGAATACTTTATCTTACCCACTCTGATAAAACTCACTGCTTGTGCAGATATGCATAAGGAATGTCCCTGACGAGCAGGTATTCTGGGAAAAGGATGCTCCCAAGCTCAGACAGAAAGGCAGATACTGCTATTCAGTGTTTCCACAGCTCTGCTTAGTGTTACAGACACCACAATGCACTGGGCTCTGCCCTAGTTACAGAAATGTAGGTAACCTAACAATATACCGATTTCAAGAACAAAGCAGGTCTGGTTACAGGTCAAATCCATGATGAGGCCAAAGCTGAGAAAGGAAGACAGCATGGAGGGGGTGGGACCTAAGCGGGATCTCAGTCCATCGTCTGTGGCTATAAAAGAAACTGGACACTGGTAAGTCATAAAGTAAAGAGGATCATGGTTTAGGAGCTTACGCTGCCAGTATTTGCTTGGCTTCTGGTGAAGACACCATGGCAGGAAGTGGAAGAACGGCAGGGTGCCGGTTTGGAATGAATAGTCTTCCTGGTGAACTTGTCTGGATTTAGAATTATATGGGAGACTGGTAAATCGATGGTTATATATGAGGTGGTGTTTCCAGAGAGAAAGGCCAGGGAGGAAGACGCACTCTCAATGTATGCAGCACCTTCCTACAGGCTGTGCCCACAGAATGAGAGAGGGAACAGCCTTGAGTACTGTCATTTCCCTATTTTTCTGCTTCCTATTGAACAAAAGATAAAGAATCACTTCTACCATATGCTCTCATCAACATGATTCCAGCCCAAGTGTGTGGGGCCAGAAGACAATGGACTGATGCCCCTGAACCTGAGACCATGGACTGCATCCCCTGAACCTGCGAGAGTGTGGACTGCATCTCCTGAGCCTGTGAGACTGTGGACTGCAGCCCTTGAACTTGTGAGACCACGGACTGACACCCCTGAACCTGTGTGGCTGTGGACTGCAGCCCCTGAATCTGTGAGACTATGGACTGACATCCCTGAATTTGTGAGACCATGTACTGATACCCCTAAACCTGTGAGACCATGTACTGATACCCCAAAACCTGTGAGACCATGTACTGATACCCCAAAACCTGTGAGACCATGGACTGACACCCCCTGAATGTGTGAGGCTGTGGACTGACACCCTGAACCTGTGGGGCCGTGGACTGCATCCCCTGAACCTGTGGGGCCGTGGACTGACACCCTGAACCTGTGAACCAAAATAAAGCTTCTCCTTCTTCTAGCTGTCAGTCTATTTGTCACATCAGTAAAAAAGAAATGAATGCCAAAGAATGCTTTCCCAAGTCTGGGGATTATTCCAGCTCTCTGAGGAGGGGGTCTTACTTCAGGCACTGGACACATAGACCTGTGCATAAGGGAGGCCTCTGTCCCCATGACCAAATCCTTCCCATGAGATCTCACTACTCTATCCTGACACAGTGAGGGATTAAGCTTCAACATGAAGAAGAGGCAAGCCCTAGCCAAGCCATAGCAGCGACCCAAACAGAGAACCAGAGCTTGAAAGAGGTGACACAGGACATCCTGTGTCTGACAGAATATCCAGACACAGGGTAAGGAATGTGGAAAACACAGGATTATCTAGAGACAGCTGAAGTTTAATTAGAAGGCTGCTTTATGGGGAAAGTGGAGGAGATGGAAATGAACAGGATATCCCTATGATGGAGGATTTTTAAGGCAAGTGTTGATTCTCGAGGGTGCAGGCATTTGACTGCTGCCCAGAAAGGCAGAGGCATCATGAAGGCAGAGGAAGCCAGGTGTTTTCTGAAAGGAGACATGGAGGCACTTCCCACAACTGAAAGGCAATCATCTTCATAAAGGCGACATTCAGTGTGGAATTAAAGCCACTCCATGAAATTCAGGTGAGTGGGAGTAAACATGCATTCGCTCACAGTGTACACACTCATTATCCATCTCTCAAGAGTTCTTTACTCCAGGCAGATGCTTGACTGCTACAGTAACTCCAGGCAGAAGCAGGCTTCCATCAGTGCTGGGCCTGGAAGCCAAGCCTGGAGGGAGGTCCCACTGACCCTACTCACTGTCAAACATGTGCTCAGTGGCAGGAACCCTCACTGCCACAAAGGAAGTGTTCCCGGGGCAACAGTGGACGGGTGTTTGACAATCAGAGAGACAGGAGGCTGCCAGGAAGACCTCAGCTGTGGACAGCATGAGATGAGTCATAGGGGCCCCACCATCTTCTGGGAATGGTGGAAAGTTCAGACATGGCTGACATCTTCTAGGGCTGGAGTGCAGGCCTGCTGGGTGCTTCTCATAAAGGAGAAACAGTGAGTAAGGGTTTGGAGGGAATGAAGGTAAGGGGAGAAATGATATGATCTCAAAAAATCATAAAGCAAAGAAGTGATATCAGAGAAGTCACCTGTAGGAAGACCACCTAGCAACTGCATGGGCAATGAATTGTGGAGATGGAAACAGGAGAGATGTTTCCACCATAGTTATCTTCTGACAAGACAATGCCCTGTGGCAACATGTCTGGTATTCAGTGTTAATTGTCCTTCAAATTCTGTGTATGTGCATATGCAAATACATGCATATATGCATGTGTGCCTGCATGTTTGTAAGGATATCTGTGTAGAAGCCAGAGTACAACCTCAAGGGTTCTTCTTTAGCACATCATCCACTGTGCTTTTCTGGAGACAAAGTCTCTCTCGGGTGTGGTTCTGAGAAAATAGGTGAGGGGGGCTGACCAATGAACCCCATGGATCTTCCTCAGCAGGGGATTACAAATGTGTGTGTGTGTACCACACGTATGGTTTTGACATGGGTTCTTGGGATTAAACTATAGTTCTCTTGCTTACAAGGCAGTTTACAGACTGAGTCATCTCCCAGCCTCTCTTTGGGATTTGTTCAACAGACTCAACATGAATATTGTGTCCTAAACACGAGGACAACTTGGCCACTGTGCAGGAGAGTGTCCCTGTGTAGAGTCAACAGTGTTTACTCCACAGTCTGTTGGCTGACTGCAGCTGTCCATATTTCCATCTGGCTCAGAGAGTTCCACTTATGATTGGCTGTCCCAATACTTGCTGGCAATGTGAACTACCGGATGACTGTGTAATGTGCACTGTTGCTACATCTCAGAACAAGATTTTGTAACAATCATACATCTATATGTATAAAATGAGCTTCTTATAAAATAAAGAAATATCATGAAATAAACCATAGACCCCAATGCAAAACTCTGATTCAGAGCGTGATGGCCTAGAAGGAAGGAGGAAACCTTGGGATCTTATGCAAAGTTAGAATGTCTTAACTATATTACCATGGCAGGATGTATAACAAAACCAACAATGGATTAGATACCATCAAAGAACACCTTTATGTTCTGTCAAATGACACTTTCTGGAGTCTGGACAGAATGCTCAATGGTTAGGAACACCGACTACTTGTCCAGAGAACACATGTTGATTCCTAATACCCAAGTAGTGATTCACAAGTATGTCTATAGTACCAACTCCAAAAGATCTGACTCTTTTCTGGCCTCTGGAGACTTGTTATGCACAAGTACACAGACATGCAGTCAGGCAAACATAATACACATATATATGTACATATATATATATATGTGTGTGTGTGTGTGTGTGTGTGTGTGTATTACATTTTTCAGAAAATGATCAGAAAAGGAAACTAAATCTGGGGAAAACATCTGCCAATCAACTATTTGCTAAAAGACTTGAATATACAAAAAAATTTCAAAACTCAAGAAAATATCAGTTATAGAACAAAAAAGATTTATCCCAACAAAACAGTGCAGAGAAAACAATGAATTTGAGATTTTTAACAAGGTTCCCCATCAGGGAGACTCAAAGAGAACCAGGATGAGAGATTGCCACAAACCTAAAGAGAAGGAATAAACTGAGAATCTTGGATGTGAACTCTGCTTCCTATAGTATCTCATGAATCATTCTAGAAAACGCACAGGAACATACTGAAGCAGGAAGCAGCTCACTGGCATGTAGCCAGGACTGAAGGAAGGTACTTGTTCTTTGGATCTTGGACATACTCATGCTACGGCTTGCCCATTGGTACACAGTAACATATGAACACCTCGGAGTGCAACATTAATGTCTGGATAGAGCTGTTCCAAAAAGACAAAGAGAATCATGGACATATAATTTATACGCAGCCCCGGTTCTTATAATAATTCCCCTTTATTTTATCCTTTAGTCGTATTTTCTGACATCTAGACCTTTTTATGGCTCTTCATGGTGCCTATAAACATCTGCATGCTGCTCATGATGCTTCAAAGGACACAGACAGAGATAGTACCTGAAAAGGGGGTGTTTCTAACTTGGGAAACAGCAGGAGTTAAGAGAGAAAGTCCCTTAGAAAGCCTGGGACTGAGAAGTTTTTTCTCTGAGGCTTAGCTGCTTCTTATGAATAATCTTTTTTCTAGACTTCCTAGAGGCTAATTGAATTTGGGCACAATGGCTTCTTTTAGTAAAAGAAGAGGTTGCTACTTGGCATGTATGGCCATGGTTCCTCTTCAAAGGCCAGAAAGCTTACATTTCTGTTCTGCCCCCTTCTGCTCTGCCCCTGAGGCCAGTTTACACTCCAGTAGTGAATTCAGTATAGGGGCATTCAAGGTGCTGGAATTCTCAACACCTACTTAACAGGAAGAAAAAAAAAATTAACTCTGTCTCTTCCTTCTTTTCACAAAGCTTCATGTGCATGGAGGTAAGCATGTTGCCATAGTAACACAGCTCTTCCCTTTCCTTCCCAGAACTTACATACACCTGTCACCAGGGCTTTCCAACACAAGGAGATGCCACATGTGTGAGACGTGTGAGGAGAATGTGTTGAGGCCTCAACTCGACCTTCTATTTTTAGCGTGTTACTATTTACCATCACTAACTGAATATCATTCACGGGCTCTGCGGGAGCCTTGATGCAGTGGGTCTCCCAGGGCTCTTCTTCTCATCAGCTAAACATCAATGTCTGCCAAAGTCACATCCTTTGGCCAACACTTCAGCCACTACTCACCCCTCCTGGATTTAAACTATACTCTGACAGCACTTCAAACAAATATCCAACTTTCCTCCAAAAATATGAAAAGAATTTCAAATGGGCAAATAGATTAGCAATGGTGCAGAAATAAAATCCCTCCGCTGTGCATGCAAGTGTGACCCTTCCCTGTTTCTTTTGCCACTCCTGAGATTCCTTGTGCATATCTATCTGTACCACATGTGACTCTCACCAACATATCCTAGCGATGATCATAGAGTATAGTGTGCCTCTTATCACCAACATATTCTAAAGGTTATCATAGAGGATAATGCACCTCTTATCATTGCCATACCCTGAGGATAACTGTAAAGTATTTACAGCAGCCTTTGCAGTGAATTTTACCTGGTGCTGAAATTTGCCTGTAAATAACTATGAACAAGAACTACGGGAAGAAAGGGGGCAGCACATCTGTTATCTACACACTGACTCTTCTACAGCTTAGAGTACTAATTCAGAGTCTCACAGCTTACTGGGATAAATGTACCTGTATGCAGAAAGATCCATTCATTCTTGAGCGTTATTTACTGAATGCCATGGATATCAAAGGCATTGCTTATCTGGAGCTACTTGAAATGTTTATGTGCCCAGGTGACCATAGGCTTCCTTCAGCTTGGATGTCTCCCTACCTGACCTCGGGTCATCTCTGACCCCTTCCTTCAGTTCCCACTTCAAGCTACCTCCTTCCCCAGATGAAGGGGACTGTTTCTGGTTTGCAGAGGATTTTATACTATTCCATTTCTCCTCCACATGGGTCACACTGCTCTGCTTAGCGTTTCTTCAGTCAATGTGGAAGTTTTTGAACTTGTTTGGGCAACTCATATCTTCTCACTGGTGCTAAGCTCTTTGTCTTCTGTGAAAACTTACTCTGTTCAAGATGATGATGAATACCAGCCCCATTTCCTCCTGCCATTTCTCATCTTTTCACAATGTTTTATACTGGTTTTCTCTGCTTGTCTGCCTATTATCTATCTGTCTGTCTATCTATGAACAATGTTCAGCTTCACTGTCCACATGACTAGATTTAGAATAACCTAGGAAACACAGATCAAGGCACGTCTGTGAGGTCATTTTTAGAGAGGTTTGACTAAGGAGAGATTCCAAGCATAGACAGTGTCACCCACAATCTGGGTGCCGAGCTTCAGTACATGGAGGAAGGGAGCCCAACGGTGGCATTTCCCTCTCTGCTCCCGGACTGGATGACATGTGACAGCTGCTTTGTGTTTCTGTTCCCATGATGTCCCTGCTATTATGGAGTATGTCCCTTAGAACTATAGGCCAAATTTTACTCTTCCTCTCAGTTGCCCTCTACCAGGTACTTTGTCAGGAAAAAAAATAGACAGTAATCACTTGGCTATCATCTATCTCATCTATTATCCATCTATCTATTTATCTCATCTATTAGCTATATCTATCTATCTCATCTATTAGCTATATCTATCTATGTCATCTATTGGTTATATCTATCTATCTATCTATCTATCTATCTATCTATTTATCTATCTACCATCTATCTATCTATCTATCTATCTATCTCTAGCTAGCTATCATTTACCCATCTATTGTTTCTATTCACAGTTTCACTTCAAGGTCTATTCAAACTTAGTACCTAAAGTTAAAGACATTAAATGTCTTTTAGATAAATTAGTGGATGGGAATCAGCTAATTTTTGAGGAAACAAATTGAGGAAATTTTATGGATATCTGGGAGCAATAACTTCCTCATGAAGTATTTTCATGGGAAATCAGTGATATCAATATATTCACAATCAAAAAAGAAAACTCACTTATAAATGAGATTCAGTGACCAATGTTCATTGCAAACTTGGATTCATTATTAAAATTTTTGTCAAAACAAGGAACCCTAAACTACATAGGCTCTTTTGATCATCCTGACCCACTTTCTACATTCCAGTAAGTAAACACAGGAGAAGATGCTCATTGCTTTCATTGCTGACAGACACAGACCAACCAACAGTCATCCCTAAAAGCCTTGTGTCTAACAATCTTTTTAATGGTTTCTTTTTCTAATTGATGAATGGTAGAGTAGAAATAGTCTATAATACTTCCAAAATCAAAGAACTTTCTTAAAGTGTTGGATGTGTAACAAACAAAGAGCACAAAATGTCTATGTACAATGACTGGTAGCCCGGACTCCCCAAGGCTAAAATTTTTCCCATGGAGGGTCAGGTAAACAGAAATGAGTGGGGTGTGTCTCTTCTCTTTTGTTTATGTGTGTTCCAATAATTAGATAATGCTAATTTCGTCAGTGGAGAAAAACGGTTAAAATTAATCTTTACATTCATAAACCTTAATGAAGAACGTTGGCTGGCTGGCTTCATTCATTCATGTGCTCCCTAATCACCTCCATCATTTCTCTATTCAATAGATATGCATTGGCTGAAGACAGAATGTGGCCTGGGATCACAGTGGAAGAGAGGAGTCAGTAATATTTGTGGAGGAGAAAGAGGCCCTATGCTTGCACATTATATGGTGGTGTCATTTATCCCTCATCAAAACTCAAAGGATAAGCATCATCAGTGTTTACACAGAGAGCACAAGACAGTACTTAGAAGGAAACTTAGTCTCCCTGCCACTGAGAAGTGTCTCCACAAACTCATGTTAAGGATCATAAGAATTAGTGTTCTTCACTAAGATTTCGGGGACTAAGTTTAAATCACAATAGTCTGAAGTCCATGTAAGAATGTTAATTCTGTGTGCACTTTTCTAATAATTAGATCAATGGCTCACTCTCTAGAGGATGAGTTGGCAGAGAGAAAGTTTAAACTCTCAACCTAGCAGCCAGTTCCTGCCCTAACTACCACTCCCTACCTTCCAATTCACAAGTCTGTTTGTGAGCTTTGCATCAGAGGCTAGGTCTTCCATTGCTAGCATCAAGCAATTCATCAGAGAGTGAACATCGCATGTATTAATTTCCCCTTTATGAAATATTTACCATGCTTTCCTCAAACACACCTGAGTAGACACTCTCTATGTTCTTTCTGGGTCTCAGTTAAAGCAGGCTTTAAATTTAAGTGCTTAAGGATTTGCTGCTTGGAGATGGCTCTTCCCTGAACTGTCCCTTGAGAAAACTACCGGTGCTGTTTTAAGAACTAACCACTGTGGCCCAAGAACAGGGTAGGTTTCTGTGGCTTTTTAGAATTCTGGAGAAAAAAGTCGACTTTCTTTTCCCCTGAGTCTTTCTTCTAGGCCACTAGAGAAAACCATTCATCCGTGGAATCAATAGTAACCCTGAAGAATCTGTCTCGTCCACAGCGGGAACCAAAAATCTCTTTAAGGCAAACCATGTGGCTGTTGAGTCCCTGAACACAGTTGCAGGGGAAGAAAGTACATGGTATGATGTAAATGTGAATAATATAATCCAACTGTCAAGAGAGACTTGCTGGCTTAGCGTTCTAAAATGTCAAGAGCCACCATGCACTTCTCTGCCATCCAGACAATGCCTGAGTGTTCTCATAAAGTCAGTTCCCATGACGATCCAGTCTCCCTTGCCTATAAGAGTGGGAGATGGGGTACTCTGACTCTTCAAGTGGACCCTTGGAGCATGTTTGCCTGTCCACATTAGTTACATCCTTGGTAGGTTAATGAAAACCCACTTCACACAGATTATTGTTGTTGCTGTTGTTATTATTATTATTATTATTATTATTATTATTATTATTATTAACAACTCTGGAAAGAAGAGATATTTTTCTAGTCCTTGGTTTCCGTCTTTCCATGTCCGCCAGGCAGCCTTTGGAACTCTAATGTCCTCAAATACTTAGTAAACTTCAGCTTTTTATGTTGAGGAAAGATGGAAATTAAGAATGCTTGGTTGTTTTAAAAGAATCTAAAGACTTATCCGGTTGGATAAACTGATTAACCGACATGAAAATGGCTGTCATCATGGTGACTGGAGCTGGTGAGTTGGAGCATAGAGCACTAGAGAGAAACCTATTGGCTCTTTCTCTCTTTCCCAGAGCTGAAAGCAGTTTGATGTGGTATAGGTGGAAAAATATACACTAAAGTAAAAGTCAACACACAAGAGAAGTTCAAACGCAAAGACTGCTTATCCCCACCCCCAAAGGTCTATCGGAGGAAGGAAAGAAGGACCCACCAGGTGTGTGCTGTCATTTATTGTGTGATCTTGACTAGCTCAGGAGATAGAAATGTTTTCCTTTCTAGCAGGCATCACCCCTAGCTCTTACCACCATCACCCTGAGAATCACATCAGACAAAGACGTGGGTGAAAACTTCAAGTGAGCCATAGGGAAAACGGGGCTCTGAGTATATACTCAGCCTGCATCCTTTAGGAGGATCCAGCAATCAGGGTATCACCAGTGTAGTTTCTATTCCATGCACAAGTACTATCAACATCACCACCACTACCTCAAAACAGTATGCTATTATCAGCTTCATCTACAGAGGAAGACAGATGAAAACATGCCAAGATTCCAGATCCCAATTCCAATTTGTCTGTTTGTCAATGGATTCTTTAGTATGTTGGCAGGTTGAGGAAGACTCATACTTAATACCTTATCCTTTTGCATATTAACAACTTAAAACAGTCTTCACTACTCCACAACTACATGTTTAAAATACGAGGAAGGACTCAGAGAAATTCAGTCTAAATAAGTATAAACTGAAGTTCATAGGAAACAAAGCCACACCTGTGTTAAAGATGCTAAAAGGCTGACTAACTGGTTGAAATGCCCATGGCTGCAAAGAATTGGAATGTTATAAATCTGGAGATAATTTATCTTGAGCTGTTTTATCTCCCTCAATAGCCATGCATTGCCCACTCTGTATTTGACTTAATATCCCTTTGTTGTTGTTGTTGCTAGGCAAAATCTTTTTGGAATGTACTATCAGACTTTTGTTACTTCCCACCAACTCAAAGGCGAAGAATATCATCAGATAGCATTTGAGTCCTAAAGCAGAGATTGCCCCAGTGTGTTGTAGCTGCTTATCTGATGTTCCCACCAATGCATTTTACAAGTGCCTTGATTTATATACGGCTTTCTTAGTTCTGTTACTACAAAGACTTCATGAAGCTGTGACCATGTTAGAATTTGGTATTAAGCGTGGCCTGCACCTGTCTTCCCTGGTTGTGGTCACTCATATTAGGCTCTAATGTATTTACTTTAAGATGAGGACTTTTGAATTGATTTTGGTCACATCATGGGTAAGGGACCAAAGTTCTCACAGGAAGAAATTTTATTTCTTCCACCCAGCTGTAGAGATACAAAGTTACAGCTGAAAGCAACATTTGAAGACTAACATGTCTCTCCTTTTCTGTGGGGGTCCTGACTAAGGTTGCTAAATACAAGACAAACTTAAGCAGGGAAGCCTGCTATTTTGGAACGGGAGAAGCTTTTAGATATCCAGGATCAGAACTCCTACTGGGCAAGTGTTTCCAAAAGATGTGTCCCTTCTTATTCCCACAGTTATACTTTTGGGTAACATATAAAGGTATTTAAAAGCGCAGATGCTGCCTGAACACCGAAACCAACACTTCACACAGAGCATCTAGGTGGACCGATGTGGAATACATATCTCAAGCAGATAATGTCATGCTTGCACAGAAGAAGTAACGAAGATGAGGGTCACAGCTGGGAGATTGGGAGGCAACCCTTTGAGACTATAAAGAGTCATGGGACACAAATCCCGGATTGTGATATCCCAAGCCACCCTACTCCTGACTCCCGTGTCTTTACAATACTGTAAATTTGTTAGCAAAAAGGACTAGCTAATTCCTGCATATTTCACGTCTGAGAAGACTGCTTTATGTGCAGGACATACATATATGGGAGGAATAAGTGGTTTTCATGAGCTCTGCCCCTAGAACCTGGGGTTCACAGCCCCCAAAAGAAGGGAGTTAAGCATTCCGGTGACTAATGACAGGCAACAAGCCTTGACCAAACTTCATGCATGAAGTGGGTGGGGTGGTTAAAGTCCTACCAGACAGAGGAGTCACTGCAATCACAATCCATTCTGCACAGAGCTCAGGCGTTGGAAAATGATCATTTGGTCCTTATCAGGAGATGGAGAGGGAGCTAGCGGAGACTCTGCTGTCCATTAGATCTGCTTAGAGAATCTCAGTCTATAGATGCAGACATGGTTCTTGCCCGTTACATGGGGTCCTGACTTAAATAGAGGGGTTAGAAGCCTAAATATCAAAAGTTGGGGGAAAGGAGTTCTTGCTGATAATAACCTTCTGCACAAGAAAGCCTTCTAATTAGATCTGCACTTAGGTCCCACCCCAGGATTACAATTCAGAAAAGTGAGGGATGGAGAGATCTAATTGCCTTGGACAAAAACATGGGAAGGACAGGACAGAACTAAATGTCTTGAACCCTGTGAACTGCCCTGCTCCATCATTCCAAATCTACTTTCTGAGCTTCTCTGGTCTGCCCTAGAACTTCACCTTCAGAAGTTGTGACCTGTGAAATGTCTTGATTTCAGTAATTTCACATCATAAATAATAACAAAGAAAAAGAAAAAAGGAGTCTACTATCTTTCTTCTTGTAAAATTGGGTTGTCTTCACCAAAATGTTTTGAGTCAATTAGCAGTAGGTCATGCCTGATAACCATATTTGAAAGATTTCTGTGATAGAATCAAGTAATTCTATGTGCAGTCTAGTGAAGCCAGTGAGACAGAGATTTCAAACCCTTCCTACCACTGCAGGAAAATCCTGAGTTTGTCCAAACAGTCTTCTTATAATTACTCACTACCAATGAAACCATGTTGGGGCCATGCATGACTTTCTACACTCAGGAGACAGAGGCAGGAGAATGATGAGTCTAAAGATAGCCCTTTGCTGCACAGTGAGGTCCAGGCTAGTTGGAACTACACAGTAAGATTCTGTCTCAGAACAAGCCCCCCAAATATCAAAATCACAAGAGAGCTAATACTGTTCTTAAGGTTATTGTATTATTGTATTTAATAATACCATAGTTTCATTTCATGCCAGTGCCCCAGCCCAAATGCTAAAATACTGCCCTTGTCATCTTAAACGAGCTCTGGTGTCCCCACTCAACACAGACTTGCTTTTTTCAAATTCAGCTTTATCTTCACACTGGGCCAGAGTACTGAGGAGTGGTGTGCCGCTCTGACTCCTGGGAGTGGAGACCCACTCAGGCTGAGGCAGAGAGCGGGCAAGCTGAGTGGGAAGCCACCTTGCCATGCCATAAAGACACTTCTAAACCCTCCCTTTGGCATTGTTTCCTAATCTATTTCTGAGTCTTAAAAGAAGTCCTTAATAGCAGCCTGGAGCAATTATCATAAAACTACCAGTGAAAAGACAATAAATAATTCAGAGACCAGACAACAAGAGTAATTATATCACCCATTTCCATTTCCTAAATAATTAAGGAATTCCTCAGATTCTCCGGCATTCTCTGCAGTATCTAGACCTGTTGATGGCTGGTGAAATCCTGGGAACTGCTTTAGAACCAGATGAGGGAGTCCTTGTGAACGGCCATGGGCCAGGGCTAATGAAGATCACTGCTGTAGGCAGGCACAATGCAGTGTTTGAAGCTCTGGGGTACTGTGCGCGAGGGGTTTTCTGAGCATACAGATGCTCGTGGCTAAAATGAAATTTAGTCTGTAGAAAAAGAAACTCAGAACTGAGCCAGCCTATGGTTCATCAGGTACCTGATCTATCACACCCATGACCCCGGGGAAGACTTTGAAGAGTCTGGAGCCAGGTCCTAAGACAGTGAGAAAGTCCTCTAATAGCTAGAGAGCCCGGGATAAAATTTAAATCTCTCCAGTCACTGCCAGACAGATGTTTGGAGGGGGGAGTAGAAAGAGAGAGAGAGAGAGAGAGAGAGAGAGAGAGATCATTTGTTCGTGCTGTCAGATAACTATCAGAGCTGAGTTGAACCACCTACTTTATACACAAGACAAGAGCATGAAGTGGCTGACTCAGAACCCAGGCCTCTGCAGCCCAGAGCTGTGAAGTCTGACTATACTATACCTGAAGAGGTTATCATTTAACTATTGTCATTATCCTTCCCCTTGCTCAGAAGAAATACATATCTATGTATTTCATATATATCAATTGGGGAAGAAATTGGTTTGGTTGTATCAAGACCAGATTGAGATTGAATTACTGGCAAACTCACATTATGATCATTTCTAGCCAAAATAAATGGATATTGTAATTCAAGATACAACTGACAAGACCCATCTGCACACACAGGCCTTTCCTAAGTACCAAGGAGCATGTGCCAGAGAGAAGAAAGCAGTTTCTGTGCTGTAAGAAAGGGGCTAAGAGCATAACTGCTTGTCTTTTATCATAGATCAAAGGCTTTTCTGTGAGCAAGGTGTCAGTTCTGGCTTCAAAATACCACAGACTCATACAATATCACAGCAAGCCAGAAACCTTCCTTCAGCATGGGCCCAGTCACTCCTTAATTCCCAGATCCCTAAACAGTATCGGAATCTGACATTGGCATTCGGTACAGACATGACCCATCACCCAAGTCTCTCCCGGAAGAACCCTTTCCTTTAAGAGTGAATTGCACAGGGCTCGGCCATCCTGTGGGGGAAGCCAAAGCATTCCAGAAGCTGCCTGTAATGATCCAGCTTGGTGTCAATGGCACAGGATCCTGGTGACTGTCTACAATCTGACAGCATCCCACATTAGAGTGGATGGCAGTAACCTTGCTGCTTGCCTCAGCTCTGTGAATACAACACAAAGCTCCAGACTTTCTAAGCTTTTATCCCTCTGGTCAATCAGGGCTTCCAAAGAAACCTAATGCCAGAAGGAAACGCACCTGTGCACTTCATTTTCAGGACTCTGTCTCAGCCCACACTCACAACACCCAGGTCTGCTCCTAAGGTTACGATCAGATTGTAGCATCTGGTACTCAGGGACCAGGTAACACTATGGCTAAAGGGTAACCAGCCTTCTCCAGAAAACTTATGCTCTGAGCAAATATCATAGCTGAGCTGGCTGCTGATTGCATCTGCTGCAGATTAGTTAAAATTAAATCCCAAACTTTGGCAAGGCATCAAACACAGCCAAAGGATCCTCCAACGGGAGCCTTGTAAGATAAGAAACTCTCACTATACAAGACTCATCCTGCAGGTTAGCTGCCCCCACCCCCAAATTAAACATTTTTTTGCCCCAATAAGTTGATTTGTATCCTTCTACTCACCCTCCAAAACTGTTTGATTCTGTTCACCCGGGACAGCTTGGAAGTATTCATCCTTGCCAGTTGATTCCAGGTGAGGCACGCCCCTGCAGCTGCCACCAAGTCTAGTGTGCAAGCAGAGATGCCCAGGGCTCTCTCAGCAGGGACACTTCCTGGCTTTTAAGGCTGCTTACTAACAACCACAGAGTTCGTGATGAGCATAAACAGCCAATAGCTGAACAGGACACTGAGCCTCTGAGGACCACAGGCAGTGGATCTGCTCCAAGCAGGCTGAGCCTCTGATCCAGGAGGGATCTACCTCCCAGGGGGAGGCTGGGGGTGGGGGGGGTATGTTGTTTCTGAAGGAGCTGGTCATCCTCCTGCCATTAAGAAGGCTCTGCACAATAGAGAGCTGATCCCATTCTGCTCGTAGGAACATAGGAACACAGCCTGGTGCCAAGGGTCTCCTGTTGCTTTAACCAGTTCCTGTATTTGTCTGGGATGGGCGTGGGGAGTGAGGGGTGTCTCCTCATGGGTAGGTATAAGGTAGGGCTTTCTCCTCAAGGGTTCCCTGATTTCTGACTAGGGTTTTACTACAGGAAGTTATGTATCTGTCATGCCAAGGGACATGGGGCTATCAGAGAGTCCCAACAAAGACAATTTGCTGGCTGCTAAGTTTGGCTGCTAAGAGAAATAGGGATCTATCCATGATCAACTTGATATTTTGAAACAGAACAGATAGGAACAATTAGCAGACCTGAGAGCAATTAGCAGATTTAAGATGTGGAGGAGCAAATGGCCTCCTCCAATAGCCCTGTGCCTGGCAAAGTGAAGTAGTGTTCAGAAGGACCAATTTGTAGTTCTTAGCAGCTACTTCTGGGATAGCCTCCAGGCCATGGGCACGGGGCTTTTGGGTCCGTGCTCTATGCCAGGGGCTATAGTTACGTTCTAGGTGTGAAGAACCAGGCAGACACCAACTTCTGTGTTAGGATGATGCAGCCAACAGCTATTCCTTTCATGTGAGATTCTATCCTGGTCAGAAGCCAAGAAGATGAATGACCTTCTTAGGCCCTCATCTAGCACTTGGTGTGTTTGTGTGGAATCCACACAAGTTCTCAGCAGTTGGGGCAGGGGAAGGAGGAAGAACAGATAAAGCGTGTGTGCTGATGAGGCTCTGCTCTCTCCACTGAGTTGGAGGAACAACTTTGAGGTATTTCTGCTTTTACAGAAATGGAGTGGCAAGGTCTCCACTTGATATCAGGAGCCTCTCCTAATCAATAAAATGTTCTGCCTGTCTGTCTATCTGTCCATCTGTCTGTCTGCCTGTCTGTCTCTGCTTCTGTCTTTCTCCTTGTCTCTGTTTCCCCTCTCCTCACATACCCACACCCTATTTCATGTGGTGATGAACCAAAAGAGCATTATGGTGCTTCTGGATTCTGATGATCACTCAGAAGCTGAGAAAGGACAGCCTTCATGGGTCTTGTTTGTTGATACAGTGAAAATCACATGCCAGAAAGATGGCACAGAGGCAGGCAGGGATAGAATGGATGCCAATAGGCTTGAGAAAAACTGGCTCAGCTAAACCAATGGGCCAAAGGGGGGGGGCGGTGACAGGATGGCCTTATGAGCTGCTGAGGACTCAGAGAAAAGGACTTGGGACCTCAGGTGGACAAAATGTTCACAAGCGTGCCGAGAATCTGTCATCTGAGTGGGAGCTTAGAAATCGGTATCATTAGTCTCTTAACAGATCGCCTCAGGACTAAGGGTGAGACATCACCAGGACAGTCACCTGCTTGAATCTGAAGACAGGGACTCTAAGGTACAGGAAGAGAAAGAAGGGAGTGAGTTCTGAGGAGAAAAGCATGGCAGCCAAGAATCTGTTCCTGAGCACTTTGAAGCAGAAGGACACAAGGACATTCTGGAATCGTGTACGTCCCTGAGCATGTGGCCATGGTTTTCTCTATGGGGCTGCAGAAAATTTTTGAAGGTGCAGACAATGTCCCCATCCCAGGCTGCCTGAGAACACAACACTGTCTCCTCCCACAGACTGTGAGGATGCCTCTCCTCTGGAGGCGGTGGGGGACTGGCTGGCCCCTCTGCTGGAAATTCCTATTACTATCTCTGGGTGCAAATTCTTCTGCCTGCCACATGCACCACTTCCTCTGGAAATGTGTTATGTCATCATTCTGGGCCTTGGTGGTTGAGCAGAATGGTGTGATCAACAGTTCTGTCTACTTGCTGGGTCAGGCAGCACCCACTGCCTTGCAGCTTCTGTGCTAGAGTGTTCACTGTGACTGGCTGTGAGGTCCAGCTCTCCAGCAGGCTGACACTGTGAGGTAGTGCAGAGCAGAACCCTCTTAGACTAGCAATGACCAGGACAGAAGACTGAGCCCTTTGCATCTCAGAGTCACTACCTAGCCTGTTCAAAAAATTATTTCCTCTGTTCTGATTCCCTAAGCAACCAGTATACACCCTGCCCCCTCATAACTTTCAACATGTGGCAGCATTTGCAAGGTCCTAAGTGAGAAGACTGGTTTTTCGTCCTGAATCTACATAGATTCCCTTTTTCTAGTTGAAACAATAGTTCAAGGCCATACAAAGAGGCAAGGATCCAAATGAGCATTTATAAATTGGTTCTGGACCCTCACTGCTGTGAGCTCTAGGTAGAGCAGGCTGTGTAATCTTTTTCCTGTTGATATAAATGAGTAGCTGGGACTTCTTGAACTCAGCAGATCAAGGGGCACAGGAAAGAGCTGGACGCTTCACTGTTCAGTTTCCATGGAAGGCATTCATCCCTTCTGGGAACAGAGATGTCTGACAGAAGCCCACAAAACTTGGAAAGCTCCCAACCTCCAGTTGGGTCCTGGAAGAAGGCATACCCAGTGGGCAGACATTTTAGCATCTTTTGCATTACACCCTGTCTGGACAGCACACGCCTTCCTTATCTGAAATACAGTGCATATGAGGGGAAACCCAGATAACAGAATGGCTATAATCTCATGAGCATAAAGGGTTTCCGGAACCACTCACAGCAGTTTCTGAGAGGTGTGCTCTAATATTTGGGAATCAAAATGCATCCAGTGTCCATGTCTGCTATTGATTGGGTCAGTATGGTAGCAGAGAGTAAGATTTCTCGGGCTCGTTCAGCTCCCCACTTAAGAGACAAGCAAGTCAAGCAGAAAGAGTTCCTGGAGTTGGTACTTATGGCCAAATTATGCCAAGCCAAGGGATTCAAACTGGCAGGCTTTCCAGCCATTCTCCATAAAGTCTGCAAGTAAAACCTATGGGCTCAAAACCAAGAAACACTGATTAATATTTAATGGATGGTTGGTAAAAATAATGTGGACTTGGATTTATATGATGTGGGAGAGGAGGCAGGGTAGATTCATCACCCCGGAAACAGACCACAGAGAAGCCGAACATCAAAAGAAACGTTTAATCACTGAAAATGTGGGTAAGAAAACCGTAGGCCGAGGATACTGAATTATGCAGGACTTTTTCTTTAAAAACCAGATTCCGACATTTTTATAACACTTTCAGTCTCCCTGCTGTGCCACTTAGAAAAAAAAAAAAAAAAACAAAAAAACAGGACATCCATAGATTCAAGGAAAGAAAAATGCTTTCAAAATCTTAAAATGCTACCCTGACTTCAAATATTCTGTTAATTAGCATATTTACAGGGCATTGTGGAAGTTCTAAATGTCTAGATAAAGCCCTCCTGTGAAAGCCCACATTGTTTTTAGGCTATTAGTCAACTAATACCATCTTTAGCTTAACTTGTGTAAAAGGACATTAATGATTTATTGATTTTGAAATAAATGCCGAAAGCTGCCTCCACTGGGCTTTTGCTGTCCTTCAGTAGTCTGAAGTGATTGTGTACCTAGGTGATCACCAAGTGCTGTGAAGTGCCACAGTTTGGAGACAGTGCTAAAAGCCAGGAGAATGTCACTTACAGACTCAGAAGAGAGGAAGCAGCAGGAAGCCAGGCTGGCTTTCCATCACAAGAAGGCAACTCTGAGAGTAGACTGAGAGCAAGCCTCACATATATCAGGGCCCTGACAGAGGGAGGGCAAAGCTCTTGCTGCTGTCATGGACCATCCTGGGCACTAGAGATCACTACCCACATTTACACTTCAGGAACGACACTGGTAGAATGATGTCCCTTGTGTATAAGAAGTGTTTGGAGCTGTTGGGAATTAAGCTAAGGAAACCAAATCTACACATAAGGCTTTTCAGAAATTTGCCATTTCAGGCTGGGTTAGACTGAACTCCAAGAGCCACTTGTGACACCCCTCATGATGTGTCTGTGCAGTCTTTACACAAATTTGAGGCTACATGAAATTATGCTGCATTTCTCATGATTGACATGCCATTCAGGGCACAAATAAGCCTGGCTTTACTAGTGTTATTATGGCAACCAGAACTGAGCCCAATGCTGTCCTAACAGTGTCACAGCCGACGGTACTTTACTTCTCTTCAGGTCCCTTCCTGACCTGCTGAAGCCCTGTGGTTCTATAGTGGCAGTTCACATAAGTCAGTCCTCACACCTCTTGGCATGGGCAGGGCACTATCTCATCTCCTGCCTCTCCTCAGAGTGTGTTAGTTAGCCTTATTTCCTCCTGGCAAGCCTGGCAAACAGAACTCTTTGGAAGGGCCCTGATCCAAAACTGTGATACTTCCTGACCTTCCCTGGGATCTTGTTCCATTTTGAAGCAGAATCTTGCTCCTCAAAGAATGTTGAACTTTGGTCTTAAGGAGCTGTGTTTTCTTCCTACTGGTTCCAAAGACCTTCCACCACCTCCTTGGATACCTTCAACACAAATGGCAGGAAGCTGCCGTAGAAATGATAACTCATGGCAAGTATCTTTTCACCATGTAAAATCCAGAATTAGCATAAGCTATCATTACCCGAGACACCCATGGTTGGGGACCACCTTCCCAGCTGTCAGCTTCTAGTGTCTGGGAATCCCAGGGGCACTCTCAAATTCTAGAGAACTAACAGGTCCTCTGCTAGAACTGGCATCTGACAGGATGGTTCCTTTCATATGGCTCTATAAACAGTCAGGTGATTGTGAGGGATGGTAGAGAAAGCCCATTTATTGTACTTTTCTGTCTTCCTGTGGTTTGGCCATTGTGGTCAGAGACCGAAGATAGAAGCCAAAATAAATAAACCAATACACAGTGGTCAGCAGGACAGCACTCTAGCAGGGTTGCAGTGATCCTTAAGGTCTCTGCTATTTCAGTTTGTGCAACAACTTCTTTGCTTCCTGACCAAATGGCGGATGCTGAGCTCTTGTTAGTAATTGCAGGATGCTGTCAATACAAAGGTCTCATCTTTAAGTTAGAAATGACCTTGTGTCCTCAAAGTACATTGGAGAAAGGTGTGCAGATTCTACCTCTATAGAGATGAAGCCTCATCAAGCCATAAAATCTGGACCTAAGTTTTGCCTATCTCTTTAGGCACTGGGGCTGATGTAATGGATCACTCCATGTATGTTAGAATTAACAATCAACTTTACACATTACAGAAACACCTGGGAAGGGAGTTTCTTTGAGTGATTGGCTAGATTACATTAGCCTTGGGCAAATCTGTGAATGATAATCTTGATTACACTGAGGTGAGGAGACCCATCTACTGTGGGCGTCAATATTCCCTAGGCAGAGAATTCTGAACTATAGGAGTAGAGAAAGCATTGCGGTCATTCATTTTTCTTTGCTCTTGACAGACAGGGGAGATAGTGTGATACTGTGGGGGTGATAAGACAGTGCAGATATGACACGACACTAGATATGATGTTGACACTAGATGTCATGGGACCAGGTGCTTCACATCCTTCCACATTGATTTTCCCACAACGATGGACTGTAACTTGAAATTGTAAGCCACATAGACCCCTTCTCCATTAAGCTGTTTATGTCAGGTGATTTTAATCACTGTAACAAGCTAAGGAACTAAAGCACATGTCAGGAAGGTTGGCTTCATGGGAAAGGTCTGAGATTCAGGAAGTATATTGGAGCAGCACTTCTTAGACACTCCTGCTCATTTTATGATATACATACACAAAGAGAAACACACATACACAAATGTACTCAGACACGGACACATACTCAGGGACACACACACACACACACACACACACATACTGATAAAATTTTACCAGCACTCTTCTCTGTAATGCTTTGCAAGGCATTCAGACAATGTACATCTTCTATGCTCTGCTGTGTGTGTGTGTGTGTGTGTGTGTGTGTGTGTGTGTGTGTGTGTGTGTGTGTGTGTGTGTGGTGTATACCATGGTATATGTGTGGACATCAGAGGAATACTGTCAGAAACTGGCTCTTCCCTCTACCTTTTTTTTTTTTTTCCTGAGGCCAGGTCTCTCTTGTTTCTGTGGTATTGCATCCGCTGGCTAGTTAGCTGGCCTGGGAGCATTTAGGTTATTCCCCCGTCTCTGACTCACATCTCACTATAGGCATGCTAGAAAAACAGATGTATGTATCATACCCAGATTTTTGCATGGATTCCTGGATCATATTTGCATGGTAGGAGCTTCTCCCAATAAGCCATCTTCATGGGTATTCCATTTAGCTATTGTGTACTATAGCCTGAGCACACTTATATCAGAACTCACTGGATCTTTCTGGGCTGTTTAAGAAGTCCTGGAAGACCCCAGAAGTTTTCAGGGGCTAGTATGTGGAAGAACTGCCGTGAAGTTTGTCAGAAACATGAAGATCCTCCCTCATGGAGTGAGATTTGGGGAGACCCAAAAGACTCCATGCTCATAAGCTCCCTCCAGAGGACGAAACTGCTATAGCAGGTGTAATAGGATCCTAGGCACTTGGTGGCCTAAGGCATCCCTCGTGTGTATTCTAACTGAATGTAGCCCGGTGCAGTTAGATGCCCAGCAGAGCATGGCTTGACTCAGTTCAGGGTCTGAGAAGGTGGTTGTGTCAACAGAGCCGCCTGTCTTCTGGAGGCTCTCAGGGAGAATCCATTGCACACACATTTGTTCAGCCTACAGGACTGTCTCAGGCCTTCTCCCGGGAGGCAGCTACACTGAAGTTTTCTTTTGCTTCAGGTTATTGGATCTCCTCTTTTGCTTCTTAGGTTTCAGGCAATTACAATGGGTCAATTTGATTATTCAAGATTATTTATCAACCTTGGCTCCATCTGCAAAGTCCCTTTGGCCGTGTGCACACATATTCATGGGTGAAATGCTGGGACAAGACTCAAAAGACCCAAAATACAGTCTACTATAGTGGGTCAGTGACACCATTTTTATTTGATTGATGGATGGGATTAAGTATTACAAGTAAATCTGCTATAAAAGAGTTTAGCTGAGAAATGACTCTATATTATATAAGATTAAAATTAAATACGAATTACATTAGTGAGGTTTTAAGTATGAACATCAACTCATATAAAAATCCCTCCATAGGCAAACACACTGTTCAGCTATGGTTCTGAAGGTGGAGACTCAGAAAGATCTCTCTTGAGCATCCCTGAATAATTTATCTCCAACAGTAAATGCAGAGTGGCTGTTATGTGATGAAATCGCTCCTGCAGGCTCCCTGTACTCCTGACTCCAATGCTACTTGGCTCACTACATCTTGTGTTCCAATGGCTCATCCCCACAGTGCTCAATATCGATTGCCAAGTTGATGGAATCTAGAACCATCTATTAGAGAAATCTCTGGGAATGTCTGTGAGGTGGGTTTTAGACTGGGCTAACTGAAGGGGAAGGCTCGCTCAAAAATGAATAGCACCCTCCACGGACTGGGGTCTTGTACTGAATAAAATGAATAAGGAGAGCTGAGCCTGGCACCTCCCTTCTTTTGCTTCCTACTCCGGGTGCCTTCTGCTCCTGCTGCCACCATGGACTGTGCGCTCTCAGACTGCGAGCCAAACGAAACCTCACTCCCTTAAGTTGCTTTTGCTGGGCATTTAATCATAGCAACCAGAAAAAGAACTCAGAACCCCCAGTTCCAGTATCACCAGATTGGACATGGAACACTGAATTAAGGAATGGACTCCGGAGCTGTGGAGCCGGCTCTACCCACTCACAGAGTGCCTGCTGGAAATGTGTAAGGCCTGGGTTCAACTCCCGTACTAAAAACAAGGAAAAACAATAGACTATGTAAGAAAGGGCAGGAGATAGAATATGAGGAAGAAAAACTACACAGGAGAATCTGGAGGAAGAAGTCATGTGAGGCAGGGGAGGAGAGGGTAGAGGGGGAGGAAGATGGAACACAAGCAGCAAGAGGCGGAGGCTCCCTCACTACTGGGACCCAGCACCTCCAGCAACATAAACAAATCTATCCATTTATTTCTTGGATGGAGATTAATCATCAGAGAGCCAGGTGAAGACACTGTAAGGAGAAGACTCATCTCACTGAGTGGCCTTCCTTGGAGGAGCCTAAAAGAAGGCTGAGCCTGCTTCCACAGTCCCAGGGAACTGTGCTCTGTGTTACAGATAGGGATTTTCAACTGTCATTGGGAAGACAGGACAAGCCATGCATTGGCTCAGACTGAGACATCAGGTCAGTGAGGTGCAAAGAAAGTCGGGAACAGAAAACAGGAGGTTGAGAGTAAAATGGAACAGGAGAGACTATGGATGGCTGAGGAGACAGGTGGAGAGGAGTGGCCAGTTCAGAACTGGAAGTTCAGGCAGCTCAGGGACAGTAGTACAATATAGGTATGAGGAGGTAAGGAGAGTCAGGTTTCCTTGGAGAGGGTTTTTAAAATTTTTTTAAATTATTTTTATTAGATTGCTACTATTCATTATTTGTGTGCATGGGTGTGGGTAAGCATGGGAAGTGAGAAGACAGCATGCAGGGACTGGTCCTCTCCTCCCACCAGACAGAATCTGGGGAGCTAATTCAGCTGTTGGGTTTGGTGTCAAGTGCCTTTGACCACTGAGGCATCCCACAGGCCCCTGCTCCCACTAAAGCAGCCTCTCCACCCCAGAGGTAGAGCCAGGAAACCCACCAAACTGCTTCATTTATTTCATTTCTTGAAAAGCAACAAATAGTTAAGACTGTTCACAGACTCCTTATACTTCTAAATCTCTCTAAAAACAATTCCAAGACTTTCATGTCACTCAAGGTGACACGGTCAGAAGCTATTTGTGTTATACAAATATTCTCAATATTAATGTTATTGCTATTGGAACCTGTCAACTGAAACTTCAATTAGACTGAGAAACACACTCTATTTGACAAAATTCCTCAAAAATGTAATTGCCATGTAAGATCATTTAAAGGCAACCCACCAGGAAATCTATATACTCCAACCCTGCTTCTAAGTGGGACAATAGACTATTTATTTGCTATGCTTACATTTTTATTGTGGGTTTTTATCAAACACAACATGCTACGTGGTCAAGACACACTTGTAAATATGTTTTCTGATAAAGCTTTGTGCCCCAGCAACTGTAGAATGTAGTAGAAGCCACTCACACAGCATTTCCATGCCTAGGCTTCACGCTGTGAAGATTAACAGTGAGTGTTCCATTCCACTTTTTTTAAAATCTTTTTTTTTTTCTTTTTTAGAGCACACTGCTGTGTGGCACTCTTCTAGGGAGACTTTAATGAAGGTCTACATATACCCAGATAGAGAACTGCGGAGGATGGCAGTGATGCTTTGAATAAGGATAGCCCCTGTAGGCTCATATGTTTAAACAGTATATCCCCAGTTGATGGAACTGTTTGGGAAGGATTGGGAGGTGTGGTCTTGTTAGAGAATGTTTCAAAAGCCCATAGAATTTGTAGTTAGCTCTTTACCTCATAATTTTGCAACAAGATATAAGTTCTCAGCTTTTGCTTCAAAGCTATGCCTGCTCTGCCAAGAAAGTTGTGGAATCCAATTCCTCGGAATTATGAGCCCCAAATAAACTTTTCATGGTGTCTCTTCACAGCAACTGAAAAGTAACCAAGACAATGGTCAGGCCATAGGGGTTCAGTACTCTCACTGGGTGAACCAATGAGTTTCAGTGGAGTTATTTACAGTATATGTGTTGCACAAATAATGATAACTCAGGGCCAGATCTCTGGGAAAGTCGGAGATATTAGAGAGAGTAAACGCCACAGTCAGATCTTACTCTGCTCTCTTCCAGCTTCCTCAGCTTCACTCCTCCTGGCTTCTTCTGCCTGGTCTGTCTTTCTATGCCTGCCTTAATACTTTCTTCTCTCAGTTAAGGCGTGGCATCACTACTGCCTGCCTGGGAGCCCAGAACTCCCTCTGTAAACCAAGATGACCTCCTCAAACTCAGATTGGATTAAGGGCGCAGGTCACCACTCCTGGGATATTCCCTGTGCTTGGATTAAAGGTGTGAGTTACCACTGTGTGATCCTCCTAGACTGACGGTGGGTAGATCTCTCTGATATCTCCAAATGTTTTTATTGTATTTGAAAATATCCCCACAAATATGGGTGGGAGAATTCCTCACAGAAGGAGAAATGACCAGCATGATCTTGCATCATTCCATCACTTGTGCACAGGGCTAGAAGAGGGGTGCCGAGCCCTTCACTAATCAGACACAGTGGAAGCAACCTTGGGACCAGAGTGGCTCTCTTATGGAGAAGCCATCAGAGGGAGAGAAAGGAGATGGGAGGGTCATAACCACAGCCAAGTCCCTGCTGGGCCATCCTCAGGACTAACTTAGCTCTGGACCACTCTTTCATTTTATCCCTTTTAGGGGGAGGTTAGCTTACATTTAGTCACTGAAACCAGTTGCTGCCTAGATACACTGACTCACCCACCCTGTTAACACAAATTATATCATGCAAAGTCAATGGCAGGTACTTATTTTACTGGGTAGAGGTGATGCTTTAGAAGAAGATGTTTGTGGGTATTTGAAGTGAACACTGTTGATTGCTGATGGTGTTACTATTTAAAGAAGTTAATTTCCTATCTCTCTCCTGAGTCACTATGAATTCCTTCACTAAGCTAGTTCTGGTGTAAGTAGAATATTGGTCAGATTGGAGTTAATTAATAGGAGATACCAAAGACCCTCAGAGGGGCCAAGCAAAGACTCTGCTGGAAGACCCACACCCAGCCCCAGCCCCTGATTCTGTTAAAACAACAACAACAACAAAAAACCCCAAACCATTCTGCACCTGCTCTTTCTTGGGTGGAGGAGGTGACCTGTGGTCAGAATCACACACAGCCCACTTCCTTCACCTTCAATCCATCAGTCGTTTTCCATGGGGACAATTCTGAGGGTGGTGATTGAGGTCATGTATCTGAGTGTCTCTCCATCTCTGGCTCTCCACCCAGGAGCAGGCAGCTGCCTTGAATGAAACAGCTCATTTACTTCATTGATCCTAAGCATCTTCCTCGAGCAGGAATAATAAGGCCTTCTGGGCTCTTCTCTCCACTCTGCCTGGACTCTCAGTATCTCAGTCTGGGGTCCCTGAGATGATTTTTTGTTGATCACTAGACATCTGGAGGAAGGAAACACTTTAATTGCAATGGCCATTCCTTGCTTGGAGGCTGGTCTCCCTAGGGTCACAGCCACCTGTCAACCTCCAGCATCTGCTTTTCCCTCTGCTTCTCTCGATGTTAATAGAAAGAAACAGATTTGTTCACTGACAGTAGCTCCAGATGAGGCTGGGCAGACGATGCAGTGGGTAATGTTGCCTGACAGGCATAAGACAGGCTGTCTGTCCTCAGCAAGACACAAGCAGCATGTGATCTCACTGTGCACACAGCCCTAGGACCAGTGGATTTCACAGACCACCAAGGTGGCCAGTACACCTGCAAGTCTGATTATGCTCCCTCATACTCCCCAGTCCATGTTAAATCCCGCCTGAGCCTCAGTTTATTATTCTCACAGTAAGGAGCATCCTAACTGTCTAGCAACATTTTGGGGGGAGCCAAGAAAATAATTTATGCTAATTTATGAAATGACAAAGTCACTATATGAACTGGAAATCAAGATTCTCCCTGCCAAGTCTACATACAGTTCATATGAGGGAGTCGAAAGAATATGTGATAAAGCCAGCTGCATCAGATCCCACCTGGGAAGCACCATGCAAGGAGAGTTGGTGAGAACCCCTTAAAGGGAAGGTCACATTCGAAGGGTCAAAATGTTAACATGGAATCATGTTCCTCAAACCTCAAGATCTGGCTTAAAAGACAGAGGCAGATCTGGGCAACTACGCACTCACCTCGGCCAGCACATACTGTTCAGCAGGTAAGTTCATAGTGAGAAAGCAGAGCCTAGCACTCTCAAGCAGAACTCTGCTCAGAACTCACCAGCACCCTTATACCTGCATTTAGACAGAAACTTGGCATGAATTCCAGAAGCCTCTAGGAGTCATCATTCTATATACTCTTTGTTGATTTCACTCTGTGCCTCACCTTGGAGATCTAGAAGAGTCTCTTTTAAGTCTCCCTCTTTTCAATGACATGCATGCCACCACTGCTCTGTGGAAAGCCCATCTGGCCTCTATCTTATTATTACTGTCCTGTCTCACTGGGAGGAGGGTATTCTCCTGGCTGGTACTTTTCCTGAAATAGGTTTTCACACTGTGAACAGATTGGGAGTGTGGGGACAAAGACTCCCCTTGTCAACATCCACAAACAAGCCTCAGCAACCTCATTGTAAATTCTGTCCTTTGCTTGTGTGCCTCTCATGTCCAGATCTGGGGGAAACTTTAAACAGCTTCTTCATAGATGTTTCCTACCTGGCATGATGGGCCAGGTGCCCCAAAGAAAAGTATAATAACTATTTGACTTGAAACTATTTTACAAAGACACTTCCATAACATTGTAAATGTGTAGATACAAGAGGAGAAACACACACACACACATAATTACACTCATCTCCATTCACAAGAGGGTCTCTGGAACATCACAGCTCTCCAGACAGGCTCCAATTTTCTTTCTGTTGCTGTGATAAAACATTCTGATCAGAGGCCATTTAGGTGATGAAATGGCTTGTTTGGGTTACACTTCCAGGTCACAATCCATCATTAAGGGAAGTCAAAGCAGGAACTCATAAAGGAATGCTGGTAGCTGGTTTATTCTCTGGCTTGCTCAGACCCATGCTCAATTCACTTCCTTCTACAGACCAGGACCACATCCTAGGGGATGGTACCCCCACAGTGGATAGGCCTTTTTATCAGCCAAGAATCAAGACAATCTTTCACAGACATGTGACACATCAACTCAATACAATTACTCAACTGAGACTCTTTTCTGGTGATTTTAGGCTGCGTCAAGTTGACAGTTAATGCTAACAGGCATAATTGTACTTGGAGTCAGGGCATCTTCTTCCCCAATGTCAGTGAGTGGAGACCTCTGGCAGACAGTATGGTGCTGTCCCAGAAGACAGGAGAGAAAATTTGAAGATTTCTGTGAACGGTGGTAGGGAACAAGCCATGCTAAGAAACAATCACAGGACACAAACCCTATCAGAAGACTGGAAACCACATTGCTATTTTAGGAGAAACAGTTAAGTGGGTCCCAGTCAAGCATCTTCCAGCTCTCTTCCTCTCTACATGTAATAGTGTATGGATTAGATTATTTTGTTTATGTTCAAAAAATTGTGTGTGTTGCAATCACCCATTTTCAGTACTTCCAAGTCATAAGAAGAAACACTGGAGAGATGAAGAGACTCATGTCACATAATTTAGAGGAATTCCACAGAAAGAACTAGGCAGACTGGTGGACCAGACAGAGCAGACGAAAGACACTTAGAGCATAGAAAAAGAAGAAAGAAGAAACTTGGAGAAATGTCTGCTCTCTGGGGCTCAGCAACTCTGGTCTCCTGACCCTGTCCTGTAAACAACACAATAAACTCACTGATTCACCAAGTTGGACTTGGTGGTATCATTATGCTGGCTGGTTCTCTATCTGGGATGAGTGGATTTGTTAATGTCTCTCCCAAAACAGTGTCACACAAGGCACATCTCCCCTCCCTTGGCAGCTCACTGTGTTCTGCTGCAGGTTGGAGTCTGCATACCCACTGAAATGAAGCTCTGCATCTCTCTTGGTAACCAGGGCAGCTTTGCACAGATGCTGCTCTGTGAAATTTCTTGATTGACAAGCAAAAACCCAGGATGAAAGGCAGTGTCCGTGTGAGGAGTTTAATGATATTGTTGATTTGAACTGTAAATAGAGTAGGAAGAAGCCAGATCCTAGCTAAGAGGTGAAGTTCCTTTCAAATCTCATAGGCTCTGGTGTTCTGTGAACATCAGGGTTAGAAAGAGACTGTAATGAGCCTCAGTGAAGCATCAGCCTCAATAGACCACTGGAGAAGTGTTAGGTAAGGACAAGCCAAATCTTGGATTGGCTATTTTAAACTTTAGACCAGGGTGAGTAGGCTCATACTTTGAAATGCAGTTAGCAGTTCAAATGTTCCCTTTCTGTGGAATAAAAAAACTTCGCTTAAAAATTATAAAAGTAGCTAATTAAAACCATTACAAAATTAACAGACATATCTATATAAAACTTTCATGACAGTTCATTACAGGCAATGTGTTATAAATATGTAATAAAGTAGGAAGAATCCAAATATCTAGCAAATAATGAATGAATAAAACCCATTATGGGCCCAGACAACAGACTGTTCACTACCTGTATAAAGGACTAAAATTTGTATGAGTGTGCTGGCACACACCTGTCTTCCCAGCAGCACCCAGTTGGCTGGGACAATAAGAATGACAACTCAAGGCCAGCCTAGGCCAGGCAGTAAGAAACTGTCTCAAACAGCAAGCAAACAAATTATGAGCAGGCATATGTAAAAACATGGGCAATTCTCAAAATACCCTTAATGAGGGGAAAAAAGCTAATTAAAAAGGCCATAGAGCCTCAATTAGACATTTTATGTCACCAAGTAAAACTTCAAATTCCAGAAATAGATTACATATTGTTGAGTAAAGGGGCCCCATGGAAACTCTCAAACATCATAGGCTATTGTTACAATCTCTACAACCTAGTGGTAATATCCTAATTCTGAAGACAGTATATATATACATATCACCAAACACAGAGAGCTGGTGCCTAACTACAAGTTGCATCCCTACTAAGTAGTGTTCACGGTACTGGAAGGTACTCTGAACAGCAGTGGAGGAGAAAGATAACCATCAATCCCCAACAGTGACTTGCCTGCAAGATATACTTGTGCAACAGTGGCACAAATGTGGGAGTAACCAAACATTTTCTTTTCTTTAAACTAAACCTTCTCTATTTGGACTTTAGGCCCACTTTATGAGCTGAGACTCATACCTGACACTGCTAACATGGACAAGAACCTGACACTAGAAAAGTCATGAGCTTACGGAAAAACTTAACCCTATTTATTATTCTGCTAAGGGAGCAAAGCAACAAAATGACATCCTGCTATATCTATACATCAGTGACTTAATCATCCTCCATCAGAGAAGCTTCTTGCATTATGTAGAGAGTGATAGAATTTGGAGCACTCAGTACTAAGTGAGATGTCTTTATTAAAGCCCCTCCCTAAAGTTCAGAAGTCTATGTAGAGGAGGAGGTGGAAAGATTGAAAGAGCAACAGGTGATGGATGGCTCCATGGAAACAGCATCTTCCAGACATAATAGGACTGGTCCTCATTTGAACTCAGAGTTATTATGGCTGTACACAGAAGGCCTTCACAAGTTCAAGCTTCATGAGGTCCAAGCAGTGAGAGGTGGAAGTAGACACAAGCCCTCGCTCTTAACCAAGAAGCGAAATCCACTGACATATTAAAAGTCAGTTTCCTCCGATAGCTCCTTGCTGAGTGCATTGACCATACCCCAAGGCAGGCTCCATGTCCAGGAGTAGTTGTCAACACAAAATGAACTCAATGGCATATCTGTGGACTTATTTTGCTTTTTTTGGGCTCTTTTATTTCTTGGTTTATTGCCTTTGTATATTTTGATTTTTGTTTTCTGTGCCTTTGTATTTCAGTACTAAGGCTGCTTTGTTTGCATTTTTTCCCTTAGAGAAATATATAGAGAGAAATAAAGTTGGGTAAGTGGGGAGATAGGAGGATCTGAAAATAATTAAAGGAAGGAAAAAACAAATATGATCAAAATATATTGTGTGAAAAAATTTTTTCAATAAAAAAGCTAAATAAAAAAGATCACATAGAGTGTGAGTTCACTTACATAAAATGGCAGGGATGGGTAACTCCAGAGAGGCAGCAGTAGATGAAAGGCTGCCAGAGGCAAGGAAAGAGTGGCTGGCTAGAGGATTTCTCTTTAGAGATGAAAAAAATAAACCACATTGTGTTGATGTTTGCACAGGTATGAATACACTAAAATACTCCATTGAATTATAAGCTCTATAAGGGTGGATTTCGTAGTATTTATGAAGTTTTATGTTAATGAACAAATGGAATAGTCGAGATGGGGTCCCATGTTAAGTTGGGCATAGTCATGACACGCTGAGCAGGTGGAGAAGTAAGTGAACATCACATGTTGGCTTTTGTAATATTGTGTTTAAATGGATAGTTAGAAATACAGATGGAGGGGACACATGTGCCAGGACAAGGTGCAGCTGGGCCAGGCCGCACACAATGCTGTCAGCATTGGGTTGTCATGAGGAACCTGGGGAGACTTCCCTTTGGGAGTCCCAAATGCAGAGCCTCAGCTGTGTCATACAGGGTCCTTGATAAGATCTGAGCTGGCCCAAGGGAGCTGGCTGGAAGAAGGGGGCCCTTATGAAAGGAGGCTCTAGCGGGAATATATGGGTGAATACACTGACCGATAGCACAGTATTTGTAGACCAATCCTTCCCACTTCTCTAGCTCCTACCTCCATCGTGGCATCCTTTCTCCCCAACCTAACCATCACTGTCAGGGACCAAAAGCCACAGAAAATCTCCAGAGGCTGAGAAACCCTACTTCTCACATGTAACGGCAAGCCTCTCAATTCACTGAGAGATGTACCATCCCACTGAGGTTGAAGGAAGCATCCCAGCCTAGCACACTTGATCTTCCAGATGCTTGATCTTCAACTGCTGAGGCATTCATGAGTTACTCTTGAACTTAATATATAAAAGTCTTATCAGTTATCGTTGAGAAAATATATGTTTCTAACCCATAATTATATTCTGTGAATAAAACTCAATTCACTAATGGTAACTGATGGGTAATTTTAAATTGAAAATGAAAAAAAAAATCAGTTACAACAACAAAAAATAAGTGTAACTGAAATCTAAAACCTTAGTGACCCAGGTGGGCATGACACTCCAGGGTCACCTTTTAGGTCTGTCACTGACCTGTGTTTGACACACAGGGTGGCTGGAAGTCAGAGGAATGCATTGCAGCATGGATTCTGGAATGGTAGTGGCAACAGGCTAGTTTCTATTCACATGTTTACATGTTACAGAGTTCAATAGCCATTTATTACTTCTTTGCGTCATTCCTTAGTAAAATACATGTCTATGCGATCATAGGCCATTTTCCTCATTAGGACCAAGGATAAGATTCCATCTTCACACGCTTGTTTTCCATTTGGAAACACTTCTGGGCCATAGGCCGAGGTTTCTTTCTGGTGGGACTTGGATCTAAACCCAAGCCCCACTATGCACAGGTTAAGTCAAGCTGTATTTGCTGGTTCTAGTTCGCTTTCTGTTGCTGTGATGAAACATTCTGATCAAAAACAACTCAGAGAGGAACGAGTTTAATTTGGTTTACATTTCCTGACCACTGTCTTACATCATTGAGGGAAGCCAAGGAAGGAAGTCAAGAAGGGCAGGAACGTGGAAGAAGAAACCTTGATGGAGCGCAGCTGCTGACTTCTGGCTTTCTGTTTTCTTATAGACCCCAAAGCTCTGAGTACAGAGTTAGTACAACCTACAATGGGCAGAGTCACCCACACAAGGGTCATTAATCAAGAAAAGTATCACATACTTGTCTACAGACCAATCTGATAATAGTAATTCCTCAATGGAGGCTCCACTTCCCAGATGACTTCAGATTGAGTCCAGCTGACAAAAAACTAACCAGCAAACTGCCCAAGTACATTCTAGATCAAGCCCAGATCTGTTTCCACGGTGACAAACACCATACTAGCCTGTGCCAAGATTACCCTCCTTGTGCTTTTCTATCTTATTTCACTTTTGTAGAATAAAGTGGCGTTCAGAGGATGGTGAGGCTCCTGTAGCCTCATAAACTGTGGGTGGAAAATACTTGGAAAACAAAGGTTCCTCTGTACTGATCAGGCACAAGGTGCTTCTGTTCCCTAGACAGCCCATGTGGCATCTGTGCACACTTCTGTCATTCCGTCTTTAAGATTCCAGAAATGATTGAGGGTCTCTGCCAATAAAATTTTACTGGATCATCCATTTGTTCTGTATGAATCTGGCATGGAAAGGTAGGGAAAGGGTGGATAGGGTTGGTCAGACCTTGAGCCACTTAGTTACTATTCTTTCTGTCTGTAGATCTCTTCGACTTGACATTATACAGATGTTCACCATGTCTATCATTTAGTGATACAAGGCTGAATTTATACATCCTGCAAAAAGATGTCAAAGAAATGGGGCTGTCCCTTAGTTTTGATTTCTCTGAAATAGCCCAGCAGTCAAAGGACAAACCGGATGGACCTCTATGAGTCTCTTCTCATGGCCACAATAACCTGCTACACGGATCATGTCAACCCATAGGGCAGCTGCACTGAGGGGTTCATACCCTCCCAACTTCCTTATATACCCTGGCAGCCACTTGGACTGGACACCAAAAGCCAGATGCCGTGTTAAGGTAAAAGTAATCAACTCAGAGGGTAGCAGGTACCCCCTGCTGGAGAGGTTTTGCTACCTACACAAAGCCTCTGCTGCACGAGCCATGAGCAGAGGGCTGTAAATCATCGCTGATGTGTCAGACTTGACACACTTTATCCTCTCTGGGTCAGGGCAGGGGCGACAGGACGCTACAGCTCAAAGGAATATTGCCATTCCTGTGGGATTTTATTAACATGGACTAGTCCAACAAGGGTCCTGCAGATGAGCATCATATCACCTTCCCTTAGGACCAAGTCCAGCTCACATGGCAAATATTGTCTGTTTTCTCTTTCAATAACATTTCCCAGAAAAAAAGAAAAGAAAATGAAGGAACGGAGGGAGGGAGGAGGGAAGACGGACACAGAAAGAAACAAAGGAAGAGTGAAGGAAAGAAAGGAAGGGAGGAAGAAAGCTTTATCTTGGCAATTTCTTGGTGCTGATCCCAGACGGGTAGGGTTGTGCGCCTCTAAGTAGCTCCAGGATAAGTTTCTCATACCTTGCTCCTTCCTATTGCCCTTTGCATGCTAAGGTCCGTAGAGCCAATAGTCAACGGCATATCATCTTAAAATCTTATTCTCTGCTTCTGAGCAGAGTATTTTCAACAGATAAGTTCCAAATGGACGATAATGTATTCAAAGGTCCACTCAGCATATTCCTCAGATGAGCTAAACAACCAAATCAAACTGGTACGGAGCGTCACGGTCCCAAGATGCCAGTGTTCCTGGAGACAGTTTCTCTGTCTGTTACGAAGTAGATTCAAGAGATGGAAGTGGAAACCCATTTTCTAAGTTTACAGTCTCTCTTTTGCTAATAATTATAATACAAATAACATCAATAATATAATAAAGTGTTAATCAGAAAGATATATTCCCCAACTTGTTCTTGCCCAGGAAGCAAGTATAATTGGCCCAGGTGTGAGGGGCTCATTGCAGCTGCTCATTTCCATCACACACTAGTGTAGAAGCAGCCTGCTCTGCAGCCCTCCTCACCTGCAGCCCTCCTCACCCTGCAGCCCTCCTCACTCTGCAGCCCTCACCTTGCAGCCCTCACCCTGCAGCCCTCACCCTGAAGCACTCCTCACCCTGTAGCCTTCGCCCTGCAGCCCCCCTCACCCTGCAGCCTTCACCCTGCACCCTTAATCTTGCAGCCCCCCCTCACCCTGCAGCCCTCACCCTGCAGCCCTTACTCTGTCTTAGCCTTTTCACATAAGAGTTCCTGCAATACGTAGAAATGAATCTCTGCAACTTAAAAGATATTTTCCTGTTCTTTGTAATGCCCCCCCGCATGTCTGTCTGTCCCTATGTGTGCATATGTGTGTGTGCCTGACTCTTTGTGCAGGTGCATGTGTATATTCATAAAAAAGCTGGAAGTTGATAACAGGTATCTTTATTGACCGAGGCAGGGTCTCTTGCTAAACTTGAGTTTCCTAATTTTGATAGTCTAGCTAGTCAACTTGTCCTAGGGAGTCCCCTGTCTCTGCTTCCCCAGTGCTAGGGTTACAACTAATATCCACACCAATTTGGTATTTATGTGGATTCTGGGGATCACATTTGGGTTTTCATGCTTGCACAGTGAAAGCTTTATCCACGGAGCCATTTCCCCAGCCCCTGAGTTTTCTTCACTCTCTTCTGGTTAGAATGTGAATAAGTATGTGTGGATAAAATCCTACTCTCCATAAGGCTTGAATAAGTGTTGTGGATAAAACCCTACTCTGCATAAAGCCTGAAATGCTCTCAGTGGGGAACCCTCAAAGAGGAGCAGCTGGGACCCCCTAGAGTGACTTAAGATCTGCAGTCTTGTTTGCACGTAGGTTACTCCTCCCCATCTCAGAGATCTCAGTCCACACTTGCCCTCACGCTGAGACCGTCTGCAGCTGCTTCACCAGATGGAGCAGTGGAGGAAGGGAAGGACTCTTTCCCGTCCAGCATCCAGAAGGCAGGGGGAGGGTCTAGATCAGCAGGCTCAGCATCAAACCTCCTGGCTGGTTTCTGCCAGGATGTGGGGGTCTTTAGAAAGCCCCACTGAGCAACGCACTGAACCAAGTAGAAGCCAAAAAGAGACCTCGGGACATAAAGCTTCTAGAAAGAATGGCCAGCTGGAAGTCAAGCAGTCTGATGATAAAGGTGCTGAGAGCATTTTGTTGACACAATGCTACTGGGGGTCACAGGCTACAGGGTCTGGTCCTGGGATGGGGCAAACCATGAGCATCCCTGTGGACCGAAAGGATGTCCTCATTGTGCCACACAACACTGTTTTCCACTTCCTGAAGCAGTGGCCCTCTGTAGATCTTATGAAAGCCACGGGGACCAGTGTAGGTGTGTAATAAGAATGGAGAGGGAGGTGCATAAAAAGGAACTTAAACTCATGCCCTAAAACAGCACATGCCCTTTAATGACATTTGAGATTTCAGAATAAGTTAAATAGCAGTGGGGAGGAGGGGGAGTCCTTCAGAACCAGAGATGGATGAAGTGAAGCCAGGGAGCTCTGACTGCGACATAACACAGGATGGGGTGGTTCTTCATAGGCTGCTGCTTCCCAGCAATCTCTCTGGCGTTTGGTGTTATCATCCCAGTTTAAGGAAGAAACATGGCATGGGAAGGCTGAATTTCTAAACAAGCAACTCCTGACCCTAAGTGTCTCACTGACCCTCTGAGAATATTGCTATACACATCCAGTCCTGACATGTGACTGAAACATATCATCCATGTACACAAAGGCATTGGAAATGGGCCTTTCTGTCCACCTGCTTCCAGGCCATTGTGGGCACCAAATGTGGGCAGACCCAGATGGCAAAAGAAAGCCAGGCAGTGGACCTCACCAGTTACCAGCTTGTCCAATACTCATCTGAAAGAGAAGCTTTTTGCCAAGCTCTTTGGGTCAGAGCCCAGACAGCCATCACAAAGGCTACTGGGACACCACTCTCAGAGAATACTATTCTCATCATCTCTGGTGAAATGGGCTGGCCTTAAACAGGACCCATTCCAGTCAGGTATGATTAGGTGTGTGTTTGAGAAGCAGAGTTTGGGGTATCTGTGAGGAGACATTATATAGACCATGGTTTCTGTGTCTGTTGAAATGAAACTGTAAATGCGTTTCATGCACTCAAAAAGAAATTTTGAGAAGTAAAAGAAAATACTTAAGTATTCCCTCCATTCTTACGCTTATGCATGTATCATTCACAGTAACAAAATAACAGACTGAAGAAGGAAGGAATGGAAGGAAAGAAAGAGGGAGGGAGGATGAGAAGGTCGAAAAAATGGAGAGAGCATTGTAAGATTGAGAAGGAAGTGAGGGTGTGGAGACCTGAGACCCGGTGACCGGCTTTGTTGGACAGAGAGGGGAAGGCATGCTTTGGGTGTCTCTGGTTTCCTAGATATGCAAATGGAGGGAGGGACCACTCACAACTGTGCTGGGCTGTCCTGCTTTCTGATATACAGACCTAAGAGAAACTTACTGGAGCAACATGAGTCACAGCGCACACTGTAGATTCCTGTGAGCTCCCCACAGTGGGGTGTATTCCACAGAGATGGAAGGCATACAGCATGGAACAGAGAGCACTGCCTCCCCTGCTTCTGGAGTGCTGGAGACATGGACATGTAGAGAACAGACTTCATCTACAGGCTCCTTCCCTAGATCTCTTCGTATTTACATGCAGCATACAGGCCAGATAAAGGATGATGGGAGATTCTTACTCTCAGCCTCAGTTACACAATCTGAAACTGGCAGTAACTGCAACTTGTCTGCTCAAACCCACACTGAACATCTTCTGGGACAGCACCAGGACAGAGGCTACAATGGCCTTGGGGGATGGCATAGGAAAGATCCCACCATCTCAGGTGTAGATAAAATAAACGAGTGAGTGGTTAGGTAAATAATGTGGAGAATGGCATGAGACAAGAGCTCAGATACCTGAGCTGCACAAACACAGAGAGCTAAGAAATGGAGAGGCCAAAAAAACATGTAAGTACAACCTCTCCTAATGCACAAAACACAACTGTAGAGCCGACCGCCTATTAGGTTGACAACTATTAAACAGTAATGGCGCCCTGAGGAGTCCCCTAACATCCTGCTGATAAAAACACAGACTCAAATGCTTTCCTAAGGGACAACTTTCCAACACATAGTAATGTGTTTTAAAGGCCGTGCAACTCTGCTGTATACACTAATAGCTAGGTGTAGGTGTATCAAGGTGTCACCTAACACTGGAAGGACAGGATGGGGTGAAGATGACGGATAGAGTTGGTGGTATGCAAAAATATTTGGAATGTATTTCTGTGTAAGACTGCAGGGCAAAACATAAGGTATTAATGGTTTTGTGTGTGACTCAGAGTCATTTTTTGAATAAATAGGCACAGTATACAGGAATCGAGATTGAAATAAAACTACATAGGTCTGGAAAATGGCAGGAAGAAAACTTGACTATTTATATTATGGATAACCTTTGATTTTCTTTTCTTCTTTTGTTGGGTTGTTATTAATTTACTTGACACCCTGAATTTTCTATATTAAACATATATTGCCTCTTCAACACTGAAACATTAAGTAGTTTCATAGCTGAGAGGTAAACCTACACCCCCCCCATTCCTTCTACTGGAATACTTTCAGGTCCACTATGGCAGGATCACTGGACACATGAGCTCCAAGGAGCATCTCCCTGAAATGGGTCTATGGCCTCCCTATTTTAGCTACTTTTTCATTGTCATGGCAAAAACCTTGACCTGAAAAACTTAAAGAATAAAGGACTTGTTATTGTTATCATTATTATTATTATTATTATTATTATTATTATTATTATTATTATTATTATTATTATTATTATTTTGGAATTAGCACATCACACTGGGCAGAGTATCGTAGGGCAATCCACTCATCATAGCCAGAGGCTGACCAGGAAAACACCAGGGCTTGATCTTTCTGTTAGTTACTTGTCTGTTACAATGATAAAATTCAGTGACTGGGGTGTAGGGGGATTATGTTACATTGTAAATAATTGTCCTGCCTATTAGTTTAATAAGAACACTGATTGGCTGAAGGCAGACAGGAAGTATGGGTGGAGTTACCAGACTGGCAAAACTCTGGGAACAGGAAAAACAGAGCAGAAATGACACAGAGATGCCAGAGATGCCAAGGATGCAAAGGACAACTATGCTGCTCTGAGAAAAGGTACTGAGCCTTATAGCTGAACAGGATACGAATCATGAGTTAGATTAAGAGCAAGAGCTAGCAAGTTATATGCCTGTGTCCCAGGTCAATCAGCATAAAATTTATATAAGCAACTGAGTGTTTCAGTGGGACTATGTGACTGTGGGTCTGTGGGTCCAGGCCACCAGGCTAGGCCAGAAAGTCTGGGTCAGAAACCTAATACTACACTGGGGCAACTCCTAGAAGGAAGGGTTGAACAACAGTTCCAGAGGGAGAAGAGTTGTCAGAGTGGGGATGTAGCAGGCAGGATGGTTGTAGCAGCAGAGGAGAAGCAAAGACAGCCAACTCGAAATGACACTTGTCTTTAAACTCCCAGTGTCATGCTTTCCTCAATGAGGCCACACCTCCTAAGCCTCCCACACAGTGTTATAATTTGGGGGCCAAGTGGACAAATGCCCAAGACTCATTCAAATACCACGATCCTATTTTTTGTTTTCTTCCAGGTAGGCCCCAGAGTGTGGGATAGAGCCTCACAGAGTTATATCTCACTGCTTAGTCAACCCTGTCTGGAAATGCCCTTACAGGGATGGCCCCTCACCCCAACTGTGGTTCTATTTCCCCGGCCTTCCTCAATCCATTTGACAAGTAAGATTCACCATCATACCCTCTGTGAGAATGCTCAGAATTTGCAGCAGTCACTCAGGGAAGACATGTTTGTCAGCCCATGGAACACACTGTCATGTCTGGCCTTTGTGCTTTTGAGCAGAGTAGGTTCTGCTCCTCCCTCTTCTGGGTGCACTACCCGGCAGTCGTTCAACTAACTCCCTACCACAGTGTACAGGTGTTCCCCCAGGGCTCCCAGAGCTTTTCTTGGCCCTCTGACATCTCATTGTTACTTAGGATAAGATGCATTTAAAGAGGGAGGGGGTGATCTATTTGAGGAGGGTCAGATGACTTGGGAGCAACGTGCTCTGAGGTCATTATGTGCCAGCATATGGAGGGTTATTGAGGTTAGCAAGACTCCACATTTCATTGGCTGACAGATCTATGCTGGCGAGATACTGACAAAGATCATGTGAATGTCATCCACCTGGCATGCTGGTGTGATCTCGTTGGGTTTTTGCATTTTGCACATTTTGAGTAGACTGTAACAAAAATAAAAGTGATGGAAAAGAGAGACGGGGCATTGTACTGACCAAGTCTCCACAGTTTTAGCAACTGTGTGAATAGGCAGAGCTGAAGACTAGGTGGGAGTGAGCTGCCTGGAGTAGGTCAGTAAGGAACAGAAGCAAATGTGCAAACGCAATCCCATAGAGGAACATCGGTCTATAAAGATCAGATCCGGGAGAAGCCCACCCCATCCTGCCTCATAGGCACTTACTTCTGTGGCCTTCCTGGCCCACTTCTGTAAACATTTGGAGCATCAGATTGCTTATTTATTTTTATGTTTACTGCATGCTGAATTATGTATTCAGTTTGCAAACCCAAATCTCAAACCAAATAAATTATCCAGTGCCAGCCAAGTTCCAGCTTCTTATCCAATATTTAGTACCTTGTGTTGATCTCAGTTCAATTCAAATATTTTCCACTTGTATACTGTATTTAAATTTCCACCTCTATCACTTATTTAAGGCACTTAACAAAGTACATGTGCAATGAATTTAGCATGATGTCATTATCCATTTATCATGTGGTGATCTAAGCCGCTGTCCTGGGAATAAGGGGTCTTTCCATTTGAACCCACAAACAAGAAGAGGTTTCTGAATAGGCAATATCTCATTAATTTCATAAATGTAAGCTGGATTCCATATCCATTTTTGCTATGACTTTAGGCTTAGCTCCTCTTGATAGGTCCTTTTGCAGCCCAAAAGGTAGACTTTTGCTCCGGGGCACATTTGTCTTCTGTGAGGGCCCATTGATGATTATGATACAAATGTTTTCTAATTCCTCTGGTCTTTGGTCATCCTTGGCTAAGCTTTCTGATTCCTGACTGTGCTGATTTCAGAACCGTCATGGCTGGGGATCTCTTTGCTGGGGACATTGAGAAATGAGCTACCAAAGGTTTATTCAAGTATGACAAGGGTATAAGCTATGTCCTTGAAATTAAGCTCTGATAGAAAGTCAGGTGCAGATGAGAGACAGAGGGTCTGCAGATGTGTGTGTGTGTGTGTGTGTGTGTGTGTGTGTGTGTGTGTGTGTGTGTGTATGTGTGTAAGACAGGAGAAGGAAGCAGCATGAAGCACATGGGGCTCTGAGGAATTTGGGAACTAGCACCAAAGTATGACCTAATGACCCTTCCTCAGATTCATGTGTGTACCTGAAGAGCAGCTGCATTGTGACAATGTGACTGAGAGACCAGGCCCTGGGGACATAGACAGTGAGAAAATGGGGTCACAGTGGTAAACAGAACACTCAGGTCCAGTGTTTTCAGATGCTCAGAGTAAGCAGACATAGGCCTCACTGTCTCCACCTGGGAAATGGCAACCCATACTGAGGAGGGGCATGAGAGAGTTATGAAGCACATGTGATGCTTTTGCAGCAAGCTGCCCTTTCTCCACAGCGAGGGCTAGGGAAGCTCTAAAGGTCAGAAGGAAGCAAGCTGACTTCCTCAATAGGACAAGGAACCACACTCTATTCTGTTTTCTACGACGTCCCTTTCCACACATGTGCTTCAGCCTGTGATAGGCCTCAACCATGCACCCCAGAAGGCCAGGTCTTTCAATGCTCAGATGTGACACCCTCACCCCAATCGCTGAGCTCAGTGGGTGTGGATTCAACTCCTCCCAGAGACTGTCAACAAAGACCAAAGACAAAAGTGACCTCCAACCAGCCCTGCAACTAACTGAGCGTTTATAGATCTTCACATCAAAGAGCCTTTCAGACACTATCTAATGGGGTCAGTCCAAAATTGATGTAGAGAATGGAGAGCCGGAAGGTCTTGGAGCCTAAAGCATTTTAGTTAGGCGTTACCTAATTATAATCTGCCTACTCCCAGGAAGGCTTTGAAGCAATTCTCCAGTCACTTTGGTGGCTCAAGGGGTCCCAATCAGAAGTGAGTTTCTTTTCCCTCAGGAGGGGACCATTTGTCTAGCATTTCTGGGCTCTAGTTTATTTCTGGAACCATCAAGAGGACCTTAGTGGTTCTAAAACTTAACTTATTTCATGCTAGATGAATAATTTATTATACCGCATTATGTTAATGAGCAAATTCTCCAGATATTTCCAAGGATTCACAGGTTTGGATAGGGCGTGAAGCATGAGCTATATTACAGTAAAGGGCTACTTGTGTTTATATATCCACATCCTGGAGCCCTTCAGAGAAATTTAGTGTGGATAAAATTAGTTGAGTATGGGACCCTGGGTGTCTTTTTTTTTCCCTTAATGTGAGGATTGCTGTTGGTAAGCAGAATCATGGTGAATTTAGTCAAATGTAGTGGTTTTCTTCAAATTGCACACCATTTAAGATATTATGGGGTTGGGGTAAATTAAGTATAGATGTGGGCTTTGAATCTGCAATACATTCACATGTATGATCACAGATAGGCTGTGTAGAGGCTGACTGAGAGAAGTGTAAACCTAAAAATATGGTAGCCAGTCATTGGGCCCTCCTGGATCTAGTCCATACACACAGGAGGCTGATAGGTATGGCCCAAGGCTCCTCCAGCTTTAATGGGGCCCGTTGTGTTAGCTGGAATCACAGAGGCCCATCAAGCTTTCTATAAGGAGGCAAATAACTGGATCCAGAAACAGGAACTGAAGTGTAGCCTGAGTGTTGCTGGTGCACTGGCCCAGGACACTAGGCCAGGGCTGAAGAGCTTAGCAAACATGGCCGGTTCTCCTCCTCAGGGAACAGGGGAAGACTGACTTTGGCAGCTGCACAGAGTATTCCGCCCTGTGTGAGGGGGTGAGAAGCAGGTATGAAATAAGCTAATTCTCAGTTCTGTTGCTTTATGAGCAGTTCACAGAGTGATGCTGTGGGGAAGAGAAAGAACAGGCACAGGGAAAGTCATTGCACTGCCCCTGCTGTGGGAAGCCCCAAGCGGCATGTGTCATTCCTACCAGGAAGCAGACACTAAGCCTCCTCCCTGCTCTACAGGGATGGCAGTTCTTCTTGTCAGGTTGATCAAGGGCTGCCCAGATGGCTGGTGGGCTGAGATTGCTGGGTGTATCTAAAGAGCTCTGGGTAAGACAAAGATGGACGTCTGAATCAATAGACAAAGTACAGAAGATCTGCCCTCACTCAGCATGGGAGATCACCATCCAGTCAGCTAACGTCTGAATAAAACAGCAATAGCACTAAAGGGGGTCTCCCACCTCTTTCTGGGATACCTTTCCTCTTGTGCCCCTGGACATCACAACCCCAGACTTTACTCATCAGAGTTTTCACCACAGCCTTCTGGTTTCCAGGTTTCCAGGTTTGACAGACAGTTACACGAAGGGTTTCCTTGATTCTCAAACCTTTGGACTTAAACTGAGTCACACAGTCACCTTCCAAGGTTCTCCAGTTTGTATGGCCTGTCAGCACAGAAAGCACCTGTCCCAATGTGCAGCCCTTCCTGCCAATCTCTATCTATGCCTACATCTCCATCCCTGTGGCCCCTGCTGTTCTGGAGGCTGCTGTTGATAAAGCAACTATATTCACATTGAGGGTTTCTTGTCTAGTTAATATGAAAACATTTTGGAAAGCTTTCTGGATGAGAATTTGTTACCGCACAAAATCTGTTTCTGAGTGACCTCCCAATCCTGATGTTCCTCAGCTGTCAACATCTGGAGCTTTTCCAAAGGCTGCTTTGCCCTGGAAAGCATCACAAGGCTTCAATCAGTCTTTCCCTCATTTGCTATTTTCATTAAGTTGAATTAAGTGTCTGCTTTACATAAATATGACTTGTTCATCCTGGAGAAGTACTTATGGGCACCACACACAAGAGACATCTTGGATAGGTCCCATTAGAAACAAAAAAAATGGCTGATTGGTGTGATGGAACTTTAAATGAATTTCTGAGAGAGTAAGCAAAGCAGTGAAGTCCACATAATTTCTGCTTATAAAAACTAAACTAAACTAAACTAAACTAAACTAAACTAAACTAAACTAAACTAAACTAAACTAAACTAAACTAAACTTTGCTTGCAAAGAGGTGTGAATTAAAAAGGAGCCTACTTCTGGGCCGGGAGATGAGACCAAGTATTGGTCTCACAGAACTATTTACTTCTCAGTACCCACATTGGGCAGCTCACAATTGCGATTTATTTGATGTCCTCTCCTGATCTCCATGAACAAATCACTAACAAACACAACCCCCAAACACACACACACATACACGCATAGGCACACACACACACACACACACACACACGTACATGCATAGGCGCACACACACACACACACACACACACACACGCACGCACACATGCCTGCATGCACTTAAAATAACAAAAATAATGATGATAATAATATCTTTTTGAAAAAGGAGTCTATTTTAAGCAGGAAACAGATTGCCAATATGGGATATGGATCTCTCCTTGTGTATGCATATGTGGAGGCCAGAGGTTGATTTCAAATGTCTTCCTTATATATTGAGATAGTGTCTTTCACTGAGCTCAGGCTGCATTATTTTTGCCAGTCTGACTAGTCAGCTTACACCAGGGAGCACTTTATTCCAGTATCAGGGTATCACAACTACACTAGGCCCACTTCTACATGGCTCTGTCCATTGAATCATCTCTACATAGTCTTACTTTTTAAATTTTTAACTTAATTTTTAAGTTAATAATGATGCTATATGTGATGCATCTGTCTTGGTACCTGAGAATGGATGAGCGGAGAGGTCTGGCTATGGCAGTTGGTAGTTGTGGTCATTCCCCTCACACAAAGAAGGTGTGTGTTAATCCAATAAGCCTGGATCTGTTCCAGCGTGGGTAATGACATTCCACCCACTTGTGTCTCCTGCCGTCTTCGCTCAGCACCATTGTCTTGTGACAGACACACCACAGACCCTCACAGCAGCCTGCTCATCTCATACTAAAAGGTAAAATGTACATTTTTCCATGTAACCTCGTTCTTTGCAGATTTCAGTCTTTCACAGAAATGAAGTGTTTTGGTTTTTTTTATAACCTTGGTGGGGTATGTGGGAAGCAGTAACCAGACTTATAAGCAGTAACCAGCAGCAATCATAATTAGGAACCAGACTTGCACAGCACCAGATTCCTTCCCCCGAACATTTCTGCTTCTCTGATCCTGCATGTACTATAACTCTGCGGCAGTGGACATGGATAGTCTGATTATATTGGAAAGTGGGAGGCATGTGCTATACCACAAGGAGTGGACAGAAGAACAGAGTCAGGCTGGGGAGGGGGCTGACTTCCAGCAGGAACTTCATATGTGAAAGAATTATGTAGGGGTCAGGAAGAGGCTACCTCAAAATGATCACAGGCCAAAGACAGAGCCCTTGAGGGCCAAGGGTCAGCATAAAAGAATAATACCTAAGAGATGGTCCTCAGATGCTTTGCAACATTTTTCTGCTTATTTTCCTTGTATGTGATTTAGGGAGTTATGAGAATTTGAGGAGAGAGTCTAGGTTGAAGGGTAGAGAGATCCTCCACCGGCACTTCCACTGACCACACACAGTGACTCAAGTGGAGCATGAAGTGATATTTTAGGGGGTAGATTCTTATATATCAAATTTATCAGTGGAGATAACCTAATTTTGCAGGCACTGCTCAAAGTCTCCCATTAGTGTGTACATTGCTTAATGTTTTCCAGAACTTTCTTGGTCTGAAATACATGCCTTTTCACAAGGTCTCATGGTTCGAGGGTTAATATTTTAGTGGGTTCCTCCCAACCTTTCTCCAAGAAGCAGTTTTTGAGGAATTACGATCATGCTTTTGAAAGCTGCGTACTAGGCCTGAGATGTTCAAGTCCCACAAAAAAGGTGCTGTAGTCAAGGGCTTCTGAGCACATTTTGAATGAAGCATTTTAGGAGACCTTTGAGTAATGTGTCTGAATGTGCCCCAACATCAGAATACAAAACCACTGCTTTCCCACCCTCGTGTTCTGCTTACATTTACAAAGCTCTGGAGTATGCCATAATGCTTTTAGCTTCAATTGTACATCAGGTTTCAGATGAATCAGTAAGCTATGTTTACATTGCATCCTCTTACAAGAAATCCATACCAAAAACAGCCCATGTGCAATTTAAATTTTAATTACAGCTCCTAGAGAGAAGACCCTGATCTGTAATTTGCCCATTTAATTGGGAAACCCCAGTGAAATCTGACTCTGAAGATACCATCTAGTATGATATCAAATGTCATTAAATAATGTCCTTATTAGCTAAGTACCATAGGAGGAGAATGCAAGTTTTTCTGAAAGTGCAGAACAGGGCCAATAGTATTTAGGAAGAGCTCCCAAGGATGAACTGGTACTGGAGGATCTCAGAGAGGGCAAGGGCTGAAGAAGCAATGTCCTCAAAGGGCATTTTATGTTCCAGGACAAAAAATACATTCAGATAAGACATACAGAACTCCTGTTACAAGAACGGAGATCAACTATGAAGCTGAGATTGTATACAGGAAGTGTGTGCTCCAAGTGAATGTGGACTCAGAGGAAGTATGTATCCACGGGAAGTATGGGCTCAGAGGAAATATAGACTTACAGGATGTGTCTACTCACAGGAAGTAACAGACTCAGAGGAAGTGTTTACCCACAGAAAGTATGTGCCCAAGGAAATGTGGCCGCAGAAGTATGCACTCATAGGAAACGTGGCCTCACGGAAAATATTCCGCTTCAGGAAGACTGACTATATACAGAAGAAGTGCGCCCTCACTCACGGGAAGCTTAGGTTCATAGGCAGAATGTGTTCATACCACACACATAATAGAAAGTCAACGTCATTGCAGAGTCTAGAGCCTGTAAGACTTAATTTTTGCTTTCTTTTCCAGTTTTTAATTCTTTGATGGCTTGATAACAAACGTGATGCACATTATGCATTTTAGTCATTTGTTACTTTTTCTTCTCCTTTCTCATCCCCTTTGATCCCCTGAAGAAACCCCTCCTCCCAAAAAGTCCCCTTTCCACCCCCATGCCTTGTTTTACGTGTGATGCACTGAATTTAACTGAGTATGAGTGGGGTTACTTTCTGAAGCAACTGCAATGACCACTGACCGGTGGCTACACCACTAAAGAGATGGCACTGCCTCCCCCAGCAGCCATTGCATGCCAATACTTCCACGGGGAAGCCCAAGCTCCTCCCACACAGATTATGAGATGTTACAGTGTCCTATCTTGGAAAGATCACATGTAGGTAACCAAGCTGCAGTGAGTTCATAAGTGCAAAAGACGTGTCATGTCCAGAAGGCATGATCTCCTGAACTGTCAAGAGAAGGGCCAGGATCTCTCCTAGGACTGGCCAGAATCCGGCCAGGAAGGTTCCCCACCAAGGGAGTCAGGCTGTCTTCTCTATGGTCTCTTCTCTGTGCCCCAACTCAATACCCTGCCTGTTCTCAGCCATCTTGTGCTGGAGATTGACCCATGAACAAATCTGGCAATCCCACTTCAACACAAGAGAATAGACTCAAGATCACCATTCTGGAAAATTCTAATGTGGTGACAATACTCAAAAGAGCAGCCTCAGCCTACTGAAGAATGTCCAGTGGATAAATGGGAATGAAAGAGTGAATTTTGGCTTTTTGTGTTCACTTGCTCCCTGTTATCCTGTGGCACTGGACAACTGTGTCTCACTGAGCAGAGGCGAACATCCCCCTACAGGAGAAATCAGGCTTTTAAAGATTATGCCAAGTAGCCACACTGTGCAGTGTGAAATGGAATCTGTCTTTGTGAACTTGCAGGCGTGACTTTCCATAGGGGCTGAGAGGCTCCCCAGCATAGTGAGTCCTGCCGCATTAGTAGGCTGCTGAGCAGAGGTGTGGACCTAATTGTCAGCAGCCATGGGAGGTGGATGAAGCCCATGGATCCTCGTATGGTCCTGTGGGGAGTACTGCACTGGCCTCTCTGCCTCCCTGGGATTGTGCCAAGTCTGAACCAGGAGGATGAGTCACCGAGCTGATTAAGCAGAAGATCATGGGTACCCCACAGAGTCATAAGCCCATGCTGAAAATACCTGACTGTTCCAGATACAAGAAGGCACCTGCTGTCCAGGTTCAGAATGGGCCCAACCTACCATTTTTCCTATAGAACACACATTTTTCTCTCTTCAGCTAGTCTTTGATGCACTCAAAATTGTTCAAAAGCCAGGAAGTTGGAGAATACTTTTCCTGTGGTCTCATAGAGATACTGTGTGCCTTTGATGGCTGTCAGCTTGTATCTACATTAAAAGAAGCTTCTTATCTCTCTTTGGCTCATGGCCTCAGAGGAGGGGCATCCTGCTCTGTCTCCGATTTCCTTGCAATACCTTTACATCTCCTGACAAAGGATTTTACTCATAGCAGAGCCCTTCAGAGATATTCAGAGCCCGGAACCACTTGGAGCATTGTCTTACTCTAGCCATCCATTGGACAGGACACCACTGAGGAAGCTGTGGGAAGGGGGCACAGTGCTACCTGCAGCTGAACTGCTCTGTGACCTCAGGGTTTGTAACTAACCTCTCTGAATCTGTTTCTGTGAACTATTCAAAAATGTCTTGCTTTTAAGACTGAACAAGGCATCATTTTAAGGATAATTAATATTGTTTGGCCTGAAGCTAACCCTGTAGCTATTCCTGTGTGATCATGTTAATAAATGACTGCTATTGTGACTATTTGTCTCTCTTAGAGCTTCAATCTCCCTCTATTCTTACCTGGTGGTCTTTGTAGACCAGGGTGAGGCAGACATGAGGGTTCAGTAATAGCATCAACACAGGGCAGGTGTGGGAGAGGGAGCAGCCACTCACACAGAGGAGGGTGGTACCAAGAGGGGCTGACAGGAGCCAGGCATGAAGGATGCACCAGCTCTGGGCTGGCAGAGGGTGTGAGAAAATCATGGCAAAAATAGAGGCCAGGGCTGTTTCCAGGGAGCTGTGCTTTTTGCACACACCAAGTATGTTGGAGGCATGGCAAGAGGTTATGCTGAATGACCAGACCCCATGATGAAAGATTCTCTGTCTTTATAATGTCATCACACACACAAGGGATGGAGATTCAAAATATTATTCTGTGTAATCTCCTGAAGGCTCTAGAAAGAAGGAGGGGCAGGGCTGGGAAAAGACTCTTAAAACAGAACAAAGTCTAAGTCAGAAAAGTCTTGTAGGCTGATGGGAGGAGATGTGATGGAGTAAAGAGACACTGTGTGTGTGTGTGTGTGTGTGTGTGTATGTGTGTGTGTGTGTGTGCGTGTGTGTGTGTGTGTGTGTGTGTGTGTGTGTGTGTGCGCACGCGCGTGCGTGTATGTGTGTGCAGGTATAGACCTAGACCCAGGGAGGGCAGGACAGGTGGGAAGCACACTTAGGTGTCTGAGCATGGAGGAAGGTATCCCCACTTGCTGGGTAGGCACTGTGTCTTCCCAGATGGTGTAGCTAAGTTGAGTTCTTTCTCCTGTGCAATAACCATAGAGGATTACTTGCTTTCCTTTAAGTAAAACTTCACTTGATTTCTATAGAATGTATTTAGCAAGCCAAGGGGAATGCTTAGTAAATCAATACTAAGCCAGCAGTAAACACAGCCAATCAATCTGCTGTCCTGCCACAGTTTCTTTGAGAATAAGGCTGATGGAGATTTGAGTACAGTGATTTCTGCCTTGATAAAAATGGGACTGAGCAGGGTGTGGGTGTTTGAAAAAACTTTCTCTTACTTAAAATGGGATTAGGAAGAAATAAATATGGTCCAATCATAAGGTCTAAACACAGATTGCCACCAGGTTCTTGTAATAACGTCACATGTTAGGAGCTAGAGCTATAGTTGGTAAAGTACTTGTCTAGCATACATAAAGTCTTGGTCTCTATCCCCAGCATTACATAAAGTGGTGCATGCCATTAATTCCGACTCTTGGGAGGCAAGGGGATGAGAAGACTATTGACTTGATAATGGATTTAATTAAGGCCAGCCTCAAAAACAAAAACAAATCATGTTATACTTGATTTACAGGAAGAGAAAATGTGTGTGTATATAAAGCTGTACTAATGAAAGATTACATTTCTTTTTATATTTCAGGTTAACTTTTAACTTTTGAAAGGAGTACACAATTTATAGACTGAACTCATCTCTACTGTAATTAGAATCTAAAGTTTTAGGGGCCTCTGCCTCCTTTTCTCCTTGAGTCCTCTTCCATTAGATACATAGAAACCAGAGTCCAAAAGGCATTCTTCCAAGACACATTTTCTTTATACTACCATCATTTACATAAGGAACAAAGCCTCCTATTTCATCCCCACAGACAATATTAGCCCTTCCAGATGTAATTAGTAAAAGTCCCTTGCTATTCCAATTATTGATTTCATCAAACATTCTGCTAATCCAATATTCTCCAAATAGGACTTTGATCATTTTCTTGATGTGCATTGTAATTATAGAACAAAAGACAGGAGGCAGCTGAAGGAGTTGACCCATTTTCAGAAAGGACTTCTTTTTTTTTTTTTTTTTTTTTTTAATTTACCAGTCATGACCTTGAACGTCAAAAGCTAATTTTAAGCCTTCCTTAGAACTTAGGGTCAGAAATGTCCAAAGCAAAATGGCTTTGGAATGGTCCAGGCTAGCAGCTTCCCTATAAGGACCCAGAGAATGATCAACCAGCATGGACAGTCCGTGGACATAATAGGCCATGTAAGGTTGGGCTATGTGGCATTCCACATCCACTTTGAAAGCCTTGAAGGATTATCATCATCTTAAAATAGCAATTAAATTTTAGGATACACTTCTGAATTTAGTAGCACATAATCCCGAATTTCCTGATACTTACTGTTCATATATTTTCCTCCTCACAGTTTTGCACATCCCAAGTAATCACTGGGCAGCAGGTACTGAGTTCTCACATTATAGCCCCTGGCTCTGGACTCCCGTTACACACTCATTCACTTTTAACTCACTCTGATTTGTCTGAATTCACACTGATTTGCCATCCCTGACAAAGATACTTTTCTTCAGTGTGTTCTAGAAGTACCTAAAGCTCACAACCAAGAAATTTTCTGTGGTCTGTCTGGAGGTGGCTTTTGGTCTGCCTTGCATGACCCCTGTGCCTCGAGGCTTCAGGCTTCAGTCTGAACTTACAAGTGGTCACTCAGCAAGAACCTGGAATGGTACCTTTTTCTCTTTCTCTAATCGAAGAGACTTTATCCCCCCAAGTCACCTGATGTGAGATCAGAGGGATTCAGGTGTTCAACCTGAGGCTGGTGCTCAGATATGACACTATGAGAGGAATGTCATTTGAGGCTCACGTGTGCACTATGAGAGCATGAGGTAGATTGGAGAGAGACTCCAGTATCCAAATCTCCTAAGCAGCTTAGGAGGAGGAGGACAGATGTCATTGTTCTGATGCCTGAAATCTGAGTACACACTGCAGGGCACATCTATAAATGACAAGAGTCACTGACACAGTTCTGCACATTCCACAGCTGCTATCGGATGCCTCATTTTGCTCCCATCCAAATTTTGCCCTATCTACCAAAGTGTGACTGAGGAAGTGGTGACTACCTTCAAGAAGTGTCCTCTCATACATTCCTTGTCCCTCACCCTCCATGAATGTTTTTTTCTCCAGCTCTGGGTACACTTTTTGAACATGTCACATTTCCAGAGGGCAAAGCCATAGCTTGTAATGCTGGCCCTGTCCTCACTGCCTCTTGATCAAGGGCCATCAGGCAGGGCACCTGCAGTACTAAGAAGCAGAACTAGGCTGTGGGAGTCATGGTTCCATACCTAGTACATAGCAAGTCCAGAAGCATCCTGGTTAAAATCCACCCTTTGGATGACTCTGCCTCCTTACTGAAGGGTTTCTTGTTTGCTTGCTTATGTACTGCGGATGTGTGCTAGGTGAGTACTGTGGCACTGAGATATACCCAACTCTTCTTTTTCCTCTATCTGCTTTTAAATGTGATTTTTTTTGGCATGGAAATTGGTTTTTTTGTTTTTGTTTTTTTTTTTAATATTCCCTGTCTCTTGCCAATGTGTTTTTAAAAAAGGTATTCAGTAATCATTTAGAATTAGCTTAGATTTTATTTCTCTAGGATATTAATCCAACTATTTTAAAGTCAAATAATTTAGGATGGAACACCCACATCACTGCTGATGTGACTGTGAGAGGGGCCTTGCATCTGAGTGCCCAGCAACACAGGCAAAGTAGTGGTTTCTAAGGCAGGAATCAACAAAGGTCAAGATGACTGGAAAATAGGAATGTGTTTATTTGAGTGACATGCTTTCAGGAGAGCATAAATAGTACCCCAGAAGTCATCTGGAGTTGGCTTCACAAGCTACCCGATTTCCTAGCATATAAATCATTGCTATAACCATGATTTCTTTATTGTTCAAAATCTCATCACTCTACGATATATATATATATATATATATATATATATATATATATATATATATATATATGTCATATATATGGCATAATTCCTAAAGATGTGTGTAGAAATCACTGCCTATGATGAAAACTGAAAAGTGAACATGTGTTGACCTTGGAAGCAAAACCCCGCAGAAGTGTTTAGCTGATTTATCAAGTGGAAATTGTCCTGGTCATTCCTCTGTCATGCCAAGGAAGAAAGAGTACCACAGAATGTTCTTTACAAATGAGAAGTCCTTACACAGCCAAGCCTGTCCTAGGGATGACCTAGTTTGTAGCTATCCTGACAAAGAGATGAGTCCCCACTCTCTCTCCTTGTTCATTGCCCTGTTTGAATGATAAACAGTCAGGTCATCACACACTTAAGTTCCTTTATATTAATTTAATTTAGCCCTGTTTCATTGTTCTATATTTAGCCAACTGGAAAGGTTAAGTTCAGTTTACATATGTGCTAATCCAAGGAGAGTCTCTAGATAGATTTCTATTTCTCCCCAAACCAAAGAAGTTAAAAATTTCACTTTCAAGTTCAATGACCTTCATCAAGTATTCTTTACTGTATCCCTGGCTTTGTTAAATCCAAGAGATAGCTCTGCTTATAGTGAATACCTCAGCAACAAAATAAAGAATTTGGGGGCTGACATTTCTCAGTGTGTGAAGATGCCTGCCACCAAGCCTAATGACCTAAGTTCAGCCCCTGGGGCCCACACAATGGGAGGAGAGAACTGACTTCCACAAGCTGTCCTCTGAGTTCATGTGCTTATACTAACACAAGTACACACACACACACACACACACACACACACACACACACACACACACACACACACACAAAACTGGTTTTTTTTGTTTGTTTGTTTTTTGTTTTTTTTAAAATGAAAGAGCCCTTGCTGTTCTTATTGAGGATCAGTGTTTGATTACCAGCACACCCACTGGATGGCTCACAATTGCTTATAACTCTTGGTCCATGGGATCCAACAGCCTTTTTTAGCCTCCACGAGCACTCTCTAAGTTACTTCTATTGCTGTATTAACATGCCATTACTAAAGTAACTTCTAGAAGGCAACAGCGTACTTAGGTTCACAGTTCTGGGTGTTTAGAGGCATGATCGCAGAGCACGGCAGGCAGCAGGAACGGGAAGCTGAAGGCTCACATCTTGAATGCCAAACATGAAACATAAAGTTAACTTGAAATGGCATGAGGGTTTGAACTCTCAAAGCAGCCTCCAGTGACTCCACCAACAGTACCACCGACTGGGGAAAAGGGTTCAAATGGCTGAGAGCATGAGGAAGATTTCTCATCCATACCGCTGCAGGCACCCACACACATATACACATATACATAAATAAAATAACATGTATTTTAACAAAGAAGCCTCCATTCTTCTGAGATGCATTTCACTATGCTCCTGGGGTTTCCACAGCCTTAGCATGACTGCAATCGCCAGGTCCACTAAACCAGTTCACACTGTATTAGGGCAGAAAGGAACTGAAAGGGCACTTTCTCGGAGATGACCCAAAAATCTATGTATGCTCTTTCAAACACAGGGGGAGTGTTTGAAATTCTGTTTTAATCTCTGAATTGAGGCCTGCTATTTCTGCTCTTTTCTCTAGCCCTAGGCATCATCCCTAAACACAGAGAGCTATCACATCAAAGGAGTTAGTGACAAACTCACCCTGTCCATCTGCACACAGCCACAGTACAAATCCACCTTGCTCACTGGGCATGCCCTAGGTGCATGCCTCACTGACTGTGAGTTACAACTCTGACTCTGTGAGAGTCAATAATAATTGTTAGTTTGATAAGATCTAGAATCGCCCATGAGATCAACCTCTGTGCACATCTGTGAAAGGGTTTCTAGCCTGGTTAATTAAGCTGGGAAGATTTACCAAAATTGTGGCTGGCCCATGGGCTGGACTCTCTGACAGAGCAAAGAAGTGACTGTGAGTTAAGTTCCAGTATCTGTCCATCTCTGCTTGCTGACTGCAGGTGTAGTGTAAATAACTTCACCATGTTCCTGCCACCAGGCCTTCTCTGCCAAGATGAGCTGTTCCCTTGAATAGTGAGTCAAATTGAGCTCTTTACTCCTTCTGTTACTTCTATCAACATAGAAAGTAACTACACAGACTTCATGGTAAGAGGCCATGCTGTGTGAACAGTTGTACGTCTAGCCCACAGTTTTCCAAGCCAGCCATTGTAGCATTTAAAAGAAGCACTTGTTCCTGATAGTGAGGTCAGTATTCTTATAGATATTAATGCTTCAGGCTACATTCTTCTGTAATGTGACTCTATCATTTTAATGAAGTACAGGCTATGAATTCATGTTAACGCTATCGCCACGTACTTGGAATTCCAGTAATTTAGTCAGCATATAAAGTGGAGCAATCGAGGTTCTGAATGGACTTCAAGGAACTGGATTCTATGTCATTTACTAACCTATGACCAAACCCTGCTGCAGCCTCAGTTTTTCTTCACACTGACGTTTCTCAGAGTTCACTCTGGTGACATTATTACTTCTCCCTACCACGTTCTCCCTTCAGTGGATGGTAATCAGGCCTTGGTTCCCACACTCTTTGGTACCTTGTTCACAGCAATGTCTCTACAGATCCCACAGAACATCAATAATATTTCATCTCCAACCTCACTATAGATGCTAGGACATGCTATTGTTTTCTTATGCCCTCCAGTTTCTTCTCCCACGCCAGTTTAATTCGGTGGAGTGCCAAGGGCCCTAACTTCCTTTCTACAGACCATCATTCATTTGTCAGCCAACATGGTTCTATTCTAAGCAATTATGTGCCTCATGCTAACTAAGCTCTTCAATTTTATTTGTGTCAACATCTCGCCTGTGTGCCACATTCATTGCCCTGACATTGCCACTAGGCATCTCATCCCAGCTCATCAGGCTCTGAATGAAGGCCCTCTGGCCTTCTCTGAGCTTTCCACAGTGACATCCAAGTACTCCATGGGCTGCTCACACAGCACTAAACTAGTCTTTGGTCCTCTGTCACACCCCTTCAGTGTATAAAGGCTGTCTGTGACTAAACACACCCTTCTTTCTATGTGACCCCCAAATCCTCCTCCCTCTGAGTAGTGCTGACCCTCTCTTTATTGATGACCACTTTCTCTTCCATCAGAGCAACATCACTGGGACCATCAGAGTCTCCTCCAAGGAGCCATCACCCTCATCCTCTGACCACTTGCTGAAAGGTATGTGTAGCCCCAATAAGTCCCATGGTGAATGCCTTTATGTCCATGCAGAGTAAATGCTTATGAAAGAGCTTTAACCACACAGTTAGTGAGCAAGAGTATACATGACAGTTTCACAATACTGTGTCACAGGCAGCTCCAAACCTGTCTGGAGGAAAAAGCCATCTGGGCCATAAGTGGCAGTAGTGCAAATAGTTATTTATTGATGTTGTTACTTGATAAAGGTCAAACACAAATGCCCCGGGGGCCAAAGGGAAGGCCACTCAGTCCATTAGAGTTCATAGTCTTTGCTATGCCTCTGTCCCCTAAGACTCCATTTCCCCACTATAAATAATCTGAAATGTTATTTGTGCTTCAGCCTTTTGATAGAGTTCTGATTGTCTGGATTGATAAACATCCAGTAGGGATCTGTGCCTGGCTGCTGCCAGCTGCTTGTTTGAAGCCTACTCGAGGGCTGACTGGTAAGAATCCAAGGCTAGTCTAAGGGATGAAGTGAGGAGAATAATGATCAGAAGGAGGGAGATAAGAGAGGCAGGGCAATGGTCTGTGGGAAGAGAATGTGATGGTCTAAACAATCTTGGTCTGATAAAGAGGGAAATGATGGATGGATGGAAACAGGGCAGGGAATGGTTAGTAGGAGGAGGGTCTGAGAACAGAGGGAGGGGAGTCAGACAGGTCATGAGAAAGTCTAACAACCTTTTGGGAAGAGGAAGTAACAGGAGTCCACCCTGGATGTTAGAGATGTCCGGAGCATGTTTTCAGATGTTGCCGGTTATTACAACAATTGTCAAAACCAAGTGCTATATTACTCTAATTGCACAGATGGGGAAGCATAGACTCTTAGAGGTCATGATCACTCTCCTGGAAATTGGCAGGCACATTACTGGCCTTTCCTCTTTAGGAACCTAGGCTTATCTTTAGCATATGTTGTTTCATGATCATATGGTATATTGTGGACCCCTCTTCCTACCCTAGATGATCTACATCTACTTGCCTGCTCTTTATGGACTCTAAGAATACGGCACTCTTTACACTTCCATGTTAAGGTTCCCTGCTCATTGCTCTTACCACCTCTAATCAGTACACACGAAGTGGGATGCAGGAATGTAGCACTGCAGGGCTGAGCCCACCAAAGTGATCCATGATCATCACTTCTAATCATTATTTTAAACCCTTGAGCTCCCCAAAGTAATTAACTTTCCACTAAAATCTTCACAGCTCCCGGGAGAAGGGAGCCCCATTTGGAAATGTGTCCTTTCTTCCTTAGCTCAATGTGTACTGAAAAGAATGTATGAGAAAGTTGTATTTAAGATTCTTTAATGTGCCTGAGTATTTGCATGTGTGTGTGTGTGTGTGTGTGTGTGTGTGTGTGTGTGTGTGTGTGTGTGTGTGTGTGTGTGTACGATGTGCATGACTAGTACTTATGGAGACCAGAAGAGGATGCCTACTTCTAGAACTAGAGTTATAGGTGATGAGCTTCCAACTGGATTCTGGCAACCAAACCCCAGTTCTCTGCAGGAGAAGTGAGTGCTCTTAGTGAGTGTCGCCCCCAGAGAAAAATGCTATTTTAATCAAAGAGAATAAGGACAAACACACATTTTTAGTTATTGATAGAATTCTAAGGAATGCAGACCAGGACAGCAGCATGGAGTTCTGAATGGAAGCTGTACTATCATGTGACATATCTGAGTTGGAAATCCTTAGTGGAAGGACGAGCTGATTTTTTGTGCCATATTTTTGCCAAAGCTCTTATGTATGATACTCGGTGCTCTGTGAACTAAGTGATACTTTCGTTCTGTTCCCCCCAATGCTTGCTGGATACTCCCAGGTACTTGGTAACGAAACAATTCTCAACACTTATAGAAAGACTGGACATTCCATCCCCCAAAACATGGTTTGGGTCACAAGAGATTGAACCTGGAAATCAATAATAAATGGGAAACTGAAAAGCACACACAGATGTGTGGAAATTAAACAACGCCCTCATAAATAACCAATGGATTAAAGAAGAGACCGCAGGGAAATAAGTGTGTTTTGTGTTGGAAACAAAGCACTGCATAAAAACTTAGGGGATTCAATGAATGTAGTCCTGTGGGGGAAACTTCGGTGTGTGCTCATATTAAGGAAGAAGAAAGGCCTCAGTCAATAACTCACTATCTTTAATAAACTAGCGAGACAAGAGCAAAGCAAGTAGACTCAAGATGCAATGATGAGCAGAAAGCTGGAGGAGAGTGAGGAAAAATGATAAAGAAAATTGCCCAAGTGTGAGCCAGTTCCTTGACAACCACTTGAGACGTACTTGCACACTAGTCCCTGTGAACGCCTTTAGCTGAACTTTTAATCTCCGGATATTTTCTTCCATTCTTATCAAATCACATTGTTTTAACTTACTTGTACTTATTATTAATTACTTACTTAATTAATTAATTAATTTATACTTTGAGACAGGAGCTTATATAGTCCATGCTTACTTGGAACTTGCTGTGTAGGTTAGGGTGGCAGGCATGTGCCTCTTTGCCTCATTTCTGGAGGGCTGGGGATGGAACTCAGGGGACACTAAATGCCAGTCAAGTATCCTCCTGTGGGTGGCCACATCCCCAGAACCCACACTACTGTTCTTCATGTACAACATCTAAGCAACAAGATTCAGAGAACTGTCTTACAATGTAAGGAACTTGTCTGCTCTCATACATTCCAAAAATGTTACAACCACTGGGTTACTGATACTATAATCTACTCTTTAACTGAACAGGAAAGGTGACGGTGGAGATGGGAGTCAGAACCCAGAAAAGCAGAGTGGTAGAAGGTAAGATTCAAATGCCCAAGTAGGATCTTGAGAGCCATGGTAATATTCCAGTCACAGTTAAGATCTGAGACCATCACTGAGCAATGATCCTACAAGGACTGGGCTTCTCTACCACCAGGAGACACCAGGGAGATAAAAGTTCTGTCAGCCTGGCCTGTGGTTCTTGGATGCTGGAAGCTCTGGTGTGTGACTAGGGAACAGCAGAGCTGGTGTTTGTAAAGAGAGCTTGAGTGTGTGTCAGGGAAGAATGAGGGTGAGTCTGAACCTCTCTTGGTTCTCCTGGGGTCTCTCACCTACTGTAAGTAATCCAGACAGCACAATATGGGAGCTATGCTGCTTCAAATAATTTCCCAGTTCTCTTCAGATATGACTTTGGAAAAACTCTGTCTTAGAAACTTATGAAGAAGGGATTTTGAGAACTTCCCAGCATCACATATCATGGGAAAAAGTGCATTCTAGTTAAATGGCTGGGCATATCTGAATTTTGACCTCACCTGTTCATAGCCTGTGCACCGCGTGACCATGAATAATGCAGAGCTATGACATGTCAGGGCTGTCATCACAGTGCATCCTGGTGTTTACTATTATGATACCAGTTTCTACCGTAGAGAAGGAAGCTCACAGAAAATCGGGGGAAAGACAATGTGTAGATATTTCTGTGTAGGTAGTAATATGGTATGTGCTTGTAAGGGTAGGGTGTGGTTGGGGTGTGTGTGTTATGTATTTAGTAATATGGATATATAAATGTATTTGTGAGTGTGCAAACCAATAGTGAACTTCAATGAATGTCTTCCTGCCTTTCTTCTATCATTCTTTACACTTATATTTTGAGGCAGGGTCTCTCACTTAAACTGAAGTTGATTGATATCTCTTGACTGTCTGGTCAATGAGCTTCAGAGATCTGCCAGTCTCCACACCCCTTCTCTGTAGCCCTAGGGGTAAGGGTGTATACTACCCATCTGATTTTTACCTAAGAGCTAGGGTTCCAATTTCAGGTCTTCATGCTTGCCTAGCACAGCTTCCATAGTTCCTCTGCAAATTTTCTAATGGATTCATTAGAAACTCAAAGGAGAAACTGAACCAGAGCTCCCTATCTTGGGCCTGCAGGCCACCTCTGTGCTAAAGTCACATGAACTGGGGTTGCAGATCTCTGCTTCCTTTACAGCATAACAAAGCCAGTCTAGGCATGTCTTTCTTATCTCCTGTAAGTGATTCTCATGTTAGCTCTTATTTGTATAAAGAGTATCAACATATTGGATCTCAGCTTGCTGGCTTCCACTGTCCCTAAACACCAGAGACACAGTCATCTCCTCATATGCCTTCATACACACCAAGGACTTATCATCCTCTCCCACATACAGGGCTGTATGTTCATATGACTAGTAAATTGTCAAAAGCACAGGGCCTCTTTTAAAGATATCTTCATGATACAGCCCCCAGGTCCTGTTCCTCACACTATTATTTCTGACCCACTGACTTCTGGAAGACTTTCCTGTGTTATAAAAATGGCAGAGGTTGGGAGCTGGAAAAATGGTTCATTGGTTGGGAGTACTTACTGTTCTTCCTTGGCACTCAGCTTCAGTTCTCAACATCCAAACCATGTCTTACAACCATCTATATCTCCAGTTTCAGGGGATCAGAAGCCCTTTTCTGCATTTACAAGACACCAGGCATGCATAGGATACACATACAGACATGCAGGCAAAACATTCATACACATAAAACAAAAATAAATAATAAATTCAGAGTTATTTATTTGTTTTTGTTTTTAAATGCCAGAGATTAGGGCTAGGAATATAGTTTAATCAGTAAAATGTTTGCCATGCAAGCATGAAAACCTTAGTTCAGTCTTCAGAACTCATGTTTTTGCTTTTGTTTTTTGTTTTTTTGGGTTTTTTTTTTGTCTGTTTTTTTTTGTTTTTTTTTTGTTTTTTTTTTTAAGTCGTTCATGAATGACATCTTATAAAATCCAGCACTGTGTGGATGGAGGCAAACAGATTCCTGAAGCTCACTGGCTAACCTGGTGGGTTCTTGGCTAGTGAGAAACCCTGTCTCAATAAACAATGTGGATAACACCTGACCACAAATACCTGAGGTTTACCTCTGGTCTCCATATGTACACCTTTACCCCCATGCATAGGAACATACACACACAATACCAACACCAGACACTAGACACAACCACACATACACACACCACACACACATACATACCACACAATACACACCACACATACAAATACCACACACATACACATACCACCCCCTCACATACACACATACACACCACACACAAACACACACGCCTCCATATATATACACACACACCACACCCCCCCCACAAACATACACATATACACACACCACACCCCCACATACACACATGCACACACACACACACACCACCCCACTCCCACCCCACACTGGAGATAGAAACAGTGAGACCAGCTAGCTCCATATCAACTTCTGAGATCCACGAGTCTCTGGCACTTCCTAGGATCACAGGAAGGCTTGTCAATGACCTGGTTGAAGACTGCTCATACTTGTATCGCTCTTCTCTGGTTGCAGTTCTCTGAGCAGAGCTGCTGTCCATAAGGACCCTAGACTTGGTGGCCCTATCATCTTACATAGGTTCTGTGCTCTCTCTGTCTCTCTGTCTCTCTCCCTGTCCCTCTCCCCCTCCCTCCCTCCTTCCCTCCCTCCCCCCCCCTCTGCTTAGGTATGCAATATTCTATATTTAGGTACTTTGAATGTGAACATCCCTCCCCATTCTTGTTACCTTGAACAGTTTGACCTCAGCCAGATGGCTGCTTTTTCCCCTTCAAAGCAAGAAATTGCATTGGCCTTAGTCTCTGAAAAGAGACCTTGGGAACACCTGCTTCCCCTCCATCCTCAACCCTGGAATCCAGGGTTGATTCTCCCACACAGGAAATACGGCTTTCCTGCATAGGGGCAGAGTTCTGGCCACGTTGTGGTCCTTATTACCAAATCCCTGATAGAGTTCTGCTACCGTTATGCTCACCTGTTCCTCCTTTTGTCCTATCCAGACCCTGCACCTACCTGCCCTGTGCGATCAGAGTCTGAAAACAACCAATTAATCAGTCAGCAAGGAGCAACCTGTTATATGAACCTCTCTGAGCTCAAACAGCCAGCACACTTTGCAGATATCATTATGTTTCCTCACAGTTGGCAGAAGCTTCCAAGTCATGTGGATCCTAGAACATAGAAATGTCTACAACGGATGAAGGGGGAGAGGGGTGGGCTCAGGTTGAGAATGCCTGTTGTACATCATGAGGACGGGTGTTCAGATTCCAGCACCCACACAGCAAACCAGGTATCCCACGAATGCCTGTAATTCCAATTCTAGGGATGGGGGGTGGGAGAAGAGGCAGAAGGAACTTGGGCTTCTTAGTTCTGGCTTGGCCAAGAAGATGTGAACCCCAAATGAGAAGATGCCTCAAAGGAATAGGCTGGAAGAGAAAGAGGAAATAACTGAATGCTCTCTTCTGTGTATTTACATAGCTGCACACACACATGCACACATTCACTCTCTCACACACATAAATAAATGAATTAATAATATTTATTTATTTTCTAAATGAGACAGGAAATATCCCTCACTCATGCTTCTCATAAATTTGCAGCAAGTTAAGAGTGTCTGCGTCCTTCTCCAGTCCAGACCTGGATGGTTGACCCAAAAGGGCACACAGAGAAACTGAGCTGATAAGTATGGATATAAAATGCACAATAAGTTCACTGCTAGGACCTTCAAAAATCCCGTCATGAAAATATAAAGCTATTTCTAAAGACCTCAGAATCAAGGGTGGAGCGTCTCATGCTTTGGCCCTTCTAAGAAGTGGTTTTGAATCTTTTACTTGAGACCATGTTGTGAAACTGTAAAATTTTAACTTTTTCTAACCTTCTACTCAGTAAGGGAAATCTTAGCAGGTCATCCAGTCATCAGTTATTGGGGACTGAGCGGATTAGATCAAGTTTCCGATTGTCCAACCAAGAAATCCTTTAATTTATAGAAGGGATGAAAATGTATTCGATGACGTACAGAAAGTAGAGGCTGAGGAGGCTTCAGTGTCCTGCAGCTGCTGTGCTGATGCTTCTAGACGTGGACATGGAGGACCAAGAAATGGAGGAGGCAGAGGCAAGAAGGTCATGAGTTCAAGGCCAGCCTGGGATCATAACAAAACCTAACTCAAAAGATAAAAAATAATGAGAGGCATGTTGCTGTGGGTCGAATGTACACAGCTTGGTGGATTTTCTTTCTACAGTTCTTTTGTTTTATGTCTTGGCCTGTCTCTCAAGTTCACCACTGAGGGCAAGAGACAGGTCTTGAGTAATTGAGAAAATATCGTTAAACAAAGTTTGACTGAGTTAATATCTGAGTAAAGAAGCATCAGGAAAAGTGGAGATGACACAAGGAAACATTATTTCTGTATAAAGTTAGATGGTCAAATATTTAGAGGGAGCTGGAATCCTAAACAGATGTGAGAAGATAATTTTCAGATGCATATTTCAGTTCAGGTTTTGTTTTATTGGGAGGAGGACATATTTACCTGGTGTTGTATGAATTTGGGGGAAAACATTTTCTCCCCTAATGTTTCCATGTTATTTTTTATTAATTTGTTTTACATCCTGACTGCAGGTTTCCTCTCTCCCCTCATTCTCTAGCACCTCCTTTGCTCCCTCCTCCCCAATCTACTTCTCTGTTTCTGTTCAGAAATGGTGGGCCTCCCATAACAACAAAGCATGGCATATCAAGTTGCTGAAAGGCTAAAGCACCTCCCCTTTTACTTAGGCTGGGCAATATAGGGGTATTGTGTTGCTGCATTGTAAATAATTGTCCCACCCACTGGTTTAATAAAAAGCTCTGATTGGCCAAAGGCAGGCAAGAAGTGTGGGCGGAGCTACTAGACTAAGAGAACTCTGGGAACTGGAAGCACAAAGCAGAACTGTCAGAGAGAAGCTGGAAGAAGCAGAGGACAACTATGCTGCTCTAAGAAAAGGTACCAAGCCGCATGGCTGAACAAGGTAAGAGACATGGGTTTGATGAAGGGTAGAGAGTTAGCAAGTGATATGCCTGGGCCCTAGGCCAAACAGCCTAAAACTATTGAAAGCATCTGTGTGTCTCTGTGGGACTGCAGGACTGCGGACTGCAGGTCTGTGGGTCTAAACCTTGAGGCTAGGCCCGAAAGTCCAGGCCAGAAATCTCTTACTACAGGGCAAGGCAATCTAATATGAGAAATAGGTTTCCAAGATCCAGCCAAAGCATTAGGGACAGCCCCTTCTCCCACTGTTAAGAGTCCCACAGGTAGACCAAACTATACAACTATCACATGTATGCAGAGGGCCCAGGTTGGTCCCATGCAGGCTCTCTGGTTATTAGTTCAAACTCTGAGCTTCTATGAGCCAGTTGATTTTATAGGGTGTGTGTGTGTGTGTGTGTGTGTGTGTGTGTGTGTGTGTGTGTGTGTGTGTGTGTGTATGTGTGTGATGTCCTTGAGTTCTCTGCCCCTACAATCCTTTTCCCTCTCTTTAGCAGGATTCCCTGAGCTCAGCCTACTGTTTAGCTGTGGGTCTCAGCATCTGTTTCTATTGGTAACCATATGAAGGCTGATGACAGCTGGAGCAGTCACCAATCTGATCACAGGAGATGGCCATTTCAGGCCACACATCCACTATTGCTAGGAGTCTTAGCTGGAGTCATCCTTCTAGACTCATGGGAATTTCTGTAAAAACGTTTAAAGGTGAAATTTTATTAAGAATAATAGTAAGAAATTTTGTGGAATGATTGAGGCTGAAGCATAATTTCTTTGTGGTGTTTCCATAAGGGGTGGATACAAAAGAAAGATCCTACTTTTTAAAGATCAGTCATAAGCCACAGGGCTGGAGGGATGGACCAATGGCTAATAGCACTTACTGCTCTCCATAAGACAGGAGCTCAGTTCTCAGGGCACACACCGGGGGCTTTATAACCACCTAGAACTCCAGCTCCAGGGGATCTGACACCTTTTGGTTTCTTCAGACAACCAAAAACATGCTCTACCAGCTTCCCGTGCTACTGTTAAAATTTCTTTTCTGGACATAACAAAGCCCCCCCAAATTGTGCCACTAACTGCTACAAATATTCAGAACATGAGCTTGTGAGAGATGTTTCCCGTTCTAATCATGACAGATGTACATCTATCATCTCAGCTCAATCTCAGATGTGAGCTCATGATGACATGAGGGTCACAGGTGTGTGTGTCCTCATGTTTATAGTTTCAATTACATCCAAGAATCCTTTATCAAAGTTCATTATCCACTGGTTTGAAGCTTACAGTGAGGCATATTGTGATGCTTACAGTGAGGTGTGGGAGATTATGTTGTTACATTGTAAATAATTGTCCCACCCACTGGTTTAATAAAAAGTGCTGATTGGCCAAAGGCAGGCAAGAAGTGTGGGCGGAGCTACCAGACTAAGAAAACTCTGAGAACAGGAAGCACAGAGCAGAACACCAGAGAGAAGACAGAAGAAGCAGAGGACAACTATGCTGCTCTAAGAAAAGGTACCCAGCCACATGGCTGAACAAGGTAAGAGACATGGGTTAGTTTAAGGGTAAAGAGCTAGCAAGTAATATGCCTGGGCCATAAGCCGATCAGCCTAACACTATCGTATGCATCTGTGTGTCTCTGCGGGACTGTGGGTTTGTGGGTCCTAAACCTTGAGGCCAGGCCCAAAAGTCCAGGCCAGAAACCTCATACTACAGTGAGGCTTGCAGTGAGGCTTTCAGTGAGGCCTATAGTGACTACAGAGAGGAGTTCACTGTGAACCTCTGGGTGCTGAATGTCTATAGCAGGTACAGAGTGGCTTTACTTAAGCTGCTGTCAGCAAGCATCACAAGGGCCAGCAGCCCCTCTCTGTGTCAATCACCTCTAGGGGCTCAGAGACACTTGACTCTGATTCCATCTGAAGGCTATGGAAGTGTCCACAGGCAGCCCATGAACTTGCCCACATGGAGGGTTACACCTTAAACCAGCAGGGAACTTAGTGAGAGCCAGCAGTACATAGCCAGGACTGATAGCATGCAGGTTTGTATTGTCTGTCCACTTGTCACTCTTCTTACTTGGAAGTTTATACTGTGAGAACGTGATACAGTCAGACCACCAGAAATGGCTAGTGAGTAAAAGTTGAAGAATTTCACCTCCAAAGGCAGATTTCCAGAGGTGAAAAGTGAAGTGGAACATTGATACTAAGGGTGAAGTCCCTCATGTGGCACCTGCTGCCAGGTGCCTGGAGGTCCATCCATAGCTTTGCGTATGCCTCTAAGCTCTGAAACTCTCCCTGTGTCAGGCTAGGAGAGAGTAAACTTAGGCCCTCCTTCTTAGGAAGATATATCCCAATGTGCTTGGACTGGTCACTGAGGGATGTGTGAGACCTTCAGTAAACTAAGTTAGTTTAGCTTTTATGGTTGGGCCAGAGCAAGAACTGGGAGGAACCATTTCAGAGGAGCTCACTTTGCCTTTATAAGACCCCTTTAGTATAAATACTTCACCCTCCACTTTTCACACAGCAAAACTGAGATTTAGGGAGCTTTACTTGCTTAGCGAACATGAGCAAATGCTTAACGAAATTCTCCCAAAGAGAATGAGCCAGCCATGGAGCTTAAAAGAACCTGGTGTCTGCTGAGCAACCGGTGGTATGTTCAGAACTGGAGTAAGCCAGGCTCCAGTTTGAGCACCTTGTTTCTCCTCAGAGGAAAATGGCCTGGTTCCCCTCTCAAGAGCTGGGATCACACAGAATGTATATGGGTACCAGGAAGCTTCTGTTGCTTTACAGGGCATCACACTATCTTCAAACAGAGAACCTTCTTTCTCCATGCAGTACAGTAGTCTACTTCTTTCCTATAAACAATTGCTCTGATGAAACAGAGTCCATGATGAGTGTAGAAACTTGGGCTTTTCTCCTGAGCTTTCAGGAGAAGGTGTGGAAAAAAAGACCCAATGATAAAAAGATGGGGTCTCTCTAAAGGGCTCTGGGAACCTGGATTTTCATGCAAAGGATGAAACTCAACTCTGATATTTTATATATTAAATATATAAAGTCCCTTAATGGATAGAAAATATAAATTCAGTCCTCAGAACTGTGAAGCTGCAGGGCAATGCCTTGTGGTATCTATATGAACAGTGTTTTCTTGGTAAGTACAGGTAGTCCAAGTAAACATTCACAAGTGGGATTATACAAAACTCGGAGCTTCTACATCCAACGAAGTAGTCCACAGAGTGGAAAAGAAGTCTCCCCAAAGAAAGGATGTTACCAACCATGCATCTGGACGGGGTAATCTGTGCAGAGATAGATCAACAAGTTGATAGTAAAGATCAAATGGCTACTTGAACAATGAGCCTAATGTTCCAAAGAAGATTCATGATGGCCATAAGGTACACAGGAATGAAAGCTGAAACCTCATTGAGATGTCACCTTTACCAGACAGGATGTTATTATATATAAGAAGTGATAACACATCTTGAAATGATGTGGAATGAACACTTATGTACTGCTGGCAGAAATGGAGAGAGATACAGAGAGAGGAAGCACTGTAGAGGCTCCATGTCAGCTTAAAACCAGAATGACGAGCCATGTGATCCAGCACTGCTGTGGACACTTATTTAGCCAAAAGAAATAAAATCCAGGGCTGCAGAGACAGATGTTCTGTTGGAAGAGTGCTTGCTGTACAAGCATGAAGACCTGAGTTTGGATCCCCACTATCCATGTGAAAATCCAAGCACTGTGACCTGGGTCTGTAAGCCCAGCAAAGGTAAGGCAGAGACAGAAGAATCCCTGGAGCTCACTGGCCAGCTAGTCTAGTCAAACTGGTAAGTTCCAGGTTCAGTCAGACTGTCTCCAAAAGTAAGACAGAGAACAACCAAGGAACATAACCCAGTGTTGACCTGTGGCCTTCATAGAGTGCATATATATGCATTCGTGAGCATGCACACACACACACACACACTCACACACACACACACGCACTCACTCACACACACACGCACACGCACTCACACACGCACACGCACTCACACACACACACTCACACACACACACACGCACTCACTCACACACACACACTCACACACACACACTCACACACACACACACACACACGCACTCACACACACACTCACACACACACTCACACACACACACACGCACTCACTCACACACACACACACACACACACACACACACGTTAAAAGCAAGATCTCAGCATAACACTGGCATCCAACACATCCACAGTAAGCACCATGAACCAACAGCCAGGACACAGTTGTATTAAGTTTCTGGCCTGGACTTTTGGGCCTAGCCTCATGGTTTGGACCTGCAGACCCACAGTCCCACAGAGATACACAGACACTTATATTAATTTTATGCTGATTGACCTAGGGCTCAGGCATATAATTTGCCAACCCTCCACCCTTAAATGAACCTATGATTCTTATCTTGTTTAGCCATGCTGCTTGGTACCTTTTTCTCAGAGCAGCATAGTTGTCTCTGCATCTTCTGGCTGGCATCTCTGCTGTGTCCTTCCAATTCCCAAAGTTTTCTTAGTCTGGTAGCACTACCCACACTTCCTGTCTGCCTTTGACAATCAGTGTTTCTCTTAAACCAGTAGGTGGGACAATTACTTACAATGTAACATAATCCCACTACAGGACACCATAGTGGCCAACTGCTCACTAACAAAGAAATGGCTAAAGGTCATGTGCCATATGTGTCAGGAAATAGCATTCAGTTTAAACAAAGAAAAAGATCCTATTGTATGTGACACCATATATGTATGTGACACCATATATGCCCCGAGTCCATTGCAGAAGGAAAGTCATTATATAGCTTCTTAGATGAGGTTCCCAAAGCTGTCCGCATCAGACCAGAGGACAGTGGGATGGTGAATTCCAGAAGCTGGAGGAAGGAAAGGAGTCCTGCTGTCTATAGGCTCACCAACTGTGCTGATCGTTAACTAAAACAGTTGTGTGTTTTAAGATATGGTAATGGATCTAACTCATCCTGAATCTTGCCATAAAATGTAATGTACAGAGCCACTTTCTCCTGCTTCACTAAGTGTCGAGGTACACTTTTGATCTCTTGTCAATCTCTTACTAAAGGATACCATGATTTCTTCCTCCCAAGGCTGTTCAATGTGGTCACTAACCCAAACTCACCATGTGTTTTAGTATCTCTTTAATGGGAAAGTCCTCAGGGTCTTGTGAACATATGGGATGGGCATGATCTGAGCCTGAATTCTCAGTTACTGGACTCCACTTGCGACATCTTCAGTTCTACATCCTTCGTTACAGACAATACGAAAAACTCTTGGAGCATCACAGGGGTAACTAGATACAGCAAGTCCAGTCCCCACCTTTTGGCCACCATAAAACTACCAACTAGACATTAAAAATGTAGATATATGTATGCTTCACTACCTTTTCTATTTTATCTTTTTGAAAGATTGACTTATTTTATTATGTGTTTATGAAGGTTTATTAACCTGCATGTATATAATTGCACTGTGTGTGCCTGGTACCTCTGGGGTCCAGAAGAAGGCACTGGGCAACTTCAGTGGTTGTGAGTTGCCGTGTGGAAACTGAATCTGGGTCCTCTGCAATGGCAGCAGGTGCTCTTAATGTTGAGCCGTGTCTCCAGATCTTGTTTGGCTCTTATTTGTGTAAGGGAAAGGATCTTGCCTCACACATATACGCACTTCTGCAATGTGGAAACATTATCCTTAATTGCTGACCGTCCTTCCACAGAAATTTGCTGTCAATCAGCTATTCAGTCATGTCACCTGTCAATCAAAACCTTGCTAGAGGATCTCTTTCCTTTTTGATGGGATTTTCTGCTCCAGTCTGAAGACAGAAAGACGTAGACAAGAGGAGACATCTAGTTTCATCAACCAAATCATTCTTGCCAACAAAGGGGAAATACCTGCTTGTTTATATTTTTATTATCCCCTTCGGTGCTAGCTAGACAAGAAAATAACCAAAATAAATATTTTCCATTAGCCCCTGGCATAAATCATGAGTTTCTGTGACAGGTTCCTCAACGGCACACACACCTGTAACAATATTGGCAGCAGTATTTGTTGAGAGCTTATTGATTGCCAGACACATTTCGAAGTGTTTGCCATGGCTGCTTCTGCATGATTGTTCTGACAATCTTATAAGGAAGACATTATCATCGCTGTGCTGTGTCTGGGAGACCAGGGCACTGTAGAGACAAGTTGTAGAGCCAACTCTGGTTCTGTCCACATAGATTAAGCATGCACTGTTGGAGTATCACTCTCTGATGGATGGCTGGAACCCCATAAGTTGAATCAAGTGTGCTCTGCTTGAAAAATTATGTGCACCATCAGTAATGATGGCACCAGAGATAATATAAACCAACAGTAATGAGGCTCGGCTAGAGAGCTGGGCCAGAGATGAGAATGCTTGCTGCTCTTACAGAGGATTGGAGTTCAGGCCTAGTAACCACAATGCCTGTAACAACAACTCCAGGAGATTCACACTCTCTACTGGCCTCCATGTGTACCTGTATGCATATGTGCCTGTACACACAGACACGTGTACTTATACACGGATAAAAACAAAAACAAATAAACAGGAGGAGGTCTGTACCTCTGGTCAAGCCTGTGTGTGCACAAGACACAAACTTCTTTCTTTACTCATCAAAAGACATCTATTGTGGACTTAAGGGCCCCTGTTTTGCTGGACTAGATAGATGTTCCTCCAGAAGCTGCACATTTCAAGTTTTGCTCCTTATGTTTTTACTGACTGAAATGTACCTATTTCTTACCCCCCTCCTCCCTCTTCTGCTTTCCTTCCTCTTCCCTTCCTTTTTATTTTCAATCTGGCTCCCCGGCCACTCCCCTTTTCTGTATCCAGACAGCTTGATGTCTCTCCTGTGGAAGGCTTTCTAACTTTGAATACATCATCTGTCAGCTGCTTCTGCCTTCCTGACCATGAATGACCCTTGCTTCTGAGAGGAGGAGGAGCATGGGAAGCTGGACAGCCACCCAGGCCACCATTGCTCCCATTCACTTCCTGGCTGAAGCTCCTGTGTTATCATAGGTTGCTGATTTACCTTCTGCTAATTTTGCATGCTTCTGTCAGAGATGGAGCTTGCAATCCGTGTATGCTCCTCCCCCTACTTTCTGTCTTTATCATATATTTTACAAAGTCTGCTTGCCATTGTATAGACACTTAAGATTAGTACCAGATTCAAGGTCAAGATTCTTCCCTGACAACCTAAGCAGAGCTGAGAGACTTCTTTTCAATTTTCTCCGTCCTCAGTAATAAGGAGGTGGGCCTGGTTGGACAGCAGAGGACACTCACAAGAGGTGGGTGGAAGAGAAGACACCAAGTTGAAGGTTTCTATATGAGAAGCTGCATTTTGAGAGGACCCCCCCCCCACAGGATGCCCCACTGATTCTCAGCCTGACACACAGATGATAACGGCACTACAGTACACAGCTACAGCCAAGAATGCCTCCCCCACCCCTGCTTTGACTTGTATGCTTGTGCACTTCCCCTTCCCTACAAGAACACCCTGCTCTGAAGTCCCCCATTGCTAATTCAGCCCCAAAGTATGCCAATCTAGAGTCCCCCTTCAGAGGTCTGACCCCTCTGGCAAGTGACCTCAGGTGGCCAGTGGACTACTAATCAGATCAGGTAATTTCTATCCCCCATCAGGACAAGTAATCTCCTAGCAAAGATTGAAACCTAGCTGCAAGGGACTCTTAGTGGTCAGTTTTTAATAACTACTTCAGCCACTGAGGTCACCAGCTGTGGAAACAGATTGTTTTCTGTCCCTATTTTCTCTCAAGTGCCTCTACATTTCTTCCTTAAGAACTGCTATGGGTGTTTTCCCACTGCTTGTATGTTTAGGTCGAGAAAAATATTCCATCTTCGGGATATTGTGGATAGTCAGGAAGATGATTTCTGTTTAATCTGTATAATCCTGATATATAAAAATCAGGGTTTTTTCCTAACCAGTACAGGAAAGTGTCCATATTCTCAGTCACAAAGACAGCCTTACACATTTTGCAAAGACATTAGAGCACATTGAAAATAGACTAAGTTGCCCCAGGAGACATAGCATCGGTTGAATCAAAGTCAGGATAACAACATTTAGATATAATCCCTTGTGATAGTTGACTTTCTGCACATAGTCTCGGTCTGTTTATGTTACAGGATCAAGGTTTAACTAACTGTTTACTTTCTGTCTGAGGACCCTAACCATTCAGTCTATGCAAGGCCAAGCATTACTCACTGGCCAGTCAATGTGACCTTCTGATGGGGGAATGCCTTTCTATATGCTGTGAATAGCAATCTTTAAATAAAGGAGCTGTTTTGGCCCATGACAGGCACCATAGAAAAAGTAGGAAGAGAAATCAGAATAGGTAGGAGGAGCAGGGCAGAGTCAGAGACAGAAGGAGCCAGAAGCACAAAGGATCAACATGTAAGAAGAGAGAGACCAAGCCTGAAGCCCTAAGGAGCAACATGTAAAGAACACAGGTAAGCCACGGGCCACGTGGCAGACAGATTAGTAGAAATGGGTTGATTTAAGATGTAAGAGCTAGCTAGCAATGTGCCTGAGCCATAGACCAAACAATATAAAGTTAATATAAGCATCTGAGTCATTTCTGGGGGCCTGAGCAGTGGCGGGCGGCTAAGAGGTCTGGGGCTGCAGGTCTGTGGGTCTGGACCTCTGGCTGCCGGGGACCGAGAAACCACATTGTAACAACCTTCCTAGCCTAAGAGAAAGGATGTGATTCCTTACAGGTATCAGTTTGGCTTTCTCTGGTTGTTTATTCTAGAAATACTTTGTGGTCCTGAAAATGTGACTCATCCCTGTGCAGACTTGGGCAATGAGAAGAGAGAAAGAAGAGGTGTTAGAATGTATGTGAGTGTGTTAAGGGAGAGAGCGGTGTGAAAGCAAGGCTACGTGCAGGAGCTGTGGGAAAGGCTGGGCAATGAGTGAGGGGTGTGTCTTAGAGTGTGTAGTGGCAGAGAGGTAAGCAGAGGATGATTGGCTAGGCAGGAGAGAGAGCGAGAGATTTTAATAGAGAGATTTCTTAGGTTGAAGAAACCAGAAAGCATGTGTTTCCTTAACTATTTACCCGTCAGATATAAACTTATTTCTACCTTCATATAGAAAAAGTCTAGCCCTCATGGCCTTCATGGATTTTCTTGTTTACCCTGAAGGTGACCTTGGAACAGGATCTCCAAAAGGTTACCTTTATACTTCTTAAGTGATTCTAGGCACAGAGAATATTTTGCTTGCCCTTTGTTGGGGATGCAAGGGATGCTGAGTCCACTAAGTTTGGCCAGCACTCTCCATGGGAAGTCAGAAGTCAAGTCCTCCCCTACCCCCCAAATCCCCTCCCCCACACCTGGGACCTTTAGTCCCATTTAATCATTTTAATATTCAAAGCTGTCTTAGCCACTTTTGACATTTACCTAAGCCAATCATTTCCCATGCAATGGAACAAGAGCTGGAGATTACCGTTAGGCCTCTAAGAAAATTGGTGGGCAGGAGGCAGGGACACAGGGCGGGCTCACTTGTCTATCTCTTGGCAATTCCCAGCCCACAGAAGTTGAGGGAAGGAGAATTCTCGAAGCCTGAGCGGGTTAACTCTCCCTCCTCCAGTCTTATGAATCTTCCCAGAAGCAAGTGAGTTGGCTGGAAGCAGACCTAGGGAGCAGTGCTGAGTACCAAGGTGCCCCTTTGTTCATCACCGAGGACATAGTTCTTTATTTTCCTTTTCCTTTTATTTTCCAGGCCACATGAATTATTTATTTGATATTAAACCCAACTGAATGAGATTTCAAAGGCAATGAAAATTGTCCAAGTTCAACTAGCCCTGATACTCAGGCTGTCTATCAAGGGCCCCAAGGCATCCCTGAGTCAGCCGGGCACCAGATACAGAGAATTTGGGGCTGAGAGTCCTGTCTGGCTTCTCCAGGACCCACTTTCCTGACAGAAGGCCGAGAGCCACAGCCACTGTGGAGAAAGCTCTAAGTTCAGCATTCATCTCTCTTTGCTATAATTTACAGGTCCAGAAAAATAGCTCAGTAATTGAGAACACTGACTGTTCTTGTAGCAGACTCAGGCTCATTTCTAGAACCTTCTCCAGGCAGTATACAGCTACCTGTAACTCACTCAGGGGATCTGATGTTTTCTTCTGGCTCTCATAAGTATATACAGGAATGGATCACACAGGTACACACATTATGGTCCTCTCTGTGGGATATAAGAGAAGGATTTGAGGTTTGCTTTTGTAATATTTTAAACCATTCTAACTGACAGGTCCATCACTTACATATCAAATGTGTTTGGGGTGGGGGAGGGTAAGCGCTTAGGATGCATTCTCTCCAAAAACACATTACATCATTACCAACTAATAACCTCACTGTGCAATAGGTCACCCGAGCTTATTCCTCCTAACTAAAACTGTTCCCTTGGAGCGATCTTGTCCACCTATGACAGATCCCCAGCCTCTGCCAGCTACTATTCTGCTCACCTTCTAAGATCCTGATGTTTCAGGGTTCTGCATAGCAGTGATGTCCTTGGCATGTTCATTTCCATGTCTAATTTACCCTATCTCATGTCTTCCAGGCTTGTCCATGCTGCACCAACGACAGAACTGCCTTCCTTTGTATGTTCTAACAGTGTTTCATCATGTCCCAGTTTGCTTTCTGCTGCTGTGGTAAAATACTGACCAGGGCCAATGTGAGGAACAAAGGGCCCTTTGGCTTAGCAGTCATAGTCCGTGATCAAGGGAAGCCAGGGAGAAACCAGAGGCAGAAGTTGAAGCAGAGCATGGAGGAAAGATGCTTATGGGCTCCTTTTCTCTGGCATGTCCACTACCTTTCTTATACACTCCGGCCCACCTGCTTAGAGATGCCACCACCCACAGCGGATGGAACTCTCCTGTGTAAATTAGCATTAAAAACATATACAGTAGACTTGCCCATGGCCAATCTGATGAAATAAATTCCCTGACTGAGGGCCCCTCTTTCAGGGGACTCCAGTTTGTATAAAGCTGACAATGACTAACCTACAATATTTGAATTTACCCATTTTTCCTGTGGATGCCCTGCCTGGATGTGGTAAACAGTGGTACAATGAATATTGAGGTGCAGATGTTTCTCCACATTCTCATCCCATTTCCATTGATTTCAGTGAGTACATACCCAGCTGTGGGGATGCTAGGTCTGACACCAACTCTACTTATAATCTTTAAAGGAAGCCTCATACTGTTTTTCTACAGCATCTGTCCTAACTAACTTTCCCATCTAGGTGCAAGGCTCTCTTTCACCACATTCCTGACAGGAAGGGTCTTCCCAAGTCCAATTTCTGGTGGAGCCCATAACTAGTGATCTGCTTCCTTGAGTATCTGCACTGAAGCCCATTTTCCCCATCCTTGGCCTTGCTATTACTCAGCCATAGGCCCCTTCCTCCCAGCCCTTATTTCCTACTGACAACCATGTGCTTGCTCTCACACTCCTTTGGGGATTGTTAGTTCAAGCTTACTCTTTGGTATGAGTGTCATCTCCCAGGGAAGATACCTTCCTGTATCATTCTAACCAGTGTGCCCTGCTTCGTGCCTCACTGCCCCCCATTTCCTGTGAAATCAGTCATTTGATTTTGATGTTTTTCCTTACCTATAGCCTTGAACCCCCATAAACAGAGTGGATGGTCACAGTATGCAGCATCTAGCACAGTACAGAGAACATAGCAATGGGCAGCAGATTTGTTTGGCCCCTTCGCCAGAGTATGAGCCACACTGCTCACCCCGGAGAACTAAGTGCCTGATCCATGGCCAACACATACAAGGACTGAGTCATAGGAGGGACAGTGAGCAGGCTGTCTCTCTGCTCACATGTGTAAAGAACTGGGTCATAGCAGGGAACAAAGATAAACACACAGATGTGCTCTTTACAGTGAAACAGTTTTTATGGGCGATCTAGAAGGGACAAAAGAAGTGATATGTCGGTTCTGGGACACTCACAGTGCTTTCTGAATAAAGGTGTCTCTGAGAAAAATGCCTGAATGAGCAGGGTCTCAGTAAGGCGTCCTTTTCTCTTTCCCATGGGGCAATGCAGGTGGGATTTTAAAGACTCTGGGAATTAACATGAGGCTATGGGTCATAGTAATTCTCAGATACTTGTGAAGAGTGGGTGGGCAGTGTGGACAAGCAGAATGGGAAGGAGTCACAGCTACATACTGGAATTAACTGAGTAATTATGGAATTAACTATGTAGTTCATAATACAGAGCTGAGATTCATCTCTTACAGCCCCGAGGGCAAAGGTCCTCCAACAGGGATATGGATGCAGTCACACTCACTGGAGAGCCACAGGGACCACCACAAGCTGCCACAGTCAAACCTTTACTCAGACAAAACTAGACACCAGCGTGGCTGCCAGCAGACTATTCAGGCCTGGTGTGCCAGGTGTGACAAGGCTTTGACCAGATCTTCTATTAGAATATTTCTATATTTCACTTTTTTTGTTATCATTCCTACAGGTGTGAAAGTTACCATCCAACAAACCTGGAGGCAGAGGGCCCCAGCTTGGATCTTGCTTCTCCCCTGAGCCTTTTACATACTCTGACATCTTGGACTAGCTGCCAAGACATGGGGAGTGGAATAGGAGTCAGTCTTCCTTGGAATGTTCATCCCTATTCTTGGTGTTGCCTTCTGAATAAATTATTCACAGGTTCAGAGTTTCCTCATATGCAAAGTTCCAACCTAGAGGTCTCTGGGAAAGCGAAAGGACTTCTCAGAAACTCTATTGTGTCCTACATCCTGACCATACATTCATGGCAGCAGATGACTCTGAGCAGCCATGGGAGCTCTGCAATATGAATACAGAGCCCTCGTCACCAGAACACGCTAGTGGGTGCTGTGGAAGGGAGGTCCACCGTGGGCATCACAGCTGACATTGACAAAGTGCTGAAGGAAAAGCTCATTAGTCCTGCTGGCTGTGCATCATGCGTGGCCAATTTTCTAGCCACTGACAAATGATCGTCATAGAATATGACTGAGTTTTCCAGGAAGCAAAAACTCGCAAGGTCTAGACAAAAATACCACGGAAACTTGGCCCGCTTATCAACTAGATGAGGTATTCTTCCTAGCAGCATCCTTCAGCAATGAGTGAAGCTGGTCATGAGTGATGTGTGGGGCCATGTGGACCTGCCGATAGTGAAGAAGGAACAGAGAAAAGGCGTGCAGTGATGGAGAGCGACAATCAGAGAGAAAGCCTTCAGCAGAAGCTTCTCTAGTCCAAGAAAGAGGTGCATCATGTTTAAATGTCACACATTCATCCTCAGAAGATCACTGACTTCTAAACTCTGGGAGGCTTTCTTCCTATAAAACATCTTCCAGATGTTTGGGGAAATAATACTGTAAGGGTGGCAGATACCATGCAGTCACATCCTATGTATCTTCAAGTAAGAGATCCTAGAGCCAATGGCGGTCAGTAGAAATCAGGGAAAGTGTTTTCTGGATACCACAGGGCAGGTTCACATGGGAACTCACAGTTACTGTGACAAAACCGCAAGACTGGAGCAATCTCCAACCAGAAAACAATGCCAGCCTGGGGAGCAGGGCCATGCAATCTCACTGCTAGCTGAGGAGCTTTTTGGATTGTATAGTTCCTGAGAGAGGGAGCCTCAATTTTCTTTAAAATATGACCCTTCATTGGTTGGTGATATGCCAAAGAAGTTCCCGCTCCTGAGTAGTGGGCAATGCAAACTGGACTCAACAGGAAAGTCAAGATTTCCACGCTTGGGAAGGCATGGAGTACACAGAGGGTGGTGATGGGAAGAGCTGGGGATATGTTCACAATACATTGTGTGAAAGTCTAAGAAAATAAACAAAGTCCTTGTAAAAAGAATAGTAAAAAGAAGGCAGAAGAGAAAGAATGGGATGTGTAGGGACCCTGAGCCCAGAGACAGAAACAGCCCTCTCAACCTTCACTCTGTCTTTTTGGAGTGGTTTCTTGAGCAGATCACTGAGGGACAGGTGGGTACTCAGAGTGGATGAGGCTAATTGGGTCCACAGTCTGATCCTATGGGGCTGGCCTCTACCCAGGGACAGGTGTATTCCAACTTCAAAGACTTACTCAATTACCTTTACTATATGTCGATTAGAACATATAAAATTTGATTTCATAAAATTCTGTGGATGTCTTGGATCGGCATGGCTTTAGAGACTGATGGCTTTCGAGACCTAAATCTTGAGGGAAAGAAATTAGATAGGAAAGATGAACTAAAGAAAGAAAGGATTAGAGCCGCCGTATACTAATCCACCTGTTCATAAACACAAATATGACTGCAGAGCTGAGAGACGCATCATAAGGAAGATACTAAAACCTAAGAGATATGCGTTACATTTCAGTGGTGAAGACAACATCAGGAAAATTAACCAGCCACACATGGAAACATTAAGTGACCACTGGATATCGGAATGTGCAGGCAGATGGGGGTTTCTATGGAAACCAAGCAGGATGCAAGGGGGGGGGGGGGGTGTTCAGGGAAACTGTGCCCTGTACAAAGAACTCACAGTTTGGGAGCCTCGGGTCCCTAACACTTGTGATTCTGGGAAGACTTTCATCATCAAGATCCAAGGGGCTAGAAGCACAGGAAGGAGACAGGAAACAGGAAGTCAGTGTTGACTGAAGGACCTGGTCCAGTCAAAGGAATACTAGCAAAGTACACAAAGACCCACTCAGAGTTCAGATGTGCCCACAAAAAATCAGCTTGTGGTGCTTGGTTTGTTACATCTTTAAAACCATAGGTTCCTTTCTCATCTGACATGTCTTCCTTTGCCACACGTCCACATGCCAAAGGCCCTGATTCTTCTCTCTCTCTGGTGCTTGGAATTCCACATGTGTTTGAAGGGAGAGAAAAGAAAGAAGGAAAAGGGGAATCGTGGGAAGGAGATAGATGTGGGAGGAAAGAGAAAAAACAAACAAACAAAAAGAAAAAGAAAGCCAGTGATATTGCCTGAGCTCCGGCTGGTGACCCCATGGCGAGTGGGCCTCTCTGGACACAGGGAAAATGGCACAGAGGCAGCTAAATACAGAGTCACATATGATAGTGCTGTAAAGTGCAGGATGAAACCCAACAGGCAGGATAAACACCTGACCTGGACCAGAGAAGTCAGAGGAAGCCTGGCCTCTCAGAGATAGTATTCTGAGGGAGCTTTGGGCTAAGCAGTGGAAAATGAAAGTCCAAAGACAGAAGAAAGAAGATAGAAAATACAGAATGATCAGACAGTGGGAGAGAAAGAGTCACATGAGGGACAAGGCAGAGAGAGGAACACTCAGCGACTCATTTTCCTGAAGAGAGCTGAGATAGTGCCCAGTCACAGAAAGGAGTGTCTCAGACATTGAGGAGGAACATGGTCACCATGGCACAGATGAGTTGGGTTCACCCTGAAGACCACAATGCTCTTCACTATCAGTCAGTTCAGGTCAGAGGTCAAATGAACAATCATCCACAGAGATAAAGAGAACAATAAAGAACACTTGGTGGACTGCTGCCATGGGTGATAAGGCTGAGAAGGGACATTGAGACCTGATAATACTGACCAAGAAGCCACCTAGGACAAGATGGAGGTCACTCTCTAGTGGAGAAGCACGCAGCTATGGAGAACAGCCTGGCTCTTAGTGGAGCTCCATGGAGAAGTGAGGAAAAAAAAATCTCTGGGCAATAGGCTAAGGTAAGCTGGTGAGGATGGACAGATGGCCATTGTTCAAAATAACATTGAGGATAGTTTGCTATGCAGGGCAAAGGGGAAAGTATTTTTTTCTCTCTCCCTAAAAGCCAAGGACTACTTGAGCTAAGAGCAGGAAACAGGCATCTAGAGAACAGATGGTCCTAAATTATATGTAAGGAAATTATAATTTGGAGACTTAATGACAGATTTCATTCACTCAGTTTCTAAGAGACCGTCAGGTTATAAAACCCCCAGCAATTCTGATTATAAAATAGCCCACTACTCTGTGATTTTGTGCCCCTTAGTCCTAGTGTGATTGAATTTATTCTTTACACCAAATTCTAAACTCAAACATTCCCCAGAATACCCAAGGCATCTCACTCTTCAAACCCACATCACCCTGAACCTTTTCCTGTGAAACTGTAATGTCTCCTCAGAAGATGGTTCTCAGAGCCCATTGCCTGCCTCTCACATGTCAGTACTGCCAGGGCTACCCCTGGGCACCTCCTCAGTCTTCTATCCCAGCAAACCTGGCCCAAGATGCCACACATTCGTAGCTGTGCTCGGCACCCATCAGGCCTCGTGCCTCTTCCCTCCAGGCTTTCAGCAGGTGCTCAGTAATAGAAAAGTCATCAACCAGAGGTAACATGGTTGTTCTTACTCCCCCTCATTCTGTCCCCAGGGGCCTCCTTGATGCTTTACTGCATACTGGGCCCAAGAGGCCCAGGGCCTTTGCATTGTTTTACATTATTGGGATTCCCTTTCCCCAGATAACCCATGGCCCACCCCCCTTTTTTCTTTAACTTTTTGAGCAAGAGTGAGTGCTCAGTGTGACCTTTTAAAGGAATTTCCCTGGACAGTGCATATTCACTTTTTGCGATTTTTTTTTTTTTGCTCTTTAACACTATTTAACATAAAAATATTTTCTGCTTTTTCGATATCAATTTGATTACCAATTTGGTTTTCATAGATATATCCAAAGGTCTCAAAGTCCTAGTCTCTGGCATGTACTGGACACTAATCAGTATTTATTTGTAAACAAATGGTGCAGGAAGATTTTCTCAGCTTCTCTTTCGTGTGCACTGGCATTGGTGAACTTTATGTATAAAGGCAAAGCAATGAAGAAAGGAGAGTCTGCTGTCCTCTGGGCTGAATGAGCTCTATCTTTCAATAGATCTAACCACAATTTTATTTACAGTTTGTAGTTTGTGCAAAATATGATCCCCTGTCTTGCCATTCTTCCTCGAATCCATATTCTCAACTGTCTCCAAATATTAGAATGAGTACTGGAGACAACATTTGCAGAACAAGTCTGAAGTTGTATATAGCTCTTGCTCTGCTGTTTTGCAGAGGTTTACAAGTGGGCCTTTCCTCCAGCAACCAGAAGGGACATAAAAACTAAGTCTGTATGCAAATGCCATAAAGAAATCTGTCCCTTGTGTGACTGTTTGAATAAAAATGTCCCCCCACCCCTGCATAGGCTCATGTGTTTAAACATGTGGTCTCCAGTTGATGATATTGCTTGGGGAAGTTATGGGACCTTGTAGAAGTGGGGCCTTGTAGGAACACTTTGTCACTGGGGGGTAGACTTTGAATGTCTGTAGCCAGGCCTTACCTCCTGTTCTCTCTCTCTCTGATTCTTGTGTGTAGCATAAATGTGGTGTCGCATTGATTGACTGCCAGGCTGGCCTCGGCTCCTCTTGCCAGGCCTTATACATAGGTGTGGATTTTATTCCTCTGGAACTATAAAGCACAAGAAACCCTTTCTTCCTTACCATGCCTTTTATCAGGGTAGCACATCAATGGAAAAATAATAAATCTTGCAAGCTAATTTAAAAATATAAATAAAGTCAGAAGAATAAAGTAGAAATTATTACTTAATCATAACTTCTCACATAGCAATTCTGATTTAATTTACAAGAGTCTGTCTAGTGCTAGTGTTTACTGACCTACCACGTTCCCTTAATGTGAGCTGTGATATTAATTTTCTTAGAGAATGAAGAATTCTTTTGAAAAATGGTTTTAATGATGACATAATATTCCATTTTCAGACAGAACTAAATACCAGGAGACTTATTTTACTTCCTCACCCAGAGGCATAGAAGGATTGCCCCATAGCATGTCAGTCACACAGAAGACTTCATGTTGCCAGCTTGCTCAATGAGCACGTGGCTGTTCTCAGAGAAATACCCACTGCTGGTCTATCTGTTAGCATCATTCTTTATCAGAGGAGTTTGTGATTTGATCACAGCAGACCTCTATCAAGTCCCACAATGTCTCTGGGGGATTTTTTTCTTATCTGTAAAAATGGACCGTGAAGTTATTTACAACTTTTCACTATCATGAAAACCACTGAATGGCTACCACCGTAGAGGACTCTGGATGCCTATGAGGCTGTGCTAAGACTCCCAATGTGTTCCTGTTCTCAGTAATATCAATCCTTAAAGGTCACTTAAAAGGCTCTGCCAGTACCTGTAAAGTCAGTACCAGCTCAGCCAGTATCTGAGCGCCAAGGGACAGCAGCTATCATTCCCAGCTGTCATTCCCCTGTGTCCTGAAGTCAGATCTCCAGGCCTTCTTGATGAACACCTGGAAGCCAGCTTCCCAACCCAGACGATTAGGTACTCCAAGCTCCCTAGCATATCTACATCCGTCTGCTCTCTCCATATCTGCCTTTAAGATTCTATTGCATGTTGCCAATGAATCAAGGACACACTCAGGAAAGGCTGAAAAGCCAAGAGGAACTGAACAATGCTTATTCCCCCTACATATGGCACCTCTCACCTTGGTCCTGAGGGTCCTTTCGGAAGAGCACTGAGAATACAGTCCTGTCCATGGCTTCTTCACCCTATCATTTCATCAAGGATGTCTCTGACTTAGAAAAATCAATGGAAGTGCAAAGAGAAATCTGCACCTTAGATCCTCCCTAGTACAGGATTTCCAAAAGGAGAGACCCTAGCCACAATATGGGAGAAGCCCTCCTCTGGACAGTCTCTCAACTTAACCTCCAATACTATTCCTGTCAACCAACCCAATCAGCAAGCAATGGATGACCCACCCTGCCCTTCCCACCATATGCTTGGGTATCTAAGGCATGTTCTATACCCTAACATAGAGATGACACACAGCAGAGATCTCCAGCAGGGCTTGCTGCTCTCCGGGATGAAGATTGTCATCTGCATTGGTAATAGCGGCAAAGAAAATGACAAGGGCCCCAGCAAATGGGAACCATTGCTTACCAATCTGATTGTAGAGCATACTGGGAATTTGTGGACACTAGCCAGCCCTAAAAATGACATTGTATCCATGATAATAAAGCAGCCTCTTTCTCAATTAGGAAGCCCCACACCGCTTATATAAAATGCATGTATGCTTATATTTGCAGATATAAATGTATTCATAAGACATGACAGAGTATTATGGAAATATGTTTTATATATTATTTTTAATCATTCTAATGATGATAGGAAACAGTAAGCAAATGCAGAATTTTTCACAGAAAATCTGGCCTGCTCTCTTTAAAATATATAAAGGCCATAACACAGCAAAGAAATATTCCAGATAAAATGACAACTAATTATATTAAGTGACCTGGGTCAGATGCTGGGATGGGGTAACACAGTTGATAGCATATTGTAAAAATAAGTAAAATCAGAACTTAGATCCTAGATTGGATAATAATCTACCCATTAGAAATATTCTGGTTCTGGCACTGGTCCATAGTAATAAACTATCCTTTTTATTGGCCAACTCCATATTTTAGCATTTATAGTAAAGGGAAATAATTTCTACAGTTAAATTCAAAGTGCTTAGCTAAAACAAAAACATTTCCCAACATGCATGAAGAAAAAATAAGAAAATGCAACATATAAAACTGGGTGGCACTCTGTGGGAGAGATCTCAAAACATACATTGTACCATTTATTCAACTATTATGAAAACTGAAATAATATTGCAAGCAAAATCACAGTGCAAAGAAAGGAGAGAGCCAGATGAGCATAGGAAGGGAGCTGGAGAGACTTCCATCCAGCACAAGGATAGCCCCTATTCTGTGTCACTTTAGGGACAAACAATAAAACTGAATACTGCTGGAGCCATAAGGGTCTGTGATGCACCTTGCCTATCCACCCTAGAGGGAGTCTGACCTGAGACCTCCATTATATCTTGCTTTTCCTCAGTGTCACTTTGAACCACTTAGAAGGCTGCACCATGCCCAGACTTGACATTTCCCTTCAACTGATAGTCCTGAGTGGTCAGAGACAATACTGTAAGAAGTATGAAGCCAGAATAAAACCATTGCCCTAAACCTTAAGGGCCGTATTGTAATGCCAGAAATTGAATGGGGCTGAAGATCACCCAGTATGAGAGATCTCTACTTTGAAAGTTTATCCCTTACTAAACAAGCTAAGAATGGTTGAAACTGCATGTTTTAAAATGGGATAGAAAACAAAACAAAGACAAGCTGCAGATGATTGATATGGCTCTCCATGAAAAGGTGATTCTCACCTGCCATTTACATTTCTTGGGTGGGGTGAATTTTAGAGTGTGTGAGGTCCATTTGAGAAGTGAAATGCTTATGGGCTGGCAACATGGTAAGAAAGGAAACCCTGCTGAAAGAGAAGGTGTTCATTTTCCCTAGTACCCAGCATGCTATCATGACAATTGCTTATGGAGAGACTCTAGAGGGGGTGGGGTTAAGCAAATTCATATAGAAGGTGATAGTACTGGGATTTGGAGCTAATGTATCTGGTAACTCCAAGTTCTTCCTGCATGCTTCACTACGACTGTCCAAACAGGAGCCTCCTCCACAGCCGCTGCAGGAATTGGACATCGGTCTGTTTAAACATCTTGATGGAATGAGAAAAAATAATCACAATTCCTGAAGATACGCACTCTGCTTTTTAAACAGTCTGGCAGAAACATTGGAACCCGTGAGCCAAGGCCCACTCTTCACATCCCATCGCTTAGTCCAAGCTCAGCTCTCAGAAGCCGTACTTGGGAAATCTGAGCTCTTTCCCTAAGCCATCTGAGAGCACTTTCCTTTCAAACACAACTCCCTTTGGGTGGCTTTCAGCTTTGCCATTGCCCTAAACAGTCACTGTCCTAGATCTGGCTTCCAGGACTGTGCAGAGAGAGAAGGGTTGGCATTGACCATACTGGTGGCACTGTGACTGGGGACTACAAATAGCCCTTGACCAGTCAGACATATATGGTATCAGAGGAACACCTTTTTCTCCAGTGTGTGTGTGTGTGTGTGTGTGTGTGTGTGTGTGTGTGTGTGTGTGTGTGCGCGCACCTCTGTGTGTATGTATATTTTATGGTATATGTGATATACATATGTAGTGTGTACTCGTGTGAGTGCACATGCACATGTTTGTATGGAGGTTCTAGGTGGAGTTCTGGTGTCTTCCACACATAGCCTTTCAGCTTTACTTTTCCAGACAGAGTGGCTCATTGAATTCGAAGCTTGTTGATTATGCTAGATGTCTGCCCAAAACCTTCAGGCATCCTCCCAGTCCCTAGCCAGAGGCTGGGTTTATAAGCACTTGCCTTCATGCCTGGATTTTTACATGGGTTCTTGGGATCTGAATTCATGCCCTCCTGTTTGTGTGGCAGGAACCTTACTGATAGTGCCATTTTCCCCAACGCAGAAAAGCACATTCACACTTTACTCTCACTTGCATAGAATTTAAATACCCTTGGATAATGAAATGTCTATTGTGTTGATACAGACCAAGACCTCTAGAAAAGAATACAATTATACATATGGATACACATAGTACACACACACACAGTGCTACCAAGAAGTGAATGGTGATTCCAGGCATAACTGATGCTCACTAAACTCCTAACCATGCCCTCTTTCCTAGTGGTCATGCCTCCCAGATAGCCCAGCTGAGGCTCAGTTAAAACTGTCATGGTTTGTGCAGTTGGTGATTAAAGGTCCATTACTCCATTTTCCTCCTGTTTCAGAAAGCATCTCCAAGGCTTCTACAAGGTTTAACTGAAGAGAACAGTCTGTGCAAACTGCTTGGGCAATATTTGAGTCTCTCAACAATATCATAAAAAGTCAATGGCCCTTGAAGGATGGAGTTCTCCAGACACCAGCTCTTGCAAACCAAGCAGGGTCTCTGAGAGATATCACAAGACAAGTCAGGGAATCCAACCCCCACTGCTTGGGGTTACTGCTGGGTGAGTCATAATGAGATTCAGACTCTGGAGCCCAAGGTCACTATTCCAATGACGTGTTCAGAAATGAGTGTTGGTCATGGGATGGATGGATGGGCGGCCCTCCCCAGTAAAGGTCATTGAGATGCAGGCTCTGCTGTTCTGTGTGGCTAGGTATTCCATTCAGTCCAGGGTGCTAGGGTAAGATTGTTCCATGTACCTTCAAAGGTGTGCCCCCCAAAGTGGCCAGGAAGGAATAAAGGACAATAAAGTCACATGACTCTCCCCCCAAGACAATTAATATTACAAGAAGCCATTAAAAAGAGTTGCTTTATCAGCAGATCTGAGAGCTTAGCAAGTGGGCTCAGCCCATCAGACATTCAACATCCATACAAAGAAGCCTCTGGTCACCACCTGGCCAAGCCTCACTCCCTCTATATACGTGTGCATGTAGACTCATTGTAAATGTGGACACTATATAACATGACAATTTGTCTGAAAATTTTAACAATGTAAGACCAGAGAAGCATAATTTTATTAAAAGTATAAAGGCCAACAGCACAGAAGAATTTTCTTACTAGAATGCCTAATTCTCTCTTGGTTTTGTTTAGAAATGATCAGAGAGAAAAACCATGGAGAGTGGGCATTGGATTTTTGGGAGGCTCTCTGGAGTTCGCCTGGATGGTTCTCAGTACACAGGGCTTCTCCAGTGCCTCTGGGCTTGCTGCCATCTTCTCTCTGACCTTCTTCCTAATGTCTTTCTCATGACAGCTACCTTCCTTCCGTGTTGTCAGAGGCCTTCTCTACCGTAAATGGCAATGGGATCAATCTCTCCATAGGCAAGTCCAATGGCACCCACTGATTGTTCCAACTTTGTAGAGACATCTTGGAACTTTCAGAAGAAGGAAAAGCAGAGATCTTGAGCCCTGTAATGGTTTGAATAAACAAGGTTCTCCATACGCTCAGGTATTTGAATGCTAAGACTCCAGCTGTTGGCTTTGTTTAAGAAGGTTTATGAACTTTTAGGAGGTAGAGCTTTGCTAAAGGTAGCTTGTCAGAGGGAGTGGACTTTGAGAGTTTAGAACCTCACTTCTAATTTACTCTGCTTTCTGCATGTGATTGAAGATGTGATCTCTTAGCTTCACCCTCTGGCCATCTGATGCAGTACTTCCTCAGCAGGGGAGCCCCTTCCTCTGGGACCAGAAGTCTAAGTATATTTTTCCTTCCATAAGTCATTTCTATGTGGCAAAGTAAACTCTGCCTGTTTCTACTCACTTGTGTGCTATAACACCAAGCTTGGCAGGCTTGTAGGCTCTGCAGCTGCATATTCAGTCAACTGTGGAGTGAAAAACAGTTGAAAAACTAAGTTTTCATATGCCATGGTTGTCTGACATCTTAGCACTTTGGAGGTGAAAGCAAGAGGACTAAGAACTCAAGGCTATCCTCAGCTACACAGAAAATCTGAGCCCAGCCTGGGCTACAGACACCCGTACAACTAGAATGATGACTTAGGGTGCTTCACAGCACAGTCCAGAATATCTTACTGACTTTATAGGACTTGGCGACACCCTCTCACACTATTACTCCAAAGCAGAACTCATTCTTCACTCCAACTCAGTTGGATCCATTTTCCAGCTTTCTAGAGACTCATCTCTACAAATCTAAACCACAAGGGACATCAAGCCTGCCCAGGCAGGAGTACTACTCTGGGGACCTGTGTAGAGGAGACAGACAGGGATGACCTACAGAGTTCTGCAGCCAACAGTTTTTATAAGTTTTATAAGTTTCATTAGCCTATGTACATTTTACATGTTAATATTTAGAATGCTATTTCTATACTTGCAAGGTCTACCAATTAGATTCAGCCTTCCTTCATCCCCTGCCTCATTCCCCCTCAGCCTCCATCCATCACTAGCTATATTTGTTTTTGCTTGCTGTGATAAACACCATTACAAAAGCAACTAGGGGAGGGAAGGGCTTTTTCTGCTTTCATGTCCTGTGTCCTGCTCACAGTCACTGAAGGAAGTCAGGGCAGGAAATCAGAGAGGAACCTGGTAGCAGGAACTGAAGCAGAAGCAGTGGAAGAACACTGCTTTCTGGCTTGCTCCCTAGGACTTGCTCAATTTGCTTTCATATGCAACCAAGGATCACCTGCCTATAGATGGCACCACACACTGTGCTCCTACAATAAACATCAATCAAGAAAATGCTCCTAGGCTTACCTAGAAGCCAGTCTAATGAAGGCAATTTCTCAAATGACTTTCCCTCCTCCTAAATGACTCTAGACTCATGTGTCAAGTTGACAAAAAACCAGCACAGCATCCTTGGCCACATTTACGCCAATATTTTCCTCAGTTTTCACAAGAAAGAGGACACATTCAGTACTTTCCTTTGTGTGTCTGGCTCTTTTCACTTAATAGAACATCCTCTGTTTCTTCCCCTTTGTTACAAATAACAGGATTTCACTCCTTTGCGGCACAGTGTGTTGGGTATATACACTTGTCTTTTCATCTGTTGATGGACATTTAGGCTAATTTCCTGAGTTGGCTACTGTGACCAGGGCTTTAATAAATACGGATATATGGACATCTCATCTGCATGCTGATTTTGTTTTCTTTCATACATACTAAGATGTGTGATAGCTGAGTCAGATGGTGGGTCTATTTTTAGATTTTCATGGAACCTGGTCTCCATAATAGCTACACTCATTTACATTCCCACCAGCATAGCATAAGAGCTACATTTTCTCACTTCCTAACCAACATCTGCCATTATTATTCTTTTGGTGACGGCCTTTCTGACTGGAGTGATATGCTTGTTGCTTTATTCTAGTTTACTTTGCATTTCCCTGATGGCTGATGACATAGAACATTTTTATACACATGTGATGCCCATTATTTATTCATTCACAGATGCCCAAAGCCAGACTGGGAAATTTATCTTCCTGCATGCTTAGGTGTGCGTGATATGAGCATGTGTTCATGCATAATCACATGTGTGGATATAAATGTGTAAAGTCCAAAGGTCAATGATGGGTGTGTTTCTCTATCACTTCCCACCTTATATATAGTTGGGTCTCTATTTGAATCTAGGGCTTGCTAATTTGTGCTAATTTAGCTAGCCAACTTGCTCCAGGCATTCCCATCTCTACCTCCCACACCCTGTGAGAGGCTGCCGTATCCTCCAAGATTTTATATAGGTTCTGGGGATCTGAACTCAAGCTCCTGGGTTTTCGGGAACAAAGTGTTTTATTTGCTGAGCCAGCCTATGACCCTCTAGACAGGACCATGAAGGACTGAGCCTCATTCCCCCTAATTCCATCTCCCCTGGAAGAGTAAATCCATCATTCTCTGGGCTGTTGTTTCTGTGTACCCGGTAAGTCTGAACATATGGGTAAGCCCTAAGAAGGTTGGCATGTTCTGAGCAGGCCCTGCTACCCAAAAGTCTATTCCTAGGGAAAGGTCTCTAAGTGCATTTCTAATGTGAAACAATAGGGAAGGTTTTCCTCTGGGAAACCTTCAGGAATGACCTTAAAAGCAACCCCTCATTTTTCATTCCATATACCAAATTACCACCAGGATGCACAGCACACCAGCTTTCTTGCTAATAAACAGTGGCATTCTACAACATTCTAAAAGGATGAGAGACACATTTCCTTCACCATTAACATCCAGCACAGAAAGGCACATCTGGAAGGTTTAGTGTGTGCCTAAGTAGCAAATAGAGCATGTGTTGTTCTCCACAGATAGTGTGGTACCACTTGGCTCCTAATATGTCTTTGTTTTCACTCTTGCTTGACTAAATCTTAACATAAACCATGACTCAAAGCTCACCCCTCCCTCCAGCTTCTCTGGCCTCTTCACCTTTACTGACAGGCTTTCAACACACGAGCCTGAGAGAGACATTGCAGTTACAGACTGTAATAGCATCTTGACTATTGACTTGAGTGTTAGGACACTTAAGACATCAAATATACTATCAATAATGACTTGAAGCTTCAATGTCCAGTGGCTTGGAAACACGTGGCCCAGTTGATGGCTATTTTGGGAGGTTGCAGTCTGGCTGTTGGAGGTGAGGATTTGGGGAAGGGCCCTTGGGGGTTTTAGCCCAACTCTGCCTATAATACTATTCTTTCTGTTTCCTAGCCACTAAAATATGAGAAGCCTCAAGCCCATGTTCCTGCCACCACAGATGAACACCATGCTTCCCTGTCACAGTGGACTGATAGCTCCTGAAACCGTGAGCCAATATAGATCTTTTCTGCCTCAGGTTGCTGTTATCAAGTGCTGTGTCATGGAAATAGAGGGACAATGGAAATAGATAAATCTGACAAACAGCGCCATTAGCAGCAAGCAGGGCAGAGCCACGAATACCTGAAGTTGTCTTGGACACATTTCTTCCTGACATAGAGGCATTAGGAGATGGGATTCATCCTGCATCCTGCTTTCCAGTATCAACCTCATGGGTCTGGGCTTCAATAGCTAGCTCATCATCAATTCCTTTCTGAATTGTTTTTGATTCCCTAAGCAGTAGCACCAAATCCTGAGTAACACATATTCAGTGTTTCTAAGACCGGAGTACATAAGGATACTCTGAAGACAGAAATTTAGTTTGAGAAATTTTAAAAATAGAGGATAAAACCCCACTGTTCCTCAGCAGACACACCAACTCATTGTATCTTTCTGTAGGAGCTGCTGCCAAGAGGTGATGGCAGGTCCCATGCCACCTCTGCAGTGTTTTGGACTTGCTCCCATCTACTTGTCAGTAACTTCATTCATCAGTATTTCCCAATCAAAGATAATCAGAGGATCTAGGACTTGAGAAAAAAGCTTAAAACATTACTATGAGACCAAGACCTGGGACATAGAGGAAGCCAGCTCTATATGGCCATGTGTATTTAGATGTAGAGCATGGGAGTGCACCTTATACATGGCCACCTTGTATTAAGACCTTGGGCCTGTGATGAGGTTGGGTAGGAACCTGGGAACAAGAGTGGAGTAAATGTGGTATTGGTACTCTGTTTCTCTATAGGTCACCTCCTTTTGTCTGTTCCCCTCAGTACAAAGTACTCTCTCCATACTGCCTTTTCCTGGGTGGTCACTTGGGTGGCTTGCCCCACCTACTTGCAGGATTCCTTGTAACTTCTGGCTCCTGACTTCCAACTTGGCTTAGATGCTGTTGTAAAATGGTCACAGGATGATCCCATCAGGGTGCCCTATTGCATCCCCTGACTGCCAGGCTGTGATTACCCACCAGGTTTTCCCCACATCTTATACTGTTACATCTGAGGGGCTGGGTGTCTGTGTGACTGTGTAGTGCCATAAGACAGAGCAAACCAAGGAACAGATATCCAAGGTCACTGAATGGTGGCCAGGACATCAGGAAGCCTGTCCAGGTCCACATCAGGTTGAGACTCAGATTGGGATAAAGGAAAAGGTTTCCTCAGTCCCTTGTCTCTTGACCATGGTCCCCTCTGAACATCCCACCTCTCCACTCATGACGGAAGAGCTTGCTAGCCTCCAGTATGTACTCTTATTTTTTCTGCAGTCACCCTCTGTCTGCTGTGGACTCCCAATTAGCTGCCCATAGGACCACTGGGAAACCATTAGGCTCAGCAGGGCTTTGAGTAGAGCTTGCTTTTCCAACTCGTCATTTGCTCAGGACTTCATTTTCCCAAGGATTCCTAGAGTAACAACTCAGGGATCTGAAGACACAAGGAGCAGAGGACATCCAGTCCCTGTTCTAATAGCCAAGGAGCCAGGAACAAATGCTCGGTTACATCTATCAGGGCAGTGTGGGGACCACTCCCTCAGAATCCTCCCAAAGGTGGGAGGGGGTTTGAGAGTATGCCCATGGTGGGTAGAGTTCTATGACCAGGAAGGTCTCTCTGTGCATGTCCATTGAAATTTATCCACAGAGGTTTGAGTTTCAAAAACAAAAGAAAAACATAAAAAATAAACTATTTTGGAAAGAAAATAAATTATGTTTAATAAACCATTTGGAGTGAATTTCATTCTTCCAAATTATAGTCTAAACCAGGTGGTTCCCTCCGGCTCCCTCATCCAACCCTCTGCATGTACTTCCCTGTACCATGTGAAACCAAGGTTGCTATGACAACCACTCTATTTTTTTTTTTTTTTAGGAGTTGGCTAGATATTTTAAAAACAACAACAAAAAGTCCCTAAATATTTCTAGCCTCCAGATCTTCCTCATGTACATATTTCAGTGGTTTTTAACATATTCAGCCCTGTCACAAGGTACTCCACTACAGCTCTGTCACTAAATGACCTCAGGGACATTTATCACTTAGATATCTTCCCATCACTAATCAGGTAAGAGAATGTCTATGTGCCCTGGGATCTCACTTTCTTCTTAATGTGGGAAGTCTATGCAGGGCTAATGGATAGTTAGAAATGTGTTCATGAGTGTGTGTTTAGACAGCTGAAATGTATATAATAAGAAACTTTTTGTTTTTTAATTCTTCTGGTTTTCAATACTCTTCCAGTGCATTAGCAGTTTTTATTTTTATTATTTTTAGTAAGGTGTTAGAATGTGTGTAGCTTTCACAGAAGTAGGTGTGACATTTTTACACATTCTTATCTGCCTGCCAAAAGTCAATTAAAATATGATGCTTTGGTAGGGAGAGATGATGCACAGGACCCTGTTCAGAAATCTACAAGTGGATTTCTGATGCCTGAGATAAGCAGGGTTGAAGCAGTTATGCCCAAGGCTTGAACCAGAGACATACTTCTGCAATGAGGCTTTGGGGGAGGAGGAACCCATGGATTTCATCTCTCAACTTCATCTTCTACCTCCTCCTCAGAAACATTCAAAAGAGGAGGATTTTCCAGGTATCAAAGGGAGAGGCTCTGCTGGCGTGTAAGGCCAAGTATGATGGCCTCCAGTGGTGTGAACAGCATACTCTGTGAGGCTCCAGGCATCGTCAGCCTCAGCAGGCTTATTGGAATGAATCTACTAGTCTATGACACTGACTGGCACAGATGGGCCACCAGACACCAGGGTCATCAGACCCAGACCCGGAGACCCAGCACCATTAGACGTTAGAGCTTCTAAACACCAGAGCCACCAGACACAGGTCCATCAGATGTAGGGTTATCAGATCAAGGCCTTCAGACCCAGGTACAGAAGTTCTAGACATCAGGGGCACTAGATCCAAGGTCATCAGACATTAAGACCACTAGTTTCATAAGACTTAGAGCCTCCTAAAATTTACAGATTTTTCATCTGCCTTCTGCCATGCAGGAAAATCATTTTTTTTTCCTTTCTGAGGTGAACATTTCGTGTCCTAATTAAGATTCTCTTTCATAACCTCATTCTGCAGAAACTGTTTCTATTTTCTCCTGATATTTTAAAATTTTTGTCTTAAGTTCCTAGGGTCAGGTAAGGGAAGCTGACTTCCTGTTCTTCACACAAGGGATAAATGATGTTCCCACTGCCTTGTGAAAACCCTTCTGTCTTATGCTAATTTCCAGGTACAAGCTGGCATTTTAAGAGATTTAACCTTTCTTTTTCTACTCTTCCTAAAGCTTGAAATAGGTGCTATAAATAGCACATCACAGGTGGGGGTGAAGGCTACAGGACTCTGAACTTGGAAATTGGCAAAGTCATGTTGGTAGTAGGGGGCACACAGTGTCTGTCTGTTGCTATGTCTGTCCACCCATTCGTTGAGTACTCTGCCTTTACTTCAATGCAGTGTACAGAACACAGTTACCGAGGCCACAGGCCTGGAGAGATGACTCAGCAGGTAAGAATACTGACTGCTCTCTCGGAGGACCTGAGTTCCAGTTCCACATTCACATGGAAAGAAGTTTACAAGTCTGTAACTCCAGTCCCAGGGGATCTGATGAGGCAGCAGACATACATACATACATACATACATACATACATACATACATACATACATACATACAGGTGAGACACCCATGCATGTAAAATAAAAATTAAAACAAATAAAAATTACTGAGACCTCACCACACAATTAATGCCCTGTTGGTGGGACTGTTTTTTCTCCACTGTCTTGCTTGGTCTTGGTATGTTACATTTTTGATGTGTTTAGTGTTACCTTAGGCACATAATTACATAACAGTGGATACCCACACACAGTGCAGATCATGAAAAATACCACCCTGCTTGGACTTGTGGTTGTTTCATCCCAGACATAATACACAGACCTACTGACCAGTGGCTTTTCGCAGGAATCTCTAATCAGACCATAAAAGTGAATGCCAGTCCCTTCAGCTTCTTGCTGGGTGCTCAGACAACCCCCCAGAGGAGTAGCAGCACCTGTTAGGACCTTTCCATTCACAGTGGACTCACTAACAGCCCTTACATGCACCCAAATCCGAAGCTTGTAGGTGTAAGAGCCTGCTGAAGGCCCCTGGTACCAGGGAAGAAACACCTGCTTGAAGCCCACTGCTAACCCTACTTCTGGAGTGACTCTAAAATAATGACCCAGCTTTGCTAGGCATGAGTGCTCCAAGGCTAGGAGACCCACAGAGCCCTTTCACCGTTTTAGATAAATGGCCCTGAATGCCGTTTGTGAGGGTCCCATAGGGAGTGTCACAGCTCAGGGTATTCTGTGAGCATGGGCAGGAGGCCACGCTGCTGGACAGGGTTTTGTTTGTGGTGATGCAATCAGATACCATTAAGCAGCTGCAAAAGAGCCTCGGAGAGAATCTCTGAGGTGAGGGACAGAGTCAAAGGAGATGGGGCAGGGCTGGCCCTCTGTGCAAGGGGGGCAGGTTGCAGCTTCTCCCAGAGCTGATGACCTCCTCTGCTGACACAGGAGGTTTTTTGTTTTGTTTTATTTTTTCAAAGCGTCCTGCTTTCCCAGCCTTGCAGCGTTTCTACACAACCCTCAAAACTGGAATCTCAGCAGTAAACTCTGCCCTCTGCTGGCCAGACTCACAAACCACACATCCCACTCTCTCCCAGACAGGGCAGGTGGATGGAAATTGTCAAGGGGATGGGTAATGCTTTGTCTGCTCAAGAATATTGACTTTTTCTGTTTTTAATGATTGAGGTTTTAGGCTAATTTTGGTAACTTAACTTTTCCCATGGATAAAAAAAATCATGGAGTTAGGAAAATGGGCAAATCCTCCCCTTTCCCATAGTAATCTGGTTGATTGACTAAGGAGGAGCCTTTTACTTGCTGCTTAATTGAACAGATGCTAGAGCTGAGCTCACCAAAGTTCTCAGGCCTACCGCCAGAACCACGGAAGCATAGAAGAACTTTTCTATGGGGGAGGAAACGAGATGATGTTGGGAATGGGCAGGTTGAGGGTAAGGTTGGGAGTGACAGTAAGTCTGCCCCAGTCCTGCTTACCACCCAGCTGGTGGCGGCGGGTATCAGAGAATGATCACTGTGTAATTCTTGGTGATTTATTCTAGGTTTGGAAATTTCCATAAAGTAGATCCTGTCAGGTCTTAGTTGGTAAAGGGTGAGCAGCCACATCTGGAGAGCTAAGAAGAAAAACCTATGGGGCTAGAGAGGTGGCTCTGCAGTTAGGAACACTTGATGCTCTTTCAAAGGATCTGAGTTCAGTTCCCAGCATGAACATTAGGCAGTTCATGGCCACCTGTAACGCCTGCTTCAGGGGACCCAATGCCCTCTACTGGCTTATGCAAGCACCACATATAAATAAAAATAAAAATCTCTGGGAGGTAAAGAACGGAAAGAGATCACAGTGCTCAGCACACAGAAGGCCAATGGCATGCTCTTGACCTCTGTTTTCCACCCTCAGATAAAATTCAAGGGTCAGAAATGCAGCCAGGGCTGGCAACGTGATTCAGTTGCAGAGTATTTAGCACTCAAAGGGCTCCGGTGTTACTCTTAATGCCCCCATCTTTAAAAAGATAGAAACAGAACAAGTGACTTGTTTATTAGTAAGCCTGGACTAAGCCTTGTGTGACATTTTTGTTCTGTTTCAGCATCTTTGGGTAAAACTCTCAAATACAATCACAAGCAGGCATATGTGTATATATATATATATATATATACATATATATATATATATGCTGTGTCAAGAACCATAGAGTATAAAACACAGCCTATATGTGTGCATGTGATACTTGGGCATCCCAGGATCCATAAGGCAGAGAGGAAGGCTCTATGAGTGAGCTACTTAATAATATTCTGCCCTTCCAAAATATATCATTCATCAGTGTTAAGCCTAATCCATGGATAATTTATCTGTTAGAAATTTTATGAATGGATTCTGCCATTTCCCATGCCTTAAATTAACAAAAATATTTGAAGAAAACCATGTTTATCATTTTGGTTTTCTGTGTAACTGAGGGCCCAAGGGAGGGATGCCTTCTTTTAAAAGGGGGGGTGGTATTGAAGAGACTGGATTTGTCTATTTTCTTTAAAATTTTTGGGTGACCAAATTCATTAACTATGTTATTGGGGAAAGGAAGCCTCAGAGATATTATTGCAGAAGCTGGGTGAAAATCTGAGGGTGTGACTGTCATATGGAATTGTCTAGATGCCAGTATGCTATATAATTGATCCCAGAAGGCAGCTCAACTTTTACAGAATATTTTGAATGGATAAATAGAAATTTCATGGATTGATAAATATGTCACAACTGTTTCTGAGAAGTGACTGTGTTCGTGTTTCACATTGCAAAGGACAAAAGTGAGTTTGGACCCTGGGCTCTGACTGCCCAGCACATCCTCATGCCACAGGGTCCTGCTTATTGCCCATGGGGAGATGCTCACCTTGTCACCTTGGCTGTGCTTTGTTTTTATTTCTTAAAGGGAGTGTGTGTGTGTGTGTGTGTGTGTGTGTGTGTGTGTGTGTGTGTGTGTGTGTGTGTGTACACCTGTACTGAGTGTATAAAGGGGAGATGAGATAAAACTTTATTGCTATTAAACAGTTCTCACTGGGTAACTTCATATTAAGAGCCCAAGGGAAGTGCCCAGTGACCTCATCTGCTAAGTTCTCATAGACCTCGTCTGGACAGGGATGTCCTCTGTACTTCATGATTGACTCCATTGTTCGGTGGCATCTTCTTTTGTCTGTGATCACACCCCAGTCAGAAGGGGCTGCTCATGTTCAGCCCACTGAGGACTCTGGAGTATGTCTCCTTTCCATTTACTGCGTTTTTACCTTAGGTTCCCACGTTGCAGCCTAACTTCTCAGCCTGTGCTCTTGCTGGAGCTGCCCTGGCTGCGGACACCTTCCTTGCTGCTTTTGCCCTCCATGCCCAGCACACACACACTTCCTGGGTTCTGGAAAGAGCTTTCCTTGGAGTCCAGTGACTCCTTGTTTTCCTTCCATGCTATTCCAAAGTCTGCACCTTAAACTCAGGATGCCCCCAGTGCTTCCAGCCTTCTTCAAAGCAACAGTGAATAAAGGCATTAAAATGCAGGTGATTGCATCACTGTCTCACTGTATGCATGCTTCTTCCATGGAAGTTGTCCCAGAAGCCTGTAAGTATCCCTTGGTGCTTCCATAAGCCTCATTTCCCCTACCTACCTCACCTTCAGCACCAAATCCTAATTGTTTTAACCAGCCTTCAAGAAACCTCTCCTGCTCACCCCTCTCTTTCACGGTTTCTACTGATACTTCTTTCCAATGATGTTAGTATTCAGGAAATGGAAAATTGGTGTGTGTATGGAGGGGGGGGGGAATTCACTCACAAGGACACATGAGTATCTTCTGAACATCCAGCTGATATTCCACTCTGCTGCTTGTGTTCCATTCAGTAAGATCTTCAGCTCATTTTCTCTAGATGACCCTGCCCCAACTAAATACAATGGTCCATTCTTCTAAGGGAAGTCAGAATAATTACGTTAGAGAAAACAATAGCAAGCATGCCTAAGGAAAACTTCACATGCCTCTAAGATATCTGCATCCACCTCTCTGAGGACTCCCCCTCTCCTTGGCAAGGTCATCTGAAGTATAAAGTCCCTATAAGAGCCCCCAAGCTACATAGTCTGTCCTAGGTGCCTTTCTAAGCATTTTGCACCTGCACAGACTGTATTTAACGCTTCGTACCATTGGGCTGTTTTGCGCTTCCTCTGGATGGCTGATGCCTGGCCTGTTCTCTTTCTTCTCCAACCCCAGCTGTCGAAGCCCACTATGGCAACTCATTCTCCCAGGAAGCAGTTCCTGACACCCTTGAGATGGAACTGACTGTCTTCTCTCTGCTCCCAAAATGCTCTTTGCATATGAAATCAGACGCTGGCAGGATAAGACAGTGAGTTCAATTTGAAATAACAACCATTTCACTTGTGAGTACTGGACCGAGACCCATTGTTTACAAAGAGATTTCATCCAGGGTTCTTAGACCAGAGAGATGAGATGAGTCAACATGTTTTCCTGTGACTCACTGAAGTACAAGTTTCCCATCTTGGTCCTTGAAAACCATGAAGTTCAGTGTGGGAATCACTAGCTATATACAGAGATGTATACTTAACATAGACGAAGTAATGTTTGAAGTTCAGTTTCCAATTGCATCAGCCTCATTGCAAATGCTCATCAGGTAGCCCTAGTAACCAAATCTGAAAATGCTGGGTTGAGAACATTTGTCACCCTAAGAAAGAAAGAATGAGGGAAGGAAGGAGGGAGGGAGGGGGGAGGGAGGGAGGGAGGGAGGGAGGGAGGGAGGGAGGGAGGGAGGGAGGGAGGGAGGGAGGGAAGAAATGTGAGTGGGATGTCACCTGCAGATGCTGGCAAATGATTGACTCTATCTCCTCTTTCTATTAGGACTATAGAAGCTGTATAAGCCTGACTGATCAGTGGCCACCTTTAATGTGTGTCCGAGATCACCATCCACCCAGGGGGAAGTGACTCTCCTGTGGAGATGGACATACAGAGTTCTGGGAAGATCCCTCAGGTGTGTGTCTTGTCCCAGACTTTACCACTGGCTTGTCATCTGAGGGCTCCAGTTTCTAAAGAACAACAGGTCCCTTCACTAGAGGTTATTTGTGAAAAAGCTAGTAGGAATACTTTGTGAGAATCCCCTTAGAATGGGCCTGTTACTCAAAGCTCAAAAGAGAAGCAGCGGGTCTAAATGCAAAGAGCTGGTGTCCAAGATGAGGAGGTGTCTAGCTTACTGAGGGTGGGTCTGTTTAGGGCACCACAGAGTTTGTGCCAGTGAAATGCTGTGATGAAAACAACAGGCATAGGGAACTGAGACACACAGAGGCAAGACCTGGAGACAGTTCACAGTGAGCACACCATGGACCTGCGCTGTGAGAGGCAGAACAGTGATGATGGGTGATGGTACTAGAGTAACATCCTCCTACCCTGTTCCATCGGCTCCATCATCACAAAACCTAAAGGCCAAGCACTCAGGAAAGGCCATGGTGCAGTCCTGAGCTAGGCCTCAAGAAAAAGTTGCATGGGAGCCTGAGGCTCAAGGCTGGTCAAAGAGAGCTGATATCAACACTGTGGGAATGAAGGATCCAGTGGCCACGGCAAAGAAATGTCTGCAAAACAGACTATTGTGTGGCTCCATGAAGGGACAGAGGGGTGGATATAGTGTGATAGTTTAAGAACCACTCCGGTGTTTGATGAACCATGCTAAGTTGGAACAAAGGGACTAGGGGACTGTATCTAGTTACCATCATGGCATAACAGCCCTGCTAGAGCTGGGAATACCCAGCCAACTTTCTGTCTGTCTGTCTTTACAGAGGAGCTTTTTAATGAAGCCACATGGGAGGATTGGGGGCTTGTTATTTGAAGATGCTTTAAAATCACCTTATTAGCAATGCACTAATGTGCCCTAGTAAGAATAACGCTCCAAATGGAAAATCCTGCCGTTTTCAGCCAATTCCTCATTTCTGGAATAGAATCAGAATAACATGACTTTTTCAAAACTGATCATGTGCCCCAGACATCATTTCTGCCTTTTGTACCTGAGTTCCCACTCTTCAGATTAACCTTTCAGGCAGTATGTAACTTAGGACCTTGACTACTCCTGGGGCCCTGGGAACTTTTAGACCTTTGATTTTATAGAGAGCCCCTCTTCCCGTGACCTCAAGTGGTTCTCACTTCTCTGGGACCCATGCACTCTCCAGGCCTCCCAAAGTCAGCCTTCATTCCTGGTGGATCTGATTTTCTTTTGTAGCCTTCTTGATAAGTGTTCTGCAAAGATCCCCTTCTACTACCTCTCAGCAGCTTCGTGGCAAACCAATGGCACATCTGACCAGCATCTGGCTGTGACACATCCACCATAAGACTCTTCACCAATAAATAGGCAAGGCTGACTGGCAAGGACATATGGCTGCCACATGTTCACCATAAGAGCCTTACCTTACTGTGTCATCATCTCAAAGCCAGGAGCCAATCTACCCTTTTTGGTTTCTCTATTCTTGCAGTGGCGGCTCAGGTCATGGTTTCCGTTCCTGGTTATCTTCAGTTTCCACTTATTTCAGTCAGACATTTGCCCACTACTTTCCACAAGTTGAATCCAGTTGTCCCTGTATTCTTAAAGCAAGTGCAGCAGACACATCCATGCCTACTTGTCTGTACCACAGAGGGAAGAAGCTGAAGGGGAGACCACATGGCACCTAAGCCCCCCCCCCTTTTTTGGCCATATGGCTCTTCCCAGAGAAAATGGATCTGTCCCCAGACCAGACTACTAGTACTCCGGAGGTGAGTTTTATTTTTCACTACTAGATTTATTAATGACTTTCTGCTTCATAAATTTCAGGGTGGAGATTTTTTTAAAAAAAATCCAAGGGATATTTATCTTTCACCAAATATGTCCCTATCTTAAACTTGAGACATGTTTTTGTTCTCAACTTGTCTTGGTTACTTTCCTCATTGAGGTGACAAAGTGCTTGGCAAAAACAGCTTGAGGAAAGAAGAGTTTATCCTGGCTCATGAGGTGACAGTTGGTCAGAGTGGGAAAGCTTGGTGTCAGGGGATGGGGGAAAGCAGAGAGAGACAAATTCTGGAGCTCAGGTCACTTTCCCCTAGTCACTCAGTCCGGGACCCCAGCTCATGAAACGGTGCAGCCCACACTCAGGGAAGTACTTCTCCACAATTGAAAACTCCCTCACTGACACTCTCAGAGGTTCATCTTCTATGTGATTCTAGAGCCTGGCAAGTTGCTGATCAATAATAACTGTCACATAGCCCCAGAGGTTCTAAAAACAAATTAAAATGCATCCTTGTCTTCAGTAAGCGCCAATGGAGTGGGAATGCAGGGTGGGAGAGAGGTCATTTGTGGGAGGGTTGTGCCTATGTGATTTACCATTTGGCCGATTAACTAAGTCTAGGAGCAGCAGAGGGCTGTAGTACCTCCAATAGCTACCTCAGAGAAAAAATGACCTTGAAGTGGTCTTTAAAATTGTCTGGCATTTTCTAAAAATGGAAATATACAGAGGGGTCCTAGATAGCCAAGACAGGAGACAGGAAGTGTCTGGTATGTGAAGAGAAGGTATGGGGTCAGGAAGGCTGCAAAGGGAGTTGGGGAGGCTGCACAGGGGCTGGCTGACTGAGCCATACTTTTGTATGCAGGCTGCAAGGCCCAATTGAGTGCAGAAATGGGTCACTTTGTAAGGCAAACTTGTGGCAGCCAAGTGTCCCTGGGGATATACATTTAGCCATTTGACAGGCTGGACACACAGAACAGTGAAGGCTCTGCTGCTCCTAATGACTTGTGACATTTTACATTTCTAACCTAACTAAACTTCCTGCTCGTTGCTTGTCCCCAAACATGGATTTTATCCACTGTCTGGGAAGGAACCAGAAGCCCCAAGAGATGTGGCTGCTGCTTTGTGAAAGGACACACTTAAAAATAGCTTCCTTCCTATTAAGCCAGACCCAGCAGGAAGCAGGGCATCTGGGTGGAAATACTGAATAATGTAGAAATGTCACAGCCCATGGGTGCCCCGAGTGGAGGTCTGTGCAAGGCTCCTCCATCTTCCTTGGTTTTAGCCCTAGAGGTATAGCATTGATGTCCTCATTAGCCAACTGGGACTGTCTGTTAAGTCGTGAAATGAATGCCTACCATGAGGAGCAGATGGAAACAGCATGGGCTCAGGGTCACATGGAGGCGCCCGAGGTCCAGAAACAGCCTTGCCCTCCAGGAGCTCAGGCTCTGTAGGAAGAGAAAGCGAAGGACACAGGCCGTGTCCGGTGAGATGGGATCAAGCTCTTCTTGTACAGAGCATGCCAACCCTGGGAGCATGTCAGAATAGCAGTAAGCTTAGGGTGAAGAAATAATGGGGCTGTTGGGAAAGGGGATATAAAGTGAACTTGCCTGCCCTAAATAAGCTTCCAGCACAATGGCAGTGACCTGCAAGGGAGAAAATGAACATTGTTCAGCCAGGAAAAAGTTACAGCCACACAACTGTTTGTTTACATGCTGAGAAGCTTTCTGCCTGTATATGTGTGGACTATTTAAGTGTTCACCTGGTTCCCTATGTTGCTGTAAATGACAGGATTTATTTTATGAGTGAATAACAATCCGCTGTGCATATGCCATCATTTTTAAAAATCCATCCATTCATCTTTAGATACCTAAGCCAATTCCATATCTTGGCTGCTGTCAACAATCAGTGTAGAGCCTTTGTGAGCCCAGTCTCTCAGAGCATGACCTTATGTGGAAATCAGACACTTACAACTGTGCTTATTTTAATAAGGGAAAAGAGTGGGAGAAGGTGGCCAGGGAGAGGTCAGAACAAAGACTTAGAGAGATGCTGACCGAAGGCCTGGGTGCCCAGGACCACCAGAAGCTGAAAGGGACATCAAGGGATTCTCTCTATAGTTTAGAGTTACAGCTGGAAAAGAGAAGGAAAGATTCTCCCCACAGCCAGAAAAAACACACAGGATCCTCCCTACAGTCAGGATGGGAGGTACTCTTCTCTGCTCTTATTTTGAGAATGCTGAGACATGGAGCAGTTTTTCTCAATCACCCAGTCAGTGGTGGTTGGTTATAGAAGCCCTGAAATCAATATGGCCAGAGAGAACAGGACGTTCAGAACTAGTGTCATAGAATGGAATGAATGTCTTAACTGGGGTTTCTATGGCTCTGAGAGAGACCGTGAAGATCATGGAAATGAAAACTCTAATAAAGGAAAACAATTCACTGGGACTGGCTTACAGTTTAGAGGTTTAGTCCATTGTCTTCATGGTGGACATGGCAGCATGCAGGCAGATATGGTGCTGGAGAAGGAGCTGAGAGCTCTACATCCTGATCTGTAGAAGGAAAAGATGCTCAAGCTTGGGCCTGGCTTGAGCATCTGAACTCTCAAAGCCCTTCTTCAGTGACATGATTTCTCTGACAAGGCCACACCTACTCAAACAAGGCCATACCTCCTAATGGTGCCACTCCCTATGAGCCTATGGGGCCATTTTCTTTCAAACCATGACAGGGAAGATGGCTATGAAAGGCAGAAGTGAAGAATCCCTCTTGCCGCTGAGTGAAGGAGGGTGCACAATTTCTGTCCCCCTATCATAAACCTAAACCAACACAAATAGGTGTGAAATCTCCCCAAATACCTCTACTTAGTATTCTGTTATTCATCACAAAGAGCAAATGGATTCATTAAAACAACTGTGAAGAATTCAATGTTTTCCAAACGTTTTGTTCATGAAAACCTCTTACTAAATGTACAAATTGTGTGTGTGTGTGTGTGTGTGTGTGTGTGTGTGTGTGTGTGTGTGTGTGTGTACATGTGCAGGTGTATATACATGAATGTGTGAATGTAGAGGCCAGAGGTCCATAATCAGGTGTTCCTCAGGCTCTACCCATATATTTCTTGTTGTTTTGAGAGGTCTCTCACTGGCCTGGGCTCACTGCTGGAGCTAGACTGGCTGGTGAGCTCCAGATATCTGCTTCTATCCATCCCCTAAGTGCTGGAATTAAAAGCATATTAATGTAGGTTCTTGAGATCAAACTCAGGCCCAAATGCTTGCAAGACAAGCTCTTTACCAATAAGACATTTCCCTATCCTGTGTACAAATTTTTAAAGATCAACTTAGAAACTGCTCTGGCAATTCCCCCTAAGCTCTGCACTAACATGGACCCAATCTTGTTTGGACAGAACTCAAAGCTGATAGTTGATTATATGCACACACTACGGATGCTCATGAATTAGATCAAATAAGGCTCTTTATAATTCTATTTTTTAAAGTAAAATCTTATATTCTTCTCATCAACAGAGTTTATTTGAACTCTGTCCTCTGAGCACAGGCCAGAGCTGGAGCCAGAAAAACCAGGAAAAACGCCAGTGGGTGGTGACTACTCTAAACTGTAAGATATGCTGTGATGGCAATGTGGAGCTAGCAGAAACTATAGGAAGCATCCATACTTTCCTGTCTAGCTGTCTATTAAAAATTATGTCTCTTCCCTCTGGCCTATTGCACTCAAATCTGTTCCTTTCTCTTCTCACAGAGGAAGCCTTCTTTCTCTGAGGCTTTCTCATCCTTTTCCAGAACACACCTCCACCCTCCCTTTGAGGTATACACTCTTATTCCTAAATGCCTAAGATTAGAAGATACAGGCTGTCAGAAGCACTGCCTGAGAAATATAGGAGGGTGACCCTGGATGTCACCGGGTTGGGTGGTGGTGTTGAGTTTCCCTGTACACTGACTGTACCTTGACTCTTGAAAGGTAAGTAGCCCTCAGGTCTTATGGGAACCTCCAAAATATTCATACAGTCTCTGACTGTTTTAACCAACAGCACCAACTGTTAGATTTGTATAACCATATACCATCTGTTGTGTTGACAGTTCTTCCTTAAGCATCCCTTCAAGACTTAGAAAGGCAACACAAAGCAGTCTCAGGAAGCTCCTAAAAATTACAAGACTCACAAGGCCCCTCCCAAGGTTAGATAAGCAGAAGTCATTGCTGGGGAGAGAAGATTCTCCCAGACTAACCTAGATACCTACAAGACGTGCAGGAAGTCCCAGGCATGCAGGTTGTGTGAGTTGTCACCCAGGCTGGGGTGGCTTTTTGGTGACACCACTGCCTTTGTGTCATCTATGCTTCTGTAAGTAACCCCTGTAAGTAACCCCCACAAACTTGCTGATTCGTGAAGCCAAAGTGTTTATTAGGTCTTTTGCTAGTGCTCCATTTTGGATAAATAGGCATCTGTTCACATCTCCCAGGGGAAACCACACAACACTCTCTCATGCCTGATTTATTAAGTGTCTCATCTTCATAGTGTTTCATCCTGATAACTATGAGCTTGTAGCAAATCCTTAAAAGATTTGAGCAACACAGACTTGGGTGCATTTGAATTCTGTTGCTTATATTGTCCTCTCTTGTTCTTGCCTTCTTTGGCATGCTGTCAGATAAGTCAGCCTGAAGTGAGCAAGCTCAGACACTGTGAAAGCTCTAGGGAGAGACAGAAGACACCTCATCACACATCTATGCTGCCTGCAACAATGTGCTTCTCCCTGGTCCTAGGAAGACAGCTAGAATGCACCTTCTATCACAAAGAAGCCAGAGTCAGCTAAGTAGGATGGTGCTCCTCATCTCTGTAAGGAGTGAACCTCAGATGAGTACCAGAGACCAGAAAAACTGACTCCTCACAGGCTGGAGGTTGGTTGCTGAGGTCATAGTCAGTGTGGTCAGGCTCTGGGGAGGGCCTTATACTAGGGTATATACTGTGGCTTCTGAATTATCTTACAAAGAAGATAGAGAGATAGGATGCTCTCTAAGATTTGTTGTAAGGGCACCAATCCCATTCATCAGGGCCCCATCCTCACAACCTAATTACTTTGCAAATGCTCCATTCTGTATCCCATAATTTGGGGCTGGGATATCAATACATGAATACAGATGGGGGAAACCCCTTTATTTCACCATTTCTTTAGTTCTCCACGTCTCCTTGATGACTCCCAGCTGGGGTGGAAGTGACACAAAGCCACTCTCAAGGAAACTGGGACAGGAAAGCATCCAGTCACCCAACTGTCTCATAACTAAGCTCTGCAACCATCCTGTGTATTAAATTAAATAAATACACACTATTCCTGCTTGAGCATGGGTTCTCCTCTGTTGATTAAGAAATTAAAAGATGATAAAATCTAGGGAAAGTGAAGTTTATTGGCAAAAGTTCAGATTTCTAAGGTAGAGGAAGGACCCCAGTGCTTGGAGACCATTGACTCTGTGGGGCGCATGTTCTAACTAGTTCAAGCACTCCATCCCTGTGAATTCCCTCCTCCTCTCTGTTGGCCCTCTTGGTTGGTTATGTGCTTCTCTATGCTTGGGAATTGTATCCCTCACTTCTATCTGTGCAGGGTTTTCATCTGCTAATATACCTTGTTACAGGTACCAAAGTGACTGCTTGTTGATTATTATTGGGGGGGGGGGGATCCTTCATTCCTCTGTTCCTTGTGGTCTATAGGGAAGGAGAAACTTATTTCAGGTGATATGAAATACCCTCTTTTATTTATCCCTTCCTTATTCCCTCAAGGCCCATGGCTGGCTTCACACAGGAATGGTCACATCATCAGCACCTGTCCAACCACTTGCACTCATGGCATTTCTAGCCCCAAGGCAGCTCTGATCTGCAGCCACTCAGTATTCTGCCCTTTGTAGTAACAACATTCAAAAGAATATTACAATAGTACCCTGTCAGTCTGAGACATGCCAAGGGTGATTCTAAGTGTCTCAGACATATCAACCCAGCTTTTACCACCAATGGATATGAAGCATATTGAAATTGTTTTCCACATTACAAGTAAGAACTCTGGAGCCTTGAATAGGGAGGTATACAGAGTCAATATCCAAGTTCAGAGGTCAAAGGCTGGAGCAGGCTGTGCCTCTGCACTTTCCTGTCTCTGAGGACTTTTGAGTCAACCAACAAACAATGTCTAGTCTCGCCAACCCTAATGGCGGTATTAGTACAGGATTGATTCCTTTCTCCATGTGGTGCCTTTCTCGGCTGTAATGAGAACATCTCATCATGCAAAGCCTGCTGGATATCTCAGAGTTCACAGAATAAGTGGCTGTTCCTCCAGCAAAGCTCATTCAATTCTCAAACCTCTTCTTTGTCTTAAATTGCACATTCAAGTAAAATATTTAAAGACCCACAATTGCTTTGGGGAGGGGGATATTGTATTAGCTATGTGTGTCCTGCCTTCTCTACTGGATCTCATTGGGAACCCTAGGACTCTGAGCAGTACAGTAGTTTAAAACCAAGACTCCAAATCACAGCTTAGGATTGTAGGGTGCCAGTTAAAGTGGACTTTTATGACTTATACATGCTGCTGAGCACAGATGTTCTCACACACATACTGGGCCTTCCTTGTAGCCCAGCAAGAATGCTACGACTGGAAAATTTGACCAGCTGTGGAAGTCATCCTTATCCTACGTCTCCTTGCAAGCTGTGTTGAATCATCTATTTCCTCTGAGGTTTCTCCAGTGATAGTCTTCCCCAATTACCCACCATTCTTTTGCTTGTTTCTCAACCTCTGATCCATTTTATCCAGACCTTTCTTGCAAGGTCATTGGTCTGTCCTACCCTGGAGGTGCCTGTGGTCCATATCCAGAAGCTGGACATGATGCCTCACAATGTACCACCTTGAGAACTTTACTCCCTATTGGGCCCTGCAGTAGAGGTCAGCTCTGTGGAGCTTATGCTTGACATCTCTGTCCTGTGGATACACAAGAGATCTCAAGCCATCTCTGGAACAGAAAGCCAGCCTGAACTATCTCTAGTGACATGCAATGGATTTTCAGATGTCCTGCTGACACCATCTGATATGGTATGTCTTTCTGTATGCTGTGAATATACTTTATTACAATTGTTTAATAAAGAAACTATTTTGCCTATGACAAGGCAGCTTAGTGATAGGCAGGAAATCCAAGCAGAGATAAAGATGAAGGAGGGCAGAGTCAGAGAGAAGCTGCAGGCTGTTGCCCAGAAAACAAGATGTATCAGAATATAGGTAAAGCCATGGAACAAGTGGTAATATATAGATTAATAAAACTAGGTTGAGTTAAGTTGTAAGAGCTAGCTGGTAATGAGCCTGATCTATAAGCCAAACCATTTGTAATTAATAAGCCTTTGTGTAATTATTTGAGACTAAGCAGCTATGGGACTGTGGGTCCAAATTTTGGGGACTAGCTGGGCAGGACAGAAAATTCAGGCTACAACAATCTTCTTTACACTTGAGCTGGCTGCTGAGCTTTAGAGCTTTGTCAGTAATTCACATTCCTAGTCCTGATGGGATTACAGCAGAAAGAGTATCTCTCTATAGCTTCTGTTTTTAACTATTCTGAGACCCCTTGGCAACTGAAACCAGTGACCAGAAAGTGGATTGTTTGCAGCATTTTTAACCACAGGCACTAAGGTGGGGCTTCTAAATTCTGTCCTTTTCATAACCTCTTTTCCCTAAGAAAATTTTATGCAACCCCAAATATACAGAAATATAAAATCTAACATTTATTGATGATAAGTCAGAGAAACTTATTTCCATATAAGTCTCTGGTGTACATGTAACTTCATCATTTATGAACAGTTAAAATAATTTGCATATTAATAAAATGGGTTTGCTTGTTTATTTTATATAAATAATTCAATATTGGTTAAATATTTAATTCTTTGGGACACAGAGTATTACTTTCTAGAATTGATTGATATTTTAATTTTATGATTATCAATGCTGAGACTATCACTTTGCATTAATATATAATAGAAAATGAGCTCAGGATCAAGGTCACTGTGAAGTCAAGGGATACAACACGGACAACTGTGGCTGGAAACACCTCTGGCTCATTCCTTGTCTGCATTTGAGTACTTATTGGCTATTACACATTCAAAGACCTCTCACGGTTGCCAAAACTTCCATGATCTCCACATGGACTTAAATAACCTCAAAACAGAGATGAGTTCCACAGTTTAAGAGCTGGATACTAGAACACTTTGGAAACTTCTAGAGTTTGTGACAAGTGGTAATGCATCTTTAGATGAGGACATTGTTTGCCCACAAGGCTTTGGTTACTTGCTTAGCATACTGCCCGCGATGTCATGATTTCACAGGACAGGCCTTGGTTCAACTATTCATGGCTGTCACGCTGCTCAGTGCAGGGAATGCAGATATGAAAATATCTAAAACCTAGACCTCTAAAACCTGTCTGGCAGCTACAGAACTGTGTCCTACAATTTTGGTTTCTTGTAGCCCTGACATCTCCTGAGGTGCAGGTGTCCAAGTTCTTCTGTAGAGGGGGCAGAGCTAAGGTAAAGGTTGAGCTTCCTGCTCCAGCTCCATCCTTCAAGACTGATCTGATTACATTATCATAGAAATGGGTGCTATGCACAGCCAGAGAGCCTCCGGCAATTTCAGAGAGATTACAGAGCCCAGGAACATTTTTTCTCCCTGGCAGAAACATTGCATTTGGTCTGGGAATTTGCATTTCCTTCTAATGATGCAGGGTTCAAAAACACTCTCATTTGATTTCTTACCTGTCAGATAAAGATGTGATCATAAAAAAAAGAAGCTGTGCTTTTTTTCCCCTTTCAATTATATTGAGTTAGGTAATGCAAAGTTCTGATCAAAGTGACGTGCTACCCTGCTGTTCTTATAGGAAACACTTTTCTTTGTAGGAATCTTAGCTATTTACCTCTATTCTTCAATAACCAAAAAAAAAAAAATCAGCAAGATGAATAGACTATGTTAATTGAATTCATACTTGTCTAATTTATTAAGACAATACAGGAGACCACAAATGCTAAATGCTTATTCTATTAAAAAAATACATTCTGCTATCTGCTATTATTTTTTGAGATTCAAAAAATATAATTATGCATATGGTGAGTGTGTGTGTGTGTGTGTGTGTGTGTGTGTGTGTGTGTATGTGTGCACGTCCGCATGTATACATGAGTGTTGTGCCCGTGGATGCCAGAAGAGGGCATCTCATCACCTGGAGTTGGAGTTACAGGCAAATATGAAGCACCCAATGTGGGAAATCACACTGAGTCCTGTGGAAGGGCAATACTTTCTCTTAACTGCTGAGCCATCTCCCCAGTCCCCAAGCTGCTGTTTTCCTAATAACCATTTGCCCAGCTGTTCTCTTAGGCTGAGCAGTCAAAAAGAACCTCCGCTTAACCCAACAACCTAAAATTGGAAAAAAGAATTCCCTTTGAGACACTGAGAAAAGGCTATTGGAAAAGTTCAGAAATTTGGCTTTAGAAAATTTTAACATGTTTGCTAGCTTTCAATTTTAACGTCATAGCTCAATACCACAGCATAACTAGTACTTCAGATTCAAGATTAATCTCCAGCATTATATTTAAAAAGAACCATAAACAACAAAAACAAATTGGTAAATAGGATTAAAGTAAGGAGGCTTATTTAGATGGAAGGGATCAGAGGCATCTCAGGTCTGGTATGAGCACTCAGTCACTTCACAAACAGACTAATCCCTTGTGATGTCTCCAGCATTATGTGTGTTTGATAACAGAACAGTCCAAAGTCCTTATTTTCCTAGCTCAGCCAGATTTTGACAATGGGCAATAGAAATGAAAAGAGGCATAATAAGTATGTTGTATAATGTATCAGCAAATGTTAAATGCCATGGCAAAAGAAGATCAAATGATTGTGGAGTGGAGAATCGTGGGCGTAGCAAGCAGGTTGGGCTCCATTTCTAATCGGGAGGATGAGCTGGAGTTCTTGTGATCTTAGAGGAAACTTGAGTCTCTGCCTATGGAAGCAGCCAGGTGGATAAAAGCATGTGTGTGCGTGTGTGCATGTGTACGTGTGCACGTGTGCATCTGTGTGTGTGTGTGTGTATGGTGGAGGTGTGCAGGGGTGGGAGTGGGGGGAGTCTATTTTTGGTAGGGTGAGAGCCACTGAGCCAGATGCCATCAAAGTGCAGAGCATATCATACCTTCAGGTCATCGCTCTGAGTGAGATGAGATGGTGTTATATGTGGTGGCTCTTGCCTTGCATGTGGATCTAATCCAGGCACCAGTGCAGTAGGATCAGGGCCCAAGGAAGCCAACTGTGAACTGTACTTGGGAAAGGGACAGGAATACCCTGAGCAGAGTTAGAAAATTTTCCCTGCTTAAATAGTATATGGGAAGGAAGCCAGCCAGGTAGCCCGATGAAGCTATGGTTACCCTATTCCAGGTAATGTGCATTGGCCACTTTCTTCTGAGCCAGCTAGGACTTTCCCACTGAGCCTGGTGATTGGTGACATATGATCTTCTAGATGCTGGAAGCCAATTGGAGAGAGACAGCACAGTTAGGGGAGTCTTCAGCTGCCAGGAGGGGTTATATTGGTTTGCCCCATAGCCACAATAAATGAGCATGCATCTACCATTTGCTTTAAAGGAGTCTGTGTCTGTTGCTCATCTGACTCCTGAGGCCTGTGTTGTTAGACTCCTTGCCTTTCCACCCCCTCCCCCAATACGCCCAGATAGAACTCCCTGTAACAAAGTAGGATGACACTTCTCAGGTACCAGGCAGAAGGTGTCAATGCAGAGAGGCTGCCAGTGACACTCAAATCCTCCTTGCATCCTGGCACTCTGGGATGAAGGGATGAACCCCTGCAGTACAGAAGTCCAGAGTGCAAGATGCTAATTTCCCTGTAGCAGGATTAGCGAGGTCACCTCAGGATTCTGCTGTCCCATGCTGATTGGCACCAGCTAAACAAGGCCAGAAGACTCAGTGAGAAATAATGTGGGTGATTTTACATTCAGTAAGGCCAGCTGCCCAACAGGGAAGCCAGAGGCCCTGCTGTACCAGCAGCTTGGTTTCTATAGAAACAGTGCCCTGCCTTCTCCAGTATCCCCTTATTTAATAGACAGCTAGTAAGGGGGAAGAGATGGGGTTGAATTCCTATCCTTTTAGAAATAAGGAAAAGACTCCCCATGTGCCCTTTCCACATACACAGTAGAAATTAAACATTCCCGGGCATGGCAATAACTGGGGAGAAGGGGATTGTATTAAAGGGAAATGTTCAGATGAAACACAAAACCTTCACCTTCTAAGCTGAAAACAGCCTTGGTCCAAACCCATGTATCATAGAGACAAGAAGCAATGTCAAGTGCTTGGACCAGGTAAATGAATTTCTCTATACTAGAAACCTCAACCCAGAGGGCCTGCCCCAGGCTCTCTGTTGCTCTGACTTCACAGCCTCCACTCAAGGCTCTTGAAGGCCACATTCCTAATGAATCATTACAGACATTTAAGAGGCAGCCATGCACACTGTTGGCAACCTAGAGGCTTGGTCCTGCCCCTGTGATACATGAGCTCCCCCACCCCACCCCTCCAGGCTCTCACCCTTCTGTTTCTCCCCTGAGAAAGGAGTAATGAGACCCATATGCTCCAGTACCCCAGCCTCAGTTGCCTTTCTGTGGGCAATTTCCACATCAGTTTAGCAGAAAACTGCAAAGTTTGTGAGATACTGGAAGGGAAGTACTTGCTCACAAAACTCAGAGAAGGGGCTAAAGAGTTAAGAACATTGGCTGCTTATATAGAGGACCAGAGTTCAATTCCCAGAACTTGCCTGGCAGCTCACAACTGTCTGTGACTCCAGTTCCAGGGGATCTATGCCTTCTTCTGACAGCAGACACACATATAATGTGTGCGTGTGTGTGTGTGTGTGTGTGTGTGTGTGTGTGTGTGTGTGTGTGTGTGTGTGTGTGTATACATATGCATCTTTTTTAAAATTTCAGAAAGCATTATGTGCACCTACCACTCCATCATGATAAAACTCACCAGGGCCAAGAAATAAAGGATGACTTGTCACATGGAAGGATACTTGTCTTCTGCTACAGCCCACTCAGGCTAGCCAGGCTGAGAACCAACATGGTTCTCAGAATTAATGGAGACCCTATCTGAGCAGCATTGGTCTGCTACACTACTGCCCTCTAGACAGATAGATGGACAGGTTAGCACAACATGTCAGGCATTGTTCTCCAGGCTTCTGTCACAGATTCTATACCTTTTTCTATTCCCACATTTTCAGGTAAGCTGGAGAAAGTCTTCTGCCTCTTCCTCATCTCCCCTTAGTAAGGTTCCCTGATTCCAGGTTCTTACCACATTCCCTTGCTCCAGTTCTCCACTCCTTTTGACTGGCATCACCTTAAATCTATTCTTTCACAGATTATAATATAGAGTGGATATGTGAGGCTAGAGACATTGTGGATATAGTAGGCGGGGGGGCACATTAAAATTAGACGCATACATTGTGCATTTCATGCAGAATGGTTTATGCACATAGATGCATATATTGCTTATAGAAAAGAGGAAATCCATGCTAGATGCACATATTGTGGGAGCCAACAGTGAGGAGGCCAATGCTGTGTGAAGGTTGATGTGCTTGTTCCGTATGCTCTGTTTATAAATCTTCCCACAATGGTGAAGAGCAGGAGACAGGGAAAAAAATCCATTTTCTCAATTCTCAGTTGGGACAAGAACATACATCCTTTATTCCACTTTTTAAAAATTAGCATTATATTAAAAGTTGGCCCCAACTTATCTAAGGTATATGCTGATGCCACATGAAATCTAAGCACTACAGAAGATTAAAAATTGATTTTTACAATGACTGTGATGATCTTCAAAAAATTAGGTTTCATTTGAGTTAAAATAAATATGTGCGTGTTTCTGTTTTTTATTCCCACTAGGCTTATAACTAGGGTGACTTTTTTGACTTCCAAACATCTGCAAGTTGTCTGTAGGCTCACTCAGGACTGGCTGAGATAAGTTTATGTGCCTCTGCCAGAAATAGAAACTGTTTTGGGAGCTGAGAGGTTTTGTGTCTGGAAACATGTGATTTCCTCTCTCTTGTACACTGTTATACGTTTGCCAGTCATCTCCCCAGGGACTGTTGAGAGCAACTGAAAGATCAGGGTAGAGAAAAAGCAGATGGGCTGAGGGCTAAAATGACATGCAGGATGGGAACTTGGACCTGTTGGGCTGACTGACAGCATGGGCAGTGATATATCAATGGATCTCAGCTTTGGACAGTTTGTGGTTTTAAAATCAAGCCATCCCACATGTTAGTATCATTGGAATAATGTGAGTCACCAAAAATGAAGTCCTCTGCAAGTCCTGAGAGACAGGTATCCCTCCAAACCTGTACCATCAGTCCCTGCATCTCAGAGGTCTTGTAGAAGTTTAACTTGTGTATGTGGGGGTGGGGGGAGGTGTGCATGTTTACATGCTCACCATCATGGAACAAAAATGAACACTTTCTAGGCTTGAAGTGCACGTGAGTGATGCTAGAAAATAAAGCTCTTTGTCCTGCACAAAAGGAAAACGGCCAAAGCATGAATCTTACAGCAGTACAACAAAGCAGGCCCCAGCTGCTCTGGCAAACAGAAAACCACCCAGAAGCAAGATATTTAGGCTTATATTTTATGCCCATATATTTTTAAACATTTATGCATGTCTGTGTGTATGTATTCAGACATGTATGAGAGTACCTGTGGAAGCCAGAAAGGTACATCAGATCCCTTGGGGGAAAGAGTTAAAGGTGGTTGTGAGTCATGATGTGGGTGGTGGGAATCGAACTCAGTTCCTTTGGAAGAGCAACAAATGCTCCTAACCACTGAGCCAGCCTCCATTTCTAACTCACCGACATAATTAACTTCCCAAGTTAACTACAGTGGCATACACAGAAAAGAGCAGAAGAATGAGACCAGGAATCTGGAAACCTGTGTGATTTGTCTGGCGTCATCTACTTGATTGCATTGTGGTCTAGTCATCCGTAAAACTAGAGGCTATCAATTAAAAAAAACATCACCCAAAATAAGTTCAGAAAGATGAGCCTAATTTTAAGGAAAATGTTGCAAAAGCTTTTCCTGGGAAAAGGCACATGTGTTTCACATCTCAATAAAATCAAATCAATAACCTTGAAATGAAAGAAAACCATGACGTGGCATGCAGGTCCCCCTGTGCCCTCAACAATCAATTTATTAACCAGAGTTTAATTTTAAAAGGATCACAGGATTATTATTTTTATAGGCAACACTGCATGCAAGGATCAATATCGCACTTCAGGGAAGCACTTCTCCACTTGATTAATGCATTATTATTGTCAGAGTAATTAAAAGGAGTGGGGTCGGGTACAATCAGCATGTACATCTCACTTGGCAACTCCTGCCAGTTGCTCACAAAAATTAAACTCATTCATCAATCCGACTATAAAGGATAAAAAGCTTTGGATAAGAAATGAAAAAGTCCTACTTTTTGGAAGGGGAAAAAGGACATCTAGGGCCAGCATCTAGAAACAACCATTCCCCAGTAGTGATACGAAAGGTTCATCTCATCTGGGAAAATGAGCCTACACCATTAAAACAAAAATTAATATTATGAAGTTCTAATATTCTGGAGTCTCCTTAACCTCTGGGTAACAGGTCTGTGTAAAATTTGAAAATGTGTGCTGGCAGCAATTAAATAAAAGAGCATGCCATGTAAATTTGGCTTTCAGACCTACCTAAAAATCCCTTACTGCCAACAGCTCACGTCCCCTGGGAAGAGATCACATTCCTGCTTCACAGACACATTTTTTTTCCTGCTGGTTTTAAAGAGCAAAAGCTTGTTAACATGTCAAATTTTGTTTGCTGTGGTTCATAGTTAACAACTGACCCACCTGATAACAAGCCAGGGCAGCCTGCTCTTGTTAATGTCGAAAGTGTAAAGATCAGTTCCTTGTCCTGGTTTTTTGCCCAGGTCTAGACTACTGTGCAGGTGACATGAGACAGGGGTGGTGCTGCCTGAAGCTTGAGGGTGCTGAGCAGAGGTGAGGCATCTTTGTTGCTGTTTTAGGCTTCACCCCTCATCCTAATGGCACTGCTTCTCAGTCCAAGGTAATGTGCTACTGCCTTGTAGCATCTTCCGTTTCTTGTGACTGTATTCACTGTTCTCAAAGGAAGAATTTTATATATCCTTGCTATGCACACAGCATGGACTCTGGCCAATTTATTGAAAGAATTTATAGTGAAGCTAAGTGACCATTGGCTTTACTTAATCACTGATGTTTCTAGTGTTAAATACAGTCTGCTGTAACAATGTAAACAAAATTTAGATTTTAAAAATATTTTTAAATAAAAAAAAATACTATGTCCAGTGGTGAGCTATGTGATAGTGTGATGGGAAGATAAGGACTCGAAGCTCACCTAGTGAAAATCCTAATACAACAAAGAAATCTGGACAGTGGGGAATGTGTGTGTTTGTTGTTTCGGCTGGAATTAGTGACTTATTCATGCAGATCTTTTGTTATAATCTGCAAAGCTGTTAATATGTTTTAAGAAGCCAAAGAGCTTGGCAGAGTAATAATTCCAGTTACCTACAGCTCTTGAAATCCTAGAATTACCCACTTCCAAAAATGTTAAAGTAAATTATCTTCAGAGAGGCACGTCCCGAGTAACAAAGCTGTCTTCATGATCTTGTGGCAGAAGCCACATGTCACATCATGCTCCCTTTGCACAAAAGTGAAGAAAGCATGAAAGGGGATGAATAGAACACTAGAGACCCAAGTTTAAAGGGTAGGAGGAGGCAGGGACTTGCCAAAGAACTAAGGCTGAGATCAGAAAGAGGTCAAGAGGAAGCAGGAAGATGGAGGGAGGGAGGGATAGGTACAGGGGGTGAGAAAAGAAGGAGAGGAAACTCAGTACCATGAGAAGCACAAGGCACAAAGCTTTGAAGAGTAGAGTGACTGTCATCTAAAACAAAACTCAGGATGGCACTAAGACAAGGCAAAAATCATCTGATGGTATGCACATCGTATCAAGAGGTCCACAGCGCAGCCGTGACATACTACGTGTGGGCTGTTTAGTAACCATGGCACAGAGTTCAGGTCTATACACAGAAAACAGGATTGTTGAGGATAGAAACTAATGCTAACATCAACTCTTCGTTGAGATGTTGTGGATGGGGGTAGAAAGCACCCTGAGCTGAGAAGGGGGGAGACTCTGGAAGCCAACCTTCATTGTTTGCAGACAATTATAATGATAAGTCTTCCCTGCAGCTGCCGGGCTCAGTGAACACCTCTACTGTACCCACAGCATCTGCCCAGCAGGTCGCACTGATGAGGAGATTAAAGACACACTGCCACACTGGGTGCCTCCTTGGCCAAAGCTCCAAATGACTCCCTTATTCCTCACACCCATTCTGGGGGTGGGTATTCTAAGCACTGCCAATTTACTGATGAGAAGGTTCTTGGAAGGAGAGGACAGCCAAAAGTTTTAGCTTTTTTTTTTTTTTTAATCATGTTAGGAAAATTGTGTAATTAAACTTAACACTGGCGGAAAAAGTTTCAGAGTGTATGGACATCTTTGTGGCAACAAGCTGCTTCAGAAGCCAGTCACAAAACTGATAAATCCCAAGGAAACATGATGTCACAGCATTGAAAGATGAGGGCAGAGGAAAAGAAGGTAGGCATGCAGGATGGGAACTTGGACCTGTTGGGCTGACTGGCATCATGAGCAGTGGCATATCAATGGATCTCAGCTTTGGCCCATTTATGGTTTTAAAATGGGGCAATCCTCATGTTAATACCATTAGAAAAATGTGAGTTGCCAAAAATGAAGAAAGTGGAGGTGGTGGTGTATCCCTACCAGAAGAACCACAGTGGCAGTGTGCAAGGCCTTGAAAGCCGTTCAGAGACCAGAGTGAAATGCTCAAGTACAGTTCCTACAAACGCAGATATTTTAAAATGAGTCACAATTAATTCCAAGAGCAAGTCACTAAATTTCACTAAAAGCCACTTCCAGCAGCAGTTTAGAGTCAACTTATTTTTAACTACACAATGAGTTTTAAGTAAAAGTGGCTTCTGGTTCTTCACAGGGCTTGCCCAACTAATTGCTTTTGTTTAAATAAATGTAAAATTTACAAGAAAACTGACTAAAACCTGACTTCTGGGTTTACTCAGCCCGACCATCTCAGTTTCATCTCTTGCCATTGTGGTGGAATTCCTTGACAAAAGTCACTTGTGGGAGAAAAGAGTTGATTTTCACTTACACTTCAGGGTACAGTCTATCATGGCAGGGAAATCATGGCAACAGGAGTTTGAGATAGATAGATGGCCACACAGGCTCCATCCACAGTCAGGCTTCAGGCTGATAAAGGCTGGTACTCAGCTCATTTGCTCTTTCTTCTATACTTCATAATCCCAGCCTAGGGAATGCTGTTGCCCACAATGGGTGGATCTTCCCACCTCAACTAATCTCCCACTGGAACATCCAGTGGCCTGTTCCCAGATGATGCCAGATCCCATCAACTTAGCAACTGTGATTAACCATGACACAACTCAAAGAGGTCACCTGTGGGCCTGCACAGGTAACAAACAGTGTCACACTGTTTGTACTTGGGCAATATCTTCTTATATCAACTGCCCTTTAGTGTAGGACTTGTTCTGTGAAGACTACCTTAGAGTTTATCTGAGTGAGTCTTTGTAGAGTACCTTAAATTTCATAGAAGTTACCTTTTATCAGTCATTCACAGGCATGTTTATTTTACTTAATTAATAAAAAGGTGAGAGAGACAGAAAGAAAAATAGGGGAGTACCACTGTGCTTCTCTGGAGGCCAAAGAACTGCCTTATGTGTTATTCATCCCTTTCTACCTTATTTAAGGCAGGGTCTCTCTTGCTTGCCCCTGCACATACCAGACTATATGGTCCACAGACTTCTATGGATTCTTCTGACTCTACCTCCTATCTTGATATGGGAACACTAAATTATAAACAAGTATTCTACCGTGGTAAGCTTTTACATGTGTCCAGGCGATATGAATTTATGTCTTCATGTTTATATGGCAAGCATTTTATTCACTGAGATCTCTCCTGGTCTTCATGCCTGTTTGTGTACATTTTGTGCATTATAACACACTACTTTTTATCTCAATATCTGCATACAAGGACAAGATATGCAAAGCCTAATGTGTTTTAAAGTAATGTCATTTATCAGCATCAGATGACCAGAATTAAGAAGATATTTCTGTATGTGCTAGTTGATTTTTTTTTCTTTGTCAGCTGGACACAAGTTTGGGTCATCTGAGACATGTAACATCAATTGAGAAAATGTGTCCATAAGACTGACCTGTGGGAAATTTTCTTAATTAATGATTGATGTAGGAAAATCAGCCCAAAGAATCAGTGTTTTATCTCTGAACACTGCATATTGCAACATCTATGCCTGACCAGTAAAACATAGTCTTGTATGACTGCTCACTCAGGAATGGAGATTTTCTATGAGCTAATGGAAAGAAAACGTTCAGCACCATGGACAGCGAATCCTTGAGGTTCGTAGTTCCAGTAGGGAAGGGTCTCTCTCCCCCCCCCCCCCTCTCTCTCTCTCTCTCTCTCTCTCTCTCTCTCATATCTTTCTCCCTCCTTCCCTCCACCCCCAGCAAAGGAAAACATTCCTAACAAGTCACACATCTTCTGCTAGGCTTTCTGCCTGATTTTTTTTTTTTTTTTTTTTTAATGGCAACATGAGATTGACATGTCTGTCAGATTTTAAACCCAAGAACTTTGACAGATTTTATCACAGTCTCTGTTCCTGGAGGAAAAATTGTTTGGTTTGTGCATCTGGCTTTTGTTGTTTCACTGATTTTAAAAAGAGAAGTTTTGTTTTGTTTTATTTTAAGGGACATTTTAAAACTGAAGCTACATTTACCTCTGTGTTATTGTTTCAACTCTACATCTGAAATTTAATTAACACTTCATTGCGTACATAGGAGATTAAACACATTGATGCTACGGGCACGTATAAGAAGTAGGAAGGTGATGAGTATGTAAATGAACATGCCCACCACCTCACATGGCTACTTTTCTTGATTTTATGGTAAAAGCAGCTAACATCAAGAATTCCCCACATGACAGCTGTATTACCTATAAAGCTCCTGATGATCAAGCCTCATGCTCCTTCATTCCATACAACTGCTACTTTGTAGGAAAAATGTGTGTTTATTATGAACCAATAATGGAAAAATATACATATCCTAGTACAGTACTCTAAATACACAACCAATGCCCACGTGCATGGGTACATACAAACACACATTTCTGTATTTTGCAGAACACAAACACAGTGTCAGGACTTGATGCACCTGAGTTTGAGAAAGCCCCTCTTCGGAGCTCTCATAGTGAACACATGTCTCACTGATAGAATACGCCTGATCTGTGGCTGACCTCAGACTTAGGCTTATCTGAGCAGCAGTTCTAGCTAAGCATCAAAATGAAAAGCGGGAGGTGCATGTTCCCAGCTAGGATCTTAGAAAACAACAAACAAACCCAATCCAGATGGGCGGAGACCAGCTGGTGCTGCCAGCCCTATCTGTCCTTTCTGCTAGCGACATCTAGAGCCTGCTTAGCAAAGCAAGCTCATTTCAGACCCATAATCCAAAGCTTTTAAGCCAGATTTCAGGGAGAGGGTGCACATCTTTCCTGTCTTCATTGTAACCCAGTTATGTCCCCAGGATCTTAAGTAAATAGAATCCTCCAGAATTCTTCATTGCTTGATACCCTCCTCAAGAAATTCTAGTTCTTTGAACCAGATGTCAGAAGAATTTGTCCTTATTTTTCCAGACCGGCCCACTGGAGTGAGGGACTTCAGTATCTCTTTCTAATGAGGAGAATCTAAAAATGACTAAAAAGATGTGCAATGCCTGGCGATGGCCCGTGGGCTTCTCTACAAATCCTGTCACCTCTGTGGCAGTCCCTATGTCCGAGAAAACAAAACAAAAGCCTCTACCAACAGTAGCATGGCCTCACTGGTTTTGTAAGTTCTGGCAATTGAGGAACCCCCCCCCCCCCCAGTGAAGCACTCTCCCTCCATACACACCTCTTACACCAAAAATTACTAAGCACTGAAGTCTTGTTACTCTAGACCCTACAAGTCTCACGGCCACACCTCCTGTTCCCTTCAGGGCAATGGACTACCCTGTAAGGGTGAGGAAGACTAAGAGGCTGGAGGGAAGACCCAGGTGCTTCAAAACAGCGCTGTAAAGGGATCTTAGCATCTCCTAAATACTACATGCCTTTCTCTACGGGAGCAACAGTGTGTGTGTGTGGGGGGGTGCGTACCAGCTAAGCCAGACCTGCCTCCCTGTCTCAGGGCTCACCTGGGAGTTGTCTCCAGGTCTCAGAAAAAGCTCTCCCTCCCAAAAAATCCTCCTGGCACCGACTTGGAAAGCCAACCCATTCCATATCTGGAACCACTGGTACTCAGAAAAACTCCTAGACTTCTAGGGTGATATACAAACCCAGCCTCCAGAGTACCACTCTGAGAACTTCTAAAGGAAGGAGCATGGTCCAAGTAGAGTTGCTGGTCCATAGGCCTGCAGCCCAAATTAGCATACATGGTACTCAGCAGTACTACGATGTAATGGGTCTGGGTCAGAGGCCAGGGCTCTGAAGCTAAGACTTTTTTTTTTTTTTTTCTGGAAAAGAACACCACAGGTACAATCCTCACTGTTGAGAGAAAAGGTGTCTGGGAGCAGGGAAAAGAGGAAGGGGGACAGAGTGTGAGAGGAGAGGATGGCCACCTCCGATAGTTGCAGTGACAAGTGAAAAGAGGGGTCTGGACTAGCTGTTCCCTGAGCTTCAAAGCAGGAAAATAAAGATAAAACAACTCCAAGCCCACACAGACCTAATTCCCTCCTTGGGAACCACAGCGGGCTGCGGGTTACAAACAGACATCCACGAATCTAGTGAATTCCATGCATAGTCCACATCCCAGCAGGCGCAGCTCCAAAACCCTGCCTGCTCCAGCTCCCAACTCCTGGCTATCTCCGCAGAACCTGCTCCGGACCGAGGTGACTACGATCAGGAGCCAAGGAGAGTGTCTGGGCGCGCTCTGGCACAGCTGGAGGAATGGGAAGAGAGGAACAGGGGACCCCCAGACCCCCAGGAGTCACTAGGCCCATGCCTCCCGCCAAAGCCCCCCCCCCCCGCCACCCACCCACCGCGATGCTCTTACGTCCTCATCGTCACAGTCGCTCCGCGCCTGGTACTGAAACCGGGGCCGGCCACCCGTACCGCCGCGCTCTCGGGGCGCCGCCGCCTGTGCCTGCGGCCCTAGGGGCTTCGGGCCCGCGTCTTCCTCCGGCCCCTGGCCACCCAAGAGGCGACTGGCCTCCGGGGGCGCCGGAAAGGAGCGCGAGGTGTTGATCTTGCCGGTGAACCTTTGGTACAGAGAAGCCATGGGCCGCCGCAAGCTGGCTCACTGGCTTGGATGCTTGGGGAGGAAAAAAATCCCTTTCTCTATCTCTCTTCCCTCTCCCCACCCCCTCCAGCAGAAAAGAGAGAAGGGGGAAAAGGAGGCGGTGGGAAAAGAAGAAGAAAGGCGAGCCCGGCCGCTCCGCGCCACTCGCGAGTCGCCTGGGTGCTGAGAGACTCTGCCTGGCTCAGCTTCTCCGCCCCCTCCCCGGCGGCGCAGAAGCCAGGGGTCGGAGTGATCGCTTTCTCTTTCTGCTTTGCTTTTTTTTTTTTTTTTTTTTTAAGTCCTCTCCAGGGCCACGTTCAGCCTCACCAGAGAGATGGAAGGAGAGCAAGACACCAGAAGCACACCAAGGGAAGGGACATGTCTAGGCACCATTATTTGGCACCACCTAGAGACCAGCTCGTATCCCGGCTCATCTCCTGGTCCCCGCCCTGGCCCCTAACAGCTCCTCCTTGGGTACTCAGTTCCTGCCACGGTGATGGCACCTGGGGAGTTCCAGCCTCAGCGAGCTGGAGGTGAATGCGGGAGGACTCTCAGAACACCAGTTTGGTCGTGGATGAGGGTTCAGGGCCGGGGCACTCCTAGTTTGGCAAGGGCCTAGTGCTCCAGTGAGAGGGGACAGCTCTTCAAGAGACAAGCGCTGAGCAAAGAAACCCTAAGGGCCCTGGTATCGCATCCTCTTTGGGGCGGGGTACAAAGCTGCCTTCCAGTACCTCCCAGGCACTCCCATTTAGTATTGTTCTTCCGGCTTTGGTTAACTTTGGTAAAGATCCCTGAGAACCCGCGGTAAAAATACAGCTGCAGGACACAGGAGGAGGCAGGGAGGGAAGGCAGGCCTGTAAGGAGCCAACACAGGGAAGCACCTGTCCCTGGGCCCACCTTGCTCTCATCACTAGGGATTTCAAAAATAGAATTATTTTCTTCTGATCTTTTTAAGAAGGGAAGACCAAGTCTAGAATAGGCAGCAGGATTCCTGTGCTGGCTTAGTACAAGCGACAGGAGCAATGCCTTTCAAGGATATTCCTGGCTCCAGACTGCCTGTCTATGTGTAAAGACGAAAATGCTAAAGCTCTTGGGGGGTCAGAAACCTTTCTAAACCTTGTTCCTCCCCATTCTGGCACTGAGATGCAGTGAGAAGAGAGCTTTGACCCCAAAGGCTGTGCAGTACACAGGGCTTCCAATAACAAACTCATTTTGGTGCATTCGAACGTGCTCGAGTGCCCCCGTGTGGAGAGATGAGCCCTGTGTCTGACTGTTGTCTAGGCCTTGGCTGGCACCTCCTCATACTTGCTCTGCTCTTCCCTGTAGGCTCCTGGAACCCTTGTCTTCTGTGGTTCTCTGGCCACTATTGGGTCTCTGCCTCCTCCATGAATGAGCAGCCCCCTTGTCCCCTGATCCAGCCTTCTGTGGCTGAGCCGAGATGCTCCAGCACCACTAAGGGTTGAACTTTTAGAGACTCACAGGAATTCAGTTTCTCCTCCCACAATGAGTCCAGGACTCAGTGACCTTCCCCTACCGCCCAGCGTTGCTTCCCGAGCCTCCTCAGCTTCCCTGTTGCTATTGAGAACTTGGAAAGCAGAGGGGAGGCAGCCTCTCAGAAGGCCTGGCTAGAAGAGGACTTCTGGCCCTAGAGACTGCCCTCAGCCTGGTGGGAGCTGTGCTGCACTGTGTGTGAATGAGGTTTCCTGCTGGAACCCAAACCGCCCCCCTTCCCCCTCCCCCCATTCCTCGCAACCCTTCTCTCCAAAGCTCTCAATGCACAAGTTGGTTTTCGGTAGAATTTTCTAGACCCACCCTGTGCTCCACAGCCATTGTGTTCACATGAATAGACAGCCTCTAAAGCACCATAGAAACATTTCCCTTTATGAAGAAAAGAGCCTGAAATCACATTCCAATCGCTGGAGGGCTCACTTCATAGGAAGTTCCCAAAAACCTGGGGTGGAAAAGTTTGGCCACCATGCCACAACTCAGGCGACCCACTGAATGCTTTTAAGGACATAAAACTGAAAGATCTGTTCCCTGCTCAGTAAGTCCTGGCTCCCAGGCCTCCATGCCAAAGGTTTCTCTGCTAGACATTTGAAAGGACAGGCCCCGACTTTCAGGGATTCATGTCCACAAGAGCTGAGGATTCTGGCATTACTACCTGTGGATGTCCTTGTGTCTTATTATTATATGTGAACGACACATGTACAGTTTTACACAGGCAGAAATAACTGTATGTCATCTTAAAACATTTACCCAAAATGTAGACATTATATAGACCATCATGCCCCACTACACTAATAGAAGAGTGTCTGTTAACCATTATAAAATAATGATAGAATTTTTAAGGACTAATTTCATTATGGGTAATTTCATGTCTCTGCATGAGTATGGCCACATGAGTGAGGTTCCCTGGATTTATAGGCAGTTGTGAGCTGCCTGATATGGGTGCTTGGATCTGAACTCTGGTCCTGTGCTAGAGTGTTAGGTATGCTTAACATGTGAGCCATGTCCCTAGCTCCAAGATTGAACCATTTATTTAATGGTGAATCCAGTAAGCTAGTAAGAAAGGCGTATGTCTTCAAGACTTATTTTCTCTGGTGTACCTGTAAGTATTCATCTTAATTTGGTTAAAGTTTAAAATTCTTATTAAATTACTCTGAAAACATAAATTATTCCTATTTAAGCCTATTATAAAACAAAAACTTGTAAGAATACATAAACAATCAGGAAAATATAAGGTAAAAATTTCCCTCTAGAGAAAGATCTTAAGCATGAACAGAAGAAATAAAAAGGAGGGGATGTAGGGAAGAAAGGTGCAGCCTGGCCAGGCTGCAGGAAAGAGCAGAGGGCAGGGAACTGGAAAGAGCTGCCTGTGTACAAGGCATGCCTTGATGCACACCGATGGAGGCACACAGCTCAGTGGAGAACTTGGCACAGTCTTTCTGTCTTTCACAGTGAGCACAAAGCTCCCAAGACCATTTTAAGAAATGTTTTTGACTGTGAAGTCATGAACTTGTGGCAGATCCAGTCTCCCCTGAGCATAGACACACAAATTGCAGAGTACATTTAGAGAGTGTGAGGCCGCATAATCCTCTGGGCATGACTGAGCAGGTTAGTACTGTACCCTGAGTGAGGCAATGGGGATTTAGACAATGGTGAAAAGCTACTGCTTATGGCAGATAATTAATCAAGTCTGGCCTCTGAAAAGCCCTCCTCCAAGATAAGGAAATATACCATGAGGGACGATAAAGCCAGGGTCGTTTGATCAGATCTTAGTGTCTTTGAAGGCAACAGGTGTAAGAACCCTGGATTAGCTTGGCTTTGAGCATCTTATTTGTAAAATAAAAAATATAGAGCAATTTAAATGCCTCGGCAGGTACACAGCCTGACAACCTGAGTTTAATCTCCACATCCCACACAGTAGAAAGAAACTGATTCTTACAAATTGTGCTCTGACATCTACAAGTATGCCATGGAACACACACACACACACACACACACACACACACACACACACACACACACACACACAAGTAAACAGGTATTATAAAAACTTAATAAAACACCTAACTAGGGAAAAAGTTGGGACAAACTTTTCTGCCTAGAGTAGCAAATACGAGGCTTAAACTGTGCCAGAGTCAACTATGGAAATGTGATGAGCTTATTTGTGGGCTATTCCATGTCAAGATTTGAATCCTCATTACTGTTTAAAACCAATGTCCACTTGCTCACTTTTCACTGTCCTATCTTAAGGCCACTTCTATGTATTCTGCTTCCTGGAACAGATTTACCAACAAATAAGAGAAATCATCAAATCCAGCACATGCTGCAGGGTATTTTTAAACTGACAACAGAGGAAACTTGAAAAATCTTTACCCTTCCTGACTACTAATATTGGAGATATAAAATGGCCACCTTAGCGTGTCCAGAAGGCAGGTCTTTCCTGAAGCTATGGGAACCCCTCTGTAAATTGAGATAAATGAAACAAACATCTGGATATCCATAAAGTAGTGTTTAAAAAATGAGAAGCACATTCTTAACTCTGAATCCAGGACCCTCCCTCCCACCTGCCTCCTGGTAACACACACAGTTTCCCTATGTTGTTTGTCTGGTTCTGCAAGGTGACTGCTAAGGATGGACTGGGCTGAAGGCTCCGCACAGATTTCAAACAAGGATTGCATAGTGCATATACATAGCCACACAAAGGAATGGGTAAATTCTGCACTCAGAAAAACTTCAAAGGTAAATGGGAATTGAATTATTTTCTAGCTATTCAACATATTAAATATTAATGTTTTAAAGAAAAATGTTTATTTTAACTCAATAAAAACTTTCTATCAAATCAGTAAAGTTTTAATCCACTATCTTCACCTTTCCTGCATTTTAATAATGCTTTCTTTAACTGTTCATTTTTGAAGAGAAGATTAGGAAGAAAAAAAAGGACCTTGCAAGTCATTTATCTCTGATGTTATGATTCATCCTTGAGGTAAGCTACCATTTTCATATCGAAAACTATGACAGACTGGTGTATTATTTAGGGACTATTTTCTTACCCTCAATAGTCTCAGGGATGTGACCCTTGCCTGACCCTCTGACCTTGGACTGACTGTATAACTGACTTTGGCCAGTGCATGAGTATGATGCAGGCAAAGGCCTGATAGGCACCTGTGTCACTGACTGATCTTTGTGCCATACGTACACACTTACCCTGTTAGCTGCTGCCACTTGGACCTAGACTTAATCCCTAAGCTGTTCATGCCATGCAGTTAGAAAGCACAGAGCAAAGGCTGTGCTGAGCCTAGTGTAGACCCAAACCCAAGTTCGTCACTTTAAAACCAAGTCTGGGATAGCTTCTTGTATAATCAGCTCAATTCAGGGATAATTTCCTACCCAGACTGCCATGACTGTTAACTAAATACCAACATTCATTGCAAGCATTTCACTTCTTTGCTCAGAAAGTACCTGAATTCCTACTATGTGCTGTTTGCCCTATATTGTGAGGTGGGAATGATGCACCTGCAGTCATTCAGACCGGTCAACAGGCTGCAGATGCATCGGGTGAACACTATAAATGAATGGACTCTCGGGCTTCCCTGAAAACTGAGACACAGCTTCTCTTCAGGCTCATCAGAGGATAACTTTATCAGACGACTGTGGTAACCTTCTGGATTACAGGTGTGTTCTTTGCAAAACCTGGATTTTTATAGTGTGGTCATCAAACAGAACTTTCAACCCACTGAGGATTGTGGAGAATTGCATATTACATCAGTCTTCAATGGAATACAGAGTCTAGGGCTGTACTAATACTAGGCCTGTCCAAGCAGAGACCTGGGACTGGGCTTGAGATCCATACTGAAACAGTGCTCTGTGAATACCTGGTGTACACCCAAGGGTAAGAACTGCTGCCCTAGAATAACACCCATGGGCCATTCTTTACATGGGACCAAGGCATCCTGAAAGTTTCCAAGTGCTTCACTCCCAAGAGGAGACTTTTACATCAGAGGGTCCAGCAAGGTCTCTCCTTGGGGGGTGAGGTTAAATTTTATTTACTTATTTTATTTATTTAGTGTATATGTGTGTGTGTGTGTGTGCGCGCGCGTGCGTGCATGCGTGCCTGTGGAGGCTAGATGACAGCTTGCAGGAGCTGTTTCTCCTTCTACCATGTGGGTCCCATGCATTGAACTAAGGTTATCAGACTGGGCAGCAAGTGCCTTTACTCACTGCACTGTCTATCCAGCCTAGGGAAAGAAAATTTAAAAATCTAAAAATAAAAAGTGCCCCTTCTTCACTGATGTGGGGGTAGCTCAAAGTTTATTCAAAGTCACGTGAGAATGTAGGACATGTGTGGATGCTTCCTGTCCTGAAGTTGATCTGGCCTCTGTAGTAAAAGGGAAGATTCCATTTCTCTTTGTGCTTCTCTCCAGAGACATTTGACCTTGTGCTTTAACAAAGAACCTCTCCCACCTTGCCAAAATGCAACAATTTGGCAGAGATCTCTGCAGAACCACAAAGGGGGGGAAAGCCTTACTTTCAAAAGCTGATTCCATAAAAAGCCCTCATCACCTCTGCCTTGGCCTTGCTGCTTACTAATGCAACAAAGAAAACCCATCCTTAATTAAAAACCAATAATTTTGATAAAGATATTTAAGTTGAAAACAGACTTCTAGAAGCTTAATTTTCCTGAACCTACACCTTTAAAGTCCATTAAAATGTTCATTATAAAATCCATGTTATTTTTTTTTTTACTGTCACTTGGATTCTTTACAAATTCCCATGGCATATACCTACAGGATGAAAAATGGGCTGATGCCTTCTGGGATAGTTCAGTATATTTCCTTGAAATTCAGTACATTGCATAGACAGAGGTGGTATTCAATATCTATATGTAAATACTCACACTCATGAGCTAGTTGTGAATCACATGAAATCTGAGTGTGATGATCACATCCTTATGAGCAACAGCCAGAGCTGTCAGTGTACAGCCTGACTCGTGCGTATGTGGGAGCTCCTGACAGGGGAGGCGGTGGCTTCTCGCTAATGAAAACAGATTCTATTAGGAACAGTAAGACGGAAACGAAGCTGCCCATTTTCTGTGGTAATTCAATCCCTGTGGACTGCAACCTCATCCATTCTAGTCCACCCCGTGCTCGACAATTTCTTCCTCATAAAGGTTAAAACTGATTTGTCTATACAGCTAATTGCATTTCAAATCATAGTAATTTGGAACACAAAAAAGTAATTCCCCTTACAATGACTTATATTTATACTTTGCTTGACAGGTATACAGAAATTGCCTGTTGGCTAAATAAATCCATTAGTCATGTAAACCTGCAGTTTGAACAGCTCTTTCCTCACTTACAGACAGCAACAAGTGGATCCACTCTCCACCACAACAGGCTGGGGTGGGTCCCATTTGTTCCCTGCCTCTTGATTTGAGTTGCTGATAGGCCCTATTACCTCAGTCCTCTCAGCAGCCTGCCCATAATCACTGCCATTACAACTCTTTATAACCCAACAATACTCAGATTGCATCATTTATACAGAGCCTTTTCCATCTCCATGGGGAAAGTCGAATAAATTAATGCTTGCAAAGGACTTTGAAGGATTGCTTAGCTTTCTTGGGATAAAAGAAGTAGCAGTATGAAGCCATATTTACAACTGCCTTTCAGAGCTCTGATACCACTATTCAGTCAAGTTCAACTCCAAATGAGATGGAGATGATTCGTTGTGACATCAGGGGATGTTGGATTTTCTATTAGAGATAATCAAATTATTAAGCATCTTTCTTGAAAAAGCAATTTGTTTCTTTAACATAAAATTATCAAATCTAAAATATACCATGGGCTAGCATACAGACACTTTAAGTATTCTAAGACAAAATACAAAAGTACTGACAAGCTAATTAGGTATATACACAACTCCTGACCTGTGGACACAGTCACAGATACCCTAATGATAGCTTGCAAAACATGCTAGTCTAACATTTTATCCCCTGATCATATCTGGATTGTATTAAGTCAGCAAATTAAAAATGGAATCCCAGGCCCTGAACTCAACAAGTAGCTTCTGGTCTCCTGGGAAATCAGCCTGCTGGGAATTCTCCACAGAGTAACACAGCCACTTAAAATGATGCCATCTCAAATGTGCAGAGCATCCAGTCACACCTAGGCTTGCTTTATCTCTTGGATAAAAATGGAATGATAGAATGTCTTAACCAATTATGTGGCTATCAGAAGAGGCTCACAGGAGGTCAGCCATACTCTCTACCTCACAGGTCTTTCGTTACTTTAAAAATAATTTATATTTGTGTGTGTGTGTGTGTGTGTGTGTGTGTGTGTGTGTGTGTGTGTGTGTGTGTGTGTGTGATGGCTATTCTTGGTTGTCAAGTTCACCACATCTAGAATTAACTACAACGCAAGAATATAGACACACCTGTGAGGAATTATTTTTTAATTAAATCATTTGAAGTAGGAAGACCCACTTTTAATTTGAAATTTTTTGAGGTAGGAAGACAAACCTTTAATACAGATCTTTTGAAGTGGAACAATCCTCCTTTAATCTGGATCATACCTTCAGCCGCCAGCCTGTATCCAAGGCATGAAAGAAGGACTCTTGCTTTCTTTTTGCTTCTTGCTTTAGTTCTCACTGGCAAGTCCTTTTCCTCAGTGGCATTAGAGCCCACTTCTTCAGGATTCTGGCATATACTGAAGACCAGCTGAGACACCAGCCTCATGTGCTGAACACCTACTGGATTCCCGGACTTTCCATTGATAGACAGTCAATGTTAGACTAGCTGGACCACAGCCTGTAAGCCAGTCTAATAAATAAATTATATATGTATGTACACATATACATGAATCTATATTTCATTCTATCAGCTCTGTTCCTCTACAGAACATTAATACAGTGTGTGTGTGTGTGTGTGTGTGTGTGTGTGTGTGTGTGTGTGAGAGAGAGAGAGAGAGAGAGAGAGAGAGAGAGAGAGAGAGAGAGAGAGAAAGGGATGGAGGGAGGGAGAGAAGGAGGAGCATAGAAGCCAGAAGAGGGTGCCAGATTATTTGAACTAGAGTTTCAAGGTGTTGTGAGTCCTATGATATGGGCAAGGGAGAAATGGACAAAGTCTTCTGGAAGAGCAGCAAGTGCTCTTAACTGCCAAGCTCTCTCCCCCGTTCACCATACTCAGGCTGGCTAGCTCTCTCATCTTAACTCAGCCCATTTCTGCTAATCTACATCTTGCATGTGGCTTGTGGTCCACCTGAGCTCCTTTACATCTTGCTCCTCAGGTGACTAGATGGCATTTCTTCTGACTTTGCCCTCCTTCCCCTGTATCTATGCTTGAATTTCCTGCCTGCTTCTAACCAGATCTGCCATAGGACAAAACAATTCCTTAATTGTCCAGTGGTATTCAGAGAATACACAGACATCCCACCTCAGAGAGAACAATTGAAATAAGTGTTTTTAGCCCTCAAAGTTCATTTTCAGTGACTTCCTTCAGTGGCTGCACCACCTAAAAGTCCCCAAACAGCACTACCAACTGGGCACGAAGTGCTCAAATGCTCAAGACTATGCCGGGCATTTCTTATTTAAAGCACTACCACCAAGCTCTAGAGCAGCAAACCTGTGGGATGAGACCCCTTTGGGGGGGGGGGGTCAAACAACTCTTTCTCAGGGCTAGCCTAAGACCGTTTACATATCAGATATCTATATTATGATTCCTAACAACAGCAAAATTAGAGCTATGAGATAGCAATAAAATAATTTTATGGTTAGGGGGTCACCACAACATGAGGAACTGTATTAAAGGGTCAATGCATTAGGAAGGTTGAGAAACACCACTCTGGTTAATGGTTCTACACCCAGGAGTATTTTATATGGGAAACACAAATTGGAATCAGTGGGTTCTACAGAAATAGAAGACACAGAGCTAGAAGGGGTGAGAGGTGGTGGGTGGATCTAGGAGCAGTTGAGGTATGTATTTGAAGTATCTGGGGGTAAATATCATCAAAATACATTGAATGCAAGAGTGAAATTCCATAAACATTTTAATCTCTATTTATATTTATCAGCCTTCTAGAATTTTAAGACATACAAGGCCCTGTGCCCCTAAAAAGGCTTCTGGTGTAAATGATGTAAATATTGACATGGTATAACAAAAGCTGATTTGAAATGCAGTAAATCAGACATTTCCAACCTATGTCTCATGGATGCATATCCTAGGATAGCTATGCGAGCATTCCAGAGAACTTGTAGAGCACAATGTCATGCTACAGTGCCTAACGGTTGGACACTTCTGATATGTCAAGGTTACTGAGAGCCACAAGAAGACAGCACAGTCTTTAAATGTCCTGCCAGCAAACAGTAGGCAGGCCAGGCAGGCCTCCAAATACCTGTGATCAGAATGAGCATCCAAACAATGGAAAAATCCAAGTGTGGGTGAATGTACATAAACTATCACATACAATGTATCTGGGAAAAAACTGTTTTCAACACATCCCTTTATTTTTATTATTTCCTAGGTATACTTCATTTTGAAATTGCATATGAGAGAGAAAGCAGGAGTTGATGTTTAAGGTCTTAACCTTGAACATGTATTTTGCCCTTTATTTTATAATTGTTGACCTTAATTATTGCCCAGGGGTGGGGGTCAGTCACAAAGTAGAGTTAATAGGTGCAGTCTGTGACTCAAAGATCCTCCAGAGAGTCTGGTGTAGAAAAAGGACAGAAGGGAGGTTGGGTTATAGGCTGCAAGTCTGTGCCCCAGCCTTTCATGGATTTGGACCTGTGTGTTGTTGGTTCTTTGCATCCATCCATATGAAGAATATGAGGCAGGAGGGAGAGGAATCCATTTCTCACAGACTCAAGGTCCTCCCCTCTTGAGTTCTCATTTTCCCATGCTTCTTCCTGCCCCAGGTCCACCAGTAGCCCTTGCCAGGATCACATCCCTGCTGTTAGAAGCCAACAACCCAATGCATACTCCACTCTCTCTCAGCTTTTCATGTTGGAATTTCTCTGGAGAATTCATCCAACTGTGAAAAGCAACCAAAGAGAATAAATAAAAACACAGGAGTCACCTGAAAACACAGTCCCAGAGCAAGGAGTTACTGAGCCGGAAGCCACCACTTGAGGGTGCTGTGGGAACTCAGAAATGCTAGATCGTTCAGTCTGAGAACCCTGACTGCGTAAGGGCCACACTTCCTTCAGATCACACCATGTCTGTATCCAACTGGTCACATAGGAAATAAGACAGCTTTGTAGACTGATTCTTACCAAAAGGGAGACTGACTATTTACAAGTGTTTGCATGCTTTGCTGAATATTAAAATCAAGTCACTATATAAACCAATTTTGCTTTCTTGTTTATTAAATAATCAGGCATCCAGAAGAAGAGGATTGATAAATGGCCTTAATGTTTCATCATGATGTTCTGCCCTGTGGATGAGTTATATAGTTTGCTTTCAAACTTTGTAACTCAGAAGGGCTCTTAGACGGTTTAAGCTGTTTTGGGTTTTTGTTTGTTTGGTTGTTTGGTTGGTTTTTCTCTTCCTTCCTTCCTTCCTTCCTTCCTTCCTTCCTTCCTTCCTTCCTTCCTTCCTTCTTTCTTTCTTTCCTTTTTTTTATATTCATTGAGTAGAACTCAGATCTGCCTAGAGGAGGTGGGTGAACAGTGAGGTCTCTGCTGAAGATGAGGATATTCTTGGGTTTAAAGCAAGCCTTATTGTGGATTGACTTTCTTTCTTACAGATTTTTTTTTAAAAAACCCAAGGGAAGGGTTGAACTTATATATGGATAAAGCTAAACGAGAAAATGGTTCATAAATTCAGGAGCCCCACCCCCACATCCATCTCCCCATTCACAACCTGACTTCTTGGACAGAGTGCATTTTTAGAATCTGGAAAAACTTATTGTAGTGGGATTATGCTTTGTTACATTGTAAATAATAGTCCTGCCTACTAGTTTAATAAAAGCACTGATTGGCCAAAGGCAGACAGGAAGTATGGGTGGGGTTACCAGATGAAGAAAACTCTGGGAACAGGAAGAACAGAGCAGAATGCCAGAGAGAAGTGACGGAGACACCACAATGAAATGCCAGCAGATGCAGAGGAAAGAAGTTGATATGCTGCTCTGAGAAAAGGTACTGAGCATTATGGCTGAACAAGATAAGAGTCATGACTTAGTTTAAGAACAAGAGCTAACAAGTTATATGCCTGGGCCCCAGGCCAATCAGTGTACAATCAATTTAAGTGTCTGTGTGTTTCATTGGAACTTCTGAAAGTCTGGGCCATGAGGCAAGACTGAAAATTCCAGGACAGAAACATAATACAACAGCTTATTGGTTCAGTATTTTTAAAGCAAACATATTTATAACTTATTTTCAAGATTTTAAAAAAAAGTGTGTATTATCTCCTCCATCAGAGAAGCTAGACATTAAGGGGACTTTGAACCAGGGAAGAGTTGTTCAGTTTAATAAAAACAGATTCAGCCTGGGAACCCCACATCTATCATAATTAGTAATTCTAAAGTTCCTTTGATGAAGGTATTAGAACTTGGGGTTCCCACCAAGGTCTCTTTGAGTGGAGCAGTCAGTGCACTGGAAAGTCTCTACCCATCACCCTCCTATGCTTTCCTCTGGCCATTGCCTCATTAGCCTTCCTGGAAGCTCGTGCCAGAAATCTGTGAGACACCAAGTGGTATAATGATGGTCTTACCTGAAGTGCAGCTCAGAACCACCTCTGCTTCATTTGTAACTTTTTAGTCTATTCTTGACAGCCTCATACATGTATATACTGAGTTATAGTCCCTCTTACCCTCCTCCACTGAAATTCCTCTCTTCCCCAAAGAAGGCACATTACACTTGCATGTCCTGTGTGTGTGTGTGTGTGTGTGTGTGTGTGTGTGTGTGTGTGTGTGTGTGTGTGTCCCAGAGTTTAATTCTGGCTACTTGCCTGAACATGGGTGTCTTGACATTTACTGGCACATGGGCAACTTCCCAGTGGCTACACTGAGGACACCCCTCCAGCAGTCACTAGCTGCCAACAGTTCCTCAACAGGGCATCCTTCTGTGAGTTTTTAAGAAAATCAACTGGTCTTGTGAATCCTTTGCCGCCTCTCAAAGATCATACTGTTATGCTAATGGTTCATTCAGTCATGAGACACACATTCTTGGTCATTTCCTGTGGCTTTTTGTGTTCTATATTCTTTTAAGAAACATTGTATTTGAGTGAAGTTCACATCAAAAATCTCTGTGATGTATATAATAGGAAATCAATGAGAAGAATGTTCATCATGCGCACCGATCTTCCAGCTTGTCTCACTAAGGCAGTGGGATGGATGGTGGGCTCTGGAACCTGTGCAGAATGATGTTGCTGAGTGACACTGGGACACCAGTCAGTGGGAGAAGCCACTTTTTCCACGACAGCATCTTTCAGAGGTACTCCAAGCCCCACTGGAAGAACCTCTCAACTCTAGAATTAGCCTGTCATCCAAGAGTGAAGCTTCCCTATGAGGAAGACTCCTGCCATCTGGCTCGCTGCTGCTGACCAGGAGCTGTAGGTACCTGGGACCCAGAGGTTGAAGAATAAATATTTGCTAAATGAAGCTTTTACATTGTAACAACAAAAGTCTGCAACTCACAGAGGCAAGCCTGGCTTGATCCCCTGTGTTAAGAATGAAGGCCTGGTGACAGTCTCCCTCTGAATTTACCATCATGTACTTTATGTGAGGGACAGATTGGCTGGCTTCTTAATACCCTTGACACTTAGACTTAATAGCAAAGGCAAATCATTTTCATCTTAATCAGTCAAAACATGTTTTGATAACATGAAATATCATGTGGAATTTTGCCATAAGAACTTGATTCATCAAGGAAAAGTACTGAGCCCTCTTGTGTATCCCAACCTTCAGGAATGAACATATTCTGACTCCACTGCAAGATTAATAAGGTGAAGAGAGAAAGGGCTTTCCTTTAGGATTTAAAAATATTTTACTGGTAAGGCCATCTATTCTTGGGAAGCTAAGTGTATTACAGAACTAGTATTGCACAATGCCACTTATTATAGGAAGAAACCTCCCTGGTTGTTTATCTTCCTGGAATAAATAAATGCTGATGCTACTGAATAGAAACTATAAAAATATGTCTTCTACATTTGGAATTATTTCATATAGGTATGTTCATAGTAGATGTATTATACAGGGTGCTCTTTGTCATGGCATTAGAATACTATTTTGCAATGTCTGGAAGTCAGTCGGCCATGTTACATGCTTATCTGCTCACTTCGGAGGCAGTCCTGAGCAGACCTCTTTAGAAGGAGCTCTTGACTACTTATACCATTCAGTCACTTACTTATCCATCTGGGATGTCATTTCCATTTCGATGACTAAGAGTTGCTTTTAACTCCAGCATCAGTGATTCTGAAAAAATTACTTCATAGCTATCTACTTAAAATGCTCTCTGTGAAGCCCTGGAAGATACCTGTGGCTCCAGGTGAGAATTAGGATCCCAGCAGGAAGTCCTGGGAGGCTATATCTTTATTGCCACACAATGACTAGTCCAGTGAACACTTGAAAGTGGTGTCTTAGAGAAAGCAGACCCACAGACTATGTACAAACTGAAGTTTCTTCTCAGTGTGCCTCTATGCCCCAGACCAGCTGCTGTCTCTCCGGTGCCTGACCAGGCTGAAGCCATATTCCTATACCAATCCCATGGTTTTGCTTGTCCGGCTCACTCACTGACTCTGTGATTGGTGTGGCTTTCCATTGAGTGCAGGGATTTTCAAATGTGTGCTTCAAAACTAACATCAATCATGCACAGAAAAGACAAAGACCCAACAGAATGATATTCAAGTTTTGAATATTATTCACAAATAAACTGCTTCTTGGTTTCTTTTTGCCTTGGGATACAATTGTTGCTGTGGCTGCAGATGGCTGGGCACAGTCACCAGTGATGTGCCTGTCAGGATCCTAGACCCTTAGGGCTCTCAGTTATGCCCTGTAGAGTGTGAATGAGTGGTGCAGCTGGTGTGTGATATGCTTCTATCCCCATGATATCTTACTGTACATAATTGGTTTTTTGTGGACACTGGAATGCTTAAAATGGACATGGTATAATAAGTCTGTTCTGAAATATTATATTGTGGGTGTAGAAAGCAACTCTTGCCATGGGTGGCAAAATATTCATTGTATGTGGGACATTTGTAATTTCCCATCTTCTCCCTGAATAAGTGTCAAAGTGATGCTTGGAGTATCAGGTGCATGTAAGCAATCAGAACTGGACTCTTTCTACACCTCAGTTGTCCATGGAAGACAGTACCAAGTGTCTTATTCTTCTCTTGTGTTTTATTCTTCACAGACAGAAGAATAAAAAATCTCAAACTCATAGGCTCAAAAATGAAGCCATCAAGGTATCTGAACTCAATTCCTTCATTTTTTTGACCAATGGTGAATGAAATTACTGGTCCATAAAGATGGACCAGCATGTCAAATGATTTCCATAAAGGCCTGATGACCATATTCAGTCCTAAGAACCCATATAAAAAAGCCGGATGTGGTGGCATACACCTGTTTTCCAATTTACCTACAGGCAGAAAGGAGACTCTAGAGTGCCAGAAACAAAATAAGAGACTCTACCTTAGGATGGAGAGGTGGATGGTTCAGTGATTAAGATCATTTGTTCAGAGGACCCAGGTTCAGTTCTCAGCACCAATGTCAGGCAGCTCCTAACTACTTGTATAACTTTAAGACCAGGGGATTCAACACCATCTTCTGGCCTCTGTAGATACCCCCTCACTCCTCTCTCTCTCTCTCTCTCTCACACACACACACACACACACACACTAGATAATAAATATTAACTAGCTGGAGAGAAGGCTTAGGAGTTAAGAACACCTACTTCTCTTTCAGCGAACCTGAGGTCCCCCCGCCCCCAATGACTTAGAAGCTCAAAACTATCCAAGCTAATTCCAGGGTAACCAATGCCCTCTTAACCTCCAAAGCATCTGGTATGCATATGGTGCAATTACATACAAATTACATACAAAACACTCATACACATTGTAAAAATATATACAAAAAATAATTTTGTTTAAAAATAGATTCTACTTTAAAACAAGGTAGAAGATGAAAATTAACTACCGAAAGCTGCCCTCTCACTTCTGCCTGTAGCCATTTCTCCTGCATACTCTGACACTGATAATAAGTAAAGAAAAAAGAAAATATGATAAAAATTAAAAGTTGTTAAAAATACTTCAGAAAGTCTAGGAGCATTACCTCCTATGTCCACCAGGAGGTGCTAACAGATACCACACACTACAGATATAAAAAGTGCAACTGGCGTCACTGTGACCTTGACCCATAGACATGACTGACAGACATAATCTCTATATATCCTGGTGAGATGAGATTTTAAATCTTTCAGTCTGTTGCCTCTGCTGGAAATATTTGTTTCCTGACATTTTCACACACCCCACAGGGCCTTCCTAAGTGTGCCAAACTGCACTGGCGTTTTTCAGGATAAAAGTGTGATATGCAATTACTGATTCCCACACCAGAGCTGGGTGTCTTAATTCCTGAGCTTACCACCTCAATTATAAGGAATGTACACAAGGAAAACACTAACAAATGAATTTTTGTGTTCTGACCGTCACACCTGGCCCAGATTCACATAATTTACAAGGAAAGTCAAAGTCATTACTGTCATTACACTCTCGGTACACATAAAAGGTGATGGATTTCAGGGTGCAGCTTGCACATTGTACTTATTGTTAAGCCTAAAGGTGGATTTTCTGAGAACCACAACATGATTTCTCTCTCCCCTGTCACTCAGAGAACATCCATTGTCCATCAAACCTAGTGAGTATCTGGGAGCTCTGTCTCCCCAAAGCAAAGCTAAAGACGACGCCTTGAGAATGAGGCTTCAGGACCTTAGAGTACTGAGAAGTTGCTGGATTGAGGGACGCTCGGGGTGGACAGAAGGTGCTGTAGTAGCAGGTGTGAGACTGAAGTTAATGACAAGAATGGGTTGAATAGTGTTAGGGGCTATCTCTCTCTACTTGGTTTCAGATGAGCCGTCATAATCTTTGGTTAGATCAATGATACAGGGAAAAGAGGTAGACACAGCTGAATGGAATTCACATGCCAGTGAGCAGCAGAGCTCTGTGGTTCGGGTAGCATATATACAAGGGCAGCTTATTTGTCCTTTGCTGGTTCCAAGATGCCAGGTCACATCAGTATGGTATTACATCATGGAGATAGTTGGTGGAAGAGTGGATGGATGACTGTAGAAGCAAAGGGGAAGAGAACAGGGTCTTGGTTACTTCTTGTTGTTGTTGCCTTGATTAACACTATGGGCCAAAGCAACTTGGAGAGGAAGTGGTTTATTTGGCTTACACATTCCTGGCCACAGTCCATCATAGAGGAAAGTCAGGGCTGGAACTCAAGGCAGAGGTCATGGAGGAGCACTGTTAACTGGATTGCTTCCATGCCTTTCTTCGCTTGCATTCTTATACCATGAAGGACCAACATCCAACCCACAGTGGGATGGGCCTTCCCACATCCATCATTGGTCAAGAAAATGTCCCACAGACTTGTCTATAGGATACTCTGATGAGAGGATTTTTCTCAGTTGTGGCTCCCTGTTCCAGGTGATTCTAGGCTGTGCCAAGATATTAAAAACTAATCAACACAAGTGATTAGATGTGTCCATACTGTACCATGAACAGTAACAACAACAGGTAGAAGGATGGTACACAGTGGAGCTAGGTGTGTAAAGACCCAAGACAAAGTACATCTTGACTCAGATCAAAAGTCACCTAAAAGATGGCCTGACAATTACACACACACACACACACACACACACACACACACACACACACACACACACACACACACACACACAGAAAAAGAGGGAGGAAGTAGACTATTGTTGGAATGAGAAATATCCCAGTAGGCACAGGCATTTGAATGTCTGGCCTGCAGACAATGGCACTGTTGGGATAGTTTAGGAGATGGAGCCTTGAGAGAAGATCACTTGCAGTGGGCTTTGAGAGTCCACAGTTTCATCTCACTTCCAGTTCTCTTTCTCTCTCTGCTTTGTGCTTGTCATAAAGATGGGATCTCAGCTTCCAGCTCCTGCTGCTGTACCTGCTGTCTGCTTCCATGCCTCCCTGCCTTGATGGGCTCTTCACCCCTACAACTGTAAGCTAAAACAAACTCTCTCATGAGATGCTTTTGGTCACCATGTTTTATCTCAGCAACGGAAAAGTAACCGATGCAGAGGCTTATCCTGAATTTGCTTCAGGAACCGTGGCTATGAGAAAGAAGACACACTGCCCATGGTGTGTTGAGGCGAGGTAAAGGCTTACTGAGAGTCACTTCCCCTTCCTACATGACTTTATACAACCCCAAACCTTCTTGGACTTAAGTTCCCTCAGCTCATTTGGCCAGCTGAACACAGGGGGCTCTTTAGTTCTCCCAACTGTGTGAAAACCACCATCAACCACTTTCAGAGATTATGTCCAGGTACAAATTGGGCTTTAGAGAAAAATAATGGGCTGTTAAATTGGGGGAAGAAACACATTCTTCTTGACAACAGGTACAGGATAGAAGCCTGAATTGTTTGGCTGTTTACAAAACCATAATTTGATAGAGGCATAGATCCCAGGACCAGAATCACAGAGCTCATGTTCCACAGTCATCATGAACTTTCCACCCATGTCACTAGGGCAGGGCTGTTCTGCTTGGTACACACTCGCTTACAAATGACCTCATGATTATAAGTTACATTCACATAGCAGAGGGGTTCAGAAGTACATTATACAAGGAGTTAAGAAGTGATTGCTGATCAGAAATAGCAGTACCAAGTAAGAAGAGTTCTGTGTGCCAGAGCCTCAGGTTCACAGAAAGTCCTGTCAAGTTTTCAAAGATGACACAAATAAATCTATGGTCACGAATGGATCTCTCTTTGCTAGAAACTCATCAACCAAGGAATGCACGCTACTCTTGGTTTAGCATGTAGAAGAACTCAAGGATTCAAACCCAGCTGCACCAAGGCTGTGAAGATGGAGAGGCAGAGGTACAGAGGCTAGGCCTTAGGAGTCTGGCAGTGAAGGATAGCAGAGTAGCCAATGTGAAGGCCAAAAGGATTTAAATAAGAACTCTAGTTTCCTAAGTGGCCTTGAGTGGATTAGGTTTGATCTTCCTTATATAGAGACAAAGATATGGGGTCAGAATGTAAGATGTTCTTCCCGGTGTATCCAGTGTAGAGGGACAAAATAAGGGGCAGAGAGAATACTTAAAAAAAAAAACCCTCAGGTATCCATGTGCTCTGGGAATAAAGAGGAGAATGGTGGGCACTTAGCTATGTAGAAAGATTCTATAGAATAACAGTTAATATAATAGACATGGGGCTCTAGAGCCAGAACCCTAAAGTCTGTCCCCATTCCCTGAAGGTTCTTAGGGAAAAAAAATGATTCTATAAAACTTTTAAATAATGAGGAGAGATTCCCATCATAGGGAACAATAAAGCTAACTGTGATGAGCAGTGAGTGCCTAGCTTCAGAAAGCCTGGGACTCAGGAATGCAGATGTCACAGGAGAATGGGCTCCACTGTCGGCTCCATTGTCACAATAGGGTCAAAGGCAACAGGAAAAGGAAGTAAGAGATCACGGGAGAAGTTGGAACATTTAAGAGAAAGGAGTGTTGTGTTGCTGTACTAAAAGAGGGAGGAGAGAGAATATTTGCTGAGAAACAAGATTCAAAGTTCTTTTCTTTCTTCAAAGAGCTCTCAGGATACTGTCATGAAGCTTCTTTTTAAATGTATAAACTTATTATTTCAGGTGACAGGGAAAGTGTATGAAACATGGTCATAAATCTACATAATAAAATGCAATTGCTTTATTAATAATTTCTAATGTCACACAAAAACACAGCAAGGTTAAGATATTTTTTGAAGAATCAGTGCAGTGGCTGTTTGAGATATGTTAGGAATGTTTGATTTGGGGGTTGCTGTTGACAAGGATACAGGATGCCATGACAGATGTCCAATTCTGATCATTTTGGCTGTAAGTACAGAACTCATTGGTAAAGATGGGGACTAATAAGAAATGCACATTTGCATGACTGACTCTTTAAGCATCAGCAAGCCTGCTCTCCAGGTATTCTGCATTCTCCAAAGGCTTTGAGTTGAACCTAATGGCTGGCTGAGCTACTTGAAGCTCTGTGCTAAGTGACTGTGGGGCTTGGGACTGCCTGAGATGTGTGGCTGAACACCACTAAGATCTCAAACGAACTGCATAAGTAAATTCAACTTCAAGTATCCTAACGTTATCATTGTCATATGGAAATATCTGTGGCATCTACAGGCCATGAGTATTGAAGGTACACTGATTTACTTGAAGACATGTTGGGGGCAGCTAGTCTAGGCCACACATTAGTATAGGTAAGTAAGAGCTATTCTCTTTCATCCAATGCCATGGGCCCTGACTCTTCATGGGAAGCCATCTCATGTTCATGTCTGAGAGAAGAGGGCGGGGCCTGTGATGAAGAACGAGTTCTCCCTGTGTGATAAATTGAAAAACATCAGAAATAGAGAAATCCAGAAATTAAGGTTAAGATTTTCCCATTTCAGATTCTTTTGTGGAACTTCAGGGTGGAAACACATGCATGTACACACACACACACACACACACACACACACACACACACACACACACACACACCATCTTTGAGATGTGAAGAAGGAACTGTGTCTTGTAAGGGCAGAATGAGAATGAGCTGGAGAGGGGTGACAGCAGCACACTGCTGTAAAGGGGCAATGGCTGAACGGTGGGCAGGTGAAGTCTTCCCCATCAGGTCAGTCATGCTCAGAGACACTGCAGAGGCCAGGCCAGGGCTTCGGTTATTTTGTGTGTCCCCTGGCTTAGGGACATTAAGATACCCTGAGATACTTACAGCTGGCAAGATGGCGCCAAGGACAATGGCTTCCAGAGGCAATCTGAGGCCCACAGAGGGTTTTGGAAAGGCATTATTGAAGTCTGTGTGCCCCGGCAGAGACAAAACCTACCAAAGGACCCTATGCATAAACTTACTTGTCGTCTGGTATTAAAACGTGCTGAAGAGACAAAATAAGGATCGTAAGGCTTCCCAGTGAGAAGGTTGTTTTAGGAGAGAGATTTAACTCTGAACAATGTGTTATGGGAAATGAATCAGATACATAGACCCAGGCCTATGGAAATGAAAGGTCAAGACATACTCGCTAAGTTCATGGGCAAGTAGAAAGGGGCAGGGAAGGCTATAAGATTTATACCAGGAAACAATGTCAGTGCACTGTAAAAAGGAAGAATGCATTGTCTTTTCTGATCACACAATGATAAAAACCAAAAGGAACTCTTCAAAGTCTGACGTGGTCAGCACAATGGAAGAAAGAGAAATATCCAGTACTCACAAAATAGGTGATCTGCCACAGACAGCATGGAAGGTCAGCACTTTTGAGAGAAGGAATCATTGTCAGCAGGAGTGATCTAAGACAGTGAAGACCTACTGGTGTCTTTCAGGTATTATCATATCTTTGCTGCTCCAAATCTTAAGGCTACTCCAGCTGGTATAGGGAGATGGGTCCAAAAAGGGCCATTCATCCCTCCTCTTCATCCCTTTACCCTTTCCCAGCCTCAAGCCTATCATGGAAAGCCTCCCTTCAAAGCAGAAGATAGGGCAGGATTCTAGCTCTCAAGATGGCTGTCCTGATGAGTAAGACCTGGAGAACCAAGGAGTTTACTAATATGCAAAAATATTCAGAAATAGGACTGACATGAAAATTAAGAAACAATTATTAGTTAATAACAGCTCTCAAAATTCTTCCTTACCACTGACAGCAGAAATGGTGAGCTAGCAGTATGGAAAGAATTATTCGCCAATATTCTCTATTGAATTTATATTTTTCAAAAGTAATCATGCTATGTTTAATTTCCTTTAGAACTCCTTCATCGTAATTAAATTTCAAAGCTTTAACGACTAATCTCTTTTGTGTTATTTTCCCAAACCACACAGGGAAACAGGGGAAGAATCCTTGCTGTGAAGCAGAGCAGGCAGGCAGGCCTTTGCCAAGCTCTCCCTGAGGGCTCTGGATTCTGATTTTATATTGATTTTCCTTCATGTGGACTCTGAAGACGTATCTCACTTGTTTACAATATATCATAATTAAAAATAATTTATAAAATGAAATGTCACTAAAATCGTTAATCAGAAGACAGAACAATGATGTCGGGCAAGCTTGAGGCTCCTTTGTGCAAAGGTTTGGGGTTTGTGCAGAGAAAGTTAGTCCTCAAATTATGCGGTGCTAAGATTATTAAGGGGCGGGACTTAATGGGGGGTGGTTAGCACTAATGGAGTTTGCTTGGTGCCAGGGTTAATTCTTGCAGAGGCTTGCAATTGCAGCGTGAGCCCAGCTACTCATCTCTCCATGCAATTTCTCCACCTCACACATAATTCTGCCACTGAAGTCACTTCCTCTATGAGGTCTTCATCAGAGCAACCCAATGGATATTATGCTCCTGTGCCCCTTGGAACCACAAGCCAAATACACATTTTTCTCCTTATAAGCTACCCCACCTGAGTATTTCATATAGTGACGGAAAGTGGACCAATATATTTTTATTATTTTTGTCCCACACTCATTCTATTGGCTCCTGATGGGTGCTGGCAAATGATGAAAATATTTGGCACTCTTTGTTCTAACCCAGTTATATCCGCCTGTGATGTCCAAACAAGGAGTATCGAAAGATCACTGCTGTCACAGACAGGAAAGCATGATATCTTTTCTTCATGGCCACAGAATATTTCATTTCACAAAGACCCTGCTCCAGCCTAGGGCTTCAAGATATCAAGGTCCCTTTTAGTATCAGTGTCCCCAAAGCCTCCTCCAGCCCTTGCTTGCCTCTGTTTGGCACCTATGCAGTGGTCATAGAACCCACTCTGCTTTGGTGGTTCCCCAGATTCATAGGGGTCAGAAAAGATGCCTTTTGTGGGTCATCCTTTTATCTGTGATACCTTATAGCAAAGAGATGCAGGCTAAAATCAGAAAAAAAGGCAAGTGTATATTAAGAAGTCTAGGTGAACCAGTGGGAAGCTGCTAGATGCTAATGGAAGCACATGGTAAATTTAATCCTCTCCAAATTGTGTTACCAACCCAGGAACCTTACCCAATCCTCTCAGACTAGCGCTTTCTGGGTTTGGTCACATCAGTAAGTAGTATTTACATGGTTTGACTCAGTTACTCACTATATCCAACCATAATATAAACCATCACCGTGAGTCACATCTCATCAACCCAAGTCAATGTGGCCCAAGGCCTGAGGTATACCAATAGGAAAACAGAAGATGCCAGGAGCTGTTACAGAATACAGAGCACATAGGGCCTGAACAGAGCACCCTGCTTCATGGGATCTTTGACATCAGTATCTACTTCCTCTCCATAGTTCAGAGGCCTTCAAACTCTGTGACTGCAATGTGCTTTGATGTGACCTGTCCAAAACCAAGCCAGGGGAGCATGAATGGAAAAGGGCACATGAGGTCTCATCCCTACCTGAGGAGCTGTGGTGGCTGATAGTATTGGTGAAGAGAAAGACAATTTTCCTCAAGGATGTGGCCCCTGGTAGATTCTTATGCTGTGCCCATGCACATAGGCAGCACTGACTGGATTCAATAGGTTAAAAAGGAAATAAAGAAGAGAATATGAAGTTGAAGGGGGTGTGAAGAGAAGTAGTCTATTAAGAGGAAGAGGAGGGAGTGAGGAGTGTGCATGATCAAAATATATTGTGTGTATATATGTGTGTATGTTGGATGTATGTATGCATTATAGTATTCAAAGAATAAATATACTTAAATAAAACAAAATACATTTTATATTACAAAGCAGTAAATACTCTCTCTCTTACACACACAAACACATGAACACTCACACACACACACACACACACACACTCCACGGTATTCATGGCCAACCTCAAAAATACAACCACTTATTCTGCTAACAACCATGTACTAGGCACAGTTTTGATTGCATTTTATTTTCTTAAGCCAAACATGACCTGATAAATTAATCTCATGGCCTTCTAATGTGTCACCATCTACATAATAAGACAAAACAAATGCACAAGGGGATTAAGACATTGAATGTGCTAAGCATCTCAGAGCCATTCTTTTCTAGAAAGGGCAGCCACATTCATCACCATGGTGGACTTGGGCTCATTTGTCACGACAGCTGATGGGAGAAAGGACATTGCATAGGTCAACCAATGCTACAGGAAGAAAGGGCTGTCCTGCTAAGCCATGTAGACACAGGCTCGGGTCCCTGATTTCAGTGTAGGGCAACATTTTCCTCTAGCTCCTTCCAAATTATTATTTGTATTGCCTCTGCTGACCCATCCCACCAACAGCAGCTCATTCACCTGGATCCTTTTCTTATGAAGGTTTCTTTATTAAACTTGTTATGTATCTCAGGGCCCTCGTGGTTTTATATACCTTCTCAGATGAAACAATAGGAAAACTACTTAGACAATGTAGGTTAAGTCCTGATACGCCAGTCATTATCACCACTGGGAACTACGGTTTAAAGGCATTTGTAATGACTAATTTTTGTCATCTTGACTGGATATAGACTCTCCTGAGACATTCTGTGTAACTTTGAGAGTGTTCCCAGAGAGGTTTAACTAAAGTGAGAGGCCTACCCTGAATGTAGCCAATGTCTCATAGGCTGGAGTCCTGGATAATACAAGGAGAACACAAGAGCATCAACCTCCATTGCTCTCTGCTTTTTGACTACAGATGCCACGTGACCCACTGTCTTATGCTCCTATTGCCCTAACATCCCTCTGGTGATGACTATATCCTGGAACTGTGCGACAAAATAAACCCTTCCTTCCTTGAGTTGCTTTTGCCAGGTCTGTTGCCACAGAAACAAGGAAAGTAACCAATACAGCATCCTAGGATTCCTAGGATTTGTGGTTTTAAGACACTCTTCTTTCCATAATAGTCTGGAGACTAGCAGATGTGAGTGACGGCATGGGACATATATGGCTCTGCCAAATGACCTTATCTGTAAAGTGATCTTGCTGGATTATGTGACCCTGAATGACTTCAGTTCATACTCCATAAATCAGAGTTTAAATTACCCATCTACAACATTCTAAAAGTATCATCAATGGAAGACAAATGATCAAAGATGGCCACACACAGCAAAGCCCTCATTCCTGGGAGAAAAGCTTTCTCCATTTATAAGACTAAGGAACTATGTATGACAGAGTAGGTGACAAAATGCACATCAGAATGGCATTCTGGCATGAAAAACATAAGAAAAGAGGTCCCCAAGACTCTCTCAGCCGCAGAGGCCATCAGTGAGCCCCTTGGTGACTCTACTGATGAACATTGCCATGCACCCTCAGACAGAAGCCTGCTCATCCAGCCCTGTGGAGGTTACTCTGCCTTTGTTCGGAGAGCAATGCTCCAGGGACATGGGTGTGAGAAAAAAAATCAAACCAATCATCTAATAAATCTGTTCAGCCTGCAACAAGCTCAGGCTTAGAGAACATGCAGCAATTTATTCAATTACCATCAATCTCCTACAACATGATTTGTGGGGAATGAGGAAACTCATACACAGAAAAGTAGCTTTGATGCTTACAACACTCCTCATAGAGACATCCACTCACCAAACTCTGAATCAGGCTGCTGACAACACACACTGCGTTGATTGATAGCTATGTGGTGTGCCAGGCTTAGTCTTTTAATTCAAGCCATAAACACTATATTCATTCCCGTGATTCCTTCTCACTCATAACTTTATAAAAAAAGAGATTCTTTTACCACTGAGAAGGGAATGGTATTGATTCTATCATAACTTCCTCCTGGGGCCACCAGTGTGAGTACATCTTCCCATAGCTTCTATAACATAATAGCATCAGTGCTCACAGGTAAGTGCTCAAAAGCAGACCTCAACCTGGAACAGCTACAGGCAAGAGACCTCACATTCCCCAGCTCCCTAGAGCTGGCTACATTTATTTCTCATGGAGGTAAATCTTTTGTCACTACTTACTCCATTGTGAAGTGATTTTAAAAAAAATCTAAAATATTTTACGAGAGTAGTCTTTTGTATGTCCAAAATTGATTTCAGATTTTTTTCTTGATGACAAGGCTTTAAATATAGTGACTTTATGAGACAGAAAATTCCCTGAGTTTCTGAGACGCAAAGGGTTGTACAAAAACGCCCTTATCATTATTTGTGAAACACAGATGAAGAAGAAGGAAAGGAGAGGAGAGAGGGGACTGGGAGGGAGGAGAGAGGGAGGAAAAGGAGAAAGAAGAAGGAGGGGAGGGGGCGAGCATAGGAAGAAGGGATGTAGGGGAATCCTCCCTGCTTGTTTGATGCACAGGGCTATGTGAAAGCCAGAACTCTGACCAAGAGCAGAAAGGGTAAGTCTACAACCTCCGATGGCAGGTTGAGGACTCAGCGCTTCAGACTCCCTACAGCTCCATTCATGGACTAGCTAGGATTCGATTAGGCCTGAGGATCAACATTCATAACTGAGGAGTCAAGGTCAGCTCAGCTCCAAGACCTGGATATGAAGCCTGCAGCCACTGGAGGCTCCGCCCACTGAAAAAGTAAGGGAATGGTCAAATCTTGACCATAGGCCAGATCATATCATAGTCCATGTGCAAACCAAATAGCAGGAGGCATCTCTGCCCCTTGGGCCTAAGTGAGAGCTAATGGCCTATGCCACCTCTGCCTGCCTTGGCTATGGGCGGATCTGTTCTCTGATATTCCAGACTAGTTTTATTAAATATGTAATATATCACCACAAATGTGTGCTACACTGCCTGACATCTATGGCTAACTCTGGGGCTGGCTCTGCTCTCTGATCTTCAGTAAAACTTTATTTGATAGAGCAAACACAAAGTATCACCACACACTTCCTGCCATAAGTTGCTTGTCAGGTACTCCACAGCAATATAAAGAGTAACCAATGCTTTCTGCTTTTACGCATGTGCCAAGGTACAGCTGAAAGCCTAGTACATGCCCATCTTCCACACATACTGGAAGGAAAGAGAATATCTCAGCATAGCATGGCATAGCAATGGGGCTCCACATCAGAAAGATGGCCGGGCTGCTTTGTAGCAAGTCTCCTAAAGTTTTCCCAGTTTTATATGAAGAAGGGTACAAGTTTATATGGGAGATGGGAAGTAGGCCCTTCCCACCTGGAGGTGCTCCTGGAGCCACTCCCCTTGGGGATGGGTCATCTCACTTGAGAACAGCCATCCATGTGGGAAAAAGTCACCTCTCCTGGAGAGGATTATACTGTATGGGAAGGGTTCACCCAACATGGGGCAGGTCATCCTATGTGGTGAGGAGACATCCCACATAAAGATGCCACTTGAGGAACTTTGTTCCACCTGAGGAGGTTGTTCATCCCACTTGGAAAGGTATCGTTCTACTTGGGGGGGGGGGGGAGGGTTATTCCGTGTGAGAAGAAGTCTCTCCCATGTGGTAAATGGCCATTTTACCCAGGGATGGTTCATCCCATTTGGGAGGGGCCACATACCAGGAGTAGGGCAGTATTCTGTGGGAGAAGGGCTCTGCAGAAGCACACCATGTGCTGATGAATCCCTGAGTCCTAATGTCCTCTCTGTGAGGATGGATGGGAACTGAGCTGAAGGGAATTATGGGAAATCTACCTACAGCTGAATGACTTTTCATAGGCTAGGATCTGATGAGAGCCCCTGCATGATTTCCTGCCCTCATTCCCTAAGTAGAAACATGGTAAATGTTCACTTGGTCACAGAAGCTGCCATGAGGCATGTGAGTGGTCAATACTAACTACCACTAGATATTCCTAGAACCCTGAACCCTCGCCAGGTAGGAGATAGGTAGGAGCATAGGATCAGTGCTGCCAGAGATAGCAGGGTCCTTTTCTTTAAAGTCTCTCTATGGTGCTGACTCTTACGGCCTGCTTTCTCTTCTTGTCTGTACCTGATGCTTCCCACAGACATCAGTTATCTTCCAGGTTGGTCATAAACTTCCTGGTGAAATGGCTCTTAGCTGCTTTTATCACATTCTGCCACAGTGGAGGGCTGATTGCTACATGCCTATGCACTAATTCACCATGGAGCTGTGTCTTTTCCAAGCTCTGTCTTTGCCCTTCATCACTGCACAGACCTTCTTAAGGACTTGACTCCCATTTCCTGCCACTTAACTGGGCATAGCTCTGTCCTCACATGATCCTTCTGCCTGTTTTTATCCTTGCTTTGCATGCTGCACAGCTGCTGTCTGAGCCCACTAAGGTCAGGGACTCTGTATCTTCCCACCCCTTGCAATGAATGTTCAGAGTCTTGGCTATGCAGGGGGAAGCTAGCCCAGAAAGAACACTAGCTAAAATGCTCCAAATACAACAGTGGCCAAGTAGAAGAGAAGATTCTGGATAAAACAGAGAGGACTTGGCTCTGCTGCTCTGACTGTGACTCCAGGCTATTCTGTTCACAAGTACCATCTTCAGGGAAAAAAAAACAAAAACAAAAACAAAAAAAACATTAGCTTTAGGCCTCTTATGTTCCATAGGGCTCCAAGTCAATGCCGGCCAGTGCGCTTTCTACATATCCCTCTGCATTTCCTCCAGACTTGCTCCCTCCCCTGCCCTGTTCCCTGCTAAGCACCTAAGATTCTGTAAGCAGGTCTTTATGAACAATATTGGCAAGGGTTTCATTTCAAGAGAAATTTTAGACTGTGTGCAGATAATTCAAGATGTAAACAAGTCAAGCCAATGCTGAGCTCCACATCTTAGATAGCAGATCTGCTGTGTGTGGAGCTATGTGTGTGAAATGTCACGAAGCCGGACCTGAAACCCATGGTGCCAGTTGCTCTGCATCCCAAGGTGTGTCAAGTAAGAGCTACTCAAGTCAAGCTACTATGTCCCCTGCACAGCTGCTGAAAGACCCACCTGGCACCAGACTCTGGGATAGAAGAGGTTCCCATAGAAACCAGCAAGCAAGGCTGCAGGGATCCACATCTAAGGTCCCACAAAAGCCTTTGCCTGGCCTCAAGGAAGACTAAATTTTAATGGGACTATTAACCATTATTACCTTGGCTGTGGTTACTCAACAAAGGTTTTCCACAGGAAGAAAACAGAAGTGGGGGGAGGCCAGTGTGATCATTATTTGCCAGCTATTACTAAATCAATAACAACATTATCCTGAGAATTTGAGACGGCCACATTATAAAAGTGTTTATTCTTCACACAAGTCTTTAACGGCTGTGTTCACTGGAGAGAGAATTTAGAAAACAATTCAAGTACTTTAGATGTGCTCCTAGCCTTGCAATAAAACATCTCTGGAGACACAGTGATAGCTCCTGAATCCAGTGACACTGCCATCAACCATGGAACCAGGGGCTGCAAATAAACAACAAAGAAAGGGACATGGCAGAGCCAGAGACATATCTGATGGCAGCTGAAGGGGATGAGGGGAGTCCAGCCTTAGACAGGATATTTACTTTCCTTTTTAGAAATGCTGTGCTATTCACAGAATTCTATTGAAAAAAGATTACAAACTCTTAGCAAGGTGGGCCAAGGTAAGAAATAATATTCCCATGAGATTTCAACAATCAAAACGCACAGGGCTCAGCAGATTACTAATATTAAGTAGATGCATCACAGATAATAAACACTGGGATCGCGTGCATCATTCATCTGTGTATAGATGCATTTTAAGTAGGTTTTTTTTTTTAACTTACTGTATTTGTTTTATATTTTCCTTGTTTCCTCTTTTTGAAGCTGCTTTAAAGGCAGAGCAGGAGGCTTTGAAGTTAAATAGGAAGTGAAATGGTGCAGTTCTGGTGAGGGGTGAGGATGCCATTCTGAACTCTTTCCTATCCCCTAGGATCACTCTTAATTAAGAACAAATGGGCTCAGGAGGAGCCTCGGGTCTGAGCTGAGTGAAGCCCCCAATCTACATTCTGCTCATGCAAATGAGCTTTCAGCCCTGCTTCTAATGAGTTCAAGTTCACCTTGATTTCCTCTGAGCATAAAGAGCAACAAATGCTACTTTTAATATCACAGCCACCCTGTGCCCTGAGCATGGGAACTGCCTGGAAGGTTCCTGTGAGTGATGTCATGGTTACCATGGTACTGAAGGCCCAGACAAGCTGGGATGGGAGTTGCTGGAAGACAGTGAACTGTTCTTTCTGTCCCAGCAATGGGACCATCGTCTGCCTAGACTACAGGAAGAGCTAGTGTCTGCTCATTCAGGAGAACAATAAAGCTGTGGGTTAAGACCCATGGTAGATTGAGTGAAATTTTTTGAATGAGCGAAAATGGCCTCTGCCATTTGCCCTCATTCATTTCCAGTGTCTCCCTCTTAGTCCTTCCTCGTGTGTCTTATTAAATATGCTCCCTATGCCTGAGAATGTAGCAGGAGCCAGGCTGCACTCTGAGATACTACAATGGACCAAACAGATATGCAAGGCCAATGTCAAGAGGAAGCAAGCTCTGGCTGGAAACCAAGTTCAGGGGGCCCACAACTAGAGGGGAGGCTTTCAGTGGCACTGCGGGGGTGGATGACTACAAACCACCCTGCTCTGACTCCTACATGTGGTGGTCCCTGGCTGGTCCTCTGAGAATGTATAATGGGGGGGGTCTGGAACTGTAGGGCAAAGCCCAGCTGTGTCCTGCACCCTGGGAAGAGTGGTAAGATGAGGGCAGAAACTAGAGAAAAGGCAGGGGTCCAGCTGTTGACCATGCTTCTGAAACCTCTTTCTGCCTGTTCTACTGAGCTTTCCATGGACAACAGTCTCCTAGTGTTTGATCTAATGGAGTTCAAGTGTCTAAATGAAAGAAACCTGATCACCATGGAAGCAAATGCTCAGACCCATCAGAGTGAGTGTCCCGAGTCTCCATTATGCCAGCCAGGCATCTTGAGCTGAAGATCTACAGGGCTTGCTGTTGAACAGGTTCCTATTCAGGCTCTGAGCAAGGGCACTACCCTGAGGAGGCACCGGGTGATCTGAAGGGAGGTTTTGTTTTCAGAACACTGAAGGCATAAGGCTGCCTGTGAAAAATACAGAATAGCCAGCATTTGTATTATTTTGCTCAGAATAGGAAGGCACGAAACAGCACATATATAGTTACAGATGAGGTTGGCCTTGAGCTGGTATAGATTTGGAACATTATGTAGATGGAGATGGGATCTCCCTGAAGAAAGACATGCTCCAACCTCCAAAGCTTCTGTACTACCTATAGATCTTAGCACTGAGGGAAATGACCAAGGACCTGTCTGTCAGGGCCTCCTTATCTATCCTGTGCTTAATAAAATGCTCTAGGCCCAGTCTAGTTACGATTGCCTTCCTGGAATTAGACTGTTTGTGACAGAACCTGAGGACTAGACAGAGAGCCTCCAGGCCAGGGTGAGCCGAGGCAGAATGTGAGCATCTGAGTGGAGGCCTGAGGGTGAGAGGGCCTTCCCTTTACCTTTCAGTCAGACCCAGAGCAGAACAAAGCTCAGACTTCCTTCATTTAAACTCCAAGAATCAAGCAATTATTTGAAATGGACTCAGAAGACAGGTTGCATTTTGTCCCTCTTATAATCTGAGTGAATCTCCGAAGTGAATGGAAGCAGAGGAGAGCAGGAGAAATTGTATGTCAGTCAAGATAGGAGGCCCAGATGGGAATACAGAGCAGTAGCTCTCTGAGAGATAAAGGCAGCAGCCATGCTCCTAGCTGTCTCCCTGAGATCTTATCACACCCGGGACCAGTCTCCATTTACATGTGAACAGTGAGACTTTCACAATGTCTTCCCAAGTTTTCCCATCCAACTCAGCCTTCTCTCTTAAGAATACTGGAATGTATGAATTTTCAACTCTTTTTTAAAACAAACAAACAAAAATCCCAGGAAGGCTTAATTTTATTTACTGTCTATGCATGTCTGTGCACATCCATGCAGGTGTCCATAGAGTGCAGAAAAGGCTACCAGAATCTCTGGAACTGAAGTTACAGGCTGTTGTGAGCTGACTAATATGAGAGCTGATAACTGTCTGAATTTGCATTTTTTCATCACCTCTCCCAGCCCTGAACCTGAAGGTTTTGTAGACTAAGAAGCTAATTGGTTCCTTCATGACTTACCTTAAACTTCTCTCTATGAAAGAATCAAGATTCTGCAACTTGTTGAAACCAAGACTAGAGTAATCAAACATAAAGTGGAAGAGACTAGTATCCCTGGTGGCCATATTTACTCTCTCACTGACAAACCTGAGCAAGACTTTTGCAAACACCATTTTCAGAAATATGTGTTAGTGGATTACAAACAATACAGTTGTCATTATAGAACCTTCACCCAGAAACCGATGGAGGCAAAAGCAGAGACCCATAGCTAAGCACTGGGTCAAGCTCTCAGGCCAGCTGAAGAGAGAGAGGAGAGATAATATGAACAAATGGATCAGGATCATGAGGAGGAGACCCACAGAGATGGCTGACCCAAGTTCACTGACCCTAAAATGACGGCTGAGGAACCTTCATGGAAAGGAACTAAACCCTCTCAGGGTAGACGACAGTAGAACAGTGTGGGCAGTTTGTGGAGTCTCTTGCAGTCAGATCAGAGCATATTCCTGGTGCATCAACTGGCTTCTCAGAGCCCATTCTCTACAGAGGAAGACTTAACCCAGCCTTGATACTGGGGGCAGGACTCAGACCTCCCTCAACTGGGTATGCCAGACCAAACTGACTCACCGTGGGTCAGTTCTTGGTTCACCTTGGGTCAGTCAGATACTTCTTTGCCCTCCCCCGGGGAATGGATGGAGGAGATGGGGTTTGGGGAGGCTAAGGAAGGACTGGGAGGAAGGGAGGGAGGGAGGGGGAACCATGATGGGTACGGCAAAAAACTTGCTAAATAAAAAACATAATAAAGGTAAAACAAAACAATATAGCACCTTGGCTTGGTGGCAGAAGGGAAGCACAGAAGCCATCCTGAGCTCTCTGCTCAGGGATGCTTCTAACCTGTGCACAGACAGGTGCAGAGGACCATGCAGAAGCAGGGTCACAGGTGGGAGAAGCAGAGATCAGAGAGTCTGTTGATGCAGTTGGACCACCTGGTCCAGTGACCTACCTTGGGTGCACATCCATCTGAACAAAACCTGAAAAGAAGCTAAAGGGTCTGAGCTGTCAAACCAAGAAAATAACACCCCTCCCTCACCCCAACAGGAAGTACGTGTTCCTACTAAGCTTTAAAAATTCAGGTTCTAAAATGGAATTCATGGTGTGCTGCAGTCACCAAGAAGAAGAAGAGAGTTCTGAAGAACAAACAGAAGATGGACAGAATAAAGAAAAGACTTCTCTAGCAGCCATCTCCATGGTTCAAAGACTTAAAGGAAAAGGTGTACACAAAAACTCCCATTTTCAATGGGGTTGTTTGTCCTGTTATGAGTGGATTCTACTATGTTTCTTATATCTTAAATATAAGTGTCTGATCAGGGGCAGAATTCACAAGAATTTTCTCATGGAAAAAGCTGGGTGGTGCTGGTGGTCCACGCCTTTAATCCCAGCATTCAGGAGGCAGAGGCAGGTCGGTCTCTGTCTTTGAGGCCAGCCTGATCTACAGAGTGAGTTCTAGGAAGCCAGGATCACAGAGAAAATTTGCCTTGAGAAACAAATAAAAAAGTCAGTAAAAAGAAGCTCTTCCATAGCAAAAATGAAGTAAACAGGGATGCTGACTCTTGTTGCATAGTCTGTGCATGAAGCCTCTCCCATGCTCTATCTTCTGCCATCCCAGGAGTGAGTGCATGTCACTGTGTCTTGTTGTGTATGAGGACCTACTCTATCCTGCTATTGTAACTTAAATGTTATATCCACCTTAAGGAAAAGAAATTTGTTTAAACACTTTCATACTGTTTGTCTTTTTCAAGCCAACACTAACCACTCCTTTAGACTTAGTTTCTAATCTAATTATTCCCTTTTATGTGCCTGTGCATATAAGCACATATGTGCAGATGCCCAAGGAGGTCAGAATAGAGCATCAGGCTCCCTGAAGCTGGAGTTACAGGTGGTCCTGAGTGGCCTAACATGGGGGCTGGAAAAGCATCAAGTGCTCTTAACTGCTGAACCATTTCTCCAGCCCTGCTCTAAGTAAGAGAGTATTTTAAGTAAAGAGAAATGCCACAGTAGAGAAGATAATACACAAAATAAGGATCCCTTGTCTTGGATAACATATTATTAGTAAAAAAGGCAAATTAGTTTTAATCATTTCTGAGCTCATAAAGTTCACAAAACAGATTTATTTTTTAGGTCTCACAGCCCACTTTAAAAAGAGTCCGTCCCGTGGCCCCCCCCCCCCCCACCTCTCTTGATGCTTAGATTTCAGCTGCCTACTGTGCTGCGGAATGATGTAAAGACAGAGCTCAGAGTGTAAACCCAACACACCACAAATCAAGCAGTGGGGACCCACTGAAAACACCATAAAAGAGGCCAGCTTTCACTGCGGCTGAGGTGTGGGCTCTGAGCATGTATTTTTCATGACTAGAAAGTAGGACAGGCATCTATCCCACCATTGACAAGCCAGCTACAAAATCTCAGGAAGAGAGTTAGAGCCCCATATGTTCCTGTCAGAGTTTTCTTGGAGAGAGATGTTTGTGGCTCTAGGGAAACTGATTAGATTAGCCAAAGGAACACTGTAAGGATCACCCTGTACCACTTTGCATCATCCATCATCCATAGCACACTGTGACCTGGGTACCATGAAACACAAAGCACTGTTCATAGCACACTGGTACTTGGGTACCTTGTACCACACAGCAACCTCATGGTTAGGCTGGGACTTAGGTACCATGAAATACAACATTCTCTGTGGCACATTTGGATATGGGTACCCCGCCCCCAAAGCACACTCCATAGCACACCAGGTGCCATATACCCTGCAAACCCTCTGTGGTCCATTGCTGTCACCTCCAATGACTTCACTTTGAGCTGCTGCAGTCCACACCTTTGGTTATCAGCAGTTTTGACTGGGAAGGGAGCCAGCAGCTCCAGAATTTGAAATGCCAAATAAACAAAACCAAGTGCCATTCTTCAAAGCTTGTTTTGCCAGGAACCAAATGGAACTGGGCACAAGCCTGGCACAGGCAAGCCTGTTCTTAGCAGGATTCCAACCCAATTGCGCAGTTGGGTTTTATAAAAATTTCTAAACTCTGGTCCATTTCAATGACCTCAGTCTAAATCTCTCCAAGGTAAGAGTCTGTGCCAGTCATCACCGATAAAAATAAAAGCCCATTTTAAAAAATGAATTACAGAACCATTCTAAGCTCAGTGTTTCGATTCTATCTAAATCAATACCATGGAAAGAGGGAGTCCCTGAGAGTGGGACCTCATCCCATGTTTTATCTTCTGCTTTAAAATAACACAAAGTATTGATATGTGATGGGCTCATTAATTCACGAAGAGTCACTTGAAGCAGCAGGCCACAGAGATAAAGATAAATCTATGATTCTGGTTTAATTGATGGATTTGGCTCCAACTGCCTTTATTTCAGACAGTACCTGAGCTGTGGTCTGGGCAGGGGGTTTCTGGACTCTATTTGATTTTGCAATGTACCAGGGCCTTCTGGGCTTCAGCTGTATCTGTCTATAGATTGCTGGCCTGGTATTGTGGATGAAAGTTGTGTGTCTGTATTTGCAGGGGCAGTCTCGCTGCATCCTGTTTCAGAAGAGCAGAGAAAGCACAGCTGGAGGAGAACTGCACTTGATTTGTATTCCTGATTTAGAAGCTTTTGACTGAAGGCAAAATCCTGACTTTGTACAAGCTCGGCTGCTTTGACCTCTCAGAGGTAAAGCCAGTCTTGGGGCAAGAAAAGTCAGGTACTAAACAAACCTGAGAAGGAAACCAGAGGATTCCTTTCCCAGTCCTTCCCTCTCCTGCACAGGCACTGCAGCCCACTTCCTCCCAAATCACCCAGGTGGCTTCAGGCAAGCGTGCCTCATGGAGATGTCAGTTTCCTTAGGTACATTATGTAAATTGGACAGAATACAGAAGATAAAGCCCTAGTATTTTGAAGGGTCTGGTATGTGGTTTGTATACACCTGCTGTTTCCATTCTCAGATTTTTTTCTTTTTTTTTTAATCACATCCAGGAATCTTTCCAAAGTGGGGGCCACATCAGGGTGAGGCTAGTAAACAGCAAAAGGCATAGGGTCCCTTTCCTGTGGGAGGAGAGTGTAAGGTTGAATAGATCAGCTGGGATACCAGGGAGGGGACTTCACATTCTGAGTCTGTGGTCAAGAATCCTCATTTTCTACCTTCACCGGTAAGAGGCCAGCCAGTCAGGCCTAAGATGTCTTCTACGGAGCTGGAGAGGAGACTTAGGGGTGCCCACAGGGGCCTAGGCACCTATTTCATCTCCCAAGTATCTTTGAAGGTTACCAGGCCAAGGTCAGTATTAGCTGTTGTCTTCCAAGGCGGCTGAGATCACAGTTGGGAACCTCAGGTGCTATTGAAGCTGCAGAGCTACGCTGTGCCATATGCTGCTGACAGGTGGTGGCTTCTTGGGCATACTAGGGGCTCTTAACTCCCAGAGGGACTGGCCTCTGCTGAGCTCAACTTGAAGAAAGCTATGGCCAGAGAAATGGAGCCAGCCAAGAGGAGCTTTTCTGAGGCGACTAGCTTCCCCAAGCACACAGGGGTATATTTATTTGAAAATATGTGTGTGAGAGGAGAGATTCATTCTATGAGGCAGGGAAATGGAGCCAAGTTCAAAAGGTTCTTTGGAGAGGAATGAGCTGGTTTAAGTAAGCAAAGAAACTATTTGTCTATGATAACAGGAACCCAGCAACTTTCACTAGGTATTGACCCCTTCTGATCAAGAAAAACCTACTGGATTTTTTCTGTTCCTTCTTGCTGAGACCAAATACCTGATAAGGAGCAACTTAAAGAAGAAAGGGTTCCTGTTAGCTCAAAGTTCAAGGTTACTCCATAGAATGTAACCTTGGTAGTAAGAGTATGAGGCACCTGGTCACTTTGCATCCACAGTGAAGCAGAGAGAGATGGATGCTGATGCTCGATGCGCTTTGCTCTTTTTGATCAGTTCAGGACCCCAGCCTTTGGAATGGAGCTACCCACACATAGGGTAGCTATTCCCAGCTCAATCACCTCAATCTGCAGTCTCTCAAGCACATGCCCAGAAGCTGTCTCCTAAGTGGTCTAGGTCTCACCAAGTTGATAAGTCAGGCTTAATTCTCACAGCTGTCTGAGGATATGTGTGGTGATAGGACTTTATCAAAGGAGCAAAAACATGGTGGTCCTGGAACATGGCATCAGCATGGCCATCAAAAGCTGGTTTGGGTTTTTTTCCGTTCTAGGTTTTCAAACAGCAGCTGGCTAAGGATGGACTGGTGCCATGGCCTTGGATTTGAATGATAGATAGCTCAAGTCCCTGTGAATCAGAGTGGTCTTTGGAAGTCACTTAAAGTCTCTTTTTCTGACTTTTTTAACTTGTAAAATGAGATGGAAATTGGCCTCACTGAACCACCAGTCTTGGGGGGAAATGCAAGAGAAAACACAAAAATTTTTGTTGTTCAGATCTCAGTGCCTTGAAGTCCTTAGCAATGAAAGAAATGCTAGTATGAAGTCAGAAATGTGGGTTATGTTCTTCTAAATATATAGGGAGAAGGCATGACCCAGACATACTATTGCATCAGGATGCATGAGCCACGTGACATGTTATACCTGAGTTCTACTCAAGGGAATGTAGGCTGGGGTGATGACTGTCCATGCCCAGCCCGGTAATAGCATACACTCACTCATGAAGTGGATGGTCCCAAGTTGTAAGGTAAGACCAGGAACATGGAAGAGATCATTGGGATCCATCTGGGTCAGTGCTTAGGGAGCCATTGTTCAAACGAATATATATCTTGACTTCAGCCATGGAGACAAAGAAATACTGGCCAAGAAAATTTTCCATAACAGCCACAACAGGCAATCTAACTACAGACATGATAAGTCTTAACTCTATGCATGTGTGTTTCATCTGCAAGAGAAGAACAATGTATTTCTATTCTCTCATAGGTGCCTTTATATATCTTCTTACTTACTATTTTTCCTTCCTCCCTCCTTCTCTCTTCCTCTCTCTTCTTCCTTCCTTCCTTCCTTCCTTCCTTCCCTCCTTCCTTCCTTCCTTCCCTCCTTCCTTCCCTCCTTCCTTCCTTCCTTCCTTCCTTCCTTCCTTCCTCCCTTCCTTCCTCTCTTCCTTCCTTCCTTTCTTCCTTCCTTCCTTCCTCCCTCCCTTCCTTCCTTCCTTCCTTCCTTCCTTCCTTCCTCTTTTTCTTTCCTCCTTGGTGTGAGTCTGTGCTGCCTGCCTGCTCTGAGGAGGAGTTGGTGGTTATCCCCATCTGGCTTCTCTCACAGAGTGCATGCCTCCCATGAAGACTCACTCCATGGACGTGGACATGACCCTCTGAGGCTGAAGAACTAAGATGATCCATTTAAGGTGGATAATAGTGAAATGAGTACCAATTGCCATTAAAAACCATCAGTATAGGGACTGGGGTAGGAGCCAGAACACACATCATTGAGGCAGAAGCAATGTGTTCCAAATGTTATCTATTAAAGTAGCACTGGCCCCTGGGGAAACGTCTGCACAACCAGCGGTTTTCCTCAGGGGCTTTGAAATGATGTCCCCTGTGTTCTTAAGGTTGAAGTGTGGGTTGGGACCTGTGCATGTAGTGGACAACACCTATGGCTGTCCAGTCAGGAGAGAAAGTAAGGAGAAGTAAAGCACGTCTGGAACGTGATCTGCCCTCCAAGTGGTAATAAGGTCCCACAAAAAAACTACAACTTGCTGTGTCTGCTGCTGCTGAACGTGGTGCTGATGATGATTTAGATGATGAGAAACTGCAGATAAAGCTCCAGTGAAGAAATCTGTATGAGATATTCAAGCCAAAGTGCACAAAAATCAAAGCAGAATGGAAAAAAAATCAAACACCAAGGTCAAAAGGTCAAGACTAAAACAAACAAACAGTTAAAAATCCTAAAACGCCTGAAGGACCCATCAGACTATAAGGCAAAATGAGTGTAGAGAAGGTGATTGTTTCCCAGAGCAGGAACCAAGTTCATCAGTCATATAAAAATTGCTTCCAGATGACTGAGCCGGAGGCTACTCAAGGTCTCTGGCAGTGAAAGAAACCTCTTTAAGAAAATGGTTTTAAACAGTTTGAAATATTCCATTTTACTTTATTTACTATAACAGTTGATATCTGGCTGTCCTTTCTATAATGCAAAGTGGTATCTTGCCCTACCACGCTTGATAAAGTTGTCCAGATTCCATTGTCAGTAATGTGCTGTCAAAAATGCCTGTTTATGTTAATGATAGGATTTCACCCTGTTGGTTCTAAGTATGTATGAGATGTTATGAGGAGACATAGAGAGAGAGGTGATCAGACATGGAAATGGGGGGAAGGACAAAAAGAGACGTGGAAAATAAACTCACTTTAATAAAGTACAAAAAGGGTCATTTCTTGCACACCAATATAATTTATTAAATTATTATTACCTAAAATAAAATATTAAATAACATGCTAAAAAGAATGGCCTTACTTAGTTAGAAAAATCCCTCCTCTGAAAAGAAAATATTTTTAAATCACCTTTCCAAATGGGTCAGTGTGACAAACGTCTTCAGTGACTAGACATGTCTAATTCCTATTGCGCAGACAGTCAATGGAATTGAAAAGAAAGCCCAACTATAAAATATTTATATTTCATGGAATAAAGTATTTCAAGCTCCGAGCCAGGTGTGGTGGCATTTTCTGAGTACCCAGTATTGAGGTATGTCTCAGAATTCAAGTCTACCTTTGTCTACAGAACAGCCAGGGCTACACAGAGGAACCCTATCTAAAAAGACAAAAAGAAAGAAGGAAAGGAAGGAGGAAGAAAAAAAGAACTAGAAGGAGAAGAAGAGGAGGAGGAGGAATATTTTGAGATCTGGAGGTAGATAACTACAAACCAGGAATGCAACAGCAACCAACTTATCTTTCAAGATGTATGAAGGAAAAGAGAATTGTAAATTATGAAACAAACTGAGTCAGTTCAGAGGGTTTATTGTGATAGAATAAGAGCCAAGATGGGGGGAGTAATTGGGAGCATCCTCCTAGTAGCTCCCCTGAGGATATTATCATACAGAAGAGAGCCTGAATCCCCTAAGAGGCTCTGGGCCTTTCCTTGGGTGGCAGGACCCAATACAGACATTTGATGGCTGACTTAGAAGTAGAGTGAGCTTTGAAGCTAATTATCACAAATACTAAGTGTTCTCCAAAGAGTGAGGCAGAAGCAATGTAAGAGTCCTCACAAGGGACCCAATCTCTTCAACCCCAGAGGGAAGACTTGGAGCTATTTACTTACCATAGCACCAAGGGGTGCCTTGTATGACCTAGAGCTATTCACACAGTGATGCCCAGGCCCGGGCAGACCCTGTGCCTTAGAATTCATGGGACACACAGGTTCTCGATGGCCTCTTCCTAAACCTCTAGGACTTTAGGAAGAATGACTTTCCTATTGGGTTAATGCAGTGAGACTGAAGCCCAGGCCCTTATTAAAGGAGGTGACCACACACTGGACAAGGGCAGGCTGACCCCAACTCTATCAAACCAAATAGCACTAGAGCCAAACAGGGTACTTGGGTGTGTAAGGGATGACCCCCTAAGAGAGTTATTTATATACAGGATGGTCATTAACAATAGTTAGATTCAACCAGAAAGAGCAAAAATTGGTTAAGATTCCATCTATATGTAACCTTCACTGACATGTTTTAGCTTTACACCATAAGCAATGTGATGCTAACAACTTGCATATGGTTCTTATATTGCATTAGATATTATGAGCACACTAGAGATGGCATTTAAATGGAATTTATACTGTATTTGCTATTTTCAGTAATATAGAGGTAGTGTCTAATGTGTAAGGGCATGAGTAAGGAGCATGCAAAAACAAGGCCATGTTACAGAAGGGACTGAGTGATGATGACATCATCTGGGATCCCTGGAACCAATCACCCATAGACAGAGAGGGATGACTGTAACTCTAGCCCTCGTGGTGTCCATGATGTAAGGGTCCTATGTCCCAGATCTCTAGTGGGAGACTGGGATGCTGAGAGATTTAATAACAAGCATAGTCCCAGCAGCTGTTGGGATAGGGGTGGGATTGTCTCTGCCAATGAGCATCAGGAGCTTTCCCTGGAGCCTGGTGGCTGGTTATGCAAGTGTTCACTCTGTCAGGGGAAGGGACTGTAGTTGGCCCTCTTTGTAACTTCAAAGGTAGCTCAATATAGCACATGAGCTCACTTGTGGGAACTCAGAAAAGCCTCTGGATACTTCAGAGATAGCAAGGCCAGTCTGAGATCCATTGCTGCAGCCAGCCACTTGAATTTCTTTCTTGCTTCAGCTCCAGTATGCCAGGTTCATCCTGTTGGATGGCTTGCTATCAGTTACTGCTTATTCTCATCAGCTTTGTCCACCAAAGGGCCAAGGAGAGTGTCAAGAGTCCATCAGTGTGACTCTTCATCACCGACCCTCCTTCACCTGTCAGGACCTTGAGCACTGACTGCTGGTCAAGCTTCTAATTGCCAGTTGCTCCCTAAGATCTGGTTTACTCTAGCCTTCCGCTAATGGTAGTCCATTCAACCCCTGAGCCCCAGGAACCATCCTGTTTACTAGGGCCAACTGGGGCAAGGCAGGTAGGGGTCCCGTAGTTCATGACCTGCAATATACTGGGCAAATGAGCAGCAGTAAGCAGCAAGTTTCCACCACAGCTTCTGCATCACTGATGGCTCTCCACCACTCCTAGAAATACATAGTATGAAGGCAAAGTGGGGTCTGCTTCTCTCCCTCTTCCTTCCTGCTGGTCTCCCCTTAACTCCCTCCTGAAATCCCTTCTTATCTCTTTTTAGCCTCTCTCATCTCCCTAATGTATTTTTAAAAAGATATTTCAAGGTGTGTGTGTGTGTGTGTGTGTGTGTGTGTGTGTGTGTGTGTGTGTGTGTGTGTATTCTGTTGCCCATAGCCACAGAGGCCAGAAGCAGGTTGGAACCTGGAGTCACAGGTATATGTGACCCAAACTATGTTGGGAACCAAAGGCTATAAGGGAAGCAAGGCTTCTTACCTGCTGAGTCATCTCTCCAGCAGGTGATCTTGAGGAAGTATGTGTTTACTAGCTTTCTCTATCTCCTTTTTTCCTTAAGCCCTTTCCGCATCCTTGACTGTTAGATGCTAGTCTGATCTCAAGGACTAACCACCAAATACCTTGTTCAGAGTTCTAGTCTGAGCTAGAAAAAATAGCTCCAGAAAAACCCCATAAGTGGATAAAAACAGTGCGCTGTATCAGAACTCTTGCACAGAGCCTGAGGAAACCCCCTGAGCAGATCCAGGCAGTTTGCTAAAGCTCTTGCACATAGCCCAAGGAAACCCTCTGAACAATTTCAGGCAGGGTACTGTAGTACTTTTGCAGAGCCTGAGGGATACCCCTTGAGTAGATCCAAGCAATCCACCTCAACACTTGCACAAAGTCTGCCAACTTCACATCCAGTCCAGATGTTATTCCATAATGAACAAAACTGTATCACAGAATAAATTACTTAGAAATTACGATATTAAAATATCAAAGATGAGACCTGAACAATATAGGCCTTTCCATTCCAGCTTTGTCTGTCAGGCATCAAAGACTTGGAAAGAAAAGAAATTTTCCCTGTGTTTGATACTTCTTTTCACAGAACAGGAAACCAAATTATTGTTTTAGTTCCACCCTCATTCTTGAAACCATGGATACACAGAGAAAGTGGAAGGTAACTGTGTCTTGTGGCAAAACAGACTACTGCGTACCTCTTTAAATCCATTAGCAACCATCACAGGGGATGCATGCACAGGGAACTAGGGTGAGAAAAACACACCTCATAAACATGATTTCTTGCACACAGCACATCATTTGCCCAGGTCAGAACTTGCAGATGGTCTCCATGTCAACTGTGGTTACATGATCCCTGAAAGCTGTGGGCAGAGATCTTGATAACCTTACAGAGACAATGAGATAAAGTTTCAGCTGGGGTAGGGAGATCTCAAGCTGTGGGTGCAGATGTTCTTCTAAAGAACAACTCAGGAGTGTAGGGAAGGATAATTTATCATCATTTCCACATATTCAAAGTTCAGAGTGCTGGGGAGATGGCTCAGTCTGTAAATGCTGCTCATGCAAATACGAGGGACCTGAGTTTGATCCCTAACACCTATGAAATTGTTGGGTGTGGTGATATGCATATCCATAATCCCAATGATGGGAGGTGGAGACAGGAGGGTTGCTGGTCAGACAGCCTAGCAGATATAGTGAGACCCAGGTTCCATGAGAGACTCTGTCTCAAAAAATTAGGTAGCATATATATATATATATATATATATATATATATATATATATATATATACACACACACACACACACATATATACTATATATATATTCTACTGATATTAACCTTTGGCTTACACACACACACACACACACACACACACACACACACACACACTCGCCATAAGCATGAGCAGAAAAAACTCTCACTGACAGAGCCCTATGTTCTGCCCTCAAACCACTCCCCCGGCACCTCCTTCCTTGATTCCTGTCAGTTCCCAGAGCTCTTCGCCCTCCATTCCAGGTATTAACTAACAAAACACCCTGCATATCTCCACTATCCTGCTCACCTATTTACAAAAATTTTCACACAGCTGTTAACCGGAGAAAACAGACTAGCAGCTGTGACTCCCTGTCCAGTGTCCCCATGAGCCATTCAGGTGGCAAGGTCATCTCAATCTGGAAGGCTCACTAAAGGTGGATAAAATTACCCCCCAATGATAGAAAGAAACCCCAAGAACAAAAGCTGGCTGCCAATGTCACAGTGTGATTCTGAACAATAATTTGGAGAAAACCCCACAATGGCATCGAGAGGTGATCGTGACAAAAGTTCAGATACAGGTGGCGTGGTATAGCATTTCCAGAGTCCAGGATTGCCAGTTGTATCAGGGAGACACTGTAATGGTTAAAGCGTAGTCATGGCACCTGTGCATCACATCTCTACCTCTGTGCTCTTTTTGGTCATCACAGTCCACCAGGCACTGTAGTATCTTCCACAGAAGGGATAGACAATGCTTTCCGATTCATCAGCCACGTGACTTGCCTGGGTCAGTATGAGATGAAGGGACCCAGTGTTGAGACCTTTATATGCATCCATTTGCTATTTTGTGCTTCTGCAGTGGCTTTGCAAAGCCCAGACTCAAGAGTAAGGGGAGGGGATTTTGTAGAGTGACCAAGTGGGTCAGCTGAGATACCCTGGCATATTCTGCCAAGACCAGGCCACTAGCAAGCTGTTCCATAAGCTGACCCATGAAGAAGCATGATCCAGGACAGGCCGGCTTAGGTGTGAGACCATTACAGCTAACTTTTATGGTGTCAAGCTACTGAGTACAAGGTGTCTGCAGGACAGCTTAACTGCCCAGCAGGCAGCCTGCAAAGAATCCCAGCATGCTGTCAGGAGCTTATCAGAAACACTCAGCTTTTATCTAGTATTAATTGATTTTGAGCATGGCTAAACTGATGTAATACCACTTTCTCTGTTAAAAAAAAAATTCATCTTTATTCAAAACTTTCATACCCAGGGGTTTAATTTCTTTCTTCAAATCTTGTTATCAGGGATGTGCACACTTAGCAAAGATCTGTGAGCTCTCAGCAGTCCTCTGGATGATGTCCCCGGACCTGGGTTGCTGGTTTGGAGTTCTAGGCAGGAGTGTCTGAAGTGTTAGCGGTTCCTTTCCCTGCAGCCACCACGGGTGTGACCTCTGCAGGTCTCAAAAGTTACAGTCATCCGTGTAGTTTTCTGATAAGGGTTCTGAGGAACCACACTGCATACATCGTTCTCAACCCTCTCCTTTCTCTCCTAAAGGCTTTGCTTTACCTCAACTCAAGCCCCTGAACTGTGTCACACTAGGAAAGTAATCTGCCATTTTGAGAAGAGGAAGGCCATTACATATGTCCGCAGTGTGGGGAGGTGCACTGGGCTCCTCTCTTTCCCAGGCAAAATACGGCATCATCGCATTCTCCTCCTTGGAGACACAGGGTATTATTGCATTTCATTGCTATGGGAAAATGCTTGAGACTGGTTACTCTATAAAAGTGTGTATTTAGTTTTCAACTTGGAAGGATGGAAACCAAATTAAGGCAGTCCTAATGGTCCAGCTTGTGCAAGAGCTCTCTTGCAGCACATATGGATGGACAGCATCACGGTGGCAGTGTATATATACCAAGGGGAAAAGTCATAGGGAAATAGGAAAGGGCAGAAAAACAGGCTTGCTCTGTGTGTGTGTGTGTGTGTGTGTGTGTGTGTGTGTGTGTGTGTGTGTGTGTGTATGTATGTATGTATGTATGTATGTGTTTGTATTGAAATATACATATATATGATTTGATTTTTCAGGATCTAACTGGATCCCACAAGCATAAATTTAATCATTTCCAACATCCTCCAGAATCCAACTTCCTGCCATGAGGTCCCATTTTTAAAGGGTCTTCCTGCCTTCTGGCCATGCTCAAGGCTGAGTCTCCAACACAGAAGCCCAGGAGGAACACAGTCCCTACAACATGGTGGTTTCCAGTTCTGCACAGACATTCCCCACTGTGCTCAAGCACCATGACAGAGAAGACAACATGTGCCACATGTGGCCTGTCCTCCCTCACCCCCTCCTCACATACCCAGGGCAGACATCAGATTCTGTTCCCAGTGAGATGGTTTTCATCCCAAGAGTCAACTCTTGACTGGATCTTTTCACATCCCAGCTCTGATTTGAGATTACTACAAAAGCCTGTGTAAAGATACTAGAGGTTTTACAAAGCATGGTTGTAGGGGAAGGTAGTCTACCAAAGAGCATTTGGTTGCTCTGCCAAGGTCCCTGGGTTCAATTCCTAGTGCTGGAGACTGAGCTGGGAAGAAGTTCTACAGTGCTTTTAAGATACCTACATTATCATAGGCATGAGACAAAAACATGACATCCAAATGATGAATGAAGCATTGTCAACTCCTGCGGGGATTCCTATATTTCAGAAAGCAGTTAATTTTGAGGCATAAGGTGGAGTGATACAGATGGTGAAGTTGGGAATGGTGGCATCTGGAGAGATGGATTGTGGTGAAGAGCAATTGCTGTTCTTGCAAAGGACTCAAGCTCAGTTCCCATAATCCACAAAGAAATGTTCCCAGCTGCCAGCAACTCTAGCTGCAGGAGATCAGATGCCTTCTTCTGGCCTCTCTGGACACCTACACACACAAAACACACACACACACACACACACACACACACACACACACACACACACAAATAATTAAGTAAATAAAAATAAAGAGAATTGGGGCCATGTCTTGCTTGTAGCAGAGCATCATTTTATCATAGAGGAAACTGTTACCACCCTGAGGAGTCAGATGGTTAATAAGCCAAATCTACTGTCTGCTCCAATTTTAAAGCTTATGTGTTTTCTGAATTCAGCAGTACATAAAAAGTTACAAAATCAGCAAAGTTGCAGCCACACACCTGTGACCAGCATGCAACAGGGCTATTTGATGGTTTCTCAGTAGAGCTGCGGAATTCAGGAGGATTTATTTATCTGCTGCTGACACCTCAAGCTTTGGAGCAGTCCTGGGGCTGAAGACACTTCCTAGAGAGCACGAGAGGCCCAGCACCCATGGGCCTGCAAGGGAACGAAGCGTGAGTTGCCTCCCCGTTTTCATCCTGCGGTGCCCAGGAGAGAACTTTGCTTGTTGACGGTCTGTGCTACATTCCAGGTGAGAGCTCGCCATTGGAAAATTCTGATTTTTATGTGTTGACTTGAGGGGAGAGAAAAAGGATAGAGAGAAGAAGGGAAGTGACAAGAAAAAGGAGAGAAAGATGACAGGAGAGGAGAGAGCAGGGGGAGAGGAGCCAAGAATAAAAGAATGGAGGATGAGATACTTAGAAGTAGAGAAAATCAACACAGTTTTAAACTGTGTTTTGCACATGGGCTTCCTTTTTGAAGAAAGATCTCTAGCATTCAACATTAGAGTTCATCCCTCCTCAGGGGATTGCAGCAAGGTATAGTAAGGCTAAGACATATGACTTCTTGATTAAGGCAGCAACTATACTTCATTAACACCTTCCTCCGAAGAAGGGTGAGACAGACATTCTCAAGAAGGATAAGAAGATGCTCTGACTGAGTGGTCTTTCAGATGAAAAGAGAATGTTATAGACCTTCCATGGCATCCTAGCTTCCATGGTACATCACTGCTAGCTGGTCTACAAAGATGGAAATGGTGAGGAGGGCAGAGTGGAAGTAGAGAGCAGATTCTCAGGCATCCTGGGAGGCTACTGGGATATGCATAGCATCTGACACCACTGTGAAGCATCTGTCTCCTTGATGGTCCTTTCCTTCTGGTTGGTCTAGACCTGACTTCACAGGTTCAGCACCCAGCCACCCAGACTGGCCTGCACACTGCATTATCTAAGGCAAGCCAATCAAGAGTCTAGTCACGGAGGTATGAGAATAGTAGCCTCTAGATTCCCACTGAGATTGGAGGTGGGAACTCCTACACATGAGACACCATCACAAATATGTAAACATTAGCTACTGGGACTATTTCTCCTGTTCTTCTAAACCCTCTTTCCTAAAGATGAACATATGGAAACCAAACACTTCCACAGCACCAGCATCAGGACCTGCTCACGTCAGGTCTGAAGCTTACATTCTCAGTTTTGATGTAGGGGTGGGGGGGTGAGGGGCGACCTGTGTCTGCAGGGACGACTTCTCACCTATTGAGAGCCAGTGAGAACCACTGCATGGGCTTCTTTCCAGGATGTCATCTTCACACCAGAGACAGCATGGGCAGCTAGGTGTCCCATCAACCTCTGCTTTCTTCTCTCTTAACTACAACAGTTGGGAGAAACCAGGGTTCTGAATGCAGATGTCTACTCTCTGCCAAGCTCTGCTACTCCGTAGCTTCTGTTCCAAGTTTCTGGCTTTGGGGCAACTTGTCCCACAGCTCTCTTATTTGAAATAAACATATTGTGCATTTATAAAACAGTGTTTAGGCTTTTTTTGGTAATTCCATCATTGGTTCTGCCAATCATCAACTATATGTGTTCAAAGAAAGTCTCATACCTAGAACCAACCTATTTCCTCATCCACCTCCAAAGCAAAGGCTAAATCTACAATGTACTTACTACAACCATCATTAAGCCAAGTTCTATAGTCTTGTTTTTCGAATTATTTTCTGCCCATGTTCCACCTTGGAGGCATGTGGAGTGTTCAGTGCCTGCCAGTCTTGTTTGGCACACTGGAATTAGATTCTGCATGTTCCCTGGTCCTTCATTATTGCCTCTGTCCCCATTTCCGATGACTAATCATTAGACCTAAGAGGCTCTAGAATCACAAAGTGACAAGTCGCAGACACACCTGTGAGGGATTATCCAGTTCTGATAAGTCAGGATGGAAAGGGCCGCTTAGACTGTACAATGGCTATTCTGTGAGCTGGGGTCCTAGAATGCATACAAAGAAAACAGTGAGCTGAGAGCATTCCTCTCTCTGCCTCCTGACTGTGGATGAAATGTGTCCATCTGCCTCAGACTCCTGCTGCCATGATCCTGGCCATGGTGGACTGTATCCTTGAACTGTGGGCTCAAAAAAGCAAAAAACGAACAGACAAAAAACAACTGATCCTTTCTCCCTTAAGCTGCTTCGTTGGAGCATCTTATGAGAACAACAGTGAAGGACCTAACATGCTTATGGAGTAAGTGTAGCCAGCACTCAGTGTGTGCACAATGGAAGACACCAGGGTTTTATAGTAGGTGTGGTATGCTGTATGACAGATAAAATCACTGAGCCCTCAAGGACAAGCTGAGCCTCATGGGTCTGGCAGAGGAGACAAGCTGGGTAGAGAAAGAGAGAGTGAAGGTAATGTTTCATAGAGTAACCATTGTTTTCTCAGTTCCCAATTCCCAAGCCAACTTCAAGTGAAGGCAGATGAGACCTGGGAATTGATTCTGAGTCTGAAACTTAACACAACGAACTCAGTAAGTCTCCCCAGGCCCCCTTCATCCTTTCCCTCATAACTACAGTATTGGTACCATTGGAGAAAGTCAGTGCACACCAAGAAACTATGCAGCTCAGGCTCCGGGGTCACAGGGCTCACACGGTGGTCACTGATTCTCACAGGGGAGTGTTGAGGGTCTGTGGACACATTATCCAGGCAAGCCCTCACAGGGAGAATGTGCTGTCAATCACTCAGGAAATTAGGACTCCCACAAACAATCCTCATCTCCTATTTTGAATTTAATGAGCAAAATATGTTTTTAATATTTATGATTTCATGAATTATATACATATATATATAATATGCATTTGTATAACATATACACACATATATAAAATGCTCTAACCACTGTCTTCTGACCCTTTATTCTCTTTCAACCTCCCACTCCCCCACCAAACTCTTTCTTTCCAAAAAGTTTTCCTCCTCCCTTGATGCCGTTTGAATTCATCTGTGACCTCTTGGACTCGAACAGGGTTGCCTGCCTGAGCACACATAGGGGCTATTTACTTGATAACAGTAACTTGCCTGCTGCTATCCCACTAAGCAATATAACTCCCCCTTCCCACACCAACCATTAGCTGTCTACGGTCCTCATGAGTCCCTTCCTATCCAGAACTCTGTGAGGGAGTGTATTTATTTAAAAACTACTAAATACTTACCCAAGGGGCACTGAGATGCAACAGAAAGTGTGATTGATGTATTTGCATCTCATGGTGCGCAGAAGAAAGTAAAAGATAGGCAGTTCTAGAAGCATCAACTATAATGCAAGATTTAGTAAGAGGAGACAGGGCCCCAAAATAGGAGCAGTCTTTAAAACTGCCAATGAGGCCCTAGGGGAGAATCTGCTATTACTTTGCTAAATGGACATAGTATTAAGCTGACTCTTAATGATTTATTGTTATGCCTATAGATGACTGCATCTCTCAGTCTTTATCAGAGAAGCTTCCATTTGCAGTCAGTAGAATGATACAGGTATTTCCAGAGGCTGAGTAGGCACACACTCAAGAAAAGCCATGATCACTAATGTCACTGTTCCTGAGTGGCCCCTCTCACCAACTGTGCCTCTTAGCTGAGAGCTACTTCTAGACCAACACCTGCAATGCTGCCAGGCCTGATGGCCCAGATGGCAAGTACTTCAGCCCTGTGGCTGTGGACTCCGTGATGAGGCACTCTGCATCACACTATTACTGGGGTTCTTAAGAGAGGCATTAACACGGAGAGCAGGAAACAAGGAGCCCACTGGCAAAGCAGCAGTCCGATAGGCCTTACTTTTTTGAGATCAAACTGTATCTGGGGTGTATCCAGAAACAGAGTGATGTCACACTCTGAGAGGATTTCAAGGAAACACAGAGGAGGAGCCCACCTGCAAGTGTAGGATTGACATCATCAAGATGTCCAAACTAAAGATCTGGGACCTTGGCTCTGGTCATTGCAAAAATGCAAGGGTGGGAGTATGAACCTTGAGTAAACCTCTTACTCCTTTTTAGATTTTCTTTTTATTTATTTAAAAAGTTTTTTCCCCATATCCATCACTTTCTTCCTCCAAGTCCTCCCTCAGCCTACCCCTATCCTATGCCCCCATCCCTTCCTCAAGGAGGGCAAAGAGTCCCAAGGTGAGTCAGTTCCATCTGGCATATCCAGTTAAGGTAGATACTCATCCCAGTATCAAGGCTGAGTTAGGTGTTTCCTCTGTAGGGAATGGGCTCCAAGATGTCAGTTCATGCACCAGGGATATACTCTGATCCTATTGCAAGAGGCTCCACAAAACTGCCACACCATTTAAAGGTCATTTACCTTTGGAGGGCTTAGTTCCTTTCTCTGAAGTTTCCTCAGTGATTATTTCAGAGTCAGTGAGCTGCCAATAGCTTGGGTCAGCTGTCTCTGTGGGTCTTCTCATTGTGATCCTCATCCCTTTGCTCATATACTATCCTCTCTCTCTCTTCAGCTGGAGCAGAAGCTCTCCTGGTGCTAAGCTGTGGATCTCTCTGCTTCTGCCTCCATCCATTCTTGGATGAAGGTTCTATAATGACAATTAGGGTGGTCATTCATTTGATATAGGGGAAAGCCTATTTAGGTACCCAGGATTTTAGACATAAAACAAAGAATAACCAGGAGGCAAAACACAACCTCTGAACAACTAGTTAACTGCAGGAACTTAAGAGAAACATCCAGGGATCCCCCTAGGAAGGGGAAATTGTGGGAGATTATGTTGTTATATTGTAAATAATTGTCCCACCCACTGGTTTAATATAAAGCGCTGATTGGCCAAAGGTAGGCAGGAAGTATGGGCGGGGCTACCAGAGTAAGAAAACTCTGAGAACAGGAAGCACAGAGCAGAATGCCAGAAAGAATGCCAGAGAGAAGCAGAGGACAACTATGCTGCTGTGAGAAAAGGTACCGAGCCCCATGGCTGAACAGGTTAAGAGTCATGGATTAGATTAAGGGTACAGAGTTAGCAAGTTATATGCCTGGGCCTTAGGTCGATCAGCCTAAAACTATCATATGCATCTGTGTGTCTCTGCCGGTCTGTGGGTCTGTGGGTCTAAACCTTGAGGCTAGGCCCGAAAGTCTGGGCCAGAAACCTCACACTACAGGAAATAGAGAAGATCTCCTGAGTAAGTTGGGATCAGAAATGGAAGTGAGCAAGGGGAGGTGGGAAGAGATCATGAGAGAAGGAGATGGAGCAACAGAGAAGGAGAACAAAGAAATGGATGTCTTGATAAGAGGGAGCCATTGTGGGGTTAGAGAGAAACCTGGTGCTAAGGAAACCTCCAAGAACCCATAAGATGTCCCGGCTAGGACTCCAACCTCTTGTTTTTAATAGCTCCATGGCTTCAGAATAGCCACAGAAGGGAGTTCTCACTGAACAGAAAAAACTTCTGAGATGGATGGAGTTGGCAAATGGGCAAGTTTGATGAAAACAACTCCAGAACACTGGCTAACCTGTCCGGTCCCACCTGTGTTTCTCATTAGACGTTCCCAGTTATTTATCTACACACTAAAATGCACTGTCTTCTTTCATTTTTCCCCTCACACTTGTGTGACGCGTCTCTCTCCCGCTGAACTTGGACCAGTAAAAGCACCGCAGCATCAGTCACTCTGCCTGACTGACAGGAACAGGTCACTGGCTCACCCTGACTCCTGCATCCTGGCTCTGAGATGTCCCCACACGCAGCTCCTCAGCCCTGCTTCTCCTGAGAGACCTAATGTCACCTGACCCTCTAATGAGCATTCCTTACCATGTCCCGTCTCTCCCTTGATTGCTCTCCTTATCACTGGTGGCCTCCAGACAAGCATTTCTTTGTTTGTTTGTATCTTCTTATTAACATGTAAGTGGCATGCCAGAACCCGAGCAGCACAGATGGGATGGGTGCCTAGCAACTACTGCTGCTGGGTATGTGACAAATGTATCTGTCTTATCTGATGTCAGCTGCCTGATTTTTGTGGCGCCCAAGATAAAGAGAAAGCCACAAATGAGCATAATTGGATTGTCTGAATGTAAAGCAGTGTGTGTGTGTGTGTGTGTGTGTGTGTGTGTGTGTGTGTGTGTGTGTGTGTCTGTCTGTGTCTGTGTGTGTGTGTGTGTGTGTGTGTGTGTGTGTGTGTGTGTGATCATACTTACAATAAAAAAGACCTCTGTTCTGGGGAAAGAAGCTAGGAACAAGAGTGGGGGGGGCTGAAGCCATTGCTAGGGAATATGAAGTTTGGAGTAGGTGCATATCAAATAGTTACTGAGGTTTTAATTTTTAATTATGTGTCTGTGTCTGTGTGTATTGTGGGGGAGGGATTGTGTGTGTGAGTGTACTGACTGCAGAGACCAGAAGATGGCATCAATTCCTTGGAGTTGGAGTTATTGGTGTCTGTGGGCCATCTGACATGGGTGCTGGGAACTGAACTTGGATCCTCTGCATGGCAGTACATGCTTGTAAGCATTGAGTTGTCTCTTCAGCCCCAGACAGTATTGATGAAACTGACTTATAAGCCATGTCTTTTTAAGTTTTACATCTGCTGAGACTTTGCTCAAAGTATACCGAGTGTGGGAAATGGCTATTTAAAATGTAAGCAGAGTAGCCATGGTCCAACTTGGACAATGCAGGAGAGAACTGGGCCATACTGGGTTTGGACAGAGGGTGAAGGGCAGCAAGGAGGTGGACACCAGCCAAGCAGTCCACAGAGCCTCTGAGGGGCAGTCCATGTCAATGTTTGCCTTTGGCTCACACAGGACAGGCCTGTGTTCCTGAGGTGGAAGCCAGTCTCTGGAGTCACATGGATGTCACTGACATCCTGAAGCAGTTCTCAGTATGGACTGCCTGGTGTGATAGCACATGAGACAGAGGGGATAGGTTTCTAGTTCCAGAGGAAGTCCTGCTTCCCAAAGAGCTTGCATCTGCCCTCTATTTCCATCTCTGCCATGGTGAGGGGGCGCCTTTAGTCACTAAAACAACCCAACATAGGAACAACCAGTTCCTTTTATTTTTAGGATAACTACTTTGTTAGAACCCAGACTTCATACTAGATGGTAGCCATTTGGAATTCCTCTTGTATGTATTGTTATTCTTGGCACATGGTTACCTTGTTTGGAAAATTATCTGTTGGGGGCTATTTTAAAATGTGATGACTCCTGACTTGAAAGAACGTGAACTTAGGGAACTGTCACAGTAGGCAGGTCCAGGGAGCAACACAGACTTTGTATGCTTTCAGACTGTCCTTTCCTACAAGTCAGACACTTTAGCTGTACAACACTGACACATGAAATCTGCTTCTTCTCAGGGGCCCAATAGCTGTACTTTGGGAACTTGAGGGCCATGGCTGTGCTTGGGAGTTTGGGGGGACTATGGATGTGCTTGGTGGATTTGAGAGGCCATGGCTGTGCTTGGGTGATTTGAGGGGCCATGGCTGTGCTTGGGGGACTTGAGGGGCCATGGCTGTGCTTGGGGGACTTGGGGTCATGGCTGCTGAGTGTGAAGCTACAGAAACCATTCCTGAGAGTGTCTGTGAGTGAATCTTGATAGACAGGTAGGAGCATCCACTTGTTTCCATCCCTCCTCTTCTAAGAAGAAAGAAATTGGTTAGCTAGTAACTACACTAAGAAATATTGTCAAGGGTGAGGATGTAGCTTACACAGGCCTTAGCTTCAATTCCCAGAACCATATCAAACCAGGTGTGGTGGAGCACATCTACAATCCCAGACCTCAGCACTCAGAGGGAAAAGGATGAACCCAAGGTACTTGGCTACATAGTGAGTTCAAGGCTAGCCTAGGCTGTATGAGACAGTCTCAAAACAACAAAAAATTAATTAGGGCCAATGAGCACTTAAGAGCACATGCTGCTACCTCAGAGGACCTGGGTTTGGCTCACAATTGCCTGTAACTCCTATTCCAAGGGAACTCTTGCCTTCTCTGGTCTCCATGAGCATCCACCTGCATGTGGTGCACATACAGACAAGCATGTGCATACCCACATAAATAAAACAGAATAAAAATACTTTTTAAAAACAAATATTTCTTAAAATGACTCAGACTACTTTATTTTTCTTATCATTCTAAGAAAAACATTTCTCCCTAATGAGGTAACAATGTAGGCTTCTTTCCAGAGGGGCGAGCTTTTCTTTGTAATTCCTGGGCATAGTCAGGGTGTTTTGACACAAGTCTTCTCAACCTTGGCCTGGTGGCTGTGTTCTTCAACATGGTCAGGGACTCATGCATGGTAGCAAAGAACCAGTGAGTGCTAGGACATGTGGTCTGCTTGGGTTGATTGCAGCATGTGGCACAACCCCTGGCCTAGTATAATGTTGACTGGCAGATTGAGCTCTGAGCTCTTCCAGGTTCCCTCACATGTTGGATAAAAGGTGAGTTGGCTCAGTACCCTGGAGATGGAAATAGTCACATTTGTTGACACTACATTTGTCTGCACCTCTTGGAAGAAATGATGGGTCATCTGGATCTGGGAAGGAGACAGGTAAGAGTGGCCACCATGCCTTTACCTGGTGCTTTCATGTGGCTGGGAAATGACCTAAGTCATGTTATATTATCATATGTATACATTGTATGCTGGTGGTACAAGTTGAATAAAATTGTATGGAACTTTCTATAGGTGGTTGTCAGATAAATGTTCATTTCCTATCGCATTAACTTTTCACAGCTTTTGGTTTTTACTTTTACTTGCAGGAAGAGGCCAGTGGATGCATGCTTGGTATTTACCAGGCATTTGCCACAAATAGCTTCTCTCTGGCTACCTGTCCTCACCAAGGCTACACTTTCAGCACCCACACTGATTGCCACCCCATGCTGCTTCACTAAACCCATGACCAATCTTTCGATTCCTCCCTTACCTTTAGGGTGATACCTTTCACTGTGCATAACTGTAAAGAAAAATGAATTCTGAAGCGCCTTACAGAACCAGACAACAGAAAGAAGTAAGTGAAGTAAACAAAGCTTTCAAACAACAGAGCACACATTGCCTGAGGGGTGCTGAGCACTGCTCAGGGCAAATTACAAGCTCTAGAATTGTCGCAGGATAAGGGGAACCTCTCTAGGAGAACATTTTATAACCAGAACAGTTGCAAACTTTGACAGCCACTACAGGCAGTAAACAAATTGAGTCCATGCTGGTCATCAATGTTACTTTTGACTAATTACTTTTAAATCAATCAGAAGTCTCATCAAATTGGAATTTTAGGAGAAACTTTTTAATATAAAGAAACAGAACACCAAGTAAGTTTCAGTCTCTCATTTGAGCAATCATCACAGACACAGCCATACCGCTAACCTTGCACTTCTCTCAACAAGCCAAGCTATTGCTCTCTCCAGACACCTCTTGCCAGGACACAGAAGTTACCTCAGACATGTATCGCATGGAGCAGAAACTATTATCAAATGTATATAAAATGATGGCCACAGAAATTATTTGAAAATGCCCTGAGTAACTTTAAAGCCAATACCCTCCACACACCTGCTAGTCTCTGGTCTCCACAGCTGCAGCTCTACTGAAGATAGTTGATGTTGACTCCAAGGAGCTGATATAGGTATCGCTTCAGAGAGGAACCAACTTCTTTAAAATACATCTGGTACTTAGCTCTTCCTTGTAAACTTTCTCTCTTCAGTATGTGGGGATGAAAGCATGAACTTGAGGTTAATGACCCAGTCTAAATTAGAACTCACACCAAGCACTCATTATTTTGAAAACTATATTGGGATTTTATCTTACCCTGGTGATAATGGCTGCCATTAAAGAAACAGAAACCTACTGGTGAGGATACAAGGGCCCCTAATACATGATTGACAGAAGTTCAAGTCAAGAAACTGTTACAGAGGTCAGCGTGGAGCTCAAATACTCACAACTAGAGCTATTCTTGCATCCAGATGTGACCTCTTGGGTACACACCCAAAGGGATGAAAGTCAGCTTACTCTGGGGATTCCTGAACACCTGAGTTCCCCAGTAGCAAAGCCCCGAAATGAGCCAAGGTCAACAGATGGTAGAATAAAGAAAATGTGGTATGTATAAACTGGAGTAGTATTCAATCAGAAAAAAAAAAATGTTGTTCACAATAAACTAGGTGGAACTAGTCTATTGGGCTAAACAAACTAACACACCAAATGGGCCCTAAGAGGAGTGGAGGAGCCTGGAAGAGGACCTGTGGGTGAGGGGAGGGGTAGGGGAGGAGCAGGAGAAGTGAATGCGGGTGAAGAATCTTACATTCATGGATAAAAGTCATAGTTAGAGGACTAGAGTTTTATACCTAGAACCCATATCAAAGGGTGTGTGCTGAGAATCCCAGCACTAAAGTAGAAGAGACAGGCAAGTCTCTGCAGGTGGCTGGCTAGCTGCCCCAGCCTACTGGAGAGACCATTTCTCAAAACAAGGTGGATAGCTTGTGGGGAATAAGCGCCAAGATTGTTTGTTGTCTTGTAAGGCCCCCTCCCCAAGAAGTAGAGTTAGCAACAGCCCCCAACCAAGGATTCAGCTGGGCAGAGGGGGAAGGGAGGGGAAGCAGTTACTTAGCTATGTGATCAGGCCCAGCCTGATCAGGGAAAGAATTCCAAAAAGAAGATAAAGAACAAAAGAACAAACAGCAGGCCTGGGGGCGGGTGATAACCAGGTTGTTTGGTCAGGCCGGATGGCAACCTGGGGGCCCTCACCCCTCACCCCTCAACGGGCGATTTCATTCAAACCAGCCAATGGAAACTTTGTAACTTCGCCTTTGCCTCTGTACGCATGATTTTGCTTCCCTAACCCTATAAAAAGGCCCTAAACAGAGGGCTGGGCGCGCCAACCATCCCAAATGGCTCGGTAGCCTGCAGGTCCTGCGTTATTCAATAAACCTCGTGCTGTTTGCAGCTGATCTGTGGCTCGGTCCTCCTTGGGTCATGGGGTCTCCTTCCGAGGAAAGGTCCGTTTCGGGGGTCCCTAACCCCCGGGGGTCTTTCAGTCTGGCTTTCATGCATATGCATCTGCACACACACACACACACACACACACACACACACACACACACACACACACACACACACACACACTTTGGAGCCTTAGTTCCAGACTCAGCTTGCTGTCCCCACAAAGAGCTCTCATAAGCAGTTGAGGTGCCTTGGGGGTCCGACTTGCTCAAGGTTTAGAAATGCTGAGGAAATCCAGGTGCTAGCAGGATCTGCAGCCACAGGTGAGAGGGAGTCCTGCCTGGAGAGAGGGCTCTAAAAGATGCTGCAAACTCCTCTTCAAAAGACAAAATCAAAACACTGCATTTTTAGACCCCAAGCCTATTAAATCATCTTGTTGGAATTATTAAAGCTTGCAGAGGCATTTTTCACACCTTTGACTTAGTGCTTATTGTCTTCTAAGAATGAAGCTTTTAATTCAAGACACTAAAAGTGGAAAATAAAGAGTGTATAAAAATAGCACAACACCAAAAGATCACCCCAAAATAAATACGGCTATTTTAAAGTTGTTGCACCCCTAAGGGAAGAGGCAGACAAGAGCCATGTAACATTCTGCAAGAAGCTTCTGAGCTGTCTTTGCCCAGGCTGAGGAGGGGGTGGGGGGAGGATTTCTTCCCCCTGCCCAACACCCACCCATCCTGATGCTGACCACAGTGGACAGCTTCCAGAACACCTTTTCTGCTATTTATTTCCTCTCCTCTTTTTTCCTGGTTCATACATTTAATTTTGAGACACGGGGTCCATTTCTTAGCCCAGACTTCTCGCAGATTCCTAATACTCCTGCCTTAGCCTCTCCCTAGTATTAAAGTCATGCACCACGGTGCCTAGCAGGCATCAGGCCCTTCTTTTGTGCATTGGTATTCAAATATCTTACCCTTCCTTCTCCATCTTTCTGGGGAACCATATATTCTCCCATTGCAAGACTGAGGCAGGGCACTGCACATTCCCTGTGGTTTCGAATAGTCACACGTTGTGTCTAGAAACACCAACAGTGTAATAATGCAGAGGAGAGATAAAATTCACATACAGTTTTCTCAGATAGGGCTGCTATGGTTAGACTGTGAAATGCCCACATGGGTCTTTATGTTTGAACAGTTGATCCCACAATGGAGGTGCTGTTCTGGAGGCTCTGGGAGCTTTCAGATGTGGGTTCTAGCTGGCAGATGTGGGGGTTCCCACCACTATCCACAAAAACTGGTCCTACCTCCAAGCTTTCTCCATGAAACAATGAGCAGGGATAAAGCCTACTCCCCTCAAGTCTTTTCTGGCATTTGGTTTTAGAAACAAGCAAAGCAGCTCACACAGAAGGAAAATCCTTAAACAAGACCTAACCACTGTCATCCCCAAACTCAACCAGCTTGGTGACTTCTCCCCATACTTTTCCTTCAGTGTGCTTTAAGCTTATTGGCTAGATCTGGGGTTCCACGCTGCAGTCACTACTGGGTGCCTGGGGGAGCACATGGGCAGGAGGGCGCAGCTTCTGTGCCCTGCTGACCACTCTGCTCCAAGTAAGAGGGACATTGGCCTCTTTGAGCACTTAGCAGGGTGAGAGGCAGGCTGAGCGCAGCTGTCCTTGAAGTCTTCCACAGTCTCTGAGCTGTAAGAGCTGGTATAAAGGAGAAACTTCTTTCCTAGCACACACCCCCACACCAGTGCCTAGAACTGCTGCATCTTGAGAAAAACAACACCCCCCCCCCCCGTTTTAATTGTTTCTTCTGTCCTAAAAGGGAGGCTCCCAGGATATTTATCCCATTATTTAGGGGCAGCAGCCTGCTGAGAATTAAGCAGATAGCAGAAGAAGAGAGAGGTGTAGACAGAAGCAGGAAGGCCTTGCTAGTGTGTCCCAGGATGGGCCACCCTGACCTTCCCACCAGACTTCCTGTCTGTAGCTACTCTTCCAGCTGGTGTGGTGGCCCTGGCTTTCCAGCCGCCCTGCATCCCTGCAGATAACCACATCTTTCTTCCACACCAAATGTACCCAGTGATTTCAACCAGGCTTTCCTTAGTACACCCATGGGGCCCTCCCAAGGCTCACCCCAGCTGGGAGCTGCAGGCCACCTTGGCAAAGTCAAGTATAGATAGCATTACATGTTGGTTCTCAGGGGCAACAGAGCCCAGGATGACCCCGAATGCCACATGTTTACTCACTCTCTCCCCAACTCTCATTTGGCTCTGCTCTTCCATAACATGCTCCTGGTTCTCCTTTGGCTCACCCTTAAGAGGCACTCATTTACACACTCGCTCTAACATGCCTGTACCCACTCATCCAAATGCACACTCCACTCAGACATTCATCTTCACACCAGAGCTTTGCACCCTTACTCCCAAGTCCAGAGGCTACTTGCACCTCACGCACAATGGGCTTTCTGCCCTACTATACCCTCTCTCAAAGGGTGAAGGAAGAGCATGCTCAGACGCGTACATCGAATCCCTATCGGCCCCCTGTGCTCACTGTTCTCTCCATGCATCAGGCTCTTACGCCCTTTGCTGACTCTTCGTTTTTCATGTCTTGGTAAAGCAAAGCAACCTCCATAGTAATTTGGGTTCCCAAGAACTGCATTTCCAAAATTCACTTATTCCCCAGACTCACTGCTAAGGTCTTAGTAATTCCTTGACCCTAGTTCCCTATCCACTGTGGGAAGTTCACACTCCTCCAGGCTGCCTACCCTGCCAGTGAGGTAAGAGCTGGATCTGGTCTTTCTCCCATTTTCTGCTGCTGAGTCTACCCCCATGAACCTGACTGCCAGGTGAGCTGCATGAGACCTTCTTCTTTGCCTGCTCCTTCTCCCTTCCTGCGTTAGGTTCACCCTTCAAAAAAAATGTGGGTGAGGTCAGAACTCACCAAAAAGATGCACATATCAATAATTCTAATTCCTAAAGAACAAACATGACATGGTCTCTGCTCTTCCCCCTCCACACTCACACAGAAGCATGCACACACACACAGACCTCCTTACCAGCAAGACAGGATGACCCCAGGACATAGTGGTATCCACCTTCTGATGGGATGCCACCAGGAGGGACATTTCGGCCATTCCTGCAAACACCTTGGGAGCATACAGACCCCAGATGCCGCAGGCTCGTCCACTCCAGCACTGTCAGCCTTCCTGGCCAGGGAGTAGAGCTAATGTCGCCAGCTTCTTGTCAGACAGCCTGTGATGTACCGCCCTTCCATGCTCTCCCTCCATGCTCCATCCAAGGGAGCCAAAAAGGGGGAAACCACTAACCTAGGAAATCCCATCTGTGCTGGAGTCTCCAGGGGATGCGAGTAATTACAAAGTGGTTGTGAAAAACTCCAGATGTATTTGGGGACTAGTTTCCAAGGTTCAGATCTCCATGGCATTCTGTCTTCCCTTCCCCTCACCCCCTCTTTCAAGCTCCTCTCTGTTCAGTTCTATCCTGACCTGGGACAAAGCATCCTGCAGATTCAGACGGCTTCTTCAGTCTCCATTAATTATATCTGCTCCCAAAGTTCCACGTCCTGAAGGACACCTTTTTTTATGCTACACTTACACACCTGCATAGTGAACTCTATATTTAAATCAGATAACAAATCAAGGGCACCAAGGGGGAGTGGATGGAGGGAGGGCTGTGCATTTTCCCAGCATGGTGCTAAGGGTCCTTGTTGATGGCTGGCCTGGCTGAGGTCAGCACACACGGTCTGCCCAGCAGCTGTTCAGGGTCTGCTGGACTAGGCAACGAAGTCCCAAGGAAGTGTATTGGGGACGGTGGCAGGGTAAAAGAACAAGTTGTCATATTCATTTTCTTCCCCTGTATATTGAACAATGTGGGAATCACCAAGAAGTTACTTTTCTGCAGACAACTCTGGGAACCTGCCCCCAGGTCCCCAGAGGGAGTCAGTTCTCCGGGACAGCTCTATACTAAGTCTGTGGCCCTGGAATGACTTTGGGATGACTTTTATGAACTGTAAGGGCCAAACTATATTTTAAGTTTTAATTACTGTGCCTAAGAGATCCATGAAACAAAAATGCCTCTAACCTATAAGCTCCCTTCCCAAGGACAGATACTTCCTAAAATACTGAAGGCTATAGTTTATGGGAGATAACAAGCCATATGCTTTCATTCCCCTAAGCAAGTTTGGCTGACTCAGTGTGCCAGTTGTGCACACATGTAGGTGGGAAGTACTTAGTCCAGAAATATGTCAGGCTATATGCTTATTCCTGATTGGAAGAAGGTGCAAAGTGCTTAGACTTGTGAGTTGCCTTTATAAGCATCTAGCCAATAAATTTTTGCTCAGTTTCTGGGAACCCAGGAATGGACCTGGTCAGAGTCCATTATCCTGACCAATATTTAATTAAAGCTTGCTTTAAATTTGGTCAAAATTGTGGTAGTGGTCATTTTCTCACCTGGTGGGTTGAATATAAACCAGCTCAAGTCACCATGCAAGTCTGGAAATGAGTGATGTGGTAGAATGAAGTCATCCGAGTCGACCTCACAGCACCTGGGCTCCCTTTAGTGACACGCAGAACTGGAACACTCCAGGAAACAAGGAAGTCCATGCCAGCTACTTCCTCCCTACACTGCCCTGCTAACCAGAACAGAGCTAGCAGGGCTGATGTTACAAACATTCAGGAACCTTCATATACAACAGAAAGTGCCTCAGTGGACTGAAAAACACTGTCATTTTCTAAGTAAACTGTGCTAATTTGAGAATTTCCACATCAAGCCTGACCAGGGTCAAAACCTTTCTGCAAAGTAATTTTAAGTATCCTCTTTCAAAGCTTCACTGAAATGAATGACTCAACTTGAACCATCTAGGCTCCCATGAGTGGGCCCATCTCTGTGCATGGTGGCTCTCAGAAATGCCTCCTTCCATAAGAGTCTCAACCTTCCCAACCAGTTTTTCTCTGAAGACCACAGTATGTCTTGTTGATTAGAACTTCAATGATTAAATAGAGGTTGGAATGTTTCAGTCTTGAACCCACATTCAATTCATAGTGGGCTATCTTTAGTCCATTAATAACATTGTGGCCCACCTCTGTAACCACCTAATATCTCTGTGATTGATAGGTACAAAGCTCTTAGAACATTATCAACAGACCCCTAACTTATACCAACCAAAGGGGTGAGATTATTGTCAGATAGTATATGAGGCTCATAGCAGAGGCGTCCCCACATTTCTGTTACCTCCTACCCAATGTTATCAATGAATTTGAAAAGTGCCTCTATTTATAATTTTTTTTTTTGTTTTGCACTACAAAAACTTCATCAGACTGGAAGATGGAATCTGTGTCCCCAGACTGTGATCACTCATATTTGACTCCAGAATAAATTCTTTCTGCTCTGATTTTGCCTCACACCAATCACCCTCCCCCACCCCACGCCCCATGGCATTTCTGCCACTTCCTTCAAGGCATCCTGAGTTTCTCTGACTGCTAACAAAGATCTTGGTGGTTGATAGGGAGGCATGTAGATATTGGCCATGGGGTGTGCATTTTATCAGGAGATAGAGACACAGAATATGATGTGACGCTCAGTCACGCATCAGCTGCAGCCAGATGGCTGCATATAGCATCTTTTCTATCTCACTTCTAATATGGTGACCAGCTGCAAGCAGGTGATCCGCCTTCACAGATTGTCAGCAAGGATGGAAACTGTCTACCTCTTCAGATAGGTGTTAGGTGAGCTACCAAAGTGTTCTTTCCTCCCAGATATCAGGATGGCAGATCAAGGGTGTCCCTACCTCACTGCAGGTCACAGCTTCACTCTGCTTGGAGAAAACAGTATCACAGAAGCTAGAAATGAGGTGGAGACTCTTTGCTTTGAAAAGCTTTCATTACGAGAGCATGATTGAACAATGAACAACAATGCCCATGAAAGAAAGAATGGCCAGCTCACCAGGACCCACTGCATGCCACCTCTGGTCCTTTCCTAGCCAAAAGACAAATACCCAGTCAGAGGATGCCATCGTTTCCACCCCATTCATTTGGCTGCAGCAAAACCAGGGTAAGTCCCACACAGCTCCACCTGATGACATAATCTGTGTACAAGGAGCTTTCACAGCTACTGAGGAGGTCGGGATTCACACTGAGCTTGGGCAAGACCCTCCCCTGCCTGCACTAGCCTTGAGTTTGGAAGAACTTCTGGTGGAAGCATCTGGATATGACAGTTAGTGAAGGGCTTCGGTGAACTTGTCTGGGACCAGTCATACGGTCAAAGGTGTTTTATGATACAAACTACTAGTGATTTTAAATTTCTGCATTTTTTTGTTCTGAAATCAATAAATATGTTGAAGAGAAAAAGTAGTGCAAAAGGAGAGATCACTCTGAATTAAGAATTGGGATAGTTTCTGATCCTGAGTAACTATAGATCTTTTGTATAGTTGCTATTCACTAAATTCTGTTCCAAATGTCAAATTTAAAGTGTGTGTGTGTGTGTGTGTGTGTGTGTGTGTGTGTGTGTGTGTGTGTGTGATGTGTACACCCTTGTATGCATGTGGAAGAACTGTTAGAGTGTATGAAGACAGTACTGGTTCTTGGGAACAAGGTTACACATATTATGACACTTATCTCATGCAGCTGCTGACCCCAAGTATATACACCTCCATGGTGAACGCCACTAAATAAGTGAAGAAACATCACAGAAGCACAGAGCGTACTTGCTGTCAGCCTTGGTCATGAGTAGACAGCTCCCCAGCCTCACAAGTCACCAGAAAGCAGTGCCCCCAAGCACCTGAATATGGCTGAAGTCTAACAAAGCGATGTAACGCATGTGCATACTTCCTGGCATCTACTTATGGCAAGGCTACATGCTGGGGCACAGGAGAGGGGAGAGTTGGGGACAGGTGGGGGAAAAGCAAGCTAGTTCAGAGACTGTGTCAGCCAAGGACTGCAGGAAGGCAGTGGGAGCCTGGAGTGGGTGGTAAAACCGTGTGCTGTGTTCTCAGGCCTGAAGTGAGCTAGGGCAGAAGACCTATGGGGCTAGTGGATGAACAGAGCACCAGTTCATAGCCCCCACTAGCCTTTATTCTCTCCAGAAGCCTGGACTGACACTCTATTTCCATGCCCTGGATCACCCTTCCTTTATGTGACTTGATGCTTCCCTATGATTTCCAGACAGTGAACTTTTCAAAACTGCTAACATGTTTCCTCTACATCAAAGCTCTTGGTTGCCCCGTACCCAGCTCGACCTGATGAAGCGTCACATTTCACATCTGTTAAAACTGTTGAGGGATAAAAATGAAGATTATGAACACACTTTCAAAGCCATCTACACCATGAGTGCTACATCCCAGCAAGGACTGCAGAGGGATGTCATAGCAACCTTGCCATGACATCCAGCGGCCCTTGGCAGCCTGCTATACAGGGTTTTGGTGCTATCATGTTGATGCCTGGCTCAGGTTTCTTCACTGCTGCACATTCAAATAAAGTTCCAGGATGATTTTTATAAAGCTGCAATTCACGAGGGCTGGGGAGATAGATGGCTCAAAGGTTAGGTGTTTTTCCAGAGGACCTGAATTTAAGTCTTAACTCCGGTCTTAGGGGATCTCATACCCTTTTCTGATCCCAAGTAGACCAGGCACACCCAATTTGAGGTGCACATACATACATATGGGCAGACATTCATACACATAGAAATTAATAAATCTTTAAAAAGAAAGAAGAGAGAAAGGAAGGAGGGAAGGGAGAGAGGGAGAGAGGAAGGGGGAGGGAGGGAAGGGAGGAAGGAAGGGTATTTTCAGCCCCCTCTCCCAAAAAAAAGGAGAAAGAAATATTTCAGAAATTTTGCAGGGCCAGCCTTAGGTAAGATCGTCAGCAAGAGTGCCTGGAAACTTAAGCCTGGAGAGAGTTTTTAGATTCTCAATTGGAAATAATTTACTAAAAGGTTATCTTTCAGGGAAATGGGAGTCATTTTGCCCAGAGGCCTTTTGAGCTTCCAAGCAGAGTTTTGTTGCTATGGGTCCACAGGGAATTAAAGCAGTGTCAATGGAAAAAGGCAATACGATACATTTTCTAAAAAAAAAAAAAAAATCCTGCAGTGACCCTTCTTTTTCTTTACTTGACAAAATAGCACAGATCTAAAATGTCCCTGAAAGGCCTTGGGCCTGATGAAAGTTTTCTTATGCTTGGCCCAATATCAACATGGTGGAACATGAAATATAGGTCATGATCATGATTTTTGTTCACCTTCATTAATCTGGAAACGTGGTGGAGACAGTACAGCACAGAACAGCCAAGGCACCTCAAATCAAGCAAGGGCTGGAGCCGTCATTGACCACGCCTGTTCTTTATAAGAGTGAAGGCGAAAAGAAATCCAAGGAGAAGCAAAGAATGACTCTCTGTGTCTGTGTTGTATCATTGTGACTGTGTGTGTTTGTGACTGTGATTGTTGTACCCATGTTGAGGGACCCCCTCCCAAAGACCACCAGGGAGCTGGAGTCCTATGCAAATACATGAGGGTCAGTTTATTCTTTTGCACAGGTTTGAACCCAGGCTAAAAACCTTTGTTCTGATGTAGCTGAGGGAATTCAGCCCTGAGCTCACAGGTGAGAAGATCTTTAAAGAAAAAAATGTGAAAGTGGGGTGTTACACGCCTTGGCATTTCAGAATTCGGTAAAGGGGTATCAGGTAGAGTAATTCTTAGAAATTATTGGTTAAATTTTTGGAGCAAAAACAAGTTTTGAATCTACTGGCTGTCAGATGCATTCCTAAGATTTTCCTAGATTCTTTTAGACCTGGGCTCTGCCCTTAGGCACTAGATGTTCTAGAAAAATGGTCTTTCCCTGAGATAAAGTTTTGTAATAGTAAATCTACATCTTCACATTGTGTGTGTGTGTGTGTGTGTGTGTGTGTGTGTGTGTGTATGGGCACTGCAAGTGTGTGTCTGTCAGTGCTGCAGATATGTGCTTGTGTGTGTGCATGTATGGAAGCCAGAAATCAAACCCCCAGGGATCATTCCTCAGATTTTCTCTATCTTGTTTTACAAGGTCTCACACTGGGACTTGGGTCTCCTGTATTAGACCAGGCTAACAACTAATCCAAATAAAGGTGTCAGTGTACGTAAACCACTTTGGGCTTATAATTTTAAGAACATATCTTATTTAAAATACATAGTATGCTTAGTAGACATGTACTCCTCTCTTTTATGAATCTCTAAACGCTTTTGTACAGTTTAGTATTTGAGAATCACTAAACTTGAGAGATAAAAATCAGTGGATATTTCACACTTAGGAATTCTAAAACAATAAGGAGGCTGAGATATTAAATGCCCTGCTCAAATTCACACAACAAGCCTGTTGCCATTTATAAGTTCACTATCAAGTTGCTTAATGGGCAGGTCTAAACACCTGCCCACAATCCCAAACACAATCAGCATGTATTTACTGATGCTTCCCAGTGGCTATTGTCCTGCAGATTGAGGTCAAACCCTCTGCTTCTCCAAGCCTGGGAATAATTCCAATCTGTCTGAAGACATCAGAGCCTATGCATTTCTATGCCAAACTGCCTAGATTGGTTTGTATAGTAGTCTTCTCAGAACCACCTCATGCTGGACAGGCCAGAACCAATTTGCAGGAGCTGGATGAGTCATTCTAAGGACGGGGCACATGGGGATGCAGTAGCTCTCATACCATGCTGACATGCTTATTCTGATCTTTCTCTGCAGTAATCTGAGCACTGCTACTTCCCTAGGTCCAGCTAAAGCATATCTGAGAACCATGTCCTTCTGAGTAAGTAGTAGCCATCTTGAACTATTCATGCGCTGCCAATTCTGACCTTTCTCCTTTTTAGAGAAATTGACTTGTAAATTTTCTTTGTCATGAACATTCCTTTTGAACATACAGTTATAAGATCAAGTTCAGATTTCAAGTAGGCCAGAAGTATGTTTTGACTCTGGCCATGGTGGTACACTAGGACCTAGGTACGCTTTCTTGTCTTAGCTTCAGTATAGTCATTAGAGACACATGTGTAGTGACAGTGGCCAGACTGTGGATAGTGGACAATACCACACAGCAAACTCTGAGAGATGGGAACAAACCGCTATGTCCCTAAGTCACCAAGGTACTGCCTGAAGCAAGCTTCCCAGCTACAGCATAGGATAGCTGAGAACGTGAGAGCAGAGAACAGAGGCCAAAGTTGGAAGAGACCTATGAGGCTAGATTGTGAACCAAGTGCTCAAAGAGACCTTTGGGTATCTCTGGCATGCTATATGGAGTCTCTGGCTGAATACAACCTATGTAAAAGTGCTGGCAGAACCAGCAGAAAGCCTAACTAAAGACATGTCAAAATTGGGAGCTGGGGTCAGGAGAGGTGGCTCAGTAGATATGAGCACTGGCTGCTCTTGGAGGAGGCTCCAGGTTTAGTTCCCAGCACCCCCATGGCCAGCACTGGTATAGGAGGTGACAACTGTATGTAACTCCAGTTCCAGAGGAATCAGACACTCTCCTGGCTTCTGTGAGCACCAGGTGCACACGAAACACAAACATACATGAAGACAAAACACTCACACACATAAAATAATAAATAAATAAATCTTTGCAATAAAAATACTTTACTTATTTCTAAACATATGGGCTTCACTTGTGGCAGGGGGAAAGATAGCAATTTCACAACCCAGGAACTCCTGCATGTAGTAAAATTCACCTAGGGAAAGCTCATAAAACTTCTCTGAATGGTTTAAGAGTGAGCATGTTTCCTTTGAAGGTAGGAACCTGGTGCAGGTTCCATCACACCCAGGTTGTTCTGGCAGTCCTGATCTGTACACTAAGACAGAAAAAGGAAATAGATATTCCACAAATTAGAAAGGAGTAAAACTGACTTCGTTTGCAAAAGACATGATCTCCTCCGCGGGAAGCTAAGAAACTAATGAATCTGGTCATCAAATTGTGGGATGGAAGAGCAATATACGAACATACTAAAAGTGAACAACTGGAAGTACAGTTTAAAGTGCCGACATGCCACTAAAAATATTAACTGAGGTTTTTTTATGTTAGGAATCAGAAACTACCTGGTGGATGGGCAGGTGGTGACTGGTAGTCAGTGTGGCTGAAAGGCACAGAGGCTGAGTTCACGTGGAAGCTACATTAGAATGAAAGAGGGGGGAGAGAAGAAAGAGAGAGAGAAAGAGAAAGGAGGTGGGGGTTAAGGTCAGGAATAGTTGCAGCCTCTGGCAGGAGGAGGAAGTCAAGGGGTAAGAATGAATGAAGGGAAGGGATCTTCTTAAATGGAGTGTGATTTCAGGACACTGGACGGGTGGAGCAGGTTATTGCTTATTGGCCAGGACTCCAGTAAGTGGGTCAGAACATTAGCAAAAGGTGAGATATTTACAGCTACAAAAAGAAAAAGCAGTTTACGAAGAGGAGAGTAAATATGCCTACCTGTACATTCACTCATCACCAGCACATCGACCCTGAAAAAGTGATCTGTAGTCAACACAAGCCCGACTGATACTGAGTTCTCTGGAAACTGACAAACTCATTCGAAAGTTTACATTGAACTATGTATAAACTCTTATCAGACAATTTATTATTTTTTAATTTGTAATTATTTTATTTTATGTGTATGTAGTTTTGCCTGCATGCATGTATGTCTATCACTTTCCTGCCTAATGCTTCAGGAGGTCAGAAGCGGGGATCTGATCCCTGAAACTGGAGTCATGGATGGTTGTGAGCCACACTGTGGGTGCTGGAAACTGAACCTGGGTTCTCCTTAAGAGCAACACATGCTCTTGGCCACTGAGCCATCTCTGCAGCCCAGATAAAATGATTTCAAAGTGGTACGCTGAGAATCAAACTTCAAGATTTTAAATAAGCATTCTTAACCAAGGTGTTGCATGGGGGCTATAAAGGGAGTCAGACTGTGGACAGAGGAATAGACTTGCTAGTCAATGGTTGAGGCATTCTAGCAGCAGCAGGGAGAGCCCAGAAGGAGCTGATGGTGATCACCTGTCAGTGTGCTGAGCTTCGATATCAAGCATCTTTTTGATCTTAGCACCTCAACTTCTAGCAGATTTAAAGTGGGCTGTGGGACTAAATGTAAAAAATCACTACTATGAAACTTCTATAAAGTGGAGAAGAAACCATGATGACTTTGGGGGACAATCATTAATTAAACCCGACATGCAAAAGTACAGAAAAAAAGAACATAAACTTTTCATCAAAGGACAAGATTAAGGATGCAAAGAAAATGATACCAAACTGTGTGCTGAAAATTATGCAAATCATTCAATGAATTGTACATATTTAGAATTTTGCAGTTTTAGTAACCTAAAGGCAATGGCCAAATAATAAACTGTAGAAGATTTTGATCAATACTAACTTCCAGATAGGAAAAGACCACACAGAAAGATCTTTGACTCTACAAGTCCCAACTGGCCAGCTCTCCCCCAAAGTAAAATCAATTCACCTTTAAGCAGCAATTTTATTCCATTTTTTTTCTATAAGAAACTTGTTATCACAGAATTAACTTCAGAAGAATAAGAGCTTTATTTGAAATATTCCAAAACAGGAAACGACCCAAACATCCAACAATTGTCAAATAGAAAACACAACTCTGCTATAGGCCAATGGAATCCTACAGAGGAAAACCTAGCCAAGAAATACTAATCCAACTTCAGAAAGATACAGCAGCCACAACGAAGCTTTGAAAGCGTCACACCAAGAAGCCACAACAAGGGCTGTGCTGGATGATTCCAGGCAGGACACTCCAGTGGTACCCAGGACTGCTCCAGCCACAGGAATAGAATATGGAGCTGAGCTATTCAAGGGCCAAGATTTCAGGAAGGGGCTGTTTTTAGGCATAAAATTGTTAAAACAGCATGGGTATGATGGTGCTGCATGACTGTGTATTTCCAAAGTTCCTTGAACTACACTGTTAAATTGGAGAATTTTAATGAATGCAAATTAGGTCTCAATGAAGACAACACAAAATGGATGAGGGAAAAGGAGGGAGTGACAGCAAGTGAGCCAGAGGAGAGAGAGACTGGCAAGTATCTCAGGAGAAATGTTAGTCACCAAAGTACCCTGATTAGGGTGTCTTCCTGTCAGAGTTTGGGGAAGTAAAATGTACTTTAATGGGTTGATTTCTAGAACATGATGCATCTGCTAAAAGCAAAGTACTGTTAATATCGCTTAAAAGCAAAGGGATTGATAATACAAAAAGGCAGATGAGAGCCTTAGTATAATATTATCACGAAAGGGCAAATAAAAGGTGACATCCAGGGCCTCTGCAGGAAGCACCACAGAATCTGTACTTCTTTCAGAGCATTGAGAACATTAACAAACATCATCAAAACCTGCTTTTTCATAACTCTGGAAATCAACTGACACTTTGTGACAATTCAGATTTTACTGTCGAAAAATTACCCTGACCCTGTCCAGGACAGAGGGGGTCTTTATGTCACTGTGTCTCTCCAGTAGCCTGAACTTCTTCATTAGGGCAAGGGTAAGGGTAGCTTCCTGAGGACCTAATAATTTTATTCCTAAGTACCAGCCTAGGGAATGCATGTACATCTGCATAAAGCTTACACACAAGTCTACACAGGGCCACTAATCAGAATAGCCCCAAAGTGCAGAGTTTAAGTGTCCCCTGTTGATGAATAAAGAAAATGTGGCAGAACCACAGGTGGAGATAATTTAGTCACACATAGTAAGGAAGCCACACATAGTATGCCACAAGAAAGACAGCAGTCCCCAAAGACCTAACTATGAATAGGTTTGTATCAACTATAAGAATACATTTGCAGGAAAATCCATAAAAACTAAATGGCTTCTCAGGGCTATGGGACACAATGAGGAATGAATGCCAATTGTATTATTTAGGGTTCTTTAGAGGAACAGAACTGATAGAATGCACACACACACAACACACACACACAAATATACAATATACACACACACATATATATATACAGATATGGGATTTATAAAATTTATTAGAGTGGCTTACAGGCTGTGATCCAGCTACCCCAGCAATGGCTGTCTACCAATGAAAGGTCCAGGAATCCAGCAGTTGCTCAATCTATGAGGCTGGACATCTCACCTGGCCTTCAGTACGTGCAGAATTTCCAAAGAAATAGGCTCTAGTGCCAGTGAAGGAATGGACTTGCCGAAGAGAGAAAGTGAGAGCAGTTTTCTTCTTCATATCCTTTATCTAGGCTGCTAGCAAGAAGAGCGGCCCACATTAAAGGTGGATCCTCCTACCTCAAAAGATCCAGATTAGAAGTGGATCTTCCCATTTCAAATGATTTAATAAAGAAAAAGTCCCTCAACGGTGTATCCAGCCATTTAGTTAATTCCAGAAATAGTCAAGTTGACAACCAAGAATAGCCACCACATCAGACAATGGAAGGTTTCTTATATAAGGTGATAACAATGTGCTATGTTTAAATTGGTTTAACCTATTTTTACATGCATTTAATTTTGTGAGTGTGTGTGTGTGTATGTAGGTATTGTGGTGGGGTGTGTGTGTTTTGTGTGCACATACATGAATATGTTATGGCATGAATGTAGAGGTCAGTGGACAACTTGTAGGAATCAGTTCTCCCTTTCCAACATATGGGCCTGGGAACTAAACTTTGGCTGTCAGGCTTGGCTACAAGCACCCTTACATATGGAGCCATTTCAACAACCCACAACTTTCTCAGTTTAGGTCATAGTTTATATCCCATAGATCCGTTAGTATACTAAAATACCAGAATTTCATATTTTCTAAAAATGTTAATTTATGAATTATACATTAATAAAAATTGTCACAGAAAAATATGTTCTATTGCTTACTTACTTGTATAGTTTCTGTGATTGCATACCTGGAAAGAAGCAACTTAAGGGAGAAAGGCTCACTTTGGCTCACAGTCCAAAGGAATACAGGCCATCATGGTTGGGAAAGCATGATGGTGGAGTATGAGGTGACTGGTCACACTGTACCTGCTGTCATCAAGCTGAGCAAGGTGAATGCTGCTGCTCAGGTTCTTTGTGGGATGTTGCTGCTTACATTCAGGGTGCATGGTCACTGCTTGGGAAAGTTTTTCTAAAAACACCCTTTTAGATACACCCAGGGGTATGTTTCCCTGTTGATTCTATATCTCATCCAGTTGATAATCAAAATTATCCATGAGAATTCATGAGTATAGTGATATATACTTTCTATAGCAAACCATCTAATGATATATAAAACCTGCCAGAATGAGGGATGAAGGCAACTGGGAACAGGAACAAATGAGACCCCATGGCAGCATTACCAAGTTGGAGCTCTGTGCATGGTGCTTAAAAAGTTTTCCATAGGAAGCCTTGATCTCCAGTGAGTTTGTGGAGTCCTCTGCCTGTCCACCACTCTCACTGCAGAACCACTTTGGAGGATGGATGAAGTCACAAGCAGCATATTTTGAGCCTTGGGCTCAGGATCTTAGCACTGACACTGTTCTGTAAGCGGACTGAGCTGAGGGGTGCAGACTGGCTACACAGCCATGGAAGCTCAACTTGCCAGTATCGTGCAAGATTTATGAGCGTCCTTGGTAACAACAATAGCAAACACATAACTTGTCCCCCTTACAGCTCAGAAGAAAACTAGATGTAGTCTCCAACATTAGGGCAACCATTATAGGTTCAGTCACAGATGTTCTTGCCATATTTCACCTATCATTAAATGAATTAACTAGACAATCTTGCTTCTCAGCTATAACCACCCTGGGCTTATGCTCCTTTATAATCTATAAAGTGAGGGTTGGCATTCTCACAACACACCTTATTCATTCCATCCAGCACGAGCCCCTGTATCATCCAGCTAGCTCTCAAGGTTCACAATAGAAGGTCAACAGAAGACTGGGACCCCCTGGTCTGCATCCTAGGAGCCAAGGAAACATTGTCACTGGTCAGCTGATATCATGGCCACCAAAATTAGGGAACAGTTAGACCCACTGTCCCTGTCATCACTGCAAAAAGCACTGTGACATTCTGCATGGTTTTTGCTGTGACCTCTGTCGTGTGGGCTGGTGGCTGCTCAAGCTGTAGCCACCCTCTTATCAGATGTTCTGGCCTCTTCTGGACAAGGTTCCTGGAACATCGGGAATAATACCTGGGGAACTGTCCTCAAATACTATAGACTGCTGACTTAATTGTGGGGGTCTTGGATGTTAGTTTTAGAGGATCGACTAGCAAGATAGGATAAACCGACTTAGGATACATCTTGCAGATAGAACAAACTAGATGCTGCATGCCCTCCCTCGCACTGAAGGCTGACTCTCCTGAGGTCCCGCTCTAGGCCAGAGATGCCCTACTTTATGATAAATGACACCATTCATTTTATTTTCTTCCTCTAAGGGTTACTGTGATTATTATAACACCTTAGTCCTTGCAAAAGCAACATAGAAAAATAATGGCTACACAGACTAGTGGCTTTACTTTTTCTCGCCCTGGAACAGGAAATCTTAACAGTGTCCATTCAAGAAAGGATTCAGGTCAGGATGTGGGGGCCATAGAAAGAAGACAAAGTGAAGGGAAGGGTGTGACAAGGCTACAATTCTCTCTTGAGCTATAGAAAGATGTGCTGGTCCCAGAGGGGTAACAATGACAGAATCCTTGAGAATACTGTACCTTGTTGTACATACACACACACACACACACACACACACACACACACACACACACACACACACACACACACACCTGCCTTCATGTGAGCCACTGATATTGGAAATGAAGATGGCTTAATAGAAGCCTGAATGTTATGTCTGAATATGTTATGTTTTCAGTTCAATTGTCTGACAATGTACATCCTTCCCCCACGCCCGCAGAAAGCTTTCACGGCTCTTCTTTGGTTCCTCTCTCATTCATCCTTCACAGATAGTCTATCTCTAAGCCAGAGGCTTCCTCTTTACAAAGTCCTTCCAAAGTTACCTCTTCTTTAAAGCCCTCACTAGCCCCAAGGGTCTTAACGCACACATTGCTCTGGTATGATTTTTTCACCATAGAGAATTCAACCATCATATGATCAGAAAGGTTAAGTTTAAGCTAGTGAAACCCAGAAGCAGATTATACTTTTGAGGAAGACCAAGGATGCTTCCAGATTATTCCAGCAGCATAGTTTCTATCAAGATTCACAATAACAGCAACACTGTGGAAACAGGGCACAGGAAATGTGTGTGCAATTTCCATACTCTGGTGAAACTAAGCTGCCCAGATTCTAGTCCGTGGAGGATGCTACTGAAGAAGGCAGGGCTTCATTCCTAACTGCCACGTGGAAGTGGCCAAGGGCATGACCAAAGAGTAAAATCTGGAGAAATAACCAAACGTTGAAATCATCACTAAAGCGAGAGTTATAGATGCTGAGACAGCACACTGTTATTACAACTTCAAACTGGGTCTGAGAGGATGATTCAGTTGGCAAAGGGCTAATTTTGAAAGATGATGATCTGAGTTCAATCTTCAGGACCCACATTAAAAAGCTAGATATGGCAGCAGGCTTGAAATACTAGCTTTGGAGTGGCAAAGACAGGCAGGTCCTTTGGGGCTCACTGGCTATTAGGCTAGCCTACTTGTCCAGTTCCAGCTTTTGTGAGTGACTGTTTATCAAAACCCACAGTGAACAAAGTTGTCCTTTGGCCTCCAAATACATACATGCACCTACACAAATGCACCTGTACACACATGAATATGAACATATTCAAAATTTGCAAACTGAAAATCTATTCTAAAATGTAAATTAATGTGAGAATTAGTAAGCATGTGCCACGGGTTACTTTAGAACATAAATATAATGAGATGAGCTATATGAGAGTTATGGTTTGAGACTGAGGAAATCTTGGCTGAAAGATAAATTATTTTGCCATGCAAGAAAATTAATAGAGCAAAAATTATTAATAGGCTTGTCACAATTCATGGAAATCCTACCTCTTTGAATAGAGCTGAATGTAGAGGGAAATCACCTGGGTAGAGGTTAGAGTGTTGGGCCAGGGGCTAGTCTTACATGATCCACTGCTGACATTTGCCAGGTCCTACCAGATGTAAGGCCCTCTAAAGATAAACATATCATTGGTCATAGACATGGGTATCCATCTTTCCTCTGTTTTTGGAAAATGGCTGAAGATACTGAGAGTCCCAAGCGATGCCACTGATCTCAGTCCTCACAGGTACTTGTGGTACAAGCTGTTGAATATGAAATGTTTCCTCATGAGCTCTTGTGTGTATGAAAAATTGGTCCCTAGTCTTTGTTGTTGTTGTTTGGGAGAGGTTGTGGAACCTTTGATATAGATGGATTTTCATTCGCCACATTAAGTCCCTAGAGGTGAACCTTGAAAGTAATAAACACCTCTGATTCTTGTCTGCAGCTCTGGGGTTCCTGGTCATCTGCATGCTCCTGCCACTGTGGCCAGAGACATAGCAGTTCCCACATCTTCCACACTACAACGGACTGAGACCATAAGCCAAAATTCAACCACTAGGTTACATGGTAATTCATTTTAACTGTCAACTTTACAAAATCTAGAATTGACCTGGAAAGAAGTCTTTATAAGGGGCTAACTAGATGAGGTTGGCCTGTGGGCTTGTCTGTGGAGGATTATCCTGGTAAATGGGAAGATATATCTACTGTGAGTGACACCATTCCCAAAGCATATTCTCATGTGTATATTTGGCTGCATTGTTCGGCAACCTGTTGTACTGCACATGTTATACATTGAGAAGCACATGGCTCTACTTCCCAGCCAGAAGCCTATGAACACAAACACCCTCATGCTAAAGCATGACAAACTAAAGACCAGGGAGGGGACCTGTGTCTTCTGGTTTTCAGTCACATTGAGTCCTCACAGTTCCTTGATCTTGCAAGGTGCTCCAAATACAGAGGGCAGCAAGCTCCTTCCTGTGTGGGTCACCCTCCTTCTGTTCTAGGAATATTCTGTCTTCCTCTTGCACTGGCTCCATTTTTGTCTTCTTTCTTATGTAAGCAATGCCCTCCTGTGGCTCTCATTTCACATGTTCCCATAGGCAGATTCCTTAAAATAAGTTAAGAACTTATGAAGTTGTTTTTATAGCTCCTAGGCCTTTAGTGAGCATTATCAGTGGTGGTGCAAACCATTTCAGTGAATGTGAGCAAAGGAGCCTTTCATTCTGCCTGGAGGTAAGTCACAAAATTGGTCAAAATTGGGCCTTGAAGGACGGTTAGGAGTAGAGAACACAGAAAAAAAGGAAGAATCCGCTAAGAGGATATTGTAATCAAAAGTAGCTTGACATTACAAAAATAAATTTCTGGAAGTTTGACATTACTAAAATGCAAAGCAGTTTCAGGTTAGAGAAGCAATGTTTAAAGATTGTTCTTAGATTTCTACATTGTTCTGTTTGGAGAGATAATGGTACCATTACTAAGGCATCTAATACACGGAGTATCAAGTACATTCTGACATGTTCAGAGTGAGGACTTCACGGGGGGTGCTGGTTAGAAAAGTTAGCTAAGAAGTTAAAAAAAAGGCAAATCCATCCATCTAAGGGATGGGGATATCAGACATATAGTACTCAGGAGGCAATAGATGAGACAGAAGGAGCAGACTACATTGATGTGGGAATGCCTTTCTGTATGTTGTGAATATCAATCTTTCAATAAAGGAGCTGTTTTGGGCCATGACAGGCACCATAGAAGAAGTAGGAGGAGAAATCAGAGCAGAGGTAGGAGAATCAGGGCGGAGTCAAGCAGATTGAGCCAGAAGCCTAAGGAGCAACATGTAAGAAACACAGATGAGCCACGGACCATGTGGCAGACATGAAAGATGATGATCTGAGCTAGATAGAAATGGGTTGAGTTAAGATGTAAGAGCAAGCTAGCAATGTGCCTGAGCCATAGGCCAAACAGCATGAAGTTAATATAAGCGTCTGAGTCATTTCTGGGGGCCTGAGCAGCAGCAGGGTCTGGCCTCTGGCTGCCTGGGACCAGCAACACTACATCACTCAGTAACCCTGTGGTATTACTTGCATGACTAGCAACAGTGAGAACCAGAAGGTTAGAAATACTGATGAACATGTAAAGCTGTGGTAGGTCAACAACAACAACAATAATAACAACAACTAATCAGAAAACTCTTAAACCCTCACAGAAAAGCCAGAGTCTATTGTCATGGTAACAGAGGGAGAACCAGACTTTTTTTTTTTTTTTTTTTTAAAGAGCTGGTCATTAGCAATAAATTCCACAGACAATATCAAATGGGCCTGAGATGGAAAAGGGTCATCTCAGAGAGCTAATCTTCAAACTCTTGTAGCAGGAAAGACCTTTATCATCATCCCATCTGCCCTGCCCCCTGCCGGCTCCTTTCCCTTCCAGACCTGGGCATATACCCAAGCTCAAGTACAGCAAGTTTTCTGAGGGGTCACACCTTCTATTTTTGCACGAGCTCCTGGATTCTGGAGCAGAATTTTCTAGATACATGGTATTATGGGAGACCCTTGACTTTCCAGGTCACTTCCTTCCTTTCGAAGATTTCTGGTCACACAGGAAACTCATCAGCCATTAGATTTGACACACAGGACTTTTCCTCTACAGGATGAGGAATGCTGAAGCCTACCTACTCCTTTTAAAAGTGGCTTTTTCAGCCAGCCTGTAGTGGTGTAGTGTAGTGGTAGGTACATGTGTGTATATGTGTTAAGGTAAATGTGTGCCTGTGGATGCCCATGTGTGCACATGCATGTGGAGACCTGAGGTCAGCTTCAGTTATTATTCCTCAAGGTACCATCTACCTTAGGATTTTTTGAAGTCTTTGCTACCATGGACCTGACCTATTTGGCTGGCCCATGAGCCTTTGCCTCCTCCATTCTGAGATACAAGGCCATACCTTCAAGCTCAGCTTTTAAAAACAAAAACGAACAAATAGCAATGAAAAGATGTGTTCTGGGATGAAATTCAGGTCCTCATACTTGCAAGGCTCGTAATTTACCTCCTAAAGCTATGCCCTCAGTGCTGTGGGACTATGTCCTGGTTCACTGAAAATATTTGTCCTTCCTACTGGTATAATAAAACACTAATTGGCCAGAAGGCAGACAGGAAGTATGAGCAGGGCTACCAGACTAAGAAAACTCTGGTAAGAGGAAGAGACACCAGAGAGATGCCAGCAGACAGAGAGCAAAGAAGTTGAAATGCTGCTCTGAGAAAAGGTACCAAGCAACATGGCTAAATAAGATAAACTAATGGGTTGAGTTAAGATGAAAGATGAGTTAAGAGTAAGGCATTGTGTTATTATTTGGGGCTAAGCGGCAGCAGGGCTGAGAGGGTCCAAACCTCGGGGCAAGGCTGGAAAGGCCAAGCCAGAAACTTATTACACCTCAGCCCTTCCATCAACCTTGAATGCCCTTGTTCCTTCCCTACTCAGCCTATACCCAAACTCAACGCTAGGGCAGGAACACACAGTGTATAGCCATGTGAGCTCACAGCTTTCTGAATACCTGCACAGACCTGCCTAGTGAGGTGAGCCTCCCTCTGGACTCTGAGGACAAAGAACCCCACATACAGCACTTCACATTGTTCCAAGCAGCACAGGGCATCTGCTTCTCTTTCTCGCCTTCCTGGATAATCTCCTTTTATCCTGAGATGCCTTAAAAATAGCTCAGAGCAATTTTCAAAGCCTAATAGTCATTAAAAGAGGTGTTAGGAATAATCACATCCGCGCAGGCTCAAAGCACAGCACGATTTCCAGCTGTCTCATTAGCATGCCAACCAGTCATGCAAGGAGTGGAGATTTCCCAACTTTACCCTTTCAGGAAGGCTTCAGGATCTCTCACCCTTCCCAGAGAAGTCTGTGAATGCTTGGTGTTCTCCTGATGGGAAACCAAAGGCAATGGGCCTGTACATTCAGGCAGGAGGCAATTCGGATCACTTCAGGTAGGTTATAACTTGATGTCTTCTCTGGTCTCTGAAGCCCCGAAAGAGAACACAAAACCATACACTATTCCTGAAGAACAAACCAAGCTCAGGCTGCTGAGCTGGCTGTGGTCCAACGAGATGATGACTCAGCACAGGAGAGAAAGCATTCCATCCATTCTCTGTGATAAACTGAAGTTCAATATTGTCCTTGGTCTTCTAACTCCCTCCACTTAGCAGCCTTTGCCGGTCTCTTGAAAATTACCACAGCTTTCTCCTGTGAGAACTTTCCTCACTTCAACAGGGTGCAACACTGTACCATATGGCCAAAATGCATGTGATGGACTAAAAACTATGCTCCAAATGATATGCGCATAAGGAAGTTAGCTTCACTACTAACCATACTTGTAACACCATATATCTAGTGACTAGAGTCTGACCATACATCCCATTTGCTAGAATTCATTCCAAATGGCTTTTGAGATTTTTTTCAAACGTCAAAAACCTATCTTCAATGCATCAACCTTTGCCCCTGATTTCTGGTGTGAGAAATTGCTATGGAATTCCAAAAGATACAGAGAAATCTGCTTACAGGACAGCCGTGTGATGGTGTGTGCTAAGGAGGACAGCTCTCAAGCATCATGACTCACAGTAACTTTGAGAGAGAAACCTCTGTTTACTCATGACATTCTTAGCTCATCTGTACTTTAAAGAAAACGATATAGGTCAAGCTTTGCTAACCTGGAAAGCTCATAATGCCCTAGAGTCTGAAGGCTTTGGGTACCCACTAGAGTCTTCATGTAGAAACCCTGCATTATTCAGCTTTGTTTCATGCACACAATAATAAAAATGGTGAATTAAACTGTCACTGGTGCTTCTGTGGAATGCATCTATGGTACGCAAGGAATGTTGTATTTAGAACTAAGAAACAACTCCAGGATTCCTTAATAGTACTCTAAATCAGAGCCATAACAGAAGCTTAATTGTAAATGTATTCACAGAACATGCTGGAATGGGCACTAAGCATAACTGTGTCTTTCTGGAGTCTATGTCAACACATGACCTTGTTTAAAAAAATACATTCTGCCAGAGAAGGCAAGGTAAGAGTTTGTATTTCCACATAAGGTCAGTGGGATCATAAAGTGATGGGGCCACCACTTTACAATCTTACTTGCCACTTTTGATTCTAATTTCTATTTTGTAACTCATATCTCGTCATCCCATTTCTTAGTGATTCTGCCAGAAGAAGGTCAGCATTTATGTGCAGGCAGGGGTAGGCCAAGGTACTGATTGGGGCATTGTTTGTAAAAGCAGAATGTGAAAGTCACTTGCACATCCACACAGAGACTGTGATCAGTGGTAGTTTGTAAGGGTGAGGTGGGTGTACATGCAAAGTGTGGTCAGTAAATTTCTATGTAAAGTGTATTGCAGAATTTCATATGGTGTCTTTTGATCATGTTCACCCCACTCCTCCCAGATCCACTCCTATTTCTTACGTAGCCATCTGTACCCTTTTTTATCCCCTAAACCTATGAAATCCAGTCTGTGCTACCCATAAACTCGGGGGTGGGGAGAGGTGGCCTTCCACTGGAATGTGATTGACCTAGCAGAAACCACACCCCTGAGAAAAACTACCTCGTTCCCAGGAGTTGTCAATTCCCAATCCATATATATTCCTAGGTATAATAATATCTGCATCTATATGTACATATATGGAAATCATACATTTATATATGTACACACAAACACACATACACATATATCTATACTACTCTTAACATATTACATATACATATATGTATTTACATGTATATATGAAATACACACACACACACACACACACATATATATATATATATATATATTTAGAGAGAGAGTAATTTGTCTGCCAAAGTTCATGTCAGAATCTTTTTCTAGGAAAGCCGATAGAATAACAAGGAAAACCTATGAGGGGCTTAGATGTAATTACACAAGTATCTGTCTTTGTCTTGCATATTTAAATGGTTACTCTAATTACAAGTTACTCATAGAAACCAGAAGAGGAGTCAAGAAGTGAATGAGTAATTACATTATACACCTTCACACATAGCATAGCCACCTTGCATTGCATACACAGCTTTGGTAAACTCTGAGAGAGTCCAGCTCTTTCCCTGACTTTAAGACCTTGGAAGCTTCCAGCCAGGGCCTATAGTCCATTCAACATCAATGGTGCCAAGAAGTTCACTGTATGCTCACAGCAGGTTTAGGCCTTAGACGTGTTGATGGAGAGTGTGCAGAACAGGTAGCTGTTTAAACACTAAAGAGAAGAAGCATTGTATTGCATGCAATCACGTCTAGGTGTGAGTTGTAGTGGAAACTGGTAGCAATCTCACAGTTTTCTTGGCATGGAGACTGAGACATAAGTGTGTGCTAAGAAGTTTCTGGCCACCTCATGCTTCTGATACTACACCTGCTCTGCCATAAAGGATCTCATTAAACCAAAAATAAACCCTTTACCCCAAGTTGATTTTATCAGGTATTTTGCATGGCACAGAAAGAATAACCAATACAATACACAATTAACCTTTGCCACCTCACACATTTCAATAGAGCAGTTCTGCTTTTCTGGCTGCGGGTGAGCTTCTGCTGTCCACATGGGCCTCCTGGCAAGGAAGGTCAGTGCTGTGTGTGCACATATATGACAGCCAGAATTGTGTCCAAGTGTCTGGCCAGTGCTTTCTGAAGGTCTTCGTGTATGTGTTATATAGGTGCCAAGCTGATGTCCTCCAAGGCAGGGCCAGCAGAGATGATCTGAGTTGAAGCATCCATCCTGCTGTTCTCCATGCCAGAGGTGAGGCAGGATGAGGAAAGGAAGAAAAACTTTGTAACAGGGGTGTCAAAGTCCCAGAGATGTCAGCTCTTGTGATCCTAGACTTTAAAAGAAATTGCCAGGGTCCTGGGGAATAGTGTGAGGAGATGGCTGTGCCAATAAAATACCTGCCACATACTAATGAGGATTTGAGGTCTTCAGTACTCATATGAAAATCCGGGCATGGACATAATGTGCCTATAATTACAGCACTGGGGATGGGGTTTAAAAGACAGACAGAAAAGTCCCCTGGAGCTTGCTGGCCAGTCTAACCAAATGATGAGGTCCTGGTTAACTGAGAGCCCCTGTCTCAAAAAATAAGGTGCGTAACTGCTAGGGACACCAGATAATCAATCACCCATGACCCTATAAACACGTGAATCCACATATATATGCAGTCTCCACATGAATATATTCACACACTCCCCCCACACATACACACATATCCACACACATATCAGTAGTTGGGGAATGGCTCAGTTGATAAAGTTATTGCTATGCTAACACAAATCTAAGTTTGACCTCACAAACCCACTATTCCTGTATTTAAATCCTTGCATCCACCTGTGACCCTTGTATAACCTTCCCTCTTGATTAGCAGCCCTGCCTCATATTCCAAACTCTGAATAACAGCAGTGACACAGAACTATAGAAATGCTGGGATGTTTATCATAAAAAACTAGAGAAGCGACATAAATATAAAGTTCCCCTGTGGGGTATGTGCATGTTTCCATCACGAGGATGTGGTGGTGGTGATTTCTGCCAATAAAATATTTCCCTGTCAAACCATTTATCTACAGTTTTTTTTGTACTATGGCACTTCTGTCACAAAGCTGCAGAGACCAGAGAATTGCCCAGAAGCTTGTGGGTCAGCTGGACTGGAGTAAACAAGGAGCTGAATCAACAATGTGGAAGAAGAGAATTGACTCCTTAAATTCATCCTCTGACCTCCACACACAGGACATATTATGTGCACACACACACACACACACACACACACACACACACACACACATACATACCCCACAATTCTAAAAAATATTGCCGATCTTTAATTTTTTATGTTCACACAAAATCCACATTTACAGTTTAACTTACAAAATTAGGATCATGAGCACCTGTTCCACACTGGAATGACAGGGGTAGAAAGATCGCTCAGCCATTAAGAGCATTTGTTACTCTTTCTAAGGATCTGGACTCTCGTCTAAAAGAATCACATGGCAGCTGACAACCTGTAGCTGTACTTTCAAGTAGTCTGATGCCTTCTGACATCCACAGGCACTACATGTAAGCAAAATGCTCACATGTGTGAAATAAAATAAATAAATCTAGACATTCCATATTTTTATTACTGTCCCAAGTCCTCTATTAGGACTGGGTTGTCCAGGTCGCCATGGCCCCACACTGCACCTCAGAGCTGGATAGCTACCATTGGTCTTGATTCTTTACCCTAACCTGTTACTTGCTCATGTTGGCAGACATTGAGATGTTTAGCCTGTGCATGTGTATGTATTAGGGACTTCTAGAGAAATGAAACCAGAAATATGAAGAAATATATTCCAAGGAACTTGTCCCATGGCTATGAAAGCTTGACTAGTCCAAAATTGAATGGGAGAAGTCAGCTGGCTGGAGACTCTGTAAAATTATTCAGTTCAAGTCCAAAGGTCATATGTTATGGGTCTCGAGTGTCATGCCATAGTTCAAGGCCACAGACATCTCACAGAGGATTTCTTAGTACTGGTGAGATCAGCCTTTTGTTCTGGTAAGCCCTTCTACTGACTGGGTGAGGCACATAGACTCAGCGGACAGTGATGTGACTTTACCAGTGTTCACTGATTTAAATAGTAATGTCTTCCACACACATCACAAGATACGGTGTGTAATAAAGCTTGAACCAAATCTTAGGACACCGTGAACAACCAAGTTGATATATGAGATTGCCAGTCACAGATTGACCCCCTTGCCTGATATACTGTCCTTCTCCAAGAATTAAGTATAGCTTCCCTCATATTGCTGAAAAAAAAGGGGAAATATAGGCTGACTAGATTAGAAATTCGATTTTTGTCAGATATTTATTTTGCTTTTTTTTCTTAGAAAAGAAATTCTTTAGAACAGACATCCTTAGCCACAGCTCACTATTGATTAAGACATCCAGAGAAAGATCATAATTCTGAAGACTCAATTTTATAGATTCTATAGCAGAAGAGACTCTTCCTGGTGGTAACCTTACATGTCAACTTGACTAGCAGATGGCAGTCAGTTATTTGGCTAAAGATTAGTCTTAGGCATTTCTGTGAAGGAATCTTACAGAAAGCATTTGCCACTGTAGACAGTTGGCTTGAAGTACGGAGATGAACACCAAGAGTAGAAATGACCTTTGCCTGATGCAATGAATATAAGAGCAGACCCCAAGGGATCTTAGAAGGACTCCTGCCCTGAAGGACTTACATGGAAGTCTTGTCTCTTTCTATTGTGTCAGTGTGTAGCTCAGGTTCTACTGGACCCACAATCCTGTGATCCATTTCATAGTGCATGCGTGCGTGCATGTGTGTGTGTGTCTGTGTGTGTGTGTCTGTGTGTGTGTGTCTGTGTGTGTGTGTTTTAGGGGGAGGGCAAGTTCTCTTTCTCTGGAGATCTCTGAATGACACCCCAATGTCTCAAAATGGACATCAAATCTGACCGGTTAACCCAGGGAATCCTTATTTGAATGCTTTGTCTAGTTAGTTTGACTGGCAGTGGAAGAAATTGGGGCTTGAGGGACAGGTCAATGGTAGAGTGCCTATGAATCTGGATTTAGTATCAAGCATCTACCTTCAACACACTCATTTATATTCTCTCTATATCCTCCCCTCTCTCCCCCCCCTTTTTTCCCAAATGACTAAAGAGAAAATCAGGATACTGAAAATGTAAAAGACTTGCCCCAGCCCATGCAGTAGGTCTCCAGAGGAGGCAAGTGCCCATCCCTCTTCAAGCCTCATTTCTTGTCTATCGTTCCTTGCCTGAGGCACAGTAATTTGTGAATGAGTTTGAGGAGGCTACTCATTAAGGGCCAAGTGGGAAGCAGGCTAGACATTTTGTACTTAGAAAAACTTGATTCTGGAAGATATGTGTCATTGTCCTAATTCCTTCTTGGCTATATCTGCCATCTTGGGCACATTTCCCAAACTTCTTTGGCTTCCATTCCTTTATCATAAAGGACAGTGACAGTGTCAACTCTTATTTAATTCTTGTGGGTTTAGTGATGAAATAAAAATCAGGTCTTAGGGTACCCTTCACAGTTAAAGGATGATTAAAAGCTGTTTTGGGGAATGAGAAAGAACACCCCCCCCCCCCCACACACACACACATACTAGACAATTGAAGGTATCCCAAGTGCATTTCCTCTAATGGCTGTAAACAGCAAACAAAAAACAGGCTCTCAGAGTCTTCCTCTATGCTGTCCTCCTCATCATAAGGGCTGAACAAACACTAAGGACTCCTAGGAAAGACCTACACAAGCTACTCTTCTGTGTTAAGATGCACTTGGCTCGGTAAGGTTGTTTTCTCTAGTAGACTTCTGAAGCCCTACTTGACCAATTCCTGCCCAGACCAGATTGAGAACTCCGGGATCTGTGACGTGAAAGCAGTCACTCTGAACTGTTACCCAGTCTTTGCAGCCTCAAGTTGTCCACATAAACTGTCTTGTTGGAACCCTGTCCCCCAAAGAGTTTTCATTAAACATTTAATTTGATTTCCACGTTCCTGAGAAAATTCAAAGATCATTTCAATCTCAGTGAGTATCAGCCAAGGGTATCACTGACGGAACAAGGGTCTACAAGGCTTCAGTGGGGGCTTGACTTCTGACCTTACGTCACTCACCTGTAAATCAGGAATGTGATGCATGATGGTGGGTGTCAAGAAGTGAGCAAGAAGTAAAAAGCTGTGTCCAATGGACATAGGACTGACTGACCACAGACCATGAGCTGAGTCATTATTTAATAAGAATCAGACCACAACCCACAAAGCCAAGCCTCCCAGGTGACAGAGTTGTTCCCTTCCTTGCAAGAAGTTTTCCTGGAGGACGAAAGTCAGGAGGAAATACTTTATATGCAGTATTGGAAGGTTTAGGAAGTTTCTACCAAAGCTAAAGTGAGAAGCTACTCGATGACTCAAATGTACATGCCTTGGTGGTCAGGATGTCTAGCATCACACGTGTTCAACAAGACAGCTTGTCTCCCCCTGGGGAGGGCTTAGACAGTAGCCGTCCTGATGCCTGGGCTGGTCCATATAAGAAGAGGCCAGCACATCATACAACGTACTCAGGCTCCTTTCCTCCTACCTTGAGTCAGCTCAAAGTCTCCTCACCCATCAGCATCTCCACCACAAACAGGCACATGTTTAGGTCCTTCTTAGTTAAACATCTCACCAGTGGAGTACTTGCTTTGCATGCTTTAGACCCTATGGTCTTTCCCCACCACACTGCAAGGTCAATCCCTCACACTCCCATCCTCTGTTTCTCCTTCCGTGCTGTGTCCGTGCTCCCAGGAACAGCTGTCTCCTGGAGGTGTGGTTTTCACTCACAGCAGAGCTTCCCATGTCTACCTCCTCGTCACCCTGAGCATCATCGCCCACACAGTGGCCCTGAGCAGGATCACCAGTCCTGTGGATCGGCATTCTCAGTGTTATCCTTGCGTACCATTCATTTTTCTCTTCTAACTGAGTATTGCTCTGTGTATACTCATTTCATCACCTCCCGCCTTGCTGTCTTCGCCCCTTGCTCTCCCACAGACCTGTTACCCACTTACTTCCTCAAAGTGTGGGATTGGCCCTGCATATCTCATCCTTTGTACACTCCCCCTGAACAGCATATATAACAGTGGCTTCTGACCCCAATTTGATCATGCCCTGCCTGGGTTCTACCACCAACGTGTCCCTTTCAGCCCCACATGTCCACATCTGGCTGCCTAAATTTCTACCATCTTTGCCCCCCGCCGCCCTGCTGTTCCCACTCACCTGTCTCAAGGAAGAAGCTCAACACCCACCCAAGTGTCAAGTTAGAACTGAGTCTCCCTAGAGTCTTCTCTGAGAGCAATTAGTGAGCCCATCACCCAGTCTCCTTGCCTCCTCTTCCCCCTCTTTGTCTGCATCTTCTTCTGTGGGCGATGGATATAACTCCACAGTCTTTCTTTTCCTTAACCTCAGTTCCTGGGCCTACTTTCTACCCACAGAGATAATGCTGACAAGCAACTGTACTCACTGTAAGGTGCTACTAAAGCAGTGTCTCCATCACCCGCAAAACTCTTTGTGAAACTTGGATAGAAAGGTTGTCACCACACCATCCAGTTTCAGTTGTAACCCAGCTCCACTGCATATTGTGACCAACAAGTATGACAGTACAGGCCTGAGCCCTAAGACCTCTGGCCACACTGACTGACGTGTCCTTGAAATTCCTGTATATCCACATGAAAAACTGCTATTGGACCTCCAGCCTCAGGGCTGAATTCCGATTTCTTCCTTTCTTTGTGTGTAGGGGTATTTTGCCAGCACGTGTGTCTGTGTACTGTGCCTATGTGGGCTAAAAGATGGCACTGGATCCCCTGGGACTAGAGGTACAACCAGTAATGAGGTGCCACGTGGGTGCTGGGGACTGAACTCAGGACCTCTAGAAGAGCAACCAATGCTCTTAGCCATTGAGCCATTTCTCCAGCCTGATTTCCAATATACACTTGCTGTACTCTGAGCTTGGATCTAGAGTTGGTCGCTCCCCTGCCTGTACCCACCACTGGGCTATAAGCTCTTCTCCTTCCTCAGTCCCAGGCTTACTTGCTGCTGGCCCAAGAAAATCCCTGGGGCTTGTGGTTGGCTGACTGCTGCTCAGCCCATTTGCACTGACAGATACCCCTGAGAGAGCAGCTGCTTGCCCAGGGCTCTGGTAGCTCTGATCCCATGGCCCCTTTGCTTTCAGACTGTATCATTGCTCTGGACCAGGAGGCATTTTCTCCCTGTTCACAGATGCCCCTTCTTTGCCTCTCACTGCATTAGCAGCAAAGTGAGTGTATCCCTAAGAGGGGAAGTTAAGTTTGTAAGTAAGAGACATATGCATAGTTTAGGGCATTACATCCAGAGCTAAACTTACAGGTGCTGAAAACTGAGCTTGCTCTTAAGGGAAACCGAGTGTGTGACAGGAAGAAAGAAGGGGGCCTGTGGGACTATTTGGGGTGAAAGAAGAGAAACAGCAGAGGGGGTAGTAAACATAGGGAGGGCAGTCAGGAGGTGAGTTAGAACAAAGTATTATACACATAAACGGCATCACAATGAAGCCATTACTTTGCATGCCAACTCACAAATTGAGCTAAAAACAACAGAATCAGCTTGCTCACTCTGGAAGAGAAAATCAATTCCACATTTCCTCTGGCAGTTTGGGTTACTTCCCCTTTCCTTCTATCTGCAAAGATCATCACTAAGATAAGAGGCAGAAAAAAACTAGCAACTCAGTGTGGATCACTTCCTTCCCATGCTGGTGTTAAAAGCAACAAGGATCCCTGACAGCAAATCTCCCAGACAGGGGATGGTGACATTTGAAACTGGAAGCAAAGGCTGCAGCAGAGCCTGGCACAGGGGACAGAGGTCTGGGCCTCACTGAGCCAAGTTTCTCCATTTATTTCCTTTAGCTCCTCTTCCTGAGCCTGCCACCCCCACCACCTCAATAAAATAAATAAAATAAAATAAAATAAAATAAAATAAAATAAAGTAAAATAAAATAAAATAAAATAAAAAAACAAAAGACTTCCGTTCTATCAATAAAGACTGGTTTTCAGAACTTGACTTCCTTACCCATACGGGGCTCTCCCATCATATAACACTATGTTATATAAGCCTAATGCGTTTCTTCCTTGTTAACTGCTCTTTTGAGATTAGAGATTAGAAAGCCTAGAGAAAGATTTTAACTTTTCCTCCATATGTGAGTGTGAAGAAGGGAGACTGGGTCAATCCTTTATCACAGCTTGGAAAGTCAACCTTTTCCCATCCTGATTTTAGGCTTGCAGCCTTCAGAACTATGAGATGGATGTTCTTGTCAGTTATGTTGCCAATCTGTGCTATGCGATGGCTACAACCCAGGACACCCACATCCTTGGTGCTGAGGTCCAGTGCATTCAAAGGCAAGCTTGCATTTCTTGCACAGGATACCATGCTTTCCTGTGTAAACCTTTAACTAAACAGAAACTTGCTTCCAGGAGAGGTTATCCATCTGTGTATATCATGAGACCCTGTTCATGTGAAGAACATTATGCTGTCAAGAAGAAATCTGGCTTATCTTTTGGGGTCTGCATCCCCTCTGGCAGGAAGGAGGAGAGCGATCTTTCTACCACTGTCTGGAAATGAGCAGCTTGCATCAACAGGCATTAATAACTACATCATCCTCCCTCTACATGCCCAAACTGCTTCCTATACTGCCTAAAACTTTCAGTTGCTCTCACTTTCAGTTTCTATGTGTGTGTAAGTATGGTGTGCATATGTGTCTGGGCATGCATGGTGTTTCCATATGGAATCTAATGATTGATGTTGGGAATCATAGTTGACCACTCTTCTGCCTTATTTATTGAGGCAGAGTCTCTCAGTCAAACCCAGAGCTTGCTGATATAGTTGATCTCACTAGTCAGGTAGCTCTGACTCTATCTTCCAAGGCTGGAATTACAGATGAGTCACCCTGTCTACCAAATGTTTACACAGGTTCTGAGGATATGGATCCAGTCCTTATACTGTTTAATCAGTAGCCTTCTCCTGAGCCCGTCAATTCTTTTTTGGTGGTAACAAATCTTATTCACCCTTGACTTAACACACCTTCCAGGGAGCTTTCCTCAGTCTGAAGACCATATCCATCATCTACTACTTCTCCAAACCTCATGGACTCAGCACTGTAAGTGCATAGTCTACATCAAGGGCTTCCCTTATTTATTGACCATTTATTACCAGGCAGGCTGTGGTACTATGGAAAATCAAATGGGCTCCTAGACATCTTCCATATTTTTCTCCAAAAGATGACCTTGTACAGTGAGGCTCTATGAAGAAATTTTATTGATGAAAGTCAATATTCTCCTACTGTAATACAAAAATGATTTAGGAATAAGCCAGTCTTTGAGCACACAGACACACATGGCAGTGTGAGAGCCACAATGCCATTCGAATTGACCCTTTTCCTCTTGTCTTACCTCTTCCACACAAATTGACTGAGAAAGGCACCCTGGGACAAACAGCCTCTAACTGTTGCGTTGGCATAAACAAGACCTTAGCTGGACCTTCAAGGAGAGTGTGATCATATCTAACAGCTGCCCACCACTAGCCTTAAGCACGCAGGTGAGGTGACCTCCTGCCATTCCAATTCTGTAGTTTCATAAGTTCATCAGTGTTCTTCTCTCAGAAGACACTCATCCATCATTCAATTTACACCTACACAGTTCAACCCAAGCAGCAGCATCTCCTCACAGGGACAGTTCAATGGTCTCTCTCAGAACCCCTACTTCAGGCTCTATTCATTCCATTTGTAAACACTGACAGTGCCTGCCCGGCAGCTATGACTAAGTCCTTGGGTTGAGGGGCTGTGGAGAAGGAGGCCTGTCTTCTCAGCATTACTGAAGAAGATGGGAGTGAGGGGCTCTTAGTAACAAAAAGAGAGCTGCCCAGGACTCCAAGGGGAAATACAAAGAGTGGGTAAGATATACAGAGATAGAGTCACAGGCACGCAACTAACAAGATGGGTGGCCCTGAGCTATGGTCAGGGAACTCCATGGTGCTCTCAGACAGAAACACAGAGCACAAGGAAAAAGTAAAAACAACAATTAGTCCTGTAATCTCAAACTGGGTGATCATTCAACAAGCAGCCACTCCATTTCAAGATGGCCTTCAAAACCCCATGTGACCTGATTATCAGCCTCCTCTGTGTCTTTCTCATGCCTCCTTGACCTATGACAGCGAGACTGGCTGACTCTCTCAGGCCCTTACAGCCCTACTCACCACAGCAGCATCATTCAATCTCTGCCTTTTCTTCCTCTGTAGGTTGGCTGCTTGTCTCCCTCAGAACCCAGCTTCCCTGTCACAGGAACAGAACTGAACCCATGTCGCTTTCCTCATTCCTCTCTATTCAAGCAAGCTGCTGGGGCACCCTTCTGCCAGTGGCTAGGGAGCATGTGTATAGACATGAACACACACACAGTGAGCCACAGAATAGCACGTAGATGCTGCTGAATGACAGCCCAGGCCAGGAGTCAAGGAAATGGCACAATATAGCTCATTACAGCAAGGCTTCATCCTGCATTCCCCCTCAGTGGGTGATTTGGGCCTGGCTTCTCTTGTAGGCACGCGGCTCCTCCTCTGTTGTGTCTCTTGGCCCACTCTCCATGTACACAGCAGATGTTCATTTGCCTAAGTGGGGAAGCACGGAGCTCTGGAAGTGAAGAGGAAAGAGGAAGGAGCCAGCCTTCAGGCTGGAGGGGAAGGGCCCCCTTCTGGTTGGGTACTGGTTCCCATTTTTTGTCTCAGTGTAGTGTGGCATTATTCAGATGAGGACATGGTGACTGTAAATATTAAAAACAAACTCTCTATCACGTGTTTAATAAACACTTCTAGCTTATATGGTAGCAAAATTGCTTTTTATAAACACTGGAGCTGGCGGGGACATTTTTCTGGAAATAATTCATGAAAAACTCTGGCTTGTTCATTTGTACCGTGGTGGGATCTGAATGGAGCCAGTGTTCAGCTTCCTGGGGATGTTTGTGAGCTATACTTACACAGAGAGGGTAGGAAAACAAGGAGCTCTCTGAGGTCAGAGTATGCCTAAGGAAATCTTAATGAGGCTGCCTGGTCCTGTCCTTCCATGTGGGAAGGAACAGGGCAGAATGAAGGATGAGGATGTGAGGTGTGTGGGAGGGCTTTAGGGTCCCTGACATAGTTCTTGAATTCCTCATATGTTGTCTGAACTCTGTGACTGTCCACTCCTTCAGAGAAAATGCACACACACACACACACACACACACACACACACACACACACACACACACAGAGAGAGAGAGAGGGGGGGGGGAGTGAGAGTGAGTGAGTGAGTGACAGATGCTCAGTTTTAGAATGTGAGGCTGGGGAGAAGAACTCTTGGCATCCATATATCCTTCTAGCTATCAGGAAGTTGAGGTTTCTGGATCTTTAGGCCTGCCATTTAGGGAGTACCTACTTAATAGAATAATTACATTTGGGTCCCTAATAAGCCCCTCATCAACAAAACTCTACTTGTGATATGTAGCCAGTGAGATGTAGGCTCTTACATAATCTGAAGTATTAAAAATTGAGAGAAGAGTAAATGTGAAGGAAATGGAGATAAAATTCAAAGAAAAGCAAAGCCAGACTCTCAGCCACATCCACAGTTTGGCATGATCCCAGCACTACCTTTGAGTTAGCCTCCTCAACAATTTGTAAAGGTCAGTGCCGAATGCAACAGTGGCGTTTCTGATGTGCCCAAGTAATTAATTGCAAAGCAGGAGCTGAGACCTGCAGCTTCAGTGAAAGGATCCACAGCCAGTGGATCTGGAAGGCAGGTTTCTAGGCCTAAGCATGGGCAGATTCAGGGCACCTAAGGATTCTGTCTCTTGAGTTTCTGTGGCAAGAGGTAGAACTTCCTCTGTCATAAGTAGCCAGAGCCTGCCCAGGGTGTTTGTGAATTATGGAGGTGGGGGTGGTTTATTTCTGCCTTCTTTGTTCTTAATCAATACACTCTACTTCTGTCCATTCCTACAAGATCTAGAGCTCATGAAGGATCCAGTGACAACTAAAACTTTTTGGGGAGATTTCTGTGGTGTGTGTATGTATGTGTGCATGTGAACGTGTCCATGTGTGTGAACAAGTACAATCACCTGTTATCTTGACCCACTTGCTTTTTGCCTTTATCACACATGAAACACAAGGCTCCAAGAACTGTCCAAATAACAGGACATCCCAGACAATGTGCTCCTTGGGGGTCTAAAGGTCTATTCAACAGGAATTTTCTGTTGCCTGTGGAATCCAGGTCTTAGGCTACAAGATAAACTCTCCACTATCCTGGTTTAGAATGAAGACTACAGTACCCTTAGTTGGGTTATCTGGTACCCATGATTACCCTGGTCCCAGCAGTAGCCAGTGCAGAATAATGACGTACTTTATTTAGCACATCAGGGAAAGCCGTGGTGTGCTCTACACCTATGAGGCATTCATTCATCTAACTTTCAGGAAATCTTGTCACTGTAGATGCTTCTTCAAACATCACAGAACCCTTACTGCAGGGACAGCATCTTGCTGGAACCACGCATGGCATGTCGTCCATTATTATTCTATCTACACTTATTTCTCCTAGCTATAACTAGAAAGTTCTTAAGGCAATTCAGTCAGTCCTAGAGAGCAGAACCCACTCTCAGTACCTCCATGGCTCTTCCAGATGCAGAAGTCCTGGCAAGTAGTGTCTGCAGATATTCTGGTTTTCTCAAATGCCTGAGCAGACTGAGGGAAATATTTACTTACTTGCAGCAATCTGTGGAAAGAGGCCACATGCCTCATATTGAAGTTACATAGACTTCAGGAGAACAAACAGATCTTCTGGGTACTATAGTTTGAGAAGACCATGGGTCCTACCCCATGTGGAAGCTAAGTTGATAACCTACTTCTTGTGACATAGGCTGTCTTCTCCAAGGCCCAAGGTTAGATCCCTTACCTAAGTACCTGCCTGTGCCCTTAACTTTGATGGTTAATATTGCTTTTCAACTTGTCAGGTTTTAGAACCAATAGAAGACAAGCCCCTGAGCATGTCTGTGAGGTTTCTTGGTTGTTTTAATTGAACTGGAGTGATCTGTCCTGAATGTGGATGGCAACGTTCCATGGGCTATGGTCTTGGACTGCATTAAAATAAAATAAAATTAAAAATTAAAAATAAATAGAAGGAGGCTGAGCATGAGCCTCGGGCATTCATGACTCTGTTTCTAGATTGGGGATTCAGGATTCATGAGACCAGCCGTGTCCCATCCCTGACTCTGTACCCTGACTACCATGATGGACTGTGTCACCTTGAACTGTGAGTCTCAACAAACTCTTATTGTAAGGTGGTTTTGTCAGGCATTTAGTCACAGCAATGAGAAGAATAACCAATAAAAGGGGTTTCAACCACATGAATCATTCATTAGAGACCTGTGGAGACTCTAGGGACATAATTGATGCTGATGGAGTCGCCAGACTATGAGTAAACCTATGTGTGAGTGGCACATGGTGAGTATTAGGCACATTGTTTAACCTCTCTGAGACCTTCTCTCCTAGCAATGAAATGAAGATTGACCTAACAGCCTCCTAATAAAAGGCTGTTTGCTTGAAAACACTTTACAGCTACACTAAGCTGAGCTCCTATTCCTGACAAGCACTGGTTTAATTTTCCAGATTCTTGAATTCTCATCTTCATACTTTTTATTAACCCTATTAACACCTAAGTGGGGAGGGGAGTTCTGATGGAGAAATCCCTGTATCCTTCATCCTCTGGTGTGGAAGGAGGTAGGGCTAAGACTCAGCAGTATTCAAATGGAGCTACTGAGTAGCTTTCTGCATTATGACACAGAATCTGTGCAGAGTTTTGTCCCAATATGCAGGACCAGAAGAAGAAGGCAGGAGATGGAGGCCATACGCCATGGTTTAAGGGTCCATTCCACTTACTGTCTAGCCAAGCAGCTTGCTTTCCTTTCTAACTTTCTTTTTCCTTCCTGATGAGGCTCCCCACTACTCGATGGCCACTAACGTCTCTCTCCTGTGGCCGTGCATTCCCACAAGATCAGAGAGCTCTGCTAGTCACCCTGTGGCCACCACTCAGTGCCTCTTTCTGAGAGAACACCTGAGCATGTTACTTTCATGGTAACGAACATTGAGTGGTATGACAGAAGTTTATCCTCTTTCAAGCTGGAGAGTGGAGTTCCCTGAGGATAACAAGTGTCTGGCTCATCTTTTTTATCTCTGCAACTCCAGCATAGGACTTGATGGGTTCAGATAAATATCAAGCAAAAGAAAGAGGCCTTGAAGAGAGGCCCATTTGGGGAGAAGTCTCCAAGTTAGGCTTGAGTTGGATCTCTGTCATACTTGTTACAGTGACCTTCTGCAGTGGTCACAGGGCAGTTTCAGACTAATCTCCATGACTGTCTAATGCCATTTTCCATTTCAACACTGTGAACTCCAAGGATCCCTGGGCCTCATGTTGCATGTACAACTGTGGCCTGGGACAGGTTCTTTATAGACATTTGTTGAATAAAATAAGAGAGGACCACTTGGCAGTCAGAAGGGAAATTACACCTGCAGTAATACAATGCCTGCATTTCATGGACTCTGGGTCAAAACAAGCTGGTGATTATGAGTGTGTCTGTGTAGTCATGACTAATGACTGTGGGTCTAATGGGACTGAGGATTATGACCATATACTTTCTTCTAGGCACTGGACTGATATGGGAATGTTGTTCTGTATGCTGTGAATATAAATCTTTAAATAAAGGAGCTGTTTTGGCCCATGACAGGCACCATAGAAGAAGTAGGTGAGGAATCAGAATAGGTAGAAAAGGAAGGGCGGAGTCAGACAGATGGACCCAGCCACCAAAGAAGCAGCATGTAAGGAACACAGGTGAGCAATGGGCCACGTGGCACACAGTAGTGGAAATGGGTTGAGTTAAGATGAAAGAGCTAGCTAGCAATGTGCCTGAGCCATAGGCCAATCAGCATGAAGTTAACTTAAGTGTCCAAATAATTTCTGGGGGCCTGAGCAGCTGCGGGTCTGGTGTGGCAGGTCTGTGGGTCTGGACTTCTGGCTGCCCTGGGCCAAGAAACCTTATTGTAACACTGGACAGTAAAAATGATGTATGGCATCACTCCATTTTTAGAGAATATTTTTATTTTGATTATGGAGAATTAAAGTAATACCCCCCCAAAACTTAATTCTACTTCTTAGTGTGTGTGTGTTTGTGTTTATGTGTGTGTTTGTGTTTATGTGTGTGTTTGTGTGTGTGTGTTTGTGTGTGTGTGTGTGTGTTTGTGTGTGTGTGTGTGTGTGTGTGTAACGAAGGAGGTGTCATAGTGGAAGCCCACACCAACGGGTTCTAATCTACATTGGGGTGTCATTGGTGGGTGTAGGAAAAGTTCTTCTGTGTCTACAACCTAACAATTTTAAATGAAGGGATTTGGTTGTGCAAACTGAGAGAGTCTGAGCACTGCACACAGTATTGATGAGATTCAATTAAGCTTTGTGAATGTTCTGCCATATGGTGACTCAGTGACCCCTTGGAGCTCACTGCCCTTAAGGACAGGTATTTCAATAATCTTTGCAGGTTTTTTTTTCTTCTTCAGGGAACAGGACTGGCAGAAAGGGTACCAAGGTATTAGGGGAGGGAGGGAGGAGGTGGCAGGAGAGAAATTAAGCTCAGTGAAGACACTGAAATCTCATGGGGCTGAACGTCGATAGCTTTAGACAGCAAAGTGTGGGCCGGCATGCCACAAGTCCATTATCTGCTTTGAATCATGCTTCGTTTCCTCAATTCATCCATTACACGTTTTCTAGCATCCTGTCACTTACAGACAGAATCTTCATATTTTTCTGAAAGATGAAATGCCGTCATCTTTGCTCTCTTTAAGACTTTGAGGTTTGGTCTCTACCTTGGAAAGGTATTTATTCTAATAAGTTCTGAATGCCAGTGCTTGATTTCCAAATGGGAAATCCCACTGACTCCTTGGGTACCATTTAGCTGTCCCAGTGGTAGGGACCTCAGTACAAAGTGTGGAGTAGTCCTAATCACTGGGGTCTGACCCACTCACCTGGGACAAATACATGACCAGAACAAGGATGAGAGGAAGTGAAAAATGACCAGGGCCTGCGCAAGGGAGACTCCACGTCCTCAGAGTCTGCCACTCCCTCCAGTGAGGAAGAACCCAAGATTTGACAAAGAACTTCTTCAGAGAGAAATGGACTTCCCAAAGCCAGAGAGACACAGAAAATTCTCCACCTCAACCCTCATGTCTGAGTTCTCTTCACTAACACAAGAATGAGAACATCCCCTGGGCCTTCCCCAGGGATGCTAACTCCATGTCACCTTTCTCTTAGCAGAATGAGACTTTTATACAAAAAATAGCATTGATTAGTAGGCAGGGACATTGGACTCTAGCCTTCCTGATGCTATAGACGTTGTGAGGAGCTGTTCTAGAACCTCTCTTAGGCCAGTTCCTGGCGTAGCTGCCCTCGTGAGCTCTCTCACAAGCACAGAGCAAAAGGGTATTAAAGCAGCTGCCAAAGGGGAAGAAAACACAGAAGAAATCTAAATCCCAGACAAACTGACTAGTGTAGCTCATGTTCTAGTTATAATTAAGAAAAACTGGGGCTACTTTTCTGTCATAAACTTAATATAACAATTTCTAGCTTCAGTCTTCCATGCCATGTTTCATAATTCTCCGAAGCTGGTACCTGCAGCCTCCTGGGGCTCTTCAAGCACTCCCCTTAGCACCCTAAGGTGACCTCAGAGTTTAAGTCATGAGGATTTTCTTCAGTCAGATGTCTATCCTCCACTGACCCCCAAAAGCTGGACCCCAACCATCGCTTCTCTGGCCTTGTATCCACCACTCACCATGGTCAATAACCCAATTTCAAGTTGATCCTCAAAGATGTGATATTGGCCTATTAGAGCTGGGCCACCAGAGAACAGTAACACAAGTTGGGTATTGTGAACAGAGACACATCATCTCAGCTAAGCACACATTCTCCTAAGTCATTGCTTTCAGAAATCAGTGTCTGCCATGCAGCCCCTAGGAGTCATCTAGCTATATGGAGATGAGGGTGTCTGTCACCCACCAACAGAGGGAAGCATGTGGGTGACAGTTTGTTGCTACCTGGGCTCCCCATCCTATAGATCTACTCAACTCTTCTCTGAAAGTTTGTCACAACTTGCCAGACAATGTCTTCTGTCTAATGCCGCATACTGGGGATGCAAAGGAGAGGGGGGAGCACAGGACACCAAGAATATGTCAACTAAGGGTAAGAGAGAGGCAAAAGGAGCAATAATTCAGCATAACCTTGAAAGGCTCATACTCTATTTCCTCTAGGCCTGTAACATCCCCAGAGTAGCTGGTCCACAGCCAGGTACTTGGTGAATCATCAGAAGAAATTAATTTATTTAAGATGGCAGAAGCATTCAACGTCGATAAAGATACCGAATGCCCTATTTGTTTCTCCCTCTGGTTATAAAGAACTTAATTGCATTTTCAGCATGGACAAGGGTTTACAAAATGAAAGAGAAGAGCCAAAGGAAGGGTTCCCAGTGATGGTCTTCTGTCCCCGCCAGCCAGAACCAGCATGCTTCAGACAACTGGCAAATGAAGTAGCCATGTTCATGGACTCTTCAGATACTAAAGAGGGACTCTGGGTGTGTGTGTGTGTGTGTGTGTGTACATACACACACATTTATAGAATTTGGATATATATAATATCTAGCTCACAGGAAACTGAGAACAGTTCCAGAGACACACACACACAAAAATAGTATGTTGGCTAAGCAAGGCAGCTTAAGAATCCTGTGAAGGTTTGGTTTGACCAGGCCATGATGGTTTTATGTTCTCTCGTTTCCATAATTTGAATGGCTCATCTTCTATCTGAGGTTCAAGGTCAGCCTGAGGAGCAATACTCTTTCCTTCATTCTGATACCCAGGCTTGTCACACAGGAGAGGGGAGGTGGCTAAAGAGCCTCCAGTCCTGCTGTTGGGGTTCCTTCTTGTTCTGTTGGAAAAGAAAGGGTTATCCTTTCTCCTCCATGGGTGCAGATCAATCAAAGGCAGGCTTCACAGTAACAGGGTAAAATAGCTCTACTCTAGCGTTTTTACAGCTCCTGTCTTTGTCATCTCTAAATGATAGACAGCGCTTTTCCAGGTCTGATGAGAGAACAAAGGAGGGGGGCGGATTCCTGGCGAGTTGTTTAGGCTGCCACTTCGCAACAATGCCATAAATTAACTGGTGTGCAGAGAGGGTGTCTGCGCTTGGCAATGATCAGCTGATGGGACTATGCAAATGAAGTCACAAACAGCTGCAAACCACTGGATAAGCACTCTGGTTCTCCACATCCTTTATGGACGTCTTTCAGAGTCTGCTAGTCCCAAGAGGAGTCAAAATCAGCAAATTAGAATTCAGTTGTTGTCTAAGGAAAAAGAAACATTTATAAAGAGAACCTGTGGACTCAAGGCAGGACAGAAATAAATCTATGAAAAAGATGTGAGTATGACAGCCTGAAAGATTCTGGAGAAAGGCTGATAGAATAATGGATCTGAAAGGGTTTTTTTTTTTTTTTCAATGTTCATAAAATATTTAAGGTATTTTTTGTTTTACAATTAATATTTTTTCCTTGGTATGTTTTTGTTTGAATAAAGTAGAGTTAAATTTATTAGCAATAATAACAAATGATGGTAAATCTGTCAGATGGATCAGCAAAGTCAGACTTCTGAGTTTGAGAGGAGGAGAAGATGCCTTTCTTGTGAAAGTGAGTGCACATGTGCATCCTTCTAAATGGGAAGGGCTGCTTGGAGCTTACAGGTCCAGCTCGACTCATCCCTGGTGCTGTTAGACTAAGACCTACCAGCTGGTGTTTTTAGTTAGTAGATTAGCAATATGAACATAATAGTGACTCCAGTGTTACCAAGACCTCACTGTAAAGGCCACCCAGGACATCTGCCTTCCAGGGAGCAGAATTCCCTGCACAGAAGTCACCTTGGAGTGGCACAGGGCCAATCCAGAGAGTATAGCCACTATTCAAAATATTTTTTGGAATTTCTTTTGGAGAATTGTTCTCAGAACTATAAAAGAAAATTAGTCTCATTGTTCTGAAATGGGCCGTGTGGGCAAAACACAGTCAGTATTGTTCACACAGAGAGTCAAGCTTAATGTTTCCCAAGTCAGCATTGCACCAGTTGACACAATCAGTAGACCCTCATTTTCTGCGTAATCATTGCAGTCCAGAACATATGCCCTTGGACTATGTCCCAGGTTGGAAAGGCATTCCTAAAAAGGTCAAGTCTGTTCCTCTAAACTGTCCACTCCAGGACCGTGAGCTAGGTACATCAGGTTTCCTGAGATCTAGCAAGGGGGCTCCTAATGCCATAGCTCTGTAAATACTGTCAACTTGACAGAAACTGGAACCCCCAAGAAAATGGAGCCTAGACTGGGTTAATTGATGCGTGGAGACATGCTAACTATGACTGGACCATCCCAGGGGCTGGATCTCTGAAGTAAATGAAGAGGAGAAGGCGAGCTGGACACCAGCAATGGCCTCTCTCTGATTCCTGACTGCGGAAGTGGTGAGGGCACCTCCTTCACACTCCTGCTACCATGAATTTCCCACCATGATGGCTGTGCCCTCCAACTGCGAGCCTAATCAGACCCCCCCTTTCTTAGCTCCCTCCCTCCACCTCCCTGCCGGAAGTTGTCTTCCTCAATCATTTCTCAACCCAAAATTGCTTCATGAATTGTAGTTTCATGAGTTTCAAAAACCTGTCTTTTAGTTGCTCGGCTTCAAATCTTCCAGTTGTCCTTGTTACCTTTCCTCTCTTCATGTTCCCTTCTTTTCATACCTCCCTGATCCTGACACACTTTAGATATCCCTGTTGAGTAGGGCCTATCCCAGCAGCCCTCACCTCCTATCTATTACCAAGCTAGCTCACCAGCCCTCACCCATCATCTATTCCCCGGACTACCTACCCATGTACTACTTACAATGAGCTGACCCCTCCCACATCAATCATTAATCAAGAACAGGCCCCATGGGCTTACCTACAGGCCAGTCTGGTGGGGACATTTTCTCAGTTGAATTTCTCTCTTCCCAAATGACTCTAGCTCATGTTAAATGAACAAAAATCACCAGGGAAGAAATGTGTGACAAATCCCCAAAAAGGCCAATCCATCACTGAATGACACCTTCCAAACTGTGAGGCTCAAGAAAGCTTTGCTGTTCTCTTTATCTCATGTCTTTGTCATTGTAACACTAGTGTGAGAACTACAGGGCTCTGTATTGCTCTTCTAGAACATTCTCTGCCTTGTATTTCCTATTTTTTTAATTATTCTCCAAAGACTGACTGACAGACACATTGAGGAGTATTGGTGCCCTGCAGAGGCCCTTGAATCTCTGAGTCTAGTCTTTGCAGGCCAGAACCTTTTCTCTGTGACTCAGGATGACTTTGTCATGGAAAATGATTTTTCTGAAGATCTCTGCAAACCCATGGACCCTTGACTTTGACATGACTCCTCACTTTATGGACCACTCACAAGGAGGAATAGTTTCTGCAAAACATAACATTCCATTCTTTATTAGTCACTCCATGATATTGTAGATAGAATAATGTGTAAATCATTTTTATATTAGAAGTTGAGGAGATTGCTCAGTGGTAAGTGCTTTCAGCACACATGTGAGGACTAGAGTTCATATCCCCAGAAGCCACGTAAATAGCATATAATATCAACTTCTGAGAGTAGAGACAGAGGATGCCCAGAGCAAGCTGGCCAGCCAGATTAGCCATATCAATAAGCTCTGGGTTTAACTAGGGGAGTCTGGCTTATTGAATAAGGTGAAATTCAGTTGTCACTTGCAAGTGTACTCATATGCATACACATTCATGCACTCATGTATCTCCATACAAGCAAACATACATATACCCTTATGCACACATATACACATGAAATGTGGAAAAAATAATTTTTGTCTCAGAACTGAAGAAACAATATTAAGCCAATGATAGGCAGCTGGGTGGTGATGTGCTGGGGTGGAGTACAGGGCTTCTACCTGTGTTGGAGTTTGGGACTATAGGCTGCTCTCTTGTCTCTAACCCCAGTCAAGAACGAGACATCAGTGGAACTGTTTGATGGTGTATTGCATTGCTTGGCTTGATGTTCTAAACATCAGCTCCAGACTCTTGTCAGCCTTCTGCTCCCTCTATAGCAGCCAGCAGAGGCAGGGCCTCCTGGTCTGATGCCACCTCACACATTCTCAAATGTGTAGCTGGGTGTGGGAGATTGTATGGAACAGACGTCTCAGAGCTTTTTCCTACAGCCTTTGCAGATAGAATGGAAAGTCCTGGAATTAAGACTTCAACATGGGGTGGGTGGGTAAGGAAGAAATAGGGAGAGGAGGGACACTCTGGTGATTCTGTATACTTTGGAGATGTGTCCTGATCTAGCATCTTATTTCAGGAGCCATTATGTCCTGCTCAACTGCTAATAAACCAAGATATTTTAATTCTCACTCTGCTGTTGTTACTTGCTGTATTCATGGGAGATAGAAACATTGGTTTACTTAAGCCTTGAGTAACCTGCTCTTGCCTCATAATAGTGCCAAGACCTGCCTAGGATGCTTCTTACACACTGGCTGGGTCAGATGCTATTCACTTCGCATGTGTTATGTAATATATGTGTTTTAAATTCCACAGAATCAAGTGTAGTTTTTAAAGTAGCATTTAACCCTAGGACAAAATGACAATGTAAAACTTTAAATGTCATTATCAAAGGCTCTCGGGAGGCTCCTGCTGATGGAGCCTGTTGCCAGGGGCTGTGGCCTGGGTTGTGCTGTGTTTATAAGCAGCTTCAGTATTCTGGAGGCTCATGGGAATGTAGGTTATTTTCTTTGTTCTTGTCCATTATCTGTCATGTGTCATCAGTGTTTTCCTGACTCTGGCCCTAGTATATCCTCTATCTTGGCTGTGTACTGCTTTGGAAACACAGCGGAGAGACATGGGGGACCACAAGCCTTTCCTAGGCCTACAAATCCCTCCCTCCTGGGATATACACTGCTGGCTGACAGAAACCATATGGCCAAATTTCCTGTCTCCAGAATGGAGGTCTGAGAAATTTCCAAGATTTAGTGTTCCCCTTGGCCTTCTAGATCACACACATATGATCACCGGAGCTTCTGCCCGGCCTTTCTTTTTAATCAATGAAGTAACATGTTCAGTATGTTCAGTATACACTGACTGTGATGTCGAGCTGCAGATCTCTAGGTAATCCCACTTCTTCAAGGGTCTGCTAACTCTCAATAGCACCATGAGAGGGACCATACCTTTAACACATAGACTTTGGGGTTATTCAGCATCCAAACCACAGCACCCAGGGACATGTCTACAGTTTCTGCCTCTCTCAACACCCTTTAGAGAAGCTAATTATCCGTGACCACAGAAGAACTGCTGTATACTTAGTAGGAAAAAGGGCCTCAATAGCCACACAGATTCACATCCTTCTTCCTTCCATGACTTCACTTGACTTACTGTGAGATGTACCTATGCCATCACCACTGTGGTAAAGAATGGCCCTGGGCCCACATCACCTTGGTCAGTTCTAGTCACCTTGGTCAGTTCTAGTTACCAGTGTTATTTCCATCAGCTGAAGGTGCTGCTTTCTAGACAGGACAGACATGTGATGGTTTTCAACTTGATACAATGAAGAATAACCTAGGAAGGGGCTCTCATTGAAAACTGTCTAGATCAGGTTGGTCTGCGGCCATGTCCTTAAGGAAGTGGGGATTGCTTGATTATTTTAACTGATGAAAAAGAAGATCCAGTCCACTGTGGGAGGTACCATCCCCTAGGTTCAGGTCCTAGACTCAATACAAAAAGAGAAAGTGAGCTGACAACACTAATTCATTGCCTGTGTGCTCTTCACTGTAGATGTGACGTGACCAGTTCTCTCAAGTACCCGATGCTGCAACTTCCCTGCTGCAAGGGACAGCACCCTGGAACTGTGAGCTAAAACAAACCCTTTCTCCCATATGTTGCTTTTATCAGGAATAGAAAACAACACCAAGACAGGCCCAAAGAACCCACACTCCCTATGCTCATGTGTCCTTATAGCCTAAGAGCCCCCTACTCTCTGTCCAGTTTCACATAGGGCTCTACAAACCAATGACTCACTGACAACAAATAGAGTAGCTACAAATCTAGTTTGATATAAAATATAACAGGTTCATAAGCCTTGGGGAATAATGTTGGAAAATAGTAAAATTAAAGCTTGGGCTTTTTATCATTTCAAAAAAGTTTTGGGGTCTGTTCTATGTACTTATGAAATAGATCAATTAGAGGCTAATTTTGTACTTCCCCAAAGATATTTAATAGGGTTATTCTGAATGCATAGTATCCTAAAAGGTATTCCATGTCCAATTTGATTCTTGATAATTAGATCTTCAGATTGCCCTTGAAGGTGAGCTGCTGCAGAGTCGGTCCAGGCTAAGGCATTGCCAGCAGGAAGCCCTGCTAATGGGACTGAGAACACACCTGGGGGAATGAGAAGCCTGCTTTCTTAATACCAGGGGGACCTTGGGGCTGCAGAAAGGGTGATATGGGTCATGTCTGTGTGTACAGTCCTTCCATCTGCTCAGACACGGGTCGTTCCTTCTGAGGGAGCCGTCAGAGGTCAGGGAGATTGGCCTCCAGGAAGTCTTCTCTCTCATCCCCAGTTCACTCACTAGAACCACACTGCAGCCCCTGGAAAGTTTTTCTGGTTTTTATTTTTCCTGTTGTTTCTCATCCAAGTGAGGGGAGAGCTGGGCTGAAGCTGCTCATGGTTCTTCAGCAATGCCTCCTGCCCCCCACCCTCCATCCCCCTGCTGGAGAGAATGTTGTTCTCTGTAAGCAAAGCCTTCTATTTGAGCTTGTGGAACTTGTTTTTCCTGACTTAGTATATTCCCTTTTTTCTAGTCACAGGCAAGTTATCTGTTAGAATTTGTAATGTCAAGTACTTGACACTCAATATATTGTTTTCTTTGATACGCCTTAGAGTCAGAATTTTACTGGTGTCACATGTGAATAACATGGCAACTGGTCATTGCTTTGACTTGGTCCCTCTAGAGCAGCAGTTCTCAACCTATGGGTTGAGACACCTTTGGCAAACATCTATCTCCAAAAACTATCTACGTTACGATTTATAACAGTAGCAAAGTTACAATTATGAAGTAGCAACAAAAATGATTTTATAGTTGGGGGTGGGGTCACCACAACATGAGGGATTGTATCATAGGGTAGCAGCATTGAGTACCACTGGTCTAGAGCCAGCTTCCTCTAGAGTTCTGAAGACTTGCCTTTGGGAGGGTCATCACTGTCCCAGGACACTGTGTGGAGAGGCTGCTAACATATACGCCTGGCCCAGCCATGGGCTAGGTGGACAATGGACCCGAGGCCAGCCCACCTTATATCTGGAGGACCTAGGATCTTCTCCCTGTACTCTCTCTGACCATCTACCTCACAGCACCCTTACCAGTTGCCAACCATTCCTAAATACCACTAAGGAGATCCAGTTGTGGTTTAAGATTTACTTACTTTCATCTTATATGTATACGTGTGTCTGTATGCAGGTATGTGAACCACATGCACGCAGTACCTGTGGGGACCAGATGATAGCATCAGATTTCCTGGAACTGAAGTTTATAAATGATTGTGAGTCATCCAGTGTGGGTGCTGGGAATTGAAACTGGTTCCTTGGCAAGAGCAGCAAGTGCTCTTAACCTCTCAATCATCTTCCCAACTATCCTTCCCCCATGGGACCAAAGTGTGATTTAGAAGGGTTTTCCCCCCAAGTTGTGAGTCCTGGCCACTATCCTGGGGCACCTGAGAAAAGCCTACTTCCTCTCTCTGCCATGCAGCTGATGGATGCAGAACACTCTGCTCTTATCTCCAGAACTCCTTGGTCACACTGATATCCGCAGAACTAGCCTGGCCTCACAGAGGTGGCATCATTGCTATTCTTAAAAACCTCTTTCATCCTTTTGCCTAGGGAGAAATATCCAAAGGACAAGTGTGATCAATCACCAGCCCAAGATTGCGTTGAAAGGGCTCTTCCCAGAACGTCTTTTCCACAGCCTGTCATCAGGAGTGATGAAGACGTCTCCAAGAGGCAGTTCAGAATTATATTCACCCTATCCCCAGCATCTGCCCACACAGCCAGCAGAGTACCCTGGGTCATGTGGACGGGATCAAGAAGATGCCAAGATTTATGGCTCTGTTTTTATCCCAGAAAGTGTTTCTGACTCAGAAGCGATGGGAGCAATGCACTGTGGTGCAGTTTCAGCTAGCATAAAGGTCCTCTGTTTACTTCCAGCACTCAACACACCCAATTATGCCTCATCCTTCATATGACTCCAGTATGAGGGCAAGCATCATAACTCGTCATAAATAGATTATAAAAAATTGGAATTAAAACATTTAATATTAATAAAGTTGAATCATTTTCAAGAAGTTAATAAACTATTGCCCCACATTGTCTCATCGATAGAAAGGTAGAAGCAATGTACTGCTCTGCTGAAGTCAAGCTTCAAAACCTCATGATATGTACAAAGAAGGCCTGCCATGCCCTAAGTACATAGCTCTAGAATGGCCATACATTATTACATACATAGGGCAGCCATATAAAACAAACTAATACGTTTGAGTTAGTGATAAGGTTTGGCTAACTCTTCTATATTCCCAAACCCTGCAGATCACCCAAGAGGAGGGGCATCGGTAAAGGGAGGTGTGGCAGTGGATGAACTCTGAGGTTCCCAAAGGCTCTCTCTACATGCTTGATTTTATGCATATCACCTTAAAGTCTGGTGAGACAAAGGCAGCAGGACATCTTTCCTCCCAGCAAGGCTTTCTTCCCAGAATATCATTACCCATTCAGCCCTGATGTCACCTCCCTTATCCTAGGAATGGAGATCCAAGTGAATCACACTGGGGTAAATTATATCACTTGGCCTTGCCAAGTTCTTCACCTAAAGTTCCCATCAGAACTTGCTCTGTACAGTGTGGTTCAGATGCAGCACCCATCTCACATGCATGTGCACTAATTTTATCTCTAACATTCTAAAGTGCAGCTCTTTACCATCTCTTGATTTAAAATGCAGAGAGAAGTCTTGAACCTCACCTGATGCTCAGGCCCCATGGGAAGCAGCAGCTCACAGCAGGTGTGGGGGGAGGGAGCAGCTTCTCACACCTTCCAGGGCATTCTCCACCCAACAACTTTGTCTCCAACACCAGTGGACAGTACAGACTTTGACTTGTCTTTCCTTAAACATGACCCGACCCTCCTTAGAGCCTTCTAGAAGATTTGCCTTCATCTATTCTAAATCCTGGGCATCTCAGTTCTCATTAATCTCAAGTTCGTGGGAAAAGAGAAGAAGCCGCAAAGTCTTGCCTGAATGTTCGTCATTACAAAGTGAGTGGAATGTGCTATAATCATTAGCTCCATGGGAAGGGAATGATGCTATGTGGCTCTAAGGACAGAGAAGGATGGGCTTGGTACCAGGAATGAAGCTGGGAGGTCACTTCCAGGCAATACACTCTTAGTCATGCCTCAGGATGCCAGAAAATGGGTCAAAAACCTGACTTTGTCTACTCCCTACTTGACCAGTGACTTTGGATTTGTTTTTGGAATAAAACTTTCCTATTACCTTTTACAGAGAAGGCAGTGTATTTCTGCACTCTATAAAACTGAAATTATAGTCTTGTCTCCAACTTTGAGTCTAATTTTAGTGCATTCCCCTTGACACATTTTTTCAGCCAGTTTATAAGAATAAATTTGTTCCTTCTAAGAGACGCACCTGTAAGATAGAAAGGCTTCCACTGCTAAATAGCAAATTGCCTCATTAATTAAAACTAAAAGGAAACATTAGTGATTTTAGCTAGACAATATCATGAAATTTTAAATCATGAATAACAGCGAAGTTAGGACTCAAGTATTGACGAGTATGGGAGAGACAAGGGAGAGGCAGCCACAGCATGGGCAAGTATACTTGATCTTGCTACACAGAAGCTCCTCTGGGGTCAATGGTGTACCCCAATAAGTGAGGAACAAAAGCCATCAGTCCCTCTGAACCTGGGTGTCATTATCTGTAGAAAACAAGACTGAGCAAGTTTCTCCAAGAAGATAAATGTTCAAGAAAAGCCTAGGAGATGGAACAAAGTTTCTTTTTAAGGTGTGATAGCAAAATTAGATGGTCATGGTAGTATATCTCAGTAAACATATTAAAATTAATGAGGTTATATAATCAAATGTGCTGTGTAAGGGACAGAACACACTGAATAGTCAGAAGAAAGGAATCTCCTCCCAAAGAACAAATCCTAATAAAGATCAGGTTGTAGGGGAAAGGGAGTGGGAAGCTCTGGCTCAAGGGTGGTCTTAGTTAAATGGGATGTGGGATTGTATCTTTAATCCCAGGGGCAGGCAGATCTCTGTGAGTTTGATGTGAGAAGGAAGAGAAAGGAGGAAAAGAAGAAAGGGAGGGAGGGAGGGAGGGAGGGAGGGAGGGAGGGAGGGAGGGAGGGAAGGAGGGAGGAAGGGAGGGAGGGAGGGAAGGAGGGAGGGAGGGAGGGAAGGAGGGAGGGAGGGAGGGAGGGAAGGAGGGAGGAAGGGAAAGGAGGGAGGGAGGGAGAAGGAAGGAAAGAAGAAGGAAGGAAGGACTTACACAAAATATGGGCTTCTCTCCAGCTCCTCAGATGACAAGAGAAACAGCTAGCATTCTGATCCACATTTTCCAAAGTTTACATTTCTAGCATGAAGCTCAGCTATGTGAAAATTTGTTAATTGCAAATAAGAATCCTCCAGGATTAGCTGAGCACTTCCCATCATTCTTCAGATGGAGACACACCACAGAACATCCATCCAGGTTTTGAGGCTGGGTGTATCCCTAGTCATGTAGAGCTTTAAGCCGTTTCTCAGATCTAAAACAGCAAGCTGGGATACAGTAATCATGCATTGTGCAAAACAGTCCTAAGAGGGGTTGAGCCTGGTTGCTTCAAATATTGAGTATCTGTCATATGAAAACCAGACAGGTTTTGTACTGATCAGAACTATGGCTCGTGGACTGGGGAGATGGCTTGCTTGCTCAAGTATTAGCTGTGTAAGCATAAGAACCCTAGTTTGGCCCGCCCTCAGAACCCATGTGAAAGGCTATCTATGGTAGTAAGATCCTGAAATCCCAGTGCTGGAGGGTGAGGACACATGTACACACAGGTAGATCCCTGGGCTTTTGGGTTAACCAACTTCAACTACCATTGAGCTCCAGGCCAGTCCCAGAACATAAGGTGGACAGCCCCTCAGGAATGACATGATGCTGACCTCTGACCTCCACACTCATAGGCACAGATATATATATCCAGGTGTATACACATGTGAGCATACACACACACACACACACACACACACACACACACACACACACACATACACACCTGCATGCATGGACACAAACACACTGTACCATAGCTCTAAGACCAGTGAACCCAGATAGGAGGAAATGGCAATCAATAAAAGTATTTTTGCCATCTAGGAGAAACCATAGAAAATAGCCTTTTGCTCAGATGGCTCCTGATTTTAAGGTTGTTTTATACAGTCGATAGGCACACGACAAAACTGTAATTCCAGATTTCTAGTTGAAATCAAATAATGGATACAGTAAGAGTGAGAAGGGCCACACCATCCAATTGCAGCCCATTATTTGAAGACAGGAATTATTGAAACTCACAAGCAGGCTCCATATCTATGTACGCCTTTGAGTGCACTCTCCTATGGATGCAAGACTCCAGCCTTAGTCACCTAGTAAGTTTGACTGCAGGGTTTTCAAGACACAGGAGTGTCACAGACTCAGGCTGCAGAATACTCTCCTTGTTAAGGGATACTGAGGTTTCCTGTTTTTCAGACAAAGCTACTACAAAGGATTGATTCGAGTTTAATGGGACTTCACCAGCCTGGCTGGTCACGACGCTCTTAGAGCTCAGGCTACCCCTACCACAGAATGTATGTCTATGTACGAACAAAATCTGAGAAGTTTAATTTTCCCTCCCTTAAGAAAAATTATACTCTGTAGGGAAGATTGAGTTTGGAAAATTTCAATATGCAGAAGATTGCCCCAATTCTGATCCTCATTTCTGTCCCCCTTTCAACCCCAGCCTATTATTCTCAACAACCCACTTCTCGGCCTCCATTGCTTTCCTCTTACAAATAGCTCTGTAGGAAAAGCTGCAATTTTTAGCATCTCTAAATCCTTCTAAGCACCAAATTCAAAGAGCTATTTTGGCAACTGAAATGTAATAGGAAAGAGAATTTGGATGAAGGCTGGGAGGATCCAAGCTCTCTGCAGAAGGGGCCCTTCAACTAAAGTGCATCTCCTGTGCACCTGTCTCGGGAGGCCGGCTCCATGCCCCGCCCTGGACTCTACTGATCTCCCCACTGCTGACCCCGAGCCACTTCCTCCCTGCATCCTGGGCATCCATCCCTGCCTGTCCATTTTAGTGGAGTGTGTATGCCTTGCAGTGATGTCAGCTTGCAGAGAGCAAGGGAGATAGTGCAGGCGGGCCGGAACTCAAGAACAAGGTTTCTCAAGATTCATTTGGGACCCAAACAATTGGTGTGCCCTGAATGCTCTTAACTGTGAAACTCACTGGAACTGTTCTCAAGCCATGGAAAGTTGTATCTGGTCTACTTAAGAAAACTATATATTTTTTTTTGACACAGGAAAAACTATGTTTATGAAATGGTACTTCAGATACCACTTGGGAGTGTTATGCAACATACAATAAAAGCATCAAGTTTCTGAAACTCCAGAAAGCTCTGAATTGCTAATCTCATCCCAAGTTTTCAGATAAATGGTAATGGACTTGTATACACTTTGGCCACTGAGCCTGGCATTAGCTGCTGTGAGTACTTAGTGGCCCTCTCAGTGTGACAATGACATGATGCCACACACACACCCTTCTCTCCCTCAGTGTGATGTGCATGCAGAAGGCATTTCTCACGACTTTTAACCTTGGACCTTCACATAATCTTGTCCCCACTGAGAGCCAAGGCTGATGTCACAGGCATGATTTTGTCAACATGGTGACCATGAGCTTGGGACTTTCTTGATGATCTATGTATACCTCCATTCCCAATTTGTCTTATCTGTATCCTAAAATTGCTTTCAATTCTATACTGAGGCAGGTGGGCATCCAAAAGCTTTTGGTTAAAAACTATCATGCTTTAAGCACCCCACCACTGAACATTGGTTAACTCCATCTAGGATTAGGCTAAGTGGCTATGGGCTGATATGAGAGATAAAATGTGACCAGGAAGATAGAAGACCTCCATCTGTAGATGTCCTGTTAGAGTTATAGATGAAGCTGAACAAATCTTCTGAGCCAATAGAGCTTATCATTTCAAGAAAACCGCATGGTTAACACATGGTTAAGGAGGGGTTGTGACAATAAGATTGATTATGACCTGTGGAAATGATATGAGTCTGCAAGTATACAAGAAGAACATTCCAGAAAGAAAAAGCATCCTGAAGAAGAAATAGCAGGTAGAAAGCTATTTGAGGCTAGAAAGACCTGATGGGTTCCAGGGATTCCTGAGGGACTGGGCGTGAGAAGACAGGCCCGTGCAACAGCTGGACAGGGCTACAATGCGAAGTCGACATTCTGTCTTACAACAGCTGGAATCTGAGAGCAATGTATCTTTAATACTCACTCTGGAGGCTCCAAGGGACATGATGTCTATGACCATAGCAAACACAGGGAAGAAGCTATCTTGGCTAAATCCCGCCTGATTTGGCACCCCTAATAGCTGAAAGCGTCTCTTCCCAGTACCCCACACAGCTAACATAGCTTTGCCGAATTCTGTCTCCATCCCTTCTCTCACAGTTCATTTTCCTAGATGATCTCAGTCTTCTGTCTCTAGCAACCTCTGTGTTTTGAGGATTCCCTCATACTTCTGCCTCCTATCCATATAATGAAGTCACGGGCGTGGGTCATCATCTCTGGTTTTTAAATTAATTTCTATGTGACCACTGATATTTCCACCCACACATTAAAAAACTTGGCCCAGAGAATCATTTATCTCATGCCAGTGTTTATAGGAAGCCCTACAGTGAAATCCCAGACACTGGAGTTACTGTGTTCATTTGACACATGTTGACTTGATTAGGAAGCGTTCCCAAAAAATTCTTACTAGTGTGACAGGGGAGTAGGAACTGAAACATTAGATGAAAACTAACATGTGCAAGTTGGCACAGGAAAGGGAGTGATTCCTCCCCCTGACATCATTAACCTGATGATGCATCCATACAGAGCACTCCAAATACAAACAGGATGGAAGGGTACTACAGAAGACAGTACACCATTGCCAGATGCTTTGGGGGGGCTCATCCCTCAGCTCACCATCTCATTTCCACTCCTGGAAGAGTTTTTTCCTTCCACGTCTGCCCATTCCTCATTTAAGGCCCACCCGATCTTTTCTCCATCTCGCTTTCTGGTGGCTGTGGGATTTCCACCTGAACTGTACATTCTCTTTGAACCCCTAAAAGAATTACCATTGATCTTTCTTCTGAGTCCACTTCTAAGAACGTTTATTAATGACACTGAGAATGCTGGAGGGAAGGCCCAGTTTCCCTGGCGAGCTTTATTCTACAGGGTCTCTGCTCTCTGATTATAGAGACCATCTGATCAACACCCCTATTCCTTCCAGTGGCTATTTTTGATATGTTGTTATCTGTCATTTTCTAGCCACATTTTGAAATGAGTAGTATTAAAAAAACCAACACTCAAATCTCTATTTCCACAGTTTTGTTAGTATTGGACTCTGGAGTTTTTCATCTTAAACCCACAATAGTAATCCTTTGAATTAATAGTATCACTCTGTCCTTAATGGAAGAAATTAATTTTTTTCTCAGGCTGATGACCTGCTTTGGCTGGTGTGTGTGTGTGTGTGTGTGTGTGTGTGTGTGTGTGTGTGTGTAGTGGGGGTGAGGGGGTAGGTATGGAGGGTAATGGGGAATAGAGGACAAGGCAGAATCTGAAGGTGAATCAGGATGGCTGCCTTTTTCTATTCTATAGTTGCACACAGGATAACAGGGAAGGCAAGGGTAATGTGAGCTGAGGTGTGCCTTGAGATCAGGGGTTGAGGACTCTAGCACTGACCTTGACAATAGGCACCAGTCGTATGTAAGTGAAGGGCCACAAATTCTTCCTGCTAGAGATTAAGGAGATTGACTGCTTATCAAGCAGTAATTTTTCTCAAGCCCCTGAGAGAATGGAGACTCTTTTTAGATGCCTGGCCTTGGGAAAAGGACTTATGGGGAGCAGACACAATATTCCAATTTCTTAGTCTTACTAAGTGGGCTTGTTCCCTCATAATTATCTCCAGAGGGAAGTTCCTGATGTTTTACTCTTTCCCCATTATACTGTGCCATACTGATTTATTTTTTGAACTCTTTCCCTTAATGGCCTCAAACTCTGGATCTGAATTGTAGACAATTCTGGGGATCAGGTGTGGCTAGTAAATTTCTAACTTTTCTGTTCTTGGTGTAATTAGGAGGGCACAATGGAATTCCTGGTTCCAGAGTGGTGGGGATTTTTTTTTCCTGAAGAATTACTTTGTTTAGAACACATTTTTATCCTTTACCAAAGCCCAACCAAAATTTTCCCAAAGGAAAAGGCATTAATATTGAGAATCATTAAACATAAGTGTAAAAAGGTGCTGGAGAAGTCTCTTCTGCAGTGTTGAAAAGTTGTTGAAAGCTTTGTCTACCAGCAATGGTCACCATGTACTTGATGCCACTGGGTAGATCAGAAATGTTTATTTCCCAGGAGATGAGCCCCACGATCTCAAAATTGTATAAACAGACCTGGGTTTTAAACTTTGTTCCCTGGTGTGTCAACCTTCAGGTAAATTTTTATATCATTGCATCAATTTTGATCACTGATGTTGTGTTGTTACCTCTATCAAGGGTTGTTTATCTTTTAATAATTGCTCAAAAGGTGTCAGACCACCTTTCTCCAAGAGCGACATACAGCCTACCCCTTTCTCCCCTTTCCTAGTGTATCAGAGAAACAGAACTGGGGAGGAGGGGTGAGGAGACATACACAGGCCCATGGCCACAGGAAAAAGATTCATCCAGAAATCTGCTTGTGAAAGTTGTCAAGTCCAAAGTCTATAGGTTGGATAGTACAGGGTCCAGGAGAGCCGCAGCCAAGAGCATCAGCTGCAGAATTCCATCATGGTGGGGGTCCAGCCTTCTGTTCACAGAGTACTGAACAGAATCTGCCACATTACACTCACATTGTTCAAAAGATACAAATCTTAATGTCAGGTTCATCTTAAGTCAGTGTTCATCCTGGTACCTGGACACTTACTGGCACTGAGCAGCTGAGCTGACAGGTGAAACTAACCATCGCATCACAACTGACTTCAGATTTCCTTCCTTGATACAGTTTCTGCTTGTCTGTGGTCCTAATGTGTGCTGATCTCTTTGTCTCTTCTTATTTCTTTCAGGAACTGAGAATTGGGACTCCAGCTACAGATCCATCAGCATGTACAGCACTGGGATGTGTGCCCCTGGAGTGTCAGTTTCTCTCTCTGCTAATGGGAATTTTAATAATAATTAAAACCTATGGTATTTTCCTTCGATCTTCGTTTAGATTCATTCATGAAAGCTGGGCTCACAGGCCCTTTATCTGTCTTAAAATAAACCCACTGATGAAAAAATTGCAAGTAGCGACTATTTCCAGCTCTTGTGTCCTGTACATCTTACTCCCAAGACTCGTTTGAGCTCACTTTCTTGTTATTCGGTCCCCAGATCCCATCATTATCTCATCTCTACATCTCAAGTGTGGTGCCCCTTACATGTTACTCATTTGTTTCACACATTCCCTGCTTCAAGCTTCTAATAAGCAAATCTTTACACCTGGCTGTGAGAGCCCTCATGTCCTTCCTCAGATATCTCTCACATCAGTCAAAATTTATATACTTCCCTTCAAGCGCTATTTAAGTCATTCTCTTTGGAAAATGCTCAGTTATTTCATCCATAGGAAATATTCTTAATTATGACATCTCACTCTACCAGGGATTGACAATTTAAGGGAAACAACTCCCTCATCTGTCATGTCTTTCTAGAACATATGAGCTTGCAAACACATTTCGCAGTTGTAAAAATCACCCCTAGACTGCAATGTCTAATGCTGAAATGATAAAAATCTCAGCTTCCTTTCTAGAAGGAACACATCTGGCTTGTCATTAAACAATTAGCTGTATGATTAATTACATTCTGTAGGTTTCCAGAGAAAGCAGGCCTTGGGGCAAGGTCAGGGCTATGTTTTAGGTATTCATTTTGTACATTTCTAGAATACAGACTGTTCAATTCACAGCACACAGGTGTGGCATCTTTCACTCCATTGTTCTGGAAAATGTCAGGATGAGGAAGAATCAAGTGCCCACATAGTCCTCCATTGCCGTCCCAAGCACACTCAAGCATTGTTAGCTCTGGAGGGACTCTTCCCATCTTCTCTGCTTATGGGGTGCACCAGTGAGGATGCTGAGCGCAGGACTGTCTCAAGAGTAATATGCTGAAGATCAAACAGGGGAATCCTAGATGAACCTCACTTTAGTTCCCTGAGTAGGAAAATCCTTGCTTCTCTGCATGTGCAGCCAAGATCCAGGAGCCATTGTATCCTTGTCAGATACAATGACTGACAATTTCAGAAAACACGAACAGCATTGGTAGACAATGTCCTCTCTGTGTGTTACAAGAGACAAGCATGGTTGCTGACCCTGTAGGATAGAGAGAGTGTCAGGTCTTGAATACAGTAGTAGCAACACACCCTTGCATATCTGAGCTGGCTTCTGGCCTCATCTCTACTACCTAGATGACTTCCTGACTGAACTTTAATTGATCCTTATTGGAAGACTGGAGGTATTTCTTCTTTCCAGTGATGCAGTGGGAAGTTGGCCTAGTAAGCAGTGGGATGGAGAGGTTACTTGAGTTAATAAGCAGCTGTATGCAGAGGGTTGGTTGGGTTAGTAAGCAGGATTACATCCTGCTTGCCACATCTTAGCACTGAATGAAGAGCAGCCTGATAGTGGGGATCCTGGATAGCTTGGCTTGGGCATTGCTTGTCTCCTTTGCTCAGTGCCCTAGAATCTATCCTTCAGAATTCTCCACCCAGTGTTGAGCAGCAGCTGATGCTTTAACTACAGGACACAGAATTTCCCTCCTCAAGTGTCCTGTTTGGGTGTTTTCTTGCTGTTTGATCATCAGCAGAGGGAATGCATCTAGCAGGATGAGCTCCAGACAAAGCATAGGGACACCTCAGGGACTATGTAAGTCTGGGCATCTGTGGCATCTGTGGCATCCAGCCTCAATGTTCTTCTTGTGAGACAAACACAAAAACAAGAGGCTTAACCCTTCTCATTGAGGAGTGGGGGAAAGACATATCTCCCTTTTCTTAGAGAACTGACCTCAGAAATGTGCTAGCACTTTGTCATCTCTTTGAAGTAGATCTTTTTGTGGTTGGGTTGGGTTACCTATCAGTCTGTGGTCTAGGAATGCATCCCCCTGATTTTTGGAACCCACTTTGAAGAAAGAGAGCTCTCTTCTCTCCCGGGTTCACAGGCCAACCTTCTTGAGTACCTTCCTCCAGGGTGCAAAGTCATCTCCTCCCACCATGGAGAGTTTGATTTTCTCAGTATGAAACCATAAACAGCTAATACAGATACTGGTCCCAACTATCAGGTGGCTTTAGGATGAACCAACAGATGAAGGTGTCAAGCCATTGCTCCAGTATTAGTTTCTATGTATCTTGGAAACATGAATTTAATGGGTTTCATTTGCCTGGTTGCATAGTAGAGCGCTTCTCTCTATGCCATCTTAGAGCATACTGCCTGTGAGGTGCCACATTCTGCCTAATGCTTACTCAAACACTGAAAGTAATATTTGTCTCTATAATCTTTAAGAAGAGGATTTCTAAGCTGAGGGAAGATTTGGGTTATAATTACACTTTCCTCAATGGGCTCAACTATAAATATCTCTCAGGGGAATTCCAGAAGGCACCTGTTAGGGCTCAGAAAACAATATCCCCAAATAAGCTGCTTTGGACTTCCAACTGGGAGCTCCAGAAAAGCCCCAGATGCAGGGAATGGCTTTCCTAATGAGACACACCAAGAACACAGTTGCCTTCAAGCTTTTTCTGAAATTCCACTAACCAAAGCAGACTTAGCTAGCATCACAGAGGAAGAGACCAAGGGTCACACCCACTCATGACAGCAAGGAACTCTGTCCCAGGGCACTGCAGATTCCACTCACTGGTCCACTCATTCCCCCTCTGCCAACCCTACTTCAAACTACTCCCTGAAAGCCTTGACCATCTGGCCCCTCTTTAAGCTTCACATTGTGTATGGCTCTTGTGGGCTCTTTCGTCAATAAACTTGCACGCATTCTCTCCTGTGAATCTGCTGATTACCAGTGTTTTTCACAATCTCCACATTCCAATACTGGATCTACACAAGTAAAGTAGAACCTTCCTGCAGTCAAATAGCATTTTTACTATGTGAAACTCATAATGATGGACATGTTTCTGCTATTTGTGTTCAACATTTAGGAGCTCGAGCAAAGAAAAGATGAGAAATATAGGTTAACATTATCACAAAAGCTTTGTGAATATTCCTTGTAAAATGAGCCTGAAGTGACCTTTACTAATCTAAAATTTGACATCAGAGAAGTGACTGAGCACACACTCTCAAACTGGGCTCTGGGAAGAAATCCCCAGGGATCTAAAGACAGTTCTGCTGTTACAGAGTAAGTCTTCAATGTCACCTGAAGGGCCATGTGCTGAGATGCTGTTGGGAAGTTGTTGTCAACTTGACATTATCCAGAATCACCTGGGAAGAAGTCTCGGTGAGAAATGGTCTACAGTGTGCTGTCCAGTGGGCATGTCTGTGGAGGACTGTCTTAATTATTAAGTTAACTCTTGTAAGACCAGAGCTACTGTTGAGTGCCACCATTCCCTAAGCAAGGGTCCTGAACTGTGTAAGAGTGGAGAAACCGAGCTGAGCACAAGCAAGCCAGTGATCGCTGTGTGTATTCATTCTCTTTCTGCTCTTGAGGTTAGATGGATTACATGATGTTGTTTGAAGTTCTTGCCTTGACATCCTCAAATAATAACTGGGATTATAAAATGGAATCTACTCCCATGGAAGGGCTCTTCATAGGATAGTTCCATCCCATTGATTTTCAGAGGAAGCTTCTTCTCTCCTAAGCAACTTTTCGTCAGTCTATTTTATCACAACAGACATTAGACTACCACAGGCCTAGCGGAAGAAGGTGAAGTTATTGTGAGTGTGCTTTTGAAAGTGTTTGGGGGACTCTGGATACCACTCTTGCCTTTCTCTGCTCCCTGCCACCATCAGATGAAGTGCTCTGATCTAGCTGGTTCACTCCCATGATACCTGGTGCCATTCAAATCAGCAGGGTGAAATAGCAATTGATCAAAGCTTCTGAAACCATGAACCAAATAAGCCTTTCTTTCCAAACAGCTGCAGATATATCTCAGGTACTTTGGTGTAGTTATGGAAAGCTGAATGGCACATCTCCTGAACAATGACACACTCCTGAATTTACTTCACTTGGTCCTAATGGAAGCTGATATTTCCAAAACAAGAGGAACTTTCCAGCCACCATCAGTTGACTGATCACAGCATCTCCTCCCCATATTCTGCTCTGCTTTCCTCTTTTACTGACAAGGGTCATTGTTTCAGATGTTGTACTCACTACTAGATTGATGAAAAGTAGATCCCAAGCTGTGGAGACCTCCCAATATTTCAGCACTTCCACATCCAGCACAGAATCCATTTCCAGGCATAACTATTCTGGAAAGTTCCATTCTATCAATATCTACACAGTGGTTGTGGAACATTTCTCAGCATTTTGGATGTTTTAGGTCCTGTAAAACTTTAGGAACGCATTAATTGTCTTTAGCATTGTAATTGTAACAGGGAATGTTAGAATTTGCAAAAGAGTATGTCAATATATTTACTACATATGTATCGAAAAAGACCCAATGAAAAGCCTTTGTGATTAAGTCTAGAATGGTTTTTCAATCTGCGATAATTAACATTTCCTAAAAGATGCCTTAAAAATAAACAAGCACACTAAATAATTAAAGCTAAAGATAAACTCCCAAAGAAAATATGTAATTTTCCTTCACAACTAAACATCAGAATGAATGACATTTTCTCCCCTAATTCTGCCCCTGTAAGCACTATTTTATCAACCAAGTTTAATTTGGAATGGTCACACTAAAAACAGTAAAGCATCTAAGGACCTCATTGCCCATGTACCATGAAGATACTAGAAAGGACACCTTAGATGAGATAGATGCCACCTTATCCTCAGAACTTAAAATAAGATGTGAATTTCTCCAAGTAGATGATAAAACCATAGACACATAGTCCCAACATTTTCTCTGTTCTCTACTGCTGGTTGGTCCTTACATTCCAACAATCTCAGCTCCTACTGAGCCAGGACTATAATTTGCATGATTAAACATAATTTCTTACTTTTCTTCTTTTTCAAAAAATTCACCTTCCATTACAGATGCCACATCAATATCCATTTTTTAAAATAGCATTTAAAGTTTTAGTTTTATGGATGCATTCTTGTACATTGCTGTTGTTCTTTATATTAGCAATTTTGCTGTAACGGGTCCTTCAGAACATGTTCATGCATGCTTTAGTGACTTGAATGGGAATGGCCCTCGTAGGCTCATATATTTGAATGCTTGGTTCCAAGTGAGTGGAACTGTTTGGAAAGGATTAGGAGGTGTGACTTGTTGTTGAAGGAAGTGTGTCATTGGGGGTGGACTTTGAGGTATCAAGAGGCCTAGTCTGTCTCTTTCTCTCTCTCTGCCTCTCTCTGTTTCTGTCTCTCTCTTTCCCCCCATCCCTCCCTCCCTCCCTCCCTCCCTTCCCTCCCTCCCCCACCCCTCTTGCCTGTAGATCAGGATGTAAAAGTTTTCAACTACTACTCTAGTTCCATGCCATCAGGAACTGTCTTTAAGAGTTTCCTTGGCCATGATGTCTCCTCACATTCAATAGAAAAGTAACTAGAACACATGTCTACAATGAATTTTTAATCATGAACCTTTTTGTCCCTGCTCCTCGCTTTTCCTCATTTTTCTTATGCCTTCCAGTTTTGTATCTATTTTTCTTTCTGTTTTTTTGTTTTGTTTTGTTTTTATTTTTTGACACAGTTTCACTAGGGTTACTTACTGTAGTAAAGGTTAAGGTTGTTTACAAGATGATGGACACCTCACTGGTGGATACAATACTTAAAAAAATGTCTGAACTCCCACCACCACCTTAGTGAATATTAACTCTAGTAAACCCTCAGAGACAGGTGGACCCAATGAGATCCTTCTAGTCAAAAGTTTCTGTCCTGCCATCAACTCCCAAATACCCAATACTGCTTCACAAATAATTAACTCAGGGACATAATATTACTTATAAATGCTCAGCCAGTAGCTCAAGCTTACTAACTAGCTCTTACACTTAAATTAACCCATAATTCATGTCTATGTTTAGCCATGTGGCTGGGGACCTTTCTCAGTCCAGCATTCTCGTTATGCTTCCTGTGTATCTAGTTGGTGACTGCTTCTCTGTCTTTCCTCTCCCCAGAATTCTCCTGGTCTGGTTACTCACCTATGCTTCCTGCCTGGCTACTGGCCAATCCACGTTTTAGTAAAACAATACGGGTGAGAGGATATCTGTGGCCCAGTCTTGTGAAGCTTGTATGCAGGTAATCATAGGTGCTATGATTTCAAGGATGCAAAGACCATCTTGCCAAGAAAGCAGTGTTTTCTGACACTATTCCTTTTCTCTTTCTTTCCACCCTTTCTTATATGTTTTTCAAATATTATATTCTTTTAAGTCTGCCTTCTCTTGCACACCTTTGTTTGATAATGACTCCATGTGTTTTGAATATCAAATCATTAATTTTTCTGCATAATATTCTGCTATGTAAAGATTAGTGGATTTATATATCCTTCCTTCTGATAGAAGGTCAACCAGTCCCAGTTCAAGGTCACTAAAATCATTTTCATCACAAACATCCCTTACAATTTCCTCATTGGAGGAACATCTACTGGGGATTCTCTCGAGAAACACTCAGAAGTTAGATGGTTAGCTAGTAAGTATATCCTCAACCTTTGCCCTACTATTATGTTTCCTCATTTTAATATCCCTCCTCTCCAGCTGTGCACTTTGCTAAACACCTACATCAAAAATCAACCCTAGGAATCTTTTCAAAACCGTAGACTTCACTGGATGTTTCTTCATTGTGATTTCAAGTTTTGTTTTTCTAGTTATGTTAATGAAGTTGAATTGCTCAATGTATTTCTGTAAAATTCCATCAGTACAGAGAAATATTCTTTACAGCTCCAGAGTACAGACTGGGCTGGCCTTGGATGAGGACAGGAGCCGCACAGCATTCTCACATTTTCTACAGGTGTCTGGATAGGCATCCCAAGAGACCTCTCTCCATGGCTAGCTCACAGCAGTGCAGGCAGGTAATGGTAGCTCTTCACTGTCAATCTGACTGGATTTGGAGTCACCCAGGAAACACACGTCTGCATATGTTTACAATGTAGTTTGATTAAGGAGGGAAGACACATCCAAAGGTCAGCTGGGCGAATGGAACAGAAAAGGAGGATGCCAGCTGAGCACCAGCATTAGTCTCCCAGATGTCTAACATGACATGACCGGCTACTTCCCACCCTGACAGCCACTGCTGCTTCCCCACAATGCTGGGGCTGTATCCTCCAGAACTGTGAGCCCAAACACCCTTCCCTGCTTGCACTGCATTGCATTTAATTGTCATTTTGTCACAGCACCAGACAGGTAACAAATATAGTGGGTTTTCATTACCTCCCAGTGCTGTGACCTGAGGGAGGACTTCTTTCCTCACTGTTAGAAGTTTCTTACAAGCAGATGGTATCAAGAATGGCAGAAATGTCCATGCCTGCAGCTGCTGCCAGAGAGGCTGAGCATACTGTAAAGGCAGAGCCAGGGAGAGGTGGTCTATGAGCGCCCCATTCATAAGCTCCCTTGCTCACTTTCTAGGCTGTGTGTGTTTCTCTATGTGATTAGGGAAGGGGGAGTTTTGGAATAGATCATGAGCTGCAAAAATTATTTTTAGATGTATTAAATTTCCTTTTGCCTTAACACTGAGAATATAGTATCCATTCAAGGCACTTTGTAGGAATAGAGGTACATACTACTATTGGTTTGGTTCATGTGAGTTCATGGCTAGGAAGTTTTACTGCATGCTCTTTATATATAAATAACATCAGACAATAACACGTATTTGAAGTAGGTTTTCTGTTTCTTCAAAAATAGTCTTCTCCGGTAAGGGTACGGGTGAGGAGAGAGGTAAAGTCTCTAATTCTTAGCTGTAATTACAGTGAAGACACTGCCAGCTCCAGCTTCTCCCTGGGTCGTGCCACAGCAATTGCAGCCAGTGCAGTGCCAACCTGACTCCACAGCCAGCCCAGCGTGTTAGCAGCATCCTTTGATTTTCAGAGACGAGTAACACTCAACTGGAAACAGGAGCATCCTTGGCACCCCTGTCCTATCATGGCGTTGTTATTTTTATTTAATAGCCGGAAAGTCAGGCAATCAAAGCGATGGTGTCCACAGTGTCTCTTCCCCCAGCACATCTGCAGCTGTGCCCAACAGAGTGAGCACAGTCTATTCAGGGATGTGTGAGCACCATGCATTGGGTACATGTGACATATACAACAAAGTTAAAGCGTGCACACACTATTGACAACACTATCTGGGTTATGATATGTATTTGTACTATCTATTCTCTGGTTTTGGGAGTATGCATGTGTGTATGGGCGGGGGGGGGGGGGAGTTCAGGCCAGGAGTCAACCTCCACTGTCATTCCTCAGGTTCATTCCACTGTGTTTTGAGAAATCATCTCTCACTGGCCTGGAATTAGCAGGACAGCTTTACTGGCTGACCAGTGAACTCCAGGAATCTGATACTCACAGCACCATGCCTGGCTTTCTCACAAGGGTTCTAGATACTGGATTCAGGTTTCCAGGCTAGTGAAGCAAGCAACTCATCAGCCAGGGTGCACTCTCTCCCCTTTACCTACTTACTCTCTCTGCCTGTAAACAGTGGCATCTGGAGAAGATGGAAAGATGGAGAAGTGAGGTCAGTGATGGGGAAGCCAAGGGCAGCATTGTCTGTGCTCTGGCTTAGAGGGTCACTCCTACAGTATGTCCTAAGACAACACCAAAGAGACAGCAGTACAACCACTCTTGACTAAGGAGGGGAGATGAAAATTCTAGAACCTTTCCCTCGGCTCCTATTTCCTTCACCTACTGCTTCTCTGCTACTGTACATCATTTCCATTTGTTGGGGAATAAATCTTCAGGTAAAAGACCCCAGAGAGCTCAGAGGGTAAAGGAGCTTGCTGCCAAGCCTCAGGCCCTGAGTTCTGCCCCAGGAATCACATAGTGGAAGGAGAAAACCAGCAGGAAGTTGTCCTCTGACCTCCATAGGTAAAGCTATGGCACTTGGGAGAGGGAAAAGAAGGAGAAGAAGTGAATTTGAAACAAAGGAAGTTGTGTAGGGGATTATGTTGTTTTATTGTAAATAATTATCCCACCCACTGGTTTAATAAAAAGTGCTGATTGGCCAAAGGCAGTCAGGAAGTGTGGGCGGGGCTACCAGACTAGGAAAACTCAGGGAGCCTGAGGAACAGAGAGAAGCCAGAAGAAGCAGAGGACAACTATACTGCTCTGAGAAAAGGTACCGAGCTGCATGGCTGAACAGGAAAAGAGTCATAGGTTAGATTAAGGGGTAAAGAGTTAGCAAGGGCCTGGGCCTAAGGCTGATCAGCCTAAGACTATTGTAAGCATTTGTGTGTCTCTGCTGCTCTGCGGGTCTGTGGGTCTACGGGCCTAAACCTTGAGGATAGGCCTGAAAGTCCGGGCCAGAAACCTCCTACTACAAAGTTGCTAGAGAGATTGAACAAATTCTGTTTAGTATATAATAAGAACCAGAGCCAGATATTAGGGAAAAGCTGAACTATCAGAGAGACGGGGTACAAACGACAGCCAATTCTCACCAGCCAACTCCTCAGGCCTGTCTCAAGGAGTCCTCAGACTGGCGGGGCATGCAGGCAAAGGGAAGAACATTTGCCTTCTCCTGCCTTATCTTTCTTTTCCTGCCCAGCTCCAGCTATTTTAATTCCTGGATCAACTTTTCTAGACCTGGGATTAAAGGCATGTGCCACCACCATCTGGCTCTGTTTGGCCTTGAACTCATAGAGGTCCATCTGGGATTAAAAGCATGGGTCACCACTCCCTGACCCTCTTGGCCTGGCTAGGGGTAGCTTTGTCCTCTGATATTCCAGACTAATTTTAATTATATATATAAAATGTATTTTATTATATATGATATATTTTATTATATATGTGATATATATATGATATAACAGCACTGGCTGTTCTTCCAGAAGACCAATGATCAGTTCCCAGCAACCTCATAGCAGTTCCTTACTACCTGTAACTCCGGTTCTGGGGAATCCGTCGCCCTCTTCTGGCCTGCATAGACATTGCACACATGTGGTGCACAGACACACATGTAGGCAAAATAGCCATACACACAAAATTAAAACAAAAACAAACTAAAAGAATGTTAATGTTTTACTTAAATATCACGCAGACGTCCCATGCCTGCAAATATGTGCAGTGTTTCCATTTAAATTGCTTTGAAAGTAAATAAAAACACCTCTGCCTGTTTCCTCATCACTCCCTCCCACTCTATTTCCAGCTCTCTGTTGCAGCTGGGTGTCCTTTCTTTTCTCTCAGTATTCTGCCTTTGTTACATGTCTCTTTCTTGGATCTGCCTCCCCCACAACCTTGAAACCAGACTTTACTGTACATTTATCAGGAGACTTCGCAGTATAGTAATATTCAGATTATTTCCTTGGGCCTGATGCAACATGCACTGGCCTTTGCCCCAGCAGCACATGAGAAGCACCATTGATTCTGCTCTGCTGGCCACAGCACTGAGCATGATGTGTTGGATAAAATGGTGGTGCTATTGCAAAGTTGAAATCTTTCATTCTCCATCAGCGAGTCTCACCTTTCCAGCTCATAGATGGCCCTGTGTTCTTGAGGAGAGTCTCTCCCATCCTCAAGGGGAGAAAAGGAAGATCATCGGGGGTACTGGCTGGTCTTGAGTGCCTCTGCTGGCTTAGCACAGTATATGCATGGAGTCTGGCATGTGGTTCAGAACCTAGGTGCAGTCTTGCTAACCAGATAGTACTGCTTCCTGTAACCAAAAGACTTCACTAAGTTCTCCCATACTGTACATTTATTTTAAACTGTTACGTTGGAATGAAACAAATGTTCTGAGGTGAATTAATTGTCCCCTCCAAATCAAAAGGGCATGAAGGTCAGAGTTATTTCCTTCAGAACTAGGCAAACCCTTTGATTTTAGGATAAGAATGTGTACGGAGCCTTCTCTAAGGCTGCCTGATCCATTAGAACCTAAAGGAGTTTTCCATACAGTACAATGCTGAGCTTTGCTCTCAAGCTCATTCTTTACTGAATGGCCTTCTAGAAAGTTCTCCTGACCTTTTGGTTAGCAGATGCTCCCACATGACAATCAACACCAACGGAGTTTGTAGTTGGCTGTAATATCCCACAATGCACCACTCCTTTTGGTAGTAACAGAGCTTCAACACTATTGGGGAACGGGTAAGAGCAGAGTGGTGGGTGGGCAGAAATATTCCAGGAAGGGGAGTTGCTTTGACAGCAAGTTACTAACTTAGCATATTGATTGATAGGTCCAAGCACAGAGATCCAGAGGCCATATGAGCTAAAGGCCTGCTTGGCTCTGGAGAAGACAGGACAGCCCTCTCCACTCAAGTTCTACCTAAGACAAGTTATAAAGAATCCTGAGCTGACTACCTGTTTCTGGCTTTGAGAATTTCTTTGTGCCAACTTTACCAAGTTTCCTCTCTCTCTCTCTCTCTCTCTCTCTCTCTCTCTCTCTCTCTCTCTCTCTCTCTCTGTGTGTGTGTGTGTGTGTGTGTGTGTGTGTGTGTGTGTGCACATGCATACATGCTTATGAAGGTTAACTTTATGTGTCCTTCTCAGGCCCTTCTACTTTGTTTGTTGAGACAGGGTCTCTCACTGGAGCCCAGAGTGTGGTGATATATTTTATATTTAATAAAACCAGCCTGGAATATCAGAGAACAGATCTACCCTTAGTCAAGCCAGAGGGTCAGAAAGTGGTCACTCACACCTTTAATTCCAACAGGAAAGACGAGGAGTGGTGACCTATGCCTTTAATCCCATAACTCCAGAGACAGATCTTTCTGTGCTTCTGTGAAATCAAGGCTAGTTACCAAATAGCAGTTCGCACCTTTAATCTTAACTCTAGAATATGATGCAGAGTTGAACCTGGAAGTGAAACAACTGGGTGAGGAAGGTATTTAAAGCGGGCATAGGAAGACAGAATTATTCGATAGAAGCATCGAGGAGCCAGGCGGAGGAAGCTAGAAGATAGCTTTCACTTTGAGAAGCTGGCTGGGTGAGATTTGACTGTGGTCTGTTTCCTTTCTCTCATATTCCAGCCCGCTCCCCTGGATATCTGGTTCTGAGTTTTCATCTAGTAGCAACTAGAATTTGTGTTACACCAGAGCTTATCAATTAGGCTGGACAGCATTGCTAGGAAGCTCTGGGGATTCCTCTGTCTCTGCTTCTCCAGGACTTGTATTCTAAAGGTGTGCCCATACCCTGCTTTTGACATGGGTGCTAGACTCATGTCATGCTTACACACTTACATGGCAATTGATTCACACTGAGACATGGCCCCAGTCCCAACTTTGCACATTTTTACTTGTGGTCCATATATTTAAGATGTTCTTGCTCCCCATAAGCTATCTGTGGCATGGACAGATGTCCACCTGGCCTTCCTGAATATATAGTAAGCTGTATTTTAGGAAGAGTCCTGAGAAGGAAGCTATCAGGAAGAAATACTGCAGAGCCACGAATCAGGGGAAATCAACCTTAGTCTCTATGATGGGCACACAGGGATGCTCAGAAACCTGGTCCTTCTGAGTCATACCTGGGCCCATTTACAGAAGGCACAACATCTTCAAACACTAAATAGCAATGTCTGTGTTAATAGCTGGTGTGAGGAGCTTCATGTCACTGAGGAGTGGGAGACAGTGGCAGGATTGTCACTAAGCTCCCTGGGATGGAGGAGCCCCTTATCATTAGATGCTACTCCCCTATAATTCATCTCCCAAGCAGAGCTATTGTTTCTAGGGAGGGCTCAACAAAGAGTGTAACCTAAAAACTTCAAAGACTCTCTGCTCACGATACTCAACAGTGTATGTGGACCATTTTGGTCATTGGAGTCCATGAGCCTGAAAGAAAGAAAAACCCTGACCTGGAACAGTTCTAATCCATAAGCATAACCAAACCAGGAAGAAGAAAACAATGCATATGAGGGGTTGCTGGACTCACAGTGTCACAAGAAATCTAGCCAATGACAAAAGACCCAAACTAGGTTCCAGAAGCCACAAGGAAAACTTTGATTTTCCCCATGCCAAGAATCCCCCAGGCTACAGCTTCCTTTAAAGCCATTATTGATTGGCCATGAGATTCTCAAAGATCCAGGGGTCTTGAAGACTTCTGGGCACCAAAGAAACACATATACCCTACTCTCCTATTACATACCTGAGGGACCACTAAGGCAGGCATTGAGGGCCAGAGCAAACCCATAGACTTGGTGATGAGCCAAAATGTACCCAGAAACTCAGTGTCAGGGAGAAGCTCATAGAAACAGAGCAGGAAGATTTAACATGAAGCAATAGCCTTCATATGGTAAAATTTCCCACCGGACCTACTCCAAGAGGAGTCACCTCTGAACATTAATGGAATAGCAACACATCAGCAATAAAAGGACACTGGATTGAAAATGTGCATGCTGAGGATCTAAGATGTTTCAAAGAAAGTCTTCATAAAAAGTATTACTTTAAAAATATTGTTTTGTTCCATGAGAATGAAACATCTTGATTTTTCTCACAGTGTATAACATGGCAAGTTAAAGGGTTACTCTGTTAATATTCAGAACATTGAAGTTTGTGAAACAGATGTCTGTCAGGAATGAAGGAGAAGCTGTGAATTGATTTCACCAGAATTATTTCTTATTACTCAATGGCTAGCACAAAATAAGACCAGGGAGTATAGCAACACATTTGCCTTCTCTGAGCCACCCAACTGAAACCAAAGACGAACTTCTAAGACAGTGTATAGGCAATCCAATCTGTGGTAAGCATGATTTTTCAAGTAGGCAATGTGATGTGGACATGGCCAGCTAAAGCTTACTGTCTAGTCTTTGTGGGGCTCCTGGTGATGCATGGGTCTGCAACCCTGGAAGGGCTACACACAGAACAACCTGTGGGAAGAGCTAGCCGAAGAGGCATCCGGTGCCGGCTGTAACTGGGTTTGGCATCCCCACCACGACTGGCCAGGGTCGAGCGTGATCTGTCTTTCTCTCCCTGCTCACAAATTAACCCTAAGCACATAGCACTCAGGCTTGCGTTGTCTGTCTCTGTGCACATGTGGATGCCCTAAATCCACTCACTGGGAGGCACTCCTCTGCTTTCTGAGGCAGTGAGATATCTGACCACTCACCTGTCAGAACCAGGCGTAAATCACACAGTCCTCAGAGTGAATGTAAATGTCATCTAAATTCCAATCAAGCCTGGAGTGCCAAGAACTGCCAGTCATCCAACCCAGGCGAGGCTGTGATTAACAAGCCTTCCAAGGCAACTGATGAAAAATTAGGAATCCACAAGCCCCAAATTAGTGGAGCAAGTGTGGAAGTGTCATTCGCTGGAAGCTGCAGAGACTCAGTGGAAGCATAAGATTCAAATGATTTACAAATCAGATTCTTACTTATCAACTTAAGAGTTGATAGAGCATTTAAAAGTATAGTGAGCTCACATCTCATCTTGCTTTCCATCCAACAGATGATGGATAAAAGCCGGTTGCTGCAGAATCTCCCGGGCTCAATTCAACTGGCTCTAATGACACTAATATCCAAGGCACTGAGGGAGGCAGGGAAGAGGATGAGTATAAGTGTCACGTGGTACCATTCAAAGAGCAAGCGAGATACACAGTGAGCAAGCTGTTCAGCCTTTGAGGGGGAAAAAGTGAAGACTTTGCAAAATTGTAAGAAGTGTAGTATAAAGACTACATGGTAAACTACAGCATAGCCTGCCAGCTATGGCTTGAAATATTCATTTGATACTAGATTTCTATGGCCATTGATAGTATGTTATCTACATAGCTAATCTTGCTCTGTGTCTGTAGCCTCATACTAAATGTTCCAGTTCTATTAGCATGCTATGGCAGGGTATGGAAAAGGACTGTGGGTGGGCATTATACAGTGGCTATACTTAAGATACACTTATGACATTTTTATAAAAAATTATGCTGCCTATTGCAACAGACCAAAAGAAGGCTGAAGAAATTAGAAAATCAGATATGTTGTCACAGACCAGCAACTGAGTCAGGCAGGCCAAGCAGAGATGCTGGATGAGGGCCTGTGAAGTGTGGAATCATCACAGTTCTTTGATGCCACTTCTGTCCTGAAGTCAGCTTCTGAGCTAAACCTGTAGCTTTCTTTGTGCCAGGCAACAGGTGCCTTGCTGAGGGTGGGGTACTTCTTACAATCAGAGCACAGTCTCATGTCTTATCTCTCTTCATTTAAAGAGAGACTTCAAGTTGGGCACATTGGTTCTCCCAGACATACCTCCCCACCAACATACCCCAGACTAACCCACTTTTGTAAACAACTCCAGATCTTGCTGGGTTAGCATTCTTCTATTGCTTGCTGATTGTTCTGAAGTAGCATGGCAATCCCTCCATGTCCCTCTTTCATACAAAAAGCAAAAACCCACAGGGTAACACAAGGGGCCCTTATCCCATATCAACACCTCCAGGGCTGATGCATCACTCAATCAACTGAATGACAACCTCCTTGTCCTTACCAGAAGAATCCTGCACTCTAATGTCTGGGTCCATGCCTCATGCCACTGGTGCTAACAGCAGTGGTATTGAAATCCGACAAGGCAGCCACAAGCAGGCTGGGGTCTTCTTGCTGAGAAGGCAGGGCAGTGGTCCTCAAGTTGACAAAGTTGTCACTGCCAAGATGCCACTTGGCCTTCAGAGTCATTTTCAACCACTGCCCCTGATCTTACAGTCAAACATCTTTGGGGCAATCATCTTTCGTTAACCTGGGAAACAGCACCCTGCCTGCCTGGCAGCTGAGGATGTGGTATGTGCCTCCAGGGTAGAGGTTCACATATTGGCACAGTGAGTATATGGAAGGTTGAAACTCCACAGCTCTCAGCCCTGCCATGCATGCACCCACGAGACCAGGGAAGGCATTAGGGCCCAGGGGTACTTCCTGTCAGAATGAACCTCCCTTCTCGGTGCTTGTCTCAGAACAGCCCTGGGGATGTATTTGAAACTCAACAGACAGAGAGCAGACTGAGCCCAAAGCAACAATACCACTTGCCCAGACAACAGCAACCACCAAATCACCAACTTCCCATTTGCAAACAAATGCTGGCTCTCTCACACCCTCAGGTTCAAGTGGGAAGTCCTGCAGTGTGTAAACGCCAACCAAGTCTCCGACTTCCTGGGGAATTCAGGACTCCTGAGATCTGCCTCACAACACATTGCTTCTCAATGTGGGTTCCCACCCCGCGAACCGCGCTACTCACCATCACGTTGCCCTGCATCTTAGCTGTCTTGATCATTGCCTTTTCCTTCATTTTGTCCCAAGTCTCCCGAACCTGACTTCTGGCCCAGAAAAGAGTAACTTAATCCATTGTTCTGATGAGGACTCAAGTGAGTAGCAGAGCTGTGATTACTGGGTAGAGATGGCGTTTTGAAGAAAACACAATTCTGCCACGTCCTGATTTTCCTGTCCCCTTAGATTCCCAGGTAGGTCCCACTGAAATCAACTCTTCCCAGTCGCTGCCAGGAAAGCGGAATCAGGAGTCAGGTGCTGGGGGTGCGGCTTGTAACAAAAAGCAAGCTGGGAGCTGCGGAGCGAAGATGTGGCTGCCTGTGAGCAAAGGCGTGCGTGTCCTCAGAGCTGGCTCGCAACACGCTGTGAGTGACAGCGGCGGTGTGGCAAGTGCCTTGTGCACTCCAGGACTCTGGGCGGGGATACTTGACAGGCAGCGCCTGTCCCCAAGGGTGGTGACACCCAGAAGTGTGTGTGTGTGTGTGTGTGTGTGTGTGTGTGTGTGTGTGTACACGCGTGCGCGTGCTGGCCTCAGCCTCTGCTGAGCAGGACCTGGAAGCCTCGGGCTGCAGCACGTTTCAGCTAGCTGTGCTGCCAGGGGGATTGGCCAACCAGAGGGTGACTACAAACAGGCTCCAGGGTGATCTTGGTGGGTGGAGCCGGCCGCTATTAGCAGGGACGAAAAAGCCACCAGCTCCAGGCTGCGCCCTCAGAGCAGGGAGCAGTGGCGCAGAGAGCCAGACTCCACACGTCTGGCGGAGGAGCTAAGGGGCAAGCGGGAGGAGCCTGTGTGGCGGCTGATAAATAATGTGGTTTCGGGTTACTATGGGACACACGTGAGGTCTCCATGGTCGCACCAGGGCGCCTTACAGTCAGTGGCCCTGGCAGGAATGACTGCACTCTACAGAGCCACATGCGGGGTTCTTAGAGCCCCATATGGTGTCTGCTACCCCAGCCTAGTCACTGTCCTCCAGACCTCCGCCCAACCACAGTAGTGACAATGCCTTTGTTTCTTCAACACATCTCTCAGGCCATCACCCTCTTCCCAAAGGTAGCCCAGGGGAACTCCAAAACCACTTTTATTTCCCCAGCTTTCTCTCAAGGTGGCCAAGTCTGGATTCCAGGATTGCCAACCCAGAGCGCTCCCAGGATCATTCACAACCACCCCGGGTTTGTTTAGCATTATCCCGCACAGCAGGGAGCTCCAGTGTGGGTGTGCAGAAGGCTGGCACATTCTTTTACAGATGGACCTAGAGCGCTCCAAAACCCAGATGAAGGCAGGCTTGTGGAGGTGTGGGAAGCGCGCCCTCGCCTGCCAGGGAAGGGCAATGGCGGGAGCTAGTCTGCTAAGGATTTTGGAAACTTCCCTCCGCCCTTTTTAATAAACACACACACACACACACACACACACACACACACACACACACACACACACACACACACACTTCTGTAAGAAAAGAAAGAAGAATATAGGACTCAGAAGTGGCTTAAGCTGACTCTCATACAATGTATGTGCACAAAACAGTGTGTGTTTGTAGAGCACAGTAGTGAACACTCAAAGCCTTTGGTAGTGGGTATATGGGTATAAAGTGCAGATCTGGCTGCAGAGATGAATGGAGCAAATAAACAGAGGACAAGCACTTGGAAAGCAGCCTGTGTAGTATGCCTGTCCATAATATAACTGTGATCTCTTTGGAAATAATTTCTTCTGTTAGTGTTATTTCTCTTCGTATAAGCAGAAATATATTCTCCCAGAGCCAGGTCCAGGTCAAATCTCTCCCCCAATACTAGATGTCCCCTCACAATGGGTAGACTTATTTTTGTCCCACATAAAACCTCTGGGTGTCCGGAGTGGCTGGAAGAGAGAGGTGGCTTTCTGGGGTCTCTGTAAGGACAGTAATTATACTCTTTGGGGGTCCTCTTGCTTTTCTCCACTAGCTCCTGAGCACTTCTCTAACTCATTGCCTCCAGGGTTATGGTACGGGGACCAGAATCTGGGGTAGGCATAAACTTCAGGCCAGGGAAGATTCATGTTACTACTAATGTTTGAATGAGAAATAGCCCAAAGTTTTGGGCAGTTGAACACTTATTCCCCAGTTGGTGGCGCTATTGGGGGGGGGAGGTTTAGGTGGTAAAACTTTGCTAGATGGAGGAAGTGTGTCACTGCAGGGAGGGCCTTTGAAAGCTTTTCCTGTACACCCCTCTCTCTCCTTCTCTCCCTTCCCCTCCTTCTCCCTCCCCCTTTCTTTCTCTGCTTGCATCCGAAAATGTGAGTTCTCAACTTCCTGTTCCTGATATCATGTTTGCCATTCCCAGCCATGCCTCCCTTCCATGACAGACATATTCCTCTGGAACTGTAAGTCAAAGTCAAATAAGTCGCTTTGGGGTGTGATACTTGATCATGGCAACATAAAGGTAACTCATACAGCTGTCCCCACTGGCCTTTCCTCATGAGATGGGGGACACAAACCAAAAGAATGCTTTTCACCTTGCCCTATCAATTGCAGCCTTTAAATTACCCCTGGACATGGAATGGATGAACAAAATCCTCATGTCTAAAAGATTGGGAAGCTGTTTGTCCCTAAAGCTCACCCAGGAGGCATGAACCCTGCTGCTCTGGCTTTTTGAGCTCTGTTTTATCTGCCCATTGGCCAAAGTGAGAGTTAGACCCAAAGAGCCAGGATGGAAGAGAATAAGGTGGCCTGGAGGTTCTGGGCACATGGCTGTGCTCATTCCTTCCTGGAACGAATCTGTTTGAGCCAGTGCTTTGTACGATGTTGGGGAGAACGGAGTGAGGATCGTCAGTACCGAATCCAAGAGAAAGAAAGAAGGCAAGAGGATAAGGAAAATTTGCTTAAAATGGGATGACTTCCAACTTTCATATTAATTTTAGATAATACATTTTGTAAGAATATCCCTCAGGAATCACAGCTTTTTAAACCTCTCCCTCTCTCAGGCACCACAGTTGTCTTTTCTATACTGATGCTTTTGTGAGCAGTGATGTTAACTGAGTCTTTCCTATCACTATAAAAACACTACAGAGTAGTTTGTAAATAATAAGGTTCACGGTTATGAAAGTTAGCAAGTTCAAGATGGAGATTTGACACCAGACAAGTACCCTGCAGAGCATCACACAGCAAAACAGAGTCAGCATGCTGACTGGGTCCTTTTCTTTTTCCTATAAAGCAGAAAATGACATCATGGCAGAGCAATCTCAGGACTTCATCTAACCCTGGCCACTCTATTTTCTAGTCTTACAATATGTACTTGGCCAGGGCATTCAAAGATCGGCAAACACAAATGTAGTCCCTGAGTGCACTTCCAAGTATCAACTGTCCTTTCTAGTTTCCACAGCACCATATCTGTTTTCCTTTAATATCTGTGGGAAATGCAGTGGTACCTAAGATTTCCAACTGTATGGACTTTTGAGACATGCCACATTTCCTAGACTTCAGGGCACTTACTTACCTTTGCTCAGCATTGATATGAGTCACTCCCTGAGCCCTGGCAGTCTGACTCCAGACCTCTAATCCAGCAGCTCTTGGATGTGTCAGAACTTTACTCCATCCTTGATTTTTGAGCTGCTGGATTTAGCATCTAATTAAAGCAACTCTGATTTAAGTTCATAATTTTGGCTCAATATTCACATTTGCAACTGTGTAATATTTACAGCACAAGAACAAATTCTTGTTCTTTTTTCTGTAATCCCTTCTTGTAGCTTATTACTTAAAAGTTAAATGTACAAAAAGTGACTACTTGAATGTGTTATTTATCTTCTTTTTAATTAAAATGCCTACTTAAATGTCTTTCAACCAATCTATAGATAATGACAATTTGGTGCAAATGCACTATTACTATTACCATGATAATCCAACGGTAAAGAAAAATTAAATCACAAACTTTGTAGATAAATGGATGGAATTAGACAAGATCATAGTCAGTGAGATAACCCAGGCCCAGAAAAATTGGCATTTCATGCTCTCCCCTGAAGGCTCCCAGCTTCAGATCTTTAGATGTGAGTACCTGTAGTACAGAACACAGAAACAGGGCAAGTAAATGGGACTTCCAGGGCAGGGAGTTGGGCTGTAGCAAAGTGGGAAAGAGTACAAATCACCTGACCAGGAAAATGGGGGAAGAGAGGGCTCCTTGGGTAGAAGGAATACAAGAGAAGACAGTAGGCAGGTAAAATAAAAATAAGGATGTCTGAAAAGGACACAAGGGATCATACTGATAACTATCAAAAAACAAACACCTATAATACATGTAACTTCATGTATAGGTATACACATATAGTTTCAATGAACTTTTCTCATCTGGTCTGACAATGCTTCCTTTAAGAGCCAAAGATCACCTAACAAAAACACTAATACCAGATATGAGAATCCCTCTTTTGTCTTGTTGATCTGGGCTATTCAAGAGACTCCTTAAATATATAGGTTACTGCTGTTGCCTTTGGTTGTCTCCTGGAGGTGGAAGGCAAATTCCATTGCTGAAGATACCATGCACTTTTGAAACAGGGCCCAGAGATCTCTGAGTGCCCCCTCCCTGAGAACTACCTTTCATCATACCAGTAGGCACCACGAAATCTTCCAAGGAGGCAACCAATAGTCCTAGACAGCTATGATATACCTTTGGACCACAACAATAGCCAGCATGGCACCATAAGCCTGAGAGTGTGGTAATGGCACACATAATTTAGAGTAACCAACAACTCTCTCATTGGATTTTATGACCTTTTCTACAGGAGGGAAATCTTGCCTGGAACTGGAAACCCAGATAACTAATCAGTGTTAGTGAAGTCAAGGTCACCGAGCAAGAATCTACAACCACTACTTGACTAAATCAGCATAATCCCCATAAATCCATAAATAATCCATAAACATTTGTCCTTATACCCATAGATAAATACAGTTCTCACCCCTTATCAAGGACACTTCTTTTTGTAACAGACTTACTCTGCTATGGAAAACCACAACCAATCAAACCTCAGCGTTGTGGAACACAGTCCCTGTGGTTAGAACTTCAAAACACTCCCTTATCTTAGCCTCAGGGATCATTGTGGAAGACAGGCTAGAAAGACTGTAAGAGCCAGAGGTCCATGGAATATTTTGTGAGATGGTGTTTCCTAGAAATAGCAGAAGCTACACCCTTAAATTCTCACCAATATGACTCTCCAGACATGAGCTGAGCAAGGGTGACACCAATGAATATGCAAAGTGGATGGAAAGCCCATGAGACCTCAACCCTGTACAAAGAACCACAGGTAACTGAAGAAATCTAGGAGCAGAGCAGGCGATCTTCCCCAAACAAGAGCACACCAATTGATTGTCCAATGCCAAACAGACAGCCCTGAAGAAATACATAGCAGGTAGCATTATACAGACAAGCAGGTTACACTTAGAAACATATATGTATATACATATATGCATGCAATACAATTAGTGAAAAAAATGATCATGAATTTGAAGGAGAACAGAGGAAGGTCTATGGTAAGGTTTGGGGGAGAAAACGGAAGGGAGAAATGTTGTGATTAAATTATCTCAAAAAGAAAATCCCTAGCTAAAATACTGAAGGAAGAGAGGCTTTATTTTGGCACATGGTTTAAGATGACTCAGCCTTTCTTACAGGGTAGGCATGATACAGAAGGTGAAGCTGCTTGTTCACATCTCAGCAGACCATGAAACAGAAACAGAACAGGAAGTCAGGGAAATTCACGGCCTTTAAGACCCTCCAGTGACCCACTTTCTCCAGTGAGGTTCTACTTCCTATAGGGTACCACAGCCCTCATAAACAGGACTACCAGCTAGGGACAAAGGGTTCAAACACAGGAGTCATATTTTACATCCAAATCATCCCAATGGGTGAACAGTATAAAGAAATTAAGAATGTGAAAACCCAAGTATATCAAAGAGAAAGTCAATGCTTCAGGGGGAAACATAGTTATTTTAAACCAGAGCCCATTTTTTTGACATTTAATTTATTACTGGCTTTCTTTAGAATGTAATCATTTCTATTTTATTGAAAGATCATTCACCTTATATAACTTAATTTACTCATGAATTTTCGGGAAGATATCTTCTGGGAAAAAAAAATGATTGGCATTCACTTTACCAAGTGCACACACATGCCAACAACAGCATAGAGAAAGTGTGAAGCAAACTGCTTTTGCCTTCTCTCAATCCACTCAGGAAAAAAAGACAAATTAACTTTAGATACATTGCTGCACTAATGAGGCATACAGGTTTGATTATTGAGCCCTTGGCCTAGTCTTTGACAATGCAGCATCTGATTGAAGATAATCAGTTAATAATGTGAATCACAACATGATGGTACAGATGTGTTTCAGGGTTAGAGATGTCAACACTGGCAGGGGTGGGGGTAGTTGTGGCGATCACAGAATGACCTAACGTGAGAGGTGACAACTGAACTACATTTCAGTATTGCTATAATGTGAACACCAGGGACCTGGGGCTGGGAAGACAGCTTCTGAAGTGGAATGTCATGAGTCATTTAGAACATTAGTACAGAGGTAGGGGTGTGTGTGATGCCACTAAAGGGGAAGAATCAAAGGCACTTGTCACCCGAGCTTTGGGAGTCAATCCCAGTGGGAACTGAAATGTCAAACCCAAGTCCCTAAGGGACAACGATGTGTCAAGATCCACATTCAAAGAATGAGATGGCTTCTCCTCTGATCAGCCCTTCATTGGTGGAGGCAAGGAGTGAAATAGGGCATCTAGACATCCCCACACTGACTGAGAGGTGGGATAACATGGGCACCATGGCAGGGAGCAAGGTGTAGAGCACATGAGTCATCCTTATAAACTAATGAGTACTGGTCTGGGAATCCAGCTTGTTTGTTGGTTAAAGTACTCCACAAACCTGAGTATTGAAGTATAATTTCAGAAACTCACATGAAGGGTAGACATGGAAGCCTGCCTGTAATTCCTGCCTTGGAGGATGGAGATGAGATCCCCAGAGCAAGATGGCTAACAAGACTAGTGAGTACTGAGTTTGATCTTATCTCAATGAATAAACTAGAGGTATATTCAAGGATGATTAGTGATGGTAATCTAGGTCTTTACATGCACACACAGATGTACATGCAGCACCACACCTATGTCAAAGTACATGCAAAAACATGTATAGACACACATGTACCACACATGTTCATATGAAAACAAAACAGAACAGCAACATCAACAAAATCTACTGAGTCCAAGATCAATACGACTCACCTCACACCAGCATCCTTCCCATTGTCCTTTACAACCTCACATTAGCATCTTCTTAGGACTTGTGTGAGGTATTTAACACCACCTCATCCAACTGTTTGGCCAGTCATCTTCTCCATAGTCAGAGTAGCATTTTCTAAGTTAGCACACTTGTCTCTGTGTGTATGTATCAGTTCTGTCATATAAAACTGGTGGTGACAATGCCAGCATTCCCCTGTGCCCCCACACTCTCACAACTTGATTGACCGACAGCCAGTGAATAATCTGAGGGTCCTTAACCACTGAAGCAATGGGTGAAGGGGCATCTATGCCACCATCTGCCTTCAAAGAGCCTACCAAGAACTGACAAGATCACATTTTTACAACAGATGCCCTTTAAAGCTGAGGCACATTGTTCTACTGCTGAAAATAGATGCAAGAAACCAGAAGTGTTTATACAAATGACATTTAGACTTGTCCATATCTCACTTTGCTGAAGTGGATCAAGCATCCTAGAGTATGCTAGGTTCATCTGTCTCTGGCCTTGTTCAATTTCAGGGGTTAATCATCTACATCCAATAAATCATAAGGTCTTCAGGAAGGAGAGAATTCTGACCAGATCCCTTGCTGAGTCAGCCCTGCTGGCTTTCTTTCAAGAAGCTGGATTCTCTGGAGTTTTAAACATCAGAATATTTATATCAAAAACACCCATAAAAATTGGTGAATATTTAGAACCATCTACAGCTAAGCATATGAAAGCAATTAGGTCTGAGAGTGACATGACATTATTTTATACAGTGCCTGTACAAGGTAGGAAGAGTGAGAATATATACTTTTGAGCACTATTGGAGAAATTGTCAAACACCTATAAACCAAGGCTAATGCACGGATGGAAGAGATTTAGGCAAAGAAGGATTTTAATTCGCTTAACATAAAACTTACATGCAACAAAAAATCATCAAAGATAGCTTAAAATTATAACCAAGCTTTAGTTGTTCTATGAAAATGGTTTAGAAGTACATTCATAAATATACCTCACTCATTTTTCTATAAGGGGAACACTGACTAACAAATGGGTCAAATCTATGTATATTTTTCAAATAAGAAAGAAAGTTAAAAATATTTAATATGTTTTTTATTGTCTTGTGTTTCTAATGCAACTGGCCTATTAAGATCACCACTGCTTTGTCCCAAGTAAGATTGTAAATACAACAGAATCAAAAAAAAAAAAAACTCAACAAAAAAGTTAATCCAGGGGCTGGAGATTGCTCAGTGGTTAAGAACTTGCACTGAATCCAGGTTCAATTCCCAGAATCTACATGGAACTCATAATCATTTGCAACACCAGTTCCAGAGGATTCCGTGACCCCCTCCCCCACCATCTACAGGCTCTAAACATGTGCAAGGTGCATATGTAGGCAACATACTCATACATATATAATAAAATAAATATTTTAAAAGTTAATCCATTAATTATCATTGCTAGGCTCAAATATAAACAGGCATTGATTAGTCACTACAGGAGGTTAATTAAGAGAAAGTTAAGACATGTGTGCTTATATGACTTTCACAAGTAATCTAGAATCACAGAGAAACATAGACTGCAATCTTAAACCCACAGTCATCCTTGAATATTCTCCTGCCTCAGCTCCCTCAGTTCTTCCTGTGACCCCTCAGCCTGTCTCCTGTGGCTGCTCCTCATTCCTACCGCTGCTTCTGGGCCATTACTATCACTTCTCAGTGATCATGTCACATGCTTTCTCTTTCCCCATGTGCTCAACTGGAAACATTAAAAATACAAAGTACACCACAATGTCTCCAGCTAAACTTGCAGGGCTTTCCACCGCTGCAAGAGCAGGGCATGGCTTTTCAGGACCTCGGAGAGCTCCAAGGGCATGGCTTTTCAGGACCTCGGAGAGCTCCGAGGTCATGGCTTTTCAGGACCTTGGAGAGCGGCAGCCCTCCTCCTTTTCCAGGCGGAGGTGATAGCTTCCTTATTTTCCTCTCTTTCCCTACTTGCCTCTCCTCCCTGTCCCTTCTCCTTCTCCCTTACCCCCATTTCCTTTCCAGTTTCTCTCCCCTCATACCCTGTTTCCCTCCCCTTCTCCTCTTCTCCCCTCCCCATCTCTACACTCTAGGCACACCAGTCTGATACAGTTTTTGAATTTGCCTGCTCATTCTCTGCACAGGGATCCCTATATGCCATTTTCTTTACTTCAGATATCTCTTGCCTTTCCTCTCTCTATTTAAAAGTAAAACAATCCATTCTGACGATGTTCAATGTCAGTGGAGAAGTGCATAAGCAAGTTTATTAAGTTATAGCATGAGGTAAGCCCGCAGGCAGTCCTGGACAGGTTAGAAACGTGACATTTAAAGTATCCCCTCATCTTCCTCGGTGCAACTTCCATATAACACGCCCCCTCCAGGAATCCAGTGGACTGTCTTCTAACTCTAGTTAGAACTATCTAGTTTCTGAGAGCTTTAGTCTGTGTAAATGGAGTCAGCCATTGTGCACACTTTTGAGTCTGGCTCCTGTCACTAGGGCATAGGATGGGGAGTCATAGATGTTGTATGTGGCCATAGCTAATCTTCTTGCCTGTGTAGGACTCCTTGGTATACACACATCATAGTCAGTCCATCCTTGAGTGGCTTTGGAACTGTTTGCTAGGTAGATGTTCATATAAATAATGTCACAATCCCTGTAATTATTTTGAATCATATGTATGAAAAATGCCTAAGGGCCACATACCTAGAAATTGGTTTGCCAGAAGGGTATGCTTGATTTAGATCATGACAAATGGACACTGGTTTATTTATGAAGCATTCTCACTATAGCAGTATATACTACCTCACAGCTCCAAATCTTGACAACCTTTGACAATGTCACTGGGTATTGTTCTAATTTCATTTCTACTACTAGGGCAAACAACCTTAGACCAAGTAACTCAGAGATGAAGGGGCTTGTTTGGTTTGTAATTCTAGATGACAGCCAGTCACTGAGGGGACGTCAAGGCAGAAACTTGAAAGCAAGTCTCATTGCATTCAGAGCGGTGGTAGATAAATGCATGCATCCTTGCTTGCTCTCAGTTAACTTTCTCTTTCCTTAATTTAACTATTATTTTTCTACTTTGAAAAGGTAATCAGTACCTTGACTCTGTCTTAACATTTTCTGTGGCTATATTTTCAGAAGTTTACTTTATGCCCAACAACCTTGGGATTTTCTTGTCTCTGTTTCCATCTGTCTGGAGTTCAGAATGTGTCTTCAACCTGTCGGTTTTCCTGCTACTTTGGAAGCATCTCTTCTACAGTAGTTTTCCTTCCAGTTTTCTCTCTCCCCACTCTCTAAAACTTCATCACACTGAGATGTTTCCACACAGATTGCATTCACGACAACCTTCTCTCCACTTTACTGTTCACTTCTATCTCTCCTCATCTGTGTGACTACAGAGACTATCTATTCAGCAAGATCCTCATTTCAGCAACTGAAGAGATGGCTCAGTGATGGAAATCATAGGTTGCTCTTTCAAATGACCAGGGTTCAATTTCCAGCACCCACAAGGGGGCTCAAGGGGCCTGTAACTCTAGTTTTGGAGGACTCAGTGCTGTCTTCTGACATGAATGTGACCCACAGACACACATGCAGACAAACAACACAACTTAAAAGATCTCAATTTCATATAGCAATTGTTTCATTTCTAGTATTTCTACATGATATCTTCTCATAATCCTGGCTTGAATGTCTGAATCTTGTCTTTTTGAAGTGTACTTGCTCCCTGGAAGTGCATATCTGATCATCTCTTTGGGGCACTGTCTTTTTTTGTGTCTGTATCTTTCCTTCTTTATCTGTTTTCATACCATTTGTCAGGGATTTTTGAGCAGACTCTTCACACTGTCATTACATTGGTGAGGACAATATTGCCCTCAAACTGTCAGTTTTTCTTCTGGATATTGTTCCTCGAAAGCAGTTTGGGTGGGCAGTCTCAATCGCATCAGAGCCTATCTGCATAGCGTGAGCTTCACACATGATAATAACCCCCCCCCCCCCCGCTCCTAGCATGAGTCTTTTGGACTCTGTCTCAAGCACGGATAGTTTCCATGGCTGTAACCATCTCTGGTCCATGAGTCTATGCAGACTCTGACCTACAGCTGTCATGTGAAAATAAGCGACAACCAGTTCTAAATAACAGCTCCTATGTCACCTTCCTTCTCTCCCTGCTTTTGCCTCTCAAGTGCCCCCCTTCCTTGGTGCCTATATGATGCTTACTACCTCTCTCAGATTCTCTTGACAATGACTTGTTCCCCCTTTGCCATGTCGGGGTCAGTGTCCCCTCACTGGTCCTCCCTTCACTGGGTGGCACCCACTTTCACAAATCATGTATTTAGACTCACAAAGACTTTTCTGACTTCCAGCCCAGAATGAACACATCCACAATAGCCTCTCCTAATTCTTCAAAATAGAACTCCACCCATGTTACTTGTCAACGATGCAAATCCATGTTAATTTTCTATTGTGAACTTTTAAATCTTTAATATTAGATTTTCAGCATTATAAGAGTGGGGTTAATGTTGTCATCCGTTGCTTTTCTAGATTAGATAAGTATGATTTGTTTCAAATGCCAACTTGTTACAACAAAGAAGCACCTGGGAAAAGAGTTTCAGCTGGGGGACCGTTTAGCTCAGGTTGGCTTGTGGAATGTCTGTAGGGGACTGTCTTGATTGTTGGTTCAGGTAGATAAATCCAGCCTTTTTTCGGGGGGAGGAGGCACTATTCCCTAGATTTGGGCTTGATGATGTAAGAGTACAGAGAGCTTGAAGTTAAAGAATCAACTATGTGCTCATTTTCCTCTCTGTAGGAATCATGTTACCAACTGCTTGAGTTTCTGCCTTGACTTCCTTTATTGATGGAATATAACTTGGTATTATAAGCTAAATAAACCATTTTTTCCTCTATGTTTCTTTTTTACCACAGAAACTTAAATGAAACTATCTGATATGACCTTAAATAAATGGATATATTTTAAATGCTACAAATATCTAATAGGGAAAGATAAAGGTCCAACTATCATTAATTATTCTATATATATGTCTTTAAAGCCCAGTTTAAGAGATTAAAATAGATACATTTCTTTGGACTGAGGGAATGGCTCAGTTCACAAAGTACTTGTCACCCAAATGCAAGATCCTGGGCTTGGTCCTCCAGAACCCACTGAAATGTAATAGTGCAAGGTAGTCCATGCCTCAAATGCCAGCCCTGGGAAGGTAGGGACTGGTAAAGCATCCCTGGGGCTTGCTGGCCAGCTGGAGCCAGACTATTTGTGAGCTTCAGGCCAATGATAGATCCCTTTTCAAAACTAAAGTTTGTATCATCAGAGGAAGGGTACTTAAGGCTGTTCTCTGACTGCCATACATGCTCATTTATCTCATACCTACCCATACTCACACACCTCCATCCCCACCCCCAGAGACAGGGGCTTTATCAATGGAGAGAGAAGGCATTATGATCATTGTGTAGCAGGGATTTGGTGCTGATTCTTCTGAGTCAAGTTCTCCAGTTAGCTGGAAGACCCAAGCATCTGTTTATCACTCAGCTAAGAGCTCCCTGTTAAATGTGTTAACTCTAAGATACTCACATAAACGAAGAGATCCAGCCTATGTTAAATTATCATTTAAAACTATAAATAAATGGAAGATTTGCTAAATTAATGAAAATTAATATGACAACCAGCAGCATATTAGATTAAAAACAACACACTTAATATCTTACTGCATTTAAAAGGATTTAAATACAGATGATGTGTGCCAATTCTCACTGTCCGTGATTCATACTATAGAAAAGTGAGTTTCTGGGGCTGTAGCTCAGAACAAGACTTGCCTTGCCATGAGGCTTGTGCTTTGGGCAACAGTCCGTGATCTACACACAGACCCTGACACAAGGTTCACTCAAGTTCCCCTGGGATTATGATAATACAGAAGTCCAGGTCACATACTGATCCAGTAGGTCTATTCCTGGGCTCAAGACTCTGCATTCTGCATACATGGAGCCCTCGGCTGAAAGAACACACTATGAGAAAACGTGCCCTTTATGGAAAAATACTGCAGATGGTAATTACTGTAGCTCCAAGAAGAAGGGAGTAAAGGGCAAGTTACAAAAGTAAAAGAGAATGGGACCCAAAGGCTAGTCGATAATAGAAGCCTCCATGTGGATATCTGTGGAGAGCACAGCATCATAGCCCTTGCTCATGGTGACACTAGCTGCAATTAGAGATCCCTGCCATGAGGGAGCCCTGCCACTGTGGAGTGGCTGACATGGTGGAGAACAGATCTCAATCCTAACAGCAGGATTTTAAAAACATGAGCCACAGAGAAAAGACTCTTCAAAGTGCCTGCGGGTGACTGGGCAGATATCTCAAGTCAGGAAAGTGTTCACCACACAAGCGTGGGGATCCATGCCTGATCTCTGGAACCCATGAATAAAGCTGAGTATGGTGGTGCATGCTTGTAATCCCAGAGCTGGGGAGGCAGAGACAGGTAGGTCCTTGGAGCCTCTGGCAGCCAGCCCAGCCTGCTCACTGAGTCCCCCGGTGCCATGGAAGGGAGCCTATCTCATATAGAAGCCTAATGGCTGCTGCAGAATTTTACCTTAGACTGACCTCTACCTTACCTGTGCACATGCGTGACACCCCCCCCCAACACACACCACCTGTCTAAGTGGAAAATGACTTCTTTAAAAATCTATAAAGACTGCTTCACATATTAACAAAAGAGGTAAAAACAAACTATGAGGTACCAGGATGAGTGTAACTGATTATGGCAGCATTTGTCATCTGTATCCCAGCTGTCACTCAGGCAACAGTTATTAAGTAACACCAGTATCATAAGCAGGAGAGAGAAACCTGCCCTTTCATTTGCAATTCTGAAACTCAGCTCTGAAGTCTTTGGCTTGAGAAGAATATCAATAAGACAATATACTCTGTCAGAATCTAGAACAGGAAACAATACCAAATGCGTCATTTAGTACCCAGTATTCAGCAGCACCATCACTAACTAGTACTATCCAGCACCCATCACTACTCAGTACTACCCAGCTCTGGCTCTTCCCCTGGCTGTTCTCTCTCTGTGTGTGTATGTGTGAACACTGCTATGCCAGTCTCTTACATTTGTACAGATGAAGTCTTTTTATAAGTCATATGCTTTCATTCCTGTATTCTGATTAGATGCTCACGTTTCACACTGCACGAGTGTAGAGCATGATGTAGTTACTTATTATCACATATGGTTAAAGATACATCACTTTGCCTTCTGAACACAGAGGCAGACATCTTCTGCCTCTGAGCAGGTCAGACTGGAAGGGCTGGTAGGTACTCAAGCCCAGACATGCAGATACCCAAATTTACCACCCTCACCTCTGGAGTTCTTTGAACTAAACTGAGATTATGTCCAAGGAAAGGTGCAAGATGCTGCCCCTCCTTGGTGTTCAAGAAGAAACCCTGTGAGCTTGAGAAGCACAGGCCTCCTTGGAGTTGGAGAGACACATGCATTTTATCCATTTCTTCCCATTATAAAACCCTCACACTTGTATTTAAAGATGTGAAAGCATGGCTCTTGTTTATCTACTTTAAGACTATTAAACTCACAGCCACAATGAGCTGCCACTTCACACCAGCTGGACTTACTCTGATAACAAGGCCAGATTATAATGAGCATGGTGAGTCATGCAATGAAATGGAAACCCTTGTAGATAGCAGTTTTCCATAAGGTTTGAGAAGCCCTGCATACAGACCCCAAAGAAATAAAAACATATGCAAGCACAAACTTTAGAGCATCATTAATTATAATAGACCAAAAGAAACATAACCCAAATGCCCAAAGACTCAAAAAGAGAAAACAAATTGTGTAACAAAATGTGTTTCTATATATAATGTGCAGTGAAATGCTATTTAGCTGTTAAAAGGAAATGGGCGTGGCTACCTCACACATGGAGTTTTAAGAATATGTTATCTTATATAAAAGAGGATGTCCACAAAAGGCTTCAAGGCAGCATTCAGAACAGGGAACCACAGAAACAAAGTCTTGGGGGTTTATGAACTGGCTATGAATTGGCCCAAGAGTTAAAGAGGCAAAAAGAGACAGAATATCCTAAAGTTATATCCCTTGAGGATTCTGTACACTTGCTCCAAATTGCTGAATTATGCATTTGGTGAACATTATACTGTGATGATTCCACCTCAGTACAGCTGTGGGGCAGCAGACTGGAGAAAGCCAGGAGCGGTCTGTACTGTGAAAAGGTTGTAGAGTCCTTACTTCAAAGAACCCTAGACTGACAAGAGAAGATGGTGCCTGATGGGGAGATTGAACAGAGAAGACAAGGTATTAAGACAACGGTCATGAAGGGATTTGGAGAAATTTAAAATATAAGAAAGCAACGTTAGGAGACTGAAGAGATGGCTCAGGAGTTAAGGGAACTTTCTGTCCTTGACCTGGATTTAGTTCCTAGCACCTACATAGGGTAGCTCACAACCATATGTAACCCCAGCATTTGGTGATCAGATGCCCACCAACACACAGACACATACCTACACATAAGCAGAAATAAACCATAAAAAAGAAAGGCAGTACTAGGGTAGGTAGGTGGTTGTTGCACAGCGGGTAAATCTCCCGCTGGAGATCTGGTCCTCTCACTAATGCATGTGCCCACAGGCCTGGAGACCTGTCTGTAGTCCCAGAGCTCAAGAGGACAAGATACAGGGGGTCCCCAGAGACAGCTGGCTACACAGTTGAAGGAACCGGCAAGCTCTAGGTTCCCAGAGACACTCTGACACTCTGCCTTCATCTGCAACAATGAGAGAAAGGAGAGGTAAAGGGAGTCAGTGCCAACTTCTTGCCCCAACATGAATCCACACACATTTGTGCACTTGCAAACACGTGCAGGCCTATACATACACATACAAAACAAAACCACATAGGAAAGGGAAAGCAGTGTTAAGGCTACTTCATCTGGCTTGTGTTCCCTGTGAAATTATAAGCAGAGTCTGTTTGTATCTACAATTTCATCTAACAAAAATCCTGCCCACTAGCAGGATGGCGTGGGGTATTATCTAGACACACTAAAGCCATAGAGAAATGAAGCAAATGCAGGAGCTGACAGTGTGAGTGAGCTGGGCTGGTGTCTACCATGCACCAGTGTGGTGGATAGATGACTAATGGGCAGAGTGGTAGGTGGGGCTAAAGATGAGGGCTGAGCCGGCTCCATTTACAGAGTTGAGATCATAGAGTGGAGCCCAGCATCTGATGTGGCTTTCTGGCTTTTACTGTCTTATTTTCAATCTGCAAAAGCCAACCATTTACTTGCATTGTGATGTTTCCAGCCAGGGGTGAAATGGGAAGATCAGGGCAGGCTCATGGGCTGCGTCTGCACCTTGCCAAGGACCTGGCTTGGTGTACAGCTTTGCCTTCAGTTATGGGTTCCCCCATGACAGGAGATTTGGCTTGGAATTTTCAGGGCTCCTCTTTTTTTTTCAAATGGTTACCCAGCAACATATACATCCCTGTACCTTTACTCACACTAGTTAACATGCATATTTTTTCAAGAGCAATATAATAGATGGGTTTGATCAAATTTGAGCTTTTCTGTTCACTAGAGACATCTGGCCATTTTCCTTCTCGGTCTCAGTGATTTGTGTATCTTCTTTTCAGAGATGTCCAGAGATGTTCAGATACTGGTTTGCATAACAACAAACCCTCAGGATTTTATATTCAAATTTTATTTACTTATTATTATGAAGGGGGTTTCCAAGGCATACAAGTGGAAGTCAGAGAACAACTCTGGGGGCTCAGTTCTCTTCTTCCACCATAGGCTCCTGGGAGAAAACAAAGGTATTCAGTCTGGGCACACTTTATAATGAGACCTTGGTCAAATTTTCTACTGGGCGAGGCCACGTAGGAGCTTTGCATTTGGGGACATTAAATTGCATTGATGATCACATCCAGTATTTATACCGCTAGGATTAGTTTCATGCACACAAACTATAATGGGTCCATGGCTCTTGGTAATTGTTATTGTTAATAACATCAATCCTATCGCCTTAAGTTTACAAGAGCTTTCAACCTAATATATAAAGTTAATTATCCTAAAAGTTCTAATTGCCTAAATATGATATGAAAAGAATCATTGGCTGTGGTAACTGCAGAGGAACATTTAGCACATGGTAGGATAGCTGGAGAGAATAGCATTCCTCTGCCTGACAAAGGGAAGTGCAATGAAAATGCAATTCTGAACCACCTGCTACTTGACGAAGCGTCTCAGTAGATGCTTTTAAAAATTAACATATCCTACATAATTAAAACAGGGAAAGTAGGCACTGACGATTAATTCATCTATTCCCAGTGTTGCTTCAATACTGTGTGTGTGTGTGTGTGTGTGTGTGTGTGTGTGTGTGTGTGTGTGTGTGTGCGTTGGAGAGACAAGGCTAAGGACACCACAAAGAGTTTGGAAGCCATGTAAATAATTCCAGGGTCATGACTGGAAGGACAACAGAATGTGCCCATGACAGGAAGGAGGAAGTATAGAAAGACTCAAGTATGGAGGAGAGCTTAGCAAATGGACATGTTTTCAAAGCTCTGGCAGATTTTAAGGAAAACCCTCAAGGATAGCTTGTTGCAGAGGACTCATGGACAGGTAGCCACTTTTCCAGGCCCAGGGAGCCGCTGGAGAACAGGCACTGGACTTGGGAGGGGGGGACCATGAATACAGGCTGGACTCCCACCAAAACTGAATGTTTTCAGTGCAGGGTTACTTACTGGTCAGTCCTCTGTCTCCGTGAGTCAATCACTCACCTGGCTCAGGACTGCAACATGTCACTGGCACAAAGGAGGCATCACAGAGCCCAATACCTTACTTTCTGCTACATTCTATACATTCATTCTCATTTTGTGATTTAAAGGAGCAGCCTAACAGGCAATGCTGGAGACATCTGCTCTATCCACAGAATGCATCCCTACAGTAATGGGTTTCTGAATGACAGAGCCAACCGTCACTGAGTGTAAACACCAAGTCACTGTATCACCACCCACCACAGTAAACTGTCACAACACAGCACAGCACAGTCTTAATTGTGGCAGACGATATCCTAGGCTGCCTCTGCTACCTCCACCACTCCCCACCCCATTCTTTCCACTTTCTATGCACGAAAAAGGAAAAAGGAAACTCATCTTTATCAAACATTTCTGGTTAAAGCAGACATGAAGAAAGTTCTCCAAAGCAGCAAATATGCAAGATCAGTGGACTGAACTCCACCAAGGTGAGAAAGTATTCTCAGATAGACCTTCCAAGGAACAAGGCTCTCAGAAAATGTGACCCCTCCTGGGGGGGGGGGGGATCACCTGAATCCTGCTGTGTGAGGTTGGAACTGTATCATAAATGGGTTGACAATCACAGACCACAGTCCCAGGCCAGCTCCAGACGTGCCCTGGAGAAAGAGCATATTCCCAGTGTTGCCACTGCTGTCTTTCCTTGCTGTCGCTGCCATGGATCAATGCCCTGGAGTGACCTTCTCTGAGCCAGGAAATAGGGGTCTGGCTTGGGTGAATAAAGCTCCTGTGTTATGTCCCCCTCACAGAGGCACTATAGTTTCTACGCATCTGCAATTAGCAGGCTCATTCTGACTCAGCTTAGTCTCTTTCAGATGATGGCAAAGAAAATTGTCATTTTTCAAGCAAGACAGAGAAAAAGAATCAACAGAAACCAAACGCCTGTAATTCAAGTTTGGCTGGCAGTGCCTCCCAAACTGTCCTTAGGAGACATATGCTAATGACCAATTAGAAGGAAATGTAACAAACACATCAGTATGCAAATGGGCCTTGAAAAAAATTACATCAGCATAGTTTTGTACCTAGACAAACTCTGGGGTAACTGAGAGCTCCTGATAGTGGGGAGAAGGATTCATTCACTCTTAAAAACCCTTTGCCAGAGTCACAGGTGATGGACCCCAAAACCAGAGCAAGTTATCCAAAGCCCAGATGGAGTCTGTTCAAGAGGGCTTGCACACATGCAAATCTGACATGAATTATATCAGGCAAGCCAATTATCAAAGCACCTCCACAGCCACACCCCCCTGGGCCCTTGTCAGCCTGGATACCACACCAACTTTGTGCCAGCCGAGAGTGATAGGTGTGTCAAAACGGTATCCTCAGCAGCCCAAAGGAACAGCCACCTCCAAGAACTTAGCCATCAGAGAACCCCTAAACCCGGTGGAAGAGTCATGGTTCCACCAAAGTCACACACTAGAAAACTATGAGCTGGGGCTGGTCAGATGGGAAAATTGGCATTTTCAACTAGAGATATAATTCCTTTCTGATGGAATTTTAGATTTTGTGTGGAACTTAGTACTGTGTGGGAGGTAGATGATGTCCTCGTGTTCACAGATAAACACTAGGAGAATCGGGAATGTTAAACACACATGATTGTCCCTTCTAAGGGAGCATAACATCTTATCTGACCAGAAGGCTAGAAGCAGATGTGGTTAATAGACTGGTAACCTGTGTGATCTGTGTGATCAAGACCACACTTGATCTTCCCCCAGACCCTTATCTTGAGCTTGTCAACTACAGAACCCATCTTTCTGGAAGATGTCACAAGTATCTTCCAAAGACTTTTATTGTAGTAATGTCTTAAGCTTTATTGCACACACGGGAGTGAGTTAATTGTCACCGGATTTTTAAATTTTTATTTTTTACTAAACTGGACTGTACACTTAAATATGCCTAAAATCAACTACTCAGGATCAGACTCTCACCATCTGAACTAACACTGACTACTGAACCATGTTGAACCAAACTACCATCTTGCCTCCTGTGGATCATTACGCTGCTGGTTATGGAGGCCACGGAGAGAACTGACTGTAGGAAACAGCACCAGTCATTTCATATGAGGGAAAGGGCATGCAGGGAGAGTAAGGGAAAGAGAGCAACGGAAAGAGGGAGAGATGGAGGAAGAGGGTGTAAGAGAGAAACATTTGTGTTCTTAGGATGTAGGATAAAAAGCACAAAATATAATTAAATTCAATATTCTCTTTTGTAATTATTACTAAGACTTTTACTGAACCTGTTTAAATTTTTTGTTGTTTTTTACTTTTTGAAAAGTCTTTATATATACATATATATACACATATATGCGTGTGTGTATATATACATAAACATGTGTGTGTATATGTGTATATATATGTATATGTATTATACTTAAATAATTTCACTCTCCCTCAATTTGTCCTTGAAAATGGTGATGCTTTATAGTTTCAGATGAAAGGTTTAGTCTGTGCTTTGACTTGAAAATATAGCTTTGTCAAGGATAGTATTCTCTATCTTTCAGTGTACTTACATCTCTGTGTGCCTGCTCTCATGTGTGCGGGTGAGTGCATGCATCCCAGGCATACATGTGACAGTGTGTATGTACAATATTTACAGGGGACAATCTCCGGTGCCCATTGTCTTGTTGGAGCACCGGGGTGACATGCTCACACTGTATGTCCTGCTTTTACATGGGAGCTTCAGACCCAGGTCATTGTGATTGTGTGGCAAGTGCTTTTCTCTATGGAGCCATCATAGAGGCTTATCATTACAGAAAAAGAGAATTATTTTAGAATAGAGATTTGTCATTGCCATCAGGATTGTGTACATTTACCAAGTAAGCAGACAAGTAATGCATCAGGCCCTACAAAATCTGACCCTGATCACGAGTTTTAAACACAATGATTATGGTCACTGTCAACTAAAGATGGTTCCTCTCCACACAACATCTTATCCATGGGGCTGAGTTTGACTGCAGCCACCCTTGGTGTGGCAGAAAGATTCTCAACCATTCTCAGTGTCTTCCTTCCCTTTGGACGAAGGCACAGTCTTTGGTGATCTAAGTTCTAATCAAGTACTCTGTTGAGTTGGCAGACAGCACCTTCATGAACACGACTGGAGGCAGGTGTGTGTAAAGATGGGCTCAGATGTGTAACCCACACAAGGCATTAAACAGAGCAAGGATCCAGCAGGCACCCTCTTAAACCTAGTCAGCCTGTGGCCATGCTGTGTGCTTTATCACACCATACACCTCAGGTGCATGCCATTCCCATAATGAAGTAAGTCAAAGACAGCAGGGCATCAACAGAAGTGGCATAGTATACACTTAACATTTCTCATCTGCTAAAATAATGGAAAAACTGACCAAAAGGCCAGAATTGAAGACTCAAAAAGGCCAACCTAAATCCAAATCCTTAGATTACCCATCCCAGAAAACAGCCTAATTTGGGTAAAGCCGTTTGCTCTGTTCTGCATCACTTTCTCCTACACCAGCTGTGCAGTGAATTTACAGTCTCCAGAAGCACACACAGTGTGAACCTCACTCCAGTGTCCACTGCATGAAGGAGCTACAACATTTCCTGGAGAATGGCCATGGCTGAGACCTCAACAGGAGACTGTTTGTATACGAAGGGTCCTGTGCTCCAGTACAGAGAGTCTCTGACTTGGAAAAATAGTCAACAGGATGGAGGCAATTATTTAGCTTTCCACACCGTTGGCCAACACACTAGTCAGAAACCTTGAAGAGTTTAGGAGACAAGTTGAAGTGTCCGTGAGACCTCTGAAAAGTTTGACTGCATTGCTGGGAATACTGAAGGCCCAGCACATGTCAGCAAATGGGTGGGGGCCCTCGAAGCAAGCTCTCACCTCTGGCCAACCTCCAGGGACCGACACCAGCACAAGACCACCACAGGAAACACTAGAGTCTTGTTGGTTCTCTGCTACTCAAGTCAGAAATTCTAGCTGATCTTGGAGTTAGCTAAGCCGGGATAGCAGTATCCAGACACGAGAAAGACACTTTCAGATGAAGAAGTCACAAAACATCAAATATGTTTTTCTTAGGTTTTTTTTTTTTTTTTAACTGTAACAAACTACCTAAGATAAACAACTTATTTGTTGGGGCTCAAGGTTTCAGATGCTATGATCCCTGGACAGCTGGCTCCACTGACCAATACAGAAGCACCATCGTAATAGAGAAGGCAGAGGAAAACTGTCCATCAGGGAGGGATGGAGAGGCAGAGGAGAGAGGGAGGCAGTGAAGCAGGAAGAGAGAGATTGGGGTGGGGAGGGGAAGGAGGAGGGAGAATTACATTGCTTACTTTATGGCTGTCATGGAGAGAGAGTGGGGATAGAGAGGGGGAAGGGGAGGGAGAGAGAGTGGGGATAGAGAGGGGGAAGGGGAGGGAGAGAGAGTGGGGATAGAGAGGGGGAAGGGAGGGAGAGAGAGTGGGGATAGAGAGGGGGAAAGGGGAGGGAGAGAGAGTGGGGATAGAGAGTGGGAAGGGAGGGAGAGAGTGGGGATAGAGAGGTGGGAAGGGGAGGGAGAGAGAGTGGGGATAGAGAGGGGGAAAGGGGAGGGAGAGAGAGTGGGGATAGAGAGGTGGGAAGGGGAGAAAAAGGAGGATGTGGGAAGAGGACAGAGAAGCTCTTTACCTAATGGAAACCATGAAGGGGCGGGGGGGGGGGGGGCGGTTCGAAGAGAGAGGTGAAGAGAAGCTGAAGGAAGAGCTGCTGCCCATAAGGGAGAAGACAGAATTCATGTTCTAACTCCTTCCAAAGTAGACAGGCTCAAAGTAGATATCACTTAAAACATCTTAGGATCTACATCCAGAAAGCTACATCAATAAAGTACAAAACCAAACCCTTGCAAGTTCAAGATGATCAGCCTGATCCTTTCTCCACCCCGAACACAGATCTATCATCCTCAGATTGCAAAAACCACAGCCTTCACCAGCAAACCCAGGATTTACCAAAACACGGGTCACTAAGTGTGCAGAGACAGAAAAGGGAATGTGCAGTGAAGACAGTGAGTCATCAAACAGGCAGAGCCAGCAGCATGCTAGGAAAGAGCTCAGCACCATGATCATAAACACATGAAGTGCCCATGAGTGTGAGAAAAAGAGTTTCCTCAGAGATGCCTCCATGGTGACAGGTAAACGTGGGAATTCTAATACTGAAACTACCAAAAATTTAAGAAAAAAAAAATCACAGCATGGTCTTAGCCCAGGATTGGACATGGCTGAAGAAACAGTCTGTGGACTTGAGAAAGAACAATAGCAATACCCCCATGAAAAACGTCACACATGGGGTGGTTAAGAATAAAAGAAGGGGCCCAGCAGGTTAAACTCTGTGGTGACATCATGCAGCAGATTACAAATTTGAACTACCATGACAATTGAGAGCATTAAAATTAGCCAATGTGTTGTCAAAATCAAGGCAATGACTGGAAAATACATACCCAGAGTGATGGGAGGCTGGCTTAAAGTAAGTAAGATCAAAGTATTTGTTTAAAATACAAAATTGGTCACATTTAAACTTATTAAATATGTTTGTAAAACATTTACATCACATTCTTTGTAACTAGCAAGGAACAGAAATTCATTGTTTTAATTTTATACTTCTAGAGAAAAGAAAATGTTACTTTGTTTTGTCTTTTAATCCAAGAGAAAAAAAAAAAGGAAAAAAGGAGAATGTAGCTGAGTATGACAGATGAACAGAGAATGGGGCAGATGTGCAGCAAAGACAGAGTGGAGACTGTATCACATGCCAATCAAAAGGAACCCGTAGCACTATCTTAACACCAAGCCAATCACATGTCATAACAAGAAACCAATGCTACCAAATGGCACCACATAGCAAAGAGAAAACACTTTTTTCAAACTAATGGCAAAATGCCAGTCAAAATAGTGGAAATGACCCTAATCTTCTTTCTGTGATGGTTGGCTTTGTCAACTTGATAGAGCCTAGAATTGCCCAAGAAGAGAGCGCTTGTCTTGATCAGATGGGCCTGTGGGCATCTCTATGGCATACTGTTTTGAGTGTTAAGTGACCACCACTCAGGGTAAGGGCAGCCCAATTCCCTAGGCTGGGCCCTTGGTTGTATAAAAGAGGAGAAAGTGAGTAAGTGCATTAGTTTTCATTAATAAAAGAGTTTTCAGCTAATGAAAGAAAAAGAAGCCATATGTAAGAGCCTCTAATATGGGGTCCCCAGTCTGGCATGTTTAAATAAAAGAGTAAGTTGTAGGCTAAAAATTCAAAATGCCTTATCAATTGTAGGGATAAACATTGCCCAGAGAACTTCAAATTTATTTGTTAAGACCAAATCCCTCTTAGAAATATCCTTGAACTTTCTTCTTTGAATATTTCTTCTATGATAAATTGCCTTAATCTTTAATCCACAAAGGGAGTTAAAACCTGGAGTTTATTCCTTTTTGTGTCTGATTACCAAATGTTCCTGAGAAAACTTGAATGATGTGCCTGCCATTGTCTGACTCAGAGACCCACAGGTATGTCACTTCTCCTGCTTATGTGTGTCATCCTGAGGAGCTTTCAGCTCTGCTGTTTATACAGCTTAACATCCATTCACCACAAATAATTTATATCCATGCCAATTCAAAATGATTTATTTAAAACATATTAATTGTCAATTAGGAATTATAAGAAGTTTATTATGATGCAGCTCGTCTTCCAATGTTCTAAGTCCTTTTGTATGGAATTGAGCTAGTGAGCTGCAGCCAATTGCCCCAACCAACTCCTGTATTTAGTACTGGCTGATATATTATTTAAAATTAGATTTTATTTTTTCAAATTTTAAAAAAGTTGAGATAAGGAAGATTTGTCTGACATATAAGAATGTTACACAGTTGTTACCCGGTGTCTGTCATTAAGGATTGGCTGGAAGAAGCTGAGCTAGCTCATGTGGGAATTGTCCATACCTGGCATGCTGGACAGTTTTCTGAAGTCATCAGAAAGGAAGGAACCTGATTTAGGAAAAATGCCTCCAGAAGGTTGAGCTGTAGATAAGACAGTAGGGCATTTCTTAATTAGTAATTGATGTAGATAGATGATGCCATCCCTGGTCTGGTGGCCCTTTTCTCCACAACTAGCTTCTTTGGTCATGTTTTTCATCCCAACAATAGAAACCCTAACTCGGACAGAGCTGGTACTAGAATTGTGGGGTATTGCTCTGATGACAGACTTGATCATGTTATTCTGAGAAAGACTCTGTGGGAGGATTTTAGAAAAGCCATTGAGTGTTCAAAGCTTGGTGAGCTGTTCTGTGGGAGCTTGGAAGATAACAATGTTGAGGGCCATGCAGATAATGGAGGCTGGGTGTGAAGTTCCACAGAGAAGTTTAACAACTATTTGAGCCATTTGTTATTTTGAATTAAGATTCTTTGATTCTGGTTGGGAGGGGGAGCTGGAGGACATGCTGCAATTAACCAAATAATGAGACTACTAAAGTGAAACCTTTGCTTTGTTAGGGTATTCAATGCTGGTCAGTTGGAGATGAGAAATTAGCAGTGATAAAGAAGAGACCAGTATCATTGAGATGAAGTCTTCTGGGAAGTGTTTCCTGAGAGTCAGCATACAGAAGCTGTGTTCTTCATATGACTGATGTTGTACCTTGTACTGGAAGCTGAGCTTGGCAGTGTAAGCATCACAGAAGCATGGTTTTGAAGGTATGAAAGGGTCATGAAGAACAGCTGAGGCTTAGCACTGCATGGCAGGATTGGAGCTGCTGAAGAGAACCCAGGAGAGGCTATTGGTGAAAGTGCTCAGTTTCAGCCAAGACCCCAGAATTTTGGAGATGCCAGTACCATGGGATCATCCCAAAAATAGCAGCAGCAGTGGAGTGGAGCCAGCCAGAGCCTAGAAGATAAGCTGAGTGCCCTACTGAGGGCAGAGCCAGAGAAATGGCCCAAGCCATTTGCAGGATCCCAGATGATTGTGAGTGAATCCAGACATTGCATTATTTACACTATTTCATTTCATTGATCTGACGGTGAGTGTGCTCTGGTTCTTCCCTCTTGAAGGAAGAAAGTATTTAGTTTAATTTTGGCTTTTAACAGGAGCCCACAGTTGAGAGATTTCAAACTTTTAAGAGCTTTGGGATTTGTGAAGAGACTAGATACTTTAAAGGGACTGAACCTTTAATATGCTTGAATTTGTAAAGGCAGTGGGACTTTTCAAGTTACTTACGTTTTTAATGTGAGCTCTTGGGAATGAAAAAGGAAGGGAAGGCTGTGGCTTAATGGTGACATACCTGTGTGTCAAGGTGACAAGGGGTTAGCTGTGATGGCTGGTTTATGTCAATTTGACACAAACTAGAGTCATCTAATAGTAGGGATCATGAACTGAGAAAATGCCTTCATAAGACTGGGCTGTAAGCAAGCTTGTAGAACATTCTCTTGATCAGTGATTTACGGGGAAGCAGCTCATTATGGGTGATGCCATCCCTGGGCTGGTAGGCCTGGGCTTTTAAAAAAAGCAGGCTAACCATGAGAGGTAAGACAGTAAGTATCAACCTCCCATGGCCTTTGTAGCAGCTCTGGCCTCCAGGTTTCTTCCCAGTTGGAGTTCCTGTCCTGGCTTTCTTCAACAATAGACTATAATGTGAAAGTATAAACCAAATAAACACTTTCTCCCTCAACTTGCCTTTTGGTCATGGTTGTTTTTTTAGTGCAGCAAGAAAAACCCTAGCTAGAACACCTGGCTTATGTTTCAAGAACCCAGCTGAATGGCTGCATCAAAGACCTGTGACCATGAGGCCTGAAATATTGAAGGGAATAATTTTCAGACTCCTGACACGGAGAAATAAGGAGGAGATGTGTTTATGTAGGTCACTGCTCATCCATCAAGAGGAAATTTTACCAACCTCCCAGAAATTCTCAAATAAGGATTTGTGAAAAAATTAGAGGCAATTTGAATACGACAAGAATTTCAACTTGATCATAGCTTTCTCCCTATATTTGAATATGATTCTAAACTTTTCCTTCATCTAAAGCTACAAATATAAATAATAATTTACTGTATTTTGTTTGTACTTTCAGTCTGCAGTTGCAATCCATTTCAACCTATGTGCAACCACAGCTGTGTGAAATGTCAGTAGGTCACACTGAGGGAGGGACAGTTTTTTCTGCAGATGTGAGTGGCCACTGGGTGGTTGAATGTCCTTCAGTAAATAACCTCACGCCTATGACAATAAAGGCTGCACTGATAGGACTCTCTGAGGAACAAGAAAAGGAAAAGGGTAGAAAAGAAGACGCAGAGTTGGAAAGGGGGCAGGCTGAGGAAAGGGTCTGGAGAGGGAGGGAGGGAGGGAGGGAGGGAGGGAGGGAGGGAGGGAGGGAGGGAGGGAGGGAGAGAAGCAGGGAGGGAGGGAGGGAGGCAGGCAGGGAGGGAGATAGGAAAAGAGTGGATCTGATAAATATATACTGGATACATGTGAGAACATTTCAAGGAAGAAACTAAAATATTTTCTGACAACTGGTTAAACATTTGGAAGAAACCCAAGGCCTCTCTGTTCCTTAATCTCTGTTATAGAGTGAAGTCTGAATGATCTGTATGCTTAAATAAAAAAGGCAAAGCCTAAGGGGATTACTAGACAAATAAGATAAATACTTATTTATATACTCTTAGACTTGGGAGACAGTCTGCAACACGATATACCAAGAATTCATCATGACAGAAAACTATGAATTGAGAGCAGCAGAATAGGAAATCTGTCTCCCAAGGAAAGGAGAAACAACATTGATGAAATTGGAGCTAATGGTTGTCATGAAAATGCTGGATCTAAGAAACTAAGTTAATTATTGATCAATATTCTTAGTTAAAGCCACAATGAATTATTAGAAAAGGTGTAACTGACAACACCAGATGAAGAGACGTGCACATCAGGCCAATTAAGGGAAATTTACCGAAGTGACATCAAATCATGTCACTAGGGATCTGGGTCTGCAGTTGCTGCTGTGTCCTTGGGCTACAGCTCCCTAGAGGGGACATTTTTACTGTGGGTCAAAATCCTTCACCATACACACACACACAAACACACACACACACACACACACACACACATACACACACATGACATCAATTTTCAGGAACAGTGCTTATGTGGGAGGCTCTTATTCTTATGTGTAGAATCATTTGCTTCTTTGTTTCCATTGGCTTATTTATAAAAAGAGAAGCTGTACATATTAAGTTAGGGAATCATATAGAAACACAAATGGAACAGCCAGTGGGCTGGGGAGATGCTTCAGCATTTCAGAGTACACATTGCTCTTCTAGAAGACCTGAGTTCAGTTCTCAGCTCCCTGGTTGCGGGGGGGGGGAGGGGGTGTCATAACCTACGGTAGCTTCTCCAGGGAGTCTGAGGCTGTCCTCCAGCCTCTGCTGGAAGTTCACTCTCAAGTAAAGATCCCCCAACAGACATGTACACTTAATTTTAAAATAAAACAGATTCTCTAAAACACAACATAATAACTGGTATTTTTTTTACTAGGCTGTTTCTCCAGAAGAATAAATGCAACACAGGAGGAAGAGCCACGTCAAGCTGATCTCGCCTCTTTCCTGGGAGGCGTTAAATCGGAGGCACAGCTCATTCTTTATTGCTTCTCAGCTCAGCGCTCTTCACGATTTTCCTCAGCCCACTTTCTCAAGTATCCTGTGCTTGTGGTAAATGCTTAGAGTATTTCTTTTTTTTCCAGCTGACTCTGGTTGCTTTGAGATTTATGCATTTCTGTGGAATATATAAGCAAAATGTGAAAAGATTTTAAAATATGGGCAAAACCAATTTGGTTTGAGTAGTTCTTGCAAACCCATTCATCTCCAACCCCAATGTTATTTACCAGCTCACAAATCTTCCTAGTAATGCCAAGTTACCCTTTAATTTGTACTTGGAGCTTTTAAGTCAGTGCCTCATTCAACACGAGAAACACGAGGCTGAGCAGGGATGAACAGTGGACTGTCAATGAAATGAGATTGCTGAGCTCTGGAGCCAGGGGCTCGTTATGAAGATCATTGGTTGCATTTGAGTGAAAGCCTCCATGCTGACATTTTCTAGAGGTTACACAAGCAAGTGATTAGAGACTTGGCATCATAATCTTCAAAATATGTATCTTTCTACAAAATCAATGATATAAACAAAGTATTTGTATACTAGGGATTCATTTTTCTAAGGTATTTTATGCCATTTTATTTTTTAGGATTTACTTTCATTTTACATGAATAAGTATGTTCCCTTGATATATGTATATGGAGAGGTCAGGAGAAAGGATCAGATCCCCTGTAACTGGTCATGAACCACAACATGGGCACTGAGACCTGAAACTGGATCTTCTGGAAGAACAACAGCCATCTTAACCATTGAATCCTATTTTGGGCCATTTAAAGACAACCCCATCACTCTCCCCCTTTTGAACTTGGAGCAGCATTCTGATGAAGCATAGGAATGCTACATCCTGCTTTCCATAGACCTGGCTGAGTTCTCTTCCCAGGGAGATTTTTACTCTGCTTCTAACTGGCCTCATGCCACTCATGGCAGTCACAGCCAGGCTACCACATCCCCAAGGCATGCTTCTGGCATCCAATGAGAAAAGCCTGCTGTTCTGTGCAGTGTGGGATGGAGGGGCAGATACATTATTGCCCCTTCAGAATTAGGAAGCTGTGTAATCTTGTCATCCCCCATCATCCCCAGCTCTAGGTTGTGTGTGTGTGTGTGTGTGTGTGTGTGTGTGTGTGTGTGTGTGTGTGTGTGTGTGTGTGTGGACATGTACATTAGGAAGCCAGAGGTCAACTTTGCTATCTTCTTCAGCCTATTCCCCCAACTTTTTGAGATAGGGACTTTTATTGATTTCGGGGCTCACTGATTTAGCTAGGCTGTATTGCCAGTAAGCTCCAGGGATCTACCTATCTCTGTCTCCCCACCATTAGGACTGGAGGACTGTGTGGCCACACTGTGTTACATCATTCATCCCAGAGTGTTCCACTTTGCAGTTCCAAGCAGTTTCATAGTCACTTGAAGTCAGAGGCTAAAACTTTGCTACAACGTGTATGAACTGTTATTTGAGGCACAGATAAAGTTGGAACAGAACTCCCTGTAAAAGGCAAGAAAACCTATACACTTAATACACACTTAGGAAATATTCTATGTAGTGCCTAATTCACGAAAGTACTACAACCAAATTATAGGGTATGGTGTATGCCTGTTGCTTTAAAACCATAAAAGACCATCCAAGATGAATCAAGTTTTCACTGACTACTCCCGTCGCTGACTGACCATGAGGAAGGCACAGGATATAAAAGTCTTCCACAGGGTTTTCTGGACAGTGTATTCTTTTTACTCAGATCAGTGAAATCCAGGATGTTTGCAACACACTGGAGGAAGCAAGCTAGGATGAAATAATACACCATAGTATCAAACATTTACTACACCTGGAATCCTGTGCAAGCTTTGCCCCTCACGCAAAGTCAGCATGACAAATTTCTATAGGCAGTTGGTGGTTTTTCACTGGAACCTGGGTCATTACAGTTATGCAAAGCTGCTGGTGTGGACCAAGGTGAAGGTACACAGTTGACACAACTTAAATCATCACCTTTGTTAATGACTACTGATGATAAAGACCCTTGTCTCTCACAGGACATCTGCAGGGTATTGCCAGGGAGTTAGAAAGCTACAAACCAAACCCAAAGCCAGATCTGGCTTTCCTGGCTCAGAGAAGCTGTAGTGGGGCCAACCACCTATCATTTGAGGGGTCTTCAGTGTGTCTCTGATGCTCCCGTACGTGGAGACTGTGTTTTCATTATATATCTATTCAGGGATCTTCATGTATTTGACTTAAAAATAGTTTTATTTATATGTGTGTATGCATGTATATATGTATATATTATTTTTGTCAGAACATAAATGCCAGAATAGGGTGTCAGATCTCTGGAGCTGAAATCAGAGGCAGCTGTGAAGTATCTGACATGGGTGCTGGGAACCAAACTCAGATCCCCTGGAAGAACATCATGTTCTCTAAACTGCTGAAGCCATCTTTGTAGCCCCAATTCCCCCTTGACTGCAAATAATCTACTCATGCCACTGTAAACAGGGATTTTTACCCTTGGGATGGAGGTTTTATAGGAGAAAACCCTATAACCAGAGACAGGATAAACAGCCTTTGGCAAGGGATGTCTTTCTGTATGTTGTGAATTATCATTGGATAATAAAGAAATCAGAGATGCAATCCAACCGCCCAAGAAGCAAGATATAATGGAGTACAGGTAAGCCAGGAGCCATGTGGCAAGACATAGATGAATAGAAATGGGTTAAGCTGTAAGAGCTAGCAAGCAATATGCCCGAGCCATAGGTCAACAGCATGTAATTAACATAAGACTTGGTGTGATTATTTGGGACTGCTAATATGGATCTCTAGGCTAGTGTGGGCAAGAAACCTCTTACTACAAGCCTTCCCATATGTGTAGTTCCTTTGTTGAAGTTCTATGAGACTGAGTGGTCAGGTTGGGAGGGGACTCAGGGCCAGTGAATCTGCTCCTTGCAGTTGGGCTTCAGACACCATCAGCTGCACTGGACATACTACATTATCTTCACTATCAAACTTTTCTCCTTATCTTTTCACTGTCAAATTTCTGGTCAAAACCTACACTCTCAGCAAAGGGGAGCCGTGCTTGCTACACCCTCTACAAGACAGCTGATGATGTAAGCCTTTGCGCCGCATTTAAAGATTAAAAAGTATGATCATCAGATTAGTAAACTACCCCTTCTCCCCAGTCACCAGCAACACCTGGATAAGAATCATTTCTTAATTGCTTAATTCATAATCTCTGAAGAGAGGAATTAAAGAGTATTGTTGGGTAGCAAACAAACTTGTCACAACTCCTGAGGAAGCCCCGAGGAACTGTGTTGGCCAGTGTGACCAGTGTGTCAGTCACCTGGGAACTCATTAGAAATGCAGACCTGGGCATTCTCCAGATCTGCTGAGTCAGGTGTAACTCTGTTTCCACCAGCCACAGAGAGAGGCTTTGATGAAGAGGTTAAGACTTGCCCATGATGGATATGGATGTTTTCGACATGCTGCTAACCCTTCTAATTGCTTCCAAAATGTCTATAGGAGAGAATCACATTTATACTCTAAAATAACCAGAGTAGCCATACTACTTTCTTCGAGTTTAATATAAATTAAGTATCATATGCCAGCTATGTAGCTGCAGGAGGGAGCCAGCCCTCCTCAATCCTTCACTGACAGTTTTCTCCTTACTGTTTCATGGAAGTTTCTCATTTTTTATACCAAGAATTTAAAATACATGGTATGTTGGAAGGCAGTAACTACAAGCCATGTACTCTGTTTCTTTCCATCTGTCTATATTTCCCATCCCTCAGACACCTCTTGGTGCACAGGGATGTGAGGATTAGTTTTGATTGTTAACTTTGATTTACCTGGGAAGATGGCCTCAATGAGCAATTATCTCCATGAGTTGGCCTATGGGCATGTCTGTGGGGTATTGTTTTGAATTAACTGAGGTGGGAAGACCTGTCCTTCATGAGGGTGGCAACATATATACACACACACATGCATACATACACAGGGTATAAGCAAACGAGTGAGCAAGCAAGCAAGAGAACAAGGAAGCAAGCATGTGTACACTCATTTCTCTCTACTCTGGACTGTGGATGTGATGTGACCAGCTCAAGCCTTGCACTGAATTCCTCATAATGATAGACTATGACCTGGAAGCCAAAATACCCCCTTTCTCCCTAAATTGCTTTTCTGCAGAGTATCTTGTCATCTTAATGAAAATGAAATGGGAATTCTTAGTGTCTCGCTTTCCTTTTTCTTTTTCTTTCCTTTGACTGGGTTTCCAGACACATGACACACCCTCTACCCCTTCTTACCCAAACTAACCATGGCAGAGTCACCCTCAGATCTGTAACTGCTTTACAAATTTTCACCAACACTTGTGGGGCGGAGTCACTGCCACAGCAGAGTGTCATACAGATGGAAGAAGTTACCTACTTTTCTGCAGACAGGGCACCACAGCCTCCTCTGATTCAGTGCCCTGGACTACTCTGATAATTGCTCTGATTGCTAGTTCATTACCCTAAAGGGCTCTGCTGAGTGCAGACACATTGCACACGAGACTCTCACCCCACAGTCATCTTTTGGATGCCTAGGATAAGGTGTGGATTGTTTCCCAACATCCATGGGAACTTTGGCTTCAGTCCTAGTCTCTCTCCTCCATGGCCATGTTTGCCTTCTTCCTAAGAACCTTTCTCCCCTGAACTAGCTTTGTTAGCACCAGCCTAAGACATAGGTAGTAGATTCTTATCTGGACCCAGAGGCTACAAAGGAGCATGGCTACTTTACTCATTCAACAAGGAGGTAGAAGATTGCCAGTGAAACAGTGACAAACGGATTTTAATTGGTTCTATGGCAAGAAATTGTGGCAGAATGTGAGTTTGAACACTAGACATATGAATCCAGTTCCAGAACCTGCTTCCTTAACTACATTATCTTCTTAAGACACTTAAGTCATCTGAGTTTCCTTCTCTACCCAAACCTTTGTTTAGTGAAGCCTGCCATGCAGAGCTGTACCACTGAGAAATGAGTGCATTGTTATAATACCTGTGGCATACAGCTGACAGTCAACAACTAATGGCTCTTACAGGAACTGCTCTGGATTAAAAACAGAAGAGTATGTTTAGCTGATGAAAGAATGTACATCCCACAGTAACAGATGACTCTCCACTTTAACAGAAAGTACTCCAATCACTTTCATTTTTTTGCTGAAGTAAATTTCATCTACTCCCCTCTCTCCCATGAATATGATTAAAAGTCATTGTGATTTAAAAGGAACCCTGCAAATTCTTGGTATTGAACCTCAATATTTAGAAGTAGACATTTCCTGGGTTGTATAGACTAGGTCTGAGTGCTGCATGTGTAGGACATGTGCGGCCTACATGTAACTAGTAACCACTGGATGGAGAAGATGTAGTGCTGTGGGATATAAAGATTTGTTGCTCATATGGGTTTAGTGAAATGCTGATTGGACAGTAGGAAGTATAGGCAGGACAAACAGACTAAGAGAATTCTCGGAAGCAGAAGAGCAAGGCAGCAAGTGCCATCTAGATGCAGAGGAAGGAAGGTGGAAATACTGCACTGAAGCAAAGGTCCCAAGTTTTTTCTGTTTGGAGAAACATAAATAGAATCATGTGTTAGTTTAAGAGTAAGTGTGAGCAAGCAATATGCCTGAGCCATAGGCCAAACAACTTGTAATTAATATACGATTTTGCATGATTATTTGAGACTGTTGGTTTAGACCTTAGAGCTAGGCTGGACTAGAAACTTCTGACTACAATTTGGTGCCTTCATCTGAGAAGCACCAGGCAGAGCACTGTTAGTACCTTTTATCTGAACCTTAACAGTGATTTTAACTGGAAACCAGGATGAAGCTGAGATTTTCTTATGGCACAGAGGCCTGGGCTCATGGCCTGGTTACAGCATACCATGTAGCCATGTACATACAACTGAAAGTCTGTGTATGTACATGTTCATGTGATGTGTAGGGACCTCTGTGGGTGATGTGCATGCATGTATGTAGGAAAGTAGGGAAGATATGTATGTGTGGAGGCCAGTGGTTAATCTTGGGTATCTCCCTCAGTCATTCTCCACCTTGGGTTTTGAGATAGAGTATCTAACTTTTTCCTGGAACTTAGTAGGCTAGGATGGCTTGGCAATGATTTCGAGGGATCATCTTGTCACTACCTCCCCAGTTGTGGGATTAAAAGCACACAACATTATGCCCAACATGTCATGTATGCTCTGGGAATCAAATTCAAGGACTCATGCTCACATAGCAAATGTTTCATTGACTGAACCATCTCCACTGAAGCCCAAATATGCCTTATACTCCTTGAAGACCCTATGGTCTGTGCTCTGCTAGGGCTGAGCACAGAAGTAGTTGCAGGCAAAAAAGCTTGATGAAGAATTATTGAGAGAAAATATTTCTAAGATTTGACCTATTGACTATTTCCCTACAATCTGAAATAACCATTCTTGTATTTTTGCTGGTGCGTACCTTGGCCTCAGGGACTAGGATAGGTTCCGATTAAAGCAAACCAGAAGAGACATTTTATGTAATGCTCTTTATGTAAGCAGATGTGGTTTTTTGTACTTGCTCTACTCTGGAGGTGTTAAAAGCAGAGTAGAACTTTTTGTGATGCTGTGGTCTGAACAGTGTGGCAACATACAGGTCTAGAACATCAACAAACAGGTCTAGAACATGCTGTTCTTTCCCTCTAACCTCAGCTTAGACAGATAATTACTTCATCTTTCGTGTCTGAATCTTTGCCCAAATGCACAAAAACTTAAGTCAGGAAGACATGTGAATGCTTTGGTGTGCTGATCTATGTCAGCATCTGCTGCTTTCTAAAGTCTGTGTTCATGGCAGGCACACACACACACACACACACACACACACACACACAATGACAGAGTACCCACTTGCCATTTGTTAGGTAGAAAGTTTTAGAGACAGAGGCCTTAAAGGGGCTAATCGGTTTTCATATAGGAAAGGATAAATCAGGGCTTTAATTTTCTGTGTCTAAAGCCAACCTGAGGAGGCATATGTTCCAGCTGAAGGCTCCTGTGACCCCCACCGTGTGTGTGTGTGTGTGTGTGTGTGTGTGTGTGTGTGTGTGTGTGTGTGTGTGTGTGTATACACACAAGTGTGCACTTGCAGGTGTGTGGAGGCTAGATGTCAACCTTGGATATTATTTCCTCAGGAGTCAACTATCTTATTTCTTGAGACAACCTCTCTTACTGGCATGGAGCTTGTTGATTCAGCTAGACTGACTGGTTATCAAGCCCCACAGGTCCATCCATCTCCTCCTCTGCAGAGAGGTTAAGTGAAAATTATTGTGCTATGTGTTCCAGGGATTAACTCAGGTACTCCTACCAGCATTATTGACTGAGCCATCTCCCAGCCCTATAGTTCTACATTCTATTTTTCAATGTAGGGAACTATGAGACAATGTCTTACCCTAGAGCCTGGGATAACCTTAAATTTAGGGTGACCTTCTTGTCTGGACCTCCCAATTGTTGAGGTTATTGAGGGATGAGTCAGTATAACCTGGTTTTTGTTGAAGGCTTGTGAGGCTGCCTTGCCTGCCTTTCCCTGGTAACTCCGAGATCGGTTCTGACAGTCTCTTGTTTGATGTGGTTCTAGACTCTGGCACAGCTGTTCCTACTACACTGAGCACCTGGAACCAAGCCAAGGCTTGGGACTGAACTTTCCTCAACAACTTGGACTTTAGAGACTGATTAAAAAGGCAAACATCCCTCTCCAATTGCTTTACTGGCCATTAGATCATCTGTTCTTCAAAGCTGTCCTCTGCTCGTGTGGACATTCTTCCTTGGGGGCATTTGGTTCGTGTAAGCTGATCTATATTTAGATTGGGCAGATACTGAAGGGGATAAACCAAGTTGGTAAAAGGAGGCTTGAATTTTTAATGTGTGAGGGAGGGATAGCCTACCATCCATTCTTCTCCACACTCAGGAACCTGCCAGAGGTGTAACTCTGAATTCCAGCAGAGGGCAAACTCGGCCTTTTGGTTTTTTAGGTGTTCTGACCACACCAGGAAGAGCCTTTCTATTTAAAACAGTGTTTCCAATAACCAGTTTCACCACTACTGAAAATCTGCATAAGCATTTGTCTTTCTCATCATTAACCACTTGGTTGAAAAATTCAGATCAAGGAAGGGAACTGACAAGAGAGAGCACAGAAGATAAGGTACATATCACTAGGATTTATGAATGTTACACCTAGAACCTTTTTCTTTTTCTATATTTCTAAGAAGAATAAATGGTACCTTCACAGCACTTAAGCCAAGAGAAGAAAGCCATTTTGCTTGATTTTAAAATTTAACCCCAATGTCATTGCCTAAAACGTCATTGACTGAATGGCGATTTTGTGCAGAGCAATTACTAACTGTGGTTATGGAATGAGCATGTGCATGGTCTGTCTTCCCTTAACCATGACACCAAACCTGAAATGTATGATTGTTTACTCACTATTTTATGTGTATGAGTGTTTGCTACATGCATGGGTATGCACCACGTGTTCCAATATATGACTAAAATCCTGACATTCCAGAAAATGGGGTTTGCTTACAAGTCAATTTCAAAGAATTCTCACATTGTTGAACTTCAGCAGACTTGATTAAAAATGAATAGAAAAAGATCTTCCCTGGCCATCTCATTGAGCACAGCACCAAAGGAGATGTGATCTTGGCATACTTTGTATACTCAAAGTGGGACATCCTCAGCATCAGACATGGCTTGGCAGCAACACAGGATTCCTTAGAAACACATAATAGAAGTCCGTGTGTAAAAGAATACCTCAAAAATCAGAGGTTGTGTGGCCACAAAAGGCATCATAATGGGGTATCTTGGGGACACATGTCAGCATGTTCCTCTCACAGAGAACAGAGGGCTGAGGCTTGTTTCCATTTCTATAAGGAAGGGAGTCGGACATCTATTGTAAGCCACAGAGACATGGTGTCAAAAGTCTCATCAGTGAGCAGCAGGTGGCAAAGGAATGGTAGACCTCAGCTGACCTCGTGCTGGGGAGCATGGGGGCACATAGTGCTGGAGCAGTAGCTTAGAGTTACATACTGATCAAAACTGGGCTGAACACCAGTTTTTTAAAGCTTAAAGTTTACCCCCCAGTGACATACTTCTCCAATAAAGCCACACCTTCTAATCATTTTCAAATAGTTCTCTTCCCTGGTGACTAAGCATTCAAACGTATCAGCTTATGGGGTCATTCTTCTTCAACCACCACACCTTTGCCTCTTTCCCTCGGTTCACACATCACCCCATGTCTTCTTTATGAAAACTGGGCTAGCCTTTTCAAGATAGGGTCCCTTCTCCTACTTGTGGTAGAATGAGTCTGATAAAAAGCCAGATGCCTATGTTTGCTTGGTGTTAACCTCACACCCAATCCAGACTCATGCTCACACACAGTAGGTCTCTAGTACCTTCTCAAAATAACTGCTTGATATTACATAAACAGTAAAATTAACTAAAAAATCATAAATATTGGCCTTGCTGACTTCTTTGTGCTCAAGTCACATTTAGTTTAGTTTTGTCCTCAGAATGTTTATTTTCTCTAATGGGGTCTTCAAAACATATGGTGAAATCTTACACAAAATGTATGTGGACATAGTACATCAAATATACATAGCATCAACTTAGAAAATGCTGGCCTGTTTTCTTCTTCACATAAATGGCAGAGTCAGCATTTAACAAAATAACTTACAGTTTCTCTCTTGCCTAATTAAGTCAACATATATAACAATATATTCATATACACACATATATACAATGTATATACATGTATGTGTGTATATATATATGTGTGCGTGTACATATACATACATGTATTCTAAGCCTTTGTTATCTGTGGCTATTGCTTAAGTCATGACACAGTGAACTTTGAATGCGATAAAATGCCATGATGGGTATGCTGAATTCTACTTGGTCTAGATCCCAAAGCCACTTCTTGCAAGCAGGAGCACAGGATAGACCAGTGCTGTAACTTTTAAACCCGCATGAAGAAAAAAGAACACCCTCACAGTCTGTTCCACACTTCTGTGTCTTCTTGGTTGACCCCTCATCTGCTGCTGCAGGAACAGCTAAGGAACAGATTTGTTCAATGTATGACTTATGTGAGTTCTTGAAATGCAGGTAAACTTGCAAAGTTCTCAATAATGTTAATCAAAACATGTTGCTAACATGTACTAATCACATTAATTCATTCAAATATGTACACAGGTTGATTTTCTAAAAACAAAAAATAAAGGTGAGATTTTTTTTAAAGCAGATTTTATTGTGATACAGGTTCAAAGCTCAACACTTGGAGTTTGGGAACCCTTCTAAACTCCTCCAGGAGATGAGGCAGAACTTCCTAAGCTGTTATTTTACTGAAGACTGGCTCATAGCTAACACTAAGCATCAATCCATGGCCACTGATGGTGAGTTAAATTAAAATAATTGAAAAGGGTTTGTGTAATTTAATACCTGATTAAATCTGTAACCAGGGGACAAAGGCATTATTGCTAAGCCCAAATTCATTTTGCCTCATTCTATTCCAATGTCCAAAACACACACACACACACACACACACACACACACACACACACACACACACACACACACATTCACAGGCGCGTGCTGAAACAGAGCCTGAGCTCTGACTCACAAGGCCTGTGTCGTGACCATCCACCCTCACTGCTTCCCTTCCTGTAGATGCTCATGGCAGAGAATGCAGGCTGCTGAGACAAGCCAGGTCACACTGAGGAAGGACAGAGGCTCTGGGGCTATAAGAAGTGCTGTCTTCTCGCTGCTTTTCAGGTATCTCCAAGGAATGTCTACACCAGGCACACCCAACCTGCTGGTCCCGAGATTCAATCTACACCGCTTACTTGAGAAACTGTACAGTGGAGCTATAACAGGAAAGCTGTCAGAAGGTTCATAATATTCTAAGTTTGCACTCTTGTGTAGTACCACTCATGGCTGTCCTTACACTTTTGTGTTGGACTACAGTCATGGTGTCCTTGGCCACATGCAGCCTTGTGTAAGCCAAGGTATGGGACATGTCCACATGGACCACAGGCCTGTCAGCTTGTTCTGCTCAAGTCTTGACTCTGTTTTAGCAGGTCGTCCATGTCCTCACAGCTGAGTCCTCAAGGCAAGCAGCACTGTTTATCATGGGTTAGATGCCCAACAGACATGTTATTACTATCTGATTGATATTCTAGTGACCTCATCATCATAACATGTTAAATATGCTAACGTACAGAATTTATTGCAAAATGACTCAGGTTTTAAAAGCCCACTTCTTGATGTTTTGAATGTAGAATGCTTGTGTTATAGATAAAAAATTCAAGAATGTGATTTTCATTGAGATTGTATTGTAACTTTCTTACAGTATTTTAGATAATGGTTCTCTCAATTTTTATTAGTTTTTATTATCTTTCTGTTCTATTAATCTGTTTAGCTACTAAATATATTTGGAGCTATATCAGTGATGAAAAGATCAGTTTATATAATAGATAACATTGAAAAGTTAGGTTCTCAAATATATTGGCAATACCTTATTTCTACAGTTTGTGATATTGTTTTCCAAGTTGAAACAGAGGGCCTAGATCTCACTGGGTTTACCTTAGGAAAGCTATACAAACTTATCACCTTCCTGGAACGCCACATCCCTTTTTTCTTAGTTACAGTTTCTATTGCTGTGATGAGACACCATGGCCATAGCAACTCTTAGAAAGAAAAGCATTTAACTGAGGTGGTGACTTACAGGTTCAAAGGTTTAGTCCATTATCACCATGTCAAGAAGCACGTGGGTGCAAGGCAGCCATGATGCTACAGAAGGAGCTGAGTGTTCTATATCTTGATTAGCAGGTAGTAGGAAAAAGACAATGGGCCTGGCTTGAGCTTTTAACATCTAAAAGCCCACCCCCAGTGACACACTTCCTCCTGCAAGGCCACACCTCCTATTAGTGTCACTTCTTGGTGACCAAGCATTCGAATCTATGAGCTTATGGGAGCCATTTCTATTCAAACCATCACTAGCTTCTGCTGAAATGTCAGAGCAGTGGATGCTCAGAGTCAGAAGGGCTGTCTGGTGCTGAAGCAGAGACAGCCTTGCTTTACCACACATAACATCCACAGAGCTGAAGGAGAAATGGGACACTGGTCAGGCCAACACTGGCTTCCTGCCTATTGTCAACACAGGATCTCCACTGTCTCTGAGCTGCCTGCAGGTCACAGACTTGTCTCTCAGGTTTTAACTTCCTCCTCAGCCTACTGAGTTTTATTTCAAACAGTGGAATCAGTCAGAGTTGTGGAAGGAGTCACTGATGGCAGATGGAAAGGAGAAGTGAGCAGGGGTAAAAGGTGTGTGTGACTTTGGTACACAGAAAGGTCTATTAGAATTCCCCTCTGTCCTGCTACTGAGCTGTATTACCTTGACTTCAGAGAGGTTAAGGAATGACTCATAATGTGCACGTCACCCACACTTAGCTGAAACCTCAAATAAAAATGCTGCCTGGGATTCTAATGTCCAGGATCATATGATGAGTCTCCAGACAGCCAATGCTCAGGACTTCTCCAGGTCTCCATTCCTCTGCTACAGCTGACATTCACTGTGATCCTCATCACAGCTCACTGACCTTTCCAGCTCACGTCTATTGTGTTTGAAATGAAGGATGCTAGTGTGTTCTCATTTCTAACAGAAATGTTTTGATAAATGTCACCTGTGACCTTCCACAGTCTACTTACTAAGACAGACGAAGATTCAGTATTGTGACAAATATTTCCAAGAGCGGGGTGGCTAAAAATGCCACAGACATCTTTGGTTAGATTGCTTTAAGAATCAACCTAAGTCCTATTTTGACAAATCACATGTCCATAGATGTACTGTCAAAGTATACTGTCCCTTTCCTAACTGTTCTCCCTGCTTCTTCCCACCCTTTCACCCACACAACACCAACACACCAAAGAGAACACCTATACCTGAACATAGACAAGCCATATGCAAAGATGCAAGCCAGAGCTGAAGGCCTATTTTATAAAGAGAAGGGGGTTAGTGGCATTTTATATTGGCTACAACTGAACAGAAACCAGCAGACACGCAATGAGAAATGTGAAGTCAGCTTCCTTACAGGTCATTCCTCACCCACAAGACATTGCATAAGGCTCTTCTCCTAACTTCCAGGAACCCACATACAGCTGGGAGGCAAAGTATAGCCATAGGTTCTCCCATGAGCTTTGAATGATGCAAGACCCATGAAGGAATAGGCAATCTATCTAAGGTACAACAGTGAATGAAAAAGTAACTTAGAATTCTTTGTCACGGGACTCTCATGTGTTTAAGTCTGAGGAGGGGACTTCCAGAAAAGCCCTATGGAGGTGGCACCAAGGTTAGTGTAGGATGGAACAGGGTACAGGAAGTGGGCAAGGAGTCAGCAGAACTCCAGCTCAATGGCTGGGAACAGCAAAGGCAAAGAGGAGCTCACCTCTCCCTCCCTAAGGCAATCTTCTAATCCAGTCACAGAATGCCTACTTGAGCTGCAAACATGTCCTTCTTCAAATACATCAAATACATGTCTTTTCTTCAGCAGATGAAGGGAGGTAACTCATAGAACACACTCTGCACACCTCTGCCAGAACTGGCCCAGACATTCTTTTCTGGAGTGTCCCAACAACACAAAGAAAACAATGAGTAACAGATGACAGACCCCAGATCAAGAAGGACAGCTTTGACAGGGTGCCAGCCACCATATAAATTACATATTTTATTAAGTCTAAAGTACCATCAGATGTAAAATGGACCTCTATTTTATATACTGCTGAGAAAGAAATACCATTTTGACATTTAAAATCGGAAATATTAATTTTCATGGGAATCTTTATTTTGCTAAAATGCCTCTATCTACACTTTATTACTTGCCACATATCATCATGCCAATAATTAAAAATGTAACTGCTAATGGCTTAGATGGTCATTTCATTCTTCAGTCTTACACCCACAGTTGATCTTCCTAATGGCTCTTTACTGCAGAGCACATCAACCCCAGTTTTTCCCATCGCAATGTCGTTTTTCCTGCTGTGACTGCCCATGACATGTTTCATGAGCATCTGATAGCTACACTGTGTGTTCTGTTGTCAAATATATAAGCAGGAAGCTATCACCCTCCTGTGCTGGCAGAGCCTGTTAAGATGTAGTCCAAGTGTACAGATAATAACACCTGAGAAATAACCACAGCATTAGAATTGATGCATTGTGGCATAAAAAAAGGCAAAAAGCATAGTCAGGTAAGAGTCCTCAGGTGTGTGAGGGAGCAGGAAGCAACACACATGGGGTGGATGTGAACTACCTTAAAAACACATTGAGTCAAAACCTGAACTGTTTGGGGGTGAGGCACTCAGATTGCCTAGAGGGAGAGTCTGTACAGGAAAAAGATCTCCCTGAGCCAAGATGAGATATGTACATAGCATGCCTGTCTGTCTATGCCTATGCATTTGTGTATGATTACACATGCATCTGTATTCATATATGCACAAGTTTATATTCACATATATATCCATTGTATGCATATATATTTTTATATGCACAAATGTAATTAAAATTAACAAAGCTGAATATCTTAAATATACTTACATTTGCAAAACTATCTAGTGTTATTACTTTAAATTTTTATATCTATGTGTATAACTGGGTGAGTTTATGAGCACCACATAGTGCTCAGTGCCACTGAGCAGTAAAAAGTATAATGGCCAGAAGAGGACACCAGATTCTTTGAAATTACAGTTACAGATGTTGAAAGCTACCATGGAGGTGCTAGGAATCATACTCAGATCCTCTGTATACATATAGAACTGTATATCCTTATACACTAGAATCTTCTTCCATATAAATTATAACATTTACAACTGACTTACCTATGCATATTCATGTTTATATAGTTTATATAAAAGTTTATTTTATGTGTTGTATTATATAATATAAAGGACATAACTTTTTATCCTCATATGTAGCTCCATGTGTGTAAATGTGTGTATGTGTAGTTATGAGATACACCACAGTGCGCCTTATGCAAACAGTAGATTCCAAAGAGACAGCAGCATAAGTCAGTGTGAGTTCGGTAGCTTAAGAACCAGAGTGGCTGGCAGACCTTTCTGTACAGAGGCCAGAAAATGAGATAAAACTTCTCAGTGCTGGCAGACAGGATCAAGTTCCTTCTTCCTCTTGTTTAGTTCTGCGCAGGCGTCAGTAACTGGCTGATGCTCAGCACCGTGGAAGAAGAACATTTGCTTTATAGACTCCACAGATCTTAATGTTAATGTCAACTGGAAACACAGAACAGTTATAACTAATGCTTAATCTGGGGACTCTACGCCACAGTCAACTTTAACCCTCAGTTTGCCTCTGCTAGGCTGGGACAGGCTAGCATAGGACTAGATTATCAGGAAGCCTGTAGGTAGCTTTGGGGCAAACAGGCCAGTGGACAGAAGCGGGGGGGGGGGGCAATTATGAATCTTCTGAGATCAAGGATTGTTGTTGGCACTGGGTTGTCTAAGCATAGGGAAGGTCTGTGCAGGTCTTAAGCACAGGAGTGATCAGATCCAAGGGATGATTTCCAGAACCACTGTGCCTGCTCAGCCAGGAATAACAGGTGGAGGCAAGAAGCCAACACTGATGTCTGGGTCTGTGTCCTGGTGCAGCAGGGATCCGTGGTAATATTTATGACCTGTGTTAGTACAGGGTCATTGGAACTATGCTTTGCTAAGCTGCCCCTACCATTCACTGGCCCTGGGATAGCTGGTCCTGTCCCTCACTGGAAATTGCAGCAGGTAAATGGGTCTTACCACTCAGGGGAGAGCTTACCCCAACAGTCAGGAAAGATGGCCCCACCCTGATGTGGGATGTCTTTCTGTACACTGTGAATATACTTGATAACCATTTGTTAATAAAGAGGCTGTTTTGGCCTATGGCAAGTCAACTTGGAGACAGGCAGGAAATCCAAGCAGGGATAAAGATGGAGGAGGGAGGAGTGAAGGGAGCACTGCAGGTGGCCACCCAGAAAGCAATATGTAATGGGACACAGGTAAGGCCACAAAACCACATGACAATACACAGATTAATAGAAATGGGTTAACTTAAGTTGTAAGAGTTAGTTGATAATGAGCCGGAGCCATAGGCCAAGCAGTTTGCTATTAATATTAGCCTCTGAGTAATTATTTTATAAATGGCTGTTGTTACGGGTGGGAAAAGATTCCCCTGGACAACAGGCCTGGATAGGTCAGAAAACTTTAAACTACACTTCCTTTCACCATAAATGAAGCACTTCATCTGGGACGCACATTAGAGCTGGCACTATGTTTGAGACAAGTAAGCTGACCCTGAAGGCATAAGAGCAGGAAAGCTGACCCTATCCCTATATATGCCTCCTACAGCAATCTCAAGAGAGGGCTCTGTACCTTGCTTGGGCAAAACAGCAGAGATGGCCCTAGTGATATATGAAAGCCCATGGTTGGGAGAACTGGCCCTACTCCTTGCTATAAGCTGCATTGGGTGAGTTAGCCAAGGCATTGCTAGAGAGTTTTCCAGGGTAGTGATGATGAGGGAAAGCTTGGGAGCTGACAACCCAGCTACCACCCAGGCCCCAAACCAGGGCCAAGGGCTGGCCCACCCCAACACATACAGAATCTATGAACTGTTGTAGCATATGAAGGGGATAAACCTACAGATCCAAAATAGCAGGATCTCCATGACACAGGACAACAGGATATCCAAGAGGAGCCCCAGTGGGAAGCCATTATCTTTGATGTAGCAGAAACAAGAGGCCTCAAGCCAGACTAATGACTGATAACAATGAATACTTGCAAGAAAAGATTCTCCTCCTCCTTCTGTTTCTTATTTGGTTTCGTTTTTGGTTTTTCATATAAATTTGGTTTTGATTGGTGGTGGGGGCTTGCAAGGGCAGTGAGGCAGATTTCTGGAGATTGGGAGATAAGTGAGATGATGTGGAATCCACAAAAAAAATCAATAAAAGAAGAAGAGGAAGAGGAGAAGGGGGAGGAGGAAGAAGAAGCCACCAGCACTGAGGTACGGCACCAATAATATAGACGGTGACAGTGGCTCAGAAGTAGACAGTGTCAGTGGTGGTGATGCTCAGCACAGCGAGAGGGATTCCTAACTCACTGAAAACATCTCTTCCAAGTACTTAGGAAAGACACAGGGGCTTCTTAGTCCACTAACTCTATTTTCCAACTCAAGAAGGTATTTCAGTTCAGAAAGTAAGAATTGAAATCTTCCTTCCTATGCATTTTCTGAACAGGCCAGGCACTGGAGGCATTGCTGCCATAGATAAGATTTAGCACATCTAGAAGCATCAATAATTGAGTAAAAGAGTAATAAGTTATGCAGAAAGATGGGTAATGGGATGTCAGGCCTCAGGCAGGGGCCGGGGACCAGCCAATCTCAAAGAGCAGAAGAAGCTGATCTTTGTATTTGTATTTTCTCAGATATCTGGGACACAAACAGAATTCTTATTGGGAGATATTAACTCTATGAAAATCACAATACAATTTTGGCATGCTGAGAACAAAACTCCTTTCAATAAAGCTTGAGATCATGAATAATTTTTCACATCCACACAGGGAAGTGTTGGGTTGGGGGATTGTTTCTTTTAACTTCCTGGAGCTCTCGCAAGGCCTTGTGACCCCTGCCACAGGCAAAGAGGCAGATCTATCAGGGCAGAAGCAGCGTCTTGATTTAGGTGTGTCCTACTCCAAACCTCTGGCAGATCAGGCCTCAGAGCCCAGGTGCCAGGCTCAGCTCTCTCAGGTCTGTCTCAAGCAGTCCACAAGAGCTGTACTGGAGTCACATGACTACCGGAGCTTAGCCGAATGGCTTAAAATTTGCACGTATTTGCCCTAGTGTTTAGAGATAAGATCAATACTTGTCCTTCCTCTCTGTCATAATGCCTCTGAAAAGAAAGCAGTCTATGAGACGTGACAGGCGTCAGAGGTTCAGAGATAAATATTGGAAAAGAAGAGCCAGGTTAACTTTGTGTGAGCTGTGAGCAGACTGAAGACGGAGGCTGCCTCCCCAGGGCCTTGTGGTTCCAATGCACAAGGTTTGTCTATTTACTTTCCTGGAAGAGGTTCTTGCTTTTCATGTCATTCCTCAAAAACTTTCTGCTTTGAATCACCTTGCAATCTCTTCCTTCTTATCTCTGTTTCCATAGACAGATGTAGTATGAGGTTTCTGGCCTGGACTTTCTGGCCTAGCCTCATGACCCAGACCCATAGACCTGCAGACATAGACAGTTTACATTAAATTTATGCTGACTAACCTGGGGCCCAGGTATATAACTTGCTAACTCTTTACCCTTAAACTAATCCATGATTCCTGTTCAGCCATGGGGCTCGGTACCTTTTCTCAGAGCAGCATAGTTGTCCTCTGCACCTTCTGGCATCTCTGCTCTGTTCTTCCTATTCCCAGAGTTTTCCTAGTCTGGTAGCTCCACCCATACTTTCTATCTGCCTTTAACCAATCAGTGTTTTATTAAACTAGTAGGAGGGACTATTATTTACAATATAACATATTCCCACTACATGCAGAACCTCAAGGCTTGGCATCCCAGGATTTATATAGCCCTCAGTGGCATTGGTGTACCAATACCCTCTCCTGTCCATTTGCACAAGGCCTCCCCCTGAGCATGGCCCTTCCTAGGGAGGCATTGCTGGGCACAGGAGCCAGGACTTGGAACTGTTCCTCTTCTTCCATACCTGCATGCTGCTGGCTTCAGACTTGGGTGGCTTGGGGTGGGGTTGAGTCTGGAGGAAGCACACAAACAGATAGCCTTGGAGAGGGGGATGAGTTGGTTGGACCCTGTGTATCCAGCACTGTAAAAAGAACCACACAGACTTTGCCTTGTGGATTCTCCTTCATGAGAAGTTCAACAAGAAATGTCCTAGACCCACACACCAAGGCCTTGCTAACTCCAGGAGTAGTTCGTGTTCTTAGGGCTTCATACATCGACTGATATTCATCATTTTCACCTACCTAATACATACATGCCCTAGATATCCTCAGAGTAAACCTTTTTTCTACAATTCATGTGATTTGCCCTGTGTGCTTCTTACTTTCTTCTGCTTTGACAAAGTACTCAGGAAAGCAACTGAAGGAAGGAGGAGTTGACTTTGACTCACTGTTCAAGGGTACAGCCCATCATGGCAAGAAAGGCATAGTAGCCGGAGCATGCAGCAGCTGGTCACAATGCATCTCTTTTATTCAGTCCAGAACCTCAGCTGTAGAGTAATGCTGTGCCTACATTTAAGATGGGTCTTCACATCTCAGTTAGCCCAATCTAGAAATTCCCTCACAAACATGCCCAGTGATTGGCCTATAACATGTGAAGTTGACAGTTCCCTCACAGGTGTGCTCTGTGATTGGCCTGTCAAGTTAACAGTCAACAGTCAACATTTTCTATCACATTCTGTTAGCATTGCTTTGGACTTGTATAGTATAGGATATGGCCAAAAAGACTTGATAATTATATTCTTACCTAAAATTATAAATTCACAAGTAATTATAGAATAATTGAGGCAATCATTAACAATGCACATACAATTAGCTGTAATTAACAACCACACAGACATTATCTTTGAGGAAGAAGCCAATTTGCAACAGCAGATACCAATGAGCAGCAGGTTCTCTGAACTCTAGTGAGTGCATATTCTTGGATTTAAGATGTATAATCCGAGCTCATGTATGAAATCAGAACCAGATACAGACAGAAGTTCTTTTGAGGAAAGATGGTATCTGCTTTAGTCAGCAATAGATCCTTTACTGCCAGACTCTCAATAAATGTTTTCTCTGTATATATGTGTAGGTACATATATGCATGTGTATACAGGAGTGTGTTTATGTAAGTATGTATGTGCATGTATTTGCATATTTATGTGCTGATATGTATGTACTTAGAGGTGTGTGGATGCTGTGGGTTTATGAATATAGGTGAGTCTTCACAGATTTGCCTATATATATGGAGACCAGAGATCAACTTTAGACATCTTTGCTCAGGAACTATCTATCTTCTTTTTGGAGCCAGAATCACTCACTAGGACCTGGAGATTGTCAATTAAGCTTGGCTAACTGGCCACTGAGCCCTAGGGATCCTCCTGCCTCTGCCTCCTTAGGGTTTGTTTTGCAAATAGTATTAAGCATACCACCACATCTGGCCTTTTCTGTGGGGGTTTTGAGTCAAACTCAGGTCTCAAGCTTGTGCAAGAGAAGTTAATGGGAAAAGATCTTCACCAATCCTACAACTGACAGAGGACTGATCTCTAAAATATATAGAGAACTCAAGAAACTAGAGCCCTAAAACCTAAATAACCCAATTAAAACCGGGGTTCAGAGCTAAAAAGGGAATTCTCAACAGAAGAATTACAAATGGCTGAAAGGCACTTTAAAAATTGCTCAACATCTTTAGCCATCAGAGAAATGCAAATCAAAACAACTTTGAGATACCACCTTACACCTCTCAGAATGGCTAAGATCAAAAACACAGATGGCAGCCTGTGCTGGAGAGGATGCAGAGCAAGGGGAACACTCCTCCATTGTTGGTAGGAGTGTAAACTTGTACAGCCACTCTGGAGTACAGTACGGCGGTTCCTCAGAAAACTGGGAATCAATCTCCTTAATGATCTAGCAAGACTACACTATTGGCATATACCCAAAGGATGCACATTTGTACCCCAAAGGCATTAGCTCAAGTATGTTCATAGTAGCATTATTTGTAATAGCAAGAACCTGGAAACAACCTAGATGGCCCTCAACTGAAGAATGGATTAACAAACTGTGGTACATCTACACAATGGAGTACTACTCATCAGAAAAAAAAAAAAAGACACCTAAAATTTGCTGGCAAATGGATGGACTTGGAGAATATCCTCCTGAGCAAGGTATCACAAGCCCAGAAAGACAGGTATGTGATGTACTCACTTATAAGTGGATTTTGGAGAAAAAAACAAAGAATACCCAAGCTGCAAACCACAACCCCTGAACAGCTTGGGATCAGAAGGAACTTAAGAGAGACATCTAGAGATTCCCTTAGAAAGAGAAAACAGAGAAGAAGTTTAGCAAACTGGGATCAGAACAGGTAGCAACCAAGAAGAGGTAGGAACAAATCATGAGAGAAGGAGATGGTTGAGTGAGAGGAGCAACAAAAAAGGAGAAAAAAGAGTTGAATATCTCAAGAGAGGAAGCCAGTGTGGGGTTGGAAAGAGACTGGGTGCTAGGGAAACCTCCAAGAACTCACAGGATATCCCTGGCTAGGTCTCCAATCAATAGTGGAGAGGGTGCCTAAACAGGACTTCCCCTAGAATCAAATGAATTACCACCCTAAGTGCCATCATAAAACCTACATCCAACAATGAATAGGGGTGGAGGCAGAGATCCATGGCTGAGCACTGGGCCAAGCTCTGGTCCAGCTGAGAGCAGGGGAGGAGAGTCTGTATGAGCAAAGGGATGGGGATTATAAGTAAAATTCCCACAGTGATGGCTGGCTGGAGCTCTGGGGAGCTCACTGAATCAAAAACAACCACTGGGGAACCATTGGGAAAGGGAGCTAGGCCCTCCGAGGGTAGACAACTGTTTATTGGCATGGGAAGTATGTGGAGCTTCAAGGGGTGGGATTAGACTATGTTCCTGAGTGTGGGCTGGCACCTTTGAGCACAGTTTTGATTTGGGGATGAGGAAATCAGACTTTCCTGAAATGCATGTGCCACACTGAACTGACCCACCTTGGGACTTCTTGCCCTTTTGGGGAGAGGATTTTGGTGGATGGGGAGGGGAGAGACTGAAGGCTGATTGGAAGAGATTGGGAGGAGGGAAGGGAGGGGGATCAGGGGGATGTGTGGATAAAAAGACTTTATATACATATGTGTGTGTGTATATATAGAGAGATAGATATATACACATATATATATATAACCCAAAAGTGTTTCAAAGAGCAATTCACAAATCTATATTTATATCTAAAGCTTCCCATACTTCTTTCAAACATGGACAGCGCCAACCTGGACACCAAACACTGCCACCTTATGACCCCCTTTCCATTGCAGAGCACACTCCGCAATGGCAAAGGATGTGCACAGCCTGTGTGGCTACCCACAGAACACTCTGAACAGGCTCTATTCTGGGCCACAAGGCAAATCGTAATGTATTTAGAAACATTCAAATCACAGAGAATATGAGATCTGACTATAATGGAAAAAAAGATTAAAAATCAATAACAGCATGGGCTCTGCAAAACACTCACGTATTCAGAAACCACGTTACACCTCTTTAAACAGTATGCTCCAAAGAAGAAATTAAAAATGAAATCAAAGGAGAAATTATAAAGCTATGACAAGTTTTAAGTGAAATGAAAATAAAATTATGACATATTAACTTGGGATACTTTTAAGGGCAATTTTAGAGAAAAGTTAGAACATGAAGTGACTGTATCAGGGCAGAAAAATAGTTTGTAACTGGCGTCTTAATTTCCATCAGAAAAAAAGGAGGAAAGTAAATAAAATCAAAGAAATGACACAGTTCAAAGTGAAAATCAAGACAACTGGGCTTGCAAAGCAACAGCCACGAAGAGCTAGTTCTTTGTGATCAGTAAAATAAATAAAAGTCTAGCCAAAATAAGCAGGAAAAAAAATACAGAACTGCAGCTGGCATAATGCACAAATGAAGGACTGGAGGGATGCTTCACTGGTTAAGTGTGCTGGCTGCTCTTGCAGAGGACCTTGGTTTAATTCCCAGCTCACACATGGCTGCTCACAGGCATCTGAATTCCAGTTCCAGGGATATGACACTCTTCCGAATTTCACAGACACTGAAGGCATGTGGTATACATACTTACATACAGATAAAACAGTTATATACATACACCACATAAGCCTTTTTAGAAAGTACACATGAGTGCAGTGGAGCTTCTATACAGATACTTAAAACATAATACATATATTAATAACAGGGAAAGCTTTGTGACAATAAATTAATCAACTTTAATAAAATGTAAAATTATTTTCAAGATATCTATATATCTACATATCTATATATGTATGTGTCAATGTTATATTATTTTAAAGAAGCACCCTGACCATAACAACTCTTATGTAAGAAAGCATTTAATTGGGGTCTTCTTTACAGTTTCAGAGAGTTAGTCCATGACCATAATGGTGGGGATTATTACAGCATGCAGAGCACTATAAGAGTCGCTGACAGCTTATATCCTGATCCACCACCTGGGAGAGACTCTGGGCATGGCATGGGATGTTGAAACTTCAAAGACTACCCCCAGTGACACACTTTCCCCCAACAGGCCACACCTCCTAATTTTTCTAATCCTGTCAAATAGTTTCACTTCCTGGTGACTAGGCATTCAAATATATGAGCCTATGAGGGCCATTTTTATTCAAGCCACCACACTATATAATACCAAAGTTCATCCCCAAAGCATTTAATACCTGGATAGCCTTACATTTGTTAGAGACATTGAATTTTCTGCTAAAACCATTTCCACAAAGAAAATCTACAGGCTTATAGCATCAACTGTGAGTCCCTCAAGCATTTAAGAAATAATAACCTAGCATCATGATGCATAATTATTAGTGTCAGCACCCAGGAAGCTGAGATGAGTTCAAGACCAGATTGGGCTACATAGAAAGACACAGCATCAGTGCCATTTGTGGGACATCTGCCTATGAGTTGTCCATTAGGGAGGCCCATGGGTCCCCTAAACAATACAGGCAATTGTGAATATTCTTGATTATCTGCCACAAGTAGATGAGAAGAGCCTATTGTAAAAGATACAACACACTGGTTGTGCAAGTCATAGAGAAATCCATCTGTAGCTAGGCTGAAGTTTCTTCTCTGGTGACTAGCTTTCATAGTGCTAGAAGATATTGCACAGCTGCTGGGAAGAGAAAGTTTTTGATGGTCCTTACCCAGTTATAGACCCTGAGTGCTAAGTATGGCTGTCTTTCCAGGCATGATGTGCCCACTAGTGATACAGTGGCACAACTATTATGGAGGGAACCAACTTCTTATGACCAGAGTTGAGGCTTGATTCACAAGAGGTAAATCACACCAGGTACTGTAAACCTGATTGAAAGCCCATGACTGGAGAGATCAATGACTGGAGGGACCAACCCACAGGGACCAACCCATTCCTGCTGTTTTGCTGGAATGACATGTATGGATTGTATTTGTCTCCATGACATCATGCTTCCCTCATGGTACACTAAAGGCACAGCACAAACCACAGAACCATGACAAAATCCTGTGTCAACCAAACACATATAATGTACCTAGATATTTCTGAGACTTTTATAACTAAATCGGTGAACAGATAAAAATTAATTGTGGCTCACTGGACTACAGTTATCTACATCACTGAGGAATAGAACCCAGGGCTTCTTACAGGTCCATTTCCTGGGACAACACTTGGATTCCCTGGGTTCTCCATGGTCATGACTACCTGCTCTGCAGAGTAGACTTCAAGTATTGGTTACTCAGCCTTTCTAAGATGGTCTTCTTCCACAGCGGGCTGGGCCCTCCCACATCACTGAACAATCAAGACAATTCCCCACAGTGTGGCCACAGCCTGATATGATGTGGGCAATTCTTCAACTGAAACTCTCTTCCCATGTGATTCTTGTATTAGCTGGTCATAAATCCACCAGGATGTGGGCACAACAGATAACGTTTTCAGTCTTCTTTTGGTCACTTACCCTACATCCTGGTCAATTTTTCTTCAACCCTCTACATATATCTCATATAACAAAGGTTACAAAGTCCCGAGAGACCATAATGGCCACATCCTGTGGAAATATCTCACTGCAGAAACACAAACACAAGGCAGTTAATCTCTGCTGACCTAATGTTCACTAAGGCATTTCAACAAGGTTCCTAGAGACATACTTACTAATGTCACTCAGTCTCTCATCATTTCATCAGTAATTTGAGAATATCGGCTTAGGTTACAAGTTTCAAATTCAGAAGGAGTACCAGCTGACCATATTCTGCGATGTAATCCCAGACAGACCAAAGCCAGCAGGTATCACTAAGTACATCAAAATAAAGGTAATCTTCCATAGACTGTAACCAAACACTACAATGTATGACTGTTAGGTTTCTCTTTGAAGACTTCACGCAGATAAGAATATGAAAATCTACATCAAAACTGTCAGTTAATGTGAGATGTCAGTGAAATTAGATTTCTGAATAAACATTGTACCATAGCATAAACAGGACAAGAAATGAAGAAGTTCATGAAAATGCCATGAGCTCTCCTTGCACTCTGGTCATTGAATGCTGGCAGGAGAGAAGCCACCACTAGCTGTATCCTTGGGGATTCAGGATGGACACATGCTGCTAGGTGCTCTGTCTGCCTTCCTAGGCCCCTGGCATTCTTGGAAGTGTATTGTAACTAAGGGGGCCAAAGTAAATGATTTCCCAGTGGCTCTGTCCAAAAGTAATCCCCAGCAGAAAGGTTCCTATTTTTCCAACAATACATTTCTAATTCTGTGTTCATTCTTAGATCCATTCATAAAGGTTTATGTAGTAAGAGGTTTCTGGCCCGGACTTCGGGCCTAACCTCAAGGTTTAGGACACACAGACCTGCACACCCGCAGACCCACAGTCCCACAGTCCCACAGAGATACACAGATGCTTTCAATAGTTTTTGGCTGATCAGCCTCAGGGCCAGGCATATATATCACTTGCAAGCTCTCTATTCTTCATCTAACTCATGTATCTTGTTCAGCCATGCGGCTTGGTACCTTTACTTAGAGCAGCATAGTTGTCCTCTGCTTCTTTCGGCTTCTCTCTGGTATTCTGCTCTGTGCTTCCTGTTCTCAGAGTTTTTCTTATTCTGGTAGCCCCGCCCACACTTCCTGCCTGCCTTTGACCAATCAGCACTTTTTATTAAACCAGTGGGTGGGACAATTATTTACAATGGCACAACCTAATCCTCCCACAGGTTTACACATATAAGTATAAAATGATTTTGTCTTAGTCACTTTTCTATTGCTGTGAAGAGACACCATGGTCAAGCCAACTCTTATAAAGGAAGCATTTAACTGAGAACTTGCTTACAGTTTCAGAGGCTTAGTCTATTATTAACAAGGTGGGGAGCACGGTGTTAATGCATGGTGCTGTAACAGTAGCTGAGAGCTTTACAGTGTTAATGCATGGTGCTGTAACAGTAGCTGAGAGCTTTACATCCTGATCTGCAGACAGGCAAGCAGATAAGAGAAGTGGGGGGAGACAGAGAGACAGAGACATAGACTGGGCTTTTGAAATCTCAAAGCCCACTATCAGTGACACACCTCCCTCTTCAAGGACATACCTCTTGATTCTTCCCAGAAATGTATAAACTGGGGACTAAGCATGTAAATATATGAGCCCATGGGAATCATTCTCACTCAAGGCACCACACTAGGTGCCATATATGAACTGAATGTGGAGAATACATGTACCATGTATATGTGTATTGACATCAGCGAACACTGTATTATATGTTTGCTGACACTGGTAAATACTGTGTACTGTATACATGTGTTCTGACATTGGTGAACACTGAGTGCCATGTATGTATGTACTGACATGAGTGAGCACCATGCACCACATATGTCTATACTGAAAGCAGCCAGCATTGGAGAGCATTGGGTCACTCAGTATTTTTGTTTTGCTAATCATGACAACATCATTCTACTTCCAAGATTTACAACCTTTATTTTTTCTATTTTTCTATAAACATTTCCCACTTTGCCTTTTTCTGTTCTTATGTATTTTTGTTTTTATCTCATAAATTTAAATCTCTCAATGGTCTTGGGACATTTCTGAATAATTAAGAAATTCTCATTAAGCCCTACTGACATCATGGCTATGTCTGACTCCTGGTGTGACAGAAATTGAACAGACAGAAAGAGTTTTGGTGTGATGTATGTGTGTGTATGTTTGTATATGTGTTTGTGTATGCATGAGCATGTGTGTAAGTATACATGTTTATGGGTATATGTGTGTGTGTATGGGTTTGTGTATCTGTCTGTGTGTCTGTCTGTAAGCATATGTATATTCATTTATTCCTGTATATTTGCATTTTCTATAAATACATAAATATATGTGTGAATGTATATATGTACTTATGTGACTGTTCTGTGTGTCCAAATGTGTATATGTATCTGTCTTTTGTATGTGTGAATGTATGTAAATGAAGGTGTGTCTATGTGTCTATACAGATGTGTGCATGTTTGAATGTTACAGTTTCAACTGATTTTTCTCTCAGGAACTTATTGCTCCTGAGTCACTGACTGGACCTGTTTGATTTCTCTGAAGAAAATGTGATTTTTAAAAGTAGCTGAATTAGACAAGACTAACACGTGCATTCCTTTATAACACTTTATTCTAACAATTCTAATTTTCTACATTTATTTCTATGTAAAAGGGAGATTTGGTAATGTAGTGAATTTATGATGTTACATTGTAAATAATTGTCCTGCCTATGAGTTTAATAAAAAGTGATGGTTGGCCAAAGGCAGACAGAATATGTGGGCTGGGCTACCAGACTAAGAAAACTCGGGGAACAGGAAGAACAGAGCAGAAATGCCACAGAGACTTCAGAGTTGCCAGACAAGCCAGAAGAAGCAGAGGACAACTATGCTGCTCTGAGAAAAGGTACTCAGCCCCATAGCTGAACAGGATAAGAATCATGGGTTAGTTTAAGGGTAAAGAGTTAGCACGTTATATGCCTGGGCCTTAGGCTGATCAGCCTAAAATTAATGTAAGTATCTGTGCGTCTCTGTGGGACTGTGGGACTGCGGGTCTACGGGTCCCAACCTTGAGGGTAGGCCCGAAAGTCTGGGCCAGAAACCTCATACTACATTGGTAGGGCCATTATTATGACTCCAGAGAAGAACTGTGTTTCTGTTAGATGCTGAAGATGAACTGAAGTTACCCGTGGCAGGGCATCCTATGCATGCTTGCCTTGTCCATGTTAACATCATCACTTGTTCCACATTGAGGAGGCACTGGATACACCAAGGTCCATTTCCCTAACAGGTTGCTATTGGAAACACTTACTGTAGCTATTCAAAGCAATCTTTTTGCACAGTCCATGCCAGTTTAAAGGCTTCTGCCCTGATAGTCTAAGCGTCATCCACAGCCTTGGGGTATGAAAAGCCAATGGCTGCTCTTTTCATTGCTTTGTCCAGACTTGTTTGGAAGACTGAGCCTCACCTGGGTGTTAGCCTGGACTTTGTAATGAAGAGTTTTCCTGGGAAAAATCTATTTTATTTCTAACTTCTGAAAGATCCCTTATTTTCTTGAGGAGCCCAAACTTGGGGCAATCTTGTTCCTACTTGGAAGGTATGTTCAAGTCATATTCAATCTGACAACAGCTCTGAACCAGCAGGCTGGAGTGGAATCCCAGGCTGGCTGACTTCACTATGTTCTACTCTGGTGACTATAATGTCTCTCAACGAAAGTCAGAGCCCCTAGTGAGAGGGTCTGAATATCCACAAGGGCATTTTCCTCTGGTGCTGTTTCTAGCATCCAGTAGATAGGAGTGTATTCTACTAACTAGTTTTCAGTGTGCAGGTCAATGTTTCAAAACAAAAGTGCCACAAAGCTCTTACGGACTGCAGACATTCCAGTGGACTGAATGTGCCGCTTGTCATACATTGATTTTGCATCAGGACATAGCCTTCCTGGAGATGTCTGATGAGAGATTCGTAGAGGGCAAGTGCTGGGGAAAATACTGTAGATTGGAGAGCTTATATCAATTAGAGATATTGTCCTGAATAATAGAATAATTTGTTCAGCTCGTATATCTACGCGGTGTCTCACAAAGCTTCCAATTTCATACTCAGTAGAAAAGTGCAATCACAAAGGCTGTGCCAAAACACATGAGCCCAACTGCAGTGATGAGACAGAGGGACGCTGAGACGCCCTTCGGGAGCCTGACCACAAGATACAGTCAAATTAATTGAACTGCATGAAGCACCAGAATCTCATGGAATTTCATTAATAAAGGTGATTTTTAAAATGATTTCACAATATTCCAGCTTCTGCATTTCAGTAATTACATATCATAACGACAAAGCTATCAACCTTCAGCTAATGACAATGGGCTTCAGATAAATGGAAAATCATCATAAGGATGCTAGTGGCACAGTAACAGAAATTTGTCTCACAAAGATAAGCTTCCAAAGTTATTCATTTGGAGGCTGTTTTCCTACTTTTCCTATAATATCCCCTGCCTGAAGGTTTCCATATACCTTCTCCACTTGTTCCTGTGTCTCAAGATACATTCCTGTTGGTGTTTAGAGACTACTGTGTACCATCTCCAACTTTCTCTAGCTACAGAAAGTGGAATGCCTGCCTGGTCCCTCTGAAGGCTACTCTAGCAACATCCTTCCAGTGGCATTTGTCACTAACCCTGTCCCAGGTCATAACAAAAGCTAATTATGCTACTATTACAGTTCTAAATATCTACACTCCCAGCCTTTGATATCCATTTCCTAATTTATGCCATGGAGGACATATTCATTAGAATGTATACACCTCTCACTTCCTGACCCAGAAGTAAGTGTGTTCTACTCTATCAGGAATACTGGTGTGTGCTGAAAACAATGATTTTCCCAATCACTGCTGATGGGACAAAATAAATAATATTTTCATTTTAATTTGTTTTCATTACTAATGAGATGAAAACTTCTATAATGTTTTTTAATCCTCTCAGGTATTTTGTGATTTCATTCAAATCATTGTTTGCATTGGGTTCATATCTGTGTTGATGTACAAACCCTATCTATAATTAGAATGTGTAGTCAGATCATTAACACAGGAAGGTTAATGTAAAAAAGACTGAAGTGTAAATATTACAGAGGAGTTGAGGATGTAAAAGCACCAACAAATTGAATCACAGTCCAAGTTCAGCACATGGCCAGTTATTCATTAAATGCAAAAAGTCTTAAAAGTTCTTTGGTAAATAGATCTAACTAAAATATGCGATAGAAAAATATTACACTGGAAATAATAAATGTTAAAGTACTTGAAATTTTCCAATGTTTGCTGTTTATCCCACATGGAGAAAGTGCCAAGTTCTAGTAAAGATAGAAAAACAGTTTGAAAATAGTTACAGCCTCTATTTATCAAAGAGAGAGTGCAAAATTGGAACTTCACAGTCCTGTAAGTTCATCTACAGGTTACAACCATGGTAACATCGAAAACAGCATGAATCAACAGATTTAAAAACTGTAGCGTCTATATTTGAGAAAAAAACTGAGAAGTCTCAGAGGATGTTTCGAAAAAATTAGTATGTGGTAGAAGTAGGAGCTAGGTGATGAAAGATAGTTCAGGACACAAAATATGAAAATAGCTCAGTCAACAAATGTGCGTTGAATCGGCATAGGCTTGTTCTGGGCAGTCTGGATATATCCATTACCAAAGCAAAGAGTCTTGCCTCATGCAGCTGACAGTCAGTGGGCAGAATCATGTGTTAACTACATTAGAAACAGCACCAAGGACAGAGAAATTTAGGCTTGAGATGCACCCTACACAAACAGCTCTTACAGGTTCACCACTCTTTCCTCACTCCTGAAGATCCAACTCATCCATATTCCTAGCTCTGCAGGACCTGTGGGCTAAAATACAAAATAAGAACATCCATGCTGACAAAGAAAGTTTATGGTCAACTGTTGATACTGGGGGCTTGGTATCTGCATTTATTAGTTACCTATGGTTTGGTGGAGTTTAAACTTCATTTTTCTTCCAGGACTCTGGTTGACTGGTACTTGCTATTTTCTACAAAGGATTTCAACTTGTAATAAATTAGGGCTGCTTAGTTTAGCTTTCATTTTGTCTGATGTTGTAGGATTTTCCTTAAAATTGTCTTATTCAAATCTAGTAAATCTAAATAATCAAATTTATATCCTCTGCTTGTCTTTTCCTGTGATGCTCACTCAGCATTCAAGAAAGAAATCACAGACCATTTGGGTGTGGCCCATTAATAATAGAGTACAGGATCTATTTAGATTCTTGAGGCATGCCAGTGAAAACCAACCTCCCATCAACTGTAGGCATCGCTACAATTGAGCTCTGCAGGTGTTTAAGATTTAAAGTGGAATTCATAATCATATCTTCACCAGAAATTAAACTCTTTTTAACCACAATTCATCATTCAAAGTCAATTGTCTAAAACCAAGAAGAACTAAAGGCTTCAGGATTATCAAATGTCTACTATTCAAGCACTCCAGCTCCTTGAGGTCACGTATGGCTACAGGCTCAATGCTAATTCCATGTTAAAGAACAAGACAGGATCAAGGGGAAGACAGAGGAAAAAATATTCTCATCATTTTTACTATTATGTGATTGCAGACCCAGCAGCTCCATCTTGTAGATTTATGTTTTATTGTCCGCATGCTGAATGCAGACTGATGATGAAGGTGTACACAGACAGCAGGTCACGGGAAGGTAGCAAGCTCCACACAGCACTGACAGTGCATCTTCCCACCTTCTGATGCACCCCAATTACAAATGCCATGTCTTAGTGGAGAAACTGCTGCCTGGCCAACATGTCTATGCTTTGCATCATGGCTATGATGTTTTCTGCACAGTACACATACCATATTGGTAACACTCTACACTGATCCTAACAAAGTTTCACTAAGTTTTTCCACTGGTGACATTTAGTCTCATGAAGGCAAGTTCAGGTCAGCTCTATATGATGCTCCTTCTCCCTCTCATCAATGATTGCAGCGCCAGATTATAGCAGGTGTCTAGAAAGGTTATATCATCTGGGGATGGGCAGGCCACTTTGTGCTTAGATTCAAGCTTCTCATTGGTTCCTTTCTTCATGACTGCGGACCTTGCTCCTACCACAGACTAGGGTCATCTCACAAGGCTAGATGTAAGAAAGCAGATGGCCAGAGATGATGCTCTTGCATCCTTTGTAGAGATAGTGAGAACATTGTGTGTGAAGAGTCCCATCTTTATAAGACACAATGCTAGGCAGTGAGACCCTCCCCCTTGCTTACATTCCCTGCTTGTCTTTCCCACTCCCAATGTGTGAATATATGCACATATATATACATATTAAAGCAAAGCTGTATTTTATTGAGAAAAAGGTTTATCAGAAATGAAGACACTCTAGAAGAGATGTGTTTAGAAAAACTACAGCACACACCCAAGACATGTGCTACTTTCTATTATCTTTTACTTTAGTTTAATATTTACTGGTTCTTCAAAAATTTCATGAAATACATTTTGTTTTGATCATATTCGTGCTCTAAAACCTCCTGGATCCAGCCCTTCCCCACAGATGTTGGGCTAAAGTTCTCAGTGTCCACCAACTTGATTATTACTTCTAGGCTGAAAATCTATATAAAAAAAATGTAAGGCCTATAGATATGTGTATGTATTTCTATTTGCTAGTTGTGTGTGTTCTCTAGAGGAAGGGCTGATATCATTCTTCAGATCAATACTGGAGTTCATATCTTTAAAATAGCTGATCATTACTGACTAATATTGGTTAACTGACTCGCTATATGAAAAGATTATTATTATAAACACCTAATAAGTTAAGAGCTGGAGAGGTGGTTCAGCAGTTAGGAGCACTTGTTGCTTTAGAAGATGACCCAGGTTGAGTTTCCAATACATAGTAGCTCATAACCATCCATAACTCCAGTTGCAGGAGACCCAGTCCCCTCTTCTAACCTCTGAGGGCACTGCATACACATGCTACGCACACACACATACAGACAAAACACTTATACACACAAAATAAATAGATCCAAAACTAAATTTTAAATTAGGCTAAAAAATGACCAAATGAGTCTTGAGTTTAGTTAAGTGCCATGTAGTTGTACACAGAAAAAAGATGGACTGTGTCTCTGCAGGGGCTTCAGAGAGAAGCTGCCCAGCTCTGCCAGCTTCTTCAAAGGACCCAAGTCTCTCCTAGTTAGGATACAGAGGACTCCTGGGGCCCCCTCCCTTTTCTCTCCCTTGAGAGAACCACAGGGAAAACAGAAGCTTGACTCCTTCATCTAACCCCCTGCCACCAGACCAAAGGCAGACAGAGAGCACAGGCCCAGTGAGCACCATCCAACAGGAAACACTCCAGGTTCCCAAAGGGAACCATGGTGGGTTGCTGCGCTTCACATCCAGCCAAATAGGAAGCAAGTGGCTCCCCCTAGAACATCATTGCTTGTCACCTACTGCCAAGATTGCCATCCACTGTGCATGAACAGCTTCCCCAGCAGCCCCGGGGAGTTCTAATCCAGGATTAATGAGAGATTTAAGCAAATTGCTGAGCTATTTCTCATCTTGGACTGAAACGTCAGGGAGCTGATGCAGTGGACAGCTAATCCCAGGCCTCTGGGACTCCTGTCTACAGAATGGGATAAGAAATGGACCTGGAATGATCATGAGGCATCACGGCCCAGGTCTGCACAGGTAATTCATGAGTCTGCATCTTAAACCTCCTCTTTTAAATAACTCAGAGAATATACCTGAGAGTATGAAACAGGCCACTCCTTGTCAGGGCTTCCCTGACAGATGCTTCAGGAAAGAATCCTAATAAATACATCAGACAAATGTATTATAGCCATCACTTTTTTTCTGCTTTATTCTTCCTTAGCAGTTAGAAATCATATTTATTTGCTTTCTTCCAAACCCAAGGATATGAAGGGACATCAGGTTATGATGTATCTTGCAAAGAAATCACTTGGGGGAGTCTACGTCCAACATCATATTTCATATAAACTGAAAACCATATAACCAGGGAAACCAGGCCCTGCCCTCTCTGATGCATGCCCTAAACTGCTGCATGCTAGACTCACTCATCCTTCTCATCAGTAACCTGGAGAGCAATGTCTTCTTTATTTCACTGACTGCATATTCTCAGTACTCTTGTTTTCCCAAGGCCACTGTCACCTGGCAGTCACAATATTCATCCCACCCCTATAGCTTTGGAGTTTTGTTGAGTTGTATTCCTCAGAACCTACAGATGTTGACAGCTGCACATGGAACACTTTCCTATTGGGCATGGCATGGTTATGCACTGTGAGTTTTGTCTGCATATCTATTTCTGAGCAGACTCCATCTCTGCTCAGAAACTTACTAGCAAGAGACTACGTGAAAGTAAAAATAATATGTGTTGCACGAATGAAGGAAACTCAGAGCCGGATCTCAGGGAAGGCTGAGATACCAGAGAGAGGAAACACCACAGTCAGATCTCACCCAGCTGTCTTCCAGCTTCCTCAGCCTCGCTCCTCGTGGCTTCTTCTGCCTCATCTGTCTTCCTACACCTGCCTTAAATACCTTCTTCACTCAGTTGTTTCACACCCCAGTTAAGATTAAAGGCGTGGGCTACTATTGTTTGGTAGTTAGCCTTGAACTCACAGAAACACAGAAGGATCTCCTCTGTCTCTGAAGTTATGGGATTGAAGGCCTGGCACCACCACTGCTTGCCTGGGAGCCTGAAACTTCTTCTGTAAGCTAAAATGACCTCAAACTCAGATTTGCTGGGATTAAGGGCATAGGTCACCACTCATGGATAGTCCCTGTGCTGGGATTAAAGGTGTGAGTTACCACTGTCTGATCCTCCCAGACTGACTGTGGGTAGATCCCTCTGATATCTTAGATTGTTTTTTTTTTAATTAAATTTGAAACATATCACCACAAATATGTTGAGAACTAAAAATAAAATTGGAAAACATTGAGTAATTTTTTTAAAAAAAAAAGTCAGTAGTGAGGCTCTTCTCAAACTATTTAATGTGCTAACATGCATTGCTGATTAAAAGAATGACTGGAATCAATGATTTTCTCATATACACATGCATTCGTATGTGCATGATTGCACACGTGCAAACGTTCACACACACACAAATACACACAAGCACACACAACCTTCAGGGCACCTGTGAGATTCTCTGGTCTCATTCTTCTCTAAGGTAAATGACTTGATTTTAGACCCCAAGTACAGAGCCACTATCAACTAGGCACATGACTGATTATCATAGTACCAGAGGCCCTGCAGAAGGCCGTGTGAGCTGGAGAACATGTTAACTAGCTTGATGGAGGTTAATCATTTCACAATGTGTACATGAGTCAACATCTCACTCATTGCTCCTTACTCTAAACAATATAATAAATCACAGGAAAATATGAGTAAAGGGAACAATAATATATGAGAATTATAATGTCACCATTATAGTTTGTAGATGGTACCATCAACTATATGAAATCCAAGGACATTATCAGAGATGTTGAGGATCCTGTGAAATGAATAGATATGATATCAACCAACAAAACCCAGTGATTCTCAGTGAGTAAATAGACTTAGCACTGGTAGCATGGTGGTCCCACTGCTCAGGGCTGCTCCCTGTGGTACAGAGCACACCAACTTACAGGAAGGCCAGTGTAAGGGGTGACCAAATGTGGGAATCGGGATGCATTTCCTCAATTTTGACCATTTGTCATAATCATTGAATCAGACAATAAAACCCTTAGGTTCACTGACTGCAGAGATGACATAAGATTGTCACCTCAAATGTCATGTGACCCTACTGCCTTCAATCCGTGTCTTCTCCACAGAAGTACTTACCTGGGCCATCTTGAGGTTAAACAAAAGATCACATACTCCTGGCATGTAAGATTCAGTCCTTTCAGACGTGAGCAAACTTTTTCCCTAATTCCTACCGAAGATATCTGTTTCCAGTTTAACGTGTTGCCATAATTAACCAAAGAGAGTTAACATTTTATTTCCTCAGTAATATATAAATAATGGCATTATTTATATTATGCTGTTATCTTAGTTCAGATCATTATCGCTGTGATGGAACACTGACCGAAGCAACTAGGGAAGGAGAGGGTTTTTTTCACTTTAAACTTCTTAATAGTCCATTCCCAACAGAAGCAGGGCAGGAATTCAAGCAAGAACCTTGAGGCAGGAACGAATACAGAGGCCATGGAGGGGTAAGGCTTACTGCCTTGCTCTTCATGGCTTGCTCAGCCTGACTTCTTATAGAACCCAGCACCACAAGCCCAAGGATAGTCCCACCCACAATGGGCTGGTCCCTCCTCCATCATCCCTAATTACAAAAAAAAAAAGCCCTACAGCCAGGTCTTATGGGTGAATCTTCCCAACCGAGGTTCCCTCCTTCCAGACGACTTTAGTTCATGCCGAGTTGCTATGAACCTAGACTGTGCTGCTGTACTTTTACCTTGTTTAATGAATACTGAACTGAGTACAAGTTCACTTTAGAGTTAATTATTCCCAACATGGGAGTCACATTAAAAAAAAATGTTTTTCTTCTACAGTATCAATTTGATCAGTAAGTTGGGACTTCTGCTTCAGATACTGAAGCATCTTAAAGATTTTAAAGGAGCTCAGTTTGGTCTCAATGTTTACTCGGTACCACATTGTATGATGCCACCTTTATAGGCACCAGTGATACTACCCATCCTGAGAGTATTCACCTCATAAACACACACAACAGAATGTCTCCTCTAAAGCACCAACACTACCAAGAAAAGGTAGAAAAAGTGATTTAGACTTTAAAATTCTATGGCATTTGGTGTATTTTTTTTTTTTCAGAATAAGCATTCTGAATTTCAATTGATAGCAGACATACAGTTATGTGTGTGAGAATTCTTTTTCTATCAAAGGTAGTTTGCCCACCAAGGGTGACCATTCTGTGAATGTCCCATCTTGTGAAATGTTTACGCAAACACTTCAATCTCTACAACCTTATAAAACTTTTATTTGTTCACAGATCTCCTGCATTCCTGGAATTCAATGGTCAGAAGCTTCTAGGACCCCCCCCCCCATTCCCTCCCTATCTTGCCCCACCACACACTACTTCCCTTTTTCCTTTAATTTCTTCATGTCAATTTCTTTGAAAGTAGCCATTCAGGAAAGACTATGATGCTGGACCCCAGTAGCCATCTATGTTAGTGAACTTCCCACCCCCAGGATGACTGGCAGCTCAGTTTGGGCTTGCTGTGCCCTTTTTTTTACAAAGGATTCACCCTGCCTAGACATTCTTGTCTGTTCCTATGCTATTTTGTGCAACACCGAGGTTATTCTCTGTAACATGTGTCTGTCACCTCACCTTTTTGAAAGTTGCGTAAGACCTAAGTATTAAATTGAATGTTTCATTGCTATTTCAAAGTGATAAATACAGAAATTTAGGGAACTTATATGATAAAATAAAAGCTATAATTTAATAGGCAAAAGAAAATGTGGGCCTTTACTCCTCTACTTTAATATATATATATATATATATATATATATATATATATATATATATATATATAATTTGCCTTGTGGCACTTTTGAAATGTTCCAAGAATTGTTTTTCCAATAAAACTCTTTCTCTCCCTCCCTCCTCCTGTCCTACCTGGGAAATTCCAGAAAATGTTCTTAGTCAGGAATAACAAACAGTTTAAAGTTCAAAGTAGGGTTTCGTCCTTCTCATCTTTGTTTGGACACCTTAGCGGCCTATGCATCACCCCAGAGGTGAGGTCTAGTGACACCTTAGAGTTCCATTGCTGTCCTTTTAAATCATCATTTGGATTCTCACACAAACAGGACTGAAATAGGCGTATTGAAAAATTATACATCAGAAACAATTGGGAAGAGGCAGTAGTTTTGGTTAATGTCTTAGTGAACTCTACCTTAAAGAAGGACTCCCAGGGTGAAATCGCTGGGTGCATCGGTGAGGTGAGGTGAGGTGCATAGGGCTGCTTTGCCTCTTCTTTAGACAACGGTTTGTAGAACAATGGCAATGTTTACAGCTTTTCCTCAACCATCATGACTAGGTTTTGGAAGAGTTAAAAATGACAAGTGCATTATGAGTGGATATTATAGGATACATTCCTTTGTGATAATAAATCAACATCATTAAGCACTAAAGATTTCCTGAAGTAATTTTAGCGCCCCCCCCCCCAGTTATTTCATTATTGAGTGGCTATGTGGCCTCTCCACTCCATATGTGTCCCCAGCATATATCTAACAAGCATCTACTGAGGTCAAGTTTTCTCAGAACCTTTTGTTATGAGAGAAGAGTACAAATAAATACAGAATTACTTGTAAAGTCTATAAGAAATAATATATATCTGAAACTAAAAAGTTATCCTAAGACCAGCTAAGATAACACATATTTAATAGGAGTGGCCAAAGGATGGACACGTGGTAGCCTGCTCATGGCCTGGGGCAGCTGTGACAAAATTAAGCATGAAAGTCCTAGCCCTTGTCCTTAACATAATCTCCCTTTCCACATAAATTACATCAAAACTTTTAACCACAGTTCAAATTGTAGATACAGTGATTATCATTAAGACCATCTTCACAACATCAAAATCTCCACAGACTCTTGGTTTTCATACACAGTGCATTATGAAGTAGTTAGTCAAAGAGTTTCCTGTCACCCTGAGTGTGTGCAGAGGAACAAAGCACAGGCAACCTTCTGGAGTTTAAGCAGTACCTCAAGTTCCACTTAGACCACTCATCTGCCCTGAAACTAGAAATTCCAGATCATTTGAGATGGCTCAGATGCACACAAGGGTTTTCAAAGCAGTACTGGCAGGGAGTTCCTGGGGAAGGGAAGAGACTCATACCAAACTGCTCCTTTCTTATGCGGGAACACACAGCTGTAGTAGAGCAATCCTCCTTACCCTGGAGGACATGATCCAAGACACTCAGTGGATGCCTGGAATCATGGGTAGAATGGAGAGGTGTGCATGCACAGTGGCTCCTTTTTTTCCTTCTAAAATAGAATTTGTAAATTAGACATGGTAAGAGATCAATAGTAAAACATAGCAATTTTACCACAGCAAGTAATGTGAATGTAGCCTTTCTCTCAAGACCTCTTCTGGGCTTGAGATGGCTGAGCAATTAAGAGCACTTACTAGGGGTCAGGGGTTCAGCTGCCAGGACCTGCATTATTAGATAGGAATTGATAGAAGAAACATGCTAGAAGACAGAAGACAGTCATCTCCAAAAGCAAAATTGTTCTTTTAGGCAGAACAACACAGTCTCACAACACTGTGGTATTTGGGGCTGGAGTCTTTGTGGGGCTTGAAGGGAAGAAAAAGCATATCAGGATGGGGATTCAGTAAATAAATCTCTGGCCTTAGCCCTGCCTCTGTAGTTTCAGACAGATGGTAAGTGGTGGAAGTTATTCTTGAGGAATTGAGCAGGGGGTTTCTGGGCAAGTACTTGCCAAACTGAGATGTTTTTACCCTTTACACATAACAGCTTACACTGCCTAAAACTCCAGTTCTAGGGGATCTGGCAGCCTCTTCTGGCCTCCATGAACACCAGGATCCACACAAGGTGCACATATGTACTTGCAGGTAGAACACTCACACACATGAACTAAAATGTTAAAAAGTATGAATCTTCTTGAAGTGCACCTTTTACTTGAGGGACCATGCTCCAGCTGCTCTTCAGTGTCCCCAAGTGGCCAGATCTCTGCCCTTGCATTTCAAGTCATTAGCAAGTTATTATTATGCCAAGGGACATTGACATTGCCACACTGTGCATTTGATGACTGAGAAGATGGAGTGACTGGCAGGAGGTGATGAGAGTGAGACCCACAGGAGGCAATGGCTCACTCATCCACTGTGAAGCTAGGCAGCAGGAGAGATAATACCTTACCCAGAGAGTCCTGAAGCTAGAAATTTAGGAATTATTTATTTCCAGAATTCTCGATTTAATATTTTTGCATGATGGTTGATTGTGGTAAATGAAGCCAACATCATCTAAAACCACAGCTCGGGGTACACTGATGTTCTCAGAGTGTAAAAATAATCAGGTTTCCCTTGCTGTAGCTGCATGAATTCTCTTGACAAAATATGGTCTTAAGTACAATGCTGTGTCTTACCCCACCCAGCTCTCAAAAGCATCCCTTTTTAAATCAGGTAAGGCAGAATCACCCTGTGAGCACATAGGAAGGGCTGAGATGGTATTATTACATGCAGGTTAGCTTCAACTACCTGGAATCCAAAGAAATAAATTTGAATGTCAGCGGAATGACAAACAACTTCACCAGTGCCTTCCTTTCTCCATTATCAGCCTAGGCGCACACAGTTAAGAACTGTAAAAAATGGCCGCCAACTGTCCTTACAGGGTCAGTTCACCTGGTGTGGTAAATAGTGGTAAAATAGTATGAAAATGGTTAGAATGTTTTTTAATCCTCTTTACCTCTGTCATTGTCATTACACTGGATCAGCACAAGAAGAGCTGCAGCCTCCCTTCATCATATCCACATACGGGCTGAGACAACCCATTCAGAGAATCTGCAGCATGCCCTGTGATCTGGAGAACAGGTACCTTAGCTATGGCATTGCACCTCACCTGTAAAAAGTCTAAGTCAAGAAGCTTAAACCACAATCACCTATCAGGTTCAGCACTGGCAATGAAAGACTGTACTGGGGTGAGCTCTCTCTGCATACTGGGAATTGTGGGGCAATGAGACTGTTTCTCCTAAACTAGAAATGGAAAGTATGGGGTGAGAAAGGCAACTCCTGAACCCAAGTAGAGTATATGGAGGTGAGAAAGTCAATAGTCACTGTGAAGGATCTCACTGACAAGGTAGTGACTGATGGGATCGGGGGACAAGAAACAAGAACACCAATGACAGTCACAGCTGGAGAGAAGGCAACAGTCACCCTTCATTACCTTGTGTGATTATTCTCAAGAGAAATTCTCAAGGAAGATCCCTGTAAGAAACGGCCATCTGTGCGTATCAAATCCATAGAGACCCACCACCCTGTGACATTTCTCCAGCTCACCTGGCCCACAACTTGGGGAAGTGGGAAACTGAGACAAGTCAATTTAAGATGAAGAATGAATATGCTGGAGAGGAGAAAATGAGAAGACCCACATCTCCAGGGAAACGTCCATTCACCTCCAGATAGAGCCTCACCCAGCTCCAGGAGAGCCCTGCCCACCTCCAGCTCACACAACTACAGCAAACCAGACTGGAAGATCAAAGAGCCTTGGTTTGTGTGAAGGCTGAGATTTGCCAAAGTACCCCAGACTGGACAGGGCATTTCAGCTCAGTCAATCCCACCATTAATGATTCAAGCAGACCAGAGACAGGTAGACTACCTTGAATACTCAAGTTTTTTTGTTTAGAACTGGTTAAATACGTGTTTTCTGATTGCCTCCTGAGTTTAAGCTATTCAGCGTAACGCTGGTGAACTCATTCAGGGCCAGAGTTCAGACCTGGCATTTACAGAAACCTGCAAGGTTCTTTGTGAATTACACAGCATTTTTGGTAGAGTTCATTTAATTGCAAAAGAAAAAAATCAATACCCATACAAAGTACTTAAAAAGAAAAAGAAATCCTGACACATTATGGATATAACCTAGATTTCCTGACTGCCCTGGGAAGTCCAGGCTCTTGGCCTCCTTCTCCTTTGAATTCCACTGACTGCCACAATAACAGCTGATTTGTCACAAAGCCTCAAGCCCAGCAGTGAAACACCATTAGCCAACACAGAAGAGTCTTATTGACACTTCTCTGAAAAAACAAAACAAAACAAAAAACAAAATGGTGAGCAAGCTGCATTTCCATTCTTCCCCCAGCTTATCTCCTGATGCCAGAAAGTTTCAGCTTTTGTTGTTCCTTTTTATGTCTTGTTACAAAGCCCTCTGTCTGGCTGATAAGTTCAGTCTGGCAAGCTCCGTGAAATAATAGCCTGGAAAGTGGCCTCTTTCCAGTTCCTGCTTGACAGTAGTTGAGATTCTAGGGAGAGAGATGGTTCTGGAAAACTTGGTGTGGCTAGGATCTTAAAACCATGGCAAGCTCATAGAGGATGATGACATATTGTGTGCATTTAGACTGTGGAGCAATGGGTCCATTGAGGCACCTGCAGCAACTCTGTCCAGGGCGGTTTTCAGAAAATTTTCCTCATACAGAACCCTCCCTGCCCATCAAACTGAGCCTTAAAGGAGTTCCCCACAGAATCAGACTATAGAAATCAGTAAGAAGGTGTTCTGAGATAAGCAGGATAGAGCTGTCAGCGGAGTTCCCAGAATACATTCTGCAAAAAAGGAGACAGCAGAAGAATTTCTCCACATGCTGAAGAGAAATATGTGTCAACCATAATATTCTAAATGGCAAAACTATATTTCAGAAACAGGAGAGAAAACCCTTTTCCCAACAAGCAAAAGCTAAGGGTGCCCATCTCTACTGGGCCTGGGCAAATTACTGGAAAAAAATAGATTTTTTTTTTTTAAATGAAAGGGTTTGTGAACATGTTAGCTGCAAGAGGCCTGCTTCACTTTTAAGGACACACATGTACTGAATGTGAAGTAATGAGAAAAATAGTCCATGAAGATAGAAAATATGCTTAGATATGCTTAGAAGATAGAGCAATGCTTACATGAGGAAAAGAGTCTTTAAATCAAATATTGTTCAATGAGACAAAGACAGGCATTGTGCAGGCATAAATGCATTGATTTGTAAGAAGATATAATAAACCTAATATAGAGGGATGATGGTTATGTCAAAAGATATTCTAAAATGTTATAGGTGTACATAACTATTTTTTAAATAATTACCACTTTTAGTGGTACTTCATTTGAGATTGAAATTTCTAATATAGTAAAGGCTACATCAAAATATTTACAATATTTTCACAGAGAATTTTACTTCTGGTAAAATTGATAAACAAGGAACATTTCACTCAAACAATAAAGAATATAATTCTTTTCAGCAGCCAATGGAATTTTCTCCAAAATTGTTAATAGTCAGAGCAATCCTGAACATACCATAAGAGTGGCAGAAGAGATATCAATATACCAACTTCAAATTATACTCCAGAGCTATAGTGATAAAAACAGAGTGCCACTGGTACAGAAGCAGATATACAAACCAGGGGAATAGAGGACCCAGATATAAATCCACACAACTACAGCCTTTTGACAAAGATGTCACAGATATATATATATATATATATATATCTCATATATATATATGAGAAAAAACAGCATCTTCAATAAATGGTACTGGGAAAAATAGATTTCAACATTCATAAAAGTGAAAAATTAATCATATGTTAGGGCACAAAGCAAGCCTCAATGAATACAGGTAAACTGAAGTAACATCTTAGGTTCTATGAAATCAAGCTAGTTATCATTACCAGCAGAAACTGCAGGATATAACACGATTGGTTTCAATTAAATGGTACATTACTGAATGACTTAATGGATCACTGATGATATCAAGAAAGAAATAAAAAACATTCTAGAACTGAATCAAAACAAAAATGTAATCTCTGGTGAACAAATGAAGGTGGTTCTGAGAGAAGGGTTCTGTGAAGTGCCTCCATCAAACACCTGAGAACCCAAGAAACAATGTGATGATGCACACAAAGCCTTGAAACAATTAGCTCCCCATCTCTTGCCTTGAACAAAACACAACTCTAAAGTGATCAATGACCTTACAGAAGACTGGATTCCCTGAAGCTTCTCCAGGAAGAGAAGGGAGATTACACCATCTTAAAGGCACAGGGGGGCTCTCTCTCTGGTAATGCCCACAACAAGACAGACAGTTGACAAAAGGTATCTCCTGAAACTAAAGAACTTCTGCACAGCAAAGAAAATAATCCAGTGAAGAACACTCACTGAGTGGGAGGAAATCTTTCCTATCTACACATGCAATAGAGGATTAGTGTCTAGACAATCCAACACACACACACACACACACACACACACACACACACACACACACACACACACAACATAACGCAAACAAACAAAAACCACCGAGGAAATAAATAACCTAATTAAAAAGAGGTATAGAACTGAAGGGAAAGTTCTCTTTTTAAAGGGAGAGACATATAAATGGCTAGCAGACCCTCTAAAAATTGTTCAGCATCTTTATTAATCATGGAAATGCATATTTAAATGAGTTTACAATTTTATGTCACCCCAGTTAGTATGGCCAAGATCAGAAATACAAATGAGAACAAATGTTGGTAAGAATGTGGGGAAAGGGGAATTCTAACCCACTATTTGTGGGGTACAAACTAGTGAGCCACTTTGCAAATCAGTCTGGAATTTTCTCAACAATGTAGGAAAAAAACTGTCATATGGCTCAGCTGTACCCTCCTGCACACAAACCAGCCTGGGCAAACAACAAGTGTCTCTGCAGAGACATCTGTCCATCTATGTCCGCTGTGCCACAATAGCCTGGGAATGGAACTTACTAGATGCCCATCAATTGATAAACAGATGATGAAAACGTCACATATATAAAGAATGGAATATCACTTAGGTGTAAAGAAAATTATCATTATGAATTTTTCAGTAAAATGGAGAGAACTGGAAATTCTCATAGTGAGTGAGGTAACTCAGACCTAGAATGGCAAACAGCATGTTTAGAAGGAATTTCACATGTGGAATGGTAAATTGGAGGGGTCACGTGCCCTAGGAATATGTTTCTCTCACTATGTCAAACTACCTCCTAAACATTTTTGTTTACCACCACAGATTAGTGTTACTCTTATCTTTGGCAGAGAAGCTTCATTTGCAGTGGGCTGTGACAATTCAGAGACTCATACCTGGTCCAAGTGTCAATGATGAGCAACTGTGAATACTCAGCTGTGGTTGGACAATTTGCATCTGTACCAACCTTCCACCATCTGAGGCTCGAGGAACATCATGGTAGATATGGCAGCAAGAATGTCCAAACTGGAGGATTGGAAGGGGTGTTGTGAAATTACATGGTCATTGCACTCAGGAACTCACAGTAGCTGGAGTGACCTATGCAAAACTGACTCAGTCATAGTTTCAGCATGTATGGGGAGGCCTCTTAAAGCCCCATTTCTAGCTGAGGAGTTGTTGGTAATTAACAGCTGCTGTGTGAGAGACAGTTATCTTAGTTTCACGGTGTAGACTCTAGTGTGTTCCTGGAGCTCCAGGGGACAATTGGTCCCGACCCATGGTCACTTTAACTGGACTCAGTGGGATCCGCATTAAACAGGAACAATGAAAAGAAGCGGACATGAAGTTATCAGGGAAATGCACTGAGCTACAGTGCAAGGTGGGGTTGGGAATGAAGAGTGTGAATTATCAAACATACTGTATGCATCTATGAAAATCTCAAAGAACCAATAAAGATATTTTTAAAAATTAAATAGTGTCCAATTTATATTAAATACCCATGTTAAATAGGGATACGGGCCTCAGTCCTTGCTTTAAGAAAGGAAGAAAACACCAGAAGTCCATAAAATGGGGGTGTTTAAGCAAAAGAAAGTAAACAGTTGCAAGGTAATTCTCTGAGATGGTCTAGGAAATGAATCAACTGAGCCAGAATGCCATCCCAGGCTTCCTTCTGGATCGTTTAAGGTTTCAGGTTTGACATCTGTATTTATGATACATTTTGAACAAATATTTCTATACACTTATAGGTGGGGATCAAGGCTGCTTTCTTTCTGCTTGTAAACATCCCAAGTAAAAATCTATATTCTTCAAAAGTTGCCACAGAAGGGGAGGACCATTTAGCAAATCACGTCATGAAAAACTCTCAGTTCAACTGAAAACAAGTGGACCACTGGGGATGTGTCATAGATCTCCACACACTTCTCAGCAATGTGTGTACAGACAACTAGCAGAAAAAGACGCTTACCACAGTTAGTCACTAGTAAAATATGTATTTCAATTGTCCCAAGCTGCTATTACACACTTTTCAAGATACTTACTAGCAAAAAAAAAAAAAAGTCATTCTTAGCCTTGGAAAGGATTCAGAGCCTGGGAGCCATTTATACATAAGCAGAAAGCAAAACTTCAAAGCCACTTATGAAAAGTATTTGGTGGTTTAAACTTCTAAAACAAGCTACTCAGAGATTTGGGGAGATGGCTCAGTCAGTAGAGTGGCTCCTGTACAATCATGGGGACCCTAATTTAAGTTCCAGGAGCCATGTTAACCACCTGGACCTTGCAATGTGTTTGTGATCTCAGCACTAGGGAAATGGAGACAAGCAGGTATGTAGGACACTCTGGACAGCTAGTCCAGTCTATGCAGTGAGTTCCAGGTCAGTGAGCAGGTCTGTCTCAAAAAGACAAGGCAGTTGATTCCTTAAAAATGACATCCAGAGTTTGACCTCTGGCTTTTGCATGTACATGTCCCTCCCTCCCTCCCCAACACGTATCACATACCTATCATATAGTGAAGATACTTCTATCTATGTGTGATTCCAGATACACCCATAAAGACTTGTGAACAAAGGCTTATAACATTGAAACCAGAAGTTTTCAAACACTTACCATGGTAGAAGACACAGAAATCACAGTATAAATGCATAATACCACATTGCTCTGAAACAAATGATTTATATGGAAGTGCTAGGGAACAAATCCAGAACTTGGCCAATGTGAGGCACCAGTGTTGGCATTTGTTCATGATATGAACACATTTGCAAGTATCTATGCTTAGTGAAAATTGTCACAAAAGAACTTGCACTTTAACATTCTTGTACAAAATGTCAGAAAATGAAAATGTAGTAATTGGAAAAAAAGGATATGTTTTCTTTGTGGAAGAACAGGTGGAGTAGGGGACCAGAAAAGTGATCATAAGGCATGTGGAACTTTCTGGAATGATACTTAATCTCCTCAGTGTTCTCACGGGTATGTGCACTCTTAGGCTATACAAAGTGAATTTGTCAGTCGATTATATCTTAACTAATATGTTAATCATAGCCTCCCAGTGTCTTGGTATTTCAAGAGCAATAATTATTAAAGTAATTATCACTGTATTTGATATTGATTTTAAGACACACAGTGTGAGCTTCATTAACATAAGTACTTTATATGATTATGCAGCTATCTGGGTAACCATTAAAAATGAAGGAGAGCAGTAAGGGCCCCCAAAGAGACTACTTGGACAACTAGATATGTCTTTCAACTGAGCAAACTCCAGAGGCTGAAGGACCCACAGGTACCAATCGGTTTTGTTACTAAGAATATTTAACTCAAGAACCATCTTTGGTCCCTATGCTCAGATCTGGCTTTATAATGGCCATCAGTGGGAAGAGATGCTTTGAAGACTGGAATGGCAACAACATTAAATCTTGATAGGGCCTCAAGGCCTAGTGGGGATATCCTCCACTCTTCAAAGTAAATGCTCTGAAAAGCCACAGGTGACAAACAGGATGCTCGGCTCAGTCAACAAGGTCCTGCCTGCTGCTTTCAGTCTCTGTCAGTAACAATCCTGAGGCATTTTTTTCCATGTATGGGCAGTCAAGATGTTTTACAATGGCCCAATGTATTATTAGATTTTTTTTTGTAATACAGAAAAGTTTTAAGGTCTGGGAATGCAGCTCAGTTGGTGAAGTGTATGCCAACATGCACAGAACCCTATACTCTGTCTCTAGCATTGTATAAAGTGAGTGGAGTGTGTACATCGGTAGTACCAATACTCTGGAGGTGGAAGCAAGAAGATCAGAAATTCAAAGGTCATAGAGAGTTTGAGGCCCATGTAAGGCACAGGAGACTATCTCAAAATAAGTAAATAAATAAATAAATACAGTTAAAAACGTGGATGTTTTTGGCTTTGTGTATATTTGGTCTGGTACAATTTTAAATTAGTAATGAATGTTTCTATGCCTTACAGTTTTTTATTATCCTTTTTGGAATCTTCATAAAAAAAGGGAGGTCAACATGGAGAGGGCACATACCTTAATCTGAAAACAGATCAAGCATTCTAGAGCCCTAACACCCTCAGCAGAAGGTGAGTACGGAGTTACATCCGTTCATCTATCTCTCTTAACTAAATAGATTTGTAAGCCCACATGTAAAGATAGGGTCTAGTTTGGAGGTTCCATAAAATCCCCTGTATTTTCCTCATGAAGTACAAAGTGAGATAATTAAGATGTGGTTGCTTGTTGGTCCTCACAGGGTTGGATGGGCTCTTGGATCCATACAGACAGAAAACTCATCAGATGTTCACAAACCGTCTACAGACAATTTAAGATGATATAACATTTGCCTACCTTTAAGTCATTTCCAGACTACTACAACACATAACACAGTGTCAATACTGTAAAATAGTTGTGGTGATGTATATTGTGTAGGAGATGACAAGAGAAACAGTCTGTCCACAGTCCTTATCATTGAAACACATTTTCCCAAATATTTTCAAGCCCTGGCTGGTTGAGTCATACTTGGAAGTCCTTGGGGAATGGCCAACCATGTGGCTCACTCAAGATTCAGCTTTTGACTTAAAAACATAAGGTCCAACAAATGAAACCAGGAAAACAATCACTACTCGTTATTGCTTTCTATTCCTGGAAATTTAACTTATGCATGAGCTTATATTCATTTTATGCATTTAACTCAGAAAATGGAGACAATTAAAATTTTAAAAATCAATAAAATGTAAAACCAAAATAACATAAATAGATTTTCACTGATATACTGGAAGTCATTAAGGCAATTTATCTTTTATGTTCCACATTTAACTTTCTGAAATCCTTCAGGATGATTTAGTTCCTGGGTAGTAAAAAGAATTTACATTTTTTATTTATATGGTGCCCTTTCCTGTTTCTTTCAGAAATTATCAAACAAGTAGACTCTTTGTTTAGTATAGAGAAGGGTTATGGGGAAGATCCAAATCAATGCAGCATCCAGTCCCAACACTAGGCACTGGGACGGTATCTTCAGGTTATTCAACAGGCTACACTGTGCCTGCGTGGATGCTGGATGTAACCCTTGATCTTTCCTCCAGTGGGACAGATAAGCCATGAAACTGGTGGAGTGGAACACGGCAAGAATGGGAGGGGGAGCTGACTGAGAGCGCCCCAACTCTCAATCAGCTGCATTATTTTGAACCTGACCTGATGAAATGGGGGGATTGAAGAAAGACCTTCTAGACTAGACCCTGCCTTTAAAAACTACATATTAGGTGTAGGAGATTTGCAAGCCTAAGGGTAATTGGTGCTACGCAGGCTGATAGATGCCACTGTGAGGATCAGCAAATCCGCATATTCAGACACAGGTGGGAACAAGGCTGGATCATAGGAAGGGTGGGTAAATACCAAAGACCAAGCTGGGGGCTGATTCTTGGGGCTGGAAGTTACAATGGAAACTCCTTAGAGGAGGTCAGTCAGCTCCCTGTTTGCTTCTACCCTGTGGAGTAAAAGGAGGTGGGAGGGAAGGAGACATAGTGTGTCACAGCAGGATTGCTGAGGAGTCATGATCTCACTTGAGCTCTTCTTGGCCCAGGACAGCTTGTGACTCAGCTGATGATTTAATCATTTGAGAAAAGGCCTTCCAGAAAGGGAGATAGTGACCAAGTTTCTGGAAATTGAGGACAGAGCCTTTGTGTCATGGAGAGAAGGAGGCTGCTTGTTTCCCGTGGAGTGTGGGTCTAAATGTTTAGAAACCAAGCTAGACATCCTGGCAGGACAGAGCTCCGTGGATTTAAGCAAGAAGATTCACAGAGAAGAGAAAGGGAAAGAGGAGGATGATGTGGAAGAGACAACATTGAAATAGGGTGAGATGACAGATATGACAGGGTGGTCACACACATGAACTGTCAGCAAGCCATGACAACGCCTAAGACTTGCACAAGATCAAAGACCAGATGAAACCCACCTCACGAGGGCCCATCCCTAAATGAGAACTGTTGGCAACTGCTGGATGCTGGAGAAAGAACCCCTGGCGTTCTTCAGTCCCAAGAGGCTAAACATACTCCTGAGGACATAGTCCTAGAGCCATGCACATTCAAGGAGCACTAAGTGCACTTGGTGAGGTTTAAATAGAGCACACAAAGTGTGTGTGTGTGTGTGGGGGGGGGGGGTGATAGGTAGGAGAGGAAATAGAAGGGAAGGAATGGGGATGAATTTGGTCAAAACATTATTTGCATGCATAAAATTCTAAAATTCTAAACATTAAGAAAGCATTGTTGCTAATGGGGATGCGACAAAGGAAGCCTTTAGGCTAAGCAAGCTCTATGAGAGAGGACAGGAGACAGGTCTGGCAGAGGAGGGAAGAGAGAGCCAGCTTCTGATTGGCAAGGAAAGGTGAGCAAACATTTAAACAAAGTCTCTTAAGGAGAAAGTAGATGACAGCCACACTGGGAAAAAAAAAAAAAAAAAAAAGCCCAGGATCCTATTCTTCCCCTGGACAGGGTCTCAGGTCACAAAGATGTATTAAGTTTGAGCTAAATCGGAAGAAATAAACTGTGAATTATTGATTTGTAATTGAAACTCAAGGACCAGAGTGGGTATGACCTACAGAGCATATGATGCTAAGGCTGGGCACCAAGTTTACTGATGAGAGATACAGGCACAGCTGTGTGCTCAACTATGGATAAGATAATCTCTGGTTGAACTAGCACACACACACACACACACACACACACACACACACACACACACACACACACACACACACACACACACACGATGAAGGAAAAGCTGTGGAAACATGGGGAAAGCCCAGCCCCAGATTCTGGGCAGAATGGGGCCTAACTGAACTAACTGGAGCAGCCAAAGAGAGGGGAGCTCTGGAGAAAAGAAAACAGCAGAACAACCTCAGATGTTGTGCCTCGATCCTCCGAGACTCTAACTGCACCCACACAAACACTGGGAAGATTCCAGTGACCTACGCAAAGATAAAAGAACAACATTTGCATTTAGGTTGCCACTCAACTAAATTATTCATAAGAACAAGCAACAAATCATCAGAGAAACTTAAAAGAATCCAGAATTTTCAAATGTTCCCAATGCCCAAGATAAAGTTGGACTTTAAACATGAGGAAAGAAGCATAGAATACATCATCAAGAAGAAAGATGCAGTCTACATTGACTGGTCCCAAGGTGGGAAGCTGGGATGTTAGGACAGACTATCAGACATGGGTCTGAAGTGGTTACTGAAGAAAGGAAGGATGCATACTGTAGAGGAAAAAGCTTCATAGCTAAGACAGGAAATCAGGAGTATGAAATGGAACAAAGTGGAAATTAAAATATTTTTTTAAAGTAGCATCAAAAGCCAATGTGTGAGTGAGCCAATAGCAGAGCAGAGAGGAAGAGAGTCATTAAATGGGAAGGAAGAACAACAGAGTTATAGCCAAAGATGAGACGAATAGAGGAAAAATCTAATGAGTGTCTGCTGCAGGGTTTGCTTCTTTCCTCTGGGGAGATTAGAACTATGCCAACCCCAAACTTCCCAAGCCCCCAACAACAGAACACCACCATCTACTCTGGGGTACCAATGAGTTTATCAGGCTTACTCCCAGGGCACGGATGAAAGGTGACTGACAGGAGGTGACCCGGAAACAGCAGCACTGGAAAGTTTGCACCCAGCGTAAACGATGACTCCCTTGTGTCTGTGCAGGTGGAGCGTTCTTCTCCTATCTTCCCCAGCCTATAAACTCTATCAATCCCTGAGAGGATAAGGGCAGTACAACTCATGCAGAACTTCATACAACTGGTTGGGAGAAAGGGCTGGACAATCAGATGAGGGTCCCACAGTCTCCCACCTCTCCATACAGAGAAGAATGTCAACAGTCCACAGGCCAGACTGTGATGTGCTCTTGCAAGCAGGCACAGAAGGTCTCCTGAAGACAGCAACAATTCGTCCTCGAAGATTGAATCTTACAAGAGGTCCAGAGTTCCTCAGAGCCACACAGACTCTATAGGGCCACAGAGACCCTATAGAGCCACAGAGACCCTATAGAGCCACACAGACCCTATAGAGCCACACAGACCCTATAGAGCCACACAGACCCTATAGAGCCACACAGACCCTGTAGAGCCACAGAGACCCTATAGAGCCACACAGACTCTATAGAGCCACAGAGACCCTATAGAGCCACACAGACCCTATAGAGCCACACAGACCCTATAGAGCCACACAGACCCTATAGAGCCACACAGATACTTGTCACTCTGACAAGCAAAGAATGAGACAAGAGAAAACGACATTGAAGAGACAGCAGCTACAAAGTTTTCATATATGATGCATTTAAAGATGACCTCTGAACTACTAGCAGGGTAAATGTAAACAAAATCATACTTGGCCACATGACAGTGATGCAGTCTTGAACAAGAACTCAAACAAGTTTCATGTCTCACTAGGAAAAAAGACAAACAAACAATAATAAATAAATAAACAAAAACTGATACCTGAATGCAGTAGAACACTATTCTTCAAGTGTCGAAAGAAAGTCAACTTCCTATTAGATCAAATTCTGCACCCAGAAAACAATGGATGGTATGATTCTTTTAAACCCCATATTTATATGATGAAGATATTTTGAAGCAAACCATTTTTTCTCACTTCTAAGTACATTTGTAAATACATGTGCAGGGATTTATTAGCATTATTGTAATATCAGTTTACCTTGGTTAATAAATGTGCTCTTCTCTCTGGAAAAATTCATATGTACATATATGTATGTATCCAAAGGCATACATATACAAGAATAAAAATACAGGCTCACATTATTCCACAAAACACCATCTGATTGATTCAAACTAGTTTCCATTAATAGATGGTTTTATCATTTAATATCAAGGGAAATTGACACATACACGAGCCAACAGATATCATTTTTCCTACCCTCCAACCCCATTTCAGGGAAATAAGCACTAAAAGGGGAATGTAAATAACCTGGTAAATTTTCCAAAACTGTCTTTTCAAAGATGACAGGAAGAGAGCAGCAGACAGAAGGATGCCACTGCAGAAACCTTCAGGGATTGTGTAACCGGCTTGGACACCTGGAAGCTGTGGAAGACCCTACATTAAACTCGGACACAGAGGTGAACCAATTTCATGGTGCGCTGGTGTAACTGAGTGTCTATGAGCGAGCTTGCCTGGCTGACTCCATGGCTTGCAGAGAGGGAGAATTGATCAACCCTTGCTTTGATGCTAATATAAGACTGACAGCACAAAGGAGCTGGTTCCTTCTTCAGGAAAGCTGCCAGGCAAATCCAACTTTCTGACATTGCCAAAAGACATTATCCTCTACAACACTCACACCCGAGAACCATACAAACTGTGAATGTTCCACCATAGATGGATATCAGCCTTTCTCCCCCTTCTCAAGGATCAGGGAGAATCCTGAAAGATAAGGCAGAATGAATTAAAATCCAGAGGATGTGGAGATGAATTCTGAGAAATGCTGTCCTCTGAATATGATATGGATTTCGCAGGCACAAATTCAGAGCAGCTACATAAGACCTGTAAAAAATAAACCCAGGTAAATTTCAAGCATACTTGGAGGAAGGAATCCTTAGCTCACCTCTAGTGGAGGAGTCTTAACAGCTTATAGCTGTTGTGGTGGTAATTACATTTTCCTAAGGGGTGTGGCTTCTAGTTGGTTGCTCATGTCGCTGTGGTTGGTCTGACATTTATACCCAGACAAGCAGCACTTATTGGACCCAGTAGGTTATATAAAATAAAAAGAATTAGGGGAGAGTCCAACAGGAAGTTGAGAGGGAAGGGAGTTAGTTGGAGGAAGAGGGTGAGTAGGGTCAAGATACATTGTATCCATGTATGAAGTTATTATTTATTCATTCTTCTCTCATAAATTACATCCCAAGCACAGTCCCCTCCATCCTTTCCTCCCACAGTCCCTCCCCCATCTTCCTTTTCCCCCAGACCCACTGCTCTTCCATTCCCCTTCAGGCTGCCCCCAAAATATGAACCAATCATTGCATGTTGATTGAGTTGTAATAAGACCAGGCACATCCCCTCACTTTAAGGCTAGAAGAGGAAACCCAGTAGGAGGAAAAGAGTTCCTAAAGCAGGCAATAATAAATTTAACATATATTTTAAAAGAAAAGTGCTGTCAAGTTCCATAGAAAACCACTCAAATGATCATCATGTGGGGCTAGAGAGCTAATTCAGTGGGTTAAGTACTTGCTGCACAAGTTCATATCCCCAGCACCCAAATGAGAACCCAAGAGTAGCTGTGCATGTCTGCATTCCAAGTTTTGGAGAAGGGGCTTGGGGTTTCAGATGGGAAGACAACCTAGCCAATCAGAGCTACAGGTGCAATGAGATGGCGATTCCATGAAGAGAAACGCAATCAAGATGGAAAGCAAGAAATGAAAACATTTCCAGTTGACTTCTGACTTCTACATATGTATCCAATGTGTGTGTGTGTGTGTGTGTGTGTGATATTTTTATATTTAATGTTATATATATCATTAATACCTCATATTTAAGTAAGTTTATGAATTTTTTTGGGCTATAGTCATAGCTTTTGCGAGCTTCAAGCAGCCTAGGGCCTCAGGTTGGACAAGCCTGTGAGTAAATATCTCCATGGGACTCTCTCCCACTGGCTGTGTGACTCTACTTCCTGTGTATGTGTCTTAGTTAGGATTTGTATTGATGTGAAGAGACACCATGACCATAGCAACTCCTATAAAATAACTAGGGCTGGCTTACAGCTCGGAGGTTTAGTTCATTGTCATCACGATGAGAAACATGGCAGTACACATGCAGACATGGTGCTGGAGAAGGAGGTGATCCAGATAGATAGATAGATAGATAGATAGATAGATAGATAGATAGATAGATAGATAGATAGATGGGGGGTGGAGGAGACTGAGCCTGGCTTGAGCATTTGAAACCAAAGCTCATCCTCAATTATATACTTCTTTCAACAAGGCCACACCTCCTAACAGTGCCACTCCCTATGATCCTATGGGGCATTTTCACTTAGGTCACCACAGCAGGGGACAGTGTGGTCCCCCAGAACTGCAGCTGCACAGCCTTCAGTTCTTATTTCCCATTATCTATAAAACTTCAGTCTTGCTGCCTTCATTCAAGCTGGAGAGCCCTTGTAAGTTTCCAGGAGTTAATAACTCAAGGGATGCTGTGGCATGCATCAGACCATGGGTGACGTCACCCTGTTAGTCCAGATTCGGCTACTAGCACATCATCCCTGGCTGCTGATGGGTACTCACTGAGTCCCAGGCACTGCTCAGTACTACACCCCAGTTCAAGAATGACTCTATGACCCCATGAAAAATACTTATCTACCATCCCATATGGTCTTACTTCTGTACTTTATCTTTCTAGAGTAGTGACTATTGTCTACAGTGGAGGACAATGTGGTGGTTTCCCCCCCATAACTCTCAGCAGATGGTCAATTATCTCACTCTTAGGAGCATGTAAGATACAACAAAGACCTTTTGTTTCTCAGTCCTGAGCCCTTGGTAATTGAGAGTAAAGTTACTGACAACGTGTCTCAGCATAACTGAACTCCACCAGTGAATAGTCACCTACAAGACTAGGTGCCCTCCAGGACTGTCTGCACTTAGCAGGAGACAGCTGAGTCAGGAAAGTGCTTGCAACTATGAAGACCTGAGTTCAAGGTAGACATCCACAGAGCCCCGAGCAGCAGTTCTCAATCTGTGGATCGTGACCCCTTTAACAAACCTCTGACTCCAAAAACGTCTACATTACAATTTATAGCAGTAGCAAAATTGCAGTTATGAAGTAGCAATGAAAATAATTTTATGGTTGGGGGGGTCACCATCACTCTGGGAACTGTATTAAATGGTCCCATTATTAGGAAGGTTGAGAACCACTGTCCCTGAGGTTCAGCCATCCAAGCCTACTTGAAGAATTTCAGGCCAGTGAGAGAGCCCATCTCAAAGACTAAACAGGGATGGCAGCAGAGAAAGAACACCCAGAGTCATTCTCTGGTTTCCTTGTGCACAATCACATGCATGCACCAGCACACATAGGAACACACACAAGTGTCTGCACAAGAACGAATTCTAACAAGTTGACCAGTTTAAGGAGGTTTACTTCTATCAGTGAAAGAATGATGTCAGATCAATGGAGTCCATCATTTCCTAAGGTAACTGCATAGGAGGTGCAGTGGGAGCAACTTCTTCCAAATTTCTAATTAAGTAAGCTTATATTATTGAATTTTATTTTATTAAGAAACTTTGTAACCTAAATCACATAGAGTCCAAACAGCCAAGACCCTCTACTGACTTGTTCTTAATCATGAAGGGCACCAGCCCTCCATTACCCTCGTTTGTACCATTGAAATCTCCCCGTAAAACACGTTCATAACAATCAGCACCCTACCTACATGGGCTCTTCTCTAAGAACAGGACTTACCATCTTTCTCTTTAGCTAGCATCACCCCAGCTTTGGCAATGGAAAGTCACCTCAGACTTGAGGTCATGAAAGGTAAGTTATGTCACCTAAATTCTTACTTAGCAGCTCAGTCCTCTGGCTATAGTTTTACAACAGAAATGATGGATTGATCATGACTTATTCCTGAGTTAATGGGGTTGATGGATTGAACACTGTGCAGATACACCACAAATGAATGGGCCAATCCTTGACTTGTGACTAAGGGGTTCTCTATCTAGCACCTTCTAAGTGCTGGTGATGTGTGTCCCAGCACTTCCCGGAAGATTTTATTGGTGTCGATAACCCGCAGCCCAATCCTGCCAAAAAGGCACCTTGCCAGTGAAACCAAAGGCTTTCTTTCCTTTTTTCTCTTAAGAAATTATTGAATGATCTTCTGAACCACACAGATGTTTCTCCTATATAATCACCAACGTGTGAAACTTTATTATTTTTTAATTTAAAATCTTATAATGTCAGCCATTATGGATTTAAAAGACATTTCCTCTGGATATTAAGTAAGGTAAATGTGGATCATAGTTCATAAGAACAAAGGTCAGTCACATGACCTGCTGATTAAAATGTTTCAGCCAGATCTGATAAGGGGAAAATGATAATCTGAAATAAAAGTGTACTTCAGCCCACAGAGACAGGTGACTCTAAACGGACAGGTGAGGAACCTGTATGGGGAACCTGCATGGGACTGAACTAGGCCCTCTGAATGTAGGCAAAGGGTGTGTGGCTTGGGAATTTGGTGAGGCCCTTGCAGTGGGACCAGGATTTTTTTCCACCAGTGTATGGACTAGCCTTTTGGAGCTTATTTCCTTTGGAGGGATACTTTGCTCAGCCTTGATGAATGGGGGAGGGCTTGGTCCTGCCTACCTTGTTGACTCCCCAATGGGAGACTTTACCCTTTCTGAGGAGTGGATGGAGGTGGGGTGTGAAAGATGGGGATGGGGAGTAGCAGGAGAAGGGGAGGGAAGAAAATAAACTTTCAAATAAATAAATAAATAAGTATACTATGGTCACAGCTCCCTTTACATCAGTGTGGCTGGCAGACCATGGCTTCCCTCAGTCACCAAATGAGCCCAATGTCACTATCAACCCCACACTCCAAAATCCACCAAGAAGATCCTAATGGCAAAGTTTTTCTGACATAATACCAATAGCCACACGCCTGAAATGTGTATGCAAGTTTAGACATAGTAAACACAAGGTAAAAGCTAAGAGCATTGATTCAGTCAGTCTGCATACCATACACTCCAAATGCTTGCCTTTAGCTTTAAAAACTACCGTAAGCACTTTGAAACATTTGTCAAGTATTGGTGTTTGCTCTCCCGGGTGGGTATCCAGGTAAGCAATTTGCTCAAAACTGCTCACAAGGCAACCACAGGTGATTGTGAAAGATAACAGGAAGCCTGGATGGGAAGAGAAGACTGCAGGTGGAGATGGGCTCTGGGAGAATCTGGATCTGCACCTTGAGTGTGGGGAGTAGACATTTCCAAGGATTGACCCTACATGCTAGCTTCTGGAGGCTTTTGCTAGGGTTCTCCTAGGTGACTCCTTTCTCTAAACCGCAAAAATTTCCTAGGAATTACTGCAGGCATACACTGGTCCATTAAAGTTAACATAGCACGTGTCCGTGGCACCAACAAGAGCGCAAGTCTCTCTGGGAGCTCCAGCCTGGAAGAGCTGATTCAGGGGTTCTACCTCCTGCAGACCTATCCTGGAAAACTTAATAGAGGCAAACAGCTGTATTCACTGGACCTAGACTAGGACAGTATCTCCAAGCTTGGAGTATTCACATACAACGGAGCCCTTCTAGCTGGCTAGCTCTCTGGTCTGTTAAATATCATAACATCCTCAAGAATCTGTGCATTCATCTACTGTCCCCACTGAAAGACACACCAGAGCTGAGAAGGGACGCATGGCAGCTGCTAATGCATGCAAATCACCATCCACTCTTTAGACCTGCACAACAGTCCCCTCCCCTTTGTCGGGTCGGAGAGGGGGGTGCCTCTTACCTTATGGCCTTTCCCCGGGGGACACCTGACGTTGTTGGAGGCTCCTGCTGTTTGATTCATGTCCTCTAGAAGTTGGGGATCTGAGATCCTCTACCTTGCAAACTTCGTGGGCGCGTGAAGGCTAGCAATGCAGATGCGCGCCTTAGGGGGAAGGTGCGCGGGATGTCCTCTCTTTCCAGTCGAGGACGTGTACTCCAGGCTTTTGAGAGCCCCCTCGCCCGGGGCCGTGAGATCCGCAGCCCAGAACCCTCAGAGCAGCTGCCCGCACCCTGGAAGGAGCCCTGGCCGGCGCCAGGAGCTCTAAGGGCGTTCTGCCCAGGGCTGCCTTGCTGGGAAACAATCCAGGTTTCTCCAAACCAGAAGCGGGAGCAACTCCAAGAAGACTTGAGGAGGGGCAAGAAGCTGGGTGGGGAGTGCGAGAGGTCCACGCCGCCCTGCCCTGCTTCTGAGGCGGGGAATCCAAGACAGCCTTGCTCACTCACACACCACTCGCCAAGTCACAGGGCCAGGACCCCAGGGGCTGGTGTTGAGCTCCAGCGGGGTCTCTGCAAAGCCCTCCAGACCCACAGCAGTCCCGGCTACAAGCACTGCTGGTGCGGATCCCGGCACGCCCCTCCGCGAGGGCTTAATTAAGAAAAAGCAACTCTGAGGTGCCGGGCTCCCCTGCTGCTCTTGCTCCTTGCTCCAGGCGCCAAGCCCGGGGATGGTCGAGAGGTGGCATGCGAGGTTCTACCAGGAGCCACTGCACTGGCAAAGGCGAGAAAGTGGAGGGGGCGGAGGAGGAGCAGGGCTGACATGCGGGGATCCTTGGCAAGGTTCCTAAAAACCACAGCTAAGGGATACAGGATGCTTTCCACCCTGCATGCCTGTGCTCAGAAAGCAGGTGGGCTTCCTTTGCCCTGTAAACACTTCTCTGGGGTGGTAACTGAGGAGGGCACACTACTGCTTTCTGCAGGCTAAGTGTTTGCAGTTGGCAGCCCCTTCTTCCCCATTTACTTTATTATCTTATTATTACGTTTTTTAGCACTGGTGTACTCCTGGTTTAATTAGGCAGCGTTTGGACACAGGTGGGAGTAATCCCCGCCCTTGAGAATGCAGGCACACAAACTAAGAAGGCACGGAAGCTTCATGAGACTGCATTGCAACATCTTAGAACCTGCACTGTGGGCAAGAGCACACTTGAGTACAGCTGTATTAATGAATAAGATGCTGTTTTTTTCCCCCCCCTAGTTTTTTTTTTTTTTCATGCCTGGTTAGTTGGATTTGAATATATTTGGGTGGAATACCAAGGCAAAGATTTCAGCTTCCATTTCTGAACCCCAAATCCTTACTTAATAGAATGGTGCATATAGTGTGCAGGAAGACACTGGGCTCAGAAGAGAGCAGGAGTACCCTCAGCCTTTAGGTACTTTGGTTTGATCCAAGCCCACTCCTTAGGAGACCTTGCTAACAGTAAAAGGGGGGCATGTTTTATTAAAGCTCCAGTTAGTCTGCTCATATTAATTCTCACTTCCCCTGCACCCCCGGAACCCCTTGCCATGTTTCCCTCCCAAGTTCATGTACTATTTTCATAGCTCACTGAGTACATGATGAAATTGTCTTTGTGTCATCCATAACATAAGTAATTCCAGTAAAGCCCTTGGTTTACCAAATTTGGGGGGGGGCACCTCAGTTAATTGTTGAAATTATTTTTGCTATTTATCAATTTTGCCTAGTTCCATCCTAAATGATCCTTTCTAGTTGTCTGTCTTCATATTCAAAAGCTGCTGTCAGGCACTGACTACAGTGGGCTAAGCTTGGTTGGGGGAGCAGATACTGGTTTGAATATGCTTTGCCACTTTCTTTTGGGAATCTTTGAGCAAATTTTCTCATCGATTCCTGAATCTCTGAAGTAGGTTTCACAGCTGCTGCTTTCTAAGGAAGATGGCCAAATCTGAGAATTAGTGATGCAGGGAAGGTCTTTGGCAACGCAGCAGGGGTCCATCAGGGCAGACACTGGCACTGGCCCCTGGCCAGATCACTGGCAACATTTCGCCATAGTTAATAGGTTTCCTTCAGTCCATTCTTTCTGGTTCTTATCTATTTCTGTATACTAACTTGTGGGGCCACATGTGATTATCAGTACCTCCCTCTCACTCACACACTCTGGACTGCAAACTTAATTTCTATAGGAGGACAGAGCCTGGGGAAGAATCAGGCAGGCAGCTAGTAGTGGCTTGAGCCTCCCTATGTACTCCAGCCTGGGTTCTCTTGCTCTTAGGAAGCATGCTTTATCTACCAAGGTTGGAGGTTTGCAAAAGAAAAGGCTAGGAAGCTATCAGACTTGTCTAGTGACTTTCTTTTAGTTTCTTAAAGGTGTGTTGGGATTTCATATAACAATTAACATTTCAGGAAAACAGAATTCATTCTTATCCCATGGTGCAGACAAATTGATTCTTAAGTTTCTGCAAAGTGGATTTGGGGCTAAGCCATTTTTGCTATTCTTTCCTATTCTTTCCTGCTCTTTCTCTTGTGGTATAATGTGCATAGAGTAAAGTAACCATCTGTTTTAACAGTTACACATCTTTGCAAGGCCAATGCTCCAATAAAAATCAGCACACCCATCCCCCACACAGGGGTGCAGCTTAGCTCTTCTCCATCATCTCCCCAGTACATAACTGTTTTCATTTTGTTACTATAGATGTTCTCACTTGTTCTAGGATCTTCTGTAAATGAGTCTACATTGTGAACTCCCTCACAGAATGACGTGTTCCTGAGATCCAGCACATTATTGCATGTGTCACTAGTTGATTATTTTCACTACTGCGTAATATTCTATTGTACTTTTACGCACTGAGCCATCTTGCTGGCCCCAGAATTGGGTTTAGTCTCCAAATACTTGGGGGATTGTGCAGCCACTGTTCCGTTTCTAGGTTTATTCAATTTCCCTGTGATCGGAGAAAATCTTCCGTATGAGTTCTGGTCTCTCACCATTGCTCACTCATTTTATGACCTGTAGTGTAATCTACCTTGGTGCATGTCTTAAGGGAATTTGAGAGATGTGTGTAAGATTCTTTTGTATATGGTATTCTAGACCTGTCAAAACATCAAGTTGATTGATAGTCTTTCAGATCAACTGTATCATTACTGATTTTCTGCCTGTCTGAAAGCCTGCACTAGTGAATTTGATTCTCTCTTTAGTTCTGCCAGATTTTCCATCATTCTGGAAGTTTGTTGTAAGATGAACAAATACTTAGACCAATTGGAAAACTGGAAAACTGACCTCTTTACTATTATGTATAAACCTGCCTTTCTTTATACATTTTCTTGCTTTGCTCAACTTTAACACAGCCCTGTGATTTTTTTTTTTTTAAAAAAAATCACTGTTAGCATGGGTTATATATATCCTTATGTCTTTATCTTTGACCCCTCTGCATTTATAATGAGTTTATTTTCATTTAATTATTTCAAGGTTTCATACATATGAGGCCAGAGAGATGGCTCAGGGGTTAAGAACAGTAGCTTATCTTCCAGAAAATTTAGCTTCAATTATGTCCATATAGCAGCTCACAACCTCTGGAACTCCAAGTCCAGGAATCCAGTGGTCTCTTCTGGCAATACACTTGTGCAAATAAAATAAAAGTTTAAAGTTTCTTACATATATATATAATTTTTCTTACACATATATTTTATTATTACACACACACACGATGAATTTCAGTTTTTTTTATCCACATGACCTTCCCTCACCATCTCATAACCCTCTTTCTTCTACAGAAACCCTTCTTCTCCCTCAGGAGCCCCTTCCACTCTGCTGTCTTTTTTGTGTGTATCCCATTAAGTTTAATCAGCATTTCTTGTACAAGCAGGGGTGGGGTGTTATTTCCTGGAAAATATACTACTTATGCATGGTTATACCACTGGGGAAACCCTTCTCCCTACCCCAGTAGCCCCTCAGGGAGGGTGGTTTCATAAACTCTTCTGATATCCAGGCATGTAAATAATTCATTTACTGCAGAACATGTGCAGTTGGGGTTTTCCCATTATGATAACTTCTGTCTTTTAATTGTCTTTAAGGCATTTACACTGCAAATGGTCATGGATATGCTGGATTAGTATCTACCTGGCTTTTGTTTTGTTTTGTTTTTAGCTGATTTTACAAATTTGCTCTCTGTTTTACATGGTTTCTATCTTCTTTAGTTTTAATTGAACATTTTATGTGATTCCATTTTTCCTCTATCTCACTACATAACCACACTTGTTTTGCAATTGTTTTAAAGCCAGCCTTGGAAAGTCCAGCGTTCACAGTAAGTGTCCCCCGCGCCCTGGGAACAACAGAACTCCATTGTTATCACCTCATCTCTAACACCAGAGTATTTGCTCAGCGGATCAGTGCACCAACCTTCCCATGCTGAACTACTGACCTACAGGAAAACTAAGAACAGAGAAAGCTTGTGTAACTTTCCTTCCTTCCCGCACTCTCTCTGATTCCCTCAATCTCAAGTGGCCCCTGTGCGCGGGGTCTGTGTGTGGCTGATTCCCAGAGCCTTCACTGTGTTGGTCTGTTTTTCAAGCTTGTGCTTTTACATCCCCACGTTTTGACTCCTTTCTGTCCCTGTCCTCTTGTGCCTTGGTTTCTGGTGAGGAACTGGATGTCATCGTCAGCCTTGCTCCTTCCTGTGTGGCAAATTTAACTTAATTTACACCATTAAAAAAAAAACTGATGTATAGTTGTTGTACACAGTACCACATTTAATGGGGACATTTCTTCATAACTACATAATGAAATTTGATCATCCCCATCCCCCACTATCCCTCATCTCTCCTCTCCCCCCATTAATTTCCTTTCCTCTGGACAGTTTCGCTTCTACTTTTGTGTTTTATATATATACATATGTATGTATGTATGTATGTATGTATGTATGTATATATATATATATGTGACTTAATGTGCATATTCAAAATCTACTGTGTGCAAGTGAGAAATAACAGGCAATATTTGCCTGAGTCTTGACCTAATTTTCCAACAAACATGACTTTTTTTTTCTTTGTAGCTGGAAAAAAATACCACCTCCTGTCCTGTCCTGCTCTTCCCCCTCCCAGCTCCGTCTCCCTCTCCCTCTCCCTCCCTCCTTACCTCCCTCCCTCTCCCTCTCCCTCTCCCTCTCCCTCTCCCTCTCCCTCTCCCTCTCCCTCTCCCTCTCCCTCTCCCTCTCCCTCTCCCTCTCCCTCTCCCTCTCCCTCTCCCTCTCCCTCTCCCTCTCCCTCTCCCTCTCCCTCTCCCTCTCCCTCTGTGTCTGTGTGTTTCCAATAACTTCTTTTGGGTTTTTCTCCTCCTGCAGTTCGGAAGTAGCATGCCTCTTCTGTTTGGCTGATATTCTTTGTACTTTCTGGGTTGTGGTTTTGTGTCAGGTATTGATTTTGAAAGCTTCTATGTTATCATTACTGTATATATTTCTTCTTCACTTGGGCTTCCCTTCTGGAATTCTAAATACACGTGTTTATACCTTTGAGTCTCCGCCGTCTTATCCTGAAGCCCCTGGTGACTTTCTCAGGCTTGCCATCCCTAAGATGAGCCTGCTATAGCCATCCTTCATTTCGCTTAGTGATTGTTTTCAATTAAAAATTTCCATACAATATATTTTAATCATGTTTCCCTCTTACCCAATTCCTATCAGATAGTCCCTATCTTTCTCACACCCAACGTCATTTTTTCTCTCTCTCTCTCCCTCTCATCCCTCTTTCAGAAACAAAAACAAATCACAAAAATGAAAGTCAAAGCAAACAACAACAGAAAAAAAAGATTCATACTTCCTTTGTGTTCTGAGAACATTCCCCTCTCCCCGTACTTCCCGTCTACTATGTAGCATCTACCACATCCATTGAACTTCTAACATGAAGTTATTCTGATATCTCAAATTGTTGTCACACCTGAATCTACTCTGATGCTTACTGTGTATCTTCTGTTTTCCTCATCATTTTTCACACCTTAACATTCCAAGGAAGGGGCCAAAAGAGATTTATCTGTTGGTAATGGTACTGGCTGGTCTTGCATAGGACCTAGGTTCAATTCCCAGTGCCCACAAAATGGCTCACAACCATCTGTAACTCCAGTTTCAGGGAATCAAATGTCCTTTTCTGACTCCCATGGCTATTGCATGCATATTTTGCACATGCATACATGCATGTAAAATACTTATTTACATAAAATAAAATAAGTAAGTCTAAAGTATTTTAACACACACTTCCTTAGATGCGATGTGGTAAAGTATGTATGTATGTATGTATGGTATATGGTATGTGTACATATAAGACATGGTAAAAGAATGGTGAATATACTTTAGTGTGGAGGTTTTCTTTGCTGTTAATCTGATGGCGCATCAGGCTGGATCAAATGCTCACATCTGTAGGTATTAGGGTCTTAAAAGTCCCGGTAACCCTATTTGGTTTCTCAGGTTGGCTTCACACTTCCTACACACTCCTTAGAGCCGAGAAGACCATTATTGGATCGCCCCAGTATGAGTTTCAGAACTGGGTATATATATCAGGTGTGGCATAGGGGAAACATCTGATCATTCTATAACTATATCTCAACATTCAAGCAGCCAGTGATCTTCACTGATCTTGGTTTTAATTCCCACTTTGGAGAAGTAAGAACAGTTTTGGAATCTGGAATAGGGAGTGTTACCCTCTCAAGGAAGGATGAATGTCTGGTCCAACTTTTATCACCTGAAGAATCAGTATCTGATTTCAAGAATGTTCTTGATGTCTATCATAATGACTTTCCCCCTTTGCTTTCTTTTTAAAATTTATTTTTTGTGTATGATGCATGTATTTGTCCATAGGGCTATGGGATCCATTCACCTGCCAGAGGTCAACACTGGGTGTCTTCTTTTATCATCTACCTTTTATTTGGAAACAGGGTTTCTCACTGACCCTGGAAGTAGCTGCTGGTGAGGTTCAGGGATCTGTCTATCTCTGTCTTGCCACCCTCAGTGACAGGACTATTGATGTGTCATTATGGCCAGCTTCTGTGCGGATGCTTCGGGTTAAGAACTCACATCCTTGAGCTTGTCATAGGTCTCTGCTCACCAAGCCTCTCCCCAGACTTCTTGTCTTCTAGAACCATAAACAACACTTCCCTAGCTCTTCTCCGGGAGCACTTTGTGTCTCAAGAAAATCCCCAAGGCTGTGAATCCACCTAAGACATCAAACTGTGACACCCTCTGGCAAATCCTGGTGACAGCTTTACAGAACTCAAGCAGTTTGTCTCCAAAGGCTTCTGCTCCACCTAAGCAGAGCTAGGCTGTGACGTCAGAGAGGATCCTGGTTTTGCCCTGAAAACTCAACTCTCATCTGGACCTGAGAAACTCACTGACTTTTCAGGTTTTTCTTGCTATTGCGGACATGATGGTTATTCTGTCATCATAACGGAGCAAAAGCCATGTCTCATGGTATACTTCTGGGACCTCAAGGGCACCTGGGTTTTGGTTGTTTCTGCTATTATTTGATTTATATCTTTTCTAGCATGCTGTTCTATAAGTTGCAAGGACAATGCAAATAATTTCTTCTACTGGCAAAGAAGTCTTCTTCCTTGTAGCCAGCTCCACTCAGTGCATTGCCTGTTTTAGCAAAGTAGCAGGTGACACTGTCCCCAAGTTCTTACTGTCACATGATGAACAGCTCAGTTACTGTGGGGTCATGGAACCATTTCAGAAGCATCCTACTACTCTGCCATTTGTATGCTTAGTTAATTAATATAAGAGTTATAAAATTCAGTGTTTTGTGGCCAGCTTTACTGATAAATTGTGTTGGGGGGAAGTAAAACTTGGAGCTGTGGATAGAGTGGTATTCACTTGTGGTTTCTTTTCAGGCATGGGCAAGCAACACCCCACAGTAGATCACATTCTGTCTGGCTTAAGAGACAGAGCCAGGAGAAAGGAGAAGCTTCCTCTTTCTTTCATTTGCCCCTGCCTGCTCTCTTCACAGTTCCTTCCAGAAGCTCCCATCCTTGAACAACACAGTACTTTTCTACAGTATAGCTGCCATCCCTCCAGTCACTCTAGGCTTTTCGATGGCTCTATCAGTTTCTTGTCTGTTCTTGAAATAAAGCAGCATGATCAAGGCAACTTACAGATGAAAATGTTTATTGTGGCTTATGGTTTCAAAGAATTAGAGGTTATAATGATGGAGACAGCTTAACAGCAGGCAGCAGACATGCTGGCTGAAATCGGAAGGTGAAAGCTGAGAGCTCACATGGTGAACTACAAACAGGGCCCAGCGAGACAGAGCTAGAAGTGGTTCAAAGCTTTAAACTATGAACAAGCCCACCTTGGCCTGGAAGTGATGGACTTCTTCCAGCAATGCCAAATGTCCTAAGTCCATCCAACAACTCCATCAACAGGGGACCAAGTGCTCTAATGTCTGCAGCCTTATGAGGAGGACATTTCTCATTCAAACCAACAAAATGGTTCTTAAGTTAGGACGAATACAGAAAACTTCACAGCCACTGTCACAGAGGAATCTGCAGAGCTGGGCCCCGGTGTATTGCCTATGCTTACTAACTTCCTCCCTGACAGAGACAGAGAAGTCAGTGCAGACAGCAACTCAGTCATCTAAGTGAAACAGCTTTGTGTTCTTTGCTTCATTCAGATTCCATTTTTTTTCTCATGCTTAAAACGTGCATAATTTATAGTTTATAAAACTTTAGTTAAGAATATAAAACATGTTTAGTGCTGAGTGTTCATTTTTCATGACGGAATGGTCACCTAAGCAGAACACTTCCAAGTCTACCAGCTTACTCCAGTGAACAAGCAATAAAGTCACCACTGTGCCATTGACATTGTGTTTGTCAGCCAACCCATTCTGTGGCAATTCCATGCTCTAATTTTTAAAATGTATTTATTTTTATTTTATGTGTATTGATGTTTTGCTTCCATGTAGGTCTGTGAATCCCATCCATGGCTGGTCCCCAACAGAGGCTAGAAACAGCCATCAGATCTTCTTGGATTAGAGTTAGTTATAGATTATTGTGAGCTGCCATGTAGGTGCTGAGAAGTGAATCTGGGTCCTCCACAAGAGTAGTTAGTGCTCCTAACCACTGAGCCATCTCTCCAGTCCCCCACCCCCATAGTAATATTTAAAGTGCACTCAACTCTTTCTCTCTCTGATTTGGTATGCTATCTTCCACAAAAGGCAGTTCAAGGTGCAGGACATGAAAAGCAAAGTTGCATGTGATATATTACATGTCTACTGATTAGATGTCTTCTCTATCAGAAAGATATTCTCGTCATTAAACCACTTGAAAGGCAGACTCACACCCAGCCCCGAGGCAGAAGAGATAACCAGGGGTGTGCTGTGGAACTAGAATGTGGGCCTCCTCTCCTTTATCTTCCTCACCTGGTAGAGGAGCAGCTGGAGTTTATTCCGGATCATTCTTTCTCATGGATCTGAAACAGGACAGAGACAAGTGCACTCACAGCAGTGACAGCTATCTTACCCTGGATTCTTACTATGTCCACAATTAATTATTGGAATGCGGTAATGTCTATTGAACATGAGGTGAGTGTTGATGGTCACTCCATGAGAAGGTAGTGTTGTACGGTTTACTCATCTTCATTACCCCAGCATCTTGGCCATCTCTGCAGTGTTGCTTAATCCAATAATGTCATGAGAAAATAACCAATGGCTTGACACAGTGTGGAATCATCCCTCTGGGGTCCCACGACTGAGGTGGGTGTGTTGATGGGTACAAACTAGTCTGAGCATGCCACCTTGACCTTCCTGCTGCCATTAAACCCTAGCTGAACAAACACACTGCTTCAAGTTACCTGTGCAGGAATCCGAGATTGCCTTTAGCAAACAGTCCCACCAATCAGAAGCTGTTTTAGCCACTCTCTTCCACAGAATCTTTGTCTTATCATTAGAAGATTCCCATCATGCACTCATCACCTGCCCCTAGAGCACATTCCACACCAGCTCCCTTAGCCCCTTCCAGCAATGCTGACTCTGCTCTTTTGTGAAGCTTAACACTCCTGGACCTTATTTCCTTAACTTTAGGGCCATTAAGCCTTCTCACTTGACAATCTAGCTAATTAACTTTGAAGTGATTTTCTCAATGTATGCCTTCAAGAGAGACTGGAGGTGGAGCTCAGGGGGAAAAAACCTGAGAAGCTTTTAGAATCTCGTGGTGGGTTGCAGGAGGAAGGGATGCAGTTCTTTGGATACAAAGGCAGAATTCTCTTGAGAACTCCCGGGCTTTGCTGATAATGGCAGCAATGAGGGATAGCTGACCTTGTGACATCTCTACTTGTTAATGTTCCACACATGGCAAACCCACCTGGGGTCTATCATAAGATTATTTAGAATAAACTGTTGGAATGGGGATTCCCAGGGAGTGCCAGGTGGACACCCATGTTTTCTTCTGTCTATTAATTTGCAGCAGACATTTTGGATGCTCTGTCCAAATCCTCATGTCAATAAGCCTCTTTTGCATTTGCCAGCCTGACTTTTCACCATTAAGTATGTTCAGTCAGGTGATAGATTAAGAGTTTTTCAGCATTCTTGATAGGTATGAGGCCAGCAGGTTGTGCCTGCCCCTGGGTAGCTGAGTTCATGTGCCTGACAGATAAATACCCCATCCTGAGCCTCAGATAAGGTCAATTTAAGGTACAATTAACCACTCATCTTTAGGGGTCTCTGTGTTCACTGGTAACTTGGTCAGCAAATGTCCTGATGTTGGTTGCTCTTGAGTGATAGGTCTCATGTGGTACAAGTGAGAAAGCTCTGGCAGGGTCCCCACCTCAACACATAAACTAGCTTCTGCCTATTTTTCTTAGGTTCTGGGTTAATCTTTCCTTCCTCCAAGTCTGTCATGAATAGTAGCAAGTGGCCTCATGTAGACCTACTCTGGAAGATGTTGGGCCTTGTGTATACCAAGGCATAGTGTGAATATTTCCTGAAGCTTTCTCAAATCTGCCATGCTCCTTCACTGGAGTCCAGGTTACTCTATGTGAGACCTCCCTTATTCTCTCACATAAAAATCCTCCCTATGCCAAACCCCATGTCATGGTCTGTTTTCTGAAGAGAGAATAGTGTTATATTGCAATTCCTGCTTGCCAGGGCAATTCTGACCAACCTCACTAGTCATAGGCACCATTTCTCAGTTTATTTCCATGGAGAACCCTGAAATAAGGCGTATTAGGTAGAACAAGCTAACAGTTACAGTTAGCTTGAACTTTACAAAATCTATAACAACCGATAATAAGTAGAAGGGGCCACAGATAATACAAAGTGCAGCACACTTTTATTTCATGCAGAAAATGAGAAGATCCTGCCTATCTCTCATTAGGATGCACAGGCAGGGATGGATTACTTCAAATAAACGTGTGACCTCAAATGCTATAGATTTATGAGCAACATTTGAAAAATAATCATTGCAAACAACACAAAATAATTTGACTTCTCAATTCAGAGTAGTATTTTTAAGCCAGTTAAACAAACAAACAAAAAACCTCGGCTATTAGACCTGTGGATGTATATATTCTTGGCACTGTGAGCCTTGAATCTGGAGTGTTTATGGGACAGATTTATTACTCTCATAAACACAACCATTTTCAAAGTACATTTATCAGTTTCTAGAAATACCACAAATAAAGGAATTTACATTTTATCAACCCAAATACGTACACACAAACATACATATATGTATATATGTCCCTGACAGATAAATGCCCTACCCTGAGCCCCAGATAAGGTAGGTATATATATATATATATCTTCAATTACTATATATTATTTTCAGATAGACTGTTAGTTCTTCACAAAATAATATGCATCATCTTGACACTAGCAGAGGTATAATATGTAAGGAAGACATATGTGTGGATTTACAATGTGCCCCAAAATCTCATAAGTTAAAGACTTGGACTCCCATTGATAGGATTATTATAGAAGAGCCGGAAAACTTTGAGTTAGTTGGACCTGGCCAGAGAAAACAGACCACATAGAATGTATTCCTGGGAGCCATGTCTTGCCCTGGGTCCTTCCTGTGTCTTCTCTCTGCTTCAAGTCTGACCCACCAAGCCAGTCCTCCATGATGTTCTGTATCACCAAGGCCAGAGAGAATGAACCAGTGACTGTAGACTTAAACTCTGTCACATCAGGAACCAAAATAAGCCTTTCCTTCCTGTCAGTTGTTTCTCAGGCATTGTCCACAGTGATAAAATCTGACTGACACAAAGCATTGTTACCAGAAGCAGGAGTGTTGTTGTGTCTTCTGGCTGTGCAGTAGACAGCCTCTGAAACTGCTTTCTAAAAAGAATTTGGAAAAATATGGGGAAACAGAATTCAGAAAGGTTGGAAGTCTTTAAAGCCACTTAATGGGAATTTCAGTGAGAGTTCATATGACCAGAATGCCTCTGAGCTGATCGTGCAAGCTCAATACCCCATGTTACTGTTTCTAAACTCTTTTAAGCTTCACATACCACAATCTAAACTCTGTCCTCTTACGATCTGAGTGTCTGAAACTATGCTGGTTGAATTCAGCAGAGGATTGCCAGTTGTTTCCTCATTGGGTTTTCCTCATCTGGCCCCTTTCTAAGTTTCTGATATAGGCAATCACTGTACTCTGCCAGCCCCATGTGAACTTTCGCTGCCCCAGACTCTCTATTTCAGGAAGTTTGCTTCTCAGTTTGGAACAGGAGCCTCCTTCTATTCTAGTGCTCACCCACTGTGCCTTCAGGTGCAATCTCAACCCCTCAGAGACACGATCCAGTATAGATAGTTCCATAGACTTCATGATTCTCATTCTCCAGGCTAAGTTATTGGTGGTTGACACACATATGACTCTTAAAAATTAGAGCTGGATCCGTTTACAATGGAAACTCTAGATTAACTCAATATAGCAACATGGTCTCTCTCTCGTTCTCTCTACCTCCACTCTTCCTTCATATATGCAGATACATAAAAACACAATTTCAGAAAAATTAAATGAATTTACACATTTTATAAATAAAAATAATAAAGTCATTAAGAGCCTTTAACAATTTGCTGATGTTAGTGGAACTGTCTGGACTTCAAATGATTAAGTTTCTGAATTGGTAGTATGATGTGTTGAGTAGTGTTATCTGTCAACTTGATGGAATTAAAATCACTTAGGAAATGACCCTTTGGGCATACCTATGGGAGTTATCTTGATTGCATTAACTAAGATGTCAGAACCTGCCCACTGTGGGTGGCACCATCCCCTGGCTGGGATCCTGAACTGTGTAAGTGGAGAAGGGAGCTGAGCAGCAGCAGATATCGGTTGCTCTCTGCTTCTTTACTGAGGATGTGACATAAGGGTCAAGCTCCTGCTGCCTAGACTTCCACACCATGATGGACTGTTCTAGAACTGAGCAGAAATAAATCCTTTCTCCCTCAAGGAGCTTTTGTTAGAATATTTAATTAGAAAAGCAAAAGAAGAAATTAAAATATTTCATAGAACCATATTCATTGGGCAACAATCTGGATGGTTCACTCTTGCTTTCTCCATGAAGAAGGATTTGGGTAAATAAATCAATTGTGTTAAAACACACACACACACACATACACACACACACACACACACACACACACACACACAACTTAACTACCTAAGAGAAACAGTTGTCTCTCAATATTACTTACCAATGTATTTAATTAACATTTAAATGTGCATTTAAATTAGCACCAGTGTGCATTCTCCATGCTATGTAAACATCCCACCATCCAGCTCCAGATCTCTGATTTAAGTTAGCTAAGACAAACTCTAGCTTTCTAATTATGATGACCTTTATTTATTTCAATAAATAAATAAAGGCTTCAGAAAATGTATTAAATCACTGTTTGCAATGTTGCAAAGTTAAAAATATATTCAAGTTCACTATTTTATATTGAATTTGCTATTTGAAAATTGCATGTGCATATTTCCGGTGAATGTTTATTACAGTCTCTCTCACTCTCATCATAGCCTGATTGACTTTCTGTTCTTCCTAACTCCCTTCTCCACAGTCATGCCCTTTGGGACTCTTCTGTGACTCAATGACTTTAACCATGGCTGTCTGCGACCACAGTGTTGTAGCTATCTATTGGGTTCAACAGCGGGTACACAACTTAGGATGTTGATTGGCTCCTTCCCAGAATCCATCAGTATCCCCTAGATAAGGAGTAGGGCCATATAGGTCCCTCTCAGATCTATAGTGGACTGTTAACAAGCTATGAACAGGTGAACTGGATGTTGTCACATGCTGCATACCTTCAGCATTATCTTCAAAAGACAGCAAGATAAATGTTGGCTTGGGCTGGGGGGAAGCTCCTAGGAGCAACAGTGACATTCCTTTTGCTTTGGGAAGCTAAGAAGAATGTTTCCAGTGTCCCAGCCCATCAGCCCTGTGTAAGTAAAGATATGAAGAAAGAATTCACAGGCTGTTTTGGTAAATCAAGTAGTTTGGTCTTACTATAGCAAATGGTTCTGCAGAGACAAAGCAGACTGAGCACTTGACTGTGAAGCTTCAATTTGCAAGAGGCAGGATCGGGCAAGTAGCTGGAAGCTCTTGACAGGAAAGGATGTGTCCTTTGGATTCTCTATACCCAGCTCACTCTTCATGTGTATCTTCAGATTCAGCACCATTTTGGATTTGTTCTGAGGGTTGAGATATGAGCCCTTAGGAGATAGTTGATGATATATTTCTGCCCTGGGTTTTCTAATATATACCATCCGGTGAATTCCACAGCTTTGGGTTAATGATGCTACTAGACATGGCTAGCAGGGGAAAACCAAGCACACAACCGTGAGAGATAAGGCAATGTGAACAGAGAAGGGCATGGTGACACCTGCCACTAGAGCCATCAGGTCTATTTCTGTGTATCACAAGGGACTTGCCATCATCACTTTGCTTGGTAAGGGTGGATCTTCATGTCCAATAACAATTGCCCATGATAATCTATAAACTATGCTTGAAAACTGGCTGAAATATTTGTCAAGAACTTTACCTTTAAAAATATGCAGGATTGGAAAGCTGGATCAGTGAGTGATAGTGTTTGCTCTAAGTTTGAAACCCAGTACACAGATACAAAGCTGGGGATGGCTGTATATATTTATAACCTCACAGTGTTGGGTGGAGACAGATAGATCCAGAGAGTTTCCTGGTCATCCAGCCTAATCAAAAGGGCAAGTTTTCAGTTCAGTGAGAAACCATTTTCCAAGACAATCATAGATGGTGGTAGAGGAAGACACCCAGTCTTACTCTGGCTTCTTCATGCTAACACACAAGGGTATGTACACCTATATCACTCATGTGCATGTTTGAAATGATGTGCATTTATTTTTAAATGCAGAAAGAACAAAATGTTGAGAATGAGTGTGAATTTACATCTTACTTATCTGGGCTGAAAGTAAAAGAAATGTTTCCTAGAAACTGAACTGTTAAAGTGTAAAAGTTAAGAGGGCACTAGACTAGTTTCTTTTAATTCTTTAAAACATGTATACATATATACAGATGTGTGTGGATGTGTATGTATATTGATTATATTTATCTCTACTCCCTGAAACTCTACCAATCATACTCCCCCCCCCAACCCTGCAATTGGGATAAAAGTATCAGACTTGCTTGGAGTGTATTACCACGCTGAGCTGACCCACCGAGGGACTTCTTGCCCATTTTTGGAGAGGGGATAGGGGGATGGGAGAGAGGGGAGTGAAGGCTGACTGGGAGGGATTAGAAGGAGGGAAGGGAGGGGGAGCAGGGGGATACATGGATAAAAAAGACTTTTATAAATTAAAAAATAAATAAAAAGAATCCACTAAGTCCAATTAGTACATTATCATTTTTCATATGCTCATGGATCCAGGGTCATATACTAGGACATGGGCAACTTACTAGTGGCTATGGCCCAAGGAAAGGTGACACCCCCACAGCAGCCTTCAATTGCTACAATCTAAAAGGCTCTCCATTAGGTTAAGAATTAAAAAAGCAATTTTGTATCATTATTACTCTGTTGAGTCCCAAAGAAACCTTACCATTCTTCTTTTGGTGACCTTATGCTCCATGTTTCCTGTTTGACTTCCTTCTCTATGTTTGCAGAAGCAATTTGTTGGTGAATACTGACAGGCCTGAGGAACTCCTTTGCAAAGTCTGAGTACCCATTTACTGCTCACCAAATTGCATGTTTATCACAGCCCCACCATTTCCCACATGCACACAGCAGCTGGCTATTCCCTAGTCTTGCCACTAACCGTCCAGGAAGCAACAGGCTTTGTGCATCCTCTTTATAGTGGTGTATAAAGAGAGGATGGGATTTTTTTTTTCTTTTTTTGTTGAGAATGACGTCCTAGATTGCTTCCTGTAGCTGTGATAAAGACCATTACTGAAAGAAGCAACCTGGAGAAGAAGGTTTTATTTCATCTGACAGTTTATACTCCATCTCTGAAAGTGTCCCTGCCAGATGAGGGATTGTGGAGGTGGACAGGTGAAACCATGAACTCCACTTTCAGCTGGTAGATAATTTAAAAGGGCAGGGAGGAACCTAGAGGGGCTTAGACCGAGCAGAGACTATGAAGAAACTGCTTTCTGGCTTATTCCCCCATGGCCTGCTCATTTCCTTTCTTATACAACCCAGAGCAACCTGCCCACACAGGCCAGGTCTTCCCATATCTATCATTACTCAATTAAATGTCCCCACAGACATGACTACAAGCAAATCTGATAGAGGTAATTCCTCAGCTGAGGCTCTCTCTTTCCAGATGACTCTAGTCTGTGTCAAGCTGACAAAAGGACAAACCAGCATAAATGGACTGTTAGAGATGGAAAAAGAAGAGAGAGGAACACTAATGGTATTGCGGAGTCTAAAAGTCATCATCAAAGACAATTATCTTCATATTTACATATTTTAAATTTTTGGATTGGGGGCATTTGTTAAATTCATTTCTTCCTTTCCTGTACATATGAACAGACTTTACACTCCAACTGTACATAAAAACTTTTCAATCAGTATTACAAGTGATCATGATTAATGACAAGTTATTGTAACTGCTGCCTAGTCAGTCTGTTCTAGTCCATATTCATTAAGCACATACCCACTGCGTACTGAGCATCCTAGATAATTACAGATACAGTTTTTCTAGATGGCCATGACCCTGGCAATCACAGGGTTCTCACAATGGTCCATCAGCCACACAAATAACAAGTAAGCAGACAGCTAAACCACAGTAATCACCAGTCACAATGCAGCATGATGGGAAACAAACACGGTACTTCCATCCTTGTTAATGAAGGAAAAGCCATGTGAGACCCCCATTTTAAAAGAGGTGTTTGCATAAATAATTAACTGGACACTCCAGAGAACCATGTATGCTGATTCAAACTATGAAAAGTTGGACACTATCAAAGGGCTGCCTGAGCAGTGATGGAAAGCTTGTAACAAACAGTGACATAGGTCTTCTGGTATTGGAGCCCTAAAACTTCATGATGTGAGTTCCTTTTCCAAAACTGCTTTCTGATTCAAAGGCAGAGCAGTGATGGATGACACACACAAATGGAGGGAGGCTGAGAGGTGTATCTAGTACTAAGTAAGATGTGGGTCTCTGTCCTCCTTAGGGTTCCTATTGCTTCAACGAAACACCACGACCATAAAGCAAGTTGAGGAGGAAAGGGTTTATTAGATTTACACTTCAGCATTGATGTTCATCACTGAAAGAAGTAAGAACAAGAACTCAAACAGGGAAGCATCCTGGAGCCCGGAGCTGATGCAGAGGCCATGGAGGGGTGCTTCTTACTGGTTTGCTTCCCATGGCTTGCTCAGCTTGCTTTCTTAAGAACCCAAGACTACCAGCCCAGGGATGGCACCATCTGCCATGGGCTGGGCCTTACCTCATTAATCACTAATGAGAAAATGCCTTACAGCTAGCTCTCAAGGAAGCATTATTTTAAAGCTGAGGCTCCTTCCTCTGATGACTCTATACCTTATATCAGTTGACAAACAAAACCACCCAGTACAGTCTCTTTGGAGGTTACGTATGCAAACAAAAGCAGATGTCAAACTTTAATTAGGGTGAAAGCTCCATCCTCCTGATCTCTAGGGAGACAAGGACAGCAGGGCAAAGCAGCTAAAACTCAAAGTGTCACTGTTTTGCATGCAAGGGGGAGGGGGCAGGGGGAGGGTGGCAAGCTCAGACAAGGGACTCTTCTTCCAGTTAAAAACTATTGTTGGGGCTGGAGAAATGGCTCAGAGCCTAAGAGCACTGGCTGCTTTCTGTTTGCTTGATTAGTTGATTTGTTGTTTTCCAGGACTAAGATTCAGTCCCTTGCACACACATGATAGCTCACAGACATGTGTAACGGCAGTTCCAATAGATCCAATGCCCTCTTCTGGCAGCTTCAGAAGGTACCAGGCACTGACATATGTGGCTTGATACTAGCAATAGAGGTGATAGCATGCTTGCCCTATATGGACTATGGGGACTGAGGTGTCTCTGGCCAGTTTGAATGTGGCAAGCATGGCTCTGTCCACCTTGACCTTCTCTCCCATTCCCTCTGTCTTGCTATAAACTATTATATTCCTACATTCCTAAGGTTTGCCACCAAGGTTTATTCCTTTATTCCTGCTCCCGAGACTGATACCAAGGTCCAGCTACCAAAGTATTAAAGTCCAACAATCAAAAGAATTCTTTAAACAATCCTTTAAAGAATAGGTTCACAACCAAAAATTGCTCCTGTGGCTGGGCCAGGAGGTGATGGTTCACATCTTTAATCTCAGCGCTCTGGAGGCAGTGGCAGGCAGTGAGTTGAGGCCAGCCTGATCTACAGAGCTAGTTCCCAAATTGCCAGGGATACACAGAGAAACTCTGTGTCGAAAAACAAAGCAAAGCAAAACAAACAAACAAACAAACAAACAAACAAACAAACAAACAAAAATGTACTTGCAAGGGCATTTGCTGCTGTTTTTCTGCCCAAGTCAGAAAGCAGCTACTTTAACTTTTCTTTCCTGCTTAATAAAAGATTTCTTAAATGGGTGTTTGGATATGATTTGTGCCTAATCTGGGTTACAAGAGGGAACCCCTGCTCTGTGGGAGTCTCTTTCAGAGATGAATAAGTCTAAAGTGACTGCTTGGCTCACATAGGGCCTGAGTTACCTGTATATGTATATGCAGGATCATTTGAACCTGGTTGGAGGCTGAATGCATGCACAGCCCACAAATCAGACAGAGAGGTGGAAATAGCCACTGTGTGTCATTGCCATGGGTCATTGATCTTTAGCCTTGTAGTCAGTGGTAGGCTGCTCAGAAGTTCTCATTACTTAGGGAAGGACCAGGGCTTGGGAATCCAGCATCCCCACCTCCCACTGAAATCATTGAGATGGAAAAGAGGATTCAAGGCAGACTAATCACTACTCCTACCTGTGCCCTGCACCCAGCAGGAAGATGAGCCTGACTCACAATATGCTACTTCTTGGTGGAAGGCCACCTACCTGATGAAGAAAATGACAAATAGAATGCAGCCTTCTGACATACTGTGATGTTCACAGAACATTTTAGGAAATCATATTTTATACCAGGAACCAGGAAAGTCACAACAGGAGAGAAACCATTGGACAGGATCCAACCCAAAGATAGCTCAGCTGGTGGAACTTTGTAACAAGAATTTTAAGACAATGACTATAAAATGTTACCAGAGGTGCTGTAAGTTAATCCACTTAGCAAACTGTTTGCCACAAAAGCAGAAGGATGTGCTTCAGTCTCCAGCAGCCATGGACGAAAGCGAGGCGTGCCTCATGAGCCTATACTCTCAGCTCTGAGAAGGCAGAGACTAAAGGAACTCTGGGGTGAGCTGGCCGGACAGTGTAGCCTATGGGATAATGCTCCTGTACACCATAAAGACTTTTCACTTGTATTGGTTTAATAAAACACTGATTGGCAGTAGAGGCATGAAATTGAGGCTCTAGGAGAAATCTGGGAGGAGGAAAGGCAGAACAAGGGAAACCAATGAGACACAGAGGAAGCAAGATGAGAATGCTAGACTTAAAAAGGTACCAAGTCATGAGGCTAAACGTAGATAATAACTATGGGTTAATTTAATCATAAGAGCTAGTTAATAATAAGCCTAAACTACTAGCCCAGCAGTTACTATAATATTAAACCTCCAAGTTAATTATTTTATAAGTGGCTTATATTCTTATTATAATTATTAATTATATTCTTATAATTATATTAATTATTTTATAAGCAAATAGCTTCATCCAGGCCTCAAAGCTAAGTGGGACTGAAAACCTTCTGACTATGGTAGTCTACTATGTTGAACCCCAGATCCTGATTAAAGAATCTGTCTAGACCAAATAAGGTGGATGGCCCCTGAGAAACAACATCAGATGTTAACCTTTGCCTCCTCATGCATGTGCGCCTGTACATATATCTGCACCCACACGAATATATAACCATACATAAGTACTTCAGTAAGAAATTACTGTTGTAGAAGATTTGTTTGTGTTACCACTCCAAAACTCACAAGGATTAAGACCTTGGGAGTCTTGGAGTCCACACTAAGCTGGCCAGAGTGGACCATAGAGTTTTCTGGTTGACTCAGAGGGAGCTAGAGGGACACACAGGAGGAATAACAAGGGGTCTAATGAGATGCACACCTTTTTAATTGGGATGGTGGAGAAGAAAGTGATTTTTTCTCTGTCACTCTGTGGATCTCTCAGATTTATACCTAATATTTAACTCCTGAGTTTTATTGTTTAATAAAACAATAAAAGAAGTTACAATATCTGGTGTCCAATGCAGAATGGAGCTGTTACTGCTACAGTGATAGTTGGCGAGGTTTTCCTGTACTCCCTGGGCAATCTTGTTCTCCAGCTCATGGCAGGTGGCTCAGTCCCCTCTCACACTGTTTCCCAGCCATGCAGGTCTCTCCTATGGATCTCCCCCTCCCCACATGGCACTTGGGCAGCTGTAGTGGCCCCCAGCCCAGGCATGCAATTGGAATATTCGATATTAGAATATGAGCAACCCACTATGCCTGCCCACTCTGATGGTACAGATGAATGTTGTCACCACATCTGACTACCCATGTACAGCTCCACCTACTCTGAGAGTATTGGCAGACCTGGTGAGATACCTGGAAATTCTTACATTCTTAATTTTTTTTTTTAAAGGTGGAATCTATCACATGTTAAGAATCAGAAATATCACAATGCAGGCAGTTAGGACCCTGTTTAGTGCTACTATATATGACTTGCAAATAGAAAAAAATTAATGTGAGAATAAACCACTTATCTGGACACACCAATTATTATCAGTTTGGTAATTCATATTTTATCCTTAAAATGGTTTGATAACTGCTCCAAATATAAAAATTTGACTTAGGAAAACTTAATATTGATAAAACACAAGCTTTGGAAAGACTTAACTACTGATAAGATACAAGTCTTAGAAAGACCTAGAAATGAAAATAACAAAAATATTCAGATACAGACAGAGGAATTTAGAGTAGAACCTACTATACTATCACATTGTGAAATTGAAGAGGCATGGTCCAGAAACCTCATTCTACAGTGACAGAAGGTTTAGATTTATAGGGATTTAAAGAAGCAGTCAGTTCATATAGTATATATCCACATGAAAAAGATGTCAAATTTATGGGCAACTTGAAACAGAACGATCCCACAAGACTGAAATGGTTTAGCTACACTAATATTGAAAGCTGGCCCTCAGTTACAATAGAAAACATGGTGGAGAGAAGAATCTCTAGGGTCAGAGAACAATGATGTAGGGCTAAAGGTATGGGGAATTTCCAAGATCAGTTCCTGGTGAAGGCTAGTATATGATTTGCAAAAATAACCTAGATTGGATGAACAGCTTCGTGCTGTATATAGCAGCTTCAAATGCTTGGGACAAGACTAAAGAATCAGGAAAGAAGATTGAATCATTTAATAAAATTTTCTAAGGCCCAAAGGAAGCCTTCACTAAATTTTTTACAAAGATTGACTTCATCTGTAAATAAAATAATATCAGTTCCAGAAGTTAGACAAATATTACTTGAATATTTGGTGTTGGAAAATGCTGATTCAGAATGTAAAAGGCGATTCAGACCTTTAAAGGTGATATCAGCACTATTAGATAAATGGATTAAAAATGCACATGATAGTGGTTTTCATCTTTATAATATTGTTTTAATAGAAGTAATTTCATTCTGCTTGCTCTGCATTGCCATGTTCAGGTCTTGATGCTGTAGAACCACCAGATTCTGGTGGCACCATATTGTTCTTTATGTGGCTATATGTATTCTTGCATTGGTGCCTACCCATTGCTTCCTCAGCTCACGGCAGTATTTGTCTGAATATCAGGGAGCTGATTTTGGTGCAATCTGTTCTGGGGGTTTCTTGCTCTCAGGAAGCCTCTCTTAGTCCAATCTTGGTTCTTGGTTCACTCTTAGCTCTTAATCAGCTGTGGGCCAGGGGTCAGTGGGTTTCCAGTTGTCCCAGAGGTCACTCTTAGCTGATTTTAATTGTGGTAAACAAGGTCATTGGAAAAGGGAATATAAGCAAAACATTCCTGGAAACAATGATTATTTTAGCAATATCCAAAACAGAAGGCTCCAGTCTTCTGGAGTATACAGAAGGTGTGGCAATGGCTGGTATTGGACTAATGAATACAGAACAACAAGGGATATGCAAGGTAACCCTTTGCCATCAGTAAACTCCCTGAAGGGCCTCCTGCATCCCCCAGTACAAAATTTGGCTCAATTATTTCTGATCAGCATTAGAGAAACTCATCCACAGAGCAATTAATGGACTTAATGCTGGTTGTTAAAAACCGCACTACTCTGGATGGAACCAAAGACAACTTCTATAAATACAAAATAAGTTAAGAAGGAATTAGAAAAAAAAGTATTTTGGAAAACTGCTATAAATGATCAAAGACCAAAGCTAGCAATATATAAAATGACAATAAAATTGAGTATTTGGTAGACACAGGTGAAGAGGTAACAATAATTTCATCAAACTCTTGGTATCCAGATTGGTCTCTTTAGGAGATAAATGTTCAGTTTATTGGAATTGAAACATTATCACAGATGAAACAAAGTACAGGGTTGGTTGAGTGTATAGATCCAGAAAGACAGACTGGAAAATTAAAACAGTATGTGACTAGAGTATCAATGAATTTATGGGGACCTGATTTGTTACAGCAATGAAAACAAAGATAAACATTCCTCCAATCTCAGGGGAAAAAAAAACATAAAATGAAGAATTCTTTGAGAGAAATATTAAAAGGTGTTATCAAAAACTGTCTCAGACTATTCAGGTTGTTTATAACTGACATAACTGCTGGTTGTATTTAAAGAGTACCAAGAATACTACCTCGACAATGGTTTACTGACAAGCCTGTGTGGGTGGAACAATGGCCTCTGTCCTCAGAAAAATTACAGGCACTAGAACAGCTTGTACTGGAGGAACTAGATGCTCAGCATACTGAAGAATCATCCAGTCTTTAGATATGCCCTATATATCTCATTAAAAAGAAGTGTGGAAAATAAAAATGTCAGCAGATTTAAGAGCCATAAATAAGGTAAGTCAGCAAATGGTCTCTACAGTCTGGAATCCCCTTGAATTCTTTATTATCTAAAGGATGATCTATGATAGCGATTGATTTAAAAGCCTGTTTATTTGGTTTTTTTCTATACCTTTACAAAAAAAAGGATAGATAAAAATTTTCTTTCATGGTGCCTACTTATTAATAATTCTTAGCCTGTTAAAAAGTATCAGTGGAAAATTCTTCCATAGAAGCTGTTAAACAGTCCTATCATTGCCACAAACATTAGAAATAATTTGTAAACTGTTCACTCAATCTACAGTTTACCATTATATTAATGATATCCTACTAGCTGATTCAGATGCAGATAATTTTGGGAAAAATATTTGAAGAAGTAAAAAAAAATGTGGCTTGTTGGGATTACTAATTGCTCCTGAAAAAATAATATGAGTAGATTCTATTAATGACCTATTATTATGTAAGACAAGTTTACCAACATTCAACTACAGAAAGTACAAGTTAAGACACATTAATTATAAACTCTTAATTATTTTTTAAAAATTATTGGTAGATATTAACTGGATATAGCCCCAATTTGAATTAGCAACTCAATAACTGAGTAATTTATTTCAAATTTTACAAGGTGATAAGAATTTATATTGCTCATGAAAATTATCAGCTAAGGATGAAAGAGAATTAGCTTTGGTAGAGAAGAAATTACAAGATGCACATCTAGATTGTTTGGATTCACAGACTGATGCTATTCGATCATATTACCTTTGATGTATTCTCCTATAGGAATTTTTATGCAGACAGAAGATAATATCTTAAAATGGATATTTTAACACAAAATAGAGTAAAAAATTAAAGATATATGTAGAAAAGTTTTCTGAATTCTTTCTGAAAGAAAAATTGAAACCTCATCAGTTAGCAAAGATGACTCCCTGAAATTTTTGGTATCTTTTAATAATGCTGTAATTGTTTCACTATGGACAGAAAATGAACATTGATGGCAAACAGCTTACAGTAATTTTTTGAGGAAGAGTAATAACAAATATTTTAAAAGCAAGAGACTTCAGCTTATTTAAAAAATTAATTGGATTCTTCCTCACATTATATAAAAAAAGACCAATTTATTGAGCCCCTATGTTATATTCAGATTATAAGTCAGAAAAAAATACGCAAAGTGGTTCACAGTCCTTATGATTCAGTTAAAAAATAAGAATTATAAGCTATTCTCATGATAGTATTAGTTTTCCAGAAACTTTTAATATAGTTACTGACTCTCAATACGTAGTTGTTTTAATATTGAAACTTCTGAACTTATCCAGATGTTCTAGACTTAACTTTGTTATTTATTCAATTACAATAATTCAAATACAATTATCATAAATAAAAACCATCCCTTATAAGTAGCACATATTAGATCCCACACAGGCCTACGAGGCCCTCTAGCACAAAGTGATGATAAAATTTATCAGTTATTGGTAGGATATGCTAGAAGCCTTATAATATCCTAAGAAATACCATATCAATAACAAAGGCTTGAAGAAAGATGTCCTTATCACTTGGCAATAAGCTGGTAAAATTATATGGTAATGTCCTACCTGGTCTTTGTGTAACCAAACTCTACTATCTGCAGGAAGCAATCCAAAGGGTATTCAAAGAAATCAAATTTGGCAAATAGATGTGTTTAATTTTGTGGCATTTGGAAAATTAAAGTATGTGTACCATACCATAGATAATTACTCAGGATTTCAATAGATGACTGCTTTGAGTTCTAAAAGGCTGACCATGCAATTATATATTTATCAGAAGTTATAGCCATCATTGGGATATCTGTACAAAGTAAGACTGACACTGCTCCAGCATATGTCTCTAGTAAAATGAAACAATTTTTTCATATTATAATATAAAGCATATTACAAGTATACCACAAAATCCTATATGACAAGCAATTATAGAAAGACCCAACTGCATTTTAAAAAGATATATTTAGTAAACACAAAGCAATAATAAAGACCTCCCAAAAGATATGTTGCAGAATGCTTTATTAAGTTTAAATTTTTAACATGCTAATGAGAATGGAATGACAGCTAAGGAGAAACATTAGATATTGAATCAATAAACTACCTAATTAAATTACCCTGTATACTTCAAAGATGTGTTGATCTCAGAATGAAAATCAGGATATGTTGTGTTGGGGAAGAGGTTTTGCTTTTGTTTCCAGAGAAGAAGAAATGCTAGGGAAACCATCAAGACTGATAAGTACTACATTTGAATAGGAGAAAGTACTTGGTTAGGAGAGGCAATAGTTCATTAAATAGCCTACAATCCACACTATCTTATAAAACTGACAAATGTCTTTCATTTGACAAGACACAATCTTCCCAAATGGGAAACCCACAAAGTTAGGGTTGGGATAAGGTCTTATTTATTTATTTATTCATTCATTCATTTATTTATTTATTTATTTATTTATTTATTTATTTATTTATTTATTTATTTATTTATTTATTTGTTTGTTTGTTTGTTTGTTTGTTTCTTTCTATCTATCTATCTATCTATCTATCTATCTATTTAGTCTTTCTAGGAAAATAAAAGTGTCCAGTTAAAGAATCTGAAGACCAAGGACAAATAAGATGTCTGAAGAAGAATAAATCATCCAGAGGAAATGTCTCACTGAAATGAGTAACTTGTCTTAACTGCATAGCATATTTCCAACAGGAAAAATTTCATAAATATTCTCAATTGTTTGTTTCTGCTGTAATATAGTGAAAAAATTTTTTTGTAGTACCAACTCAAAATTACTTAAGATGCTTTGAAGTTAGAACATAGTCCTCTCCTTCTGTGAACCCATGCATGCTTTTTGAAGAAAAAATGCAAAGTCCCTTTCTCATGTCAGAGGACCCAGCTGGTATGGAATAGATGAAAACCAAAATTAAGGTGATGTGGGAATGACTTTCTGTATGCTGTGAATAGCAATCTTTAAATAAAGGAGCTGTTTTGGCCCATGACAGGCACCATAGAAAAAGTAGGAGGAGGAATCAGAATAGGTAGGAGGAGCAGGGCGGAGTCAGACAGACTGAGCCAGCCGCCCAAGAAGAAGCATATAAGGAACACAGGTGACCCACGGGCCACATGGCAGACAGATAATAGAAATGGGTGGATTTAAGATGTAAATGCTAGCTAGCAATGTGCCTGAGCCATAGGCCAAACAGCATCAAGTTAATATAAGCATCTGAGTCATTTCTGGGGGCCTGAGCAGGAGTGGCAGGCGGCTAAGGGGTCTGGTGCTGCAGGTCTGTGTGTCTAGGCCTCTGGCTGCCCGGGACCAAGAAACCTCATTGTAACATTAAGGGACTATTTTTTGGTCACTAATCTCATAATTCTTTGGTTTTATTTTGACTGTTAAATACTTTTTAAAGGTGTAAATCTTATTTTAAAATTTATAAGATAAATTATACATGATAATATATTTCTGTCATGATATTAATGGTCATATAGAGTATCTAGCTTTCTGTACCTTATTTTGAGGTTGAGTCTGAAGAAGGTAATTAGGTGTTAAGCTTGTGTACTCTGAATACATTTAATAGTTTATGGTCTTATAACTTCTCCAAGGTCTGTTGTATATGACATTTAAAATGTTTAAGTTCTTTGCAGTGCAAATGACCAATCTTAACAGTGGCATTTGATGTCTCCAAAAGGATGATTGGGCCCCACAATGATGAATCCAGCTGGACTGTGATAATGTCACTGAGATGACAAATATCATCCCCAAATCACCTCTGAACTACAAACTGTTCAGAACAACTTCAAAGTGTTCAGCTAACATGGTGCAGCCTCAAAGACTACTCCAGTCACACTGAGACTGAACAAAAGCTATATCTCTCAGGACTTGATTTGTATCTCTATTTTTTCAGAGTCCCTGAAAGATGTCATTGCTCCCTGAACAAAATGAACTAATTTTAAGAACATGACTTCCAATTTCCAAAAGGTGGGGTGGGTTTTTTAGGGACATTTGGGGGATTTCTATCATCATTTAGGGAGGGGTTTTGGTTACAAGTTGTTAATGGTCATGGTCAGAGAGAAAACTAAGCAAAGAAAATGAGATTCAAGGATCTCATTCTAAGAAGAAAAGGAAAGGGGATATAGGAATGCTAGGATAAAAGAATAGATGACTGAATCCTCTTTCAAGCTAAAAAAGCAACCACTAGTCTCAAATATTTTACATTGGTATGGATTTTTATATTAATACAAATTTTAAATTATGTTTGTTATACTGTATTGTATGTTCCAATTTTGTGTAAGGTATTGTACACATGCAGCTCACTTTAAAAATGTAATGTAAAGCTTTAGTCCTTATATAGAAGGTCTTTAAAGACTTCAGAGACCTACAGAATATGACATTCAAAATGTTTTAATAATGTAACACATTTTGTGAAGCGAGACATATATGTTCCTGGCAGCATTAATTTACTTCAAAAAAAATAATGAATAGTTTGCTTTCAATGTGGCAAGGCTAGCCATTAGGAAAAAAAAATTACCTTTCCTTGAGTGCTGACAGCATGCTATACAAATTGGACAATCAGGTCACAAAAAGAGTGAAACTTTGCTAAGACAATGTAGGACAGTTCTTCAAAACTTTCTGCTTCACAAAAATTATGTCAGATATTCTAAGACTTTAGGCCAAATATGGATGCCCCAACATTGCAGAGGAACTTTTGGTAATGGTCCAGAGAGATAGATATGTCTGCCATTTATATAGTTTGGAACTTGTTTGCTCTGCCCTTTCATGTATGAGGTGAGCCTCTGTGCATATGTGGGAGGGTTAGTGGTTGGAAAGACCCATCCTTAATGTGGGTAGCATTATCCCATGGGCTGGGGTCTTAGACTGAAAAAAAAAAAAAAAGGAAAATGTAAACCAAGCACCTGCATTCATCTCTTCTTCCTGGATGCAATGTGACTAGCTGCCTCACATCCTGCTGTAATTCCATCTGTGCCATGATAGACTGTACCCTTAACAGAAGCTAAGGTAAAGGCTCCCTTCCTTAAACTGCTCTTACGAAGTGTTTTGTCACAGCAGCAAGAAAGATAACTATTAGATTATACAAACGCTGAGGCACTGCAACCCAACTGGATATACATGATCCCCTACAGAACTGTCTGCATGGACTATCCCAAAATGCAAGGGCATAAGTATCTTACAAGAGCTCATTTGCCCAGCTTGGAAGAGTAGGGCTAGGGTCAAGTGGAGAGTTTGAGAAGTTGAGGCTCATAGCAAAGATGAAAAAGATAGAGAAAAACAGACAAATGTGTGTTGTGGGATTCAGGTGTCAGCTGATAAGGTCAGAAGACACTTCCGGGACCCTGGAGGGGGTGTGGCCAAGCCGATTGATAAGTGGCTGCTGGGACACGAGGAGCTCTCTTCCTGGTTCCTGGCTGTTGGAGAGAGGGTCCCATCGTCCGTCTCCAGGCTCCAGTCCCTGTTCAGGTGCTACTGTAATCTGTTACCTGTACCGTGAGTGTTGGTTTATATTTTAATAAATATCTATCTGGTATTGGTGTCCTTATAAGTAAACTCCGCCTACAAATGTGTTTAATGTAACATGTAATATTTTATCTGGTGTAGAGATTCCTGAGTATAGTCTAGCAAGTGGAAAATTTGAAACATCTATGCTAGGCTTGATGGATAAGTGCAGAGTCTTGGAGAGGTGGAACTGCATAAAAGTTGTAGTCAAGTGGCAGCCAGCACAGGGAGAGGTTCCACATGCTGTATTCTGATTCGCTGTGACCCTTCATTTTCAGAAATACAGGTTATATATTAAATTAAATTATCCATTGTCTTTAGAGGCAGTAAAATGCAGAATGGTTAATATAACCTTCTTGTTACAGCTATCATGTTCAATGCCAGGGTAACATTATAATTTGAAGCAACTGCACAGGAAATATAAACCCAACTTCAACTGCATTTACAGTTAGTCAGGTTGTTTGCTGAAGATCATTGTATTCCAGCTTTATACTATACCATCTTCATCTTTCCAATAACTACAACACCATCAATGGAATCTGATTTTACCTTATCTGCCGATCTAGCTGTAATTCCAGATGGTTTGAAAGTCTGAAAGGTGACCTAGTCATAAAAGGATCAGTCTTGAGAGTGTGCCTCCTCTGCCTCTCTCTCCAGCTACATATTTCTCTTTCCAACTATGTGCATGAAACTCTTTTATGTCACTTATTGTCCTTCATAGACGCTTATTCCATGAAGTCACCTGAATTAAACACTAATAAACTATTTCTCCTAAGGAAAATACAGGCTTAGTTTGCTAAAAACATTGGCCTGATTAACTTTGTCAACTAATCATATCCTACAGTCATCTAATAGGAGGGAATCAATTAAGGGATTGACTAGGTCAATAGTCAAAGAATGATCGCTTTGATTAATAGCTGGTGTTGGAAGGTTCAGCTCACTGTGAGTAGCACTATTCCCTAGGCAGGTGGTCCCGGGCTAAGAAAGGTAGTTAGGCATGATGCTATGAGCTAGCTAACAATAGTGCTCTATGGTTCCTGCCTACTCCAGCTTCCTTTTGTAATGGGCTATGACATGGAAGTGAATGCGAAGACATTCTTTTCCTCTGTGTTGCTTTTAGACACAGTATTTATCACAGCTCCAGAAAGGCAATAGCACAAACCTGAGGCCATGTTATTTTTATTAACTGACAAATATAGCACCTACCTTTGTACACATTATTTAATATATGCTGCTGACTGTTACTAATGAACACATATCACACTAAATGACATGTCCAGAAGGGCAGGGCAACAGTAACGGAGTAGTAGGTTTGGGGAGGGGGCGAAGATGGTCAGGTCCTGTCAAAAAGAAGCAAGCTAGATTGCGTGAGGCCATTGTGGTCATTGCTCAGTTACTGGATTTCTCGTGACCAGTACTGTTTTCAGAATGATTCAATTTAAAACGACACAAGACAGCTTGTATTTCTACAGTGAGCTTGTCTGTAGTATCGGTATTTCAGTGAGATTGTGGGCTGATGTTATATAACCAATTAGGAGACACCTCAGGAATCCAGAAAGACCAATGGGGAAGCAAGAAGACAACAGAGAGGTTTGGTCATGGTATTTGTTGGATGTTGTTTTAAGTTTGTTTTAATCATCATTTATTTTTATGTACACGAGTGTTTGTCTTCATAAATGTAAGGGAGGGCACCACTTGATTGCCTGGTGGCCATGGAGGCTCAGGGGAGCGTTAGATGCCTTGGAACAGGATTTAGAAGTGGTTAAAAACCATCTTGTGGGTGTTGGGGACAGTATTTGGGTCCTTTCGCAAGCACATATAAATGTAACTACTAAACCATCTCACTAGCCCCAGGGGCATGGAATTGTTAATAGATAACCAAATTCTGCCCAAACACCTGGGGATAAAAAAATGGGAATTATCCAGGGTGGCTTTGGTTGAAAGTCCCTGATACCTAGGATTTGAACAGAAAGCAGGTTGAGATGGGTCATAGAACTTGTTAGTTTGAAATACCTACTAAGCATCACATGGTTGGATACCCAAGTCTAGATTTAGAAGGAGATCTCTCCAGGTCTGGAGATGGAAACTTACAAGCAGGTAATACACTATACAAATAATATAGTGACGTTGGAATCAATTTCTGACTAACCTCATTTCTAACTTGATAAAAATGAAAATCTGGAAGAAGTGCAGGTAACGCCCATCAGCTCAAAGGATGGATGTGCTGGCTATTCTTAGTCATCAACTTGACTAGTCAGGAATCAACTAAAACTCAAGTGGCTCAGCACACTAGTGAGAAATTTTATTTTTTTAAAGAAATTATTTGAAGTAGAAAGACCCACTTTCACTCTTGATCTTATAAGATAGGAAGTTCTGGCAACCTATATAAAGGACATGAAAGAAGGAAGGTTGGTCTGTGCCTATTCTCTCCGCCCCTCCTCTGGTATTTTTATTCTTTCACTGAAGACCAGCTGAAATGTCCAGCCTCATGGACTGAACAGCTACTAGATTCTTGGGTCTTCTGTGGGTAAACATCCCTTGTTGAACTAGCTGGACAATAGACTGTAAGCCATTTTAATAAATCCTCTTTATATGCATGTCATATACATACTGTTTGCTTATACATATACATAACACATAATAGGCATATTTATATGTTTACACACCATATACCCATGCACATTCACATACGTACACATTGTTTCTTTCAGACTGTTCTTATGGTAGTTAAAAAGAAAATGGCCACCATAGGGGGTGACACTATTAGGAGACGCGGCCTTATTGGAGGAAGTGTGACACTGTGACAGTAGGCTTTCAGGTCTTATATGTTCAAAGTACATCCACTGTGGGACATTTCACTTATTGTCTGTGGATCAAAATATAGACCTCAGCTAATTCATGTACCATTTATCAGTATCATGTCTGCCTACAGGTATAGGGATATTTTCAAATATAATAAAAACAGCAGGAGATATCAGAGAAGAAACACCATAGTCAGATCTCACCCAGCTCTCTTCCAGCTTCCTCAGCCTTGCTCCTCCTGGCTGCTTCTGCCTGCTCTGTCTTTCTATGCCTGCTCTAAATACTTTCTTCACTCAGTTAAGGCATGGCACCACCACTGCCTACCTGGGAGCCTGGAACTCCTTCTGTAAACTAAGATGACCAGAACTCAGATTGGATTAAGGGCGTAGGTCACCACTCCCAGGATACTCCCTGTGCTGGGATTAAAGGTGTGCATTACTACTGTCTGATCCTCCTAGACTGACTGTGGGTAGATCCCTCTGACATTTCTGGCTGTTTTTATTATATTTGAAAATATCCCCACATGTAGGACACTGTTTCCCATCATGATGGTAATGGACTCAGCTTCTGAAACTGAAATCCAGAGTGCTTAAATGTTTCCCTTTATAAGAGTTCCATCATCATTATGTCTCTTCACAGTAGGAAACCCTAAGACAGAAGTTGATACCAGCCAGGGACCATGTTTTGGTTTGGTTGGTTGGTTTGTTTGTTTGTTTTGAGAAATGTAGACTTTAAGACTTTAGCCAGTTGAATTCTTTAAGTGAGGCTAATGGACCCTCCTAGTAGGAGTATGGAAGGCCGTGGCATGCTGAGTGTGATTTCAACAGCAGGAGTCAGGCTCAAGAGGTTTCAGAGAAGAATGTTGGTATGCAACCTAGAGACTGTCCTTGTGGTATTTTGGTGAAGAATGTGGCTTCTTTCTGCCATTGTTCAAAGAATCTGCCTGAGGCTAAATTGAAGAGATTTTTAATTAGTTATGTTGGCAGAGGAAATATAAAAACACCCAGGTATTGATTCTGTCCTGTGGTTATTAGTGTTCACTCTTATAAAGATCTATAATAAAAAGGAGAAAGCTGAGCAAGAAAAAAAAATACAAAATGTAAAGTTCAAGGAGAAAGAAGATACCAGAAATAGAATGAAGGTAAATCCTGTGTTCTAGGAGATAAACAGATTAAAGAAAAACCTGGAGTTAGATAGGAAGTAAAGGGTGTGGTGACCTCAGGCCAAGATCTCACCTAGCTAAAAAGGAAACCTCAAAGCCAGGTGTGGTGATGCATGCCTTTAATCCCAATACTCCAGAAGCAGAGGCAGGCATGTCTCTGAGTTCAAGGCCAGTCTGGTCTACAGAATGAGTTACAGAACAGCCAAGCTTAGGTAGTGCAGTTAAAACACCCAAACCAGAAAGCTAATGAAGATATAATTGAACAAGGGGGCCATCTTTCTGCCCCAGCAAACAATAGAACTTGGCAGCTTCAGCCACATGGTTCTAGAGTCAAAGACAGAAGAAAGGGGTTATGAAATCTTCCTCTGCAACTACAGAAAACCAATGAAGTCAGGCAAGTGTCAGGGGTCTTCCTGAATGAAGGCCAGAGGGCCCATTGTAAGAAGCTTTAAAAATGAAGCCAGGGTTGCCTTAGAAACTTCAAGACGTTGGAGAATCTAGAGTCATGGGATACCTGGCAAGAAAGGCTACTAATAGGGAGTCGAACCAGCCCAAGAGAAAGAAACGTGTTGCAGTCAATAAAGCTGGAGGGACTTGGAGACTGAAGAGAGTTTTGACATCAGACAAGGAGATGCAGTTTGGAGTTTGTCCAGCTGATTTTTTAGTCTTACTTTGGTCCAGTATTTCCTCACAGTGGCCCCCTTCTTTTCCCTTTGGAATGCTAAAGTATGTCACTGTGGGGTGATCTTTGAGGTCTCAGATGTTTAAGCTAGGCCTAGTGTGGCATTCACTTCCTGATGCAGGTAGATCAAGATGTAGAACTCTTAGCTCCTTCTCCAACACCATGTCTGCCTGCATACACCATGCTTCTCATCACAATGATAATGGGCTAAATCTCTGAACCCTGTAAACTGTCCCTAGTTAAATGTTTTCCTTTATAAGGGTTGCCATCATCATGTATCTCCACAGCAATAGAAACCCTAAGATAGGGACATATGGCCTTTCCCCTGTCCTTACCCAAAAGGGACCCTTAGCCTTTTACAAGAATAACTATACACTGGGAGGTGGGGAGGAGCAATCAGAATTTTCATGTTTTATTGGATACCAGTTAAGAATTGATACTGTTTATTGAAGACTCCAAGAAACATTGTGGCCCTGTAGTTAATTTAGGGGCTTATCAAGTTCAGGTGATGGATGGAGTTTGGGCTAAAGTAGGTTCAGTGGGTCTCCAAATTATGCTGTTTCCCCAACCCCTGAGTGTGTGATCTGAGATAGATATACTCAGAAATTGTTTCTCCAACCTGTAGGATGAGGGGCCATTATGGTTGGAAAGGCTGAATGGAAGCCTTTAGAGTTTCCTCTGTCATTGAAAATAGTGAATCAAAAACAGTATTGCATCTCTGGAGAAAGTGCAAAAATGAGTGCTATCATCAAGGACTTGAAAGATGCAGGGGTGGTGGGTTCCACCACATCTACTTTACCTCTCTATCTGGCCAGTGCAGAAGACATATGGATCATGGGGAATGACAGTTGACTATTAAAAACATAGTGACTTCAATAGCAGCTAGTGTATCGGGTGTGGTGTCCTTGAGCAGTTTAACACATTTCCTGGTACATGGTATGAAACTATTGATCTAGAAAAATGACTTTTCTCAGTACCTGTCTATAAGGACCACTAAAAGCAATTTACTTCCAGTTGGCAAGGACAGCAGTATATATCTTTTTAGTTTTATATCAAAAATATATTAACTCTCCAGCCCTGTATTGTAACTTAGTTCAAAGGGATCTTGATCATGATCGTGTTTCTCCCACAAAATATTACATTGCTCCATTATATTATGATGTTATATTAAATGTTCTAAGTGAGCAGGAGATAGGACCCACTTAGGACTTGTGGTTAACATATATGTGCACCAAAGGATAGAAAACAAATCCAACCAAAATCCAAGACACTCTACCTCAGTGAAATTAGTAAGAGTGCAGTGGTGTGAGGCATACAGACATATTCCTTCTAAGGTAAAGAATAAGTTATTGCGCTTGGCTCCTCCCATCATCAAGAATATTTAGTCAGCTTATTTGGATTTAAAGAGTGTGCATTTCTCACTTGGGTACTTTTCCAGCCCATATAACAAGCGAATCAAAAAACACAGAAGGCTCTTCAATAGGTTCAGGTTGTGGTTCAGGATGTTCTACCAATTAGACCATATGATCCAGCAGATCTGGTACCTGAGGTGTCAGTAGCAGAAAGGGATGCTGTTTGGGGCCTTTGAAAAGACACTACAGGTGAATCACAGAAGATATCTTTGGTATTTGAGATCAAGGTTTTACCATCATCTACAAACAACTAGTCTCTGAAAGACAGCTCTTGGTCTGCTGTTTGGTTTTATTGGAAAATAAACATTTGACAATGGCCCACAAAGTTACCATATAACCTGAGCTGCATATCATGAACTGAGTGATTTCTGGCCTGCAAATCATAAAGCAGGATGGGCACAGCAGCAAACCACAATCCAATTGAGGTAGAATATATGTAATAGGGTCCAAGTTATGGTAACTTGGCAAGCTACATGATGAAGTTGACCGAATGACTATGGCTTCTAGTCCCATTATCATGCCATGTGCTGACAAGTATGCACCTATGTCCTTACAGGGTTGTGCTGTATGATCAGTTGACTGAGGCAGAGAAGAATGAGGTCTGGTTTACTGGTGGTTCTGCAGTTTATAAAGGCATTAAATAAAAGGTGACAGCTGCAACATTACAATCCCTTACCGTGACAACTGTGAAAGACACAGGCAAAGGGAAACCTTCACCGTGGGTAGAACTTTGGACAGTATGCATGGTCATCCATTTTGTTTGGATGGAGAAATAGCCAGATGTGTGATTTTTATAAATGACTTGGAACCAGGAAGCTTGCTTTCTTTGTCTGCTTGTTCTCACTGGTAAGTCCATTCCTTCACTGGAATTAGAGCCTACTTTGGTATTCCAACATACACTGAAGACCAGCAGAGACATCCAGCCTCATGGACTGAAGAACTACTGGATTCTTGGACTGTCCATTGTTAGGCAGCCATCGTTGGGCTGGCTGGACCACAGCCTGTAAGCCATTTTAGTAAATCCTTGTGTGTTTGTGATGTATGTGTATGTGCACGTCCGTCCGTCCGTCCGTCCGTCCGTCCGTCCGTCCGTGTGTGTGTGTGTGTGTGTGTGTGTGTGTGTGTGTGTGTGTGTGTGTGTATACATTCACGTAGTCTATCAGTTCTGATCCTCTAGAGAACCCTGACTAATACAGTGTGAGATGCCCTTTTCTTTTCTGTTGGTATTCTCTGACTGACTAGAGCAGATACCCCCTAATTCCTACTGAGGAAACAGTGACTTTCCAGTTCTGTCTTCCATTAGATAAAGACAGAAATGAACCTCATCTAAAGTCCAGCCCAGTGGCCTTTGATCATCTCTAACTCATCTGCTAAACTTCTCATTATCTTGCTCATAATAAATACCCAAAATACTTTACATTCTATATCTAATTTATCAATAATATGAAGTCTGGTGATATTTCATAAGTTTTTTCTTAAATTTATTGTGCTTTTTAAAACTAAAATTAACTGCATTTTTCTTCCTACTTTGTAAGACATATAATAATAATAACTTATAGATGAATGGAATTTTAAAAGAGTAATTTTTTAATTTACCCAAAATGCCTTTTACCAGTTCTATTGAGATATAGCAATACACCCTTTAAAAATCTGGTTATTTTAGCCCTTCTCCACATTATGAGAGATTAAATGATGTATTTCATCTGAAATGTCTTTTTAAAATGATGGCAATTCATGATGGCTTATGCTAGACTAATTTTATAATAAAAGAGAAAATAGATTTCTAGAATATCCAATAATATACAATTTCTTTAATGTAGATTAAATTAGATTTAGAATTGGATTAATTCCAACTGAACTTTGTATCAGTACTCAATTACAGAAACACCTTTTCCCATAGAGGGTGGGGAACTGTGTGCATTGAGGATTACTAGAACACAAGATCCAGAAGTCTGTTGTCTTTTATCCCTATTCTGGCTTGTCTCCCAGTGGTAGGACTCATCCTTCTCTATTCTTGCTTGCATTTTTCTTTTCCTCCCTATCCCCTGGCCATCTTGGGATTTTTGATATTTTCCCACAAAGTTAGAGCTTGTCCTTGTCACCTTTAACTTTCAACGACACAGACATTCCTTCATCTGAGAGGAAATCCTGAATTGGGGATTTGTTTAGAATAGGTAGGTTTGTGAACATGTCTCTGTAGGATTGTCTTGATTTTTAATTGATGTTAGAGAGTCCAGCCCATAGTGGGAGGCACCATTCCCTAGGTGGTATCCCTGGACTGTATAAGAAAGGTAGAAGATCATGAAAAAGCCAGGTGAGCCAGCAAGCAGCCTTTCTCCATAGTTTTTGCTATCAGATTCCTTCCTTGAGTTCCTGCTCTAACTTCCCTCCATAATGGACTAGGACCTAGAAGTATAAACAAAATTGATCCCCACAGTTGCTTTTGATCAGTATTTTATTATATCAACAGAAAAGAAACTAGAACGGAGACCCTCCTCTAAGTAATTCTACTATGGTACTTACATGTGTTTGGAGAGCAGACACTTCAACAAACTATATAGACGTACAGTTTAGTCTTCTTCTAGTAGAATATATCAATACCATTGAGTTTTCTTGAAGATATGAGACCAGTGAGCTATGACACTAGACAAGTCATGTCAGGCCCAGTGAAATTTTCCCTATGATGGTCAGATGTAGAAGGCTCAGGCCTTGTGATCGGTCTCAGCCTGCTTGATCTGACATTTTCTAGGTGTGTGTGTGTGCAAGAGCACAAGCATGTGTGCAATGCTGGGAATTGGCTGTTTTCTAAAGTTCTTTCTTGGCAATTTCATTGTTAGTGTAAAAAACACCACTTGTTTTTATATGCTGACTTGCATATTGCAGCTTAACCACATTCCCTTACCAGACATATTCATTTTCTAATGGAGTCATCTATAAAAAAAGATGATTCCAGAAAATCAGACATGTTTATTACCTTCTATTGGATTTGATAGTAAGCACAATACTCTCAGTTTTTTCCTAAAAACCATTGAAGTAAGTGGCATCAGAAGCTGGGTCACTCTCAAGAATGATCAATTTGAGTTTGCCAACTTTCGGATAGATGCTATACAATTATTGCTAAGTATTCATCAAGTTTCACTCTCTAATTTTCCTACAGAATGCTCATGGACACTCAGAATTTGAGAATTTGAGAAGGCAGTTCCTTCTATTGTCTTATAGACATTTCTCTATGCTATAGAACCATTTTTATTTTCCAGAGCGATACAGTAGAGAGAGATAAACCTAGAGCACAGTGTCAACAGTAGTCCACCATAAAATGCAAACATTTAGGACTTTAAGTGATGGATTTTAAAATGCTAAGCGAGTTGACTCAACAAGGTGGCATAAAATATAGATTAGTCTTCTAAACAACAGTTTAAGAACAATATTTTTTTTAAAACAATGCAAATTTGCTTGCCTCCCTATTTTTAACTTTTTGGTTAATGCATTGAAATAATCATTTTTTCAATATTTAGTTGAAAATTTTGTACAATTCAATTTGATCATATGTAGCCCTCTCTTCACTCCTCACAGACCAACTCAAACTTCTCTGTATACCCTACTTAGCATCTTAGAAAAAGCATATCAAGTTCAGCTTATACTACTCATACACTCTTGGGATGGGGTTTTCACTGGAGGGAGGTCAATCCATTGGCAGCCACACCCTTAGAGAAAACTGACTCTCCCTCAGCCACTGGCTATCCACTACACATATATCCCTAGCTGAGAGTGGGACTTCATGCCCACCTCTCCTCTCCATATGGAATCTGGTACTACTTACGCTTGCTCAGCTTTTGTGGATGCTGTCACATCCACTGTGCTTTCCCATGTGAACCTGCACTGCCGTATCGAGAAGACATCATTTCCTTGGAGTTATCCACCACCTCTGACTCTTAAAATTTTTCTGTCCCCTCTTCCATCATGATACCTGAGCCTTTGGAGTAGGGGATGTGATATAAATGTCCCATTTATGCTTGAACATCCACCAGTCTAAGTATCCATATCTAGAAATTGGTTTTATGAATGAAGACAAGATTGGTTCATTGATACACTTATCTGAACACCAGCTTCGGTGAGATAGGATGTCTTATCATGAACAGTGTTAGCAGTTAATTTGTAACAAGGACAATACCAATGTAGTGACTGAAAGGGAATTCAGGAATTTTAAAGTCCCATTTATTTCCTATTACCTTAATAATTCAAAAAGTAAGAAAAATAACAAGATATTTCTACAGCATTTCACTGTTGTAACACTAAGAGCTGTCAATATTATTGAGAAAGAGTCACATTATTCATCCTGTACTTAGCATGCCCCAATACTAAGTACACTTGAAAATGTATACAAGGTATCTTGATTATATCATCCCCATCTTCCCCCAAGTCTCACTGGATGCCCCCTCCAGCACATATCCCTCTCAACTTCCTGCCCTCTTTTATACATTATGTATAAGCAAAAAACCCACTGAGTTTGTTACTGGCTGCTTATATATGAAGCCTGGGCATAGTTCATTGCTGGGGCACAAGGAACCTACCACTGGCCACAGTCATAAAGAATGGAGACTCTTCCTTCTACAGTAGCCATCAACTGCCAGTAGCTCCTCAGTTAGCAGTAATATCTTGAAAGTTTCCCTCAACCCCGCTCAATGCTATAAATTTAGGGTTTTGTTGGTTGGCTTACTTTTTTGTGGGGCTTTTTGTTTTGTTTTGTTTTAGTTTTGATAGCCTTACTCTATAGGCCAGGCAGGCCTCGAACTCACAGAGATCCACCTGCTTCTGCCTCCCATGTGCTGGGATTAAAGGCATATGTCACCATTTCCCAGCTCATACTATAATTTTTAACTGTTCTGATCTTGCACTAGTAACCATAGCTGCCGTGAGTGCACATGGTCAACAGCATGTCATATCCAGAGAACATCTCATGGAACTCTTCCCCATTCTCTGGTTCTTGCATTCTTCCTGGCCCTTCTTCTAAGATGCTCCTTGACCCTTGGTATTGGGAAGGAGGTTTGATAGAGATGTCTCATATATGGCAGAACACTCATAATTACGTATCCTCAGACTCAGCATTGAGTTTCTGCATTAACCTCTATCCACTGCAAAAATCAGGTTTCTCTTGCTGGGCTATGACTACCTTAGCCATGGGTTTTACTCATGTTCATGGTATCAGGCTTGAATTCCCTTCTATGGAGCAGGCCTCAAGTCAAATCACAAGAGAGGTTAGTTACCCCATAAACAGCCTTGTTCCTCTCTCACCAGTGTGCATATCCTTCCTAGGAGGGCAGTATTGCATCATGTGGGGTCCACTGCTATCTGAGACCACTGGGTCCTTTCTCCCTGCATAGCACCAACACTATGGAAGCTAAGCAGCTCAGAGAGTTTTCTGATTAGTTCAAGATTGATCTCTATGTAATTTGCAAGCAAAATATGTAGCATCTTTAGCAATAGGGTCTGGACATCTACACATGGTGGGAACCAAAAGCAATAACAATGGCCTGTATTGTTTTAGATGCCTCTGGAGCATTGCTGACCACAGGGAGGTAAGTCATAGAGAGGTAATCTTTTAATGGCACTGAAATTTTCATTTAACAATCTATGTCTTCCGGTAGCATGGGAACCGTTCACTCATGGGAAGTACCTCTGTTCATATTTCTTTTTAAAAGTATTATAGCTGCTTACAAACTAGAGAGATTTCTTAAATCTTCTTCATACATTCTTGGCCTTATTAGCCTATTCCTTACCCTTCCTCTCCCCTAACATCCTACACTATCTATACTGAAGCCTCTACCTCTCAGCATTCCCCACTCCAAGGCCATTCTTATCAATGTGTTCTCTTACTATGCTCTTTTACAATATTATTGGTTCCCAAGTAGCTTCCTCCAGCCACTTACATTCTGTTAACCTTCCTTGACCCCTCCTTCCTTGACCCCATTATTTTATTAATTGATGAACCTTTTTGGTCCCCAGTAGGAATCCCCACTTATACTTTCATTTTACCTACACCCTACAATCCCCCCTTCTTCCCATGGCCTCTTTCTACTCTCCTGACTTCCATATGTGCTTAAAGTTGAGCATATAAAATAAGAATTTGAAGCTAGGACTCATATATGAGAAAGAGCATGTGGTGTTGGTCTTTCTAGGCCAGAAATTCTTCACTTTAGTTTTCATTTCATCAGGTATACTGGTTTGCATTTTCCTTTCTCTTGTGTGTCTTTGTTTGGTTTTGACATTATGATAATGCGTGTCTTAAAGAGATTGTTTGCCAGGTCCCCTCTCTTTTAATTTGTTGAGATAATTTGAGAAGCATTGGTTGTTAGTTCAATAAAACTTTGGTAAAATCAGCAATGGGAACAATAGATTCTTTTTCAGAAGATAATAACAATTTACCACAATTTTCTAGGTTTTCAAATTTGTTAGCTACTCGTTGTTCATGACAGTCCCTAATGATCCTGTATATTTCTGTGATGCCAACTGGAATGTTCCCCTTTACATCTATATTTTATTTATCTTGTTTTTCTGCTTCCTTTTTTCTACTAAAAGTTTATTGATTTTTTTTTTCAGTTTTCAAAAAACATATCATCTGCAGGCTGGAGATGTGACTCTAGTTAATAGCACTTTTTGCTCTTGCAAAAGTCCTAGCTCTGCTCTCAGTACTTAGATGGTAGCTCACAACTGTTTGTAACTCCAGTTCCATGGAACCCAATATCCTATTCTGACCTCTATAACAACACACACACACATACACACACACATACATAATACAAACACACACACATATACACATACATACACAAACAAACACACATACACACACATACAAACACAGACACATACACACATGCATACACACAGACAGACAGACAGACAGACAGACACACACACACACACACACACACACACACACACACACACACACCTCGCATGCACCAGGAAATGGGTCACAAGATTGGGGGTCCAGTAGGTTTAGAAACTGAGCTATGCACTGGCAGAAGAGAAAAAGACATGATTTCCTTGTAAATCTCTTAGGATCTACGAATCCTTGGGGTTTGCTCTTATACTCAATGCATCAGGCAAAGGCAACTAAAGACTGCTGATTGCTTTTCTCCTCTAGTATCATGCATAGAATCTTGTAGCGCTGTGCGAGCTAGACAGTAGAGATATGTTTCCAGATTAGGACCAGCCTGACTTGTCTTTATCCTACGTCTCAATTACATGGAGTCTTCAGGAATGGTCTTACCCTTCCATCATATTCTGGAAGGGTGTTATCCTGAAGGATGCTCATGTTCTAGTAGATGTTGTACTGGAAGTAACAATGGAAGTCGGTGACTTTAAAAAGAAGATTGGATGAAAAAGCGGTAGGTGGAATATAGAAGTTGGAGAGAAGAAAGTAAAGGGTGGATTTGACTGAAATACATTATAAAATTCTCAGAAAACTGGAGAAACAGTGAAAACCAAGCACTTGATCATACTGATCTTTGAGGTTGTTTGCTTCTGCTTTTATTATTATTGTTGTTGTTGTAGACACTGTTATTTACTTTTGCTTAGATCCTTGCCTCTTTCCCCTCTTGTTTTCACGGTTTCAATTCACATTTATTTATCCTCAAACTGAAAGGTGACAAAATCTAAACCAAGGTGGCATCACACCTGCTTGACACGTGCGGCTTTCTCTGTGACTTTGCTGATTATTTTTCTGAAATAGAAAGTAGAAAAGTCAATCAAGAATCAGTAAAGTAATTGACATCATGCAGAAAGGTGTTCTAACAAAGAGAGATAACATTTCTCAAAAGGGAAAAGAGAGAGAGAAAGCAATTTTAGAGATTCCATCCACCAAAGGATGACAATTTTGTGTGATGACTATTGGGGCATTTTAAGGGACACAGACACAAACACACACACACACACACACACACACACACACACACATTCTTCCAAGGATTTCCAAAAAGCTTTGTATAGAAATGTAGTTTTGGGCCTCTCTCTAGGCCTCATAATGATCCTGGGACCTGCTGTAACTTCCAGAGCCTGGTTTGAGTTTGGCGACCTGTCTCTGGCCATGACTTCTGCATATGAGTGATTTAGCATAGCCTGACCCAAAGACCACCTCTGTCTAATCACTGTTGTTGTATCATAATCTCATCAGCACCAAACCCCCATATATCTTCCCTCACCCAGGACTCCTGTCTCCCCCTTCCCTAAGCCTATATCACTCCTCTGCCTGATACAATAAAGTGAGATCATGCTTTGACAATATTCCCGGTCTAGAGTGCTTCACCATGGTGGCTAGAGGAGGTCTGGGCTGTGGACACTCATCATCCTACTCAGCCCCAGGGAGTGACCTGCTGGACTTGCTCTCCCTCCACCCTCATCTCTTGTGAAATCCCGCAGTGTAGTCCTATATTTTTGCAGTGAATTTACCTTTTCACACAGGCCATCTGGGACAACTCAGGAGTATTTATTTGGGGTTACAAACAGGCAAGAATACCAGTATGGACTCTGTGGAGGAGGAACATGGATCTTCATGGATGTCCCCAGTTCTCACTGCTGCTGTCTGAATCACCAACGTGGTTTTTCAAAGGAGCTGCAGCTTAAGCGCAAATTAATGTGGATTAAAAACCTATATAACTTATTCAAAACAAATATATATGAGAAAAGAGCCCTCTGGGCTATTGCTGTTTAATACTATCTCATTATAACTCAAAAGGCTCCATAAAATAATATCTCAGGCCTTCAGAAGCCAGTATTGAGCTGGAAATATCTGGATATTAAAACTTCTGTGGATATCTAGTAGTCCTTAAAAAAACAGTCACTTACGGTGCCGGTGCCAGAAGTTCCTTAGTAGTAAACTGGATGGAGCCCTGTCCAGCTCTGTTGTCTGAGAAGATTAAGGTTCACACACACACACACACACACACACACACACACACACACACACACACACACACACACACACATACACACACTGTGTGTAGGTTGGGGTAGGACAAAAGTTTTTTTCTTTTATGGGCATCTTTGATTTCCCTGGGTGTTCTTATTAGGGTAGAGGTGAGCCCCCAAAGAAATGTGCAGCACTAAATGCCAACCTCATGTCTCTCCCCTACCTTCAGCAGCAGTGAGAACTGGGAACATCCATGAAGATCCATCTTCCTTCTCCACAGAGTCAATACTGGTATTCTTGCCTGTTTGTAACCCCAAGTGAATACCCCGAGTTGTCCCAGCCACCTGAGATGGGCTGTGTGAAAAAGTTAAGCCACCCTTGTGCTCTCTTGCAACTGAGATGCAGCTAGGCTGAGACTTTACCTTCTTGTTCAGGGATTTCTCTCTAAACAAATGCCCTTTCCCTGATCTGTAGTGCCCTGTTCTTTGCATTTTACTTCCTGGCAGTGAGCTTGCTGTGTGGTGCTAAAGTGCCAGCCAGCATTTCTGAACATAAAAGGCCATGATGGAGACTGTGAAGATGGCTCAGGAGGTAAGAGCACTTGTTGCTCTTGAGGTGGGTCCAGGTTCAGTTCCCATTACCCCTGTGGCAGCTTATAACTGCTTATAACTATACTTCCAGGAGATTCAATGCCCTCTTCTGGCTTCTTCAGGTACTACACACACACACACACACACACACACACACACACACACACACACACACACACACACACACACACACATATATGCAGGAAAACCATTCATAAAGTATTTTTAAATAACCATGATATTTTAAGTGGCTTCCTTCAGGCTGTCATGGTTCAGAGTAATTAATATATAATGAATTACCAACATATATTAATTTATTTCAGGGGAAAACACAAATAAATTGGTGCATGCATGAATCACTGACCAAATGAGAGGTGTGGGTATATGCAGAAGAAGTCTAATCCTTTGTTTTCCATTGAGAGAATGGCTCAGCACTATTCAATCTCAGCACCTTTACGGAGTATAGGAACCATGGATAATGAATGCCACGGCAACCCTTTTCTGTAATCTTTAAAATCAGTATTTCCATTTGGCTTAAAAATGTAATCATTGTGCATCTTCCTGGATGTGTGCATGTTTGTAATGAAAAGAGATAAATATCCTTTTTCTCTCCAGTTCCTTTGGATCACCACATTAACACATACTTCTACCGACCCTGCACTGCATCAGCAATTCTTCAGCTCTTTGGAGAACACGGATGTAGCAAACATTCATTATCTTAGCTCCCCAAGGTGCAATCTGATGTGATGTGCATCACAAACAAGAATCTAAGGAATATGATACCACAAAAGCACTAACAGAGCAACAGGACTTTATTAGACCAGCCCCGTCTGTAGATCGGTGTGGTCAAACAGAGATGCCTGAGGGATGAAGGATAATATACAAGAAGGTTATTCATCTCAGGTTACACAATTATAGTACACAAAGTATATTACAGAACGTGAATAAAGAGAAAGCAGCCTTCTGTATCAATGATATTTCAACACAATGCTATAGAATTAAGGCTAGTGGGGACATCTCATGTCTTCTAACTGCCTTGTGGTGATTTCAAAGCAACATCTGATAACTTTCAAACTAATATTTAATTTTGATTATCTGTGTATTAAAGCCTCTGTGAACATCTAGTAGCATATTTCTAAAATAGGGTATGAGGAGCAAGCTGTGCCCTGGAATTTTTGTTCCCAAACTGTGTTTAGTTAAAAAAAAAAAAAGCCTGTGTATTTACAGTCTTGAGCATATGACACTATCTTGTGATATTAGGGTGGGGACAGCTCCTGAAAGTATGGTAATATTTATTTACAAGAGGAGTCTTTAAGGAGATAAAAATTTTGAACATATGAGACCCCTTGACTCTCATTTGCATGTCCTGGAGGGAAGAACTGCTTATAGTCTAAAGGACACAGCTCAGTGGAATCCCGTGCACCACTGAAGGGCAGAAGATAATGAATGTGTATTTGGGTCTGCTATGTAAAGATGCGGCAGAGTACAAGCAGAAAGATGAGACTGCTTGGGTACTGTCCAGGGAGTCTTCCTGAAACAGATAATTCTGCCTTTATGCAGGATCAAAGAAAACTACCCTATAGATTTTGACCTGTATGGGTTTAAATGGTCTGAATCTACATCCGTTTTAGTCTTAGTAGTAACCTCCAAACATTCTGACTCCCACCGAGGTAGGTTTTTGCTTGTTTAGGATAGGTGGCTCATAGACATCCTCAGTTCTGTATCTTCTTTACATTCATGCCTCAGATCTGATTGAAGTCAGGTATTGCTCTCAGCTGAAACCACATTTCTCTCTGCTGTGACTACATTATTCATCTGTGGATTGATACAATATCTCTCTTCATCTTTCATCTTCTTTGTGCATGTGTTATGTACATGCTTGTGTGTTTATATGTATGTTTGTGCATTTGTGAGCATGTGTGTGTCTGTATGTGTGCATATGCAGATGTGTGTATGACGTTAAAGCCAAAACATTTCTATCAGGAATCTTCCTCAGTGGTTCTTTGTGTCAGGGTCTCAAGCTCACCAACATGGCTAGTCTCACTAGCTAGCTTTTTCAGGGAGTAACAGATGTGTCACCATGTATGCAGTATTTTTGTGTGTCCTGGAATCCAAACTCTGATTCTCTTTCTTATCACTGAGCCATCGTTCCAGTCTTGGTCTAATATTTTTTTTTTGTTTTATTTTAGTTTGTTTTATTTTTAGAATTTTACCTTTCACCATTTCTTCTTTATTAATTAGTCTGTCTGTATGTTTGTTTAATTGCTACAGTCCTAGTAATTGAAACAGTGCCTTGTACCTATAAGCAAAGTGTTCTGCAACCAAGCTACAGTTCAAGCTGTTCAGCAACTCTTCTTATCTCCAACTGTTAGAGCTACCACAAAGGAGACTTCATATTCATGCATGGATTTGTAATAAATAATGGAATTTTACTTACAGTCTAGACTTTGTTTCTAAATCACATGTTGATATCTTTTGGAGGCAAGCTTCCAGTGAGCATTGGCTATTAATAATAATTGAAACAATATGCTGTGAAGTCCCCATTCTTCTGCAGGTGTAATGAAGCTTGTGTTTTCCAGATGGCAGTTACAACACAGGGCACCTTGACTTGCCTTTGTAAGAGTGGCTGGTGATGTATTTCCATCTGTCCTAGTTACATTTATGTTGTGATAAAACATTTCAACCCAAATCAACTTAGGTAGAAAGGATGTGCTTAAGCTCATAATCCCAGGTGATAGTCTATCACTAGAAGGAGTCAAGGAGGCGGGAATTTGAAACACCCTCAACTCATCCAGAGTCAAGAGCAAAAAGAAATAATTGCTCACATGTTTAGTGGCACCCAACTCCCTCTCTATACTTTATATAGGCGAGGATCCAAACCTAGGGAATAGTGCTACCCATCATGGGTGGGCCTTCCCACCTCAACTAATGAAATCAAGATGATCCCCTACAGACATTCAATGATCCAATTTGATCATTTACTTCCTGGAAATTTATTTCCCAGGAGATTCTAGATTGTGTCAAGTTAACAATTAAAGGTAAGCATTACACTTCCTAAGAATTTTATTGACATCTCTATGTACACATTCAGAATAGCAGGAATCTGAGTTTGAAAACTAGAGAATTAATTCAACGCATCCTCTACTATTTCTCAGTTAATGTTCCCAGTGCCTATATTCTTATAAGATGCATTGTAGCTAAGGCTGAGTTAAATGCTGAGAGGGTGCAAAGCTGCTTCTTCCTGTTCACCATACAGATATGAAAAGACCCACTAAGTGTTGAACTCTAAGAAAATAAGTTTACCCATTGTCTTAGAGTTTCTATTGCCATGAAAAACAAAACAAAACAAAAAACCCCCCAAAACCAACCAACCAAACAAACAAAACCCAACAAACCATGACCAAGAAGCAAATAGGAGAGGAAAGAGGTATTGGGCTTAGATTTCTTATTGTAGCCCATCACTGAAGGAAGCCAGGACAGGAACTCAAACAGGGGAGAACCTGGAAACTAGAGCTAATGCAGAAGCCATGGAGGGGAGCTGCCTAAAGACGTGCTCCCCATTGATTGCTCAGTCTGCTTTCTTATAGAACTCAGAGCTACCAGGGTGGGGATGATACCACTCACAAAGGGTTGGGCTCTCTCTTATCAATAACTAAATAAGAAAATGCTTTACAGCCAGATCTCATGTCTCAACTGAGGCATGTTCTCAATGGAGATGCCTTCCCTTCAAATAATTCTAGCTTGTGCCAAGTTGACACAAGACTAACCAGCACACCTATTCTGAGGGATGCTCCATCTTGAAGAGAGTAGCATGCCAGTACATGGCTTGGAAAACCAGGGGTGTTTTACTCTACTTCAACCCTAAAGTATCTGTTGTTGTATTAAAAACATAAAACCTATGTCAGTGAATTCTGATATTGATTGTAAAGTGAAGATTCTAGAGTCTTTGAGAAAAATCTACTCTTCAGAGGGCAGAGTATTATTTTATTGCATAGCTATCTTCATGGAAGATAATACCAAATTTGAAAATGTCTTGGATTTGTTTATTACTGTTGTGTCCTGGTCATGAGACCCCTGAAGAGACCACCAGCAAACTCTCTGAAATGCAAAAGCAAAATTTATTGAAATGCAAGACACGACAAGGATCCTATTAGGCTCACAGATGTGGCTTTGGCCAGAGGAGGTGCCTGCCCCTCTGAAAGCTGGGTTTTAAAGGCAAAAATCACAAGGTTATACATCAATTAGGGGTCTTAGTATGGATACAGTTGTGATTAGCTCATCCAGGGGACTTTTCCAGATTTCTTCTGTTAGCCAGCTGTTCGTCCAACTTTCTTCCCTAGACTATCTCCTGGGATCTGAAATTGTGTGGCTCTCAAATGGTGGAGGTAGGCTATCTGGTGCTAGGACATTTTATGGTTAATTAGCTGCTATCAGATAGCCCTAGGCCATCTCCTGTTTGTACTTTGGTCTCAGAAGAACTTAGGCAGGCCTGTTTCAAGCTGAGGTCCAGGGGCTTTTTGTTCAAAAATGGAGGCGCTTCTCTGGCTCTTCAACTATAAGGTATTTTTTTTAAAAATTATTTATTATCGTGCATCTGGGGATCAAATGTTGGACCTTGCTAAGATAAACAGTGCTTTACTCCACCAACCTGCAACCCCAGACCAGTAAATGAACATTAAACAAATTGTTCACAGGAGTCTCTAAAATGAAACATAAAATGAAGAATATATGATGTCCAAACCGCTGATTTCACTGTATTTTCTAATAAAATAATGTGCTTGGGGGGAAAAAAAGAAATAAAAAATACTTCAAATTCCATAGCCCTGTCCCCAAATGCACCCAAACTGAGCAAACAAAAAGCTGGGAGAATATGGACCGTGAAGACCACACTCTTCAGGATTTAGACACAAACAGGACTCTCTTGGAAATTACTAGAGTCAGTTTACATTATATTCTGGCATAGTGATTTGTCTACATTCTGTTCATGTCCTCAAAACTTGAGTGAGAACTAATTTAGAAGTAATAAACTAATGAATGTGTTTAAAGAGATTTGAAAACAGCAGAGCAGTCAGGTTTGGGCTTCATTATTTCTTGTTGCTTTTATCCACATTTAAGTATCAGGGCAGCCAAGGATACAAAGAGAAACCCTGTCTCAAAACACAAGAAAAGAAAGGGGAAGAAAGAAAAAGATAAGAAAAAGAGAAAAAAAAAAAACCAGAGCAGAAGGGTATGGAAAGTGTACAGTTTGGTCAGGAAAAGCAAGTGTAGATAGAGCAGTGAAGAAATTATTGTCATTAAAAAGAAATTTCTGAGGTAGGGAGATGGTTCATTGGTTAGGAGCACTGGCTACTTTCTCAGAGGCCACGAGTCTGCTTCCTAGCACTCACAGGGCAACTCAAAGCCACCTATAATGCCAGCTCCCAGAACTGGCCCCTCTTCTTGAACTTGAACTCTGCAGGGTCCACCATCGTATACATAAGGTTTATGGCTGCTGCTGTTACTCTTATAAAGCACGCACATAGGACTGACAGTACCCTGCAGCTTCAAAACTTAAGCTGTTTACTAGCTGACCCTTTATAGGCAATTTCCCAAGCCTCCTGTTTGTAGAAGAGTAACCATTAGATAGTATCCATTCATCAGAGAACGATCCATCCAGTCCTGTTGGACCTTCCATTTTGTTCAGCTTAAAGTAAAGGTGGCCAGATGGGAGCATTGAACTCTTGGCAAGTCATAGAGAAAAACATCAGCTCAATGGCACAACCGATCTGGGGAGACCACAGGATAGAACTGTCTTTCCTCATTTCCATTCTTTTGTTTTGTAAAACAAAAGGAAATGTTTACAAAAGGGTTTTCTTGCCTGGTCCTCTTGTGACCTTCCTGGGTTTTGTGCTTATTTGCAAACTCAGTTCACAATAATCAAACTAATCTAACTTCCTTTCTTCCAGTTAAATGGGCTTCTCTGTGCAGTAGTAGGTGACTTTCCCTAGGACAGAGGCTACACACACACACACACACACACACACACACACACACACACACACACACACACACACAAATTTGGGGTCTGGATGGTGGTTGCCTGGCAACCTGAAAAGGATTCTGTCGGGAGCTGTGCTCACCAGCATTGCCCTGACATTGATTTTTAAATTGTCCATTAGTTTATTCATAAGGGAACATCGCTGTTTTGCCAAGGGCAGAATTGCCAGGCTGGAGGACTTTATTAACTGAACCCTGACTTCTTCCTTCATTTACCTGTATGCACGGTACTTGTCCTCTTTAACATGCTGACCCCCAGGAAACCATCAAGGTCCCCAGGTGCTTCCTGGGAGAAGTTTTTAAAAGCAAAGAGACAAAACTGGACAGTGGGGTTTCCAGGGAAATAAACAATAGTCAGGGCAAACCCGAACTCCGAATAACAAGTGTGTGACTCTGAATTAAATGAGATAGACAGAATAACTTCAGACTCTTGCTGAAACCAAACATTCAAAATATTGAAAACAATAACAATGTGATCTTTTTTAAAAATCAATTTCTCTGGAGGTGGAAAGAAGGCTCAGAAATACAGAGCACTGGCTGCATTTGCAGAAACCCAGGTTCGGTTCCCAGCACCTACATGGTGGCTCATAATGTTCTGTAACACCAGTTCCAGGGCATTCCTCTTCTGGTCTCAGGGGCATTAGGCACATATGTGGGCACATACATACATACAAGCAAACACACATATTAAATAAACAAAATCTGTAAGTAGTACTCAGTTTCTGACTGTAATAGCCATATGGTTTGCAAACACAACTGTGGTTAGATCCAAGATTCCTAACTGAAGTCAAAGCTGTATTGCAGTGGTTAACTGAAAGAGTTATATAAAATTTCCCCATGTTCTTTCACAGATTCTCTCCTATTGCCATTTTTGGGGGGTTAAGCTAGCCTGTGACTCTAGCCTGTGCCTCCTCCTACAAGGGACACCTTATCTTTCATCAGGGGAACTATATGGCAAATTTAACTTCATGCTGTTAATGCTAAAGAAGGAAGGGCAAAGACCACAGACTCAAATCGTTCTGGCCAAATTAATTAAAGCAATCAATTAATTAAAGCAAGCTTTATATTTGGCTGTACCCATTGCCTCCCCCTAAGATGGAGTTGAGAGGTCAGCATTGGGTGAGAGGAAGACAGAGGACAAAGCATTCCTATTGGGAAACCCTTAGGGGATTTGGATGGCAAATATGCAGGTTACAAGAGCAGAACATAAACATAACAAATTAGTCATAACGGCCTCCTCAAACAAAGACATGATTGCAAGGTGGTCGGCACAACAGATAGTCATAACAAGCTACCCATAGCAACCCTTTTGAAACTAAGGTAGAGTTGCAAGATACTATTAACTTATTGAAACAAAGACATGAATGACATTCCCAGAATAGGCAGAGCAGAACCAATTGAAGTTAAGGTTACAGGGAGCATGACCCAGTTCTTGAGAAACAGAGACTTAATCACAAACAGGAACGAACCTAGTTGGTCTTGACTATAAGATGGTTTTGAAGCCTAAGATGGAGGCAGGGTGGTTCTTCACATACAATTTGGCATCCCCAAAGGGGAACATTTTTACAGTGTGCTTTTCAATGACAAAGGAAGAAAATTTTTTTAAAGGAATTTTGAACAGTAGTCCCTGATACCACATATAGAAGGCAGCCCTGAAATCTTAGCACAGGAGCTCTATGGTACAGGCTCCAGTATTTATCAATAAATCTAATCATAGTTAGTGTAGTCAGAGGCTGGGGAGACAGGAATAGAATTGACTGCTTTGACATTACTCTGTTTGGCAATGATGGCCTACAGTTAGGCACTAACTGTGAAAACTAACTCATAGAGCATTATGGGAATCCATCTTTCTCATTGGCGGGTTCTCCTGTGATAAAGTGCCATTATTACTAGGAAGCTGTAATAATGGAGAGTTGTTTTACTATTATGGATAAAATAACAATGACATTCTATGGCTACTATACATTTTTCTTTGTTCCGTGACTTTGTTTGCACGGGAAAATTAAAGGAACAAATTGCCATTTGGTGCTTTTCCACCCCTGCAGTAAAACATCATCAGCAGGAAAGCCTGTGCTCAGGATCATTAATGAAAAGATGCTAACAGGTTGCAAAACTATGTAAATCTCAGCACTCGAATAAATGAGGGAAATTTGCAGCTTTGCCAACATAGTCATGGCTGATGGTACTCAGATGTGGAGTTGGGGGAAATGTTTAAAATGTAAAGACAAACATTTGCTATCCCTTTCCTCTCTAGACTGAACTGGTTCTGGGAGTCAGAAATTGCTAACAAATTCCCAGGCTCTGTATTCCCTTCCCAGTGCTCATTTTCATTCTTTCTTGTTTGCTGGTAGGTACTCAACACTTACCTCACCTCTCATGAAAAGGCATATTAAGCTCATAAGCTTGTGCCAGCCATTGGGCTTCAAGAGAAGCCAAAGCAGCATTCTGACATTGGACCTTAAGACAGAAAGCAGCAAAAATGCAAGAGTTTTATGGACTCGACCTTCCTTCCTTCCTTCCTTCCTTCCTTCCTTCCTTCCTTCCTTCCTTCCTCCCTCCCTCCCTCCCTCCCTCCTTCCCTCCTTCCCTCTCTCTCTCTCCCTCTCTCACACACACAGAGAGCTTAGGCATTCTTCATGTCTTATATTTCATTATCCATTATAAAATATAATTTTATAAAATATTAATGAAACACAAAAAAATAGGGGGCAAGGGATGCCAAGTTACTAGCAGAGCACCTGTTTAGCATGTGGGAGGTTCTTGGTCTCATCCTCAGCAGCTCTGAAAACATGCAGAAAATTAGATATCAGTGTTGGTTCTATTAGCATGATGGACTCTGGGAATAGCCATGTGCCAGGCAAATAGAATAGACCTGATCTCAGGGGCCTCAAGTATAGAGAAGTGGACAAGAAGAAATGTTTCTGCTAAAAACCTAGGTGATGAGGTGATGAGTACTTTGACAAAAACAAGTACAGATAGAAAGCAGAGAATAAGCTAGCCAGGCTTCCTGGAGTAGGCAGAACCAAGAAGTTCTAACAACTGTGAGAAACAGCCATGAAGAGAGGCATAGGTGCCTTTTATTTAAAAAGAAAAACCAAATGGTGAGTATGAGACATATTTAAAATAATTATTAAATTAATATTTAACATGTCTAATTTAAATAGTATTTAATATATTATTTAAAAATAGATTTCTTTAAAGCCTACGGGTGATAGAGGAAAAGTAGGTGGATACATCAATATATCTGTCCATTCATCCACCTATAATCTATATATTAGCTACCTATCCATCATCTATCTATTCATCCCTCTGTCATCTTTCTACTCATCTACCCATCTATCTACCATCTATTAATCATCTATTTATATTCATCCAGCATCTATCATCAGTATCTATCTTTATCACCCATCTCTGTCATTTATCTACCTATATCTATTATTTTTCGATATGTCTATATATCCTCTCTATCTCTACCACGTCTATTTACCCGTCTTTCCTCTTTCATTCATCTGTCACAATCTGTCTGTCTATAATTTTGATCATGAATATCTTCCTCGGGTCTGTCTATTAGATATTTGGCTTCCAGTGTGGCATTGCTGCTGGGGGTGGGGCATAATGGAAGGTATTTAGGTAACTGGGTGATAGGACACTGGGATCTTTCCTTCTTCCCTTTTTCTTCCCAGATCCAACATAAAGGATTCAGGTACACGACACTGTTCTTTCCTGATGGGACTTCACAGGCTCAGAACAGTGATCAACTCATCTTGAATCTAAATTATGAAACATGGGCTAAGCCATCATTTTTCCATTAAAAATTTTATTATCTCAGAATTTTGCTATAGTAATGGAAAGCTGATTCTGTCTATTTTTATGTCTTTGAATCTAATAATAGGAATATTGCTAGAGGGTTCACAAAGACTACTATCCTGAAGATAGCTCTAGAAGATACCATCTTCAGATATGAACACCCTACAGAACTGAGGAAATGGGAAGTCATCCTCACCTAGACATATAATAAAGCATTGGCTGGTTAATTGATCCCCAAATGCCCCTCCAACTTGATTGTTCATGTTTCTATCTCCACCCTCCCAAAGTCCACTCATGAAATCTATTTACCCTTCCCAGGGAGATCCGGGCATCTCCCTTATGAACCCTCCTTGTTACCTTGTATCCAGCAAAGGGCAGAGCCAGCTATCTCAGGGTCAGTGGGGCCAGCTCAGCCTTGTCCTCAGATTTTAACGCACATGGTTCCCATGACACCCTCTTGGTAATATATGCTATGAACATCATCACAGATCCCAGGTGCAGAAGAAACATGGACCCAGACATAGTCTTCAGCAGTGGCTCAAGCTCAGATGTCACCATGGTTCCAGGTGGCAGCACAAGCCACTCAGATGGCCCCCTGCTGAAACATGGCCCTCAGACACCAACATGGCCCCAGGCATTAGCCCTGACCCCTTTGATGGCATTAGGACCCATAGATATCAACACAGATTCTGGCTGAAGTAGGTCTATGGACCCAGACTTGGCTATCAGCAGCAGCCCTGGCCCGGACAACACTGGCCACAGGTGACAGTGTAGGCCACTCTGATCAATCTGTCACCTTCAGGTGACAACATGTCCATAGGTTTCAGCCTAGACCCCAGGCATCCATGTGGCCTTTATTGGCACCATGGACCACAGACATCAACATAGACTCCAGCTATAGTAGGATGACAGACCCAAACATGGTCCTTGGCAGCAGCCTGGCCTTTGATGTCATCATGACCCCAGGTAACATTGCAGGCCACTCAGATCAGTTTGACTCCAGTGGCAGTGTGTCCCTCAGACACCAGCATAACCCCAGGTAGTGGCCCAAATCCCTGGCATCATCATGGCCTTTGATGGTATCTGGAGTCACAGACATAAACATAGATCCTGGCTGCCATAGGTCCATGGACCCAGACATGGACCTTTGCTGTAGCCCTGGTGTGAATGTCACCATGACACCTTGTAGAAGTACAGGCAACTCAGATTTGTATGGCCCTGGTTGTAGCATGACCCTCAGTTACTCACCTGGCTTCAGATAACAGCCCAGACCCTGGGTATTTGTATGGCCTTTAGTAGTATCAAGAGCCTCAGATACCTGCCTAGATTCTGGCTACAAATATGGCCCTGTACCACAGTCCAGGCTCAGATGTTATCATAGCCCCAAGTGGTTGCACAGACTATCCAGACTAGCATGGCAGAGTGACTCTAGAACATCATTATGGACTCAGGTGTCTGAGCAGACCCTGGTCATCTGCACTGCCTTCACTGCTTACTGAAGCCATGGACATCAGCACAGACTCTTGTTGCTGCACGGCCTTGTACCCAGACATGAATCCTAGCAGCAGCTTGGGCCCAGATATTATCATGCCTCCTGGTGACAGCACAGGCCACTCAGATCAACTTGTCCCCAGTAGTGGCATGGCCCTTAGACACCAAAATGGCTATAAGTGGTGGTCCAGACTCTGAACATCCCTGTGGCGTTGGTGGCAACTTGGGTCATGGACATCAACACAGACCCCAGCTGCAGTAGGATCACAGATGAAGACATGACCCTAGGCAGCAGTCCAGGCCTGGATGTCACCCTGGTCTAGGGTGGCAAGCAGGACACCGACATGAGCCCATTTTTCACCACCCTTACTTCTTCAGATTTGCCTCTTTCCACAGTACATGAGCCATTCCACCTCCCTTTCTCTTCAATACCTTCACCACATACTCGCTCATCATAATGGCATCCACTCACCTGCCACCACAAGGTGCCCAGTAGCCCACAGATGCCTTCAGGCAGCCTAGATAGACTCAGGCTGCCCCATGGGTGCCCTTTACCCACCTGAGTCCACTAATTTATTTCTCTATATAATGTATATAATTTATATGTGTGTGTGTGCATGCGTGCACGCATGAATATATATGCTACATATTACATATATATGTATATGTGTACATATGCTATTGAAGATGCTGTGTAGAGCATCTGAGATTTAAACATGAGAGATTTTAAAAAAATAAAGTAGGTACATGCAAATTGGTTGCTTCAGCAAGAAAGTAGAACAGTTTTAATGCATCTACCTAGTTCTGGAGCTTTGACTGCAGGTCAGATAAATATGCACATGGTCCAGAATGAGCACTTACTGAGAAGTAAAATATAGGAAAGACTACAGTAACTTGGAATCTGGTCCTTCCTTTCTGAACTGGAGCAACAGAAAAGAATAGTATGTTCCAGAGATACTGGGAGTTTTTCTACTTTCTAAATGTCCTGACTTGCGCCTCTGAACTGGTCTGGTATCTGGATTTCTAAAGCATCCTTCTGAATTTCATTTCAGCTTCTTCTGGGAATGACTGCCTCAGGTAACCCTGAAGTTGCTGTGACAGCTTGCCAAGCGTGGTGTCTCCCCAATAACAGAAAAGGAAGGTACAAGAGCCACCGCTACCTGAGGTGGTTTGCATTTGTAGACTCTGTCTTAAAGGTACTCCATCTTCTTCCAATTGCTAGTGTCCGTTTTAAAACCATTCCTTCATTTATTGGAAAATTTTATGTATTTGTACAATTTTTTTTGATTATACCTATCCCCGCTCCCTCTTCCAGGCCCCAGACCTAGGGCCCTTTCAAACATATCTCGCTGCCTTCGTTTAAACTTCAATTATCAACATTATCACTAATGTTCTTTTTAAGTCACCAAACTAATTAGTGCTGCCCCCATGTACTTGGGTGGGAAAATGTGTAAACTACCACTGCACCCCACCAAAGCTCATGATTTTCCTGCCTGCAGCAATCCTTAACTGTCAAGGTTATCTCAGTTAGGGGTGGGGCCTCGGGAGCACCTTCCCTAATGCATGCTGGAATTTTAAACTGGCTTGCTCTGCAGGTCTTGTGCAGATAACCACAGTTCCTGTGAGTTCCCATGTGCAACAAGCCTGTCATGTTCAGAAGACAGCGTTTCTTACCATTGTCTGGCTCTTATAGTCTCCCCCCATCCCTTCTGAAACATTCCCTGAGCCTTGATGTTGGAGACAGGCTGGCACAAGTGTCCTACCTCTGGCTGAGCACCGGACACTATTGTCTAGCGCTTTGGGCAGTCTCTACATTATTTACTACCTACTATTTTGCACTGGATTCCCAAAGACACAACTCAGTTCCATGCCATATCTGACCATCTTGTATTTTCCATTAACCATTAATTCTCAACTTACTTGGGAGGGCCCTTATACCACAAATCCCTCCTCATAAGCTTTCTGTGTTTTCCACTATGCAATTTTCAAAGCCAGTGTCAAATTCTACCTTTTAAAAGAAGGTCAATCTCTTTACTCAGCTCTGGCAAGCACTCAGCTTGTTGTCATCTCCCTTCCTACCTTCCTGAGCTTTGTCTCTGGTCATTGCTGCTTCCTTTATACTGTCACAAGGGGAAAATCTGGTTGATTGATTCACTGTTGGATTGATGGAGACACCAAAGCGAATTAGATCCTATCGCTCAGAAATTTGCAGCTTTGAAACTCAATGCTCTTATGATAAAGGTTCTGATTTCCAAAAAGGCAAGTTTTAAAATTGATTTGTAAATAATTTAATTTGATAGCTATTTCTTAAACTTCATTATCTTCTGCAAGCTCTCTGTGAAAACAGATAGTCTATTTGTGCATTTCTAACAGGTAAAAGCCATTACTAACTTCATAAGAAAAGATTTGTTCCCAGTCCATCCACTTCTTATTTACTTTTGTAAATCATCCTAGCAATCAACTTTGAAGTCTTTGCTGTGAAACAGTCTGTGTTACTCCATGGACACAGACCCAGAAGGAAAAAGCAGGAAGCAGCTCCTCTCATTAGAGAAAGTGACCCTTGTCATCGGTGCACAAGAGCCACCTTCATGAGAAATGTGGATATTTTGCTGCAAGATCCAACACGCCAATTATATGAGTGGGAAGAAGAAACAGTGAGAAGAATGTCACTTAGCTGTAGCCTAATAGGGCTTCATGGGTATCACTGTAGAGAAATATAAAGGAGCCATTGGGAGCTGTTGACATGTGAGACAATAACATTAACTGCCTGGAAATCTTGTTTACAATGAGGACACTCCTGGAGGTAACAAACCCACATCACTCAGCCTCTTGAGCACAAGGCACATGGAAAGCACCAGGTAAATAAATACTAAATATGCTGAAGTTATTTCAATATCCACTGACCTACCTGCTTTTGGTTGTCCCAACAGAATGTGCTCACAAAGCTTTTGTTTTCACACATGCCCAGCCCCTGGTTGCAGGTGCAGCACCCAACTTATCTCTTTGGCTATTGTGAATATACTCTCTGTCTCTTTGGCTGTCTATTGGTATTCCAAGGTCCTATATATGGGAGACCCCTGAGTATGACATCATTCATTTTGTGAAAGAAGTTTTAATCTTCTGCCTCCACAAATCTAAGGAATAGTAACTATCTAATACACAGCAAAGGCAGTCTTGACACCTCTCTCTCTCTCTCTCTCTCTCTCTCTCTCTCTCTCTCTCTCTCTCTCTCTCTCTCTCTCTCTCATACACACACACACACACACACACACACACACACACACACATTTATGCTTTACTGTCTTTTTATACCATCTTACACTCTGCATTAATTCCACCTGTCAGTAGGTATCTCCTTCCTGGCTCCCAAGTGTTGTCCTTAGCTGTAGCTAAGCTCTGTCTTCTATCCTGAGACAGGCATCTCTAGGGACCACGGCTCTTCCAGTACCCAAAAGCTGCTCATTGGTTTGGGTTTTCTTGTAATTCAGTGTGGGTAAGGATCAATACCATTCATTTAGCTCACCATAAGGAATCTTGATTTCTGTTGACCACAAAGACAGTGAACAAATGTCTACTCATCCAGATGGGGAACTGACCACAGACCAAAGTAAGGGGCGACCCAAGTCTGACTTTGTGAACCAATGAATTTATTGGTGCTAGTGACAGGAATATGCCTGAGGGGTTACTTACAGTAGCTAAAATGACTCAAAGACAGTTGTACATCCAAAAGTCCATCCCAGCCTAGGGGACAGCACATGAAGCTGGGAACCTGGAGCTCACAGTACAGCCTGCGGGTGGCTCAGTGGGCTGGAGGGTGTTCTATCCAGGGAACTTGGTTGGCTTCTGCCTCTTCTAGGCAGCTCAGCTTGACTTAGAGTCCGGTAATCTTTAATGCTTATAAATGATAAGAGAGGGCCCGATGGATCTAGTAATTTTTAGAGACTTCCTGAAGCTTTTGAGTCATTTATTTCCTGAGATTCCCCCCACTCCCACCTCTGCCAGGATGGAATGTTTAACCTTCCCTTAAAACATAAGGTATCTTAATGAGCCTCCCTCAAAGACAGAAAATTTTATCTCTGAGGAAATTGCTATGCAACAGTTGTAGTGTTGATGAATTTGTGGTTGTGATGAAGTCTACAGACACACCCAGGCAGGGCATATTCCATGCAAATTCTGAGCTGTTACTACAGAGTTCATTCAAGAAGAAGAGTGCAGGCAGTTACTTATCTAGGTTATTTCTTTGATTTTTTTTTTTTAAACTGCCATTTGCTTACAGTAACTACCACTAGCCTAGCACATATCTGCAGCTGATGTGCTAATGAAACACTAGCCCTGGGTCAGGGGAGCTGCAGCCAGGAGTTAATGCCATTCCACGCTGCTGTTACATGGCCTTTGTAGCTGGGTTTTTGAAGCCCTCTGTATTTTAATCCAGAAAGAATGCATTTAACACTTAGATACAATTTAAGTCCACTCCCATGATCACAGCAAAGCTCTTTATTGCTAATTACACATAATGTATTTGTCTATTTCCTTACTAGAGGATTTATAGCTTAGTTGCATCTTATAATTATCAGGATTTCCTAGGCCATGTTTGTCTCAGCTTATTGTGTACCCGAGTGTCCTCATCCTCCTTTCTCCCCTCTGCTTTGGTCCATTAGTCCGTTATATACTATTAATCCCAGCTAGGTGCTACCTCATTTGGTGTGCATATGAACCCATCCTGGGAGATCAGGAGTAGTGTACAATAAGAATGGGCCAGAAAGAATAAGAAAGAATGGGAAGGCACTGGCCCTGAACAGGACAACTGCAGCATGCAACTGACTGCAGAAAGATGTGGTCCATGGGATGGACCTTGCTCTGAGCAAGGACAAGGTCAGGGTTACCTGTGCGCTCTGGATTCCAAGCTGTCTTGAGGTGAAGAGAACAGGGGGGACTGAGACCCTGAGCTCAGGATCTCAGGAGGGTACAGAGCATCAAGGGGATTAGAGCAATTTTAAGATAGGAACCAAACCCCAGGGCTTACAAGCGCAGCAAAAGAAGAAGACGGGGCATTAGTGACTGGGTTGTGGACAGGCCTTGGTGCTGCTCACTCTCTGCAGGGCACAGAATGTGGCAGGACACAGACTTATCTAAATGTGAGCAAGAAGTTCACAACAACTTCAAAGTTTTCTTATTATCTCAAGGGTTATTTTAAATTTTGTTATTACATTTGTTTACTACTAGTAGTGTGTGTGTGTGTGTGTGTGTGTGTGTGTGTGTGTGTGTGTGTGTGTGTGTGTGTGTATTTATATAAGACACATGCATGCCATTGTGACTGTATGGAAGTCAGAGGACAACTTGAGGGAGTTGGTTCTATTCTTCTGAGGTTTGAACTCAGGTCACCAGACTTGGCTTCAGGTGTTTTTACCCACTTGATGGCCAGGTCAGTTTTACTTTACCATCCTTGCCTCAAACTATTTTAAGAAAATTTTGGACATGTATCAATTATTCTCAACTAATAGTCAATAAAATATCTTTAGAAAAAAAAGACTCAAGGTTAGTAAAACACAAACATGCTTTTTAAATTGTATTATTGTTTTTTTTAAAAATCACATATCACATTTAAATCCATAATTTCTTGCTCCCATGTGCCTTTGTTCACCTTCCCTGGAATGAAAGCTTACCAGCCTGCCCTGTGATGAGACAGGTCATCCAAGTCAGCTGCCTTTCCAGAAAGAACTTGGCAGTGTTACAGAGAAAGATCAATGAGCAAAGCACATGCAGTTGCCAGTCTCTGTGTTAGCCTGTGACTTAGAAGGCAGCTGTGGTTTGTTGTTTGAGAATGGCTCCAGATACTTGAATGTTTGGTGGAGCTGTTTTGAAAAGGATGGGGAGGTGTGGCCTTGTTTGGGGTGGTCTTTAAAATGTCAAGATCTCACACCAATCCCAATCTCCTCCCTCCCTCCCTCCCTCCCTCCCTCCCTCCCTCCCTCCCTCCCTCCCTTCCTCCCCCCACTTCTGCCTCTGGATCAGAATATAAGTTTTCAGCTACTACACCAGCTTCACGCTTGCCTGCTTTCCTGCTTCCCACGATTACGATCATGGATGAACCCTCTGTAATAATGAGCCCCCAATGAAATGCTGTATTTCATAAGTTGCTTTAGTCATACTGTCTCATCCTGACAATAGGAAAGTAACTAAGACAAAAGGCAAGTGGAGAAGGGGGGATGAGATGGAGGTGTCCATTTGCTGTCTACAGTGGTCAGAATGTAAGGGACAGTGTGGACAGGCTAGGTCTGTGTTGTGGAGCCTGTACTGGGAGCCAAAAGCTTGGAACCAATGGGAAGAGTCAGTCAAGGAGCGGAAAGGGAACAAGGTAAAGGTGACAGAGATAGCCTTCCGGTCCAGCCTTTACTACAGTGAAGGGGAAAGTCCATGTTTCAGCATGCAGATGGGGGAGCTTAAGGCCCAGTACAAGCATCCATGATAATCAGGGAGTGTTCTGCCTCTGAACTGCTTGATTTGGGAAATACTTTTAACAAGCAAGGAAAGAGCCTGCCACAGCCTACCCATCCCTCAGATGATGATAACTAATGTTTCTAGTGTCTGGTGTGGCAAGGTCTATCTAGTCCCTATAAGCATCAGAAGACAGAAGAATGAGCGCTACCAAGGGTTTTGGTATGGAAGTCATGCTGTCTTGATCTATGTAAAACAATGGTTCTTAAACTGTGCCTCACCCTAAGAGAATCCATTTTATGAGCATCTATTTCCTCCATTTTGAGGATGACTACATGCTTGTATAGAACCTCAAATAATACCATCTGTCTGGTGACATCCACACAGCACAGACTCATACACAACTTATTCTTGGGATTAGGAAGGATACCTTTTTACAAATTATTAAAGTAAATTGAGTAGGGACACGTGGGTGTATTAAAATCATATCAAGGAAACCAAGCCCAAGAGCCTAGCAGACTGATGGAAAGTGTAACTCCCTTTTCTGGACCCCATAAGGAAGTGTATAGCAGCACTAGGAAGATGAGGTCTTTCACAGACCTGTCATCTGGCACCCCATGTGTGACCAAGGACTGACAGGAAGAGAACTTTCTACTCTCCCCAGGACCACAGCTCAGTTAACTTGGTCCACCCAATGCTCCTGCCCATCCTCTTGTCTACCTGTATAGTTCCCCAGTCACCTGTCCACCGACTCCCACGCTTCAACTGACTCATACCTTTTCATCACAGCTCCTCTCTCAGCTCTGTGGCCCACAGTCATCTGATTCTGTGGTTGAGGCTTCTTCCTGGCAGCTAATTTAGGTTTTTAATCTTATAAATTCAACCTATTTACATTTCTCTAAGCCCATTTTGAAACCTCAAGAAATTTGCTGCAGATTCTTTAGCCCTTTGTGTATTGGACATTCTGTAACTCACATGTATTCTATACATATATGTGCATATACAGTGATTGACAACCTGACATCTGATTTGAGGGTTAATGCTGCTAGTTGAGACAGGAATAAAGAATCTGTGTTCTCAACCATATGACCAAAGGAAGTGGAACAATTTGGCAAAATGCTGTCATTGAAACTTTCTAATATTTAGTCATATATAGACAGACATCTGTATCACCCCCTACAAGACTCAGAAAATAATTGCAAAAGAAGGAAGCAGAAAGGAAGCATGATCCAGATGAGGAGGTGGAATGCTATGTTGCAGCAATTTTCTTCTGCTTCTTCTGCAAGGGAGGCTCAAGACTCAAGGACTAAATGAACCTCACAGGTCCTGGAAATCAGAAATCAGGGCTCACAAAGATTATGCAAGGAATAAGCAACTGCTAGGGACAAGAGGTGAGTAAAAGGACTGCCCATAGAAACAGTCTGTCCTACGAAGTTTAGGACCCGCTGCAAATATTCAGGGGGCTGTGGGGATGCGGCTTTTGAGTGGACACCCAGGCTGACCTGGACTTCTCAATGACGGCAGCTGCCTTTCAGCCATCCCTGTTCCCATTATGACCCCTCATCCACACTCCTGTAAGAAACCCCAAATGCTCATTGCTTCTCTGAGCTGTACTTTGGTGTATTTCTTAGTCTGATCTATAAGCTTCTGTGTGCCTGAATTCTTTTGTTTCTAAAAAGACATTTTTAGTTCACTGATGAAAACATTACTTTTCAATTTGTGTTTCTGTTGACCTCAATATATTCTTAGTACTTTGATCTGGGTTTCAGGTTTCTTTTTTTATTATTATCATCATGACAATTTTTGCCAGACATAAGAACATTTTAGCTTGTTTACCTCAATTAAGTTTAAGGTGTGCTGAAACACAGGAAAGATAACTTTCTTGGGAAACCTTCTTCCAATCTCTTTCTGGTCCTTCTTCCTTCTCTCATTCCTCCATTTCTAGTGTGCCCTTTTAGCCCCCACTCCAGATTAGCCCTGGACCCTCCCTTTTATATCTGTTGTATAGGTTCATAGTGAAGCAGAAAGAAAGATGTCATGACTAAAAATAAATGTGACTGATATCTTTGCAAATACACCATAATTTCAGCAACATTTCCTTTGACAGATTTCTTGTGTGATCGCACACCATGTTTGTACTGATCTCCAAGTGAGACTCGGGTTAGGGAGGGACACAGACTTGAAGTGATCCAAGAAAGGAAGCATTGAGCATATTTAAAAAGACAATACACCCTCAAATCTATCCCCTGTGATGTCCTCCCTATAATCCTCCCCAAAAGACACCACCTATTGGGAACCCAAGTATTCCAACACATGAGCTATGGGGGACATTTTATGTTCAAATCACAACACCTGGCATCTTTTAAGAGTGACTCAGAATGTCACCAGCTGAGAAGCACCTACATGGGTGAGAGGGAGTGAAAATCTACAGAAAAGTAGGGCACGAGGATGACCATGAAAATCAAATGCCTAGCATCTACCATCTTCTTTTTGTTTATAACACATACACACACACACACACAAGCACACAAATTAGCACACACATGCTCACAAATGCACACATGTATATATATATGCACACACATGCACATATGCACTTGAGTAGTTATGCATGCATAAGCGTACACATGTATGTCTATGTGCACACACATGAACAAACACATATACACTGAAACATGCCATCACACGATGGTTGGTTTCAATGGCTCCTGAGATCTCATAGGTTCAGGATCTCTGTCAGGAGTGTCCGGGAAGTGGGAATGGAATTAGGTCAGCTGTCATCCAAACTCTCTGGAACTGGCAACAGCTGGGGGCTCTGAATATTTTCTTCAGGCTTTGATTTCTAGTGCTCACTAGAAATATGATTATAATAACATTTCAGATCTCGCTATAGTTTTTAAAGTTGTTGTGGAAAGTTAAAGACAATCATTAATGCAAGCCCAGAATCTATTACATAGTTGGTTTCCAAACCAAAAACTCTTGAGTTTGAGTTCTATGTGAACATGGACTCGTGATTTACATCAACAAAATGCACTTCTGATGAGTTGATTTTTTACCATTACTCTGGTACATACTATTCTGTATCAAGCCATTAAAATTAGCTAATAACTCAGTTTACAATACCACATAGACTTGGGCATTCTTGTGCTTTTCTGCAGTCACAGACTTGGGAAGTGGAGGCAGGGGGATCAGAAGTTCAAAATCATCCTCATCTGCATAAAAGTAAGTTTAAGATCAGCCAGCTCCAAACAAACAACAGTACGTGCATAAAAGACAAGATTGTGGCTTTTCAGTACTGACTGTCCCAGAGAACCTGGGAGGGCATCTACTGCCGTTTCTGGACTCAGTAATGTAATCTTTGAACTCTAAGGGGCTGGCTGCCGGCACGATCTGCAGTGGTTATGAGAGATGGCATTTGCACTTTAAACATTAGTGAACGCTAAAACAAGACAGCATGATTCACAGACAAGGCCAGTCAGTGTAACTTCACTGCATATGTCCAAGAAAGCAGAGAAAAACCCTGGGCCTTTTGAGCAAAGTCAGGAAAGACACAAGTAACAAGCAAAGCTTCTAACAGCAAAACAGACATGCTCAGAGTAGAATTGACCACAGAGCAGATTAAGGGCTGATCAGATGAAGCAGAGCAAAAGACAGGCAAAGTGGAAAACAGAGCCACCAAACCACAGAGAAAGAGAGGACTCCAATGGCAGTGCCCCTGTCAGCCCAGCACAGGAATGACCGATGGTCTGCAGGAGCAAAGACAAAGCAACCCTAGAAGAAATGCTTTACAGTGAAAATTATCCATAATTGATAAAACCTATAGAACAAAATGTGTCTGAGTCCCAGTCAACTCTAACACAAAGACAAAGAAAGCAACCTGAGAACTCTTTAGACTGAGGAGTGGGGGTGAGAACAGACTGAGCATGGCTTCTTCTGCAGAAAATGCAGTGCTGGCTGCCCTGTCAGTCTGCTGGCATCTGTGGGGTCTGGAAATGCACATATAATACAATTTTGATCATATACCCATCACCCTTCCCTCCCCGCTTATTAAAAGAACAGGAAGAGAAGACCAGCAGCTGCTCACCTGCCTGGGATCCTGCAGAGGACCTGGGCCCACCCTAGCACAGTCTTCCACATAAAGGCCACCAGTAGGAAGAGGGTTTGTCTGGGTTATTTAGAGCTCTATGACACTATGCAGGCTGCGGAAACCTGTCGTGCTGGGTCACAGTGACCTAGGTGACTGAGTTCTCATACTTTCTGTTTGAGGATTGTGTGCTCTCATACCTGCAACATTTAAAATCATTTTCAGGGGTAAGTCCTATAAACACGAAGAGGAACAATCATGCTGTGTAAGAGTGAAGAGGAAAAAGAAGAATCTTGTTAGGCTTTTAGATTGTTTTCAGTTTTTGTGACAACTCAAAGTAGGAGACAGTAAAGCAATGGCTTAATATACACACACAAGGATAGACATTCACATATGTAATAATACACATATATGCATACATTCATAAGCACACGCACATATGTATACACAAACACACATATGCACACGTGTACATACATACCTATATATACACATGTATATACATACAAACATATATGTATAAACATATGCATGAATATACACAATATACATATATACATATACATAAGACAGATATACACATATAAACATACATGCATACATATAAGGATATATACACATATCGGTATGTGTATATATATTCACATAAACTTATCTATATGTACACTCTATACACACAAATACATGCATATGCATACACACATATGCACACACAAAATGCCATAGTTCACACCTATAATCCCAGCACTTGGAAGGCTGAGGCAGGGGAATGATAAGCCTGACTGACTTTCCATTCCAGTGCCTGCCTTGCAGCTAACTGATACTGTCTTACTGCTTGCTCTGGAAACTTCAGTCATCACCAAACTTACCTTAATACCATCTCAGAAGTTTGCATTGTTTAAAGCCTGTCATTTTAATTACTACAATACGCATTTCTTCTCTTTAAATGTTATCTGAATTGTCCCTAAAGCCTTTGAATATACTTTCTGGCTGAAGACTATTTCTATTCACAATATCCTAGTCACTATTAAAAATAAATGTATTTTGTAAGTTTATGAAATATATGATACACACAAGCATAAAGATTAATCTATACCTCTGCTTCCAATAAATGTTATATCTTTTCCTCAAAGTGTTTTCAACTACAAAACACAAATAATGTTACACAGAAATATTTTTAAATTTACCAGAATACACTAGGGTTTACAGTATGATAAGGGATAGAAGTGAGAAATTGAAGTCAGCTGAAGAGAAACTCCCAAGGTGGCAGAGGAGTCAGCAGCTTTGCGTCTGGCTGTGATGCACTGGCTAATATCAGAATACATTCCTGAGTAATGATATCCACACCATCTAAATAAAACATAAAGGAATCCAGGGCTACCAAAAGGCATTAGTGATGAGCTGTAACTGCAGAGCTGTGGGAGCTCATGTCAGAGAGGAGGGAGAGCTGAGGTGAGGCCACTCTTCTTCACTGCCACCACCCCCTGGACAGAAGCTCATTCCTACATGGGGTCACTCAAAAGCCTTCCAGGAGAGAACACTGAAGTCAGGGGCCTATCAGGCACAAAATTTCCCAATATATCCAACCAAGAACAAAGGCATAGCAGTGTGAGCAGCCTGATCCTGTAACAGTGGGGATTCAGGTCCAGGACTGTGAGGCCATCACTGGATCAGGTGAACTGCTCTGAAGCCTGTTAAGGAAAGATAAATCCTCTACAAACAAAAAGGCCATAAAATTCTAGCATTCAGGAATACTCAAAAGGTAAAAAACTGAAAAGGAGAGAGAGAAAACTAGGCATTGACAGTAAAGTTACCACATTGTTGTACATAACACATGTATGAGGGTACTGCAATCATTCCCCACCCCTTGATGGTCCTGGAGGGTATATACATTCCACAATCTCTTATCTTGGCACTCTGGCCAGTTCAGAGTCTCTGTATTAATCCCCACCAACTGGCAATGTCTCCTCATCTTCATGGGCTTTTTGGATGGGCTGTGGCAGGGTTCATGAGAGACTGATACCTGGGGATGTTTAGCCAAAAGTGAGCCCCATTCCCTTAACAAAGGACCATCCTCTCTATCTCCTGAACATCAATCAAGACTGTTCTGGGAAAGGATTGAGGTATTTTTGTCTTAATCAAGCTTTTACAGGAACTCTACAAGGGAAAAAGTTGCTTTTCTGACCCAACTGACTTACAAAAGCAAACAAAACCAAAGGCAGAATGTTACAAGCCCAGATCCACATATTGCCTTCAACATGCTTTGTGGGTCACTTGTTAGTTTCAATATTGTTGCTTTCAGGATAGGTCTTCAATCTAATTACCACACCCCATACACACACACATACTCACACACACATACATACACATGCACGCATATGCACACACACACTCACACATATACACATACATACACACACAGTAGGTGCCTCCTCGATCAGTGCAGGGATGACAACTGGCTTGATCTTGTGCAGGCCTTGTACAGGAAAGACAGATGAGTTTGTGAGAGCAGAAGGGAGAAGCAAGAAGGATGCCAGGGTTGGAGAAGACAGTGTGGGACAGATTTTATCAAAACACTGTGTAATGAAATTAAAGAATAAGTAAAAGATAAACAAAACCATAAAGAATATTTGAGAGTATCCTAGTCTATAAAACCAAATCAGCTCTTAGAATATACATATAAGCAAGCTATTAGAATATACCTATAGACAAATCAACTCTCACAATATATCTATAAAGCTACTAAAATTTACTGCATAATCTTTCTATAAGGAAGCAAACAAAAAAATTAAAAGATTTGCAAAGCTTGATTAAGTTGCTGAGGTAGAGTTACAGTAGAACACACTTTTTTCTTCTTTTGTCTAACAGCTCATGAACTAATTTTCAAAAACTCTATAGTTTGGCTATAACATTAACCTTAACAAATTAAAATAATTTAATTCAAACAAATTTATTTTCTCAAAAGGCAAAATAAAATTGCTGATGAAATTAAAACATAAACAGTTCCTAGCTTTTGATGATTCTTACAGGGATTTTTTTCCTTTTCTTTTTCTATTTTTTTGGGGGGGGGCACAAAAGCAGTGCAGGCTGAGCTGTGTTTGAATTCAGTATTCTGATCTTTAGACAGGCTAGTGGTGGGAATCCCCCACTCTCTGGACATAGTGGGAGTGAGCACGCAGACCTGACCCTTGCCCCATCTTGGCCACAAAACCACTAGAGTGTAGCAGCTGTCTCTGGGGTGCTGCATTGCTGAGGTGTGGGTGGGGGTTCCATAGGTTTGGCGTTGTCAATGCACTTTCGAGTTGCAGCCCTTTTGATTTACAATGTGTTTTGATCTTTTCCAATATCATATTATGACAAATGTCTCAGGATGTAATCTTATCACACATCAAGGGGAATCTACATAGTTAATGTTTAAAACTAAGTCAGAAAGTCTAGTATAACCATTGGTAATATGAGAGTTCTCCGTGGTAACTAAAACAGCTTCAATGAAAACACATGCTAAACTCATGGGATATGTCTCAAGTTATCTCTGATTATAATGTGTGGCATTGGTCGCATAGATGAGGAAAACGAGAAATGTCAGCAACAATCGAAGCAGACAATAAGAAGCTACAGGCACATGGTGGTGGGGGCTGGTGCAGACCTGAGCCCGGCCCCCTGGGACAGGAGGCAGAGGCAGGGGGATCAAAGCTGAATTCACAGCTAGCCTGGCCTGTAGGGTAAGAGTCTGTCTCAAACAAATTAAACAGAAATAAAGGGGGGAGAGAAAGGGAGGGAAGGAGGGGAAATGCGCAAAGAAAAAGAAAAGAGCGGAAAGGAAACGGGAGGGAATTTAAGGGGGGGGAGGGAAGGGAAAACTCAAAGATAAAGAACAGAAAACTAAATTTCTATCTTTATTTTAAACTACATTTTGAACTTGCTCTATCTTACGCCTCTAGTCTGTAGTTCTCAGTCACATTCATACATGTACACACACACACACACATACACACACACACACACACACACACACACACTCCCATGTTCTGCTGCTTGCAGTCACCCCTGCCTCTTCTGTTTCATCAGGCTCTGCCAGTTAGCAGCCAGGAAGGCATCACAGAGGCACAGCTTGAGGCAGGTGTGACTGTGTTCCTTGAGGCTCCTCTTGGAGGGGCCAGGGCAATGAATGCAGTTTAGACTGGTTGTCTCAATTCCTCTATCTGGGGGCCTCTCAAAGCATGCAGAGCAGAGAGAGCACTTGAGCTGAAGAGAGAGCAGCCTCTAGGAGAATGAATGTGGGGGTGCAGAGTTATGGCTCCTCTGATGAGCTAAGGACCTGGGAGGAGGCAGGGAGCTGATTTATGCCTCCTCATATCCCAGAAGGACTCACTTCTGCTTCTCACCCTAGAGACAGATGATGTCCCCATGGGCTGTGTAGATGGCTCTCCATAGTGACACTTTACAGTGACACTTAGTTTTGCTTTTAGGACAGAGCACACTTGTTTCTCCCCCCACCCCCACCCCTGGGCTTTTCCCAAGCAGCTGCACAGTTTAAAGGTAGTTACTGCACTTGCTCCAATGAACAGAGAAAACGACTTCCTCAGAACGGTTTAAATGTTAGAATTTCAGGTGCCAGTAGCAGTCAGATGAACACATGCATTGGTTTGCTCATGCTCACATAAAAAGACTAAAAAGCAGTAAAACTAAGTATTCCAGAACATTCTTCTTAAACAGTACTGGGTCTGTGTCTCCCTAATTAAATCACTTATAGTACCCTAAGTCCAGAAGCCTTTTTAGGCTATTTCCAGCCCTCCTCCCTCTGCTTCCCAGTCTTCACTTGTCTTGGGGGGCTCAGGTTCCATACAGCCTGCCCCTCCACCCTCAGATGCCCCTTTGCCAGCCAGGTCCCACAGCAGCAACCTCTACTGGATAAATGCTAGTCTTTTAAAATGTAGATTAACTTCTTCCTCCTGAAGACACCCCCAACCCCAGTCATGACCTCCCCTGACCCCTAGCTGTGTGTCACCTGGCTCCCTGGCTCCCTAGGACTGTGCTGTTCCATCCCTCAAGGGAAAGCCAAGGAGAAGGTGCTCATTTCAGGAATGAGTCTCTCAGAGAGAAATTCTACCCTGAGAAGGAGAGGCTGACCTCTGCTACTCCGAATGCTATCACCTGGCCCTACTCTTACAACTTTCTATCTCTTTTTTTTTGGGGGGGGGGGGGTGTGATTGTTTCTTTGTTTTAAACAGGATCTCACTATGTAGACAAGCTGGTCTTGAACTCACAAAAATCCATCCACCTGTCTCTACTCTGCTTCCCAAGTGGACCACCGCATCCTCTTATGCTGTTTTTCTAGGACAATGAGACCTCAGAGGCTGCTGATGGCTGATGGCTCCCAAGCCACAGGCACACATATGCTGAGATTCTGGGATCGCCATCCTCAGATGGCTCTGCTCCAGGGAGACCAATAGTGAACGTCATGTTAGCAAGTATTGAGAACCCCCAAAGAGAACAAACGCAGAATTTATTGGTTGAAAACAAATAAACATTATGGAATACTCACATTCATACAGAAAGGTAGAAAAAATAGTAAACACAAATAAAATTGGTCAATATGAATATGTACTACCAGGCACAGACATGACTTTTGAAGGAAAAAGTTCATAAAAATGTATTATAAAGTACTTTAAAAACTCCGTAACAAATTGAGCTCATAGATGTATTTGGGGTGAGAAGCATATACTTAGTAAAACTACCAGGAGCAGTCAAATACTTAGAAATACTCACCTTAAAATTGTGCCTAAGTTCCTAGGTGTAAGGGAGACACTGGGGAAGGGCTCTGGCTAGCTCATGAACTTGGCTAATAATATTTCATTTTAGGGTTAAATAGTTTGTGTAATGATTTTCCATAACTTTTATTGCCTCACTTTAAAAATATTTTTGGAAGTAATTCATACAAGTTAACTCTGCTTTATTAACAATTTCTTCACTATAATCAAACAGCACAAGGAAATTCTCAATGGAATTTGGAATCTGCAGAGGAAGTGGACTCCAAATCTTATTCTAATGGAAAGCCTACACTTCCTGGGACAGTGACATTCCTCAGACAGATCTCAAAAAGAGAGGACCATGCAGAACCTGTCCTTGTAGTGGGACCCTGTCCACAGTGCCAAGAGCATGCTTGAGTTTGCTGGGCTAGGCTGCCTTTAGCTGTGCTACAACTAACTTTCTGTAGCTCCTCTATCTGCTAGTCAAACTAGGGGTGCCTGAAGATTCTGCCCAGGACACAGTGACGGCAAGAAGAGGTCTGCAGGGACAGTTAGGAGTGGAGGCAGGTAGTGTTTCCAAGAAACACCCCACTGTTCTTCTGACGCTGAGAACACTCTTTATCACAGTCTCTAATTACTACCACATCTTCTCTGAAGGACTCTCTGTGGTCTCCGCTCTACAGAGACCTCAACTGTTCTGCACAGATCCTTTGTTCAAGTCCTTCCTTGGTTTAAAGTATCTTTTATCTACACCGAGCTCAGACCAATTCTAGATCTCTAGCTAAGCCAGTTAACCACCAACCAATTAAGCAACATATTTATGTACAGCACTCAAACTTACTGGTTCTGGAAACCATCTCAGAGAACCAGTCTACAATGACTTTATTCTTATGCATACATTTAGGTAACACTGAAAATGGCCTGTTAGGCTATCTTGTTTGTGTATACGTGTATTCGTCTATTAGTGTATGCGTGCATTGCAGAGGGGATGTGTGTGTGTGTGTGTGTGTGTGTGTGTGTACAAATACATGTGGAGGTCAGAGGTCAACCTTGAGTGTTATTCTTCAGGTATCATCCATCTTCTTTGTAGAGACAGGCTCTCTCACTTGGTCTGGAGCTTGTGCATTCAGCCAGGTTGCTCGGCCAGTAAACCCAGGGATCTTCTTGTCTCTGCCTTCCCAGCACTGGAATTATAGGCATGCGCCAGCACACAGGGATTTTATAAGGGAGTTGGGGATCACTATCAATCCTCATGTTTGCCAGACAAACATGTAACAATCTCCCCAGCCCTTGTTGTCTTACATTTTAATGCAATAACCATCCAATTCTTTTATTCATGGCTTGCTGTGGTTCAAATGTGAAATACTCCCATAGGCTCATATTGGTAAACTTGGTCCCCATTTGGAAGTGGGCTTTGAGATGGGGCCTACCTGGAGGAAGTGTGTCACTGGAAATGGACCTTTCATTGCCTTGGCCTGGCTTTACTTGCTGTTTTCTCTCTGCTTCCTGGCTACAGGCATACTGTGACTAGCTACCTCACTTTCCCGATGTCCTACCATTCCCATCATGGTGGGCTGTATCCTCTGGAACCACGAACCCAAAGAAACCATTTCTCTCTGCCTTCATTATGTTTAAATTGCTTTACTAATACACCATGACCAAGGCAACTTACAGAAGAAAGAATTTTAGGCAGAGAGCATGCAATAAGAAGCAGGAATAGTGGGAAGGGCATGATGCTGAGAGCTCACATCTTGGACCACAAGCACAAAGCAGAGTGAGCAAACTGGAAACAGTGTAAAGTTTTAAGTTCCCAAAGTCTGCCTCTAGTGACACACTTCTTCCAGCAAGACCACACCTTCTAAATCCTGCCAAACAGCAACACCAACCAAAAAACAGGTATTAAAATGCCTGAGACTATCAAGGACATTCTCATTCGAACCGCCAGACAGTCTCAAGCTATGTTTTATCAAATATTTAATAACAGCAGCAGCAATAACAAAATATCTAACACACTGAGCTGTGAAGGCCATGGAACAAGGAAGGCTTCAGAGATGACTGACTAGCCCTGATCCAGCCTCGTGTGGGAAAACACAAAATCCTCTGCACCTTAGAATGTCAGTGCATTGCTCACTGTTGGCAATGTAAGGACAGCGATGCTGAGTTACGAGATGGCTATACGTAATTTTATTTAGTAGAATGATAAGCACAAATACAGAGGATGCAAGTATTTACTTTTACTGACTTTAGGTTGACTGAATATTATTTAATGACCGAACTGGTACTTATAATCTAAACTAAGTGGAATTTCTAACTTCAGAAGTAATAAGTGGGGGCTAGAAAAAGGAAGACCCGCATTTGAGTGTGTTTACTGCTCAATCATGAGAATCAGAGCTGAGGTCCAAGCACACACGCCAGGCAGTTCATAAACGCCTTAACTCCAGCTCCAAGCAAGGGATCTATTGCCCTCTTATAATCTCAGCGAGCACTACTGCACACACATAAATAAGTTAAATAGACTAATATAAAACATTGGGATGGAGAGATGGTTCAACAGTTAAGAGCAAGTGATGCCCTTTTAGATGACAGGAGTTCAAATGAAACCCAGCTTCTGAGGCAGAATCATGTATAATTTTAGCTCCAAGGGATGTGATGCCCTGGTCAGATCTCTGCAGGTACATGCACACATATGCACACACACATTATGGCAATATATATATATATATATATATATATATATATCATGTAATTATATTATGCATTAATAAAAATAAGTCTTTCTTTTAAAGAAACAAGATGTCATAAATGACTTTACAATAACAACAAATTCCTTCCTCAAAACAAGTGAAAAAATGTGCCTATTCACAAGGAGACATGCCTGCTTGATGCCTCCATCGTGGCAGACACATTTCACACTTCTTCCTGGAAATTTATGAAGAGTGTCACTGATATGTGTTAACTTTAGTAATTTTTCACAACTCACTTAATGGTCTATGCCTAAAATGTCTGCTTAGTATTAAGTAAAAACAGAAGTGTATGGGATCACATATTTTATGAGTAACTTAAGATAATATTTGTATAGTTTTGAAAACACACAAAGCCTGTCATGAAAGCCACAGATCAGGTGGAAAAATAAGAATCCTAACTTTCTGTGGATTCATCTTCTCTTCCTAATTAAGATGAAAATTCCTCAAGAAGATAAAATGGCATCTGTCTCACATCTTAATCTTCTCACATGTGGGATTCACAGAGCTCCCTATAAACAGGCAGGTGCTTGGATGGTGTGATTGGCTACACCATTTATGTCATGTTAACAGCTCTGGAATCTTTTTTACCTTCAGGTTGATCATAAGGAGCTAAGTTGGCACATAGCTTGAAATTTGTTCTTCATATGGCCTTAGACAAGCCACTGATTTTTGCAGGACTCAGTTTATTAACCAAAGTCAGCAACATCTTTTAGAGATAGTATGATAACCTTGGTGTCCAGGACACAGAATATAATTTCCAAGAACCCAGAAATACAGTTATAAAACTCATTTGTAGGAGAGACAAAGGTCAGAAGTGAGATAGCCTAGCTTAGATGTCCCTGCATAAACCAACCCTGAACCCATCCCATAAACACTAGGGTCTCACTCTAGTTTAAACCCCCTTTCTACAATATTCTTGATGCAAGGCCTATCCTCCTTAGAAAGGGAACCCCCCTCTCCATCAGAATCAATAACTGCTTGATCTGTTAGTCTCTGATAAAAGGACTCTGAGGGGACATCCTCTTTGATAGACACTCACTGCTGAGGGCTCCCTCTTAAAGGCCTACTTTAAGAAACACTGAAGTTTTCATCCAAGGAGGATGGTCCTGTAGCAGACTTTTCTGTCCCACCCAGTCCTGCAGCCATTCAGTCCCAAATTAACACACAAAGGCTTATATTACTTATAAGTGTTTGGCTGGAAGTTCAGGCTTATTATTAACTATCTCTTATACTTTAAGTTAGCCCATATTTATACTTATGCTTACCCACATGGCTTGGTACCTTTCCAGTGTTTTATTAAATCAATACAAGTAACCAATCTTTACAGTAAACAAGAGCATTATCCCACAGCATGGTCTAACACCAGATTCCTAAAGTAATCCATTACTTGTTCCAAAATAGTTAAGATATAACTCCACCAAAAGAATATGTCAGAAAATATACCAAGGTTAACATAGGGCAGGAAGATGACACAGACGTATATCATTTTAAAATGTGCCTAATTTATGAACATAATGATCCTCTGTGCCAAATCACCATAATTTTGGAAGGTTCAGCTGTGCTTACTTGCAAAAGAGCATCCTGGCTAGGTTTTTTGCCTATTACATCCTTTCATAGAGAGGAGGGAAGAGTCAGGAGACTCTCACCTGAATATTCAGCTTCTCCACATGACCCATGATGAGCAACTCTGCAAAAGTAGCCTTGGTGAGGGAAGTGTAAGCATATAAGCCAGGGGAGACTAGGGGAGGGGTATTCCATCTATGCAGCTATGGAAAAGCCATCGCTTTTCTTCCTAATGTGACATTTGGGGCAAGATCATCCATACTCCAGTAAGTAACCCAACATCTATACTCTGTAAGGAAGCCTATAAAACTCATTGTTTCCCCAGGACGAACTTTGGAGGAATGCAGTTGGGGCCTTAGGAAGAGGTGTAGACATTGCTTTTATCTACCTTAGGAAGGAATTTTAGCAACATCTGTGAATGTTTAGATGGTACTGGAAAGAATCAAGACCTAAATTGAAGCTGTTTCTAATTTATTCATGCTAAACAGGTATACCTTGCCTCATACACTGTCCAAAGCTGTAGGGAAGGGTGAATTTCTGAACCCCTGAAAACTGACCTCATATGAGCTTGACTCCAAAAGGGCTTGCCCTTGTCCCATGGGCAGGTCCTCTTTTTTTTTTTTAAATCAGGGTATCACTCAGACCCTTGTGCTCCTATGCTATCTTGCCAGGCAGAGGAATAATCAAGGAGAGCTAAGATGTCCTCTGGATATAGAATTGTACTAAGAACTAAGATGGCTGCTGTGTAGTAAGGTCAGAGTAAAGCTATGGCTAACCTCTTTCATATCTGTCATCCTGGGCATGGAATCCAGGATCTCTCTCATAGCAGACAAGCATCCTGCCACTGAGATGCATCCCAGCTTACTATACTCCCAGTCTTGGTCCCCTCTTCTATCAAACTGGAAATGCCTCTGATGAGACTGGACACAGGTTCTTAGTTACTGTAGATCAGTTTGAAAATAACCAAGAAGGATGAAGCTCAACTCTGTGGCTCCAGGTCCTGGTGAATGTTACTGAGGATGTCTGACCATGAGTCCCCAAGCACAGAATTCCTGGGTTTTATTCTAAACTCAGAGAAATATGTATCTCCATGCCTCATATTATACCCTAGGCTTTGAGGACAGTGTGGGCTAGTATATCAAGAATAAAACATTTCACTTGTTCAGTAAAGGGTCTCTTTGCTAATAGTAGATATATAATTGACATGCACTTTGGTTAGTAACTCCATTCACAAAGGAATCACTAAAGAAACTGAAAGAATTGCACCCTGAATAGGATCAAGGGTAGCATTGGTGAAGGAAGATTGTACCTGAACTGTGTTCACTGCTGAGGCTACATCCCTCACTGTAGTGAGAAGATGCCAATCACCTCCAGCTTCCTCGCCCTTTCTTATAGGACCAGTTGGGCCTTGCATGGCATTGCAAGGGCCCGGCCAAAGACTCAAGGGGGAGAAAGCTAGATCTTCTTGGCTGCTTCTAACCTAATAAGTTTTTTGAATTTTCTATATTCACTTTCTCTGAGCTTGGGGTCACTTACAGTTCTAAGATCTCTAGGTACATAATCAAAACACTGGGGGATGACTCTCACAATGCCATCCCACTATGATGCACTCTGCTCTGTGGACACTCTCTGCAAAGCCCGCAGTTCCTCCTCAAGGCCACTCTGTGTTCTGGACCTGCCAACTGCCCTCATGACATCATTCAGGCACTTCTCACTCTACAGAGTCTACAGGGGATGGTTATGCTTTGTGTCAATTCTTTTAGCTCTCCCTTTATGTACAAACACTTAGGGAGGCCTTAGCAGATAACAGAGTCTGAGAGGCAGTTTACACTGAGCCTGAGGGAGCCTCGCCCTATGATGAGGAAGTTGGAGAACAGAACAGGAAGTGAGCAGAGTCAGAGGTCTGGAAGGTGAATTCCATCTTCTTCCCTGAAGGTTCAGGTCACCATCTGTGTGAGGACCCAAGGGTAACTGCTGTGTGGAAAGAAAGGGATCCTCTCAAGGTATACACGCCACGGGATAGAAAAGAAGATGGTGAGAATTGGTTTACAGACATTTGCCAGAAGACAAATGCATGCTATCTCATTCTAAATACACTGAGTAAATAACACTCAAGAGGCTGATGCAGCCCTGAAACTCCATTTTGCAGTTTACATTTTTGCCCAGGGAGTAGCAGGAGAGAAAGAGCAAGTGTTTGTTTGTTTTTTCTTTCTCAGAAAAGTCAATGAAATTAAACATCCCGGTGCCTGAGTCCCAGGAAGACTGCTCAGTAATCTTAGCTTAGAAACCTGTGTCCTTACTGTTTCCCCAGCCGCTGGAAACTACTCTTCATTTCTGACTCTCGCAGACATTGAACACGCTGGGTTCTGCACATAAGTGAGGTCAAGGACCAGGCTTGTTTAATTCAATATAAAATGCTTCCAGATCACATAGGATGTTATGACAGGACCACTTTGCTGTTTCGAGGCATAATAATCTTTCACTACATACCACACATTTTTAGTCATATATCCAACAGTGAACACATGTTGTTTCCAAATCTTGGTTGCAGTGACCAATGCAGCAACAGACATGAGAGCTCAAGTTTCCTGTCAAGAACACTGTGGGGGCTGGAAGATAATCTATGGTACCCATGATTTTAGATCTTAATGAGTAATTTCATTAAGGATATATCAAGTGTAAGTAAAAGAAAACTACCAAGTAGTAGTAGTTAGAAGATAGATAAATGATAGGTGGATAGACACATGATGGATAGATAATTTATAGATACATGGCAATACAACATCAAATATGGGTGCTCAAAACATCTGGTAGATGAAGAAGCCCCATCAACACAGCCAACTGGAGTCCTCCACTGAGACTTCAGGACAAAGCAGAGCTCCCACTCTGGTGACGTTTCCATGATGAATAAGTAGCAACAGATAGAAATGACACCGTCCAATCAGGATCCCACAACATCCAGCAAAAACTGACATGGGATAAATAGCAATAATATCAGGTGGAAAAGGATTCCCTTCTAACTGTTATCAAAGACACAAGGTTTTAACTGTTGTGCTATTTTAACCTCCCTATCACAGAGCTAGAGAAGCTACCCCATCCCTAGACAAGGGGCTTAGAGAACACTTGATTCAAAAAAAGCCTGAATCTGAAGATGCGGACCCAACTCCACTTTCTGAGCTGGCTTCTCGCTGAGTTCAAATATCACACAAAATTGCCCAATTTTATGCCCAATACAATCCTGAAGGGGAGTGTGCTCAGAGGGTAAATAGTGTACTTTTTCCTCAACATAGTACCAATAAAAAGGGCAGAGGAACCATCTGCAAATGATATACAGGGATAGGTCACAGTGATGAACATAGGTGATGTGTTCATCTCCAAGCCCATCAAGCTATGTGCCTCATGCATGTGCAGCTTTTCTATGTGAAACATGCCCAAGTATAGTGAAGTGTTTAAAGGGTGCTTGGATTATTACATGTGAATATGGGAAAGATACAGTGGCTGGAGAGATGGTTACATATGAAGGACCCAAGTTCAGTTCCCAGAAGCTATATCAGGTGACTTATAACTACCTGTAACTCCAGCTTCAGGGCATCTGGTACCCTCTTTCCATCTCAGTGGACACCTTTACTCCTAAGCATTCCATACCTCCCCCACATCTCTCTCTCCTTCTCTACCTTCCCCCTCCCTCACACAACTCCCCATTTTTTAAACATTTAAAACACACAGCTTTTTATCTTCACTGGTACTTGTTAAGGCTTTTTATAAAGATTCTGATTTTTCCTTTCCTGGGTTCGGCAGCAGTGTTTCACTTTCTGTATCTCCTTCAAGCTAGACATGGCCACTCTGCCTGTTTTGGCCAAGAGCATCCTGTGCAGAAGTGACTGTGTCACTTTCCATGTAAACCATAGGTACCAATGTTCAGGATGCTGTGCTCCTCCCTCTGACATAGTAGCACATGTCAAAATGCAACCTTCTATGGGAAGATGCCTCCTTCTGGGCCCCAGCGGACATGTCTCACAAAGCAGAGATCAGTGTGTGATCCAAGCTGTTGGTATTGCTTTTCACACAGCCTGAGCTATCCTGTTCTCACCCAGGCAAATGGCTGAGGCTCAGGGTCAAGTTATGTGGGATGTTGATAGATTTATGCTTTAGAAAAGTCTTTATCTGTAGTCATGAAAGCATGATTCCCTGGGCCATATAGAATAATAGAATAATAATTTCCTTATTGCACTTTAAAAATTCTGTTGTCAGGTTAGATTAATCTGTGTAGAGAGGGATTAGAACTGGAAAGGTTATATGGACTCATGTTTAGCTGATTATAGAATATAGGTAACCCAGAAGTATAGATTTGAGGGCTGGCAAGATGGCTTAGTTTACCATACAAACCTGGTGATCTAAACTCAACCCCTGAGACAAAGGTAAAGGTAAAAAAGAGATAACTGATTCTAGGAAGTTGTCCTCTGACTTCCATATGTGCTCTATAGCCTATACACCCATACAGAAAACATGCACACACAGATACCCAATAATATTGAGAAAAAATGTGTCTGTATATGTATGTATATTAAAGCATAAACATACATCTCCTTCAAGCTGTCTTTGAAAATATAATTAAAATCCAACCATGAGAAAAGTATCTGATAAATTCTAAGAGACATTATGCAAATTGCCAAAAGAAATTTAATTGCCCCTCCCCCAGCCAACAAGCAATCCTTAGAACTCAGCTTCTAACAGCACTTGCCCTGAGTAAGGAACCAAGAACAGTGAATGCATTTCTGAGGGTGGAAAATATGCAAGCTAAGCTCAGGCATCTGATGTTGGTGGAAAGTGAGAAGTGGGAGAAGCGATGTCAAGACCCGCTGGGGTGCATTTTCATAAGGACCCTGAGCCTATGGATGGGTATCAAGATGGAGTGTGATGTTATGAAAGTTAATCATTCCCCATAGGCTCATGTGTTCACACCAAAGTCCCCAGACGAGGATAATGTCTGTGAAGGTTATAGGACTTAAGGAGGGAAGGCCTAGCTGCAAAAGCCAGGTCACTGAATGGGAGACCTTCAGATTATACCTCAGGGAGCTCTGGATCCCCCATACACTCACTGTTATCTACTGACTACTACAAAATAAAGCCTTCCTCCCACAAGCCATCTCTGACAGGGATTTTGCCATAGTGGTGAGATGGCGACTGTACAAGGATGCTTTAAACGACACAGAAGATCTGTTTTTAAGTTTTGAGAAGCGTCTATACTAAATTTAATAGTGGCTGGCCCAATTAAATACTTGAACTAAGTGGTAGCACATACCTGTGATCCTAGCCCTTGGATGGTAGAGAAATATAAAAACATCCTTAGCTACATAGCAAGTCTGGGCCATTATGAGGCCCTTTCTGAAAACACACACACACACACAATCTCTCTCTCCATACCTGAGCAAAGAGTGTCATATCTTTCCAATTGTACCAATTGACATAATCCATTCAGGCCAAAGGTAAAAGCATCATTTTACTATTGCATGCCTGTTAAGCCTGAGATTGAGGTACATGTTTTTATTCATTATCTCATTTCTTTCAACATCTAGGTAGATTAAACATCTCCATTATTTAGAGCATGAAAGTGACATTCTTGCCAGGCTATTTGCAGCTACAAGAACACATAGGTAATCACTATGAATCAGGACTGAAACACATTCTGCAGTTTGACAAGTGTGTCAGTGGATGATAACTGTCAACTTGACAAAATCTAGAGTCACCTGGGAAATAGGCCACAGAGTATGTCTGTGGGGGGTTATCTTGATTGCATCAGTCAATGTGGGAAGACTCATCCACTATGTGTGGTACCATTCCCTAGGCAGCTGAGTGGAGAAGGAAAGCTGGAAACTTGCATGCATGCATCCATGGCTGTCTTCTTCAGACTACAGTCCTTGCTACTATGACTTCCTTTCCATGATAGACTATAAGCTAAATAAACGCTTCTTTCCTTAAGTTGTTTTTGTCAGTGTGTGTTTTATCTCAGCAACAGGAAAGAGACCTGACAGCAGAATTCCCTTTTAATCCATTAGCATAACTACAGAACTCTTTTAGAGGAGAAAACCCAAAATGTTCCAATTCCATTTCTGATAAAATTACACGTTTACTCTTTTTTCATAAGGTGGGATGGCTTCCTAGCTATTATCTGTGATATCTGCCATCCAACAAGGGACGGGGAAAACAATTTTGTTAACTGATTAAAACAGTAAAAATCACTTCACACCAAGTGCCCTGACCTGCTTGAGGCAAGTGACTAGAGGGGAACACTTCCCCTGTGTGGCCATTCTCCCCATTGCCCATTCAGAGGGCTCACATCTCCTGTGAAAATGAATATAAACAAAGGCTTGTCTCCTTTTTCCGGACTTTAAAGGGCCTCTGAGTCCAATTACACAGCACCATGTGGGGCCAGGTGAACTTGGATGCAGATGCTAACAGTGCAGGGACCCCTGTGAGCCAATTTAGGGCTTTACATTTTTAATAATATCCTTTTAATGAATAAAGTGTTTCACTAAAATATTCCTAACTAGTTTTGTTGTTTTATGAGTCAGGAAAGCCAGCTCTAGAGAAATCCAATTGAACAAATTTTCAGGGTAAGGCTGGGATAAAATAATTTTGCATTTATCATTTAAGTTAATTGTAATGAACCAGAGTCTAATGAGCCTTACCTCTAAACTCCATTTAAGACAATAGTTAATTGCTTCATTTTAATAAATGTTGTCAGGATAGTGAACGTAACAATGACAGAGCACTCAATTACCACTGAGCCTAGAAAATGAAGATACGTAGAGCTTAATGAGATACATAATCTGAAAAGGCAATTAGCATCCAGAGGGGAAGCAAACTCATTCCTGCAAAGGCCATGGAAGCAGGGCAATCTGTGTGGAACACATATGAAGTTCCCGGTTATGACTCAGCATTAGGAGGCTTCTCTGACCTACCCATCTAATCCTGTTGCATCTGCTGAGGAAATGAAGGCTCAGAGAGACTATGTACATCATGAAACGGGTATGCGACTTAATGCAGTCCCAGGAGCCATTTCTTCGGAAGTCTGTGTTTAGCATATTGTCTTGGTACTTTGTGGTTTTGATGAACGCAGTTAGAAGTTTGGAAAGTCAATGAATACGACGAAAACCCGCGAAACTAATTATGTCCCCTAATGGAATAGTGTATGTGGTAGCTAACACTGTCGATTTAAGGATTTATTCAACCACAGAGAGACAAACCTTTGTGCACGTCTCTGAGGGATTCTCTACACTGGGTAAATGTAAATGGAAGCATCTAAACTGTAAGGCTGGAGTCTTAGGCTGGATATCACATGGAGAGCAAGCTGAGTGCCAGCATTCATTCTTCTCTACTCCTTGACTGGGGATGCAATCCCACCTGCTGCCTTGGGCACCTGCTGCCATGCCTTCTCCCCTATGATAAATGGCACCTCCAAACAATGAGCCAAAATACACTTGTCTTTTCTTAAGTTGTTTTTTCCCAGAGATTTTACGCAGAAACCCAAAAGTGACAAGTATAGCACCATTGGCACCCACAAGGTTTCTAACATCTCAGTCTGATCCCACAGCCTTGAGTGTTGCCCATGTTTCTTCCCTCCTCAGTTAATCCTCTCTGAAAGTTCCTCACAGACACACCTGGAGGAGTGTCTCCTAGGTAATTCCAAATGCAGTGGAATTGACAATAAAGACTGTAATAGAGTTTGTAGCCCAGACTAGCCCCATGGCCCAAACCCACCTGCAGCTGCTTAGCTCACCTCCCATCCTAGAATGACTCAGATACTTACACTAATTAAATGCGTTTTGACCTATGGCTCAGGTTTATTGTTAGCCCTCTCATTTTAACTCAACCCATTTCCATTAATCTGTCTTGCCACTCATTCCATTTATATATTGTTCCCAGGGTGACTGGATCTTGTCTCTCCTGACTCTACTCTCCTTCCCCTTTATCTATGCTCCAATTTCCCACCTGCTTCTAAGATGCTCTGCCATAGGCCAAAAGAGTCCCTTTATTAACCAATAATATTCACAGCATACAGAAAGACACCCCACATAAAAAGACTGTTTTAGAACCAGAGAAATGAGGGTTTGGTTTTCATTTTTAAAATAAGAAATTTGTTCAAGAATCTTTATTTGATATGTTTCAAAATCGTTTACTTTTCATTTCTATTTTATAGCAAGTTGATTGTTATAGCTAAGTGTAATTGCACCTTATACCCTGAAGGTATGTTTCTGGATTGCTTTTCCATTCCCGTCTTCATTCTTTGCTGAAGTTATAATCTTTAGTTTAATTTACCAAGGAAAATTTTTGCCTTAAGTATCATGATTCACCTCATTAATAAACGCAGTACTAGTGTGTCACCCTGTGCAAAGCTCCAATGGAACCTGTTGGGAGAACTGCTCTTACTTGGAAAGGAATACCACCTATACAGAAAGTCCCCACGCTAGGTGTCTCACCTTAACCTGGCTGTGGGACCTGAGTACAGGAGTTAAGGGTTTTTTTTATTATAAGATCTAGAGATGAATATATAATTTTAAAATACATCCTTAGATTTGTGGATCTCTGCTTCTAGATTCTACGATTTCATGCTGTGTGTAATGTTAATTTAAATTTCTAGGACTTAGCTAATACTGTGTGCCTTCATCCTTCAAATTACTTTAATTTGACACAAAGAAAATTTGTCATAAAGCAAAATGAATGTCCCACTGCTGTAGTGTATGCAATTTCAATGTTGCTTTTTTTTTTAAGTGATAGTGAAATTCAAAGGATCCCTAACAAGCTGATAACACATGTGATATATCACACTGGCTGTAGAGACAAAGTGTCTGCATTGTATCTTCTCCAAATACTGATTCTTAAGCAGAGCCAACCTTTCTCTTTTCATTCAAAACTAAAAAAAAAAAAAAAAAGGTTGTTACTTTTTCTGCTTTGCCTTGCTCAGTACCCCTAAGGAGATGTCTCCGCAAGGATTTTGTGCTCAGTCTACTAAGGGACATCTCAGCAAAGTTCTTCTCTGCACTGGAGAATGAAGATTTTTACCAAATACTCTTTGAGAAAGAGGTTTCTTTGGGAAGGAGGAGTCCACAAGAGTGGCTACCTCTACCAAGATAGGAAAGAACAGCCCACAACCCTCATTTGGGAAAGCTGGACCCACTGCTCCTCATGGGGTGGGGGAGATTTTGCTCTGACCCTCACCTAAAGGGGATGGTCCCAGCAGCCATGTCAAATCAACTTGGCTACTAACCAGAAATACATCCAGGGTTTTGAATTGGTACTCCCCAATATATATCTATGACCTGCTGAAATGAATGCAGGGACTAGTTCAATCCAAGCATAGCTGTATAATCTCCATGACCCAGGGCAACAGCAGGATATTCAAGAGGAGTTTCCGTAAGGGTATAGTATTGATAATGTGCCGATCCAACACCCCTTTATGGTAAAGGATTTGGAGAGATAAGGGATACAAGAAACATACATAAACGTACTAAAGGCAATATACAGCAAGCTGACAGCCAACATCAAACTAAATGGAGAGAAACTAACTGAATGTGATTCCTCTGCAATCAGGAACAAGACAAGGCTGTCCACTCTCCCCATATTTATTCAATATAGTACTTGAAGATCTAGCTAGAGAAATAAGACAACAAAAGGAGATGAAGAGGATGCAAATTGGAAAGGAAGAAGTTAAATTTTCAATATTTGCAAATAATATGATAGTATACACAAATGACACTAAAATTTCTACCAGAGAACAGCTGATAAACACTTTCAGCAATGTGGCAGGATTCAAGATTAACTTAAAAAAAATTAGCTTTACCATGTACAAATGATAAATTATGTGGCATGTCTTTCTGCATGCAGTGAGTATCTTAGTTAATAAAGGAACTGTTTTGGCCTATGGCAGGGCATCTTAGAAGTATGTGGGAAATCTGAGCATAGATAAAGAGGAAGGAGGGCATAGTTAGACACAGACACTGTGAGCTGCTGCAGGTAAGCCATAGGCCATGTGGCAAGACATAGATTAAGAGAAATAGGTTAAGTTGTAAGAGCTAGTGAGGAATATGCCTAAGCCATAGGTCAAACAACTTATATTAATATAATATAATTAATATAAGCATTTGTATAATTATTTGGGACCAAACAGCTGTGGGCAGTTTATTTGAGACTGGTGGTCTGGATCTTAGAGTTAGTCCAAGCCAGAAACTAATAACTACAGATAAATGGGCTTAAAAAGAAGTTAGGGAAACATCACCCTTTACAATAGCTATAACTAACATCAAAAACATTGGGGTAATTCTAACCAAAGACGTGAAAATCCTATATGACAAAAACTTTAAGGCACTGAAGAGAGAAATTGAAAAGGATAAGAAAATAGATCTCCCATGCTCTTGGATAGGTAGAATCAACATAGTAAAAATGGCAATCTTACCAAAAGCAATCTACAGAATCATTGCAATCCCCATCAAAATTTCAACACAATTCTTCACAGACTTTGAAAGAACAATACTCAATTTCATATGGAAAAACAAAAAAATCCAGGATCTCCAAAACAATCCTGTTTAATAAAAGAACTTCAGGAGGCATTACCATCCCTGACTTCAAGTTCTATTACAGAGCTACAGTAATAAAAAAGGCTTGGTATTGGCATTAAAAACAGATATGTAGATCAAGAAAAGTGAATTGAAGACCCTGACATACATTATTACACACACTTATGAACACCTGATTTTTTACAAAGAAGACAAAAATATACAATGGAAAAAGAAAGCATCTTCTGTAGTAAGAGGTTTCTGGCCTGGACTTTCAGTTCTAGCCTCAAGGTTTAGACCCGCAGACCCACAGACCCACAGAGACACACAGATGCTTACAATAATTTTAGGCTGATCAGCCTAAGGCCCAGGCATATAACTTGCTAACTCTTTACCCTTAATCTAACCCATGATTCTTATCCTGTTCAGCCATGGGGCTCAGTACCTTTTCTCAGAGCAGTATAGTTGTTCTTTGCATCTTCTGGCTTGTCTGGCAACTCTGGAGTCTCTATGGCATTTCTGCTCTGTTCATTCTGTTCCCAGAGTTTTCTTAGTGTGTAGCCCCGCCCACACTTCCTGTCTGCCTTTGGCCAATCATCGCTTTTTATTAAACTCATAGGTGAGACAACTGTTTACAATGTAACATCATAAATCCACTACAATCCTCAACAAATGGTGCTGGCATAACTGGATTGTGGCATGTAGAAAAATGCATATAGATCCATATCTCTCATCTTGCGCAAAACTCAAGTTCAAGTAGATTAAAGACCTCAACATAAATCCAGTTACACCAAACCTGATAGAAAAGAAAGTAAGAAATGTCATTGAACACATTGGCACAGGAGACTACTTCTTAAATATAATAGCAGTAGTACAGATACTAAGAGCAACAGTTAATAAATAGGACCCCCTGAAACTAGGAAGTAAGTCAAAGACAAAACAACAGCCTACAGAAGGGAAAAGATCTTCACTAACCCTATATCTGACCAAGGGCTGATCTCTAAAATATATAAAGAACTGAAAAAACTAGAGAGCAAAAAGCCAAATAGTCACATTTTAAAATGGGGTACAGAGCTAAATAGAGACTTCTCAACAGAAGAATCTGAAATGGTCAAAGACACTTAAAGAATTGTTCGACATCCTTAGCCATCAGGGAAATGTAAATAAAACAAGCTCTGAAATACCTGTCAGAATGGTTAAGACTAAAAACACTGATGACAGCCTATACTGGAAGGGATGTGGAGTAAGGGGAACACTTCTCCATTGCTGGTAGGAGTGTAAACTTGTACACCCACTTTGGAAATCAGTATAGCAGTGATCCAGCAATACACTATTGGGCATATACCCAAAGGGTGCACATCCATACCATAAGGACATTTGCTCAACTATGTTTATAGCAGCATTATTTTTAATGGCCAGAACCTAGAAACAACCTAGATGCCCCTCAATTGAAGAATGGATTTTAAAATGTGGTAAATTTACACAATGGAGTACTACTCTGCAGTTAAAGAAATGACATCCTGAAATTTGCAGGCAAATGGATAGAACTAATAAAAATGTTTTGAGTGAGGTAGCACAGAACCAGGAAGACAAACATGATATGTACTTACTTATAAGGAGATTTTAAAGGGAAATCAAGGAATAACCAGGCTACAATCCACAGCCCCTGTGTAGCAAGGTAGGAAGAAGAAACCTAAGGGAGACATTTATACCCCTTAAGAAGGGCAAATAGATAAGATCTGAGTAAATCGGGAGCATGGGGAAGAAATAAGGGGAGGTGGGAAGAGAACATGATGGAATAGGATGGTTGGGTTGGGGGAGGGACAGAGAGGGAGAACAACAGAATAGATATTTTAATAGAGGGAGCCATTATGGGGTTAGAGAGAAGCCTGGCTCCAGGAAAATACTCAAGAACCCACAATAGTGACCCCAGTTAGGTCCCCAAGCAATAGTGAAGAAGGTGCCTGAATTGGCCTTTCCTGTAATCAGATTGATGACCACTGTAATTGTCACCATAGAGCCTTCATGTAGCATCTGATGGACACAGATGCAGAGATCCATAGCTGAGCATTGGGCTGAGTTCCAAGTCTAGTTGAAGAGATGGAGGAGAGATAGCAAAGGGGTCAAGATCATGATGAGAAAACCCAGAGACCGCTGACCAGCGTTACTGGGAGCTCACTGACTCTGGATGGATAGTTGGGAACCCACATGGGACTAAACTAAGCTCTCTGAGTGTGATGACAGTTGAATGGCATGGGCCATCTGTAGGGCTTCTGGCAGTGGGGCCAGAATTTATCCCTAGTGTGTAAACTGACTTTATGCAGCACATTCCCTATAGAGGGATAACTTGCTCAGCCTTGATACTGGCAGGAGGGGTTTGGTCCTGCCTCAATTGACTATGCCAGACTGTATTGGCTCACCATTGGTGTCCTCAACTGAATATGCCAGTGAGGGAAGCATATTACATTCCCATAGGCTGTTAACTGTTGATAGGGACATGGAAAAGGTGTGATCAGCTGTAAATTGAGATTGTAGGGCTTGCCTTCCAAAGAGTCTACCTTCACTAAGTAGCTGTAAGTTCTGAAATTGATATAGTGAAAGCTGTTATGTATTATACCTCCTAGCATAGAAAGCAAGGGATCCAGACAAAATATTATTTCTGAAACCACAGCTAAGTCACAGAGTGGCTTAGTTCAGTTTCAATGTCACATTGGTAGAAAAACAGGGGCTCAAAGGGTTGAGATGCCTGTTTTGAAAAATGTGGTGGTTTGAAAGAGAAATGTTCACCATAATCTTGGGTCTCTAAATGTTTGGTGCCAAGTGGTGGTGCCTCGTGTGTATATTTAGGTGGCACAGCCATATTGGAGGAAGTATCTCACTAGATGTGACACTTCCAGTTCCTTCTCTGGTTCAGGATTAGGGTTCAAAATGTGGGCTAATAGCGTTTTGTTGTTATTGACATACCTCTTTTTATGACAGACTCTAAGCCTTGAACCATAAGCTCAGATAAACTCTTCTATAAGTTTCCTTGGCCATGACATCTTATCACAGCAACAGAAAAGTAACTAATACAGAAGGTTAGATTGGAGCTTACAGGCAACTAAGATAAGCCAGCTTCCAATGCTGGAGGCAGACATTAATATCCAGCACAATGCCAGGACATTTTACTGGCTGCCTTATTGGTATAAACCAGACTAGACTCAATTACATCAGTGAAAGATGTTTCAAGTCTGTCATTTATAACATATTTTTTAATAAAATACATAAATATTCTCTATCTCAGTCTACAATGTGCCTTTGTTCTTCTTGATTTGATCATGTGGCAAAGAAGGCTACTCTACCAAGCACATCCAGGTCATAAACCTTATGAGCCATAGTCAACAATGATGGGCTTTCCAAACTTGAAACAAAGTACACATGCAAGATATGAGGTGTTTGAGCTGGGATCACAAACTCTAACATTGGAAAAGGTTTTCAAAGCCCATGTGGGTCAGCTGATGAGAGGCCAGAGTACAGCTGGCTGTTAGGTAACTTTCTGAGCTGCTCCATGGGGACTGTCTGACCTCACTAGGAGCAGAGGCACAGCAGGATCTGAGAAGAGACTGAGAATACTGAAGGATGAATACACAAGGACAAATGGTGAGATGTTAGTGGAGGCAGAAGTCATTCTGTTGGATGTGGCAGAAAGCGTCATAAGAAGAGGAAAGTCCAGCTGTGAAACAGACAACAAATAAGTCAGCAAAGCACTATACACTCTACACTTTCCAAGCAGCATTTGGTGGTTTCTGAGGAAGGAGAGTTATTTTTATTTAGTAGTATAGCCACTGATAAAGTCTTCTTAACCCATGTGTAATCACACACCCATGCTCATATGGTCAGCACTACTGGGAAACAGTAGATTATTATCATTTTTTAATTATTGAAAATGTACATAAAGTTGGGAACGAGATATGATAGGAGGGCCCTGAAGAGATCTGGAGGGGAAGACTGGGGGTAGATATCGTCAAGATATACAGTACACACATGTTAAAATTTCAAAGAATTGGTAGAAATTCTTTAAAGTTGTGATTTCTATTGGTCTGTGTATATCTTGCTGTTGTTTTGATTTTAAAGAGTATGGGTTGTGGGTGGCCACACTAACACACTTTTCCTGGTATAGCTATAATTCTAAAGCTTCTACACATCCCCAAACAACCATGATATCTGGGACCAAATGTTCAGATATGTGAGCCAATGGAGGTGGTTCACATTCATACCACAGCAGAAGCATTTCGAGTTTTAATCAATCATTTATTCTCCTTAAAAGCCTTTTTCCTGAATGGTGAAGCTGGGATCATGGTGTTCTCTGAGTGTAGTCTGATAGCAAATCTTGCATAATCTGACTTCCTCCCATGGTCAGAAAACAATTGACAGAAAGGTTAGACTGAAGAAAGGGGAGAGTGAACGTTCCCACATCCCAACACCTTGCCTCCATGGCACGGAAGATGTATTTCCTTCACCTGCTTCCCTGTGCCTTTGCTCTTCCTCTCCAGAAGGCAGATTTAGTAAGATGAAGCTCCAGGGTCACAATCATGGTGATGTCCCTTAAACCTTAAATGTCAATTTTCTCAGCATAAATCAGAGGCTGAAACATGTTTTTAAAATATTGTGAGTCAGACAAAAAATGCTGTGTCTGGCAGATGTGATAATTAGTAAAGTTCAGGTGCTATTTTCCAAAAAAATAAGATAGGACTGGAGAGGCCAATATTTATCAAAGGAAACCTGTGTTACCCTGGCACTTTACCTGATTAACACAAGTTTACAGTTATGAGGAGGCTACTCGTAGCATACACATACATCATCTATATATAGCAAGGGAACTGAGTTGTGTTTCTCTAGGGTTGATTTGAGGTAGAGGCTGGTTAGGAGAAATTCTACGTGGCTAAGAAGGTATCCAATACCTTTGGATCAGAAAACACAATTCTATTGTGAGACATAACTGCTCATGTACCATGGGGACAGCTCTGCATGCCAAAGTCCAAATGAATAACCTGAGAGCCAGGTACAAAGATCTTAGAACAGTTTTCAAAATGTAGAGAAATGGATCCCATGATCTTAGCATCATAGCTATACCTTTACACATGAGTTCTACTAACCCCGGTTAGAAAACAAATTAATAATAATAATAAAACCAAAACAAAGAAGCTGCTCTGAACACTATGCCACTGTGGGCAGAGTTAGCTGCTCCTCTAGAGTGCATGGTGGGAGGAAGTGCTATTCACAGAATCCCTGACTCAACAATCTTACTGTTAAGCAAAGCAAAAGAGCTCTCCAGGCTACTGTAGAATGAATGGGTGTCTGAGCATCTGGGACAACCCACTGAGGTGAAAATCGGGAGGAGACAAGCAGAAACTCAATGTTGGCTTGTTTGGATCTTGCCTTAGACCACCTACCATTGTCTACTTCCTAAGTGAACATCATACATCCAGGTGTAATGAGGATGATATGCCCATAATGCACTGGGTGGGTCCAAAGATATCATAAACTCTCAGCAGGTCCCTGGTGGTGACCCAAAAGTGCAATGCTGCTTCTATGTCTAGAAATAACAGGATTATTGGTGAGGTTCAATGCCAAAAAACATTTGGTTCAGGTAAACCGTCTAGCCATGTGGAATTTGAGAGGTGTCCTGAAGGAAGTCAAATATTTATTCATAAAGAATGGGAGAGTGATATATTAAGGACTAATGTCCTGTTTGATGGTGTCTGTTTGCTAATGCTATTTGCTGGAAGATCATCAGTATACTGGCTGGGAAGGCTCCATGGGAATCATATACATGATTTGTGCTGCCAGCCATTAACTCCTGGGCTCACCCGCCTGAGGTGATAAACTCAGGTACGTCACTCCCCTCTGCAAAGCCTTCAGTGTTTCTTATTGAAAAGTGGCCTATTTACTGTGAATCCTCACCTCAAAACTGTGCTTTCTCCCTGCTCTGGCTTCTTCTATAATTGCTGATGTTACCCCGATTTTCAATTTCCCTTCTAGGCCTCCAGAATAAACATGTTGACCTACATTTACCAATAGACAGAACAGAACATATCTGAGCTTCAGGAAGTACTGTGAGTCTCTGTGTCTAGCTTCATCCACAAGGCTGAGAAGCCTTAAAAACTGTCAGTGAGAGTCCATAGGGCTCTGCTTAGCCCTCAGTGCTGGGAAGTTCACTATGAAGGCCACTGAAAGGGCTCCCATCTAGACTTGCTCATCCAGGCTCTTCCCTCTAAGAAAGTGTTGGCAAAATACAACCCTTCAATCTCTTGTTGTCAATAAAGTTTTATGGTTACACATCTACACTCATTTTAAAATGGACTATTGCTGCTTTTGTGCTGTCAGAGAGACTGTGGTGGCCAAAAGAACTTAAGGGATGTGTTGTCTGACCTATCGGCAATTGGTAGTTTTGAAGGAGGGAGAGTCAGTTTTCTGCAGGAATGTGGTGCCTGAGAGGCTTCCCATGCTCTAGATGGTTCTACATTTGTGCATCCTGGTAGAAATAGCACCCAAACTAGAATGTGTGCCATCCCAGTGAGCTTACACACTATATGCTGAGGTGCTAGAAGAAAGCATCATAAAATACACTGAACTTGATTTCATCTTTAAGTCAGTGCTTTTGTTTGCATAAATGTATATATATTTAATATTAATTACTGCATGACAGGGAATTAGTGTTATAGAATTTCAGAAATTACTTCAGTCATATTACTATATAACATAGTTATAGCTGTTCATAATCTAATAATTATAATATATTATAATGACTAATTATGATATATTATATAATTATATAGAACTCATTACAATGTATTAATGTTTCAGATATTAGTAGTTAAAATAATCACTAAGGTCTAGAATAATTATTGTATGACAGTGTTTGACATGATTCATAAAGACTGGAGAGATGGCTCATTGGGTAAAAGAACTGCCTGCTCTTGCAGAAGCTCTCGACTCAGTTCCCAGCACCTACATGATAGCTCATAACCACCTATAACTCCATGTCAGGGGAACCCAATGCCCTCTTCTGTGGGTATCAGCCTGCACATGATTCCATGCACACATGCAGGCAAAATACTCATAAAATAAATAAATCTAAAAATATTTCATAGCAATAACTAGTCGAAAGCCACTGTATGTGTTAATGTAAAGATTATTTCTATTCTTGCTTTATAGATTCAGAGACTCAAGCACATGGGTCACAGAGCCACCACGGTCTGTAACAAACATGGGGCAGCTCTGAGTTCCAAACCCACAGTCTCCTGCCTGACTCCACACTAAAAAGAATTTCTTTGAATTCTGACACCTATGTTTTCAGCAAACATGCACACATGGATGAAGGTCATGGAGAAATACTTCTTGCAGTGTGAGTATGCTATCAGAATAGTTACAACCCACTGTCTGTGGGCAGGGGCTGATCCCCACTGAACCTGACAGAGACTTGAGGATGGCATTACATCTCAGGAATGATAGTATAGAGCTGATAGCTTCCACAGAACCACCTGGTATCTGTAGATTTTGATCCTTCAATTTAATCAGACTTTAACCAGGTAATCTATGTACTTAACCTTATTTGTGAGTGCCAGCTAATTCCTGGGCCATGTCACTGGAGCCAATCTCCTTTCATAACCTTTTTATATTGCATGGCTTTGAGCTGGCATCCCTAGTCTGGGGTTCACACAACTGCAGTTCTAATGCAAGCAAGAAAGAGTCACTGAGAGACAGCAAAGAGCTAGCTGCCTTCAGATTGCTGAGTGGGTGAGGAAGGGAATATTTCCATGTCCTCATTGTGCCTCTCCATTCTCCCTGGGCTCTCATTTTCAAAGCTGATGCTGTGTAGGCAGGAGGGTTGGGGCTGGCTTGCAAAAGGTACAAAACTGATGTTTAAAACTAGCCTTAATCCACAACAACAGCTAAGCATTCAAAGGCAGTTGAGGGCATCTCAAAAGTTTAGTTCTCTATGGCAACTGTGCTTTGGCAATGCTCATGAGGATCACTTCAATGGGCTAGGCTGGTCACCTAAAATAAACCTTTGATTGAGAAAAAGAGGGGGCTTCGCTTCCACAGAGATGTCTTTAGTGTCCTATTTCCAATATTAACTGCACAATTATTTATTGAGGACCCATCTCCCTGGTGAACTAAGTTTGAAGCATGTGACTGAAGCAGAATATTCACCTTACTATCTAATTACAGTCTAGTCTCTTCTATCTGAGAGACAAACAGCAATAGCACCTGCCTCAGCCTGGTGTGTGTACATGTGAAGAAGGCAGCTAGACAGTGAGCAACAGGTGCCAGGCACAGATTAAATTCTTCATAATGTGCCAGTTGCTCTTGCTGCCACATTTCAGTATGTTAATGACTGTAAGAATTCTCTTCTGGTGTATTAGCCATTTGGCTGCTGTTGTGATAACATGCTAAGACAAGGCCACTTACAGAGAAACCTTGGTGGAGTCCAGCATAGCAGGAAGGCATGGCAGCAAATGCATGAGGAAGCAAGAACCGGAACCTCACACCTTCAACAGCAAGCACAAGGCAGAGAGTAACCTGCATGGGAAGTAAGGCAGTGGATACCTGATGTGGGAATGTCTTTCTGTATGCTATGAATATCAATCTTTAAATAAAGGAGCTATTTTGGGCCATGACAGGCACCATAGAAAAAGTAGGAGGAGAAATCAGAGCATAGGTAGAAGCAGGGCAGAGTCAGGCAGATCGAGCCCGCTGCCCAAGGAGCAACAGGTAAGGAACACAGGTGAGCCACAGGCCACGTGGCAGACAGATGAATAGAAATGGGTTGATTTAAGATGTAAGAGCTAGTTAGCAATGTGCCTGAGCCATAGGCCAAACAGCATAAAGTTAATATAAGCGTCTGAGTCATTTCTGGGGGTCTGAGCAGCAGTGGAGGGCAGCTAAGGGGTCTGGCGTGTCAGGGTCTGGGCCTCTGGCCACCCGGGACCAAGAAACCCCATTGCAACAGATACCTAAAGCCTTCCCCAAAATAACATAACTAGCTCCATCCTATCTAAACTCTCCCAAACAACTTGGGACCAAGAGTTTAAATATCTGAGCATGTGGGGGATATTCTTATTCAAATCCAAGTATTAATTTGCTAAAATTCCTGATTTGGGTTTCTAATAAAAGGCAGTCTTTTGTTTATGTATGTATATGATGAGTCTAAATGTATATGTTTGTATGTGAGCACATGTGTGTGGAGGCCAGAGGTCAACATTACATGTCTTCCTCAATGGCTCTCACTTTATGTTTTGAGACAGGTTCTTACTGAGCTTGGTGCTAACCAGCTTGGCTAGATCGGCTGGCCAGTGAGCCCCAGGGATCCTCCTGCCTATTCCTCCTCTTCACTGAGATTATAGGTGCATTGAGCATAGCTAATAAATGTATCTTAATGAGCTTTAGGGTGTAAAGGCCTGTGATATAATCTGAAACACACACACACCTACCTTTGTGGGTTTTATTTAATCACTGTGATAAAAGCATTAACATAATATCTACTCCAGACACAATCTGAGTGCATAGTAGTATGTGGCTAACAACAGTCCTATGGTGGTGATACAGCAGGTGTCTAAAACTTATCCATGTCCAAAACCTAAAACTTGAATATCACAGCAAGAATTTCCCATGCTTCTACTATATCCACCATTGCAACACTATGCAGTGGGAGGCACAGAACAGATTTCCAGAGCATCACTGCTGGGCATCTGACAGCTAGTATGCACTTATGCACAGCTGGAATTCCTCAAACAAGCTCATCTCCTAAATACATACATATAAGTACATATATGTGCACATATATGTGGGAGATTGTGTTATTACATTGTAAATAATTGTCCCACCCACTGGTTTAATAAAAAGCACTGATTGGCCAAAGGCAGGCAGGAAGTGTGGGCGGAGCTACCAGATTAAGAAAACTCTGAGAGCAGAACACCAGAGAGAACACCAGAGAGAACGCCAGGGAGAAGCCGGAAGAAGCAGAGGACAACCATGCTGCTGTGAGAAAAGGTACTCAGCCCCATGGCTGAACAGGATGAGTCATGGGTTAGATTAAGGATACAGAGCTAGCAAGCTATATGCCTGGGCCTTAGGCTGATCAGCCTAAAACTATAATAAGCGTCTGTGTATCTCTGTAGGTCTGTGGGTCTGCAGGCCTAAACCTTGAGGCAAGGGCCAAAAGTCCGGGCCAGAAACCTCCTACTACACACATATGTGTACATAAGTACGATCATACTCCTAAAACACACTCTTATTTTCCACAAAGGCTGACAGCAGACAGTTAATTTATAAGTATGTGAGAAGCTCATTTGTAATAAGTAAATGATTAACTAAAGGCCTGAATCCTGGAGTTCAGTCTCTTATTCTCGGTCAGATCAAACACACATTTAACAAAATCTGCACACATACAGATCAAGTGTACTACAGAATCCCTTTCAAACAGTTGAAGGCTGCCATTTTAAAAGTCTGACTTTCCACTAAGAAGAAAACAGATAAATTTTACTTGTGGCCATTGAAGTGTGAACAGCTTGTGACTTACTTGCCTTTGTGAGCCTTGGAGCTGAATTGTTTTTTCAATCTTCCTTCTCTCCGCAAAAAGAGAAGCCAGTCAGCAGCTGCTGCTCACCATGGCAGGTAACTGTTTAAATTCCAGAGATGATCTGCTAATTGTCCTAGAAAATGCCAGCTTTGATCACACCATGGCGCAACCCACCCTTCCCAATCATAAACTACCTGCTATGGTTTGTATCTTGAATATTTCAAGGGGTATTAACACATCATATGCTTGGAAATATTTAGAACCTGGATGACTCAGGGCTTAGTGGAAGCCCCCCCCACCCCCCGGGGGCATGCCCTAAAGTTGGCTGTAGGACCCGAGCCCTTCTTCTTCCTTGGTTTTGTTCTTCCAAATCATGGTAGACAGTTTGGCTCTACCAACAAAATACGTGTTAGAACCTCCAAAACTGACTCATAGGGCAATTTTTCTCATTATGGAGTTGATTATCTCTAGTATTTTGTAATAATCTCTGAGATCTTACCAACACACTATTTAATATTTATACTAGTGAAAGGAATGATTTGATGGTGAGTGTAGCTGAAAGATAAACATGATATATAGATTTATTAAAACATTAAAACACTAAGATGCATCTCTGATTTCTTGAAAAATGGTATGTCTTATTATTTTAAATTTTTATTATAAAAAACCTTTTTAAAGGTTTTTTTCTTGGTAAAGTAATTCAACTAATGTCCTCAGTGTTTTGTAGGCTTTGGTAGTGGCAGTAAGCAGAAAAAACATTGTTTAGGATGTTTGTTAATGTGATCCAACAATAGAATATGCAGAAGGAGAATCTGAGAACTGCAGGGCTGAGATAAGGGGGTATTCTCTCATTATCCCCCTTCCTAACTGTTCTTCCCCAAGGAACTCCCTGGAGACACAGCTCAAGATTCTCCATTCAAGAGTGTCTGAAGCTCATAGCTCTGTGGCTTATACACATCATTTTTTGGACACTTCCCTAGCTGCTCTCCAAGTTCAAATGAACAATGGAAAACTTGAAAAACTCCTCACATGCTTGGCATTTCAGCATCTTTGGAGCTGATTATCCTATGTGTTCACTATAGACCATGCTCTATCTTGTCACAATAACAAAGTTGTCACAAACTAAACTTACATGTACAATTAAAAATGACATAAAGGGGCTAGAGAGGTAATCTTAGTGATTAAGAGTACCTGTTACTCTTGAGTGAGCCAGAGTTTGGTCCTCAGCTTCCACATAAGGTGGTTCACAACTGACTGTGACTCCAGATCCTAGGTGTTAGATGCCCTCTGTTTGCACTCACAGTCATATTCACATGCTCACACACACACACACACACACACACACACAAAATAATTATTGAAATGTTTATTTTTACATAAGTAAATAAATATTTGCTGAATATTTGATTATGCATTTCTCAGAGTTGATCAGTGTTTTGATTTCATTATTATAAATTCTCAGAATGCTACTTTGTATAAGTATGTAGTATAAAATGGCTGAAGCATATTTAGAAATATTCCAGAAGTGATTATAAAAACCTGTCCTTATCACAAGACAAAATTCATTAAACAACTTCTACAAAACTCTAAGCCAGAAACTATAAAAGCAAAAGTTAAAATCAAACATTCTAGAACAATCCAAGCCAAAGACAGCACATCTGGTACATGCCGGGGAATGGAGAGGAGAATATTAAAGGTCTTTATATTTTCATAACTGGCCTTAGTGCTGAGAATAAGTGATGGTGAGTATTCAACCATATGTAACATCTGTGTTACCTCCTCCAAGGCTCAGAGAACATTACAGAGGAAGGGATAGAAAGATGTAAGGGCTTGAGAACAAAGATGCCATCTGGACACAGCATAGCCACTATATTGATGAACCCCCTGTAGCCATCTGCACAAGATCTTCAAAAGGCTGGGCACCTCAACATTTCTTCATGAGTAGAGAGAGAACATGAGACCCACCCTTCATGAGGGGCTACTGGGAAGTAACAATTGTATGTCATGTTCTGTAGTTCCCCTTGCTCAGGAAATAACACCTACCCCCCCATGCAGGAGGCATGAAACTCGAATTCAACCCAGGGGCTACCCACAAAGAGAAGTCATGAGAAAAGGAGAGTTTGTTGAGGAGAAAGGCTTCAGAGGGAGAGGAGGGGACTAGAAAATAATGGCAAGAGGGATGACTAAAATTTATATATTAAGTTTTCAAACAATAAGGTATTTCAAAGTCTGTTTTTTGTAATTGAACCATTATGTTTCCATAAGGGAGGAAAATTTTCTCTGCACAATAAAATATTGACATTTATCACATGAAATAATCTTGAACCAGCACCAACAGGTCCTAGGCAGTATATATAGGCTGGCATTGCCCAATGTGTCAGTATACAAAGTGCAATGTCTACATGCTGGGAGTTCAGAAGCAAGGCTGCAGTGATGATCTGTGGAGCAACACACTGTGCTGCCAGAAACATTTCTGACTTTGTAGATTCTATTTTCATTAATTTTTGGTCAGTGCATTTGTCAAAAACATTTTGTTCTCCAATGCCATACTAAGTTACACCCCCACGTGGGGCTGTGAAATGTGGTTTTAGGAGGGGAGTCTGAAAGACTCGTACTCTTGCCGTACTTCACTGTCTCTTTGTAACAAACACCTACCTCCTTACTGCCCTCTTCCTCACTCACTGGGCTCCAGACATGTTGACCTTCCCATCACCTCTCTGACTGACGAATGATTATCCTGTGTTCAATTTAAGAAATTTAATTTTTAAAAATTTAATACATGAGTACTCTTTACATCATTTTTTCCCTCTCACCTTTCCTCCAAAATTGCTACCGTGTCTCCTCAACTCTCTGTCAAAATCACAACCTCTTCTTTGATACATACATACATAGTATGTATGTATGTATGTATGAATGTATATATTTTCTTATCTGAGAGCCTTCATCTCATTTTCCCTTCCGCATGCAAAGTTCTTCCCAGAATATCCTCAGTGGCCCTCCCCTTTCTTCCTTCAATCTGTTGCTGAAACCATCTCATTAAAGAGGCCTTCTCAAAGTGCTACAGCTAATATCAAACCCAGTGAACCTTGCACTTCTTCTTACTTTGCCTTTCCTAGGAACTGTTTGCACCAGTACCTCATGCACGTGTCTATCATCTGTCTCCCCCGACAGTGTTTTCCGGAAGACTACTATTTCAGCACCCTGGACAACACCCAGCAACTGGGAATTAGACTGAGTGAATGAACTAAAAGGTAGTGGTCAGGACTGCTTAACTTATTCTAAAGAAATGCAGATATATTGCCTAAATGAAAGACAAAAAATGTCAAGGAGACAGGTAGGCAAGACTGGAAACTATATTCTTCGAAGAAGAGCTGCAGCATTGGGAAACATTTTCCCCAGGGAGCTTTTGAAAGTATTTATCAAATACCACCACATTTCAGTGAATACATCTATCAAATACCACCGGATTTCATGAGGATAAAGTGTTTTTGCATACTCTTTTAAAACTATACTGATCTCTTCATTCCTTTTCAAAGTGCAAAGCACTAAGTAGATACTTTGAAAGGCAATGGATGAAACAAAAATTGCTCACTGAGCCACAAAATGTTTATTCTCAAGTAGCTAGAATTTTGGGATTCAGTGAACCCAGTCAGAGAAGAACGCAATAGTGGCAACATAATTATGCAAAATAAAATATTTGCTGTTTAGCTGAAATTGAGATGTATCTGGGCATACTGCAAATGGTCTAAATACAGTAAGCACTCTGGTATTGCAATTGGACAAAATGACCAAGACAATGACATCTGTGTTTATAGCCCTGCCGTCCATTTTCCTCCTTGCCACTCTCAATGTGGAGAGGCCAATTTGTCATTTGGGGACTGGCTTTTGGATGCTTCTACAGAGATCAGAAAAATCAAAACAGATGAAGGTGATGCTGTGCTGGTGGCCTTGTTGGAGATGAATTTTAACGAAACTATTCTAACCTGAGGATAGTACTGACAGTCAGAGATATAAGCTTGACACAAGTCCATTCAGAAGGCAGTGTTGAGGTTCTTGCAAAATCTCCCCTTGTCACAACACCAAGAGCCCCTTCTCTACCAGCTCCAATGGATGCAGCAATACAATACTTTGCATTTTCTTCTGGTCATTGTAAAACATCCTGTTCTCATGAATGATACTTCACAGCCTTAAAGCCCTCTGAAGAGACCTTTAAATCTCAACTGTCATTTACCTTATTAAGATGAAAATATGAGCAACATAAACATCTATTCATTACTTCACTTAAAGTGCCGCCCTGGGAAGATATCATTTAAAATGATAATAACTAAGTAGCCATTTCTTGGTGATATGAGTAACTTGATCAAGTAACCACATCTTCCAGAACAAGACAGTGAGAGGGCTAGTAGCATTTTACGGTTTTTAAAATACCTTTAGCAGCTGGCTGAAGAGATGACAGCATGGTTCTCACATCTGCTCAAGCTCTTCCAGTGTTCAGTTTTGAATAAGGAACATGAAGAAAACAGGACATCACAGAGAGGCACAATCAGTGACAGTGGACATTGATACTCTCACAAGAAGAGCGAGTATTCTTCCTTGATTTGACAACAGTGAGAGACAAGTGATAATTTGCTAAAAATCCATTGTAATGTGAAAATGGAAGTTGCATTTAATAAGTTTAACTGATATTCCCAAGAAAATAACAGCGAAAATGAACTAATGGTATTGGGAGGGGGCTGGATTAGTGGTTTGCTGATGTTTGTTTTTAAAATGACACAAAATGGAGTTCCGTAGAGAAAGAGAACTTAAGTTAAAAACTGTCTCAATCAGATTAACCTGTAAGCAAATCTGTGGGGGATTTTCTTGATTAAGAATGTGGGAAAGCCCATCCATTGTGGGCAATGCAATTCCTGGGAAGGTGGTCTACATACTATAAGGAGGCAATCTAAGCACACCATGGGACACAAACCAGTAAGCAGAACTCCTTGATGGCTTCTGCATCAGCTCCCGCCTCTGGGTTCCTGCCTGGAATTCTTGCCTTGGTTTCCCTTGATAAAGAACTATAATCTGTAAGCTAAAATAAACAAACCTTCTCTCCTGAGTTGGTTTTGGGCAGTTTCACAGCAACAAACAATTAAACCTGGGAAAGTGATGTTGAGTTCATTGACCGAGGAAACCTGGCCTCAGTGCTATATACTGTCAGCTTTGAGAAGCTGCAAAAGGAAAGATGGATGGAAAAGTAGTGAATAGTGAGTCCCCCTTTTCACAGCACAATAAAAATAAAGCTTCTTCAGAGGTTCAAGGTCATGTTCAGAGCACAAGTCACCCGACTCTCAGCACATCTTCCTCAGTTGCTCAGGTCATCCCTTCTTCCAGCATGGCCTCTGACAATGCTGCTGTCTCTTTCTAGAACATTTCTCACACATATTTCATTACTCACCAGCACAAATACGCACAAGTATGAGCCTGATTATGAAAATAGCCAGACAAATAGGAGTGTACTCACAGGCTTTCCCAAGGAATGTCTGCCAAAGCTAAAGTTAAAAATGTGTTCATCTGTCTGCCTGCCTATCCATTCAATCATCTACCTAAAACACTATTTTACCTTATAATTTTGTATGTTTTTTTATATTCTTTCTGTATGTTCTTATAAAATTTATTACAACTCAATTTAATTAAGGTTGTAGATGAAGCTTCAGATGGCCAAGGCCCTGTTTGTGACTTCCTTACTCTGTGAGCCAGGCTCCTGCTGTCCACGGGCACACAACAGACACTCAGCAAATAAACATATGATGGCCAGATTTGTTTCAGTAATGTAATACAAATTCTTATCTAAGGAAAAAGTATTAGGAACATTTTGCTTCACATTTCAAAAACTCATCTCTCTCCTCTTATATCCTTTAAAAATAATTAACAAATTAATACCACCCTCCAACACACATTGATATCAAGAAGAAATCATTAGGTTTTCTTTCATTGTATTTTCTTAAAGGAAAACACCCACAAAAATAGTGTTCCAGGTCTTTAGATGTAACTGAATGGCTTAAACTAATTCTCTTGTTTTAATGAGACAAAAAAGTATTTCCTTTCATACGGCCCTGAACTGTCACAGATTTAGAACGTGCTCTTGTCCTCAAAGATAATTTGTTATCACAAGCATCCCCTCCAGGGTGGCTGTGCTCTGCCTGTGCTGGGAGAGTGGGAGAGGGAGGAGAGCATGATTCTCCCTCCCTGTCCCTCTGTCCTCTCCCTCTGCCCTCAACATACTCACTGGTCTGCCTCTCTCTCCCTCCCATCCTCCCTCCCTCCCTTCCATGAATAGGAGGCCCTCACACATTCTGCCCTGTACTCACATGTTGCACAAATAAAGGAAACTCAGGGCCAGATCTCAGGGAAAAGCGGAGATATCAGAGAGTAAACACCACAGTTAGATCTCACCCAGCTGTCTTCCAGCTTCCTCAGCCTCGTTCCTCTTGGCTTCTTCTGCCTGCTCTGTCTTTCTATGCCTGCCTTAAATACTTTCTTCACTCAGTTAAGGTGTGGCACCACCACTGACTGCCTGTCAGCCTCGAAATCCCTCTGCAAACTAAAATGGCCTCAAACTCAGATTTTCTGGGATTAAGGGCATAGATCACTATTCCTGGGATATTCCCTGTGCTGGGATTAAAGGTGTGAGTTACCACTGTCTGATCCTCCTAGACTGACTGTGATATCTCAAGCTGTTTTTATTATATTTGAAAATATCCCCACACTCACACTCTGTCTTAGTGTTTGATTTTTTGCGAGAACACAAACAAATGGAAGCTCAGTACTAGCCAACCCTGTGAGTCCACATGGCCTCTGGCTCTCTGTCTTGCTACTCCATTCTTTCCATTTTAAATGCCACAAGCATGTAGAGGACCTTCTCAGTGACAATGACAACAGGGAGCATGAGTGGTCCTACCTGTCTTCCTGCTCATCCTTTATCTTCAGCCTCTTCCACCAAGATGCTTTCCCTGCTCCTGGCTTGCACCTTCACCTGAGGAAGGGAGCTGCTTTCTAGACAACCATGCAAATACAGACTTGGCCTAGCTATGGCAGGGCAGCTCAATGAAAACCATGGTCTCAGCCAAGAGACACATGTAGCCTTATCCTTAGCTTTTCACTGCAGTGTGTTTCATGGTTTTAGACAACTGCCCAGCACATAGGTTGGACAAAGAACAGTAAATGCCCATGATGAGCCTGATATAATTTACAACGGTGTCACATGTGCTCTTCACATTTTCTTCCCACATCCCTCAAACCCTTCCATGTTCCCTTCTGTTACCATAGATAGAATTCTTGTTACTAAGGACCAAGTTCAAAGGTGCAGAGCAGGTGGTCATGAGCAGCACCCCAAAATTCTTTTAGAAACATGGACTCTTTGTCTAATCAAAGTATTCCAGATGATCCTGACACAGCAGGCAGTGGATATTAGGCAGTTGCATAGACCTGCTCATGGAGACGCTAGCAATACAAATGAATTATCATATAAGAAGAGTGTAGAGGGAGGGGTTCTAAGCAGTGGTGGCACAATCTTTAATCCCAGTACTTGGGAGGCAGAGGCAAGTGGATCTCTGTGAGTTTGAGGCCAACCTGGTCTACAGAGCTAGTTTCAGGATAGGCTCCAAATCTACACATGGAAACCCTGTCTTGAAAATACCAAAAAGAAGAATGTGGAAGTGTCTTAGTTAGGGTTTCTATTGCTGTGAAGAGACATTATGACCACGGTAACTCTTATAAAGGAAATGTTTAAGTGTGGTAGTTCCCTTACAGTTTCAGAGGTCCAGTCCATTATCACACAACAGGGAACATGGCAGTACGCAGGCAGACATGGTGCTGGAGCTGGAAGCCTCCATCATGACTCAGGGGCAACAGGAAGTCAGCTGACAGTCTCACTGAGAGAAGCTTGAAAAAAAAAAAGACCTCAAAGCCCTCCCCCACACCTTCTCCAACAAGGCCACACTTCCTAACAGCACCACTCTCTTTGGGGGCCATTTTCTTTCAAACCACCACATTTTACTCCCTGGTCCCCCGAAGGCTTATAGCCATATCATAATATAAAAAATACATTCAGTCCAACTGCAAAATCCCCATAGTCTATAACCGTCTCAAAACTGTTTCAAAGTCCAAAGTCTCTTCTGAGATGCATGGCAACCTCTTAACTGTAATCCCCCTGTCCAAATAAAAATCAAAAGCAGATCATATACTTCCAACATATAATGGCACTGGGTATACCTTACAATTCCAAAACACAGGGAAAGGAACATAGCAAGGTAAAACTGGACCAAAGCAAAACTGAAAACCAGCTATGCAAACTCCAAAATCTGAAGCCTCATATCTGATGACAAAATGTTCTTCATCAAAGTGTTCATGAGCTTTCTGCTTCCCTTCGCTGCCTAAGCTTGGCTGTCCTGAAACTTGCTCTGTAGACCAGACTGGCCACAAACTTAGAGATCTGCCAGCCTCTACCTCCCCAGTGCTGAGATTAAAGGTGTACCTTCACCACACCCATCTCCAAGCTTTTTTCTTAGTTCATTTTCAAAAATTGGAAATTTAGCTGGGTGGGATCTGTCTTGAGGTCTCTACTTCCTTATTCTATTTCCTCCTCTGTTTATCTCCTTGAACACAGGACTTAGCTCCATTCTATTTCCTGGTACTCTTTTTCTTCTCAAAATTTACATTTGTAATCTACCCTGCTCAGCTTGCTTCTTTTTATTATAAATCTTCATTGGAGTTATCACTAAAACCACATGACAGAGTCTATAAAGGGTGTTTTGAGATTTCTTCTAACAGTGGAATTAACCCGAAAGTCTTCATGTTAGCTTCAGGCAGACTCTTAGGACGATGACAAAAGGTAGCCACTTTCTTCACCAAAAGCATCATAAGAACAATCTCTGGGCAACATACTAAAATTCTTCCCCTCTGAAACCCCCATAGTTAGCCCCCCATAGTTCAAACAACTCTTAGCAGCACTGTCTTCCATGTTCCTACTTGTATGGCCCATTAAGCAGTTCTTGAAGTATTCCACTACATTCATAACCCAAAGTACCAAAGCCCAAATTCCTCCAAACAAACCCATCACAACAGCTTATCACAACAGCACCTCATTCTGGTACCAATTACTATCTTAGTTTGGGTTTTTATTGCTGTTGAGACGCCATGACCATGGCAACTCTTATAAAGAAAACACCTAATGGAGGGTAAATTGCTTACAGTTTCAGAGGTTCAGTCCATTATCATCATAGTGGGAAGCATGGCTGCATGCAAGCAGACATGGTGCTGGAGCTGAAAGTCCTACATCTTGACTTGGAGGCAACCGGAAGTCAACTGACAGTCACACTGAGGGAAGCTTGCAAAAAGAACCTCAAAGCTCACCTCCACAGTGACACACTTTCTCCAAAAATGCTGTACCTCCTAATAGTGCCACTCTCTTTGGTGGCCATTTTTTTTTTCAACCTACCATGGGGGGTGGGGAAGGTAAGTAACACCATCTTTCTCTCTATACTAGAAGCACCATGGCCATTAGCAGGGCCCCTTGAGAAGACAAGTGTAGAGACATCCTCAGTATCTGAAGGTCTTTCAGGTACCGTCTCCAAACTGCTTCTGAGTTGCTATTGCTGAGGACTCTCCGAACCTCACATGAGTAGACAGAATGAATTAATCAATAATAGGAACATGGACAGACAGGACATATCTGCTGAAGTAAGGAGTTGAAGGGATCGCTTGGTTAAAGGTTTATCATCAGGATCACTTCCTTTGTAATTAATGGTGTGTGTGTGTCTCTCTCTGTGTGTGATGTGCGTTTACAGATACATATTAGTGTATGATGGTGCTTGAGTATGCAGGTAGGTATGTATGCACATTTTGCACTCATATGTAAAGGCCAGAGGCCAACCTCAAGTGTCTTTCGTGAGGGACTGTGCATCTTGATTTTTATGACAGAGCTTTCATTGGATCCAGAACTAGCTCAGTGGGTAGGCTAGGCTGGCCGGTGGACCCAAGGGATCCTATTGTGGGGATTAAGGGTGGGCAACACCAGGCCTAGAACTAAACTCAGTTTTCATTCTGCACAGCAGACACTTGTTGACTGAGAGTTGTCCCGAGCCTGTAAACAGTCCAATGTGACACCCCACACTTCTGCCAGCTTACTCTCAGCTTACGTTTCTCTTACTCATTTCCTCACGCGTACAAGGAGGCTCTCAGCACCCATCACCCCATGTCTCCAATGGTTATTTTTTCTGCCCCTGTTATCTTTCCTTATTAATTTTAACTCTTCTGTGAGGAAGAGTTCTGCTTTTTACTCTAATCATTTATTTATCCAATCATTTCTTTTTGTCAGCAAGGATTCGTGAAGGTTTGTGTATAACCTGGGTTATGATTGAAGACTCTCAGCATGGATCTTCTTTCTCAGGTTGTCTTGGTTTCTCAGGTCATGGGATGGGGTGAGGCAGGGTCTCCTTAGGGCATGTGTCCATTATCTTTCTACAAGCTTCTATCTGGGCTTTTATTGTTCACTTTCTTACTTCCTAACTTTACTAGTTACTCTGACTCATCTCGTGATTTATTAGGCAGATGCTTGCATGTTGGCATTTCATTGAATACTGACATTCAAGTTCTCAATGCTATATTTCAGGAATTCTATCCATTTTAGCTTTAAGCATGGAGGCAAGAAAAGTGGTACTAAGGTTATAAAGATGCCTTTCATAGCTTTGTGTTCTCATTTGGAAATCAGAACAAGTGGATTACATTTTATGTACTTGCTATGTGCACACTTGTTAAAGTGTGCATGCTGTAGTGAGCATGTGGAGGTAAGAGGATGATTCATGGGAACTGGTGATTGCCTTTATACACTGAGCCATTTTGCTCATTTGGAGCAAAATCATTTGGAGATTCCATTATTTTTAATTATGAATTTTATTAGTGTGTATGTATTAATGTATATGAATAAATCTGTGTGTGCGGGTGCTTGCAAAGGCCAGAAGAGGCCATTAAGTCTCCTGGAGCTGGAGTTCCAAGAGGCTGTGAGCTGCCTGACGTGGTTACTAGAAACCAAACTCTGGTCCTCTGGAAGAGTTGCAGATGCTCTTAATTGCTGAGCCCTCTCTCCAGACCGTGTGCTGTATTTCAAAATGGAAGCATTTCTCTGTCTAGACAGAGGAGGGGGATGGAAAGTTCTAGTCGGGCAATCTAATGACTCCAGACTCTGAATGAACAGCATGGGTGTGACAGGAACAAAGCCTGGGAAGGGACATAGGCAAACACCTGGTACTGAAGAGAGGGGCACTGAGTAGCTGGGAAAGGGGAGAGAAGCCTGCAGAATGGAAAATTACCAAAGCATCACAGAGGGGTGTAATGAAGCTTCCTTCCAAAAGGACAGCTCAGAGAATGAGAGTCGATTTACAGTACCACTCTGTCTTCTCTCAAAAGCAAGAGACACACGTCACCCCTTCCAATCAGTTCTCTTAGGGAAAATATCTTGATGGATTGAGCAATTTCATTTTAAATATGCAGAAAACCATATCTGCTCATATATTTTTCAGAATGTTTTCTTTCTTGCATTAAGGAAGTGAAAGTACTGGGCAGGGAGTGGCTGGAAGGTTGACGATTACTTCACTCTTTCTCAGAAACAATAAAAAAAATATATTCTATAGCATACAAATTATCTGTACCTATGCTGTGTTTTTCAAATACTGCAACCTCTGGTTCCTAAGACATTTAACAGTCATTAGCAGTGTGATGCTTCTTGGTTCTAACAGCAGCCAAAGGGAGAGGGGGACAGAAATAAACTGTGGGTTTCAAATCGTGCCCTGCTGTGATGCTCAGAGTCTGGGACTAGTCTTGGTGTTAAATATTTTTCCTAGGTCTCTGGCTCACTTTAGATGGATCACTTGTTTCTTGCCAGAATGTTCAGCCTACTGCCTCACTGCAGGTCTGACAGGAAGGCAATGAAGCAAATTCCTCTTTCTAGTTTTAAGACCTTTTTATTTATATGACTGTGGTTATGTGTATGTGAGTTCAATTCCTGTTAAGGCCAGAGAAGGACACTGGATCCTGCAGAGCTCCAGTTACAGAAGGTTATAAGCCACCTGCATGGGTGGTGGGAACTAAACTCAGGTTCTCTGGTAGGGTAGTACGCGTGCTCTTACTCACTGAGCTGTCCCCTATGCCCTGCCCACCTTTGAGACGGGGGTTTTCACAATACCTGGAGCTCACTCTTAGGCCAGGATGGCCAGTCAGCACATCTCAAGAATCTTTTTATATCTACTTTCCCAGAGCTTGGATGTCACGTGTACTTTTCTATGGGTGATGGGGATTTGAACTCTGGTCCTCAAGTTTGATTGCTATGTACCTTTTTGACTGATGCGACAAATCCAGTCTCAAGAAGAGGACACACTCAAGATTAACTAATAATACTGAGTTTGTCCATGAAGTTTAAGGTACAAACCCTCACAATAGCAGTTCTACCATAGTGGAGCAGCTTCTTTATGAAACATGAGGGTTACAGCAGCACCATCACCTGCTCCTGTCTTCCGTGTGGTCTTTACAGAGACAGCCAGGGCAGGAGTTCTCACCATGTTCCAGAACAGACTAGAATGTTAGGAGCCTGAGAACATAGGTGTAGGCTTTGATGCTGGTTCTAGCTTTTGATTTTGAGCAAATTACCTTATTTGAGCAAGTTACCTTATGAGAAGGCTATGTGAGAAACAGGAGTGCCTGGGACTTCCGGCAATGTTGGAATCTATTGAGTTACTCTCTCCAAGGCATGCTCATTTCAAAGGCAGCCATTTGCCAGGCAATCTTGCTTTCTTGGTCACCCTGCCAACATAATAACAACTTTTTTTATTCCAACCTTAATAATTAATACTAACTAGCACATCACATACCACTCAGCAAATGCATTTGTATATGTGTGTGTGTGTGTGTGTGTGTGTGTGTGTGTGTGTGTGTGTGTGTGTGTGTGTGTGTGTTTTACAGAATGGACACAGAGAATTAAAGAGCCTACCACAGAGTTCCAAAAACTTCAGAATTGGACCAATAGGACTGTGTGTGCACCTATTGATAAGATAAAGAACAGAAACTATATACAGGTAGAAGAGGAGGTACTAGGTAGGTGGCCCAGTATCACAGAGCTAAAAAAAACACTGTAGAGTTTAGTCCATCTCAGTTGTAAAGGAGCGAGACTGGGTCCAGATGAAAGAATGTCGTGGATGGATGGTCAGAAGTCTAGATGAATGAACAGGAGGGCAGCCAGTGGTTCCCCTGATCAATCAGCTTTCACACTCTTGCACTGTGGTCACTTGCTAGGTTTTCACTCCATTATCTGTCTCCTGCTTCCTGGGGGAACATGAGGTAAGGAAGCACCACCTCCAGGTAAGTCCTTTCCACCAGTGCTGCCTGTGCCACTCAGTGCTGCCACAGCTGTACATCACTCGCCTGCAGCTGGCTTAGGGCCCCCTAACTGCTATCTGGTCTCTTGCCTCACTTCCTTCAGTCTGTTCTCATATTGCTTCCAATGTGACCGTGTTAGGATTTCTGTCACCCATTGTCCCCACTGTTCTCAGAATAAGAGTCTTTGGCTGTGACATGATGGATCCAGCTTCCATTCCTCTCCCGCCCAGACTGTCTCAGCTCCTTAGTGAAATGCCCCATGCTATACTAAGTAAGGAAGGCTCAGTTTTGTGAGTGTGATTTTAAAATACCCACATGCCTCTGCAGTCTCAATTCACACCAATAAACTTATGCATGGCACCCTTTCTACGTCCAGGGATGAGCTGCTTCTCAGTCTCTGCAGCAGAGGGGTGCTGGAGAGATGGTGCTGCTGGTGTCCACAGTCTAGGATGTGTTAACCCTCCCCAGCATCTGAGCCTCTGCTGCTGCTGCTTGTTCTGTAGATCTATTCCATCCACTCTTCCAGTAGTTACAGATTGTGAGATGTTCTTTGGGTATGTTGGTTAAAATAAAGCCCTCTGTCCCTAATACCCTGTCACCTCTCCCCATTTCACTCCTGTCTGCATCACTCAACTCTGCCTTCCGTGCTTGGCTTTCCCCTTATTGCTATACATAGACAATCCTCCCCAGCACGTTCTTGTCTACAGCCAGAACTCTGCTGAGCATCACTGTGAAGGAACTCATGATCCACAAGGGGAATGCATTTAATGGACAAGCTACTTAGAATTCAGTTGCATAAAAGTTGAGCATGCTCTCTTCCACTTTTAAAGTCCCCTTTTTACCTCCAAGCGAGGCAGCCAACCCTGTCAGAGGTTTATGCTCCAAACCTCTGCCATTACGCTCTCATGTGTCATCCATCTGCTTCTCACGATGATTTGATTTCCAACTTTACTATATCATTACATTTATTTCCCAGGTCATCAGTGCCTCCTTGATTGTTAAATCCTATGGGCACTGCAGGCTCTAACTTATTGAAAGACTCTGCAGCTCTTGCTAGCAGAGCCAACCCTCTGAAAGCGTCTTCCCGGAATTCACAGGCAGCTGCCTGTCCTGAGACTTTCCATTGCTCTTCATTTCACTGTGGAGCTCCACATCCGTCACCCTGAACCTCAGTGCTCTCTTCCCATATGAGGCCACACCATGGTTGTTCACTCAGGAACTATGAAGTCCTTCCTTCCCACACTCTCCTGTTGGAAGATCTACCTCCTATGTAGCTATAGAAAGAGCCAGGGCTTTTTCCCAGCTACTCCTATAAGTGACTTGTGTTCTGAGTTCCAATTGCAATCTGAGATACTTGAACAGAAATCTTGTAAGAAGTGAATAGGTGAGGGACTCCTAGAAAGAGTCACTCGCCAGAGGGAGAGGCCGACTCATTGTCCCTACATGTTGTCATAGCATATGAGGACATGCTTGCTGCATATTGAGTAATTACCCTCCCTAAAATTAATGTGGTATAATTCATTACTTCTCAAGAGCTTGCAACTTAGGCTGGATTCAAATTGGTGGTTCTTCTGTCTCACATAAAGTTTTCTGGGGCTGAGACATCCAAATGACTTCTTTGCTCAAATTCCCAGTGCCTTGTGTGTAGCTAGAGGCTTGACCAAGCTCTTATATAGCCTCTGCACACAGCTATCTCTGGCTTTTCAAAGTATTAAGGACTTAGAGAGATCAGACTTTTTACCCAGAGACCTCTTCCCAAGAGAGAGGGGGTACAAGTGGGGAAGTCTCTTAAAAAACAGGCTACAAATGGCAGTGCCAGTTCTGCCTCCATTTTCCCGATCTAAATAAATTTGGAAGGAAACTTGATTCAAGAGAGAAGTGGACTGTGGTTGTTTGTGTGAAACACTGGGAGTCTGTGAGAGGGAAAAGAAGAAACTCGAGCAGCCAGTTTTGAAAACTATGTGTCACTCACGGAGAACTAGATCCAGATCCCCATCCCTAATCTTCTTCTTTAGTTGGGCATTATCTACCTCTGTATCTATCTACCCATCTCTGTCTGTCTGTCTGTCTGTCTATCTATCTATCTATCTATCTATCTATCTATCTATCTATCTTCTCTAAAATTCTTACACAAAATAACACAATGCTCATGAAAAGGTGGCCTCATCTGAGGGCAGGTAGATAGTGTAACTCACTCTGGGAGCAGTCACCCTCTTTCCCCAGCCATCCCTGTCATTGTCCAATGGACCATGAACAAAGTGGCCATGGTGGCAGATAAAGGGTTTATGTATGGGCTCAACAACACCCACGTACTAAGGCTGATCTGGCTACAACTGCTGCTGACTGCCAGATCTGCCAATAGCAGAGACCAAGTCTGAGCCCCATATATAGCTACTTTCTCTGGGGTGACCAGTCAGTGACCTGATGGCCGGTTGACTACATTAGATACTTTCTCTATGGAAAGTACAGCTCTTTGTTCTTCCTAGAGTAGATCCTTTCTCTGGTAATAGATTTGCCTCTCCTGCATGTAATGTTTCTGTTAATAACACCATCAGTGGACTTACAGAATGGCTTATCCACTGTCATGGTATTCTACACAGACTTGCTTCTGATCATAAAACTCACTTCATGAAGTGTGACAGTAGGTCCTCAGTCATGGGATCCACTGGTCTTACCATGTTCCTCACCATCCAGAAGCAGCTGGCATGACATAAAGATAAAATGGCCTGTTGAACACATATCTATTAGATGGCAGCAGCCTGGAAGTTTCTCTAGAAGGCAGTGTGTACTTTCAATATGCATCAACTCTAAGGTATGGTTGCCCTTAGTCAGCATCCACGGGTCCAAAAATCAAGGAGTGGAAAAGGAAACAGCTCCAATCACTGTCACGCATAGTGACCCACTAGGAAAACTTCATGGCCTAGAAGCATTGCTTCAGTGGGGAGGCTCTTGCCAGAAGAGACAGCAAACATTCCATTGGACCAGAAGCTCAGACACCCCTTGGCCACTTTGACCTTCTAATGCCCTTAAGCTAACAGGCTAACAGAAGGAATAACGGTGTTAGGAGGTAAATGATCCAGATTACTATGGGGAAATTAGATTAGTTCTCCACAATAGAGGGAAGAAAGATTATGTCTGGAGTGAAGGCAATATTTTAGGGTGTCTCTTGTTGCTACTATGTCCTGTGGTTAAAATCTATGGGAAACTACAACAGCCTAATCCAGGCAGGACCCTTAGAATTGAAGTTGTGGATCCCTCCTCCAGGAAAAGAGCCAAGACCTGCTGAGGTGCTTGATGAGGGTGGAGGAAATACAGAATAAGTAGTAGAGGAAGGTAATTATAAATACCAGTTAAGGTCACATGACCAGTTTCAGAAATGATTGAAACTGACACATGTTTCTCTCATATTTTGACGAGAATGTGCTTTTACAGGTATTTCTGGTTTTTCTCTTGATTTCTTTATGGTGTACTGTAACACCAATTAAGAGATATCAGTGGTTATTGTATTTAATTTTGAGATACTAAAGAAATGTCTCTCATGGGATGTTGTCACCTATTCTAAAATTTATAAAGTTATTGCAGTTGTATGAAGAATAGTTATATCTGTTAGGCATAATTATTACTTGGCTTAATACATAATGTGTTTGATATTGTATGTAAGATAGCTATGTCACTTTAGGTGAAGTTACATCCTGGCTATTGCTTCTAATTGGAAAGCAGGTTTCACTTAAAGAAATATGATTGTGGGTCAAGTCGACATGGATGAAGTTGTGATGGCTATTCTTGGTTGTCAATTTGACTATATATAGAATTAACTGAAACCTAAGAAGCTGGATACAAAATTGTGAAGCTAGATACAAAACTCTTGTGAATAAGTTTTTCTTAATTAAGTCATTTTAAGTGGGAAGACCTATTTTTAGTTTGTATATTTTGAGGTGAAAACTACAATTTTAATCTTGATCCTTTGATGTGGGAAGTTCCATCTTTAATCTGGGCCTCATCTTATGCTACATGAAGAACGTAGAAGAAGGAAATCTTTCTCTTTTTCTACTTGTTTTCAATGTCACTGGAAAGTCCATTTCTTCACTGGCATTAGAGCTACTTCTTCAGGATTTTAGTGTATACTGAAGACCAGCTGAGACATTCAACCTTTACAGCTTCAGGAGAACTGAAGAGAGAACAATCAATGGGTGCCATACTTAGCTCCTTTTCTATTCTTAATAGGGAATGGAGCCACCAAAAGTGGACAGATCTTTTCATTCCAATTAAAGTAATTAAGACAACCTGCTACAGACATGCTTATAGGCCAACGTCTACATAATTCTCCATTGACAGGCCCTTTACAAGTAATTCTATATTATGTTAAGTTGACCAGCATAGCATTCATCACTTCTACACCCCTTCTAAACTTTATACATAAACATGTCACTTTAAACCATAACCTTATAACCCTTATCCTTAAAGTCTCATGCTTCTCAAAGAATAAAGAGTAATTTTGACTTTTAAAAAGTGTCAAAGTCTTTAATATTTCCACATTTTAAAGTCCAAGGTCTCCTAATTATAAACTATGGTTAAATAAAAAAAAATCAAGTTACACAATTCCAAAATGTAATAGCACAGACTAAACATTCCTACTTAAAAATGGAAGAAATGAAGTATACCAAAAAATTGTCAAATCAAAATTCAAAGTTCAGCAGAGCAAAAACCAAATTCTGCAATTCCGTGCCCAGCAGCAGGAACTTGTCATGAAATCAACTAGACAACAAGAGGACTGGTCAGACTTACTTCACCAAATCTACCACTTCCCAGATAGTGCCTCCCTTAGGCCTACTCCATTCTATACCTTCAGCTCTTCCACAGTCCTGGAATCTCCAATATCCTAAAGTCTCTACTATAAATAAAGAGACCATACATGGCCTCTTAGAACTTCTTCAGAGTGACTTCATCCTGCCACACATTGCCTGGAACCCAATTGTTCCCCATGCCCTATGTCAACCTTGCATCCATTGTACCTTCAAAACCAGCACCACACAAGTATCAGGCACAGCATTGCCATGTTCTGCTGCCAGTCTGCCAGTCTCACTCTACAGAAACTATCTGAAGTGATAGATAGAGACATATAACAACACATGCTATAAGTCTATTTTATAAGAACACATTAAAGTACTGTCTTTTATAAAGAGTGAATACAGTTAAGAAACTAAATAAGTCATGTTTTATTTATATAGATCAGCATTTTAAAAGAATTCTGTAAGGTTACATATTAACTCTGGCCCTGGAGTTGGGTGTGACTTGAGGACCATCTACTGAGATGACTAAAAGTTCAAAGGATAACATTGAGTTTCTCTTAGTGGGCTTACTTACCTATAAAATAGCAATAATAACATATTTAAAATATTTATATTTTTATATGGTTAAAGTAATTGCTAGAGAATATTTGATGTTTACCAGAAACTTTATAGCTTATATCTTAGTGACTACAAGAGCTGGTATCTACTGGGATTCTGTGGGTGAGGCATGATACTGTACTCTTGACATATATTGCTCTTTAGATCTCATAGAACTTACCTGCCGTGAGTACCAGCACTAAGCAATTAGAAATTATTTTCCTGTATTGCATATATAAGACACAATTGTACTTCTGGACCATGTAGTGATGGAGTAGCTTTGGGCCAATGAGTTGTGATTATACTACCTCAATCTGAATGTCTAATTACTGCCATGAGATCTTCCTCTAGAGCTCTCATCTTGGAGACAAAACACATTCAACATGGTGACAAGGGACACTAGAGCAAGAACAGGACCATTCTGCCCTGCTACTCTCTGTGAAAAGGTGGCCCGAATGAAGGCTAATGTTCAGTGTAAACCAATGGGGCTTGAGGTTTTTTATTATGGAAGTGTTTTAGCCCTTCTTGACTGATGTGCAACCTCTCTGCATTTTATTATTTCCTAGAATTATTTTGTGAATGGACAGGCTGAAATTGAGGATATAAAACTGATTTTCCCATGGCCTCCAAAGTCAGCAGCGGAGTTCAAATTCTTTTACTTTTTTCTCTTAACACTTTCATTGAACCTCAAGATTCTCTTTTCCATATGTTACAGTCTCCTGTCTTACAAATAAGCCCAGTCCAAAATCAATTCTATGGACTTAGTGTTGTTCAAACAAATTCTAACCGATCTTACAAACCCTGAATTTTTACTTAATGTGTTTCGTGTGTCAGCTAACATTTGTATATACTCTAGCATTGGCTTCATGATGTTTTCATGGGCAAATTATTGCTGTAAGGAGGACAGAAGTCTCAAGAGGACAGTGCTTACTAAGGACTCTATCCATCCATCTCCCCAGTAATCGATTCCATGCAGCTTCCATGTCATTTTACATGGAGGAAAGGCATTGCAGGGTGTGGGAGCCATGGAGCCATGGTTACCAGCTCTTACTGATTTTGTTGAGGACCAGAATCTACATGATATTTCATGACTTTCTTTAACAACAGGTCTATGTAATTCTATCTCTTCATCTATAGTCTGTAGACACTGTACACATTTTACACATACATGCAATCAAAATACTCATACACATAAAATAAAAATAAGTCATTTTTTTAAAAGGTATTTTTTCTCAATAGGATAGTGTCTCTAAAAGAGTATTGTTTCATTCCTGCATAATAATCAGAGCTAAATATTCTTTTTATGTCATCAATTTCTTTCCTGATCATCCTGTTCCACATTTTTTATGAACTTAACACAGGCTTGAGTCATCTGGGATGAAAATTGAGAAATGCCTCAATTGAAAAGAAATGCCTCCATTAAATTGGTGTCTAGACAATTTGCAAGGCATTTTAAAATTATTATTTATGACCGATATAGGAGGGACCACTTCACTGTGAGCAATTCCATCTCCAGAGAGGAGGTCCTGGGTGCTATAAGAAAGAAAACTAAGTAATCCATGAGGAGCCAGCCATAAGCAATGTTCCTTCATGACCTCTGTCTCAGGTCTTGCCTTTAGGTTCCTGCTTTGGGCTCTTGCCTTGACTTCCTAAGGATCCCTGGTGATTTAGACTGTAAGTCAAATAAACACTTCCTTCCTCAAGTTGCTTTTGTCACTGTCTTCTAAAATGGAGAGTGAAAGTAAGACACTGACTTTATCTATACAACATGATGAGACCAATTCCCAATGCTTTGTTCTTCCTGATATTGTGATGGTCATTAAACCTCTTTCCAAGAGCTTGTGGCATTTTTGCACTGAGTTTTTTTTACATTTTACATTTTACACTGAGAGAAGGAGTGGCTTGTAAGAACATTAGAGATTTTCTCCAAGTACCTTGACTTTCTTTTTTATGAGTATCAGTATGAAGGAGAATGGGGTGCCTAATGAATCTCCACCTGTTTGCCCATAAAGATTTATACACTAAGCTTTATGCTGTTATCTGCAAATCAAATTGCTCAACTACTCCCACCTGCTTCATGAAAGTCAGTAATGTTCTCTCTGCAATGATAGTACAAAAGTAAAAACTGATTTATGAAGAAGGTTGGGTTTTAATTTCAGGTGTTCAGCTCTGCTTTCATACTTTCATGAAAAAGGTACCATGGGATGTTCAGAGAATCTCAGACAACCCAGGAAATCTGCAGAGCAATCACAGTACCTTTGCAATTCTATCTTCTGGGACCAGCACATGAGATATGCAAAATAAGTGTGATCTTAGACAAGGCTTAGATACTGACACGGTCAAATCATTCTTTAATTTTAGACAACCAACATTGCATCTCTACATTTGAGAAATGGGAAGTGATGGAGCTCCACAGTGACACACTTCATCTCATAAAACCACACCTACCCAACAAGGCCACACCTCCTAATAGTGCCACTCTCTTTGGGGGCCATTTTCTTTCAAACCACCACACTGAAGAAGAAAGTCTATTCAAACCTGGCTCCAAAGGAACATTTCTCAGACAGGAATGCAAATTTCTCCAGATACATTCAATTTTGGTGGGGTACGAATTTTATAAAATAATAACTGAGAAATAAAATTTTAATAGCTCTGTGGCCATAATAAGAATAAAAGCCTTGGACTAGGGGTATAGCCTAGTTGATAAGAGTGTTAGAATCAGAGGCATGTGCCACTATGCCCAGCACTTGAGAGATAGATGCAGGAGATGCAGAAGTTCAAAGTTATCCTTGATACATAGGAAATTTGAGGTCAACCTGAGTTATATAAAACCACACAGAGAAGAGAGGAGAGAGAGAGAGTTCATTTTATCCCCCAGGCATTTCCTTAATTAAATCCTTGTTTCTCAGAAAACACAGACACCTCATCTTCAGAGTATGCTCCAGGGAATAAATTAAAATGTGAAAAAGGCAAGAGAGCAATTAAATAAATGAGTGGTGGGAATAGGTAGAACAAAGAGAGACTGAAGAATTCACCCACACAGCTACAGAGCTTGGAAATCCCTAAGACTAAATGAATGACTCATCAAACTCATTCCCCTGAAGATGGGGCTGACAGTATAGTCCCAGGCTAAAGTCCAGCAGCCTCCTAACTGAGAAGACCCAGGATCCCAACCTGAGAGTGGAGAAAGAAGAAAGGCAGTGCCCTTGTATGAAAGCAGGAAGAGTCCTTTTATTTGGGGAGAGCGGTTTGCTTTTTTTGTTCTTTAAGCAATTAGACAAGGTAGGGAGGATTATGCCCCATCATTGTGAGTATGGCCTGTCACACTGGATAAGACCAGCATTGGATATTCATGTCAAGTCAAGCCAGATACTCCCTTTGTGAACTTAGTAAGCCCTCAAGACACACAAATGGCCAGCCCCCTGCCTGAGGAGCTCCAGCATTCAGGTCTTATCCCCAGACTTCCCTAATGTCTGTTCTCTGCCTCTTAAGGCAGAAAATTGACCAGGCCTTGCCATACTAGAAAAAAAAATCTCACCAATCCCTGAGCTTGCCCCAAGATTAGACCACATAATCTTTCCAATTGCAGGCCACCCTAGAAATATTCATAGCCAAAGAAACTCTATATAATCCTGTGTTCTCCCAAGTTCTCTGCTGCTTCTTGTCTGAGCAGTGGCAGCCACCCTCCTGGGGTTTTCCCTCCCAATAAATCTGTTGTGTGAGGTTTGTTGTATCGGATGATGGATGATTTTGTGGAATTTCTTGACCTCTGACTGCTAGGACACTTCTTCCTTCAGAGCTGTAACACTTGCAGTGAGGAAACCCTCCCCATGTGTGAGCAGAACTGTAACACTTCCACTGGGGAAGCCTGTCCTTTCAGAGCTGTAATACAATAACCAGCACTCAGGGCAGAGGGGATCAGGGACCATCATACTGAGGATGGTTATGTCTTGTCACTCTGGGGAGGAATATAGTCCATCACTCTGTGAAAGACCTGTCACTTTGGGGTAGACAATAAGCAGTCACTCTGGGGTAGACCACAGCTCATTATTTGGGGAGAAGACTAACACCCAACACATTGAGAAGAACCATATCCAGTCATTCCGGGAAGGACTATTTATACCACTCATCCCACCAAATTTGTAAAATAAAAGGGGCCAAGGAAAGAATTCCCTGACTCTGATTTGACCCCTAATAGCAGGGCCAAGAAAAAAAATATCATGACCCTGACTTGACACCAAGACCAAAGGTTTGAATATCACCAATTTCAGAGGACTCTGAACACAAAATTCTACCAATCCCTAAGCACAAAGCCATCAGTCCCCGATCATGAAATCCCACCTATCCCTGAGTTTGCTCAAGAGTCAGGACACAAAAATCACCAATCCCAAGCTACCCTTGAAAGTCTCCCCCCAAAAATATCTATATAAGCTCTCTATTCTGTTCAATTTGTTGCTGCTTTGTAACATTTACTTGAATTGCTCTAGTATTACTAAAAACTCAGGGGTTAGGAATGAGATTAAATACTTCATAAATCCAATTAACAGAGGATGGGTGATCAGCTGACACATTTTCCTAATCCAAAAGCCCTGAAAGTCTCCCTTAATCCTCCATTTTTCTTCCTCTCTAACAGACATCATCAGTCCTCCAACAACTCTATAGCTAATCCTGGTCACTCGATCACTGACTCTGTTTTGACTCAAGGTGGCTTTATTGGCACTGAAGAGTGGCTGAGAATAACTCTTCCAAGTTTTCCCCCTTTTTCTAAAAAAGGGAAAGGTTTTAACTCTGACATAGTAAAACAATATAAAATGAGACTAACCTAGAAGTAAGAAATGCATTCACAATGCTCAGTTCACTAGTATTTGGCAAATTCAAAGAAAATACTCCATTATCTACCCTATCTTGGTAACTCCAAAATTGTGTACCTTATTTACTTTCTATCAAAACTATGAAAATCCATAATTAAACCATTCAATCTTCAACCCATTAGAGTCCGGAGAAGGATATAATATTACATGAGGAAGCAGGAAGTGCAGAACAAGAAACTTCTAAAACTAAGAAATGACAGAGACCTATGGCTGCCTGAACAGTCACCCTAAGATTTCTCTGCAACATTGGGGTATCTATCTTTAGCCTGCAGGCCTATAATATCTGACAGACTTTTCTGTGTTGTGGAAATTTTGAAGGATTGTCCTACCTTGTCTTGGAAAAGTTTAGCAGTTGCCTTTTTATGTGTCCTGCTTGTCCAGTTTGGACACCATTCTGTCAGCATTTGAGGCAAAATGAGTTACTTTGCCCAGTGGCTAACCTTGCCAGAAATAAAAGCAAACTACATATAGAGGTTCTTCAATGCTTGTCATCCTTTTTTGAAGTAAATTGTTACTGTTAGGAACAGATGTATCCCACTAAAACATTTTAAATGCCATATTCTGTAAGCCTCTGAGGTGTCTGAAGAACACTTTCTATGTAAAGTATGTTTCTATTTGACCTTGAAAACATACCTAACATAATTATGTGTTTGGTTATTACAGACTTATAGATGAGTAACTACTAATCTGCATTTCTATATAACCCTAAATAGCTTTCAAGGACTAGAACTTTACATTACATTTTTAAAGTGAGCTGCATAGGTATAATACCTTAAACAATAAACAAAAATACATAATACAGTATAACAAAATTAACCTTAAACTTGTATCAATATAAAAATATCTTAAACAAGAGTAGAAACATATATATAGAATAACAAAATTTACCTTAAATTTATATCAATATATAAAAGTCCATATCAACGTAAAATATTTGAGACTAGCAGTAGTTTGAAAGTATATTAAATAATCGATTTTTGTATTCTATCACTTCTATACTTCCTCTTTCTTTTTAGAACAAAATACCTGAATGTAATTTCATCATTTAGTTTCTTCTCTGATCATGACCACTAACAATTTGTATCCAATGCCTCTAATCAATGACAAACATACCCTTAGACAACCAAAAACTACCCAACCCACCTCTTGGGAACATAGGCATCATGTTTACTGCTAGGAATGATCACAGTGCACTGCAGAAGACTTAAACATTTTAAATGTCATATTCAGCAGAGCTCAGAGAGGTTATATGACTATAATCTATTAAATATATCTGAGGTGCACAATTTAATTTCTAATTACCTGCTTCAGGCTCAAGCCCCAATTCCATACAGAAAGTTAGATAAAGCCTATTTCTATAATTAGTTAGTACTCTATGACTATTAATATCATGACATAAAATTTAGATATGCATATATTAATTAATCTTATAAATTTTACGATGGTATTTATACCTTAAGAAAAGTTTTAAAATGTCAAAATAATATCAAAGGATTATGAAATTAGTGGCAATAGAATAGTCCCTTAATTTTGGTTTCCGTCTGTCCCATACCAAATAGCTCTTCTGACAGGAGACAAAGATCTTGGATTTTCCTCTAATAAATATGCTTGGGTTTAGAGAAGGAGAGAGCTACACCCCAAAATTAAAGAAGCTTTAAATTTTAGTTGAGTTGGAACTAGAAAAAAGATCATTTGCCTTTTAAGTCTGTAGAGAACAATAAAAACAAATATTTGGGAAGATTTATAAAAGTTTTGCTAATTGTAAATGTGTTATACAATTAAGTCATTTTCTTCTTCAAATGTCTTATCTGTCCAGTGGTCTTCAGAGGTTTTTCCACTATCCAATGCTCCTCTGCAGCTGTTACTCCTTTCTCATTAGAATGAAAAATTTAAAGTTAAGAAAGCATTGTTCAATCTACATCTGGGGGTCTTTGCTACCACCTTCTATTTATGGAGCATATATTTTAAAAGTATAATTATATCTTTCTATAACTACTTGTCATGTAGAAATGTGTGGTACACCTGTAATATGCTTTATATTGTAATATGCAAAAACTGCTTCATTTTACTAGAGATATATGCTGGAGCATTGTCAATCTTAATTCGTACAGCTATGCCCATGATGGCCATAGCATTGAATAAATGTGTAGCTGTTAAATCAGCCTTTTCAGAACTCAGAGCAGTTGCCCATTGAAATCCTGAATAAGTATCTATGGTATGGCACACATATTTAATTTTTTCAGTCTCCACAAAATGAAACATCTATTTGTCAAAAACAATTTTTTTGAGTACCCTTTAGGTACTTCTGGCAGGCAGTGGAATTTGGTTATACAAAATCCAAGTAGGATATTTCCTTATAATTTCCTTGGTTTGTTGCCAAGCAATAGAGAAATTTTTCTTCAAACCTTTGCTAATTACATGGTGTTTCATATTAAATTCTGAGCATTCTAACATGTTTCCTACCAATACCTGATCAATTTCATTATTACCTTGTGCTAGAAGTCCTGTTAGGCCTGCATGGGATCTGATATGTGTTATATATGTGGGATGATTTTTTTATTTGTGTTATTTTTTATCTCTGAGTAAATAAAATGTTCATTTGAATCATCTAAAGTAAGTTCAGTGATTTCAATATGTAAAATTCTTTGTGCATACTGAGAATCAGTAACTATATTAAGAGGTTCTGAAAAATATAATAATGCCATTAGAATAGTATTTATTTTTGATTTAAAAGAAATCCTAATGGCTTTGAGCCACTTTACCTATTTTTTCTGACCTATATCCCACCTTTCCTGGTTTACTTGTATAAGTATAGATTGTAGGACTCCAGAAATTGGTGTTACTCATACAATGTGAGGAAGGATCCAATTAATTTTCTTTATAAACTGAAGTCTCCTTTTGGGATATTTGTTGCTAATTCATCCATCTAAATCACTGTAAACTCTTTGTCAATGTTCATTTGCTGCCCATAATGAGGCAATTTCAACATTAGTAAAATGTACCACAAATTTTGTTGTGTCTATTCCTGTGAACTTATGAAGTCTTAACTTTCAGAGACTTTTCATAAATAAGTCTTAAATTTTTATTCTATTTGTATAGTAAAAATATAATTTCTGATATATTATCTTCTTCCTGCATGAAAATTTCTGTAGGCAAAAATGTGCAGAAGGCTGTAGGACCAGGATATAATCTGGATTAAAGTGATCCACATGTGCATCCTGTAATTACTCTTCTACCAAAGCCAACTCTCTCTCTCAGCCTTTGCTGGTAATTTTCTTAGACTGTTTTAAGTTTTTATAACCTCATAAAGTTTAAATTAAAGTACATAGTTTTTGTAGTAATTTATTTGTTGGACATAGCAAATTAATATCTCCCAGCAGTTTTTGATAATTATTAAGAGTTCATAATTTGTCTCTCCTGGTTGAAAATTTTTAAACCCAATTTATATTATAAGTAATTAATGGATTCTCCCCTTTGTATTTTTAGGAGCAATTTTTAATTTTCTGTAAGGCATTTTTTATTACCTCTTCAAACATTTTTCTAAGGTATCTGAGTCTGAATAAACTAGTAAGATCACCCATATCATTGTAGATTATAGATTGAGGGAATTGTTTATGAATTATTTCTAATGCCTGTTGTACAAAATATTGACAGAGGGTGGTACTGTTTAGCATTCCTTATAGAAGAACTTTCAACTAATATCTTTTAGCTGAGAATTATTTTATGCAGGCATCGTGAAGGCAAATTTTTCTCTATCCTGCTTTTCTAAAGTTTTTTTTAATCAATCTTTTAAATCAATCACTATAATATTCTTTGCTTTCCATATTTCTTTTTAATGAAAAATATAGGACAATTCCAAATACTGGGTGATTCTTCAATATGTTGAACATCTAGATGCTCCTATAAGCTGTTCTAGTACTTGTTATTTTTCTGAGGGCAAGGGCCATTGTTCCACCCACACAAGTATGTCAGTTAACCATTTTAAAGGTAGGGCTCTTGGTACCCTTTAAAGACCACAAGCTGTTTTGTCATGCTTATGTACAATCTGAATGATATGTAACAATTCTTAATAATACATTTTAATATTTCTCTAAGAAATATTCTTTATTTTATAGTTAATTTTTGAGATTGGAGGAATGTTAATCTGTGTTTTTCACTGATGCAACAAATCAGGATCTCATAAATTTATTGCTATTTTTCTATCTATCCTTCTGGTCCTATATAATCAACCCATCTTACACTTTACTTGAGATAAAGTTCTAATCCTAAGAAACTGAAGATGCCAAAATAGATGCCAAGATTTTAGTGAAAATATTGTTACTACTGTATTGTATCTTCCAAATTCTCAATCTTAATGCCATTTGTATGTATTTTCACTTTGGTCTCTAACAATTTATAGCAGTGGGAAATAGCCTTGAATGCATCAGCACAGGAGACTACTTCTTAAATATAACACCAATAACACAGACATTAAGAACAACAATTAATAAATGGGAACTCCTAAAACTGAGACGCTTCTGTAAGGCAAGACACTGTCAATAAAATAAAATGACAGCCTACAGAATGGGGAAAGATCTTCATCAACCCTAAATCTGACAGAGAACATAAAGAATTGCTCAACATCCTTAGCCATGAGAGAAATGCAAATCAAAACAACTCTGAGATACCATCTTACAACTGTCAGAATGGCTAAGATCGAAAACACAGATGACAGCCTGTGCTGGAGGGGATGTGGAGCAAGAGGAAACACTCCTCCGTTGCTGGTGGGAGTGTAAACTTGTACAACCACTTTGGAAATCAGTGTGGCAGTTTCTCAGAAAATTGGGAATCAATCTACCCAATGATCTAGCAGTACCACTATTGGGCATATACCCAAATGTTGCACATTTTTACCCCAAGGCTATTAGCTCAACTATGTTCATAGCAGCATTATTCATTATAGCCAGAACCTGGAAACAATGTAGATACCCCTCAACTGAAGAATGAATTTTTTAAAAATGTGCTACATTTACACAATGGAGTACTACTTGGCAGTAAAAAAAAAAGAGAGAGAGAGAGATCTTGAAATTTTCAGGGAAATGGATGGATCTGGAGAGCATCATCTTGAGGGAGGTAACACAGACTCAAAAAGCTAGACATTGTATGTATTCACTCATAAGTGGGTATTAGACGTAAAGCAAAGGATAACCAGGCTACAATCCACAAACCCTGAGCAACTAGGCAATAGGAAAATCTTAAGAGAAACATAAATGAATGCCCCTGGGAAGAGAAAATAGAGGAGATCTCCTGAATATAAACTGGGATCATACAAGGGGAGGAAGCAAAGGGAGGTGGGAAAAGAACACAAAAGAAGGGTTGACTTGAGGGAGGGACAGAGAAGGAGAACCAAAACTGGATACCTTGATAGAAGGAGCCATTGTGGGGATAGACAGAAAGCTGGGTCATAGGGAAACACCCAAGAACTCACAAAATGAGCCCAGCTAGGACTCCAAGAAATAGTGAAGAGAAACCTAAACAGGCCTTTCCCTATTATCATATGAATGACCAAACTATAAGTCCATTATAGAACCTTCACCAGCAGCTGATGGAGTCAGATGCAGATATCCATGGCTAAACACTGGTCCAGCTGAAGAGAGAGAGAAGAGAGTATATGAGCAAAGGTGTCCCGCGCCCACTTCTCGCCCGCAAGAAAAGGCACGGCACACGTAGGATCCTTCTGCAGCAATGTTTTAATGCTCCTTGAGGGAGAGCACTAGCCCACATAAAATGGAGACCCTGAGGTAGGGAAAGCCCAGCCCTTATATAGGCCAAAGACCTCCGCCTTGGACGTGTCACCTCTCTATAGGCTGCAGCTCATCATCCCACATGACGTCACGGGAGAGGCGGAGAGACCAGTCTCGGAAAATTAGCAAAGGCATGCGCCCTTGCCTTGATTACTGACTCAGGCCCTTGCCTTGATTACTGACTCAGGCCCTTGCCTTGATTACTGACTCAGGCCCTTGTCTTGATTACTGACTCAGGAGGGTTGGCCAGCACCGGATATTGGCACCATCTTGAGGGGCTGGGGCCAGCGGCTCCCAACATCTCCCCCTTTTTTCTTTTCTAAGCAATGAGGGAATCCTGTAAGAGGGTGGAGGCAGTGGTTATCCCCCAGAAAACATTATGGACTTGCGTGGACGTCATCTCTAATCCCTCGACAGATCGAGATTCCCCCAGCCTGTCCTCTGCCTTTTGCTGGGAAGGGAGTTAAGGCAGGCACCCTTATGCAGGACAACATACCTCCCAGGACATAGCTATGTCCTGTGCGATGCCCTTGGCTCAACACCCCTCTCAGGAAAGGGGCCGAACACTCCACCCAGTGCAATGGACAGGACTGTCCTAGGCATACAGGAGCTGTTCGAGCCAAAATATCCCTATTGCTTTAGCATAGTTAGCCACACATCTACCGAGGCTCCTGAGTCTAGAGCCATTAAGGCTTGAGCCAAAACTGTTTTGTCTCTCTGACTTTGGATTCTGAGCCTGCAAACCATCCAGAGAAGAATGACCAGTCCTCCGCAAAAGGCTAGGCCAAACATACCCACCCCCACCCATTCCTTGAAGTAGGAGAAGGCTGAGGAAATCCACGTAGAAAACTCTCTGGTCAGCGACAGGTCTAGCCGAGTGGAATTGACCTGGACGATCGCCACCTGCAGGTCACGAAGGGTCTGCTCAAATTCAGACGACCAATTCTGTAACAAAAATTGAGAAAGGCTTCTCGAAAGATTAATACCTGAACATGTATAAATTGCCGGGCTTGCCACATTTAAAGCAAATTCTCTTGGCAGGGTCCGCTAGAGGGTACCTCTGGGACTGCAAAATGGCTGCAGCTAGACCGGCGTTTGTCAGGGGACCGCTAAGCTCTCGGCATACCCTCAACCAGTCTTGTAGTCCTTTATTTTTTCTGGGAGCTATGGCCATACGGCATTCCTTGGTAGCTTGTTCAAATACCAGCTGCTCTATCAGAGGGGCAGCTGCCTCTGGGTCACCAAAGATTCGACCTGCTGCCTCTGTCATGCGAGCCACAAAATCAGAAAAGGGTTCCTGTACACCTTGACCAATCTTAGTCAATTGACCGCTCCCTTCTCCTTTTCTGGATAAAGCTTTCCATGCCCTAATGGCTGTATTAGCAATCAGCTGATAAGCTCCCCAGGGGTAATTAGTCTGATCAGCTGCGTGTGGTCCTTGCCCTGTCAGCATCTCAAATATCCAGAGCTGTTGTTTGGGGGGAAATTCATCAGGATAATATCTCTCTGCCTCATATTTAGCCGCCTCTTCCTCTAGGTCATCTTCCTCATCAGGGCTCAACTCATCATCTCCCGAATATTCCGATGTATCAGAGCCACTCAAGAAGCCACACTTTAAATTTAAATTTTCAAGTTCCCGTACAGGGTACAAGGTGGGGGGACCAGGCTTTAGTTTCTGGTTCCCCAACTCCCCCATATTCTTTACTTTACCGGGGGGTCCTTTTTCCTTATTGAGTAGTTTCTGGTTCCCCAACTCCCCCATATTACCGGGGGGTCCTTTTTCCTTATTGAGTATTGTTACTTTACGGCGCGCGCCTAACCTCACATGGCGCTCGGTTTCTGATATGCTGTCCTGAACTTCTTCCATCACGTCTCGCCCTTTAGCTATCAGATCTTTACAGGCTTTATCTTTTACAAAGTTCTTTAGGGTACGCTGTGCCATCTTAATATCACGCTGCTTAAGCAGGGAGTCTAGTGCTGTTACGATAGACTGGGAGGATCCCATGGACTTGTGGAAGCAAAAAGCAACCACGAAGAAAATCAACAGCACTGCCAAGACAAGCATCAAGGCCTCAAAAAAACCAAAGTCCAGTTCAGACATACCTCTCCGAGCAACCTACCTGCAGTTCTGAATCCACCTCGTCTCCGAGGGGTCTCCGACGGTGCTAATGGTGTTCAGTTCCCGGGTTTCGGCACCAGTTGTCCCGCGCCCACTTCTCGCCCGCAAGAAAAGGCACGGCACACGTAGGATCCTTCTGCAGCAATGTTTTAATGCTCCTTGAGGGAGAGCACTAGCCCACATAAAATGGAGACCCTGAGGTAGGGAAAGCCCAGCCCTTATATAGGCCAAAGACCTCCGCCTTGGACGTGTCACCTCTCTATAGGCTGCAGCTCATCATCCCACATGACGTCACGGGAGAGGCGGAGAGACCAGTCTCGGAAAATTAGCAAAGGCATGCGCCCTTGCCTTGATTACTGACTCAGGCCCTTGCCTTGATTACTGACTCAGGCCCTTGCCTTGATTACTGACTCAGGCCCTTGTCTTGATTACTGACTCAGGAGGGTTGGCCAGCACCGGATATTGGCACCATCTTGAGGGGCTGGGGCCAGCGGCTCCCAACACAAAGGGACCAGGATCATGAGGAGACCCACAGAGATGGCTGACCTGAGCTATTGGGAGCTCACTGACTCTGAACTGACAGAAGGAATCTTCCTGGAAAGGAACTAAACCCTCAGAATGTAGATGGTAGTTAAACGGCATGGGCAGTTTGTGGGGCCTCTTGAAGCTGAACCAGAGTTTATTCCTAGTGCATGAATCAGCTTCTTGGAACCCATTCCCTACAGAGAAATATCTTACTCAGCCTTGATACTGGGGAGGGAGGGAGGGACTTGGTTTTACCTCAACTGAATAAGCCAGTCTGAGCTGACTCACCTTGGAAGTGCTTGCCCTCCCCTGGGAATGGATAAGGGGACAGAGTAGAGGGAGGCTGAGTGAGGGAGAACAGTGATGGGTATGAGAAAAAAAAATTAAAAATAACAATAACAATATTATGCTAACAAATACCTGTATTTGAATATAGATAACTGTATTGGTAGGTTCTCAATTTCACTCAACCCTAAAATGTTTAACTTGAGAAAATTGTAATGCAATATGTACCATAGCAATGCCTAGAGAAATAACAACAAAAAAAAATCGTTTTGCCTTTGGTCACATCCAGAGCATTGTAGCTTTTAACAACAGGTATTAAGTCTTCTAATTGTTCTGTGGATGAGTTTCTTTAACGTTGAGAGGGAATAACTGAGTCAAATTTGATAAGGGGGCCCAAAGGAGTTCCCTCTGGGCATTTCCTAAAGGTAAAATTTACCTTATCTGTATTTCTTAGTCCAAAGCTGACCTTTGCCATACCTCCTACATGCTTCAGAAGGCTGGGGCCTTCTGTTTGCATTATCTTTAGAAAAAAACCATTGTTTCTAGAAATACTTTGCCTATAATCCCCTTTTAAATGACCTTTATTACCATGATTAGAATATTTGACATTTTTATTTTTCTTAAAATTTCTAGAAATTACTTGTTAAAGTAACATCATAAGCATGAGAACCAATATCAGATGTATTTCTAAACCATCCATCTAATAGGGCTGATCTTGCCTTTAAAGGCATGATCACCCTTTTGTGTTCTAGATTAGCATTTTCAAAAGCCAAAGACTGAATTAATGTTTGCCTAACTTCTAAATCTTATATTATTCTATTTACCGCTAAAGTCAATCTTTATTTTTAAAAAATCAGTAAGGGCCTCTTTGGGGCCTTCCATAATTGTAGTAAATGACTGTCCTTTTTCCTGAGTTTTTAATCCTATCTCAGACAATTGAAGCTGCTACATGACAGCACTAAGGTATGCTTTGAATCTAAACTGTCTTAACAAATCTGTATACTCACCTTTACCAAGGGACTGATCTTGAGAAATTTCCATACCTCTAATGCTACTTCACTGTTCTATGACCCTAGCTTCATTTTTCCATTATGTTTTCCATTGCAACTGAGGACCAGCTTTCAATATTCTCGTAGCTAGATCTTTCCAGTCCTGTAGGATAATTTGAGTTGCTCTTCACATGGGGTGAATATATACCTTATGAACTGACAGCTTCTCTAAATCTCTTTAAGTCTAAAACTTCTACAGAATTCCAATCAACTTCTGTATAAGCTTGGAAATACCTATTATCTGGTAGTCATTTTTGTATGGTAACCGGATAAAGTTTGCTTTCTAATAACCTTAGGCCACTCCTCTTCAATTTCAGAATGCAATAGTGAGGTAGGTTCTGCTCTAAATTCCTGTGTCTGATGGCTATTTTGTTATATATAATTTTGCTATGTTAAAACTGAAACCTTCCTTTTTGATTAGACAGAAAGAGGGAAGTGATGTGGGAATGCCTTTCTGTATGCTGTGAATATCAATCTTTAAATAAAGGAGCTGTTTGGGCCATGACAGGCACCATAGAAGAAGTAGGAGGAGAAATAAGAGCATAGGTAGGAGAAGCAGAACAGAGTCAGACAGATCAAGCAAGCCGCCAAAGGAGCAACATGTAAGGAACACAGGTGAGGCACAGGCTACGTGGCAGACAGATTAATAGAAATGGGTTGATTTAGGATGTAAGAGATAGCTAGCAATGTGCCTGAGCCATAGGCCAAACAGCATAAAGTTAATATTAGCATCTGAGTCATTTCTGGGGGCCTGAGTGGCGGCGGGCTACAAAGGGTCTCAGGAGGCAGGTCTGTGGGTCTGGGCCTCTGGCCACCTGGGTCCAAAAAACCCCAATACAACAGAATAGTTCTCTTATTTTCATTAGAAGGTCTCTCTAAGGCCTGTATCTTATCAGCCAAATTTTTATTGTTTTCATTCATAAATTCTAAAGCTTGTACTTTATGAGTAGTAAATCCTTCTAAGGTTTGTTGTATCTTAGTCAAATTTTCATATTTTGCACAGTTATCAAATGATTTTAAGGATAAAATACAAATTACCAAACTGAAAGCAATTAAAATTGGTATGTCAATCTCACCTAAGTGGTTTACCCCACATTCATTTTTCCATTTGCAAGCCATTCATAACAACACTAAACAGGGTCCTAACTCTATGCATTTTGATATTTCTAATTCTTAACATGGAACCCCCCCACCCCTTTTTAACCTAATTCCCCTGTTAAGATTTCCCCGGTATCTCACCAGATTTGATGACTTTTCAGTTTGTCCACAAGCAGTGACTACAGTTATGGCAAAGCTGTGAGGGGAATGGGTAGCCAGCTATATTGGTAGCACTGTGGGGGGCACTGAGGTATGCAGGCAGCCAGATTAATGTGGTGAGTGATGGGGTTGCAGCAGGCTGTGACTGTGCTATAGAGGCTGGGCAGAGGATACCTATAGTTGCTTGCATGTAGCTGGGGGCTGAGGGTATACAGTGGCAGCAGCAGCCAAAGCCTGAGCTGGTGTGAGCAGGGCTCAAGCTAGTCAAGCTGGCCTGGGCTGGTGGCCTGGGGAGGGGGGGGGGGCGGTGCAGGGAAAGCTCCTGTGGTGGGAAGTGAGGCCATGGGCTCCAGTGGTGGGTGGCTAACCCCAGAGGCATTTGGGACCAGGGGCAGGCAGCAGCAGCTGGATGCTGCCATAGAAAGACTGCAATGAAAAAATAATGGACTTTCACGAAGGGCCTATGAGAAGGAAGACAGAGCCGGCCATGTCACAGTGTCAGCAGAGAGGTGGCATTTGGGAATCCTGCAATAAGAACATTTAACTCTCTTTTTCGATTTGTTTTAATAATGTTATGCATTGGATGGCAGATGTAATGCTTACCTAAATTGTGCTAATATTAATAAAAACTCAAAAATCTGAAATTGAGATAAAAATCTGATAAATCCAAGTAACAGAAGCAATGTGATTGGTTAACAGTACTCTATGTTTCATTGATTCTAAAGCCCCATAAATCCCCCTCATTTTCTCTTGCTGTTCCTCTCTGACTTCCCCAGTGCTCCAACAACTCTATGGCTAATACTGCCAATTGGTGACTCTGTCCTTGATTCAAGGTGACTTTGTTGGCACAGCAGATTGGGAGTTAGAAAAATTTTCCTCTAACACTGCTTCTCACCCTTAAGTCAGTCACCCTTTGAAATTTTTCTTCCCCTTAAATCTCTTGAGTGAGGTTTGCTGTGCCACTGGTGTGACCTTTTCTCTGGGGTCAGAATGAAGCATAACAGAAGACTTTCACTGGAGAAACATTCCCCTATCAGAGCAGAATTGTTACACTTTGGGGGACCTGACCAGAGCTGTAACACTTCTTCAGAGTGGAGCAGAAATGTAACTTTGCTGGGAGGACCCTCTGCTGCCAGAGCAGAGTTGTTATACTTGTATTGGAGAAACCTTTCCCTAGAGCAGAACTGAAAGTTGTTATGCTTACAGTGACTTTGAGGCATTCCTTGGCTCCCAACTGCCAGATACGTTGTTACCCAAGTTTCAGTGCTTACAGAAATACCCAGAATATTGTGGACTGCATATCTGGACCACTGTGGTTTAGTCAAGATGACATATAAAAATAACTGTATCACAGTTGCTTTGGGGATACAGGCCATGACCAGGTTTTCTGAAACAGCTCATTGGACCCCTTTAACTGGGTGCAATTTTAGAAATGTAAAAAAGAGAGTTAAATGTTCTTATTGCAGGATTCCCAAATGAAAAGGGCTCTGTGCCTTTTAGGAGAAAGGGAGAAACCCACCTTACCTGCAGTTCCCAGACCCCAAGAACAGGACCTAGTAATCACACATAAAACTGATAAGTGAGTCTGAGCAGAGCTCACCTGTGAGAGGAGGCAAACTGAGTCTCCTGTGTGTCCAACATCTCAGCCAATCCCTCCTCTCTAAGCGTTCTTCATCCCCTTCCAAAACCCAGTCACCCTCCTTGAGTGGAAAATCATATTTACTTGAATGGAAAGTAAAAATCTTTTCTGTTTATACTGGATTCCCAGGTTTGAAAGATGGCAGTAGTCAATCAGCACAGGAAATTCAGTTAGCTTTGTGTTCCTGTGATAACAGAGGTACCTCCTTCAAGGCTTCTCTCAGGTCTAACTTCTCTTGCGTTCTCACAGTTCTCACAAGCTCATCTGCTTGCTGCTGAAGGTCAACCCTCCCCTCCCCAGATGGTTTCCTCTGTGTAGCTTTGGAACCTGTATCAGAACTCACTCTGTAGACCAGGCTGGCCTCAAACTTACAGAGATACACTGCCTCTGCCTCCTGAGTGCTGGGATTAAAGGCGTGTGCCACCATCGCCTGGCTGGTCAACCCTTCTTAAGGATGCCTACTGGTGCTCTACTAGATACCTGACTATGAAGATCCTTACTTTCTCCAATTCCCCCCCCCCCAAAAAAAATCTAGTGTTTCTAAACAGAAAAGACCAGGAAATGGGTTCATTTTGGTTTTGTACACTTGTCCTCATCCTCCCTCCTCCACGTTCAGCCTTTATCTTTATGAAAATGGTCAGCCATGTTTTCTTCTCTTAACTGTAATCTCCTGCAGTCTCTGCCTGTGCCCATATCCAGCAGGTTCATTGTCTCTCAGCTCACTAATGCTATTTGCTCTTTTGAATGGTTTCTTTTTCCAAGCTTCATTTGCACGGGATTCTACTGCAGCATTTCCAATGTCGGAAACCTTCTGAGGGATACCTTGGCCAGTACGTGGTCCATTTGGTGCAGTTTACATTTCAGATGTGGTAGTTTTCATCTCTAGAAATTTGATGTCTGTTCTTAAAATAGCTGCCATGATTCTCGTCAACTTCTTAGTACGGGAAATAACATAATGAAAATGATCACGTCTCATTCTGCTAATTCCAATAAGACTATCTATTCTTGGCTTTTTCAACTTACTTTTGATGTTATAAATGCTGATTTTTCTGCTTTGTGCTTGACAGTCTCTGGTGAGTGACAGTCTTTGTGAATTTTAGCTTGAGGATGTTGGATGTTTGGATTCATGTAAATAGTGTTGATCTATCCACCACCAAGGTTCCTGGACTGTAGTTGTTCTAGGATTTTTGTTTTGAAATTTTATTGTTCATGCTAAGATCAGGGAATAATTATTCTAGACTCCCAAGGAATGACTCTTCAGAGTACTATACCCAATATGCCATTAACTGAGACAATCTAGTCTTGTTGTCTGGGGCAGCTCTAACCTAGGTACTGGGAAAGCCCTGGGCACTGACTTCCACAGACCCTTACCCTGGCATTCGTGGCTCCCTCACACATCTGCACTGTACAGGTCCTTCCTGGAGTGTCTGGATTTCTCTCTCTGAAGCCTTTTTACTTCAATCTTTTCACCAAGCAAACTCTCGCCCTGACCCCCGAGCTTTTCTTTCTTCCAGTTTAGGTGTTATCTGGCATATGAGCCACATTTGCCTTCTGTGTGTTAAGGCACCACAAGGCAAGAAACCAGGACAACTCAAAAGCTGCTTTTGTCCCTCGGGAACTCTCTTCATCAGTCTTAAATGTCCAAAATTAAAACCACTTTTGCAGCTTTTTCCTGTTATATGTTGTCTTGGGAATAATAGCCAGCCCATTTGCTGTTACATGATTGGAATCCCAAGCATATCTCACTGCCATTTGCAGTTACCTTAAAGGTGAAAAATAGACAAACCATAAATCCCACTCTTCAAAATTTTCCAGTTCATTGCTTTTTAGCTCATTCAAAATGACATCCTTATATATTGACCACTAATTCCAAAATGTTTGGGCGCCAGAAGTGACTGATGAACTGTGCCAGAATGGGCAGAGCAGATTTCCTGCTTCACTGAAATAAAAAGAGACTCTGGGCCTGTGGGTTGAAGATGGATGCCCCAATTTTATAAAGAAACTTTGGGTGACTGTCCAGGCAGATAGGTGTCACCTCTGTCATTTCTATACTTTGGAAGTTGCTTGCACTTCCGGTTTACTTGGGTAAATATATCCTTCTGTGGTCTTTGATATAGTTGAAGATTAGATAGTTATAGGTATAGTTTTTCTTAGTCATTTGAAAAGTATATTGGATATGAAACTTTAGATTCATAAGGATAAGGTTGATAAGAGTATTTTCTTTAGGTTTGCTAAATACAAATAGACCAGATATTGCAACTGTAATTCTTGCCTGATAGCTATTTTGTTATATGTAATTTTGCTATGTTAAAACTTAAACCTTCCTTTTTGATTAGACAGAAAGGGGGAGGTGATGTGGGAATGTCTTTCTGTATGCTGTGAATAGCAATATTTAAATAAAGGAGCTGTTTTGGCCCATGACAGGCATCATAGAAAAAGTATGAGGAGGAATCAGAATAGGTAGGAGGAGCAGGGCGGAGTCAGAGAGAGAAGGAGCCAGAAGCCCAAAGGATCAACATGTAAGGAACACAGGTGAGCCACGGGCTGTGACAGACAGATTAATGAGAATGGGTTGAGTTAAGATGTAAGAGCTGGCTAGCAATGTGCCTGAGCCATAGGCCAAACAGCATGAAGTTAATATAAGTGTCTGAGTCATTTTTGGGGGCCTAAGTAGCTACAGGGGTCTGGGACTGCAGGTCTGTGGGTCTGGGCCTCTGGCCGCCTGGGACCCAAGAAACTACTACAATGTAACATGTTTTCATCATTGTCTGTGCACATCAGAGGAAATTTCTACACATCCTCATTCAGTGTCTAAAACATAGTCACCTACCTTCTGGCTTTACTGATTTTCCTGTTCGAAACATGTAATATAATTTGGCTCATATAAATGTTCTTTCGTGTTGAGCTTTTAGCAGGTAGGCAAAGATAAAGTAGAACAGACAACTTCCTGGCTATTTAAAACATATCTCTGGGGCTGGAAAGGCTCAGGGGTTACAAAACAGAAGATGTTGCTGATCTTACAGAAGACCTTGGCTCAAGTCCCAGCACCAGCATGGCAGCTTACAATCATCTGAAACTCCAGCTGCAGGGCTCCTGCTCTCTTGTTGTAGGCTTTCCAAACAACCAGGGAAATGGGACACCAAAGCTCTTGTGCAGAAATCCATTTCTATGTGGTAGCACAGCCTCTGAGGAATTTCTTTCCTCAAAAGTAGAGCCCTAAATATAGTACAATGGAGCCATATAAATACTTATATATTATATATATATCACACAATTATGTGTGTATGTGTGTGTGTGTGCATGTGTGCGCGCGTGTGTGTGTGTGTGTGTGTGTGTGTGTGTGTGTGTGTGTGTGTGTTTGGAAAGACAACATGGCAGAAACTGGAAAAACTTAATGATTTTCTGTGCTTAGGGAAGTCTTTCCCAAATCAAAGAATTGCCCATAGATAAACTGAATAGAACCTGGGTGGACATACATGGAAAAGAGCACAGATAAGAACAGACGTTTGCAGAAGAGTGACTAACCAAACAAAGGGCACACAAGCACAAACATCAAGAAAAATAAGCCCTGGGACTGTGAAGATCCAGATTCCAGCCTTGCTCATCATATCTTTCAAAAAACTTAGTTTGATCAAGAATCCATGAGGCATGCAAAAGGATGCCTGAGGAACAGCCCCAAGGTCAGCCAGGGGTAACCACTCTAGGCCTCCCTGGGTCTCTGTGGGCATGTTCACAAACTTCCATGTGCTCACAGCTCCTTGCATGTATTCCTAGACCCCCAAGAGCATGTCAGAGCTCCATGAAGCCTATCAGACAGCTCATTCCCCGGATTTGCCTTTAATGGAGGCATTATCCTATTGTTTGCTCATCTACCATCAGCAGGCTTCCTGAAGAGTCATTTGCAAATTGCCTCTCAATAGTTCTGACAGATGCTCCAGGGAAAAGGCTCGTTGCTCTGGGCCAGCTCTAAATCATATGGTCAAATAAAATAAGCCACACCAGCGCTGTCTCTCAGGAGACTGCTGTTCATGGCAAATGCTGTCAAATGCTGTCAGTGCCCTGGGGATGAGGTTTGGAAGGGCTTCAGGCCTAGTTTGCCCACTGGTATGGTTTCTAGGTTGCTTGCTTCCGCAGAGCTGGGCAATGAGTTGTCTGGGGGATGCAGATGGACTAGGAAATAGAAACATCACAGTAGCGGATGGTTTTGCTGAGGTTCATCCATTTTTTCCTTCTGGAATCCCCATGAGATTTGGGTAACTCCCTCGTGCTCTAGAAATATGGGTATATTTTGCTGCTATCTTTTCTACATGGCTTTTTGAGAATCAATTCAGAGAAAAATGAGCAAAGAAAACATCATCATAATTTTAAAGTAATATTTAAAATGAGTCAGACCACCTTTAAAACTTTTAAAAAGGGAACATGAGGTTGGGTAAGCAGAGAGGTGAGAGGGATCTTGGGGGAGGAAGGTGAACAAGAACAAATTACACTGTGTAAAAGTCTCAAATAATTAGTGAAAATATTTCAATAAGACATCTGCTGCATATATAACATACGTGTATATATGTGTATATATATACATATGTGATATTGTAGTCATTTTATTATGTATGTCATAAAGGCTCTTCTTTTCAAGACTGAAATCCCCATGTACTTTAATATAATTTGGACAAGCAGGCAATTGCTAGAATATATGAATGTAATGGCTAATTTTGATGGTCAGTTTGATTAAGAGATGAGGAACACATGCTCCTTGTGGAAGAGTGGAGATGCTTAGATTACTAGAGCTGTGACAAAGTACTCCAGCCCCTAGGGCCTGCCTTGATCACTTCTTCAGTCAGTTGTCTTTATTTCCCCTGGCCCTTGATGCACACAGACCAACTAGCCACTGCCCACATCACCATCAATACTCACACACACAATGTGACCCCAAGCACTGTTTAACCAAACTACGTAGAAAGCAAGCAAGCAAACATCCATCTTTATCCCTCAGGGAAATGCAAACCAAAATCACCCCAACCTTCCATCTCACCACAGTTAGAAACAAAATTCAAAACCAAATGTGAAATCAGAATGTCTTGATCACGTTGGAAGAAGTATATGGAGAAGGTAATGATATTTGAACCCAGGAATGGCTTGTTGTTTAGAAAACCCTAGTGAGATGGGGTGACAGCATAGCTCCCCATGGGAAGTGATGGAGATGTCCCTGAAACAGTAACAATAAACCTATCACCTACCTCAGTTATCTATCTCCTGGGTAAGTGATCAGAGGGTTGAAGCCAACATGGAATAGAGACACCAGCATGTCTCATATACTGCATCCTGATTCACAATAGCTACACTTTGTAATTGGCCTATATGTCTGTCAATAAATCAATGGGTAGAGAGAATATGGCATACACAGTGAAGTAGTATTCAACAGTGAAGAATAAAATCATGTCATTTACAGGAAATTGATGGAACAGGGTTAATGTTAAGTAAACTAAGGAGAGCCATTATATGTAAAAAGTATACTAAAGAGGAAAAATAAAGACAATAAGAATGTAATCAGAAACTACCAGGAAAGAATGGGGTGATCAGAGGAAACAGGAAGAGGAAGGGGAAGATAGGGAAGTTGCAGGAAGGGACTGAAGAAGGATCCTGTGTGTGTGGAAATGAAACACACCTGTGTGCAATTAATATTTATAAATGGTATTAACTTCAGGAAAGGAAGCAAATCTGCCCTTAGTGCCCTAGGTGGCCAGGTTCTGAAACTGGTTCTACAAAGTGACAACTTCAATCTCCCGGGTCTCAGCAATGTATCTTGGAAAAGCAGGACTTCTAACAAGGTTGTATTTTCTTGGGGAGACTTTCAGCCTACAAGGCCAAATGCTTGGTAAAGAATTGTTTGCCTCTTCATTCGGTTAGCTACATGTCCTCAAGAACCCTAGAAGGAGGGACATCTCTCTTCCTCAGAAAACAGAGGCCTGCTTTAGCAGGGACACCTGTTTTCCTGAGGTGATTATCTTCCTCATTTTCCCTGGGAACCTCCATTGACTTGCTTGAAATAAAGGGATCTCCCTCCCTCCCTCCCTCTCTCCCTGCCTCCCTCCCTCTCTCCTTCCCTCCCTTCCTCCTACCACCCTTCCTTCGTCCAGTCCCACAAGCTTCATTCAAATGACAACCTTGGCCCCGTTTTCTATACCCTTCTCTTTCCCCACCCCCAGTGAGAAAGAGCCTCTTATTTGCTTATTAACTAAAAAGAAAACTTCCCCTCAGAGACAGGGATAGGATTTTGAGGTTGAAGTCACTGCTGTTACTCAGTCTGGTGCCCAAGGTAAGTAAACCCAAGGTGCATGCATGCCCAGCCTGTGAACTTATCCCAGGTTGATTTAAATGTTTGATTTAACTTTCTACAAACTTATAGAGAAATGAGTGCCTTTCCCAGATCCTCATGTGAGATTTTAATGCCTAAAAACTGTGGGCTATGTCTTCTGCCCCCCCCCCACACACACACTAAAGGATTAATCACATTTCAGATGAGAAACTGCCTCCAACCTGCAAGCTAGAACACCTACCTGTGTGCTGCTCATTCCAGTGGCTTAATTCTCAGTCAGCTTCTGTGAACGCTATTGGGGTTGGAAATGAGCCTGGTGTCTAAAGCACTTGAGACCTGGGGCTGAAGATAGACATTAAATGCATTAATCAGCATTGAACCTTGAGATTTATTTGCAAAAGTTTGCCATGTGTGTGTTTACGTCTTGATAGGGTCTGTGGTTTTCTCACTTTCTCAAAGGGACCCAATAGCTAAAGGAAGTTGAGGAGTCACTGGTTTAAATAATTTAAGATGATCAATTATTTATTCAGTTCTTCAAGCCTGCTTGCTGAAATCAGATCGCCTACAAAGCTTCAGCACTCCTTAGGGAAAAAGTCACCTGCTGCTTCCCACCTCACACCTTCTAAAAGCCCTTTGGACCTCTCTTACAAGAATGCTGACCCCCTTAGGTTTGCTTATATTCTGTCTTTCCTAGAGGGGCCTCAGTTTTCTACCAAGTGATACTCTATGACTAGCAGACAGGAGAAAATCCACTGAGTCACAGAGTGTATGCTCCTTTAGAGCAGAGTGTGACACTTAGGTGGATATTAAGATCAACAAAGGCACATAAGAGAGAGACTTCCTCTGTGGTCACCTGTGAGGCATTATTAAGTTGGATTAATTGCTAAGAGATGACCCACTCAAGATGTGGGTAGGCTTCTTCCTTGTCATCTTAGCCCAGACTGCATGAAAAGAAGCAAGTAGCCTCTGCTTCCTGACTATGGATGTAATGTGAACTTGCTGCCTTCTGTATCCCTTAAAATATATTCATTGGGAATGTGAAATGTCTCAGCAGGCAGAGGTGAGGACAGAGAAAGGGACCACAGATAAATAATACAGATAGCAAACTTTAGGTTTCTCCCTCATCCTCCTAACCTGAGACAAAGGCCTGGGAACATTCTTCTTCCACTATTAGGATTAGCCACTGACTGACCAGTTCAGGCTGGTCACATAGGCTCAAGGCTAGAGTTGAGCATGTTCACCCAAAGCTGTGGGCCCATCAGTCTCCCTTTACTGGTCTAAACTGACCAACGAAGGAGACCCACTCCAGCCCACCAAAGATTCTCAAAAGCCGAAGCCCATCAGAAAAGGGCTGGACTTCAGCTGTCCAGGTCCCCCTCTTCACACTATGGAACATTTTTCTCTTTGTGTATCTTGTTTTCTCTATCTACTATCCATCCATCCATCCATCCATCCATCCATCCATCCATCCATCATCCATCCATCATCCATCCATCCATCCATCATCCATCCATCCATCCATCCATCCATCCATCCATCCATCTCTGTCTCTGTCTGTCTGCCTCTCTCTCATTCTCTCTGTCTCTTTATGTGTGCTTCCTCTTCAGTAGATGCATTCCTTCGGTTGACTCTGCTGCTGTGTCTGTCTGCACATCCGTGTGTGTGTGTGTGTGTGTGTGTGTGTGTGTGTGTGTGTGTGTGTGTATTGCAACTCCAGGCAAAAACTACATGGCCAGCAGAAGGGACAGAGGATCCTTTTGGTTGAAAGGGATTCTCAGGTTGCTCATGCCAGAACTGTGTATGCTATAATTATGCTTCTGTGTCTCATTGCAAAGAGGCAGGCACCGCTGGGAAGGATGGGAAATGTGGGTTGCCTGGCCCCTCCTTCCTCGCTCTTTTGCTCTCTGGCTGGGACTGTAGATAATGGCCTGCGGGGGGTGGGGGGGCTGTTTTTACATTTGCTATGCTGAAGAGTATTGGTATTTATCGAGAAAGTTGTATATGCTTGTTTTGTTAGAAAGCTTTATTTGTGCTTCCTGATATGTTCTTGAGTTTTGTTGCAAGCATAAAGCTGAAACAAAATGGTTTAAATATTTGCTATTTCTGTTGTCAGTCACCACCCACAGCTGCTGTGGCTGCATCTACGGTCAGGTATCCGAATTTAGCAGGAGTGGATAATGCTGACAGTGAAAAAAAAATATTAAATATCGTTACAAAACTGTTAAAACTGAAACAAGAAACACTGGAAATTGATAGTTAGAAATCGATGTGTGAGTCAATTAAAAAGCATGTGTCATGATTCCATTTTGGATGGGCACCTTTTTTATTCAGCCACATGGCTCTGTTTTCACCGGCAGCCATCTTTGCTGGAGTTAACAACCTCTTGTCCCCAGGCTGCTTCCCTTTCTCACCCATGCTGGAGGGTGGGGCTCCCATGACCTGCCCTGGGGGCTAACCACTAAATCTGACCAGGGAGGTTTGACTCCAAGGGCAGAGAGTCACTGCCTGTGGTTGCTGAGCTACACGGGGATTGTCATGACACTGTAGCCAGGGCTGCTTTGATCATTCAGATCCGATGGGTTATAAATATTTGCCATCTTTTAGAGGGGTTGGTTACAAATTATTATTGGTTAAAATAAAGAAAGAAACCTACTGCTAGTTTCAGACACTTCATGTTGGTAGTATATTGCTACAATGTATAAATGTTTCTGTTCTTGTTTAAAATATCGTAACCATACCATATTTTCTATCCTACTGAAGAAAACCATAAGAAAGATTCCGTAAAAGTTTTTGTGTTGTTCAGAAAATGAGAGAGAAGGCTGAAGACTGGAATGATAGATGATGGAAAGGAAAAAAGTTGTCCAAAGAAAAGATGCCTGAGGAATCAGAGGGACAGACTGGATGTATATAGAATGTTGTAGAAGGTCAGAGGTGATAGTGATATGGATTTTGTTTGCTGCAGTTTCTCAGATCTGCAGTTACTGAATTTAAAAAGAAACTGTAAAATAAGTTAAAAGTTTATCCGTATTGGGTTAATTCTGTTTGATTTTCTTCATTTTGAAAATAGCTGAATATTCTTCAATGCAAAATGTTTATAATATATGTATGGTTATATAAACATGTATGTGACTTAGATTTAACTCTATGTGTGAATGTGAGCTAGCTTTAACTCTGTATATGTCTGTATGTAACTTGGATGCAACTCTCTCTGTGTGTGCATATAACTACTGTTTAGAAAGACATGTCTAGGTTATAGAGTACACTTCTTATTCCCATTAAGCTCTCTGTTCATTGTGTCTTCGTCTAGACTAAGGAAGCAAGAAGCCTCAAGTACTTTTGTTTGAAAATAATGCTTGTTTAACAAAATGTTAAAGTTGCTCAGAGAGCTGAACTTTAGAATTTAAGAGTCAGTCAGGTGATAATGGTTTTAAAACTATGAAGGGCCAGAGCCCGTGAGTTTCCAGCCTTCTGAGACTTAAAAAAAAAAAAAAAATTCACGGTAACCTAGGACCACGTGCTTGTCACATGTTCACATTGAAATTTATAACAATAGTAAAACTGCAGTTGTGAACTAGCAATGAAAAAATCATACTGCATAGGAACTATATTAAAAGGCCAAAACACTGGAAAAGTTGAAAACCAGTGGCTGAGAAAATGTCTCTCCCTGCTCAGGCTTATGAACGTATGTCTAGATTCCTGTCTTAGCTAATTTAATTAAGCTTAAGCTATGTAGATAAACTGAGTCATATAAAAGAGGTTTCTTTGATACTAGGCAAAGTTTCAATTCAATATCATTATTTTTAGAGCTAAACCTGACAGAAATAAATTGTAAAGTCCTAGTCTTATGAAAGCTGCTAACATATTAAAGGCTGGTAGGAAACACAAGCAGTCAATCATTCTTATAAATAATCAAGGTTCTTTAATTGTAGCCATGCTAAGTACTGATGTGATTAATTACATGAATGAGCTTTGTTTGGTCCCTTGTATATGTTTTCAGGGTTGAGCTTACAAGTAACTAGAAACAAAGTTTGTCTATTCAGATATACCTCGGCAGCCCTCATGCTTCAGAGATCTGCAGAATATGGCATTTAAAATGTTTATTTAAATGCTTATTATATCAGACAGAGACTCTCAGTTCCTAACAGTGACCCAAGGCCAATCAAAAAAGATTACGAGGCATCAGGATGTCTCCATCTGGATTGTGGCAGTGCTGACCTGGGCAAGATGTCCTAGTCAGGACCAGGCCTAGACTGTGGACAAGCTGCAGGATGTTGAGGAATTGATTGCACCCTTGACAGCATCAGACCCCAGATCCTTCTGCAAGGCAATAGATAGCTTGCAAGCTCATTTTATATATATGTATAAAATGGTGCCTTGCTTTTTCTAAAGCTACCAGAAAGATTGGTAATACTAATATATCTAAAACTCTTATGCCTTTTTGTAATTTGTATGAGCTTCAGAGAATCATAAAATTTGGATCCACTTCACAGAGGTCAAAGGGACTCCAGAGAAGTAGCCTAAGTTTTCCCCACCTGTCTATGACTGAGAATGATATTTTTCTCTCCTGGTTTGGGAACTCCTGCCCTTTCTAATTACTAAGACTGGGCCTAAAATTTATAAATACAAACATAATTTTTAAATTTTGTTCCTAGTTTTAACATGTCTCAACAGATTTCCATTTCTGACATACACAACCTGCTCCAAAGGATGAGCTCTGGACTTGCTGAAAGCTCTTGTGGACCAGTCCAGCCAACATGGGTTGTTTTCTGTCTCCACAACTGAGTCAGAGAACTACATGACTACATGCCTCTGACAAAGGCCCCATTGCCTCACCTTTTACCAGCCTTTTAGCCATTTTGGGCCCTGACAACAATACCACAGTGTCAGCTTGAAGCAGTCACAGAAGAGAATACACCATCCTCTATTCCCTGTCCACAACATGTTGAAATACTGAGTTAAAAGGAAACTTTCTGGCATAAGAGACAAAATGACTACCTATAATGCCCTTTGACATACTAGGAAAATGGACACTGATCTTCCTTATGCAGAACCAAAGAGGTATTATATGGACTTAAAATTATTTTTATACAAATATGGTTGTACTCAAAGATCAAAACTACAGGCCTTAAGAATGGCAATTGATTCAAATGTCACTGTTCTAGAAAACTGTTAGCTAATAGTTCCCAAGTCCTATTACCTTAAACCTTTGGGCAGGTAAGACCCATGATTGAGTCTTGTCATCTGTACTTAAGAAGGGGAGACTGTGGGGCCCAGAGCAGCTTGACCACACAGCTGCCATGACAGGCTTAATGAAAGCCAGACAGACAGCAGACTCTTGCTGATAGCACCTGGTGGTCCCAGGAAGGGCCCCAAGGGCCATGAACAGACACCATCAAGTCAGCATCTAAGGGAAAATATCTGACATTTCCAACATTCCCTTCCTGGGAAAGGGACAGATATTCTCCAGGTATACCTGTTAGCTGCTGATATAAGGGAACTAGTGCTAAATGCTAAATGTTAAAACATCCCTAGAATTGAAAGCAGCCAATGAATCCACAGCAGGTACCCCTAGCTCAAGCTGGGGCCAATCCCAGGACTGTAATCCTGAAGCTCAGAAGCCATTGGAGCCCTTTCCCCAATAAAAACCCTTGTCTCATGCTGCTCAGGGGTGCTCCTACTCCACCACTGTGTCAGAAGGATGGAGTGACCCAAGCTAACTTGTTAATAAAGAGACTCTCTGTTTTGCATCGGACTAGTCTCTTGGTGGTCTTTTGGTCAGAGTCAGGTGCTCTGTTATAGCAATGACAGAAGCAACTAATACAGAAGTTATTCCTCCAAAACCCACTCGCCTAATCACTACTTTGAAGGGTGCAGAAGAGGCCGTGTGCCTTGAAAGAGACCCTTGATCTGATCAGTATCACCCAGAAGGACTTTACAGTCTGATGTTACTTCCCTTAGAAGACAACCACACCATATTCAAGAAAGCCCACAGGATGTTTTCTGAAGCATCATCACTTATGAAATGTTTGGAAGAAGTGTCAGCCATGTCCAGATTGTCAACAAATCTTTAATTATAATTTTCTCCCCAGTGCAGCAAAAGGAAATTAAAGAACGTTTTCAGTACTTTCTCTACAGAAGCAGAAAGATCTCAAGCTAGGGAAGGACAAAGGGACAAGGGTCCTGGGGAGCCCTGTCTGTTTAAACTTCCATTCCGGTGCCCTGACATTCCAGTCAGCCCATTGTCTAGTACCCTAGAAGTCTTTGTTGGAATGAAAACAGCAATCAAGAAAAACAGGTGGTGATATTATCAACATGGAAGTCTCAGTTTGTCAAACAAATTTGCCTCAGAAAGCAGAAAACAGAACAGAGACAGGATGATATCTCAGTGACGTTAGTTCCAGCTTAGGCAGGAAGATGGCTTGAAAGCAGGACTTTCAGGTCCAGGCTAGGTAACCCAGTCAGACCTTGTCTCTTATCAGAATAGAAAAAAAGCACAGCAAGCTACAAATCCCAGCTGGGAGATGTCACCCTCAGCAGCTAGTGCAGCAGGGAAATGGCGTCAAACACAGTGGGAACAAAGTGTCAAAGGGAGTGATGGACACATGCAAAGACATTTCCTCTGGGTCAGGAGTCCTGATGTGGTCACATTTAAGCATGTATTTCTAACAGCATTTGCTCTTGTGGTACCCAGCCCTTTTTCCGGTTCCAGTGGTGAACAAGACACCTCTTAGCTCTTCCCATCTCGTGTGTCTACCTACACCTGAGCAGACACTGAGGCTATGGCTCAGTGATTGTCTGTCATCCTGAGCACATTATACTGTCAGGGAGAATCTTTAAGGAAGCTAAACTGAGAGAACAATATAAAGAACCATCTGGATTCCTCCTGCCCACTGAAGCCTGGCCCAGCCTCACCTGATCCCATGCCCCATCCCATGCCCACTGAAGCCTGGCCCAGCCTCACCTGATCCCATGTCCCATCCCATGCCCACTGAAGCCTGGCCCAGCCTCACCTGATCCCACGTCCCATCCCATGCCCACTGGAAGCCTGGCCCAGCCTCACCTGATCCCACGTCCTATCCCATGCCCACTGGAAGCCTGGCCCAGCCTCACCTGATCCCACGTCCCATCCCATGCCCACTGGAAGCCTGGCCCAGCCTCACCTGATCCCACGCCCCATCCCATGCCCACTGAAGCCTGGCCCAGCCTCACCTGATCCCACGTCCCATCCCATGCCCACTGGAAGCCTGGCCCAGCCTCACCTGATCCCACGTCCCATCCCATGCTTTTGACTTTATAATCACTATTGATCCTTCAAGATTATTTTGAGAAAGTATTCCTTGACTAATTATATTTCCTATAACAACTGGCTCATTTTTTTAAGTTACTTAATAAATGAGCAAATGGTAGGAAAAAAAATACAGATCTAAACATTCACATATATAAATTTGCCTTATATGATGGGCTGTTCTTTATACTTTAAAACTGGATTCCTCAGGACTCAGCATGACGTCGCCACAAAGTACAGATGTGATAAACCTAGCTGACACTGGCACACTTTGTCAGCAGTAAGTGAGGACAGCAACCTGTCCCCAGATGGTCTGATGCCTAGAAGGGCTTCAAGCATGTTTATAAATTGTGGTGTAGCCTTTGGAGCCCCATCCATTGTGACCATCACCTTTACTTGGATGTTTGGCACTCCAGCCACACAGAATGCAGTGTGCTTTCACCTGGGGGCTGACCTTTCTGTTGTGACCCTGCAGGTGACTCTGGTGAGTTGCTACAGGATAGAGTGGGATTTATTCTCACATTAAAAAAAAAAAAAAGCCAAAAACACCCTGTCTTTTCCTTTGTAACATCCTTGACCCCTCCCCCTACACACACACACACACACACACACACACACACAGAGAGAGAGAGAGAGAGACAGAGAGAGAGAGAGAGAGAGAGAGAGAGAGAGAGAGAGAGAGAGAGATTAATTCACAGAGCACTGTCTTTGTGCTGGGTATATCTCAGTTTCATTGCACCAACAGACAGTATTTTATCACCTCTAATTCTCATAGGTATGACAGGAGCAGACAGATCTATGTAAGTTAGGCCCAGCCTTTGATCAGTTTCTCAAATCCCATTTCAAAGAAGGTGCTGCTGGGAATATAAGTTTAATATTTTGCACTCAGCCTTTGTGTTCAGGAAGAGCACAGTCTCTATGCAGGACCCCAAGTCTGTGACATTGACGTCCTTGCTAGCTTCTTTGTGCTTTGGCTGGCTTAACTGAAGTGTTCTGGCCAATCTAATTAAGAGATTATAATTAGAAAGTTTGCCACTTAGATTCTAATTTAAAAAAAGAAGAAACCCCAGTAATTACATTGTGACATGATGCTATGCTAAATAGTTTGAATTTTAATTTTATAAATTTTAGAAAGTACTTTGAAGCCTACTTTAGTAATGAAATTTATCATTATAGCTGTGCAGAGATTAAAAGGAAATTATAAATGGAATTAAGAGGGGAGAGCATTCATACAATGTCACCACATTTAAAGTTTGGCTTTCTGAATCCCTCTGATGCTCCCATTTTGTTTATTCTCAAGGGTGTTACTGCTGCCACAGGCCGTGAAATGGGCTGACCCTGGTCTCTAGGATCCCTGGCTGGCTCCTTGTGCAGGAACAACAGAAATATGAACCACATCACCAAAAGCAAGGACAAGGCAGACAACTTCCAACATTTCTAAAACTGAAAGAAAATATCTGAAGATTGATGAGATCAGTACTTACTATCTGTCTTCTAGATACGAGGATTAAATGTAGGAAGAAAAGGGTAGAGTAGCATCCAGCACCTGTATTGCTAGGAACCATCCAGACAGAGCCTGAAAGCTTTAATATGATCTATTCCATTTCCCAGTTTCCTCACAAAGGCAGATCGCATAAGAAGACAGAACATGATCAGATCTGAGTTGTATATTTTACCTTCTACTTCTTATTCTCGTGTCCTTACTCTCCATTATGCAGAAACAGAATTAAGAGGTTAGGATAATGTATGTAAGGTGCGGGGCAAATATGCCACTGTGCAGGGGAAATGTCATTTCTTCAAATGAGACCCTTCAGGAAGGGTGGTGCCTGACCACAGCCGTGGGGTTTGGGTGACAGTGACTGTTGGTTGAACAAACATTTTGGACAGAGATGAACCCATCATCATGCTGTTGTGTTTACTCATACATGTTGTGCGAGAAATGCACAGCTTATCCACCTCCTCTGCCTGTAATAATGCTCTGTCACTTGACCTTAAGGCTAGGTCATGCTGCATGGCTTGGCCGGTGAAACCAGAACAGATGTGCTGGACACCTGCCTCACTGGAAAGCAACTGTGTGAGTCACAGCTGGTGCTCGGGCTTTTTTTCTCTCTTAAAACAATGTGTTCTACATCCATGTCCCTCCAGTCCAAATACTGAAATAAGAAACAGAATGCAGAGCTGTAGAAAAGATGTGTGATAGGCAGGAAGTAGCCTTGGGAAGGCACTAAGACATGGGAGAGTTGTATTATCACAGTAAATCCAAATAATATAAATATACTTTTTATGGTTCTAAAATCAAATCCCATTGTAAATAAGCTTTTTTTTTTTTTTAAGTATTAGTTTAAAATGGTTTTTAGCGGGAGGAGCTGAGAAATTCAGCTCTTGTGCCTGCTCTAGGATAGATCGTGATTGAGTGTGTTTCTTGTGCATGTGGTTGACTGCACAGAAGGGAAAATGCATGTGAGTAGACAGGTGTTGGGCATCCAGAAGCATGGGAGATGGTTGTGATGTTTAGAGAGAAGAACAGAATCAAGGAAGTACACAGTAAGGCAGTATTTGGAAATGGTCACATTGTAGGTCTCAGGAACTATACTCTGAGATCTAATAGTCTTTACAGGAAGTATTTTGGGTGTTGTCTTCTGTGGGAGAAGACAGTAAAATAGGTTGGGCAGAGGAGAATTTAAGTTGTGTTCTATTTGCCCCAATTATCTCGCCCACCTGTAGAGAATATTAGGCCACAGGTGATTCAGAAGCGTAACAAACGGAACACAAGAAGACAAGCCATGGCCACATCAACCTCTGCAATATAATGAACCTTATGGAGACACTGCCTACTATAATTACAACATGATAAATCTGGATCTTTGGGCTCTCCGGAAAATCTGGATATTACCAGTAAGCAGACATATGTGCAAATGCAGTGTTACAGTTCTTACAATCCTTTATTTTGAAATTCAGAATTAATTTCAAAGATGCTGAAATTTCTAAATCACCTAAAAACATTGGTGCAAGTGTGTCTCTGTCCATATTCTATCAACATTCTGAATGGCCCATGAAGTCATGGCTACAGCTTTGTAGGGCTTTACAGTTTGAGGTTCCAAACCATCACATTTTATCACAAACTATCACTTCCAAAATCCTTTGAACTTCATGACTAACTATATTAATAACCCCACTTCTGGCACCAGTTTTCTGTATTAGTTACTTGTCTTTCTGCTAAAAAAAAAGAAACTTAACAAAAGCAATTTAAGGAGAGAAGGGGTTATTTGGTCATACAGTTCAGGAATTTATTATAAGGCAGCAGGAGCATTAGGCAGCTGATCACTTCGCATCTGCAGTCAGGAAACAGAAAAAAATGAATATTATATGGTACTCTTTTTATTTCATCTAGGACCCAATCCCAGGCAATGGCATCTCCCAAAGTTAGGGTAGGCATCCCCACCTCAATTAATCTAATTTAGAAAATTCTTAAACTAATAGTACTATATGTCTCTCAAAATGCTACTATATATAATAATAGCTATATTTTCTAGAGGGGCAGAATTGTACAAAGAATGTATATGTACGTGTGTGTGTGTGTGTGTGCACATAAAGAATGTATTAAACCAGCTAACATAACACAGTTGAAATAATCCAACAATTGCTTTCTCAAAGAGGCTGAGAACACTGGAATTGTTCAGTCCATGAGGCAGGATGCCTCAGAAATCTCAATCTGATCCTGAAGGCCTGGAGAGTTCCTAGGGCCAGTGGTCTTTAGTCCACACTAGAAGCCTGGAAACTGGTTCTAACATCAGTGATGTAATCAGCAGCTACTATAGCAACAGGATAAACTGACATGGCAGAGAATGAAAGCACCAAGCACAAGGAGAAGAGCCTTCCTTCCTTCCGTGGGTGCTCTGTGGTGAGGAAGCTATCAGAAGGCACTGCCTATGTCTGGGATGGGTCCTACCATATTGATTAAAGCAATCAAGACAATTATCTACAATTGTGCCAACAGGCTAACCAGGCTGACAATTCTTCAATTGAGGCTCCCTATTCAGGTCATTCTAAGTTGTGAGATGCTGATATATGCAACCAGCTCTCACTGTAGCTCTGCCTGGAGGGGCGGGTTGGATGCTGTGAGACCCAGCAAAGTCTACTCATCTGAGGAAAGAATCTGACAAATTTTCTAGATCCACACAGTGAACCACATAAAACAGACTTGGTGTCACAGGACCATAATTCTGGCACCTGGGTGGCTGAAGCAGGAGTATCATAGTGAGTCTGAGGTCAGCCTGGATTATATAGTGAGTTCAAGATCAACATGGTAAATGCTGCCCAAATATAGGCAAGAAGATTGATTATCCTGCAGTCAGGCAAGCATAAAAGATCCAAGGTGGCATTGCTCTGCCAACGATTAAGAGAACCAGTTTCACGCTAAGCCTGAGTTTCACATGGTATTTTTTTTAGATCTATTAAGGGAAGTTGTTTTTCTTCTCAGAGGATATGCCTGAGATGAGCATAGCAATGAAGATGGCTTCTGAACAACTGGGCATTCTGTGTCAGCTTACTCAGATAGACAACATTATGAAGGTGTCCTACCACCCATGAGTCCCGCTGGCATCAACATTAACTCCAGTGTTCATTTCATCCTGGCTTCCAGGAAGAAAGAGAATAAAAAACATTACTAGTCACAGATGCAGGAGGATTGAACTGGTACTTTGAGTTCAAGACTAGCTTGAGCTACTCTAGAAGATTGTGTCTCTAAAATGAGCAGGCTGGAGAGTCTACTCAGCCATTGTCTTAGTCAATAGATTGCTGTGAAGACACATTATGACCATGGTAACTCTTATAAAGGAAAGATTTAACTGGGGCTGGCTGAGAGTTTCAGAGGTTATCAGCTCCGTAGGAAGCATAGCAGCATAGATGCTTACACGATGCTGGAGAGAGTTGAGTGTTCTATATCTGGATCCACAGGCAAGAGGAAGAGAGAGACACTAAGACCAGCTTAGGCTTTTCAAAACCACAAAGCCCACCCCCAGCGACATACTTCCAACAAAGCCACACCTACTGCAACAAGGCCACACTGCCTAATCCCTGTCAAGTAGCACCACTCCATAATAACAAGGCATGCAAATACGTGAGGCTATGGGGGCCATTTCTATTCAAATCACCACAGCCATTAAAACCATTTGTTTTTTTTTAAGACTCATATACAGTTCTCAGCACCTATGTGGTGGTTCACATCTATCCCTAACTCCAGTCTCAGGGGAATTCAATGTCCCTTTCAGGTTCCTATGGACACTACATGCAAGCACTGAACTTATATACTTATAAACTGTACCCTAAAGCACATAAAATAAACATATCTTCTTTTTTAAAAAATGAGAAATAAAGAAATGACAACAAAGAAAAACATTCCATTAAGAACTTCAGTCTCATGGAGGCCCAAGATGCTGCCAGGGATTATGTCAGGTCTGTGGTCCTACTGCAGCTTGGTTCTTTGTTGCTGTCCATGACCCATGTTGTCACCAAAGGCCACATGGATGCCCAGGTTCTGGACCACCACCTGTGATCATTTTTGTGTTCAAGGGCCATGCTACTTCTGGGACCATACAGAATTGAGTGACACGCACTGCTCCCTGGGGATATGGCATTATATGGGCCAAACTGTAGCTGGGGAAATGTCTGTGTCTGTTGCCCTGCTGCAAACAGGGTCTGTGTTAATACCCATGGCTTGTGTTTCCCTCAAGGGCCACACAGACATCTGGACATAAAAATGTCCAAGGGCTGTAGTATGAGGTTTCTGGCCCGGCCTTTCGGGCCTAGCCTCAAGGACACACAGACCTGCAGTCCCGCAGACCCACAGTCCCACAGAGACACACAGATGATTTCAATAGTTTTAGGCTGATCTGTCTAAGGCCCAGGCATATAACTTGCTAGCTCTCTACTCATCCTGTTCAGCCATGGGGCTCAGTACCTTTTCTTACAGCAGCATGGTTGTCCTCTGCTTCTTCCAGCTTCTCTCTGGCATTCTACTCTGTGTTTCCTGTTCTCAGAGTTTTTTTAGTCTGGTAACCCCGCCCACACTTCCTGCCTGCCTTTGGCCAATCAGCGCTTTTTATTAAACCAGTGGGTGGGATAATTATTTACAATGTAACAACATAATCTCCCACAAGGGCTGTGCCACTGCTGGGACCATACAGTTCTGAATGGCCTGTATTGTCACTCAGGGCCATGGTGTCATCCCAGCTTGGGCTGCTGCCAAGGGCCATGTCTGGGTCCATGACCCTGCTGCAGCCTCAGTCTGCACTGATGTTCTGTGGCCACTGTTGCCACAAAGACAGTAAGGTAGGGATCCACAGAGGTGGCCTCACTCCTTACCAACTGCAGCGCTTGAGAGAATGGGCCCTGCACCTTCTCTGAGCAGCACAGTAGAACTGACCCTGTTGGTGGGGATGCAGGTGGGCAAGCCCTGAGGATACCAGAGCAGGAAAGATGGCCCTGCTCTTCACCAACTGCTGTACTTGGGAGAACAGGCCCTGTACTTTGTTTGGTCAAGACAATAGAGCTGGCTTAGGTTGTGTGGGTGTGGGTGAGCTGGCCCCAAAAGCATGAGAGCTGGAGAGCTGGCCCTCCTCCTTGCTGCCTGATGCATTGGGTGAGCTAGCTGGGGCAGTGTTAGAGAGTTTGTGCTGGTAGTGACAAGAAGGAAAGCTGACAGGCTGATCAGCCCAGCTAAAATCCAGGCCAACACCCAGGGATATGGTTTAACCCACCCTAACTTCCACCTCATCTATGAACTACTGGAGCATGTGAAGGAGCCAGACCTGCAGATCCAAAGCTATAGGATCTCCAAGACACAAGGCAACAACAGAATATCCAAAGGAGCCGCAGTGAAGGTCCAGTATCAACCATGTAGCAGAAGCCAGAGGACTTGAACCAGACTCATTGCAATGAACACTTATAAGAAAAGATGTACGGACCAAAGTGTGACCCACAGTGTCACTCGACAGTAAAGACTGTTTACTTTTCTCTTTTGTTTGTTTTTGCTTTTCTTTTAAATTTTATTTTTATTTTAATTTGAGAGAGGAGGTTGCAAAGTCAGAGAAAGATATAAAGGAATAGGGAGAAGAATGGAATCAGGATGCATGATATGAAATGCACAAAGGACCAATAAAAAGGAAGGAAGGAAGAAATGAAGGAAGGAAGGAAGGGAGGGAGAGAGGAAGGAAGGAAGAAAGGAAAGAAGGAAGGAAGGAAGGAAAGAAGGAAAGAAGGAAAGAAGGAAAGAAGGAAAGAAGGAAGGAACATACCCAGTCTTGTGTTGACTTTTTAAAGTTAACTCTATATTTATTTTTTGGTTTAAGATTTTGGGTTTTTTTCCCCCATTTTTTTTAAAGTTTGTGTTTTCGAAGACACACCTGGAGAATTATAACCTACATAAATGAAACTCTGAAATATTAATTATTTAGGAACAGGAATTATATTTAATCTTTCTAATTCCATGCCTAGAAGAGAAATATAAATTAATAGTAAACCATATGGGTTTAGATGAACAAGGTGGCAGAATCTGAATTCCATAGCAATGCAATCGCCTCCAGCTCCTCTCCAAGTCACGTGAGAACCTCCAGGAAAACTTCGCCAATGAGGGAAATTTAATAAGCTTAATAAGAATGACTTTTAATTAGTACATTAATTAATGCTAATGTGAATAGATCCTCCGTGGCAATGGAAAACAGTTTGCCTACTCTAAGCAGATAAAATCCACCTCATTTTAAATGTTGGTTTTAGTGGGGAATTCTTTATTTTCTCATAAAACTTAAAATGATCTTTGATCTAGACTTTAAATTATCATGTGATCAATGAGTAGACTATAATTAATGAAACCTATTGTGCTAAGAATTAAATTTATTCAGAAATGTGATATGTAACAGGAGAGAAAACGAGCAAACATGCTCCCACTGCGGCTGAGAAGTTGCGAGCAATTGATGGATTCTGAGGAAGAGAAAGCCAGTTTTCCTTAAGAATGTATGGCTCCTGGTAGGTCAAGAGGCTCCAGTGGGTGCCCCCATCACTATGAGTATATACAAAATGGGTTCAAGAAGTTATTAAAAGAAAAATTATGTGAAGCTGGGGGAGTAAGGAGATGTAGAGAGGTGTAAGAGTGTGTGCTCAAAATGCATTATGTGGAATTTTTAAATAATGAATAAACATATTTAAAAGGATACACAAAATTGTTAGAAAATAGATCACAGATAAATGATTGATAGATAATAGAGAGCTATTGGCTATATAGACAGACAGAAATATGCATGATAAAGGAATGCCTTAAATGGGTTGATTTCTTTTTATGTCCTCTGACAGATACTAAATGTGGGACCCACAAAAGATGTGGGAGCCACAATTCTCAGGTTTTGGCATAGTAAGACAACTACACTGTAAATAAAACTTTAAAAAAATGGTACTAGGGAATCTCTTAAAATCACCTATAAACAACACAAGCTGCTCCTCCCAACTCCCACAGGAGCCTGCTTCACAAACAGAAACATGATTCGCTGAAGATCACAGTCCATCTTTAGTTAGACTTCATCACTGACCAGTGAATGGTGACGTGAGGGGGAGTAGGAAGACCTTCCTTCCCGAGGCTGGCCAGGCCTGCTACACAGAAGTACAGCATCTTATTTCCTTTCACAAGAGCTCTGTGAGTTAGCAGTTAGTATTTATCCCCCTGCGCTCCAGTCACAGACACAGCATTCCAAGTTCTCTGTGAAATGGCGCCAAGCCCTGTGTGATAGAGGTTTCTACGATGGGTCTATTCTCTGCCTCTGAGATTCTGACTTTCCCCTGAGAATCCCAGAGTATCTTCTCTCCAACCTACAAGAAATCTCAGCTTTGGGAAATAACCTGATTACAAAGCATGTACCCTCCATCTTGTTGGCAGACTTGTGTGGCTTTGGTGAAGTTACAGTTGTACAAAGGTTGGTATGAGACCACACGGAGAACAGCCTTACCTAGTAGTCCATTGAGGACTGAGGCCCTACACCCAAAAGTCAAAGGAATCTAGACACCCCCACTTCCAAATCAAGGCTGAATGAGAAGCTGGCTCCCTCTCAGTTGAGCCCTGGCTTTTGCCTTTTGAAAGGCTGCTGTGGAGTAATGGCTGAACTCTGTCAGATTCTCAACCTTTGGAAATCACCAGGCAATCAAAGTATTTTGCTTCAATCCACTAAGTGTGTGGAGATATTTCACAGAGCGAGATGATAAATTCATGCAGCAGACCTTGTAGAAAGACAACCCAGCAAAATCTAGACACAATGAAAATATGCATCAGATGTAAAATCAAGGTAACTGGAGTGAGGGAGCCAGGAAGTATGTTGGCATTAAGACACAGACATGATAGTTTGTCAAAAGAAATGTGTCTTAGGGTTTCTACTGATGTGGTAAAACACCATAGCCAAAAGCAACTTGGGGAGAAACAGATTTCTTTCTACTTATACTTCCAGGTAATGGTCCATCACTGAGGGAAGTCTCAGCAGAAACTCACGTGTAGGAGGAGGATTAAGTTGTTCCATTGTAAATAATTGTCCCCGCCTATGAGTTTAATAAAAAGCACTGATTGGCCAAAGGCAGACAGGAAGTGTGGATGGGGCTACCAGACTAAGGAGAGTCTAGGAACAGGCAGAACAGAGCAGAATACCAGAGAGAAGCCAGAAGAAGCAGAGGAAAACTATGCTGCTCTGAGAAAAGGTACCGAGCAGCATGGCTGAACAGGATTAGAGTCATGGGTTAGATTAAGGGTACAGAGCTAGCAAGTCAGATGCCTAGGCCTTAGGTCGATCAGCCTAAAACTATTGTAAGCATCTGTGTGTCTCTGTGTCTCTGTGGATCTGCAGGCCTAAACCTAGAGGCTAGGCCCGAAAGTCCGGGACAGAAACCTCATACTACACTCAAGCCAGAGACTATAGATAGGAACTAGTGCAGAGGCCATAAAGGAGCAGCACTGCTTACTGTCTTCCCAGTACTTGCTCAGCCTGCTTTGTCATAGCAACCAGGATCACCAGCCTAGGGATGGCACTGCCCCCAGTGAGCTGGACTCTCCCACATCAATCACTGAGGAGAAACATGCCCTACAGGCTTGCCTATAGCCAGATCTTGTGAAGGCATTTTCTCAGTTGGGATTCCCTTCTCCCAGATGACATAAAACTGATCAGCCCAGCACAGTAAATTACTTAAATATCTTCAGAGAGGCCTGAGATCATGAAACTGGGTATAAATCACTATGATCTTTTTGGAACGTCTTAAAAGACTTTATATCTTGCAGCAGCTATTCATCCCACCTCCTGCAAGACTTTCTTCTAGGTATAGTAGGTTATGCAGGAGGAAATGTGAAAAGTGCTTCCAAGTAATTGCCATAATTGTACAAATAAAAATCCAAAACTACCTAAATATTTAATAATATGTTACTGATTCTATGGGTCAATATCACTCCAAAGAGTTCTCTGGTTTCTTTGAAATGTTTAACACAGAAAAGACATCAAATGGCACAGGGAGATTGCCTTGGGATTTACTTAGGAAGTACACTGTAACACACTTACACAGTTCAGTGCAAGCAAGATGCCTCTTAGGTGTGGAGAGATGGCTCAGGGGTGGAGCCTGAGTTGCTCTTCCCTGGAGTTAGGTTTCCATCACTCATGTTGGGTAGTTCACAAATACCTGTAACTCGAACTCCAGGGATCCTCCACACCCTCTGGCTTCTATGGGCAACTGCACTGATGATGTGCACATAGCCACACACAGCCATGCAGGCATATACATTATTTAAAAGTAAATCTAGACCTTTAACATAAAGCCATGTGCACATGTATATCTGCATGCATAATACTGATTGAAGAAACACCTGTACTGATTTATAGTCTGATTAAAGTTTTCTTAGTTGATAGATCACAACATCGTGGACAAGTTCCATTTTTCTATTTACCCTTTGCTGTGTTAAAATGGTTCTTGTAACTAGGAAAAATGATGTATTTACGTTAATGGTATAACATTTCTTCATGATATCTGACAGATAGTATGTTAGTATATGCTGATCTATTATTAGTTTCTTAGGAAGAAGACCGAGGCAAATTCATTAAATCAAGAGAACCATTAATGATGTATTGTCTCTGATAAGTGATGGAGTTAATCTTTTCATTCAGTACTTGATAGTTAATTCATTTCTGCTTGCACTTTGCCAAGGCAATCCATCAGTGAATTGTCGTGGCTGCTGGAAGCAAAATGGTATCTTAACAAGGTTGGCTGTAGATAAGAGCCGCTGAACTATTAAGCGTAAAGGGTGTAAGGTAATCAAAAGCCATCCTATCCTGGAGAATTGAACACACATACAATGTTATCACAAAGTTCTAAAAGAAGCAAAATTCACAAAATGTGGAGCCAATTTACTGCCCAGTGAGTATGTGCTGGAATCAACCACCAAATTGTTGACTGAAGTTTAACTGTCCTCTCTCACAGAAACTAGAAAGTCTGCGCAGTAATCCACCTCCTAGTCTTGCTCCTGTGTCCTACATTAAGTAACACAGTGTTCTCTGTCATTTTTGTTTTCCGTTAGAGGCTCATTATCTCAATGTATCAGACAGAGCACAATGAGGATGAACCAAGGGTCACTTGCACACTCAATGCCTTCTTGCACATTGCTGATTTTCTCAGGCTGTTTACACATCTGGAACAACTAGATTGGGATTAGGAGCTAAATTGATGCTGAGTGACAATGATAATAACAGTTGATAACCCTTAATTGATAAGCTGGAGAAAGTACTCTCTGCCTTAGACTCTACATAAGACAGCTGCTTTGTGCAAGGTGTGGAAAACATATCTGAAGGGACACAAGCCCACCGGAGAACGTGGCTCTGGTGGGTCTTGCCTTCTCCCCAGTCTCTCTGCCTTTTAAAAAACTGTCAGATTACATTCTGAAAGCTAGCAAATAAAGTCTAGTCCCTTATTTAGCCGCTTCCTCCTGAGGCTGACTACCAATGTCCAGCAATCAGAAGCCCCTTTAGTTCACCTAATTAACATGCCCAATTAAAATAAAAAAAAAAAAAACCACATCCTGACATGGTGCTTCCCATTTTACCTTTACAAACCTCCATTTGCCCACGTGACCCATCTGTCTCCCCTCTATCCAGAGGGGACAAATATCCCTCCCCCTTTCTGTTGTTTCTCTTTCCTGCTGCCTCATGCTCTTTCCCCTTTACCACCCCATTCTGTCACAGACCTCCCTTTTCCTCCTAAGAATGACACCATTATAGAACTTCATCCAGGAGCTGATGGAGGCATAACTAAACACCAGGCTGAGCTACTGGTTCAGCTGAAGAGAGGAAGGAGAGATTGCATGAGTGAAGAGATCAGGATCATGATGGGGAAACCCATGGAGTAGGCAGTCCAGTGCTGTTGGGGAATTGCAAACTCGGAAAAGGCAGCTGATGAACCTTCACGGAATGGATTTGGACTCTCTGAATGTAGATGACAGTCGAAAGGTGTGGGCAGTTTATGGAGCCTCTTGGGCTCAGACCAGAGTCTATCCTGAGTGCACGAACTGGCTTCTTGGAGCCCATGTCCAGCTGGGGAACATCTTTCTCAGCCTTGATACTTGGGAGAGGGAATTGGTCCTATCTCAACCGGATATGCCAGATCAAACTGACATCTTGGGATTCCTTGCTCTCTCTGAGGAGTGGGGTAGGGGAGTGAGGGAGAGGAGAGGCTGGGGGAGGGGGTCTGGAAAAAGGGGTGGGAGGGGGAGCAGTGGTGAGTATAAAAAAACAATTAATTAAAATATAAAATAATGACACCTGCAAGGTCATCTGCTGCTGTTTTCTTCCTGAGTCACAAAGCAGCCGCTTTAACTGTTCTTCCCTTTTAATAAAGAATCTCTGTGGAAACAGGTGTTTGGGTGTGGTTTGAACCTAATTCAGGGTCTGGGAGAGTACCCCCACTGTGTAGGAGTTCCTTTCAATACTGCCCCAAATGTTAGTGCTGAGAAATAGTAATTGCAAACTCACCTATAAAAATGCTATACGTATATGAGAAGATGATGGAGGAAGCCCTGGAGGAACACTAGAGGGCTTTTGAAGCCATAGTCAAAGCCACGCCACATCCAACTAGAAATCTGACCTGAGATGAGAGGTCTGCACTCACCTGTGTTTCTACCTTGCACACTATGTAACAACAACCTCAGTCTCCTCCTACAGCCCAGACAAGGAGGTGACACACTTCTCTGGGCTGTGGCTTATGTCTGGAGAGCACTTGGCACACTGTCCTGGGATTTCGGGTGAAGGTGGGAGATAAAAGTCAGAACTAGAGACACAGGAAGTTATAGTGTGAGGCAGCACTCAACATTGGGCTGAATGCACCTGCTAGGCCCATGGCGTCCCTGAGAGGAGGACAGTAGAGCCAAAGTGCAGGGTAAGAGGAAGGGTCATTGGTCACTTCCCAGACCGGTGACAATAACCCTCCCAGGATAGGTATCATGATTTAAAAGTGCGGCTAGTCTCAAATTAAGTTCTTCAACTCCATCAGTTAGTCACTTTGAATAAGTTCCTGTCTCTTGGAGTTGGCTGTCTCTACAATACCAAGCTCATACTGAGTGAGTTGTAGTATATGTAGTATATGGTATGTTGACATTATTGTTAAGACCATTTACTTAACATTCTAGAAACATTCCTGGACACTCTTCATATTTTGTCGGACATTGAAATACTCACCTCTGTTAAATTATGATGGTGCAGATGACCTGACCAAGCAACAGAATCATGAATTCTGTGGCTACCATGTGTCTGGAATGAGGGTTGCTCTAAGTTAAGCCTGGGATTTTGTCTTAGTGGGTTAAATGGTATGCTGCAAGGTGGGGAAGGGTACCTCTGTGTGATGTATATCATGCATTCTTAGTTTCCTGGGTGAGAGGTTACAGTCCATGGCATGGGATCAACATTCTCATGTATTCTGCCTAATGTATCAATCTAAAATTAAAGTGAAGTGTTCTGCGCCTATCTCTCGCCCGCGAGGAAAGACACAGCACACACACACTTAGGATCCTTCTGCAGTAACTTTAATGTATCTTTGGAGAGAGCATTTAGCTTACGGGAAATGGAGAGGGAGGAGAGAGTGAAAGAGCCGGCAGAGAGACCGGCAGAGGGGCAGGAGCCGCTGCGCAAGAGCCGGCGGCGGCGGGCCCCCAGCGGGGAAAAGGGAAGCCAGAGAGCTAGGCTAGGCCCCAGCGTGGTCTGGGCCGGGCCATTTGCCACGTGGCCTTGAGCCCGTGTCCCAGAAGCCGGGCCGGTGTCCGTGCGCACGGCGGGGCGGAGAGAGAGAGAGAGGAAAAAAGGAAGCACGAGGTAGGAAGACCCGGTTTTAAGATGACCAAATGGCTCTTGCTTTGGACGAAACACTTTCCTATTGGTCGTAGTTCAGAATCCCATGACGCCACGGGAAAGGCGGAGAAACCAGACCAGTCTCGCGAGAATACCAAGCGCATGCGCTCTCTATGACTCAGGCGGGTTGGCCAGCGCCAGATAATGGCGCCACCTAGCGGAGCTGGAGCCAGTGGCCTCCAACATCTCACCCTTCTCAAATATTAAGCAAGAGAAAGTCCTATAAGAGGGTGGAGACAGTGATCATCTCCCAGAACACATTGTGGACTTGCGTGGGGGTCACCCCTAATCCCTCGACAGATCGAGATGCCCCTAGCCTGTCCTCTGCCTTTTGCTGGGAAGGGGGTTAAGGCAGGTACCCTTATGCAAGATGATGTGCCTCTCAGGACATAGGTATGTCTCCTGCGATGCCCTTGGCTCAGCATCCCTCTTAGGACACGGGCTGAACGCTCCACCCAGTGTGTAGGAGCTGTCTAAGCCACAATATCTCTATTGCTTTAGCATAATTAGTCATACCTCTATCGAGGTTTCTGAGTCTAGAGCCATTAAGGCTTGAGCCGAAACTGCTTTGTATCTCTGACTTTGGATTCTGAACTTGCAAACCGTCTAGGGAAGAATGACTAGTCCTCCGCAAAAGGCCAGGTCAGACATATCCACCCCCACCCACTTTTTGGAGTAGGGGAAGGAGAGGGGATTTATGGAGTGAGCTCTCTGGTCAGCGACAGGTCTAGCCGAGTGGAATTGGCCTGGACGATCGCCACTTGCAGGTCACGAAGGGTCTGTTCAAACTTAGACGACCAATTCTGTAAGAAAATTGAGAGAGGCTTTTCGAAAGATTAGTTGTCTTTGTAAAGTTTTTATATTGAATAGAGGTTATGTATAAGCCAGCAAGTTATTGTTCACACCTCAACTGTGTCAATTATTGGGGTGGACAATTTGTTAACCGCCTGTGCAGTCTGCACTATTTTGAAAGTGCACCAGCTGAGGCAGTCACTGAGGCCCCTATGGCAGCTGTGACAATGAATTTTATAATACCAGCAGAGATTCTGAAATCTCTTTTTTGTCTAAATGGCTGTGAGTTACTGGGGAACCACGGTGGCGTGGGCACAAATCGTGGCATGTGGGCCGTTGCTGCAAAGAAATAAAGCTGAGCATCTCAGCATAAGGCATAAAGGCAATTATCAAATTTGTATCTAAATTTGTCTATAATTTCTGAGGCATTGTTAACAATCTAAATAAATGGTGGCCAGATTGGGAGGAAATGAAAATATTTTAGGCGTGGCCCAACCTATATTTTTGGATTGGCAACTGTTATATGGTAAAATTGAATTTTTATCTGGCCTGCCTGAGCAAAAGGAAGCCAATTTTGGTTTTATTAAACTCTGTTTCCTTTGTCAGGCTGCCGAGAAATTTTTAGTAATATATCTGAACTATTTTTAACTAAAACATAAACTTCTCTCTAACCCCAAACTTCTATTTTCTTTAAAGCTATGTCTAAATCTTTATACATCACCGGCATTGGCAGAGGGAAGGTGGGCATTATCTTCTACTGCTGTCACCAAACACATCAACTGGAGAAGGCGAAGGTTCTTTTTCTTGTAATATTTTTCTGGTGAGGCGCTCTGGGATCCAAACTGGATTTTTTTCATCCTGTGGAAAAACACAGACAGCTCCCCGGGATCTTATTAAAATAGGATCCGGGCCTTTCCATTTATTTTCTAAAATATCTTTCCATTTTACTAGCTCTTTTGGCCGTTGTGGTTCTGAGCAATGTCGCTCAGCAGCATTTTGATATTTATCATCAATATTTAAGAAATTTATGGTAAACAACGCCAAGGCAATTGACACTCTTGGTGTTGAGGGCAGTTCTACTCCCCCTCTTTGTTTTAATAAATAGGATTTTAAGGTCCGATGTGCACGTTCAATAATGCCTTGTCCTTGAGGGTTGTATGGTAACCCGGTAAGGTGTGTTACTTGCATTTGTGCACAAAATTGGGCGAATTTTTGGGAGCTGTAAGCTGGCCCATTATCAGTCTTGAGATAAGCTGGTTTGCCCCAGGCGCTCCATGCCTCTAGGCAATGTTGAATAACATGTATGGTCTTTTCTCCTGTAAGTGGTGTGGCATGAATAATACCTGAGCATGTATCAATAGAAACATGTACAAATTGAAGTTTTCCAAAGGACGGAACATGTGTTACATCCATCTGCCATATTTGTAATGGTGAAATGCCTCTTGGGTTAACTCCAACAGTCTTAGCAGGGAGGAATTGACAGCAGTTTTGACACTGTGTCACGATTTCGCGAGCTTGTTGTCTAGTAAGTGAGAAGCGCTTGCGCAAAGTTTCTGCTGTAACATGAAATTTTGTATGAAAATCTTTTGCAGCTTGTAACGGATTAGCAAAGGCAGCAGCGACCAGGCGTGTAGCTTGGTCAGCCAAATTATTTCCTTTGCTCATAGGACCTGTGAGTCCCGAATGTGCCCGTATATGGGTAATGAAAAAGGGCTCACGTCTTTGCAGCAAGCAGTCTTGTATGGCACAAAACAGGGCAGACACTGTACTAGAAGGATTAATAATACCGGCCGTTTCAAGTAACTGAAGGGCATTTACCACATAATGGGAATCAGACACAATATTAAGTGGACAATCAAACTTTTGTAAAACTTCTAACACAATTAGACATTCAACTATCTGGGGTGATTTTTGACCAAAATCTTTGAAAAATGTCTGTGAATTTATAATGTAAGCACCCCTTCCATTTCCTGAGCCATCTGTATACACAATTAAGCCATCTTTTAAAGGCACTGAGGAAGTAACACGTGGATATATCACAGGGTAATAAGCCACAAACTGTAACAAAGGATGTTTAGGATAATGGTTATCAATTTTTCCAGGAAACATAGTAGTTAATATGGCCCAATCATCATTGGTAGCAGCTAGGACCTGAACCTGATGGGTGGTATAAGGTAAAACCATCACAGTGGGATAAATACCAAAATACTCTGCCGAGGCCCTCAAGCCTTTTTGAGCTAATTGAGCAACGGCAGCTGGATACCAGGCAATAACCTTTTGGGGTGAGGCTGGGGGATGAATCCATAATAAGGGGCCTGTTTGCCATAATACCGCAGTAGGCAATATTCTTGTTTTAAAAACACATAGGGAAAATGGCTTATTATAATCAATTCGAGCTAATTGGGCCTTTGTTATTGCATTTTCTACTATCTTAAGCACTTCTTTAGCTTGAGGTGTTAAACTGCGGGGAGAGGTAAGACTAGAATCACCTTCCAAGATCTCAAACAAAGGCTTTAAATCTGCAGTGGGAATTTTCAAAAAAGGTCTAAGCCAATTAATATCTCCTAGTAATTTTTGAAAATCATTTAATGTCTTTAAGTCTCTCCTGAAAATTTCAATCCTCTGGGGAACAATTTTATCAGGAAATATATTAGACCCTAGAAACTGTCCAATTTCTGAAGTCTGAATTTTATCTATTGCAATTTGAAGTCCCCACAATTTTAATTGCTCTTGTAATAGAACATAAGCCTCTCTTAAAATCATCAAATCACAATAACAAAGAAGGATGTCATCCATGTAGTGGGCTATAACTACCTTAGAATACTTTTGCCGCACTGGCGCAAGGGCTTCTTGAACATATAACTGACATATGGTGGGACTATTAGCCATACCCTGAGGCAAAACCCTCCATTGATATCTCTTGTCCGGTTCCAGGTGATTAATAGAGGGAACCGTGAAGGCAAACCTAGGCCTATCTCTCTCATTTAAGGGAATGGAGAAAAAACAGTCTTTAATATCTATAATAATCATGTGCCAATCTTTTGGCAAGGCTGAGAGCATGGGAATTCCTCGCTGAACTGGCCCAAAAAGATGCATCTGCGCATTAATAGCTCTTAAGTCATGCAACAGACGCCATCTTCCGGATTTCTTTTTAATCACAAAAATGGGTGTATTCCATGGAGAGGTGGAGGGCTCAATATGCCCTTCAGCAAGCTGTTCTGCAACCAGCTCGATCACTGCCTTAAGCTTATCAGAGGTCAATGGCCACTGAGGAACCCATACCGGCACCTCTGTTTTCCAAGGTATAGGTCGTGCTGCCTCAGTGGCACCTAAGAAAAACCCAGGCCCTGTCTTTCCTCATATCCCATCTTTTTTAAAATCTCCTGTGCTTGAACCGAATATTCATTGGACAATACTAGCCCTAGCTCTTGCATAATATCCCGTCCCCATAGATTTACTGGTAGTGGGAGGACGTAGGGTGTGAACCAGCCTTTTTGACCTTCCTCTGTTCTCCATGCTAGAGCAGATGAACTAACTTTGGGGTGAGAGGCATACCCAAGGCCTTGTAAGGAATGAGAAGACTCAGTAGTGGGCCATGATTTTGGCCACCAGTGGGAGGAAATTATGCTCTTGTCTGCGCCCGTGTCTAAAACCCCTTTAAATTTTTTATCTTTAACCCAAAGAGTTAGGCTAGGTCGCTGTCTCAAGTCAACCAATAAATAGACTGAGTCTTGTCCTGAAGAGCCCATTGTGAGGCCTGTTGTGGTGTCTGATCTATAAGCGGGGAGCAGAGCTAGCTGTGCTATTTTATCTCCAGGATTAATGGTGAACACCCCAGTAGGACAGGAGCATAAGGCTTGAATTTCACCAGCATGCTGATGATCTATTAAACCGGGGTGAACTACAAGTCCCTGCTTAGTGAGGGAGCCTTGCCCCAACAGTAACCCTATACATGCTTTGGGGATTGCCTCAGGCAGGCAGACAGGTACAGGCTGCACTCCCATTAGTGGTGTCAATAAGAAGTGGGAGGAGGCACACAAGTCCAGTCGGGCTCTCCCGGAGGGCTCACACTCTTGCTTTTCCTGACAAACTTTGCCCCATACTTTTGCGGGCCCTGGGACATGGGGCCCACTATCTCGTTTTTTGGCTCTGTAGTCTCTAATGGTGGTAAAATTCTCCCCTTAATATCTCGGACTGAGCGGCACTGATCTGTTCTATGGTATCCTTTACTACAACGAGAGCATAAGGAGGGGGTAGGCCCCTCAGAGACACAGCATTCCTTTTTAAAATGGCCGGGCTTGCCACATTTAAAGCAAACTCTCTTGGCGGGATCCGTTAGAGGGCGCCTCTGGGACTGCAAAATGGCTGCAGCCAGACCGGCGTTAGTTAGGGGACCGCCAAGCTCTCGGCATACCCTTAACCAGTCTTGTAAACCTTTATTTTTTCTGGGAGCTATTGCCATACGGCATTCTTTGGTAGCTTGTTCAAATACCAGCTGCTCTATCAGAGGGGCAGCCGCCTCTGGGTCACCAAAGATTCGACCTGCTGCCTCTGTCATGCGAGCTACAAAATCAGAAAAGGGCTCTTGCGCACCTTGAATGATCTTAGTTAATTGACCGCTCCCTTCTCCCTTTTTGGATAAAGCCTTCCATGCCCTAATGGCTGTATTAGCAATCTGCTGATAAGCTCCCCAGGGGTAGTTAGTCTGATCAGCCGCGTGTGGTCCCTGCCCTGTCAGCATCTCAAATGTCCAGAGCTGTTGTTCGGGGGTAAGCGCAGTAGCATTGGCCCTAGCCTGTTCTTGAGCAGCCTCGTGCCATAAAGCTTTCCATTCTAGATATTGACCCATACTAACCAGGGAGGCCTTAGCAACTGTCTGCCAGTCGGCAGGCGTCATGGCTGACAATGCTAACCTGTCCAGCTGAGCAACCGTAAAATTGGCGGTTACACCATACTTTCGGACTGACTCGGCTAGTTCTTTAATCTGAGCGTATTCTACAGGAGCATGTATCCGTCCCCCTTCTGCTGCTTCAAACACTGGATAGGCCAAGCTGAGCTTTTTCTTAACCTTCTCGGACAAAAAGGACAGGGTCCCGGCTCGTCCCTCATAAGGAGGGGGAGCGGTAGACATTGGCCGTGTAGGTTTGACGGTCAGTTGTCGTTTTCTAACTCTTACATTCTGATCCTCGGGGGGAAGCTCATCAGGATAATATCCCTCTGTAGCTGCCTCTTCTTTTAGTTCACTCTCCTTATCTGGGCTCAACTCATCGTCTCCTGATTGCTCCGATGTATCAGAGCCACTAGAGGAGCCATACTTTAAATCTAAATTTTCAAGTTTCTGTATCGGGTCCAGAGTGGTGGATCTAGGCTTTAGTTTCTGGTTTCCCGGCTCCCCCAAATTCTTTATTTCATCGGGGGGTTCTTTTTCTTTATGAAGTAATTTCTGGTTTCTTAATTCTCCCATCCTTATGGGGTCTTTTTTCCTTGTATTACGGCGCGCGCCTAACCTCACGTTGCGTTCGGTTTCTGACATGTTGTTCTGAACTTTCTTTATCTCGCCTCGCCCTTTAGCTATCAGATCTTTATAAGCCTTGTCTTCTACAAAGTTCTTTAGGGTAGGCTGTGCCAAAGACTGGGAGGATCTCACAGACCGGTAAAAACAATACGCAACCCCAAACAGTAACGCTGTTAAGACAAGCACCAAGGCCTCAAGAAACCTTTTCCAGGGCGGGAAAAATCCCAAAACAAAGTCCAGTTCAGACATACCTCTCCGAGCAACTTGTCCGCAGTTCTGAATCCTGACGGTGCAAACGATGTAAATTTCCCGGGATTTCGGCACCACTTGCCCCGCGCCTTCTTTGCCCGCAAACAAGACGCAGTACAACAGGATCCTTCTGCAGTATAACTTTAATGTATCTTTGGAGAGAGCATTTAGCTTACGGGAAATGGAGAGGGAGGAGAGAGTGAAAGAGCCGGCAGAGAGACCGGCAGAGGGGCAGGAGCCGCTGCGCAAGAGCCGGCGGCAGCGGGCCCCCAGCGGGGAAAAGGGAAGCCAGAGAGCTAGGCTAGGCCCCAGCGTGGTCTGGGCCGGGCCATTTGCCACGTGGCCTTGAGCCCGTGTCCCAGAAGCCGGGCCGGTGTCCGTGCGCACGGCGGGGCGGAGAGAGAGAGAGAGGAAAAAAGGAAGCACGAGGTAGGAAGACCCGGTTTTAAGATGACCAAATGGCTCTTGCTTTGGACGAAACACTTTCCTATTGGTCGTAGTTCAGAATTCCATGACGCCACGGGAAAGGCGGAGAAACCAGACCAGTCTCGCGAGAATACCAAGCGCATGCGCTCTCTATGACTCAGGCGGGTTGGCCAGCGCCAGATAATGGCGCCACCTAGCGGAGCTGGAGCCAGTGGCCTCCAACAGTGAAGCTGTCAATAGTGACTGACAAGGACAGCCATTTTAGTGATGTCATTAACCTCTACTGTGCAATTCTGGGGTGGCACAGAGGTGCATAGTACTTCAGCAGAAAAAGAGCAAAAGGACCGGGCATCCTCCATGAAGTAGGATGTCCATGACCACTGAAGATCATCTTTCTCCAGTGTGTCAGGGGCCATTAAGTCTGATGAGAAGAGAATTATATGAAGCTTCCTGGGGCAACACAGACACACTTACACTAAAAGAATATTGTTTACCCCTGGTTATACCCTAGTCATGTTATACCCCTGGTCTAATTCAGGTCAAATATCTTGGTATGGATTCAAATGGCTCTGCTCTGTGACTGTGAACAAGTCATAGAAAATTTCTTACCCTCCATTTCTCTGTTCATAAATTAGACATAAATGGTCATTGTTTCATAAAGTGATTATAAGGTATTGTTAGACTTTGAGACTTTAGTGTTGTGCAAATAGTTAAGTGCTTATCATATAAGCACGAGGACCTGAATTCAGTACCCTGAACACACACACACACACACTTTCTCTCCTTAGCACACAGTACAAGGAATTGATATACATACTTTGGCAGCAAATGGGCGAATCACAAATTTTGAATAGTACCGGTGCTCACTTTCAGACAGGGAGTTGTGAGTATTTTGAACAATGCAATATATACATGATGTCACCCGATGCAGGAACCATCAATTTTCTAACACAGCCCTCTTCTCCCACCTAAGCAAGTGGGCCTCTGGCTGCATCTCAGGTGGCTCTGGAGAATTTCAGACTTACAGTCACACCCAGTCCTATATCTCTTGAGGAAACATTTTATAAGCTCTTCTTGAGTGCATATGACAGAGGAAGGCATTTATTAGAAATAAAAGCCTAAACTATTTCCAATTGAAGGCAGAGTGCACACAGGTTGGGCCCCACTAACGGGGCCTCTGTGAGGACATGAGGAGTGGGACCCCAGGTTTTGTGTGTCCTCTGTCTCTCCTGCCTGCACTTTAGAAGCCACAGTTTCACTGCAGGAAATGCTTACCTGCATATACTTTTTTACTCTTGGAAGGTGATTTGCAGCCTTGTGGAAAGTTAAGCTCAGAACTGCCACATAGACAAACTGAGAATCTTATTTTTTAAAGATTTAAGGGAGAGTGGAGAGACATAGGTGAAGTCATAAAAACAGAAGGATGGTGACAAAAGGCAGAGGAGGCAAGTGACTGAGCTGTGAAGGTTCTTCTCTCACACAGTGAGAGGACCTGACCTTGTCTCACTGATGTGGGAGGGGTGACCCTCAGCTGGACGTCAGTCAGTGTAGGAGCAGCCTTAATATCTGCTGCCCTGCTTTGCTCTGGCCCCTCTGCCCTCTGCAGCAGAACTCAGGGTCTCAGGCATGGCTTCCAGAAGGACTCTCCACTCGCTGGTCCTTGCCTCAGATTTCCCACCCCTCAGGTTCTGGCTACCGAGGTGTTTTTCACAGAGTCGGTCATATAACTGGCTTTAGCAACTTTGCTTGAAGGATAGATTTTCTAATATCTCATCTCAAAGAAGGGTTCCAGCACAGGGTTTGGGAAAATTCAAGGTGTTTACATTGCTGCTTAGTGTTGTTTTATCAGTTAAGATCGCTATATGTTTATGTCTAGTTTTCATATTTGCGTAGTATATTTATATTATAGATCCCCTCATTCCTATATTCCCTCCACCCCTTGACCTAGTCCCTCTCAAAATTATTGTGTACTTCAGGCTGACCTTGAATTTCCTATGTAACTGGAGATGACCTTGAATTTGTAATCCTCTTCTCTTCACCTTTGGAATGCTGAGGGTACAGGTGTTTTCTAGAACACTCAGTTTATAGGGTGCTGAGAATCAACCCCAGGGCCTTCTGTGAGCCTGACAGGCAATCTACCAACTGAACTGGATCCATGTGTGTGTGTGTGTGTGTGTGTGTGTATGTGTGTGTGTGACAGAGAAAGAGAGAGAGAGAGAGAGAGAGAGAGAGAGAGAGAGAGAGAGAGAGAGAGAGAGAGACTGAGAACTGATCTTAAGGCCCCGCACATCTTCGCCAAGCACTCTACTATATATATATTCTTAAGTCGACCACTGGAGGTCTGGGATAACCTAAAGTAGGAACCTGCCTTGCCAAAGGTGTGGGGATTTAATAAAAGCTCCAGAAGTTTCAGAGATATAAGAGGGATCTAACCACAGTCAGTCTAGGAGGATCAGAGAGTGGTGATTCACACCTTTAATTAATTCCAGCACAGGGAGTATCCAGGGAGTGATGACCTATGCTCTTAGTCCCAACTGAATTCCAGGTCATCTTAGTTTACAGAAGAAATTCCACACTCCCAGGCAGGCAGTGGTGGGGCCACGCCTTAATTTACCAAGAGAATATTTAAGGTAGGCATAGAAAGAACGAGAGGAAGCCAAGGGAAGCCAGGCTGAGGAAGCTGGAAGACAGCTGGGTAAGATCTGACTGTGGTGTTTCTTCTCTCTAATATCTCTGACTTTCTCAGAGATCTATCCCTGAGTCTCATTTTTTTGTGCAACATAAAGGTTTTCTGACTTTCTTATCCCTGTGAAGTAAATGATATGGATGAGCCACAGTACTGTGCTGGGTGCTGAGCACAAAAGGAAGTTTGTCCTCAATCCCAGGAGAGTCTCACGTGTGCCAGCAAAAAGGAACTCATTTGAAGCACACAGCTCAGTGAGCTTGGACAACCGAGCACACCCATGCTCAAGGCAGACGATCTCTTTATCCCTTTTGAAGTCTTTATTCCATTTCCAAACCTCCAAGAAGGAGCTGACCACTGGTGTGCTTCCGCCTCTCCAGACTAGTGTTGCCTCTTCTCAAATTGTAAAGAAGCGTTTTTAAAAATTAAGAATATATACTACCTTAACCTAGTTATGGCAATGGATGGATGCATCTGCTATGGTGCTCATGCAGATGTCACAAGATGACTTGAAGGAGTCAACTCTCTCCTACCACATGAGACTATCAGGATGGGCAGCAAACACCGTCATGGCCAGAGACATGGTGGTCCAGAATCTATGCATCTTTTGCTACACATCAACATGTCACGTTTGTCACTGTTGCTCCTGGCAGTTTCTGTGATGCCATTTGCCTATAGCAGGTTTTCATTCCATCATCCCTCCTTTAAATATTAGTTAAAATGCCACCATTAGGAACATCAGAACATTTTCCCACTCATTTCTACGAGTTTGGAATGAGGGTCTGACTACTAATAGTTAATTAACTATTATCTACTAAATTAACTATCATTATCTATGAAACCCCAGCTTTCTTCCTCAGATTGGCCCAGCTCTGTGCCACACCAAGCTCACTTTCCTTCCTCATGGAGGAGTAGCAGGTTCAGAAGTTCTTCATTTCCAGATGTTGACAGCTGTCTCCCACCAGTCTTGAAGCTTTTTAAATGCTATCTTCCCTCCTTTGTGTGCTCCATTCAGAAACTGCTTGTCAGTATAGCCCTTTTATCTTTAAACAGTTGATCTTCTGCCAGAGGCCTCAAGAAGTTTTTCTTTGGCTTTGAAATCAGAAAGTTTTTCTATGAAGTGTCTCAATGCTAATCACTCAGAATTAGTATTTCCAGAGCCCAAGAATCTTGGTAAAATACAAAACTTTCAAGTAACTTGCTTGTTTGTTTTTTTTTCTGGACTTTTATAAATGATAGTTTAAAAGTCTATAGTATGTGTACTATGAGGGGTTCCGCCTTGCAGATGCCAGAAGAGGGCATCGTATTTCCTGGAATTGGAGTCACAGGTGGTTGTGAGATGCCAAGAACTAAACCAGGTCCTCTGGAAGAGCAGTCAGTGCTCTTAACCACTGAGTCACCTCTCCAGCCTTATGTTTACTTCTTACCTAAGCTGAAGCTACCCTCTTGTTTGTGTCTCTCTGGGCTTTTTATTGGTCCTCATTTCTGTTTTCAACTTTTGAACGTTTTATATCATGTATATTTAGAAAATAATAATGTCTTTCTGGAGCACATTTTGATATCGTGTAAATTACAGAGTGATAAACTGAGGCCCTTGCAGAAGGTCATGGGAAACGGGATGACTCTTGGTCCCCGAGGCTTCTGAACTCTGCTCCAACAATGGCTGAGGTTCAAATCTTGGGCCTTGAGGGTCCCGTCCTCAGTTTTTTGGGCATGACAACTTCTGAAATCCCTTTAGTTATCAGAATCTACAGTCTGTCTTTGACTCTTCAAAGCTTCTGCCTTCCATGGGCTCAGCTGACTCTCTCCTTCACCTTCTGATACCTTCTATCATCTCAGTGGCATCGTTTCCTCCGTCTGACCCAGCTGCTCTCTGGAATTCTTCAGCTTCTGTTACCATCTTCTGTGTCTCAGCATCCTCTACCTGTGACAAAGACCACGAGAAGGCAAGAGAATGTCACTCCAGGAGGTGACATGGGGGATGGGGCTTTCTCATGGCTTTCAAGCAAGAGCTGAGAGTTATGGTTATAGCAGAAGGGGGTTGATATACAAATGCAGGGGATGTAAGGAGCCCAGAAGTAGATCAGCTTCCATGTCCTTCATTCACAGGCTTTGAAGATGGACCAATCACAAACTTTGCATTATGCCAACCATAGACTTTATGTTAATCCACTGGGGAAACTACTCCCTTTGGCCCAAGTAATAATAGCTGCAGGATGATCAAAGTCATATACATTTCCCCAAGGTGTATCGACAAGTGGTGTCTTCTAAGGTCAAAGGCAGCTTTGTAGAGTGGTTACGTTTAGAGCAAGGCCTTCTGTGGTGGGAAGCATGTTTAGCTGTGGCACTCTTTGCAATTAGACTGGAATGTTTCTCATTTTGTAATGGGGTTTTAACATCTCCAGTCTATCTTGGACAAGTTCGGTTATTAGCCAAAAGATATGGCTGATGGGAAAGACTCTGGCAACTGACATTCAAGAGATTGAGTAGCTGACTCTCAATAGTCCAAATTGTTCAAGACTTTTTATATGCATTGAGAAATTAATATGAAATTAAAATTTTCTTTAAAAGATTAATTTTTAATTATGTGTGTGTGCACATACATGTACTCATTCCCAAGGATGCCAGAAGAGGGCATTGGATCTCTGAGCTGAGGTAAAGGCAGCTGTGAGCTGCATCATGAAGGGAAGCAAGCTTTGGACAGCACAGGAACTGACCCTTGACACAGTCCTAGGAGACTTTGCCTGCCCCTTGTGGTTTTCCCTCTCCATGGAATTGTGAACTCCTGTGTCTTCAATCCCCTACCTTCCGAGTTCTTCTCTTACTTGAGGTTAACACTTAGAAGACCTTTAGTTTACAGGCTCTGTGATGTTCTTCAGAATGTCAAACACTGACATTTTAGAGCAAGTTTTCTGGTGATGATTTTGTGTAGCCATAAGCCCAGGACTATTTCTGAAGCATTTTGTATTTTAAAATTCGATTATTGTTTACAGAAATCTTTAATGAGAAATTTTCCCAAATTTACTCATTAGCTCACTCAGTGCAGCTCACGCCTCTTGTTTCCCTCAGGAAGCCTCTTTCCCACATGGTGTCAGTTTCCCCTCACCTGAAGACTATGCTGGAGTGTATTCACTACTTTAGCTGGCTGAAGAATCACAAAGTCCCATGCCAGCTTGGACATCATGTTTAAGTTGAACTAGAATCTATAAAGTTCACAAAGTTGGAGATTAACCCACTTTCATTATATCTGTCCCTTTATTCCATCCATAAAAATAATTACCTAGTTAGAATTCACCGGCTTTGCTTCACAGCCTCTTTGCTGATTCCACACTGGATTCTCCATTCACCCAGGCTTGGGAATGTGGGCTGTTCATGGTTCCCAGCAGGATTCCTCTCTCAGAACTGCTCAAAATGCAAATATAGCCAGCCCTTTTTCTAGGGCATCCCATAACCAGTGATGCCTATTTTTCTATGTTAAGTGCTAGACAATTTTATATCTCCTAAGGAATCTGCTGAGGCCATCTTATAACTGGATTATAGCTCAGCATCTGTTTGTACCCTTCCCTCCTCACAGTCCACTGCATGGAAGAGATTATCTGTGAGTGATTTAATGCCATGAGTTTTCTGAAGATATTTCCTGGGTTATCTATCAGTGATCTAGCAATTAGGTCTATGTTACTAATGACAGACAGAGCACACTGAGCCTGTATCTGCAGGAGCAACAGAATTTTAAGACAGTCTTCTAGTGAAATGGGATAAGACTTCAGAGAACAGAAATGTCCTGGTTGGAGCAATGTGACACTTTCTATTGCTGAAGAAGTATGTAGATTATATTAGTAAGGATTCTCTAGAGGAACAGAACTTATAGAATGTATTGTGTGTGTGTGTGTGTGTGTGTGTGTGTGTGTGTGTGTGTGTGTGTGTGTGTGTGTGTCTCCACGTCCAGGTAGTTCAACAATGACTGTCTACCAATGGAATGTTCAAGAATCCAGTAGTTGTTTAGTCCACATGGCTGGATGTCTCAGCTGGTCTTCAGTACATGCTGGAATCTTCAGAAGTAGCTCTAATGGCAGTGAAGGAATGGACTTGCCAGTGACATTGAGAACAAGCAGGAGGAGAGAAAGGCTTCCTCCTTCCATGTCCTTTACATAGACTGCCAGCAGAAAGTTTGGCCCAGATTAAAGATGGAACTTTCCACCTCAAAAGATCTGGATCTGATGTATTTCCCCACCTCAACATATGCAAATTAGCAGTGGGTTTTCCCACTTCAAATGATTTAATTAAGAAAAAAAATCCTTCATAGATGTGTCTAGCTTCTTGGGTTTTAGTTAATTCTAGATGTAGTCAAGTTAACAACCAAGAATAACCATCGCAAGTCCATTCATATTGACTTGACACATAATCATATCCCCTTAAGTAAAACTTACTTTCCAATTAAAAACAATAACCAGGATGTAAATTCACCTAAAGTGAAATAACTAACACATACAATAACAGACACATTATGTATTAAACCAAGTAATAATTATGCCTAACAGATATAACTATTCTTCATACAGCTGCAAGGGCTTTATAAATTTTAGAATAGGTGACAACATCCCTTGAGGGGCATTTGGTTCTCAAACTTAAATATGATAATTCTGATACTCTCTTAATTGATGTTATATTACGTGATAAAGAAATCAAAGAAAAAAAGAAATATCTAAACAAATCCTTGACAAAATATCACAGAAACATTTATGTTAATTTTAATCCTGATTTTCAAAACTGGTCACATGGTCTTGCCTAGCATTTATAACTACTTTCCTCTAATACTCATTCTGTATTTCCTCCACCCTCAGCAAGTAGCTCAATAGGTCTTGGGTCTTTTCCTGGAGGAGTGATCCACACCTTCATTTCTGAAGGGTTTGCTCTTTGTCATCTTGTCTGGATTCTGTCATTATAGTTTCCCGTTAACTTAATTATAGGTCATGGTAGCATCAAGAGACACCCTAAAGGATCTCCTGCACTCATGACATAATCTTTCTTCCCTCTATTGTAGAATCCAATCCGATTTCCCCTTGGTAATCTGGACCAATCACCCTCCTAACATTCCTCTCTGAGTCTGTTGGCTTAAGGAGATCAGAAGCTCAAAGCTGCCAGGGTAGAATCTGAGCTTCCACTTTGATGGAATGTTTATGGTGTCTTCTGACAGGAACAGTCCCCAGTGTGGATACAAAACTCTAGCCCAATAGAACTAAAGGCATGGGAACACAAAGCAAATATTTTCCTAGTGATTCACTAGGCACCACAGTGAGTGGAACTAGTTGGCTTTCTACCCCTTGATTCCTGGACCTGTTAATCCTGATTATAGGAGAAATCATACCAAGTTTGTACAAAGCATATACCACCTCTGAAAAGTCCTGCCCCAGGCCTCCAGCTGATTGGCACTCTGACTGTATCTTCAAAAGGCCTTTAAAATTTTCTATCAGATCAGCGGCTTTAGGATGGTGGGGAATATGGTAAAACCAGTGTATTCCATGATTTGGGGCCTACTTTCAACTTCTCTGACTGTGAAATAAGTTCTGTGGACAGAAGCAATGTTGTGTTGAATACTGTGTCAGTGAGTAAGGCATTATTTAAGTCTACTGATAGTGTTATTGACAGAAGTATTACATGCAGAAAATGCAAATTCATAACCAGAGTAAGTATCTCCAGTAAGGACAAAGAGTTGTCCTTTCTGTGGAAAAAGTAGTCCAATTAGTCAACTGGCCACCAAGCTGTTGGCTGGTTACCTCTAAGGAATTATGCCATATCTTGGGCTCAGTGTTGGTCTCTGCGCTTGGTAGATCTGGCACTCAGCTGCAGCTATATCCTAGTCAGCCTTGGTGAATGGAAGTCCATGTTTTTAAGCCCTTGCATATCTTTCTCACCAATTTTCCAATCACGCTGTTCTCAAGTTCCTGACCATCTAGCGAATCTATCAGTGAATACCCATACATGTGGGCATTCCTCCTTCCAAACAAAATGTGTGCCCATGTGTTCTGTCCAAAGTTCTGACTGCTGTGATGATTTCCCTTTGTCTGTGTCTTTCAGAGTTGTACCAGGAAGGGGTTGTAATGCTGCAGCTATCCACTTCTGGATTACACCTGCATAAAGTACAAAATCATCAGTTAACTGGGTCTCAGACTTCTCTTCCTCAGTCAACAATCTTTGGGTGTACCCTTGAGATGCATGCTGGCAGCAGAAGGTGTCATAATGGAATAGACTCCGTAGACATTTGGGCAACTTCTTCCTGGAACTTGTTTGTGCCTTCAGAACCTTCTTGGGCCTAAACACATTTCCATTTGATAATGGATTGCTACTGTGCATGCCCTACTTTATAACTTGGTGAGTCAGATAACACCCAGCTCATGAAGGGCAGTTCAGGTTGCATGGAAATGTGTCAAATGTTCAATTTTCATCTAGGTCCAGTGTCAGCCCAAGAGCTGTCTTTCAAAGGAAGAATAGTTGTCTTCAAATTATGCTTTTCTCTAAAATCCCAAAGATCTCTTCTGTGATTCACATGTATGGGCCTGCTAAAGATTTTAAATAGCATCCCTATCTGACACTGATATCTCAATTGGTTAGCTGGATTATACATTCCCAAGTGGTAGAGCAGCCTGCACAGCAGCCTGGACCTGTTGAAAAATCTTCTCCTGTTCTAGGCCCTACACAAAGCTAGCAGCTTTCTGAATCACTTGGTGTACAAGACCAAGTAACACACCCAAGTAAGGAATGTGCTATCTCCAAAATCAAAATAGGCCAACTAAATGTTGTATTTCCTTTTGGTGGTGGTATGATCCAAATGATCTTAGAATAAGTATCTCTGCATGTCCACACCACTAGACTTTCAGAGAATTTCATAGAGTTAGAAGCCCTGTGAATTATGGTTGAATTTATTTCACATCCTCTGAAGTATATGTGTGGTTGCTGCCTCTTACACAGTGGGTCCAATTGGCATTGTATTGTCAATCTAGGACATCAGTGTGATATTTTGTGGATGAGAGAGATGATCAAGATCACTTTGAACTAAGTATGACACAGGGCTGGAGAGTAAATATACCCCTAAAGTAAAAATGTAAAGGTATACTTCTGGTCTTGCCAACTGAAATTAAAATATTTCTGGTTGTCCTTATGGACAAGTACCAAAAAAAAAAAAAAAAAAAGCATTTGATAGATCAATGGCTAAATACAATGTGCCAGGAGGTATGTTAATATACTCAAGCAAGGATGCCACATCTGTACAACAGCTGCAATAGGAGTCAATACTTGACTGAGTTTTCAATAGTCAACTGTCATTAGCCATGATCCATATGTCTTTGGCACTGGCAAGATAGGAGAATGTGATATGATGGGACACTGCTCCTAAGTCTTTCAAGTCTTTGGTGGTAGCACTAACTGCTGTAACTCATCCAGGAATGTTATACTGTTTTTTTGTTCACCACTTTCCTTGATAGAGGCAAGGAAAGGCTTCCATTTGGCCTTTAGAATTACAATAAACCTTACTCCACAGGTCGGGTAACCAACTTATATCTACCCCAAATTTCACATTCTGATGTAGGGGGATTAAGTTGTTCCATTGTAAATAATTGTCCCCGCCTATGAGTTTAATAAAAAGCACTGATTGGCCAAAGGCAGACAGGAAGTGTGGACGGGGCTACCAGACTAAGAAGACTCTAGGAACAGGCAGAACAGAGCAGAATGCCAGAGAGAAGCCAGAAGAAACAGAGGACAACTATGCTGCGCTGAGAAAAGGTACTGAGCCCCATGGTTGAACGGGAGAAGAGTCATGGGTTAGATTAAGGGTAAAGAATTAGCAAGTTAGATGCCTGGGCCTTGGGCCAATCAGCCTCAAACTATTGTAAGCATCTGTGTGTCTGTGCGGGTCTGTGGGTCTGTGGGCCTAAACCTTGAGGCTAGGCCCAAAAGTCTGGGACAGAAACCTCCTACTACATTCTGGGACTAGAGAAAAAAAAAAAAAAAAAAAAACAGAATGAGTTCAGAAACTTACTGGATCACTTCAGCCAAAATTGTCAATCACCTAATCTAGATAAGCCCCTACTTCAAGTGGAGGCCCACACAATTTTTTGAGATCTTCCAGGCTCAGCATCAATTCAGACCCAGGAGAGTCTGATAATTTTCTTTCTACCACTGAATAGTTTCCCATGTAAGAGGCTGTAGGTCCCTCTAGGGAAGGACTTGAGAAAAGGTAATAGTAAAACTCTTAGGTGTTTTCTGAAGGTCCTTTCCCAGGGGAACCTGGCTGTCTCTTCAGCTAGGTGTTTCTGGATCTTCAATGGCCTCAAGTCTGGAAATTTGCTAATAGGCTGAAATTCACTCTTGCTACAAATCAACGTAGCCTTTCTGTCATTTGTTTGAAAAGTTGTTTGGCTTATACAGATAAAACAAAAATGCAATAAGCTTCTTATCCATTTCAAGCCTGGTACCAAAGGTCCACATGAGCCACACCACTTTAAAATTCATTTCACCCGTGTTGATGACTGCAGGTCAGGCAATTATGGACATTGCTTTGTATATGCTTTCCACTATAATAACTACAATCACTTTACCTTCAGCCATTTTATGCTGCCACTTAGTCCCTGACCCTCTGGGGCCCAACTTAATCCATTGTTTTTAACTTATCCAACTGGCCGCAGTCTTCATACAACCCTAAGGTCTGGTAGTACAAGGAAGAGGGCAACAACAAAGCTCTCCATGAGTTTACACCTTATAGGGTTAGCAAAGGACATGTCATCTGGGCCATCCCCCTGTGGAGAATTAGGCTTCACATGGTGTGTCCACTCTAGCATTGCAATCTCCTTGAGCCTTAAGATCCCTTCATCAACACTAAGCCAAGGGATATCAGGCATCTTTAACTTCTTTCCAATAGGCCATCTTTTGACAAATACTTCAGCTAGCTATTCAAACTTTTGCCACTAAAAAAACCAACAACAACAAAAAACCCCAAAACCAAAACCAAAAAAACGTGCAAGCTTCTATACTAAAACTAGTCTCCACTCCACTCAGTGGGCTCATATCAATAAACTCAACCTGATCTAGTTGTATATTTCTTCTACCATTATCCCACACCCTTAAAATCCATTCCCACATATATTCTCATCTGTTTGAGTGAATTAGCAAACTCATTAATCTCTTTAGTAGAGTAGCACATCTCCTTGAGGACTACACTTTTTATTTTCCCTCTAGGAGCCTGACTGGCCTTAGGTCTGCCTCTATGGTTAGAGGCAACTATTGGAGAGCCCTGAGGGATATAAGTGTTGTCTTACCTGACATCTCCTTCAGAGAAATTAAAGGCTATTGTAGTAGACAATAGAGGATTAATTTTCTTAGTCAAAGGTAGAAAAGGAAATATTTCAGGGGCTGGAGTTGGGAGTTTATCTTCTGTGGTAGACTACTTCCTCCGGTAAGATAAACCAATGAGAATTGAAGGGTTCAAGGTTCAAAGCTTCAATAGGGTACTCCTACACATCTCTATCCCAAGTCATAGAATCCTGTGTGTGTGTGTGTTTATACAAAGGGAATGTATTAAAATGGTCCAGCTAGTCCAACAATGGTTGTCCACCAATTGAAGGTCTAATCATCTAGCAGTTGTTTAATCCACAATGCTGGAGGTCTCTGCTGGTCTTCAGTGGACACCAGAATCCCAAGGATCTGGGCCCTAATGCCAGTGAAGGAATGGACTTTTCAGTGAGATTTAGAGCAAGCAGGCTTCTTTTATTCATATTTTTTAACATAAGCTCCCTGCAATGGTGTGGCCCAGATTAAAGTGGATCTTCCTGCCTCAAAAGATCTGAATTAAATGTGAGTCTTCCAAGTTCAAATGATTTAATTAAAAAGGAATCTTTCTCAGGTGTGCCCAGCCTTCAGATGAAGTCAAGTTGACAACTGAGACTAACCATCATGGAGGTCAGGATAATAAGAAGCGTGGATTAGATGATTGATCCAGGGGGAAAAAGCCATTAGTCATCATTTATCAACCATGTGGAAGCCAAAGGATACTGTCCATTTATAAAAATTACTTTCATCTTACACAGCTCCACAGGAAAAAAATATGTGCACACAGTTCCAAGCTTAGTTACAAGTCAAATTAAGGTAAGTAGCATTCAAAAGAGAATCAAGTTCTCAATCCCAACAAGGCCAAGGTCAAAGCCTTGATTGAAAAGAATAGGACCCTATAATTAGACTGAGAAATTTTGGAACTACACAACAAAAAAGCCTTGAGTTCAAACCTCTTGGTCACAGGGGCCAAATTCTTCCAGTTAAGATTAGTGATCTCCATTTACTAAAGATGATACAGAGAAATCTGCTTTACAAAATATGTCTCATCTCTACCAGCAGCAGTAACACGACACAGTTTTATACACACTCCACCTCCAAGTGACTAGACCAAAAACAAGAGCCCAGATGGAAATACCCTGGGTCTGCCAAGCCAGAAAAGAGACGATAGCAAAAGACCCTCAGAAATATGTGCAAAGCTTCTCAAAATGTTGATTAACATGCTACCTCACCCACTAACCAACACAAAGTCTCAGGGACCCCTTCTCTCCTCTGAAAAGAGACAGTTCGCTCTCCTTTGGAGAAATCTGTTCAAGTTAAAATACTTCTGAAATGGAAAAAATATTTTTAATTTATGATTCACATTAGATACATATTGAGTGCCTACTGTACAGTGCATTAATATATATTAATCTCATTTAATACTTCAGCTGGGCTTGGGAAATATAGGCATAGGAAGGATGGAGAAGATATTTAATTCCTATTACTGCCAAGGCAAAGGAAGATAGAATACATCCTACATCCCATGACTAAGGTCATGAGGCCCAAGACCTAAAACACTGCATTTACATGAAAATGTCACATGGCAGAAGTCTTCCATTTAGCTTTCACCTATATCATTCAGTCAACCACATATAGAAAATAACCATTATATGTCACCTGTTGTCTGTTCAATGTGTTGATATTATTTTATCAAATTACTTTTTAAAAGATTAAAATACTGTGCTCCAAAGAAAGGTGTCAGCCAGCCTTGTTCTTGGATGTCATGGCTTAGGAATGGGAACGCTGGAGTGAGCTGTGAATTCCTGTCCAGCCTTTCTGCCCCATGTGCTGAAGTGGTCCTCAGCTGATGGATGCTTTTCCTGAGTTCAAGAAAGTTGAGAGAGTACTTCTGAGAGATGAAGCTGAAGTCCCCATGGAAGGCTGACACTCCATCATGGGAAGACTGACAGGACACAGGCTTTCAAAGGTCTCCTCCTTTCTTCCAAACTCCATTCTGTTTCTGGGCCTCCTTCTCTCCTTCTCTCTCCCTTCTTAATCTGTCCGGCCACACCAGAATCTGCCTTCCAATTCCTGTGGATCCTGATCTGATAGACCCAAGCTTTGTCTTGACATCTCTTCTCTGGTCCTCGTCAGTGTAGGACGTCTTGTTCTCTGCGTATGGAAGGGTCTGCTCCTGAATTTTGGCAAGTTATCATTTAAGGAGCATTTTAAGACAATGGGCTCCTAGAGTCTCTATGATCCTTCTGGTTGTAGGCATTGGGTAGGCACAGACAGTGACAAATAGATGTTTCTTGGACATGGCCATATAACCTGCCTTCTTCCTTCCACAGGTATCCATCTACCACCAGATCTTTCCACTGACCCCTAAAATAAGCTAAGCTCATGCTTCCCCAGAAGGGAGCCAAGAATGAGATTTCTCAAAAGACCCTTGACAGAGTGGAATTCAGCTCCCATATCTGTAGCTTCTTTGCCTTCTCCCTCAGGAATCTGCAAAATGTCACTAAGTCCCTTCAGCTTAACAAACTGACCTTATAAGGTGCTGTTAGTTACATGCATAAAGAAATACAGAAGCTACACTTCTGACAGTCCTAACAGGCCAATGATCAACCTTGCCTTCACCATATACAAGAAATTATCATTACCAACACCAACAAAGGAAGAGAATGGCACACTCCAGTGACTAAATAGTGAGCAACAAAGCCCTTGTTCTGCTCATCAGCACAGCTACCATGGTTTGCCTTCTGTTGCAGTGATGAAAAACTGACCAAAGCCAACTTGGAAAGTGTCTTAGTTGGAGTTACTATTGTGGTCATGAAATACCATGACTAAAAGAAAAGCAGAACAGGGTTTATTTGGCTTATACTTTCACTTTGTAGTTCATCACCAAAGGAATCCAGAACAGGAACTCAAGCACGGCAGGAACCTGGAGACAGCAGCTGATGCAGAGGCCATGGAGGGTGCTACTGACTGGCTTGGCTTTGTGGTTTGCTCAGCCTGCTTTTTGATAGGACCCAGGAGCACCTACCCGGGGATGGCACCACTTACAAAGGGCTGAGACCTCCCTCTTCAATCACTAATTAAGAAAATGTCCTACAGCTGGACATACGGAGGCATCTCCTCAGTTGAGGCTCCCTCCTTTCAGGTGACTCAGGATTGTGTCCAGTTGACAAAACTAAGGCAGCACAGGGAGGAAGGATCTTCTCTGGGTTAGGGTTACAGTGCATTGTTAATGGAAGCTGAGGCAGGAACTGAAGAAGAGACTGTGGGGGCTGTGCTGCTAATTGACTGGCTCCCAAGGCTCACTCAGCCTGTTTCAGCCACCTTAGCTGCTCTCCAGGATACCTTCAAAACCAGCACATATGAGAGATACTTATACATGATCAGATCTGGCTAGAGCCCAGACCCTCTCGACCACAGCTTCTATGAGTTGACCCAAACAAAATACTTCCTAGGAGAATTTCCCTCCGTGATGCTGGCCTCATCTTAACCACAGCTACTTTTCAGCCCCAGCTGACCATATTAACTATCATACTAAAGCAAAGTTTTCTCCCAAGTGGTACAGGTCTCTTGTTAATCAGGGTTGATTCTTCAAGCCACACATGAGCAGAAACCACAAATTAATTCAAAACATCCTGCCAGCAGACCTAACAGAGTCTTTGCTCTCCTCTGAACCTTTACAAGCCAGGCCTCCACACCCAGTGCTCTCGGCATTATTTCTAAGTTCCCGCAACAGCCCGTTAGACTCCAGATACTCAGTGGCTTTTCCAGCCCGAAGTTCCAAACACCGCCACAATCCTTCTCAAAAACAATATGGTCAGGTCCATCCCAGCAAAATCCACTCTCTGGTATCAATTTCTGTCCTAATTTACTTTTGTTTGCTGTGATAAAATGCTGACTAAATCCAACACGAGAAGGACAGGGTTTATCTGGCATACAGATTATAGCCTACCATCTAGGGAAGCCAGGGCAAGAACTGAAGAAGAGACCCTCGAGGCATAGTACTTAATGGCTTTCTCAACTTTTTCTCTTATACAGCACAGAATCTCCTGTCCAAGGATAGACCCACCCACAGAAGGCTAGGCCTGTCCACATCAATTACATCAATCAATAACATGCCCCCAAAGATATTGCCACAGGCCAGTTTGATAGAGGCAATTCCTTAATTGAAGTTCCCCCTTCCAAAGATGACTTTGAGTTATATCAAACTGACAACCAAAATTAGTGATCACAACAGCTTATGTAGCAAGCATCTGGTTTGACTGAGTCTCTCATGCACATCATCTCACAGGGTTCCAGAAGGGTAGGCCATGGCTAAAGTATAGCATTGCCAGAAATCACTGAAAATCTGGCAAACCTCAACAGTGCAGTCAGCTTAGTTTACTTGGTAGGTTTCAGGCCAACCAAAGACTGTGCAAAATCAAGGTAGACAGGACCTGAGGGACAAACATTCCTGTTGTCCTGTGGCTTCCACATATGTGGCACACAGATGCATACGCACACGGGGGTGGGAGGGCAAAGACAGTGGGGTTCAAGTCAGAGGTGTCTGGGGTAGCAAATAAACACTTTCCAATTGCTTCATCATCCTGGGTTTTTCACCACACTTTGATCATGTGTTATTAGCTATCAGCCCATCACCTACTAAGACCCATCCATCAGCTTTAAGCCTATCATCCAGCAAAGCCCAGTTTTCAGCTGTAAGCCTACTGCCAGAAAGGCCTAGCTGACAACTATAAGCCCATCCATCACCCAGCAAGGCCCAGCCAGCAGCTAGGGCTTGACCTGATAGTGCACTTGAATTTTTCTGGCTTACAAACTGAAACAGACTTGCTATAACACTTTAAGCTGTAGGAAGAAACACTGAGAGTGTCTAGTGAGAAGCAAAATAAAAACTCACAAACCTCTGTAGGAGGCATCTCAGGAGCCTCACCAACTCCCATCAATCCAGTCCTTGCTGAGCAGCCTCATGGGTAATTGCTGTTCCTTTAGCTGATTCTCCAGGGAAGGTTCCGGAAAGCAGTTCCATGGTACGATATCCAATTAAGCTGAACCCCCTCCTGAGATAGAAAATCACTCTTCTAACTTTGGGAAAATACCCGGTTTCCATAGCAAAGAATATATTACACTATTCTCTCAGAGAACACTTCAGATCTTTGCAAACTTTCTTCTTTAAATCTCTTGTTTCATCACACCCCACAACCTAGTGCGGCATCAGGAGTAGGTTTTTATGTAATTGGGAGAAAAGGCAATAGTTTGCTTGACTGCCGAGGGCACTGTGTGTCCACCCAGGGTCAGCAGCAAGTCTACACTAGAGATGGGAGATGCAGCTGGTCTCTGGGCTACAGATTTAATCGCTTCCTTACCTCCTCCTGTGACTAACCATGGAGGCTGGCCCTATGCTTAACATAGCCATCAGCATCTCCCCTGCAGATGAAAGCAGGTTTCTGCTGTTGCCTACGTTTGTTTTCTTTTTATCCCAGGCTATCCCCCATCCCTTGCACTCTTAACTATCCTGATCTTATCCCAGGCTATGTCCCATCCCTTAGACACCCACCTATTCTGATCTTATCCCAGGATATCCCCTGTCCCTTGTACTCCCACCTATCCTCATCTTCCAAACCATTTCCAGCCAAAGGTTCTCTTGGGGCTTCCCTACCCCCTTCCTTAAAAGATGCTCATCTCTGAGCCCCTGGAATCACCTGGCCTAGACTCTGCTCTCAAGCCACTTTAAGTCTTCACAGGACCTTGTACAAACTGTACACTGTCATAATGAACTTCAGTTCCAGTGATTTTATGACCACAGGTCTAGGGCATCCTCTATAAGTTATACTTAAACTATGAAAAGTAGTTTGGAAATGTGTTCAATGAACTGCTTAAGTATGTATGATAGATGTATGTCTTTTTTCCTTTCGTGTGTGTGTGTGTGTGTGTGTGTGTGTGTGTGTGTGTGTGTGTGTGTGTATCCTCAAGTGTGGAGGCCTGAATTTGATATTATAAATCATCCTCCAATATTCCTTCATCTAATTGTTAGGAGACAGGGTCTCTCAATAAAACTCCAAGCTCACTAATAGAACTAATCATGAAACCAGCATTCTCTGGGATCCTCTGTGTCTGCCTTACAACCTCAACTGGCATTTACATGGATCCTGGAACACTGAAATTTGGTCCTCACATCTTCAGCTAGCATTTTAAGCAGAGTCATCTCCCCAGCCCTAGTATGACCTGCAAGCCTATGATGGGGCAGCTGAAGGAAGCCTTAGGATAGTCATGTGAGGAGGTTAAAATGGGGCCCCAGACCCTTCATCTTGCATACTTGCAATGCCAGCCTCCCCTGTGAAGTGGCACAGTTAAATGACCATAGCGTCACATCCTTACCTTCTCGGACAATGCAAATGACATGCTTTTTTCCTATTCTACATGAGCTCTCAGTTTGTAGCCCAGGTGGCCTAGAAACCTCAGTCCTCACACACACACACACACACACACACACACACACACACACACACACACACACACACAAAACCTGATGCTTTACAGGAATGGATGATATCATGAGGCAGACAGTTAACAGATTAGATATTTTCCTTTAACCGGGATGTTCTCTCTTGGATAGGGGATCTTCAGATTCAGAGAGTGAAGAAACCTGCCCATGGTTATCTAAGCAGTAACAGCAGCCTGAGAGGGAGGAGACAGTCTGATTTGTAGAGCTACCCCAAACTGTGCAGGGAACTCCCAGAACACAGTTTTTCTGAGAGACCACCCAAAACCAGGCTTATGCTTGGTGAGTAACCCCAATAAACTCACTGGTTAACTGAGCCAAACATACGTGGAATCACTTCTTTAGATAGGACACTTTACCATGTCCTATCTGGGGCGAGTAACATTTGTTCATGTCTGTGAAAAGAGACACATGAACAAGAGAGCATCATGGTCTTCCACCCAGCTGGCCTAGGATCCCAGTAAGTGACTCTTGTTTTGAGGACCCTGAAGTCACTGTTAAGAACCTCCAGTGCTGCAGCAAATAGACATGTAGCATGCAAGGTTGCCCTGTTAAGGGTCTCCTACCTGCTCTCTCTCTCTTTCCTCCATTCTTTGTATGAGCTGACAGGAGGTAAGTCAGCAAACCATGGCTGCATTCAGATTACTGTGGTGTCATCAGTCAGCTGCTCCAGAATTCATATTTAAAAGATAAGGCATGGAGGGGATGAGTTAAATGACTCACCCAACATCACACAGCAGCCATCACAGCCTCAGTAATAGACTTTCCACAATCCATCTCATCAGGCACCAGGACAAAAACTCTGTTTACCCTGGTGACCCAGGGCAGGATATGTGCATTGCTATTACATCTGCATCTACACAGAAAAAAAAAAATAATTCACACCAGGAGACAGTGATGTGGGAATGCCTTTCTGTATGCTGTGAATCTCAATCTTTAAGTAAATGAGCTGTTTTGGGCCATGACAGGCACCATAGAAGAAGTAGGAGGAGAAATCAGAGCATAGGTAGGAGAAACAGGGCGGAGTCAGACGCAGATTGAGCTGAAGCCCAAAAGAGCAACATGTAAGAAGCACAGGTGAGCCACGGGCCATGTGGCAGACAGATTAATAGAAATGGGTTGATTTAAGATGTAAGAGCTAGCTAGCAATGTGCCTGAGCCATAGGCCAAACAGCATAAAGTTAGTATAACCTTCGAGTCATTTCTGGGGGCCTGAACAGCAGCAGCTGGTGACTAAGGGGTCTGGCATGGCAGGGTCTGGGCCTCTGGCTACCCAGGACCAAAATACCCCATTGCAACAAGACAGCAAATCAGGGGAGGGAGAGGAGAGGGAAACAGAGGCGGGGGGGGGGGGGGGGGGGGGTAAAGGACAGAGGCTGGCTGACACCTGAGCACTTGTGATGCTTTCTGTGTTCACATTTGCCCTAAGGATATGGCACGTGTGTGAGGTTTTGTATGACTCTGTCTTCCCTGCCATTCTTCTCCTCAGGTCACCTCAAGCTGAGGTAAGCGCCTGCTTGTCATGTTTGCAATCCCATCACCTGTGGCCCTGCATGTCAGACTCTGGACACGGAGGGGATCTATCTGTGACTTTAGAAGACGAGGACATGAATTAGAAGCCTCCTGGAGCAGCTAACTTCCCTGGTAAATTTTCCTCACACCAAGCAGAAGCTGTCGGCATGGGGGGATGCAGGCTCATGGGGGTTGGTAGGGGTTGGGTGTGGCCTAGATCCTGACATCCTTCACAGAAAAGAATTTCAGAATGAGCCAATGAAATGCAAGAAGGCAGCAATAGTGCACCCTCAAGGAGCGGGTGTAGGCATCTCAGGAGAGGATCACAGTTTAACAATGCCTACATGTGTGTGGGGGGTACAGGCACATACATACATACATGTATGTGTGTACATAATATATGTATATATACATATGATTTGTGGGGTTTGAAATTATGATATTCAAAAGATATAATTAATACCAAAATATTTGTGTTTGCTTATATTTATCTAAATAATTTTTTTTAAGAGTTACAGCTTTATCTTCCGAGCTTGGAAATAATAGTGCTGAGAAGATAGAAACATGGTCAAAAAGGGCAAAGGAATTCTCATTATACATCAGCCACAAGGAAGCTGAGACCTGCCTACTGTCAACACGGTTGATAATCTTGTTCTGGAGGTTTTTGAGGAAAAGTACAGGTTGACAGATGAGAAAGGGGGGCTGCTGAGGTCAGATCTAAAGGTCACGCATAAATCTGCCTTGGCTTGGCTCTCTAGTTATTTCAGTATACCTGTCTAAAATGTCTCTCGGAATGGTTCAGCAGTTAAGAGAACTTGCTGCTCTTTCGTAGGACATGAGTTTGGTTCCTAGTACCTACATGGTGGCTCACAACTATCTGTAAATCCAGTCCCAGGGGATCCAGCATGCTCTGTAAACACCAGGCATATATATGATACACAGAAATATGTGCAGGCAATATACCCGTATACACAAAATAAAAATAAAGTTTAAATAAAACAAAATGTCTCTAAGAAAAGAAATATTGCAATCTTGGAAGTGCTTTTTGTTAATTGTCCTGAAGTTCTTAACTTTGGGCCAGTGAGAGACTTACAGCACATCTGAGGGATATTTTCCTATCTTGAATTCTTTAATTTTTCGTATCTTTCTGTTCTTCCCCAAGGAACTGAACCAAGAGGAATGTTAAGTGTCTCTCTGCATCTAGATGATTCCTTACAACTGACCAGTGCTCTGACCCGGCTCAGGTGGTGACTATCTTTCTGTCCCTCTCTGTCTTCAGGGTCCTGTATTATATATTTGAAAGCAATAGCATGCTCATAGGAGAGTGGTGCTCCGTCAAGTCACATGAGGAGTGAGTGGTCTGCACCAAGTCTAACTGCCCTGATGCCTCCTCTCTCTGCCTCACTGCAGTCGTGACACCCTTCAAGGCAGCAGCTACCACACTGGAGTTGATGGGGACAGTCCAGAGGGTAGAGCTATGTGGAGAAGGTAGGAAAGGGATAGCGATGTTGGGATGGAAGGAGGAGGAAAGAACACAGGACAGAGGGGAGACCCCAGATGTTAATTCATGCATGTGAATTATAGCTTTTCCTGTGGGTGTAAACAGTTTGACAGCCGAGGGGTGGTTACCCATTTAAGCAACATGTTTCATATTTGGTTTTGTTTTATATTCCTTTCTTCTTAATGGTAGGTTTAGTAAATAGTGATCTGCATGCTCTTTAGAAGGCTAATTGATTTTACAGGGTTTTTTTTAAGCAGCACATTCAGATGCAAATAAAACAGTTGCAGCTGCAGAGCTTAGTGGACAAGGGGTTCCAAGGATTCAGGCATTAATGGAAGTTTTGCCAGTGTTTATCTGGAACCTCTCGACCCTTGGCCAGCCACCACATCCCAAGAGTTTCCTGCCGTGAGGCCAGCAGAAACTTGTAGTATGTGGTTTCTGGCCCAGACTTTCGGGCCTAACCTCAAGGTCTAGACCCACAGACCCGCAGTCCCACAGTCCTGCAGTCCCACAGAGACACACAGAAGCTTCCAATAGTTTTTGGCTGATCAGCCTCAGGCCCAGGCATATCACATGCTAGCTCTCTACCCTTATTCTAACCCATGTCTCTTGTTCAGCCATGGGGCTCAGTACCTTTTCTTAAGGCATCATAGTTGTCCTTGGCTTCTTCCGGGCCTCTCTCTGGAATCCCCTTTGGTGTTCTGATCTGGCATTCTGTTCTCAGAGTTTTTAGTCTGGTAGCCCCGCCTACACTTCCTGCCTGCCTTTGGCCAATCAGCTCTTTTTATTAAACCAGTGTTTGGGACAATTATTTAAAATGAAACAACACAACCTCCCACAGAAACTCCTCTCAGAAATGAGCAAGGATCCTGGTCATTCAGTCACTCATCCTCTAGGGTCCTCACAATCTTTCTGCTTGCCTCAGTTTACCTACTCTGGTGTAGGCAAAATCCAAATAAACTCAAAGAAGGATGCTCTTGGGATCTCTTGGGTGCTTTAGGACTACAGTGGGGTTTTGAGTGACAGAATGAGGGCTATGCCAGGCAACTTCCCTGGGAGTATGTAAACTGGGTGGTCTGGTCATTGGCAAACATAATAGTAATAGACTTCCAGAGCCAATGGTCTACCAGGGTGGGTTAAAAGACAAAACCACGAACAGAATCATTCATGATACTGTCTTATCAAAATGCTATTAAGAATGTGGAGGGCTGGAGAGAAAGATCAGTTGTTATGAACATCTGCTTCTTTGCTGAGGACCTGAACTTGGTTCCCAACACCCACATCAGATAGCTCACAACTGCTTGTAATTCTAGTTCCAGGGACATAGTGTACATATGAGAGAGAGAGAGAGAGAGAGAGAGAGAGAGAGAGAGAGAGAGAGAGAGAGAGAGAGAGAGAGAGAGAGAGAAGAAGAAATCAGAGAAGGCAACAGGGAAAACTAGACACATGGCAGGGATTCCTGTGTCCTCAAATAATTCTACACCTTGAATACTAGAGTTCCTAGTATTTGTGACCAATTCTAGAAGTAAATATTCAGATTGTTCTTTATTCAGAGACTCAGCAATCTTGAATGAGTAGCATCTTTTTAAAAGGCTGCCTTCTGTCTGATTAGCACACTTTGTAGATATTAGTCATTCCATAGTTGCTGGTAGCCATGTCAGAGGAGCAGTAGGTGGCACTTGAGCTTCAGGGTTTGGCCCACCAGGATGCAAGGCATTGATGTATGGACCTTGGATAGGCAAGGCTCAAAGGGTCTCGGCTCTTGCTTCTGCTGAGCCTTTACATGTTTGCTGCTGCCATCTTTCTCTGGTATCTGGAACAGTGTGAATGGGTGGAGGGGGATCCCTACTGCCTGTAATGTAGTGTGTTTATCTCATGGAAATATCCATTCCACTGGACATTTTTACCTCTGGATTATTATGAAGGTAGTTTTGTTTTAAGCTGTATTGCTTTACTGAAGTAATGATTTTATACAATAATAGTATTAGTTTAAATAGCGCCTTGATGATTAAGCATTTCTAACAAATATAGTAAAGGATTATGATAGAGGCTGGTTTAGTGGGAAGATTAATAGAGGTAAAGGTAGGATATAGTATTCCTCCAACCTTGATAAGGCGTAGACTGCAGAGGACAGAAACTGGGAACAGGAATGTGTTACACAGCCAGGACTTATGAGGAGCCATATAGACTACAGTGCAGGCTAATGATTAGGAAAAGCAATCGAGTCCCAGAGTTAACTAAAGTTCTTTTTGATATTGGGAAATGTGTTCACAAGTTTCAGTGTGCATCATAGCTAAAACAAAGCTTTAAACAACTGACTTCTTTTAACTAGAAAACAAAAAATTGGATGGTTGGCTAAGATAATTAGACAGGACTCTAAAATATGAAAAGTGAAAATTTTCTGGCAATTATAAGACCACTGCCTATGGTCTTATAATTTCAGTTATGGCTGAAATTTCTGCCTATGAGAAGTCTAAAAGATAAATATTTAACTATATGTAAGTTCTTGGGGATTTGTTTTTCACTGTCAATATATAAAATATTTAATCATGTAAGAGAAATGGGAAACATGTTTTGTTCATGTCTTTATTATAATCATTCACTTAAAAAAATAGAATGTTGTAGTTGGAAGTTTTCCTGTGCTGACCATGTGCTCCCCATCCTGGTAGCTGCTTCCAAATTACTACAAAAGACTTAATATTATTTATAAATGCTCAGCTAATAGCTCAGGCTTGTTACTAGCTAACTCTTACATTTAAATTAACCCATATTTCTCCTGTGCTTCACCACATGGCTCATGGCCTGTTTCTACACATCCTGCTTGCTCAGCAGCTGGCTGTTGTTTCCAGACTCTCCCCTTCTCTTTCCCAGCATTCTCAATTTGACTTTCCTGTCAACCTTTATCCTATTAAACTATTGGCCTATCAGCTTCTTTATTAAACCAATCACAGCAACAGTGTACAGAATGATTATTCCACAGCAGAATGTAACCATATTGCAATTTTTATATTGCTTCAACGATTCTGTTGCTGCAGCATATAAGCTGTAAGGGAAAAATAAACAGGTAGAAGGAAGTTATCAGGAAGTACTGTAGAAGGAAGCCTTCAGGAAAAAGAAAGAAGAACACAAAAGAAAAGAATATAAAAAAGGAACAGAACAAGCATGGTGATACGTTGTATATTTAATAAAGCTTATCTGAAATAATATTAAATATACAATATATAACCACAAACAAGCAACAGAAAAAAATAATAAAATAAACTTGTATCCCTCAGAAAAAGTCTATGTGTTTTTCTCATCGATTCTGTATTTCATTCCCAATCTCTCTGGCCTGAAGGACTGAACCCTCTATACAGTGGAGTCACATCCTTCTGCTTAGAAGCTCCCCCTTGGTCCCAGAAGTCACAGTGCCTTTCTCCCTGTTATCCCTTGTACTCCCCCTCATAATCTCATACTCTGTGCACTGGCACCTCCAAGGCCTTGCATTCCTCCCAAAATGCCACCAGGATAGAGGTTAACTCAGAACTAACAGCAATGTGTACCTGACCAGCTACTTACAATAGGTACTTGAAAACTCCTTTTCACATGAGGTACAGCTATACCTTTATAATAAAGAATATAGAAGTACACATATCTGTTTACAATGGTCCCTTATGAGGTTGCTTCAGACAAACTGAAAGCCAATACAAGGATTTACATAGAAACAAGTTGACATGGGAATATTTGAAAGCAAGAATCTTGCAGGATATTTGTTTTTGGACCCAGGGGGACCTGCCCCCCCAGGAATCTTATATCTGTTCATTGTCATCATCTGACATGCAAAAAGAGAGAGAGAGAGATACTATAAAGACTCTACAGGTACATGGAGGCACTTGCTGGTGTTCCTGCCTTGGCAAGAGAGAAGATATTTTTAGAGAGAGAGTTATGCACAAGATTACTGAAATTATTTATCCTAAAAATTAGAATCTTAGGAGAGAGAAGAGCTAAAGCCTAATGGAGCCAGAGAGGGAGCTGGCCTTACACAAAGAGATTTCACACAGTTCTGACAACTTATCAGACTGCCATGAAGAAGAGACTGGAGCCCAGAGAGCAAATAGGTCAGTGGTAGGTCAGGCCACACTTCGACTACAGCTTATTAGTCATGTACATCTCCCATCCTCTGTTGAAATCTAAACCTTCTATCAGGACCCACCCCCCATACACACACAATGGACTTGGGATCTCTTTATTTGTTCTTCTGATGTGGCCATATTAGATAAGTTGCATCTCTGTCCCATTATTTTCCTCTTTAACTGGCACATAGGGAGTAGGTAGATTTTGGAACTTCCAGAGCCCTGGTTTGACTCTGGAAGCACTAACGGGAGGCTCCCTGCAGACGCTCCTTCAGAGCTCTTGCAATGGAGCAGTTCACACCAGTAACAATACCTAACAGCCACCACCAACTCATGTTTTGTGGGGGCCCAGAAAAGCATCAGGTGTAAGAAAGATAGAAGCAGCTGCACACCTAACTTGCCCTTTGTAATTTTCCATGAACAGTTTGAAATTTGAATTTGTAGAGCCTTTGAAAGCAATACCATAGAATGTGCTGCATTGGGCTTCAGACCAAGAGGCCTTGAGAACAGCAAATTCAGGAAAAGCCTTCTCTGAAGTTGCCTTTTTACCTAAAGAGTGTCCACCAAAGGAGACTATGATTACATCCTTAAGTGTCATTAACCAAGAAAGACTAAACCCATAGTAGAGAGAGAGAGCAAGAACAGAAAGCACCATCCCCAAAATGTAAAGGGCCTTTGTCTGTGTCATGGGGTCACTAATTTTCTTTGACAGCCATCTGCCTCCTCTGTATTCACACACAGCCCCTATATACGTCTCCCTATGAAGAGGTCATTTGAGTTTTGGTCATCAGGCCCTTTACTTCTGTGAACCGAAGTTTCAAGGAAGAGCCACACCCATGTTGAAGACTCTGCAAACTGATTTGTAGGCAGAGTTTTACTTACAAAGCACCAGTCCAAGATTAATATTTATTAGAATATAAATCAACACTCATGATACAGGTAACAGCTTATAGTGACACCTGAACAGGGACTGGAGTATCCAAACAATGGACAAGTGATGGACGGACGATGGATTCCAAACCAGTCTCTCCAGCAGCCAGGAACCAGGAAGAGACCACACCATGTCCCAGCAGCCCCTTATCAATGGGGTTGGCCACACGCCCTCCAGGAGCCCGGGACCCTGAATAAACGTCTTCGGACCTTATCAGCTGACACTTGAATCCTACCACATCTCCCCCTTTGGTCTAGCTAAGATGTATCACTTGAAAGTCAGGAGTACATGGAAGTAGTGGCTTCCAAAACTTGGGAGAGGACAGCAACACAGCTACCTGGACAATCACCTCTGGTTTTGTACGCCTTTGGGCATCTATCATATTGGCTACAGGCCTATGGAATCTGACAGATCTTTTCACAAGCAGGGCAATTTTGGAGGGACTATCTTATCCTGTCCAGGCAGGTTTCATCAGTCTCCATCCATCAACTTGTTCATCCAGCTTGGACACCATGTGTGTACTGTCAGCAATCAAGGTAAGGACAGTTCCTTACCCAACCGGCCATTCTCTGCCAAAAGGACAAACTCCAATGGAGTATCCTCGATGCTCATACCATCTTGGGAAAGGAGCAGTGACACCAGGAGTAGTCATGCCTCTCATGGCCGAATATCAAATGTTAAATGCCATATTCTCTGGGTCTATGAAATGGTTGAAGATTCCTGTCTATCTATGATATTCTAACCTGTATCTGAGATGACTGGGATATGGTACCTTAAGTAATGTTTACTGCAGTTTTTATCATCCTAAGGAATAAACCCTGTACTAAAAATTAGAATACCTATATAAGGGGTGTATAATCTCTGAACAATGACTTTTAGTATGGCTATCAAACATTAGCCAGGGGTATAATACCATGTAAAGTGGCCAAAACATTTTAGACAGTATATACATATATATCATCTAAACAGAGGTATATAAAACATCTTGTGCATATATCATAACTAGTGCAATCATACATTATATCTAGTATATTTAAATGAAGGTAATAATTGCATAGTGTACATGAAAATTATGTGCAAATATTTTAAACAGAGGTAGAAGCATATAAAAATATAGCAATTACAGATTCAAATTTACATAATAGTTACAGATTCAGATTTATATCAAAGTACAAGTTGCTTTGGTTATATAAAGCAATTTCAGATAAAACTTTGTACCAATGTACAAATTATCACAATTAAACATATAAAATGATTTTACATTTGTATCAATATACAAATATTTATGCCAGTGCAAATTGTCTTTAATTTAGCCCATACATTCAGCTATAATGGTGTATAGGTAGGTAGAACAATCTACCTTTATCTATCCTATTTATCCCCTTTCTCTTCTTCAAAAGAGATCTTTGATGCTATATTATAGTTCTGTCCTTCACCTAACTTTAACTTATAACTATTCTATTAGAATAATAATTACCCACAACCCTAAGAACACAAAACTTATTGGGAAATGGGGCGTAGTCTTTCATAAGGCTGCTTCCTGCTGACTTAAGGGCAATGGCGTCTCTTTGGGATCCTGTAAAAGCTAAAACAATGGTTAGATCTTAATGGACTGACTATATACATCTTATAACCATTCTCAGAATAGTGTTTAACTCCATCTGGAATTCTAATTAGAAGTGTGATCTGAAGGATAATGATAGAGAGCTATCTTGCAGCCGTTTGAATAGTCTATTTTCTGAAAACAATCATTGATTGGTGTGCACCAGGCTCTTGATTTTTCTATTTTTGCCTCTGTCTGTCTGTTAATCTGTCTCTTACTCTCTCTCTCATACTCTCTCTTTTATTCTTGTTTCACTAGTAGGAGTTGTTGCGGTGGGGGCCCCAGCTCAGTTCCAGATTCTTTGTAGATAGCTGATAGGAGGAAATGTTATTTATAATGGAAAACTTAAGCATTGTTGATACTCAAAAAAGATATTCATATCTTCTATGACTTCAGGAGAGTGTATGCAGACAAAATGGTTGAAAGATACAGATACAGAGAAAAACAAGGTTTAAGATGAAGTAACAATAGTATCAGTCCCTAAACATTCTGTCTTCTGTCTCATACCAGGTGGCTTTTCTGATAAGAGACAGAATTCTTCACATTTTCCTTACCAATATGCTTGGGTTTAGAAAGGGAGAAAGCCATTATGGCCATGGCTTCCAAAAGGTGAGTTAGTACAGCATCAGCCTTTTCAGAACTCAGAGCAGTCACCCATTGCATTCCAGAGTAGGTATCGATAGTATGATGTACATATTTCATCTTTCCAAATGCTGGGAAGTGAAACACATCCATTTTCCAGATCTCATTTCTCTGTGTACCCTTAGGATTACTTCCAGCAGGTAAAGATGGTTGGTTATAGAAAGAGCAAGTGTTGCAATTCCTTACTATTTCCTTTGATTCATTCCAAGTGATGGAAAAACTCTTCTTTAATCCTTTGCTGTTAACATGATGTTTCTCATGAAATTCTGTGGCCTCTAGCACATTTCCTATCAGCAACTGATCTATTTCATCATTAGCCTGCACTAGAGGGCCTGGGAGACCCATGTGTGCCCTGATATGTGTTTTGTACATAGGATATATCCTACCTCTGATGATATCCTGTAGTTTTATGAATAGTAAGGTCAAATCTGTATCATCAGGAATGAAGTCAGCAGTTTCAATATGTAAAACAACTCTTTCTGCATATTGTCAGTAATTACGTTGAGAGGCTCTGTGAAATCCAACAACACCATAATACTTGCATATAGTTCTGACTTCTGGACAGAGTTATAAGGGCTCTGAGCCACCTTAATTAAGTTTTCAGACTTGTAGCCAGCATTTCCTAAATTTTTCGCATCATTATAAAATGTAGGGGCTCCAGAAATGGGTTTATCCTGAACCATATGAGGAAAGATCCAATTAGTTTCCTTTATGAATTGAATTCTCTTGTTTCGAGGATATTTATTATTAATCTCTCCTAAAAAGTCACTACAAGCCTTTTGCCAAGGATGGTCCTGAGAAGCAAAGAAATCCCTAATTTTTCCTTGTTGTTCTAAGGTCCTGGCCTCCTCTCTAAACCATCTTCTCCACTGTAAATTCTGACTTTGGTCCAAGACAGCAGCCATTAGCTGCATCCAATCAATTGGTGGAATCCGGTGTAGTATGAGTTTTCTGGCCCGGACTTTCCTGCCTAACCTCAAGGTCTAGGCCCACAGACCCGCAGACCCGCAGTCCCGCAGTCCCACAGCCCCACAGTCCTACAGAGACACATAGAGGCTTTCATTAGTTTTTGGCTGATCAGCCTCAGGCCCAGGCATATCACTTGCAAGCTCTCTACCCTTCATCTAACCCATGTCTCTTGTTCAGCCACGTGGCTCGGTACCTTTCTTTGGAGCAGCATAGTTGTCCTCGGCTTCCTCTGGCTTCTCTCCGGTATTCTGCTCTCAGAGTTTTTTCTTAGTCTGGTAGCCCTGCCCACACTTCCTGCCTGCCTTTGGCCAATCAGCTCTTTTTATTAAACCAATGGGTGAGACAGTTATTTACCATGAAACAACACAATACCCCTACAATCTGGTGTTTTGCTGACCATGAATTTAGAAATTGCTTTACATAAGTAGAGTGTATACCATGCATTGATATTGCCTCACTGAGCCAGCAATTTTTCAATCCATATCATTAACATAATTAATGATTTTCTTGTTCTTGTCATTAATGTAGTCAACAAGTTTCTTGTTTTCATCACTTACGTAGAGCCTATATTTTTCTTGAACAGTGTTATCCATATCTAAAGAGGAAGCCTTATCTGAAAGCTTGTTGTAACCAATTTCCAGAGTATCCATTTTTTCTGCCATTTTAGTGTTGGAAAGTTCCACATTATATACCTTGGAAAGAAACTGTTGATTTACATTTTGTACCTGTTTAACCTCATCTGCCATCGTAGCATTCAATAGTTCCATAATACATAATCTGGACAGTAATTGTTGGTTTCTATTTGTCACCTCTGTCATCATTCTCTTATTTTGAAACACAAAATAGAGAAACAAGCCAAAAAATAGTAGGACTGGGGTATTGAATCCTTCAAGATATTCATTTAAAAATTTGTCAACCACCATGGCAAAATATGACCTGAAGATATCAAAAGAATAATTGTCAGCCATTACCTCATTTCAGGTGTGATGTCCACAGGTGTCACAGTAGCATTCAATGCCCTGCCCACTGTATGGCAGATGCAGAGACTCTCAGCAGCAGGAAGCTACTTTCAGACCCTACGGGGTTTTGATGCACCCCAGCAGGCAGAATACAATCCTTGGAAAAAGCAAATTCTCACAAATTTGGATGTTAATCACAAAATAGAAGGGTTTTGTTTCCTTTGTTTACTTGCGCGAATAATTTACAGTTGCCCAGGTCACAATCAGCGACCACCTGGGCTGGCTGGGGGAGAGGGGGGTGTGTGTGCACTTTAAACTCCGCTACTAGGGCAAGATGAGTGGAGCTGCTGTACAGGCAGCCAGTGGCAGGCCAAGTGGATGATGGACCATGCCTGAGCGCTGCGCTGGCAGGCCAAACGGGTGTATGCTGTGTGCACTGGGTCATCAGGCTGAAAGCTGAGCCAGGCACTGCAGCAGGCTGGCGAGTTGAAAACTGAATGCTGTGGTGGGCTGAAAATCGAGCGCTGCAGTGGGCTGAAAGCCTAACTAGGTGCTGCAGCAGGCCTGCGAGTTGAAAACCAAGCACTGCGAGCGAGAGGGAGCTTTAAGCCCAGGCACTGGAGTGCAGGCTCCCAAAGCTAAACAGCCTGTATGTCCCCTGCCCTCTTAAAGTGTTCAAAACACAAAGGGACCCTGTAAACCTGTGGGCAACAGGCCCCAGGGACATTGGACGCCAGATGTAGACCGAGTTTTACTTACAAGGCACCAGTCCAAGATTAATATTTATTAGAATATAAATCAACACTCACGATCCAGGTAACAGTTTATAGTGGCACCTGAACAGGGACTGGAATATCTGAATGATGGACAAGCGATGGACAGACGATGGATTCCAAACCAGTATCTCCAGCATCCAGGAACCAGGAAGAGACCTCACCATATCCCAGCAGCCCCTTATCAATGGGATTGGCCACACCCCCTCCAGGAGTTTGGGACCCTGGATAAGCATCTTTGGACCTTATCAGCTGACACCTGAATCCCACCACACTGATTGACTAGCACTTCCTAATGTAAAGAGTTGGAACACTACAAATAAGATTCTCTTAAGATTTAACAGTCATTTATGATCCACTTCTATATCTGACATAACATCCTTTAGACTGTCAAGTAAAGCCTTGGAGTGTGTTCTTAGCATGCTGCTACCTTCCACCAAGTCAAAAGCTGGTAATATCTACTACCACCAGTCACTAGTCAGCCTGTAAAGCCTATTGTGATGTTTCCACTGCTTTGCTGTAATCCACTTACACACCTTTATGACAGCCCTCTGTTCTGTGACTGGAAAGGTTCATTCAACCATTTCAACAGTGGAGTACACCCAGGAGAGCCTGTTCCTAGGCCATAGACAATCACATGTAGCTCTTATTCCTTTTGTTTCAAGGGTGTTACACTAACAATATCATGTGTGTGTGTCCTGCAGGTACACATAGGATGCCCTTGTCTGTCTTCTGTCAGTTCATTTCAGAAACTTAGATGCAACCCTCCTATGGCTTCCAGAGGCAAATGAAGAAGTCCTAGGTTATAATCTCTTGCTAAGTGAGAGAGGTTTGTATACATACTAGAGAGAGGTAGGGGAGAAGGAGAGAACTCCGCTCTCATCCAGAAAAAAATAAACAAAACAAAACAGGAGCTGATTAACAAATACTATTTCAATGTAAGTGATGGTTCAGTACAATACTGAACACATGGGTCCACATCTGTCTCCACTGTCTTACTTCAGTTCCTTCTCTTAACTATAAAAAGACCTCTTACACTCCCTCAGGTCTTTGTTACCTTAAAAATATATGCACTAAAATTAAAAATATATTAATCTGAGAGCTGCATATTGTCCAGTTAAAGCTAATTAGGACAATAACCCATTCTAGGCTATTCATAATTGTAAAGTTCACTAAGAAGTCTAAAAACTCACTAAGTCCCTGCTGTGTGTAAGACCCTGCTCCAGGTCTGCAATGAGCTATCTCATCTGATACAATGAATTCATTTGCTGTCTGATCAGTAGGTACTGTGAGGTCAAATATCATGAACAAGATCCCATTTCTGATAAATAGCAGAGCCTGGCATAAATTTCAGTGGTTTTCCTCTGGATCTCTGACTCTTCAAAGCAATAGCACAGAGATACTACAGCAAGATCAGAAGATTAAGTCATACTCAAAGGGGGGATTTTCAAGATTTCTCAGAGCAGTGGGTCACAGTCACAATAGGGTCACAGTCACAGACAAAGCATCCTTTGAAGCAAGCAGCAGGCTGGAAGGAAATCCCATTTTTCTATTTCAAAATTAACTTACATGCAAATTTTAATTTGAACAATATTTCTGGGACTAAAAAGAAAGTTTGTCCTAGTACAGGGAAAGCACGATTCTGTCTTGTGGAATAGGCCTTTAAAATAACCAGAAAGTGATTACTCCCATGACATTCACGCCATCATTGCACCAGCTGTTATTGTAGCTCAATAAGGTTAAGAGCTGGATAAAAACATTTGATATTTTTCTTCTCCAATACCATAAATAGAAACTTGTGGCACCATGAGAGTAAGGAGGCAAGGATGAAGTTTCCAGATCAGTGCCACTTTGACTTTTCCATGTCCTGTGACTCAAGGACATGTGACGTCATCAGCAATGGGGTCTTACCATCAGCTTCTGGAGAGCAATGGAAAGGAATGGCAATGTTTAGGGTCAGTGGTATTTCATTAATCAACAGTTCCAAAATAGAGAACACATTCATGACACTGGGAGGTTTGTATGAAGACCCTGAAAACCTACATACAAGCACAGAGGTAACATTATACTGAGTAAAGAGGTTGTGTGCGTGCATGCATGTGTGTTAAACATATATGTCAGTATAACAGGAGGTGTATAGAGGAGGGTTTGGAGGTAGGAAAATGAAGAAGTGAGAAATTATGTAACTATTATAATCTCAAACAAAACAATGGGTTTTTTTGTTTTGTTTTTTTTTTTAAAAAAAAAAAAGAGCACATAAATTTGAGAGGGATAGGGAAGGGATTCTAAGCAGCTGGAGATGAATTGACCAAAGCACATTATATGCATATATGAAATTCTCAAACAGTGAAAAAACATAATTTACAAAAAGGAGAAATTATCTGCATGAAATTAAAGTATCATACAAAACAAAAGCCCCCAAAGTTTGGAGAAAGTTTGGAAGCATTACAACTCTCATGTTCTCTGACAGCCCTTATTTGTACACTGTCTAAAGTGACTGCATGTGATTTTACATTGTGTTAAATTTAGTCGGTTGAATCATTACAATTCACATCCTGAAAATAAACCACAATAATTATGTCAACATAAAATGCCATTTTTTTCTTTATTGCACTGTCCTGGGAGACATGATAATTTCCAGTTAGCAATGAGATTACTGGAGATGCTTACAACCATTGTTCCAAACCAGAGACATCTGTGATCTATAAAAACAGAGGGGCTTGAGTAGGTGGACCTCATGCTTATGTGAACATTTCAGTTGACACAGTCTTTAAGAAAGATTATGGCTAGTGTCTGAATCTATTCTTCCACAAAAAGCCAAAATCCACTCTTTGCAGCACCATCTAAAATGTGACTCTTGTCTGCACAGAACTACAGCATGCTGTCATTTGTATGATGCTCCCTATAGACCCAAATTCAAGGCATGGTCCATGGGAGGTGGTTAAGTCTGTAAGAGACAAGGCCTAGAGAAAGTTCTTGTCATATGACCTCAAAGGGAATTGTGAGATCTGTGTCTCTCTTTCCCTTGGTTTTGCTGGCTTCTGAGGCAAGCTGTTTATCTCACTGCAATAACCCCACTATGATTCCCTTACCAAAGATCCAAATCTACATGTCACATGATCCTGATTGGGAACCTCCAGAACTATGAGCCAGAGGCTGGAATTTAATGGTACCATAATTTGATTCTTAATAATATCTGCTGTTCCTTGTATTATGGTGCATTTCTACTACAAAGACAAAATAACTCAATTTTATTTGCATATGTGGCATATGCATATGGGGTACATGTATATAAGTATGTGGGTGTATGCATGCATGTAGGAGCCAGAGGAAGATGTTAAGCATCTTTCATTATTTGTCATATTATTTTGACACAGGGTCTCTCACTAAACCTGAAATTCACCATTTTGGCCAGGCTAATTGCCCAGAAAACTCCCAGGATCCACCTGTTTCTACTTCCTGATACTGGGGTTACAGGCATATACATTGATACCTGGATGTTTTGTATGGGTTCTAGGAATTTGAACTCAGGTCTCTTTATGCTTTCAGAACATTCTTATTTTCTGAACCATTTCCTATCTCTTAGGATGCAATTTTAGAGTAAAAATGTCTGCCTAAACGTTTAGGCCAAACAGGCCACTATGCATCTACTTTATCATTTCTGTACTGCTTATTCCAACTCATTATTCCTGGCCTCCAGTTAATCCTTGTCTGATACTCTAGATATGCATGAGCCCTATGTCTCTGCTACAACTTGGACCATGGGACATGAGGGAGGCCCGAGGGAAAGAAAGGAGGTACTTTCAGTGAGCAAGGGTTGGATGTTCCTCGAGGGAGCCTTGTAAACTGAACAGAGCTGGGTGCGATGGCCGGGTTTATGTCATCTTGATATCAGCTAAAGTCATCTGAGAAAGGAACCTTAACTGAGAAAATGTCTCTATAAGATTGGGCTTTGGTACGCCTATAGGACTTTTTTTTTTTTTTTAATTAGCGATTGATATGTGAGGACCCAGCTCATTATGGGTGTTACCACCCCTGGACTGATGGTATATAAAAGCCGACTGAGTATGCCATGAAGAGCAAGCCAGTAAGCAGCAGCTCGACACGGCCTCTGCAGTTCCTGCCTCCATGTTCCTACCTCGTTTGAGTTTTTGACATGGCTTCTTCCCTCAACAGATGTAACTCAGGATATGTGAGCCAAATAAACCGTTTCCCCCAATGGTGCTTGGGTCATAATGTTTCATCAGAGCAATAGTGACCCTAACTGAGACATAGGTTTCTCTCTCTCTCTCATTGTAATATTTCAATAATTAATAGGTTATTATATAAATATTGTATTATTTATACATATAATTATATTGTTTACATATATTAAACAAAAGTAAATATTTTTTAATCACAGCACATACTCAAACTGTGAACATGCAGAGACATCTAGACACTTCTGGTTTGAGCAGCAGAGCTCACTTTGAGCCCTTCTCTTGGCCTCTGCGGGCCTTAGGGAGGACTCATGGCAGTCACACCTTTCCCTGTGGAAACTTGGAGGCTTGAAATTCAGAACTCTGTCCTCAGCTACTATGACCATCATGCTTACACTATACAACGAGGCGCTGATGAGTGAGAGAGGGGGGATGTGGGTTCTGATCCATGTGGAGCATAAGGGGAGGAGCTATTCAAATTCATAAGAACAGAAGGCCTCCATGACTGCCCACACCTGTATTGTAAAGCACTCCTCAGCTCTCAGTGTTCAGAGTGTGAACTCCCACTGCATAAGCCATGCCACCACACAATGCCCACAAACACCAAAACCATCTGGCTCAGATTCTGGACTATCTCATATTATAAGTTGAATTGTTCTTGCTGCACTGACAAGGTTTTTGCTCTTACAGAAACATCACAGTTTGATGACAGAAAATGAACACTTGGAGTATTTTCTCTTCGCATCATTCTTCCCGCATATAGCCTCTTGCAAGTAAACCTTTGGGCTGTGCTCTGCCAGACCAATGAAAACATCCATCTCATCAGCATGCACAGGGATTAGTGTTCTCTACTGCTATGCCAACACACCACATCCAGAAGCAACTTCTAGAAGAAAGAGTTGATTTTACCTTACAGTTTCACAGGGAGAATCTGTCACTGTGGGGGAGGCCTCAAAGCAGGGAGCCAGAGCAGAAAGTTGAAAGTTCTCAACTCCAAGTACTGTGAACTCTCAAAGTCTACCCCAAGTGATATACTTCCTTCAGCAAGCCTATACCACCTAAATAAATCTCACCAAACTGTACCATTAGCTAGGAACCAAATGTTTAAAAGCCTGAGCCCATGGGGCACATTTCTTATCCAAGCATGACAGCATGCAAATTTACTTTTCTCTGTAGTTAGGTGGTAAAATCATACACACACCAATAAATTGTTTTTAAAGAAATTTATGATTAAATATCAATGAATATCTGGTTCATATAAGTATTTTATATATTTGAGGTACTATAAAAGTTTATTAAGAGAAAAAGGTGGCCACAAGCAGGATCTTAAGAAGGCCTGCCTTACAAGTGTTGAGTTGTTATTCTGATATATCACTAATGTTGACCAAAGGAGGGTAACAAAGAGATGCTCCTGGCAATTCCTCCTTGTTGATTAGGAGACTTGAGAACCACAACCTTTTGGGTAGATTGACAGAGCAGGCCAGGCAAGGAGGTGCTGAGGAAAATCTGAAGGGAGCATTATACTAAGGTCACTCTGATAAACTTGACATAGCTCCCGATTGCCTTGGAAGAGTCTCAGTGGGGTGTTGCCTAGAATGGCATTCATATAGGCTACTTTCATGATTATGCCCATTGTGGGTGGCACCATTCCCTAAGTTCTGGCTCTGGTCTGTATAAAAGAGGAGAAAGCCAGCTGCACACGAGTGAGCATACATGCTTTATTTCTTCCCTACTCTTGACTATGGATGTGACCAGCTGCTTCATATTCCTGCTGCTTTGCCTTCCCCACAATGATGGACTGTAACCTGGAATTGTGAACCAAATCCACCCTTTTCTTCTAAATTGCTTTTGACAGGGTCATTTTATCACAACAACCTAAAGAAAACTAGGAGAAGCACCTTTGCTGGTTCCCCTGGTGATTAGGGTGGTATGGTGAGCCCATGCTTAAAGGGCTAGGGAGAGATGTGGAGGGATGACCCTCACCAGAACTCCATCACTCTGCCTTCTGGACTCACCCCCTCTTCATTCTAAATAGTTATCCTTCTTTATAAGACTTACTTTTGGGGCTTGAGAGACATACTTTGGGTCAGTGGTTTGGAGTACTTACTCCTCTTGCTGAGGACCTGGGTTGGGTTCCCAGAACCCATATGGTTTATACTCCAGTCCCAAGGAATCTTCTGCCCTTTTCTGCCCCCTGCAAGCACTATCCATATGTGGTGCACAGGCATACACACAAACAAAACATATACATCAACAAACTAACTGATAAATAAAATTATGAAAGCCATACTGTAGACGGAGTTTTACTTTCAAGGTGCCAGCCCAAAATTAATATTTATTAGAATATAAATTAACACTCATGATATTAGTAACAGTTTATAGTGGCACCTGAATAAGGACTGGCATATCCAAGAGATGGACGAGCGATGGATGCGCGATGGAAGGACAATGGATTCCGATACTGTCTCTCCAGCAGCCAGCAGCCAGGAACCAGGAAGAGAGTGTCCTCTTGTCCCAGCAGCCACTAATCAATTGGGTTGGCCACACCCCCTCCAGGTTGGCCACACCCTGTCCAGGGTCCCGGGCTCCTAGATAAGCGTCTTCTGACCTTATCGGCTGACACCTTAATCCCGCCACATCTCCCCCTTTTGTCTAACTAAGAAGGTTCTAAACTTATGTACAATAGGAATTATTATGAGTTAGTAAACGTAAATACCTATTCTTCAACCCCTTCAAGACCTGAGAAGGAAAATATATCACTTGAAAGTCAGAAGTACATGGAAGTACTGGCTTCCAAAATTTGGGAAAGGACAGCAACACAGCTACCTGGACAATCACCTCTGGTTTTGGATGCCTTTGGGCATCTATCATATTGGCTACAGGCCTATGGTATCTGACAGATCTTCTCACAAGCAGGGCAATTTTGGAGGGACTGTCTTATCCTGTCCAGGCAGGTTTCGTCAGTCTCCATCCATCAACTTGTTCATCCAGCTTGGACACCATGTGTGTACTGTCAGCAATCAAGATAAGGACAGTTACTTACCCAACTGACCATTCTCTGCCAAAAGAACAAACTCCAATGGAGTATCCTCGATGCTCATACCATCTCGGGAAAGGAGCAGTGACACCAGGAGTTGTCATGCCTCTCATGGCCAAATTTCAAATGTTAAATGCCATATTCTCTGGGTCTATGAAATGGTTGAAGATTCCTGGCTATCTATGATATTCTAACCTGTATCTGAGATGACTGTGATATGGTACCTTAAGTAATGTTCACAGTAGTTTTTATCATCTTAAGGAATAAACCCTGTACTAAAAATTAGAATACCTATATAAGGGGTGTATAATCTCTGAACAATGACTTTTAGTATGACTATCAAATATTAGCCAGGGGTATATTACTATGTAAAGTGGCCACAGCATTTTAGACATGTATATACATATATATCATCTAAACAGAGGTATATAAAACATCTTGTGCATATATCATAACTAGTGCAACCATATATTATATCTAGTATAGTTAAATGAAGGTAGTAATTGCATAGTGTACATGACAATGATGTGAAATATTTTAAACAGAGATAGAAGCATATATAAAATATAGCAATTACAGATTCAATTTTACATAATAGTTACAGATTCAGATTCATATCGAAGTACAAATTGCTTTGGTTATATAAAACAATTTCAGATTAAACTTTGTACCAATGTACAAATTATCACAATTAAACATATAAAATGATTTTACATTTGTATCAATGTACAAATACCTATACCAATGCAAATTGTCTTTAACTTAGCCCATACATTCAGCTACAATGGTGTATAGGTAGGCAGAACAATCTACCTTTATCTATCGTATCTATCCCTCTTCTCTTCTTCAGAAGAGATCTTTGATGCTATATTATAGTTCTGTCATGCACCCAATTTTCACTTAAAACTATTCTAACAGAATAAGAATTACCCACAACCCTCAGAACATAAAACTTATTGGGAAAGGGGGCATAGTCTTTCATAAGGTTGCTTCCTGCTGACTTAAGGGCAATGGCATCTCTTTGGGATCCTGTAAAAGCTAAAACAATGGTTAGATCTTAATGGACTGACTATATACATTTATAACCATTCTCAGAATAGTGGTTAACTCCATCTGGAATTCTAATTAGAAGTGTGATCTGGAGGATAATCATAGAGAGCTATCTTGCAGCCATTTTTGAATAGTCTATTTTCTGAAAACAATCATTGATTGGTGTGCACCAGGTTCTTGATTTTTCTATTTTTGCCTCTGTCTGTCTCTCTATCTGTCTCTTACTCTCTCTCTCTCTCATACTCTCTCTTTTATTCTTGTTTCACTAGTAGGAGTTGTTGCGGGGGGGGGGGGGGGGCGGGGCCCATCTCGGTTCCAGATTCTTTGTAGATAGCTGATAGGAGGAAATGTTATTTACAATGGAAAACTTAAGCATTGTTGATACTCAAAAAAGATATTCATATCTTTTATGACTTCAGGAGATTATATGCAGACAGGATGTTTGAAAGGTACAGAAACAGAGAGAAAAGAGGTTTAAGATGAAGTCACAATAATATTGGTCCTTAAATATTCTGTCTTCTGTCTCACACCAGGTGTCTTTTCTGATAAGAGACAGAATTCTTCACATTTTCTTTACCAATATGCTTGGGTTTAGAGAGGGAGAAAGCCACTTGTTCCCAATCCAAATCCAGCCCTATTAATTGTCGAATCAGGACCACTTTTTTTTTTTTGATGTATAGAAGCAAGATACAAAGCAGTAAGAATGGAGAGATTACCCAGTAGTGTATACGTGTATCGGTTGGTCTCATAATCCATCGTTTACATTCCTTCATCATCGATCTCTCCTCAATTGTAGATGAGTAATTAGTCAAGGTCTAGTTATGGTTTTAAAAATAGTTGTATCCATTTTCCTGTAAAGACAAAATTGAGACCCTGCCCCAGGTTTGTTAAATGTGTTTTCCTTACCATGTATCCATTTGTCATATCAGGGATGAGCAATTACTTCTCTTCCTCAGGAAGAAACTCCTTTTCAAAGCAGAGTTTTATTAGTTTTGTTGGTACCCATATCTTTTCTGTCCCTGTTGAAACAAAAGCAAAACACCTACCCCATCGAAGCCCATATCCCGGCTTCCACTCTGAAGTCAACACATCTTTGAAGTAGATGGGTTGATTTAACTCAGAGGATTTCTCTATCACCCAATGTCTCTCAGCAGCTGATGTTCCCTTTTCATCAGTGTTAAGAAAATTTAAAGTCAATAAGGCACTGTGCAACTTCTCCCTGGGTTTTCTCATTTCTTTCTTCTGTTTATAAAGCACCTCTTTCAATGTGTGGTGAGATCTTTCCACAACTGCCTGCCCTGTGGGATTGTGAGGTATCCCCGTAATATGCTTTATATTAAAGTATCCAAAAATTATCTTCATTTTCGGGAAACATAAGCTGGAGCATTGTCAGTCTTAATCTGAGTGGGAATTCCCATTATGGCCATGGCTTCCAAAAGGTGAGTTAGTACAGCATCAGCATTTTCAGAACTCAGAGCAGTCGCCCATTGCATTCCAGAATAGGTTTCGATAGTATGATGTACATATTTCATCTTTCCAAATGCTGGGAAGTGAAACACATCCATTTGCCAGATCTCATTTCTCTGTGTACCTTTAGGATTACTTCCAGCAGGTAAAGACGGTTGGTTATAGAAAGAGCAAGTGTTACAATTCCTTACTATTTCCTTTGCTTCATTCCAAGTGATGGAAAAACTCTTCTTTAATCCTTTTCTGTTAACATGATGTTTCTCATGAAATTTTGTGGCCTCTAGCACATTTCCTATCAACAACCGATTTATTTCATCATTACCCTGTGCTAGAGGGCCTGGGAGACCTGTGTGTGCCTGATATGTGTTATGTACATAGGATGCATCCTACCTCTGATGATATCCTGTGGTTGTATGAATAGTAAGGTCAAATCTGTATCATCAGGAATGAAGTCATCAGTTTCAATATGTAAAACAACTCTTTCTGCGTATTGAGAGTCAGTAATTACGTTGACAGGCTCTTGAAATCCAACAACACCTTAATAATTGCATATAGTTCTGACTTCTGGACAGAGTTATAAGGGCTCTGAGCCACCTTAATTAAGTTTTCAGACTTGTAGCCAGCCTTTTCTAAATTGTTCGCATCAGCCCCCGTGTCGATCAAACCCTGGATATAAATATTATCTATCTGTATTCCCAATTTTGGTCTTTGTTCATTTATTTATGTCTGCCAAAATATTCGTTTTGTGATTCTTTTTGGAATTTCTGAATTTTCTTTTGAATTATTATCTAATAACATATGATTTTCTAGATCAGGTTTTGGATGCTCTATTCGTCCTGAGAATGCTGGTCTCTACTATGACTGGATATGATCTCACCATCCTTGAATTTGGAGTCTGATTTTTGGGGGCTTCCCGGTGGAAGCCCTGAAAGGCATTTCCCGATGGTAGGGGGTTGCCTTCTTTATCCCTGGTAGATCTACATTCATTGGTCCAATGCCATCCCTTGCCACACCTTCTGCATAATCCAGAAGGCAATGGCCTTCTGTTCGAATTAAACCTAGATCGGGTATTATTTCCAAGAGTACCTTGTGTACAATTCCATCTTATATGGCCTTGTTTACCACAGTTGAAACAAGTGATGCCTTGGTTCCTCACCCTAACATTAGCAACATCTTGGCCTACCCAATTCTCCTCATTGCCATGAAGAGATTCAGCATTGATTGCATATTGAATCCATTCTTCTATAGGTGCAGCTCTGATCTTTAAAGGCATAAGCATTCTTCTACATTCCGTATTAGCATGATCAAAGGCCAGAGAAAGTATTAGTTGCTTCCTAACTTCTGGATCTGATATTACTCTATGAACAGCCGTGGTAAGCCTCTGTATAAAGTCGGTCTAAGGCTCTTTTAAGCCTTGTTTGACCTTAGTATAATGCTCGATTTTTTGACCTGGGTCCAAAATCTTTTCCCAAGCATTCAGTGCAGCAGTACGGCATAGCAATAAAGTATGCTCATCATACGTAGATTGAGTCCTCACATCAGCAAACATGCCTTCACCAAGGATTTGGTCCTGAGAAGCAAAGAAACCCCTAATTTTTCCTTGTTGTTCCAAGGTCTTGGCCTCCTCTCTAAACCAGCCTCTCCACTGTAAATTCTGACTTTGGTCCAAGACAGCAGCTGTTAGCTGCATCCAATCAGTTGGTAGAATCCTGTTTTTTGCTGACCATGAATTTAGAAGCTGCTTCACATAAGTAGAGTGCATTGATATTGCCTCTTTAAAATCTTTGATGTCTCTCATATGTACTGGCTCATAGCTATACTCTACATATTCTGAGGATCCTCCAGGTGTTATCTTTGTCTGAATAGTAGCTGGGAATAATAGTGGTGTGGAAGTGGTGTTGAAGTTTAGATACTATTGATTTTTCTAGAGCTTGAGTGTCCTGATGAAGCAGTCCTTCCAAAGACCTCACTGAGCCAGCAATTTTTTGATCCCCATCATTAACATAATTAATGATTTTCTTGTTCTCGTCATTAATGTAGTCAACAAGTATCTTGTTTTCATAATTTACGTAGAGCCTATATTTTTCTTGTACAGTGTTATCCATATCTAAAGAGGAAGCCTTATCTGAAAGCTTGTTGTTACCAATTTCCAGAGTATCCATCCTTTTTGCCATTTTAGTATTGACAGTTCAACCTCATATACCTTGGACAGCAACTGTCGATTTACATTTTGCACCTGTTTAATCTCATCTGCCACCGTAGAGTTCGATAGTTCCATAATACATAATCTGGACAGTAATTGTTGGTTTTCATTTGACAACTCTGTCATCATCGTCATCATCTTCTTATTTTGAAACATAAAATAGAGAAATAAGCCAAAAAATAGTAGGACTGGAGTATTGAATCCTTCAAGATATTCATTTAAAAATTTATCAACCACCATGGCAAAATATGACCTAAACTCTTCAAAAGAATAATAGTCAGCCATTGCATCAATTCAGATGTAATTACGCCATTTAGTCCACAGGTGTCACAGTAGCATTCAATTCCCTGCCCACTGTATGGTAGATGCAGAGACTCTCAGCAGCAGGAAGCTGCGGGCTGAAAACCGAGCGCTGCAGTGGGCTGAAAGCAGAGCCAGGTGCTGTGGCAGGCCGGCGAGTTGAAAACCGTGCCTGTGCACTGAGCTGAAAACTCTCGTTTGTGCACTGAGCAAAAACTCGCGTCTGCTCACTGAGCCAAAATCTCGCCTTTGCGCACTGAGCTGAAATCTCGCACTTGTGCACTGAGCTAAAAACCTGTGCCCGGGCACTGAGCTGAAATCTCGCCTTTGCGCACTGAGCTGAAATCTCGCACTTGCGCACTGAGCTGAAAACCTGCGCCCGGGCACTGAGCCGAAAACCCTCACCTGCACACTGGACCAGCTGGCTGGAAACCGTGCCCAGCTAGAGAGAGGGAGCTTTAAGCCTAAGTGAACAGTCTGTATGTCCCCTGCACTCTTACAGTTTAGGGCACAGGGCCGAGGACGTTGGGCGCCAGATGTAGACGGAGTTTTACTTTCAAGGCGCCAGTCCAAAATTAATATTTATTAGAATATAAATTAACACTCACGATATTAGTAACAGCTTATAGTGGCACCTGAATAAGGACTGGCGTATCCAAGCGATGGACGAGCAATGGATGCACCATGGAAGGACGATGGATTCCGATACTGTCTCTCCAACAGCCAGCAGCCAGGAACCAGGAAGAGAGCCTCCTTGTGTCCCAGCAGCCACTTATCAATGGGGTTGTCCACACCCCCTCCAGGTTGGCCACACCCCCTCCAGGTTGGCCACATCCCCTCCAGGTTGGCCACACCCCGTCCAGGGTCCTGGGCTCCTAGATAAACGTCATCTGACCTTATCAGCTAACACCTTAATCCTGCCACACCATACTTCTGCACTATTCTAGAGCTCACATTCCAGGTGATGCCATATGGCTTGGTAAGGAGAGACCAGCCTCCGATCACATGTGGTGAGACACTGACTGCTGTGCCTGTGACACCCAACTGAAGGGTGTTTCACTTGAGGGGATATAGCAGCTGGATCCCACTCATTCCCATGGTATGTTAGATGTTGTAGGGGTTTTAATACTTTGTCTTCATGCAGTGACAAGTATGTTTTGGCTTAAAATAATTGTCCCCAGTGTCATGCTAATAGGAATCCATGTGTATAGGAAAGTGCCTCTGCACATGTTTTCCACAGATGCTGTGTCATAACCTGTCCATGTGAGATGCAAATGCATCGGCCATGGGATCTAGGTTAGGCAGACAGAGTGTGAACAATGGCTACCATCTTATGGGTGTATAGCAGACCGTCTTTGCTGCCATAATACCTGGTTCACCCTCGACAAAGCTCTGCACTATAGACCGTATGTCTCTAAGGCAGTTCAGAATATTAGGAGAAATGCCTGGAAAGCTGATTCATGCCAGTGTCTCCATTTCTGGTCCCTTCTTCCAGAGTAGCATCCGGGACATAGCTGGGGCCACAGAAAAACTTTTTTAAATCTTGCAATGAACTGATTAAATAGGACTGTTAGAAGAATATTTTAAGCTCACTTCAAAGTATATGCTAAAAAAAATCACAGTTGAAATAAATTATATAAAATAAAAATAACTGATCCAAAAATATCCATGTCCTAGTGATGTGTAATTTACCCAACTTGTAAGATCTTGTGTGGTTTGAAATTCTTTTCCTTTGATTTTTCATAAATGTACACAATTCAGGTACAAAGAAATGGGTTGAAAGTAACTGCTCAGATAATAAATATCTATTAATTTTTCCAAGGCATATGTTAACTGCACAGCAGAGTCAACTCATCAGGAAGACCATCATGTCTACTGGCCTGCTTAAAGGCAAGAGTAGCACAGACCCATTTGTGGCCCTTACTGTGGTCTCAATAAGAGCCTAGACAGAGAGGAGCACTAAGTGCCTTCCATCAATCAACAGGCCAGTCAACACTTGCGAATTAAATATCTAGTGTGAATAAAACATTAGACAGCAGACAGGAGGAGGTGGTCACCACTGCATTTGGCTCGGTTTATCACCATTAGCATGTTGGCTTGGTTTATCACCATTAGCATGTAACAACTCAAAAAAATTAAAGTCAGAATATAATTCAATGCCAAAAGTTCATCATTCAATGCCATAGTTAGAAAGCCTTAGGGATGGGAAGGAGGGACATAGTGGGGGAAGAGCTTTGTAGAAGGTGTGAGGCTGAGCTGGATCAGACAGGAGAGGTGGCATGAGAGCGTGGAAGGCTAAGGGGAAGTCAGAGGCTGAGCATGAAGAAGCCTGGCCAGAGCTACAGGGCTTAGGAAGCAGGAGCTTCTGAGAGAAACAGAGAGGAGCTGATATCTAAGTCATAAGAAAGGAGATATGGAAGTGCCCCAAGGAAGAAGACCACAAATCTGACCTTGGAAGCTAGGTCTGGGCCCCAGGCAGTATAACATCAGCTGGTTGAAGGCTGTGTTCAGGGTGGGTGTCCAAGGCCTCGGTGAGTCACCCCATCCATGTGGGAGAGCTTCCTCACTGATGTGACCAGAGAAGCCTCCACTCTTGTATGGGAATCAGCTGCACAGACTCTGCTCAGAGGTGAATATCTGGGAGCTGAGGAGGCAGCTCCACCAGCAAAGTTGTTTGCTGTGCAAGCTTGAGGACCAGATCCCAGGCAAGAAAGCAGAGTGTGATGATTCATGGTTGGGATCCCAGGGACTGGGAGGTCAAGACATCTAAATCCCTAAAGCTCAGTGTCGCCAGCCTGTGAGAGACCCTGTCTCACAAAAGAGGGTAGCTGTCTTAGCTAGGGTTATGCTGAGACAAAACACCACGATCAAAAAGCAAGTTGGAGAGAGAAGGTTTTATTGGGCTTACACATGCACACTGCAGTCCTCACTAAAGAAACCCAGGACAGGAACTCCAACAGGGCAGAAAACTGGAGGCAGGAGCTGATGCAGAGGCCCTGGAGGGTGCTGCTTACTGGCTTGCTACACATGGCTTGTTCAATCTGCTGTCTTATAGAACCCAGGCCACAAGCCCAGGAACAGCCCTATCCACAATGAATTGGGCCCTCTCACATCAATCACTACTTAAGAAATTCCCTTCCTCCTTAGATGACTACAATTTATGTCAAGTGGACATAAATATAGCTAGCAATGTTTCTACACATACATACACATATGTGTCCATCCCTCTACATGTGTACACTTACACACACACACACACACACACACAGAGAGAGAGAGAGAGAGAGAGAGAGAGAGAGAGAGAGAGAGACAGAGAGACAGAGAGACAGAGAGAGACAGAGACAGAGAGACAGAGACAGAGGCAGAGGCAGAGGCAGAGACAGAATAAACACTGCCCAATCAGGCCAGAGATGATATCAAGATGCTGTAGACAACTCACTACTCTTCAAGGCAGAAAAGAACCTGGGAGATGATAATTGTGAGCTCCCTGAATAGTGCTGTATCCTAGAATCCAGAGACAAACAATCAACCAAGACGCACTTATGACTACAAGTCTATAGGTTTGCACATTTACTGTGTGCATTTATACTAACTTGAATAGTACCATCCCTATGTACAAGCTCCCAGCCTCACACTGGACAAACTACACTGTGTCTGCGTGTGGCATCTCTAGCTGCCCAGGCATGTGCTCTGAAGAAATCAGTACAAGCTTGCTTCAGTCACCAAGTCAATGGGGCAGCTACACACGGCAGAGGCAGAACCAGCCTTAATGGGGGGCGAGGGGGGGAGTGTATGTAATATGGACCAAAAGTGTGTGTTGGCCTCCTGACTGGGATTTTACTCATTTTATCTTCATTCCTTTAAATCTGTAATAATAAAATATGAATTCTCTTGGCCCCCATCAAGCCCTGGAGAACTGTGGGGAGGGCTGGGGAATTGTGCTGAAGGCTGAACACCCCCTTCCTCCCAGGGCAAAGATATTAAGGAAACATCGATTTTTTTTCCTGCTCCTAGAAAAAGAGATAGCAATCTCCTGGGAAATTTGGTTGTTACTCTAAAATGTGGACATAAACACATTTTCCCAAGGATCTAGAAACCCCCACTTCCACTCTCAGCTGGTGTCTGGGGTTCACACTTTTTGATATGCAGATGCCTAGGAAAAGGCTGGCTCTCCACTGTCCTGGTATCTGTGGATCAGTTAGCATTGTAACTATTCCATTAGGTTTAGAAAGTTCTGGCAGCTTTGGGGTCCAGAGTAGCTGACTAGACCCATAGCAGCTGATCTCATTCCTGGGAAACTTGTCTTATGGGGAGACTCTTGGGGACTCAGGAAACTAGGCCTCCTATAGAGAAATTCAGAAATGTCTTATTTCCCTACATGGAGAGACAACTTCTTTGGCTAGTTAAGCAGGTGCTCACAAGCTGCATTGGTAAAGAGCATTCAGCTCCCCAGCTGAGCTCACAAATGAAGCCAGATCAGGGCTGGCATCTCTGCCTCTGTTTTGTTCTAGTTCCCTTTAATTTAGGTCACCTGCTTACCTCTGCAGGCCAGCCTGTCAGAGTGCCTGTCCAATCTGGCTGATCCCCTGGCTGAAGGCACAGAGACAGGCAGTGTGTCCTGAACCTGCTGTCACCATGAGTCCCAGGAACAACCAGGACTATCAGGAAGTACCAGACTTCGGGATTATGCACCGAGGCAAGGCAGCAAGGCAGGGGCGGTCAGTTGTCCGTAGGATCCAAATCGACTTCTTTAATCTAATTACTGAGACAATGACCAACTAGACCACATCAAAATGTTTCCTTAATTATGCAGATCTCTTGCCCCATTCCCAATTCTTCTTCCATTTAAGTCTAGAACTCTAATCACTGCCCCTGAGATGACTCAGGATGCTGGACCCCTTTATCTGTTCTTCTTCACAATATGGCATTAGATGTCTCCTCCCTACCTTTCACCATTATACCACTCTGCTATTTTAACATTCTGTTTTACTTATTAATCATGCATATGCACGTATATTGGGGGGTATGCACACACACTCACATGAATAGAGGTCAGAGGACAAATTGTGGTCCACCACTGGTCCTGGAGCTCAAACTCAGGCTGTCAAGCTCATTCAGCAAGCACTTTTCCCCCTAAGCCATCTCCCTAGCCCAACTTGCCTCCTTGGTGTGTTGGGAACAAGTAGACATACCTAGTGGCTGAGGCTGCTAGAACCTATGCATTTATGCTGACATTCTGGTTGCACTGGAATCACTGTCAGGAAGGTCTTACCTAGTTCTGTCCCTGCAATGCGTACACCTGAAGGTAAGTTCCCGGAGCCCAGACAGAGCTGTAAGGCTGCCATAATTCCTAACATTTGCTTACCTCCAGCATCAGAGAGGAGTTAAGGACTCAGGAGCCACACCCAATCACTCAAGGAGAAGACAGAGAGACAGAGACACACTCAAGCCTGTGATCACACAGAAGAACCTTTGCCAATGCCATGCATGACCAGTGCATGGGATCAACGTTGAACAGACACATCAAGAGGTTGTATTTAGGGGTGAATTTGGAGAGGTGCATCCACTTCACTCTTTCAAAGCTCAGGAAACACATGACTGCCCAGGCCAATATCAGATCCTAAGAAGTATGCTTTCCTAAGACACAAAAGACTTAAAAGCAACTCATACAAGTACTGCGGACATCCCTTCAGATGTACGCACCAGGTGACTTGAGGTCTGCTCATGTGTAGAGTGAGCTCTTGGTCCTTCACTTTGTTTAGTATATCATGTTCCCTCACAAGAGCAAAGAGAACCTTCAAGGGCTCGGGCAATATTCTTTTGTCAACACGAGGGTTTAAAACACTGCCACCCAACCTAAGAATGCAACACTACTTCAGGGAAGAATGGCTGGATCCCTCTCTGGACACAGCTGGAGCAGCAGCTAGAGATGAAGGTGCTGACCTCTTATTAGTCAGATACCAAAGAACATCTATTGTTGAGGATCAAAACCCCCCACTCCATCTTTGTGGCTGACAGGAAGGGTTTCCAGCTGGATTCAGCACTCTTGATGGGCTATGAAAGTCAAGCCTTGCCTGAAGGCAGGAGAGCCACAGGGGAAGCAAACCTTTCTCAGCTGTACATCAGTTAGAGCCCTGCATATTAGCCCTCCTGTTGCATGAATCCTAATTGGTCTTAATAAAAACCTGGAGCCAGATATGGGTAAATGCTCCCAGACATTCTCCTCTGTGCAGAGTCTGTGCAGCTGATTCCCATACAAGAGTGGAGGCTTCTCTGGTCACATTAGTGACCGCAAGCCACAGCCATTCTTCACGTTGCCAATTTCACAGCCAAAATGGGAAGATTCTGTCTCCATGAATCGTCAGGCTGAATGCCTCTGAGTCCTTAGCCAGAGGGAAGGGAACAGAAGGCAAAGGGCTGAACTCCAGTCTCCTCTCACCCTTCTTTCTCCTCAGCCATCTCACTTCCTGTCTCAACCTTTCTAGTGCTTGGCTTAAAGGTGTGTGCCACCCCTACCGGCTGTTTCTCCTTCAAACTGGATTCATCTCATGTAGTCCAGGCTGGCCTTGAACTCACAGAGATCCAGATTGATCTCTGCCTCCTGAGTGAGAGGATTAAAGGTGTGTGGCACCACTGCGTGGCCTTTATGGCTAACTCTGTGGCTGGCTATGCCCTCTGATCTTCAGCAAGCTTTATTTGGTACACAACATATCACCACTCCCACCAGATGTCAACCTGAAAGGACCCTCCACAATCACCAAAGGAAATTTCTGGTGGCCTTTTCTCAAATGGCCCATTTGGAACTACATTTAATCAGAACATAAATGGTACCCCATAAATTCAGATGCTCTGGAGTTTCCAGGACAAAAAATACAGAAAGAAGCGAGGAGAGATCAGTAGAGGAGGAAGAAAAAGAAACAGCTAGAGATAAACTCAACAGTTCCCCACACACAAATATTCCCCTTCCTACAGAAAAGCCCCCCCCCCCCCGCCCAAACAGAACTCACTGGGAGAAGTTCTCAAGGCTTCCAATGCTTCTTACTATTGGTGAGGATCACATCCTCCTGGTGTTTGCTGCTTTCTAGAGCTCTGTTCCATAAGGACATGCTTGGTTGGTGCTCCAGAGTCCTCTAAGAGCTTTGGAGTAATAATACAATCTCTTGATCCATACCTTGAAGCCCATGGGGAACTGAGGCCTCTCTTGATTGGCATCCTGTTGCTACTGAGGGTCTGGGAGTTCTCACTTTCCTGTTCAAATTGTTATCCTGGTGTGGCAAGTAAAGTTAGCCTTATGTTCCCTTCCGTGTCTGCCTCACCTCATTCTTGAGGGAGTATGGGGCAAGATAGTCTCCACCTACTGGTTGCTCCACTATGATGAGAATGTAATACTTGGTATCAAAAGCCTGGCAGTGGAACCTGAGTACAGTGCTCCCAGTGAGTGCTCTAAACACATGACACATGTTCCACAGGGGAGCACAGCTGCACCCAAGGATGAAAGCTAGGATAGATGGTAGCATTTAGGCATAACTGTGAAAGGTGGGAAATAGAGAAAGAAACACACAAAGGCTAGGCCTTGTGATCTTGTGTTGAAAGACTGTAAGAAGGTTGTCCTTTTTCAAGGTATCAACCAACATCCCAGAGGTGGAGGCAGAAGGGTCAGAAAAAAATTGTCTTCAGCTTTATAGTGAGTTTGAGGCCAGACTGGGCTACATGAGATCTGTCTCAAACCAAACAGACCTTTCTCTAGCGGTAAAAAGAGAGAGAGAGAGAGAGAGAGAGAGAGAGAGAGAGAGAGAGAGAGAGAGAGAGAGAGAGAGAGAGAGAAAGGCCAATCTTAACAACACCACTAAAATCAATTCAATTCAAACATGTAAGGCAAAGAATGACCGAGGACATTTATTAGAAGGATTAAATGTGCCAGGGAGTAAACTCATGCTGTTTATTTAAACTTCAAAGCAGCTCTGGGGTTAGCCACACAGGGACAGATGAGAAAATTCAAGCTCAGAGAAGTTAGTTTGCTATCTTAAGCTCATAGGGTGACTCAAAGTTCTCTGTTCTAAGACCCTGAAATTTCATGCAATGTTACATACCTCCCAAGAACAAGCAGAGGATGTGAGCTTTCGGCATGGGTGTGGCTTGGCAGGCATGGGAGTGGCTTGGCAGGCATGGGTGTGGTTTGGCAGGCATGGGAGTGGCTTGGCAGGCATGGGTGTGGCTTGAAGCATGGGAGTGGCTTGGCAGACTGCTTAGGAGAGAAGGCTGGTTTTGACACAATTCACAGATCTTCCTCCAGGACCATAGGAATTGCTGCCCAGGCCACAGCTGTCCTCATACTGGTGAAACAACCCTTTGAACAGTTGAATGGAGTCTTCCTTAGGACTTTTCTGGAAAATGTGGAGAGAAAGAGGAGAACAGATGGTACCAACTACATGCCCAGATCACAGACATTGTTTCTTCTCTTTCTTTTTATTTTTTATATCAAAAATTACCACACCAAAAAAAGCCAGGGAAATAAGGTATGTTTTAGATTATTACACTATATATTTTAGATTATTAAGCTGGAATATATGATGAGTAATTCAATTTTGCGAGAGACAGTATTGTGAAAATGGCTGTAACTATTCATTCCATACCATCTCCCTCTACAATGTGATTATTTTTTTATCGGTCCTTCAAAAACAGAGTGCCCCTAATGCTAAGCCATGGCCTCAGCTGCTTCTTTGAGTCTCTTCTGTTTCTTGGTGTTCTCTGTAGGATGTAACCAGTCTCTGAATTTGTCATCCCCACAAAAGAACTAAGGTGATCACAGAGACACAAGAAAGCCCAGATGGGACCAAATGAAGCTCAACACAGCACAATCCAAGTCACTAGCACAGTGCAGTGGATGCTAAATCAATTGTTGGATTTCAAAGGAAGGCTGGGGTGCCTGCTTGGCAGCTGAGGCAGATTGCTACATGCTTTAGACTAATTGGCCAGAATCCTGCATCTCTGCAGAGCTGAACTTACTGCTTTGGGATATTTAGACAAGGGTAAAAAGAGGTGAAAGGCAAGACTGAGCCTTACTTGAAGGAGCATAAAATCTAGTTAATGCTTAAAACACACAGGCACTCTATAAATAATGGATCAGGCAAGACAGGAGATGATTATGTGATCAGCCACAGATCCCGGAGAGCCTTAAGAAGGCAGAGGTGAGTCTGTAGGAAAATCAGCATATTTTCATACCTAGAAGTTTTTCAGTTTCCACCAACACTGATCATTCCAGCACATTGCTTTTTCCTTTAGGGAAAACTTGGCTGATAATTACATGATTAGTAATGACTAACTGGAGGATACCCAGCAGTCATGGTACCCACCCAGCTTTCTTTGCTTGGCCCTGGAGAGAGCAGATATGCTGGAGGCGGCTAGGTTGATGAATATTAATATTGAGGAATGTTAATCCCTTGTTTGTTTCACACCATCTGCATAACAACCTCTCAGGTAAAACTAATAAATACTTCCCAGCATTAGCAGTTCCACAAAATCTTCACAAAAAAAGAACACACTGAAGAAAGAATGGGGAGAGACCGGTGGGGAGTGATGCACTGCTCTTTAGGAACCCTGAGAAGGAGAATTTCATAAAAGGGATAAAGTAACATAAGCTTCCAGAATCCACACCATTTATTTCCACAGCAAGTCTGAAGGGCAGGAGTACTCAGTCCGTCTACTTCCACAGTGAGTCCCTGAGACCAGAACACCCTGTCTCTGTTAAAGGAGCACGCAATCCTTCCCACTTTCACATCAATGCCCCGAGACGATAACACTCAAGAACCAGAACCAAAATATTCAGTCCGTCCCACTTCCTCAGCAAGTCCTTGGGACAGGAGCACTTAGGAGAAGGGGAGCAGAACCCTAAGAGATTATTAAAAATGTTGAGAGAAAACCTTAAGCAAATTTAGCCATGAAGTATGAAATTCAGGAAACTAGGCAAATTTTTGCAAAAGAACAGACCACCAATGCTTCAGGGTGTGAGACATGCCTGAGTAATGCTGGAGACACTTAGCACACTCTGCATACTCTCCAACTTTTAAGGGCTTTATTACCCGATCCTAATTACACTATGTCAGAAAACAGAGAAAGTTTCTACCCTATGCAATGAAATCACCAAAGTTCTGAAACTAAAATCAAACAGATGAGACCAGAAAACATTTTTCATAATCTTAAAAACTAAATACTTCAATGTTTTGGCAAAATACTATCAGATGGTGTATAGAGACAAAAGAGCCATATGCTTTGTTTCTTTAATTAAAATTAAGAGATGAACTATATGATTAGAGGAGGAATGTAAGGATTCACAGCACACAGCCCCCACATGGGGCACGGCCCTGGGCATGGCTATGTAAATCTGTGTCCACCAGCTCTCTTACAAACAGAGGCCACATGAAAGTCTCTTCAGCATCTCTCCCTCATAGCTACTCAGCAACTCCCCTGAATAAATTCTGGTATGGCATCTGAAAGTGTGTGTCTGATCTCATGGCCAAAACCAACATTTTGGTGCTGTGACTGGGATAGGCTCTCTAATGGGCTTAGGTTCACATAGGCCAGGAGATCCTGATCCAGGGCCACAACCAGGCCACCTTTCATCTGCCTGTCTGAGCTTATTCGAACACCACCAGCTTCAATTGGTAAGTCTTCCCTTTCCAGTTGGCATAAATGTGAACTATTGTCTCTGGAAAAGACCACTAGTGGTAGCTAGCTTTGTCCCCTGGGACCACTCGTTGGCTGGGTGAACCCAGATTAGTGGTGGAATCCCTCCCCTCTGGGCCTCAATAATAGAGAATGAGTCATCAGAAAATGTCTCTTCATTCTCACCTCTAGCTTAGTACCTTCCCGAGATACCACCAAGCTTATCTGTACTTGCATGAAGAAACAGACTAAGTACCCCGTAGATCAAAATACCCTTGTAATGGCTCACTGGACCCTGATATTTTACGGGAGCTAACTTTTGAGAGTACACGGGCAGATAGAGTTTTCCCTACCTCTTTCCACATCTCAGCTTTAAACTTCCTCTTCTAGTTTTCTGTTCTTCTGCCATCTATTTCTAGCCTTCTCTGGAACCCCCACATTTCAATTCTCAATGCTCACCTGCAACTCTTCCAACTTCTTCTTTTTGGGGAACTTCAAACCTGGTGCCTACATTTACCCCACTGGTCACTCACTCTCACCCTCCTAAGGATCCTGATCCAGTTCTCCCTCTGCAGGAAGTAGCTGGTGTAGATGAGAGAGTGAAAGTTTATACCCTCTCTCCTCTGTCAGGACTTTCTCAGGTGGCAAAAAAAAAAAAAAAAAAAAAAAAAAAAAAACCCAAAAAGGGCTCTAGAGTGAAGGGGAGTTTGGGAACAGGCCAGAACTCATGCAGGTGAAGTTCATCAGACAAATGTAGCACGCCCCTGGGAACTGAGGCTACTCCAGATGTAGACCCCCATTGGAATTACAATACACCAAGGTGGATATTATCCAGAGACAATTTTGTGACCTGCTTACTGACAAGTCTGCATAGAGCTGTTCTGAAGCCTTTCAATTCTGAAAAATGCAAGAGATAGTACAGGATAAACAGGAGAACACATCCCAGTTTTTAAATGCCTCACACCCTCTTACAATATACTAAAATCCTCAGAGCGCTAAAGAAAGGTAACTTATCATGACCCATTTTTTACCCAGAGCTACCCCAACATCAGAGCTAAACTTACATCTCTTGAGAGAGGACCACTGACTCTACAGGCAGAAGTCTTAGCACTGGCTTTTAAGGTGTATCACAGGAGAGATGAGAAAACACAATAAGAAAAACACCTCCTGCTGGCCAAAGCTATCTGACCAGCTCCTTCACCTCCTCCGATGGAAGAGACCTAGACCTCCTGGTCCATGCTGTAAGTGTGGCCAGCTTGGCCACTGGTCTTGCTCTTGCCCAGCCTCATGGAGGCTGTTCAGGCCTTGTCCTGAGTGCCATCAAGGGAAACACTGCTCTAAGAGACTGTTTCCAAGCCCCATGTGGCAGGGGAACATTATACACTGACTACTCCCTGGCTGATCTCCTAGGTATGACTATGAACAATTGACGCTGCCCAGGCTTTCTGACCACTATCATCATGAGAAAAAAGTCTTGGGTAGCCATAACAGTATCAGGGGCAGTCTATCTCCTTCCTTGTGGGTACCAGTGACACAATACTTGGTCATACAGAGTTGTGGGGTTCCACCTCTCTCTGTAGCCTCCATTGTTGGGGTGGGAAGCAAACAATTCCTGTCTCATCAGATAACACCACTTAATTGCATTTTCAGAGATATTCCTATCAGCCACTCACTTTTGGTCATGTCAACCTGACCCATACCCCTAATGAAAAGAGACTTTTTAGCTAAAGTGGAAGCTTTAATTTCTTACAGTCACCACATTAGCCTTAATCCAGCCTCACCAACCACTCCCTTGCTTCTTCTGCTATCTGCTCAGCCTGTCAGCACCAGACCCCCATACCCTCTTCCAGCCTCCCAGGTGGACCTCCAAGTGTGAAACACCCAGAATCCTTGTGTCGCTAGACATAGTTCCCATCTGAGCTTTTTGTTCAAAGGTATTTTGCTTCCCCTCACATACAGACTAACCCTCCAGCCTCAACTTCTGGAGAATGAAAAAGCCCAGAAGAGATCGACTGCCACTCCCTGAGGACTAGAGAAAGGAACCAGGAGCCATTAGAGCAGATACAGGTAAAATAGACTGTTCCCTCCAGCCGTCAGGACCAAAGAAAAGGAACCAGGAGGCATTTTAACCTTGGCAATGAGTAAACAAAAAACATTTTAACCTCTTCCCATCCCCAGACCTAGGAGAGATCCACAAACGTTATTGTGCAGCTGGAGTCCCTTAGGAGGAAGAAACACAGAACACTACCTTAAGGTTTATTGAGAGCAGACACAAAGCCTAACTTAAGGTTCTACATGTCCCAGTTTTAAACCTTCTTTCTCTCCCTCTTTGTCCTTTCCTCTTAGCAGAGACCCTCACTAAATGTGTCACCTCCCAAGGCTCTCTCATTCTCACTAACTCAGTTTTTTTCCAGGCTCCAGAAAATCAGAATTCATCATCCCATGCCTTAAACCCACCTGGACTGCAGGAAATGAGCCTCAAAACTCATCAGACTGACCACCAGAAGATACAGCTCTCATCTTCTGAAGAGACAGGCTTCACCCTTAAGACAGCTTGATACAGCCTTAAAGAGATCCATTCCAGTCCAATCCACTTTCCCCCGACCACCCTACATAAACCTGGCTGTCTTTTTATAATAAACATAAGGGTGAGATGTAAGGATACCCTGCACATAGCAGAGTAAACCCAACATGGCGCTGGGTGAGATAAGAATTCCTAGCATATAGTGGCCATGTGGTAAACCCAATGGGTGCTGGCAGAACACACCACATATGGAGGGCATGCCCCTAGGTGTGGTTACATAAATCTGTGCCTACCTGTTCTCTTAAAAGCCACATGAAAGTCTGTCTCTCTTTCTCTTCTGCTTCTCTCCCTCATGCCTGCTCAGCAACTCTCCTGAATAAACTCTAGCATGGCATCTGGTAGCGTGTGTCTGATCTTACATGTGAAACCAACAAGGAGGCCCCATTCAATCATGATGGGTCATAAAAAGTATGCCAGAATCAGCCATTGACATATCTTTTGTAATTTCCAAAGTTTAGTATAACAATAAATCAAAGAGAACAATACTAATACAAAAATAATACCCTGGGGCTGGAGAAATGGTGGTCAGATGGTTCTTGCTGAAGACCCAAGTTAATACATGGTACTCACACCTGGTGGTTACATCCACCTCTAACTCCACTTCCAGGGGATCAGATTCCCTCTTCTGGACTTCACAGGCAATTCACCCACAGGAATAACAAGACAAAAAAGGACAAAGCAGGCTAAGATGTAAGTGTTAGAGCTTGATCATGTGGGAGAACCGAGAGCAGAGATGGACCTTCAGAGTCTTTCTGCTTATGGCAAGAGTAGGTGTTCTCTTTTCCTTTCTGTTGCTGGACCCACCCACATCAACCATCAATCAAGAAAATTCCCCACACACTTGTCTACAGGGACAATCTGATAGAAATATTTCTCAACTGAGATTCCAGCTTGTATCAGGTTTATGAAAACAAAAACAAACAAACAAAACTAATCAGGACAGAAGCTAAGGCAGGAACATGGAGACAAGAAGTGAAGCAGAAACAGTGGGTGAGACATTGCTCACTGGCTGCCCCCTCTAGCTTGTCCATCTACCTTTCTTATATAGCCCAGGCTCTCTTGCCTAAGGATAGTACTGCCCATAGTGGTCTGGACTCTCCTACATCAGTTATCAATTAAGAAAATATCTCACAGACATACCCAAAGGCCAAGCTAATGGAGGCAGTGCTTCAACTGAGGGTCACTATTCCCAGGTACAAGTTGATGAAGATTATTCATTGGACTATGGATAGATATTTGTGAGTTCTGTGACCAGTCATTGGATGTAGTTTGCCTTATGCTAATGGTGGAAACTTCTTAAAAACATCTTTCTCTCACCAGTGGCAATTTCTAGGGAAGAGTTGTCTGGGAGAAGGTATAGTCCAAGTCCTAGTGTGGGGCTCTAGGAAACTCAGAACATGTACACAACTGCCAGTAGCTAGAGTCTTCTTCCCAACTCATTACTGTGCACGCTCTGCTCTGCCGAGTGCTAGGGAAGGAGCTATGAAGTATTTCCATCTGCTCAGTTAATTTCTTGTCAATATTTGTCAGTAGGAGTCACAAAGGGCCTCAGAAATCTGGAGCAAGAAGGAAGTCATAATCCCTATTATTAATTCTTCCCTTCAGTACCAAATACTTCCTATTAGCTTCCTTTCTGTCATTGGTGTTGTTGAGAGTAGTTTCTAAGTAGCTTCTCAGCCTCCTAGAACCCTGTCAGAGGTTTGTGGTCCATAGAGGAGGGCCACTGTCTTGGGTTTTCTGTTGCTGAGATAAAACAACATGGCTACAGTATCTTGCTGGTAGGAGTTCAACTTACAGTGTATAGTCTATTATGAAGCCAGGAAAAAAAACCCAAACAGGAACTTGAAGGCAGGAACTGAAGCAGAGGCCATGAAGGAACATTGCTTATCAACTTGCTTTTCTGGCTTGCACAGTTTGGTTTGTTATAAACACAGGACTACCTACCCAGGAGTGGGACCACCTACAATGGGCTGGACCCTTTCACATCAATCACTAACCAATAATAAACCCTACAGACTTTTTATTGCAATCTTATGGAAGCATTTACTCACTCAATCAACTGGATTCCTTTTCCCAGATAATTCTAGCTTATATTAAATTGACAAACTACCTATGCAACACAGGCACCAGCTCAGAGCCCAGGGACCTCGGCTCCCACACAGTCCCCTTTCAGAATACTTCTTTCCTCCTGCATCAAATTTTTCTACACTGTTGTAAGCTTCTCATAGTCTTTTGCTAATTTTCTCTATAATTACTTTCCATATGCTAAAATTCATTTTTATAAACCTACATTGTGAAAGCTGAGAACCACAATTATTGTGCCTGGTGATTTCTGTTTCAGACCCCCAGTTATCATGTTCCATAGGTTCTGAACTAGTTTCCTTACAATAGCTGATAAAGTAACTAAGAGATCTCTTTCCTTTGCCTAAACCATGCAGCCAGTAGAATTGTATTAAATGCATGCTCACTTGAGTGTTATCCAACTACTCATGAGAACAACTTGTAAGGCTTACGATAATGATGACACAGGCTAAGAAGTCATTGAAAGTCAGGATCCCATTAAAAACTAGATTGCATTTTAATAAGTACTGACAATTAGGTTTGGCTGATGTGTCAGTTAAAATCTAAAGTGCTGATTTAAATGCCAATAGAAAGGAAATGTGGGATACAGGTTATTTCAGAAGTATGCATAATTTTTCAATCTACCTAGGGAGTGGGTAATAAATAGTGTGTAAAAGTCTTCTATGTACCGGAATAATATCTTGCTAGAAATCCTCATAGTTACCTTCTCAACCAGTTACATAACCAATGATTGAGATACAATTGACTATAGGAATCTATCTATATATTGTACAGACTTCCGAAATATGCACTCCCGAATCTTGCCACACCACCAAGGCCATCATTACACCCATCACCTTCCAAAGTCTCCTCACTCTCCCTTTGCTGTTATTGCTGCTGTTGATAATGTTATTATTTGCTTTCTGTTCAAACTGTGCTTAATCATCTGATATCCTGTGATAAAGATGAAATTGCCAATCTATCTCTTCTTCAAAGCCTTGACATAGTCTTTTCAACTCTTGGAAAAGCTTATCAAATCATGCAAGTTTGGTAATTTAAAAATATATTAATGTGGTCTACTGAGTCAAATAATCATTTGTATTCCTTTACAATGAGGGTATAATAATTTAAACTTATTAATAAATTATAATGGATTCCACCTAGACATTAATGGATGGAATCCTAATACCAACATATGATAGGTAAAAACGGGGGCTCAGTACCTAACAGGCAATGCTTTAAACTGACTTTATTATCTAATCCTAACTACGCCAGAGATGGTTAGTTTTTGTTATTACATGCTACAATCTAGAATTGTAGAGAAGAGAGTGTAGCCTAAAGTTACCTTTCCAAGAACCTCACAACTGTTAAATCTTTTGTTTTCCTATAAATCCCTTAAAAAATACTAACCTTTCAAAATCAGTTTCCAGAAATTATTATATCAACTATAAGAGACTCTCAATGAGGGCTTGTCTCTATCAGGTTGGCCTGTGGCTCCTAGAATGATGATGACAGAAAGATATGAATATATGGATTAAATCTACATATGTGGATTAGAATGAAAGATAAAGGCTGGTGTCTACATGAAGCTTGAGAAGGAGGTGAGTTATGTGGTGGGATTCAGGTGTCAACTGATAAGGTTGGAAGACATTTATCCAGGGTCCCAGACTCTTAAAGGGGGAGTGGCCAGCCCCATTCAAGAGGGGCTGCTAAGATCTTGGGGGCCCCCATTTGTTCCTGACTGCTTGAGAGACTGGTTCTATGCCCATTATCCAAAATGTGGATAATCCAATCTCTCAGGTGCCTATAAAAGCTGTTACCTGTATCGTGGTGTTGGTCTATATACCAATAAATATTAATTTTGGATTGATATATTTTAAGAGAGATTTGCGCCTTCAGAGTTACACGGTAGATTATATAATTTATATGTATATATGTGTATATATATTCATGTGCATACTGATAATACAGCTACATTGATATTCCACAGACTTACCAGTTACTGGTTGTCTTGTCTGGACCAAGGGTGCCCTAGTTCATTTGGCTGTCAACTTGACATACTTGAGAAGAAAGACCTTCAACAGAGGAATTGCCTCTATCAGATTGGTAATATCTGTGGGCATTTTCTTAATTGCTAATCGATGTGGATGTGTGAGGGCCCAGCCTACTGTGGGTGGAACCATCTCTAGGCAGGCAGATTTGGCCTATGGAAAAAGGCTAGCTAAGTATGAGCAGTAAACAGCATTCCTCTGTGGTCTCTGCTTGAGATCCAGCCTGCAGGTTCCTTTCTGAGTTCCTGCCCTGATTTCCATCAAAATGAAGCGTAAACCCTTTCTTCCCCAAGTTGGTTTTGGTCATGGTGTTTACCACAACAACATAAAGCAAGCCAGAACAAGGTATAGCCATGCTCTTGGTGTCTTATTCAATGAACTGAGAATGCACATACAAATAGCACAGCATCACAGAGTTTTATTTAAAGTGATGTTAGAGTTTGACATATACAAGGGAGCAGTGGGATAGAAATGAAGTTAATCAAGGTTGCTCTTCTACTTCTCAGGGCCTCCTATTGAGGGTCTATTAAAAGAAGTGGTTTCTAGGGGTGGGATACGGGTGAATTGACTTTTGATTTGATTGAGTTTTGATTGATGGGCTATGGTTATGTAAGCTTTTCTTTACTACACACATCTTTTTTCCACAGTGCATCTGAGTTTAATCATGCCCAACTGATCACACATAGGCACAGATACTAAATAGGTGATTATCCTTAAAAGTTCATTGACAAAAAAATGCCTTGGTAGTCTGAGATGGATTGTTTCACTGCACCTAGTCACAGGGCATGTTTCCAAAATGTATTTGGCAACAAAAGGAGATGACTGAGGAATTGCCAGGAAACAATGACCCATTGCAATTTTTGAAGTGGTGTGTGTATAGCTCAGTAGAGGTGGGGTCCCAGGTTTCCAGGCAATTCCTATACTTGTCATATCTGGGGAAGGCATTAAAAGTTTATTTCAATCACCGATTTTAATAAAAAAAATTATTAAAGCAATGTTTGAGCAAAATTATAACTGTAACATAAGTGGAAAAAGGCCTCGACCCAACCTTGAACCCCATTCCAGGAGATAGCCACTTTCCTCAATTGCATTTTATCTTTCTCCAGGTTATTCCCATGCTGTTAAGTAATTTGCTGCCTCAATATTGATTTTTTTCGCAACCACTTTGCAATGAAGGCCTAGGGTTCAGCACACCTACACCAATTCCCATTGTCCAAGAAGCTGTAATTATACTAAGGTTTTCAGGTCCTCTAATTAGCCCCTTCTGAAGCTCTATCCATTTTGTCAGCCTATTTCATTTGCTAAACCAATCCTTGAAAAGAATATATTTGAACCATGCTATTTTCAAGTTCTGTGTACTCTATATTTTATCAAGACTGATAATATTTACTCTCAACTTTCCATAATTAAGGCTTCTAGGTTCATTTGAATATTTTAAAATATGACAATGTACTAATGTTATCATAAATATTACTGTTTCAATTTCATTCTGTTGCTATGATAAAATATTCTGACCATAAGCAACTTGGGAGAAAAGGTTATATTTGACTTACACTTCCAGGTCACCAACCCATCGCTGATGGAAGTCAAGGCAGGAACTTTAAGCAGGAACAACAGAAAAACTGCTTCCTCGCTCAGTGTCTGGGTGGCTCACTGACTCATACTTAGCCAGCTTTCTAATATAATTCAGTATCTGCCCAAGAATGGTGCTACTCACAGTGGGCTGGGCCCTCCTACATCAATTAAGACAATACCTCAGAGACCTGTCCAAAGACAGCCTGATAAAGACGATTACTTAGTTAAGACTCTCTTCAGGTGATCCTAGGCAGTGTCAAATTGACATGTTAACTAGGATACTGTCCTTTCTCATATCCTAATGTCACTGTTCTTTCATTGGGTACAGGATCAAAATGAATGAATTTCCACTTGTATTTGACTAAGGTCCCTATGCTGCTGGCACTTAAAATTTATTTGATGTATAGAATATACATTTTTGTACATGTTTTTCTGGAATTTCAAATGCACTTTATTTTGAGTGTGGAAGATGATATGGATTCTATCCATAACATCCCTTCTTCTTACTTTTTGACTGAACTAAGTTCCTTTCCAAGTCTTAACACATTGTCTAACATGAACCATGAGAAGCCAGCTCTTATGATCTACTTCAGAGTAAGGGAAGGAATACCTCAGAGTAGTGAAGGGATGGGATAGAAAAATTTTTATCTGGGATAATTATGAACTATCTAACTGACTGGTAAAATAAGGACACATACATGCCTTCTGTGGCAACTTTTTCTTTTACTTCTTAAAAATGGTCTCTGACTCTTTCTGTCTCTATTCAGCTGCATATCTCCATATTGCTGCAGTCCATATATTCAACTACACATCTTACTTCACACATATGGCCACACATCTACACAGTTACATCTATTTTCATGTCTTCACATCTTTCTTTACACACATTCTCTTTTACATCTCTTTTTATACAGTTTCATCTTCCTGCCCCCACACAATGATAAATCTCCACACAGTCATAGCTGTTCATCTCATATATATATATAAATATATATACATATATATAAATATAACTCTCTCACTATATAACACTTTACATTGCTCTTACACACTCATACAGCTCTTTGCACAGTTCCTATATGTAGCAACAGCTCTTTCTCACAGCTCTATCTCTCACACATATGCTCCTTCTACATCATTCTCTTACTCTTAGCTCACTCACTCTCTCTCCTTCATTCTCTCACACATCTCTGACCCTCTCTTTAGGCTTCTTCTTCATCTCTCACTCAGCACATACACTCACACTCTGCACAGCTTCACCCCTACATTGCTGATGCTCCCTGATTCCTTAGCCAAACTCCGGACAATTCTATGCTACATTTTCAGGGCCCAACCCATTCTCCTAACACATGATGTCACAGAGTTTTTCTCAGGCTAGTCAGGTGACAAAGACCAGCCAGTGTAATGCTTGGCCTTGCACATAACTTTTTCCCAGAAAGAGACTGACACTGAAATTCAGGACATAACAATAACAGTAGCAGGCTGAACCTGGAGTGGTCAGGGTACGTGCAGAACGCCTATTACTGTGGCAGGGGTAGGTGGGGGCATGTCTCCAAACAGCCTGGCCTTGATTTAGCAATAAACAACACCTGGGAATTAGTTTTTGTGTATTTTCTGCAGGGGCAGTTTAGTCTGTCTGAATTTGCTCTGAGTCTAAGATTAGCTCTTTGAGACTGAGAATGCTGTTACTTTCCTGTCTCAGTGAAGAGGAATATCCGGTCTCATTTCTACACATCAGACTTCACCATCCACAACTATAAGTGTGCCCAAGGATGTAGAACACACTACCAAAGGGCTGTGGAAGGAACCTGGGAGGCACAGCAGTGGCGCCTGAGAAAGTTACAGACAGAAAACAATCAGTGTCCACAGCCAGTCACCTCCACAGGCTTTGCCTAGTGGGATCATTCCACGGATTTTGTTTAGTGGGCTCTGATGTGGGAATGCCTTTCTGTATGCTGTGAATAGCAATCTTTAAATAAAGGAGCTGTTTTGGCCCATGACAGGCACCATAGAAAAAATAGAAGGAGGCATCAGAGTAGATAGGAGGAGCAGGACAGAGTCAGAGACAAGACTGGCCAGAAGCCCAAAAGAAGCAACATGTAAGGAACACAGGTGAACCACAGGCCACATGGCAGGAAAGATTAATAGAAATGGGTTGAGTTAAGATGTAAGAGCAAGCTAGTAATGTGCCTGAGCCATAGGCCAAACAGCATGAAGTCAATATAAGTGTCTGAGTCATTTCTGGGGCCTGAGCAGCAGTGGGCGGTTAAGGGGTCTGGGGCTGTAGGTCTGTGAGTCTGGGTCCCGGGACTGAGAAAACACAATGTAACAGGGCTCCTCCATGGAATCTGCCTAGTGGGGTTCCCCATGGATTTTGTTTTGTTAAGTGGGCTCCTCCATGGAATCTGCCTAGTGGGGTTCCCCACTAGTTATTCATCTGATAGAACAAGCTGTAAAATACTGTTTGTCATCTGCTCTCCACTCCCATGGCCCTTAGCAATTGTCCTTAAGGTCACTAACTTCCTGATCTAATTTCACCACCTGCACCAAAACTGTCACCTTGGGATTATTTTTCCTGTGAGCTGGGGGGTCAGTTTCACTCTCTTGATGACTTTTATGTCTGTGTTGTTAGACTATAAACTCCAGCATTTCTTACAGAAAGTTTTTAAAGGTAATTTTTTTTTTTTTCTGTTTCTTTTAACTGAAAGTAATTCTGTTTTACTCTTGGGAACAATGGAGAATTTCTGGGTACAGACGGTATTGTTGATAATTTCACTAACAAATTCCTTTGGCTGCATCTCTGTCTTCTCACTGAGGAGGTGTCTAGTATCTGCTAGAGCCTTGTTATTTGTTGGTTTCTGCTTGGTGCTTTTCCTAGTAACACCACACCATCCTATGTGCGTGCATATCCAGGTGTGCACACGCATAGATTCATATGTATCTCTTCATCTATCTCTTTAGCCTTAAGTGCCTTATTGAAACTGAAGACCCTGCTCTCATTTGGGTCTGGGTAGATTTTACTGTTGCTTCCTTGACTATTGATCATTTATTGATTATGTATTGATTATTGCCTCTCTCTGATCTTTCTGTGACTTGTTCTCATTAAACACCATGCTCCTCTTTTTCTTCCTTCAGGGTCCCCCCCATCTCCAGTGTTGTGTTCTGAGTGTTGGATGGGCCCTTGGCCTTTGCTTTGAACTCTAGCATTGAATTATTAACACATCCCTGGGAGCATTCTTATCTGAACTTGCAAAGTTTAGCTTACGTTCTCTAATTGAACCCTAGAACTCAGAAACAATGCGTATCATACGCTGTGCGGCTTCGCTTCTTCTGTAACTGTTACTGGAAGCCCCTCCCCCCGCCTGGCTGGTTATTTCTCCTCACCGTTTGTAGTCTCCATCTTTCTCATGCTACAGACTTTCCCAGAGTCTTTGATTGTCCTCCTTCTTTTCCACTGTGGAATGAAGTTTATTGAAAGCCCTGAACCAAGGCCTGCAGAACCCCAGAACCTGCCAGGTACAGAAGCAACACAATGGGATCAGATGTCTCACCTGTGACCACATTTTGATTGGAAGTCCCGCGGCTTGGCTTGAATGAAGCCATCAGCACCAGATGTCATGGGGTTTCCAAAGATGGAGTAGTGTCCCTTCCACCTCCACTCTGAGACGCTCTAGGCATGGCTACCTTTCTTCGTCCCTTGAGAGAATCCCCTCTTCCAAAGAGGATCAATCTCTTGCTTCCTTCACTTTCTACTTCGTCTTCCAGCATGCTGCTTAGATGGAGTGGCATGGCAGTAAACATGTCCAGTGAGAGACCAGTGAATCAACGAATAACCTAGCCAGTGGCGGGGAGGATGTCATGCTAGCTTGGAATTTTTATAAGATAACATTTTTAATGTCTGTCACTATTTTAACTCCATGTATGTCTGTGTACTGAATGTGTGCCTAATGCCCTCAGAGACAAGAAGAGAAGAACATGGGATATCCTGGAACCAAAATTAAAGACAGTTCTAAATTACCATATGGATGCTACAAACTCAACCCAGGTCCTCTGCAAGAGCAGCCAGTGCTTTTAACCACTGAGCCATCTCTCCAGCCCCACAAGAAGAAGAACTCTTCATGCATTGTTTATCTATTTCTTTAAAAATGACAGCTTGAATTAATATAAAATCACAGTGTAAATTTAAGAGAAAATGGAGAATTGCAGGATGAAGACACAGCTTCTCCCAAAGGGAAGAGCATGTGAGTAGGTAGCACCATACACCATCTCCTTTATTTCAGATCAAACACTAATTTTATTTTCTGAAGATTCCTGACTCAGTGGTTCACTTCAGCAGAATCAGATTGAGGCCATAGCTATCTGTAGATGAGCACAGATATACTGTTTGAAACATGTTCATGATTTTTTTTATTTTTAAATCTGTCCTGGGGCTCAGGTAGCAAAATATCATTGGAGAACATTTCTATAGGACTAGTAAGTTTGGGGCAGGGCATTTTGTTTTGGCCTTTCATATTGTTTGTGTCTTTGCCATGTGACCTGGGCATGTCATTCTTACTTTGGTGGTAAACAGTGACAAGAAATGGCTACTGAGAGGAGAATCAGTTTTCACCAGGATGAACTTCCTAACAGGTTATCTAACTCCATGGCCAGCCCTCAACATATCTACATATGGGCAACACAGATTTGACTGAGTGGTGTGTCTAGGTGCATGTGTTTATGTGTATGTGTGTGCATTTGTTTATGTGTATGTGTGTGCAGGTGTGTATATGTGTGTGCAAGTGTGTGTGCATGTGTGTGAGACTATGTGTATGTGTGTGCATGTGTGTGTGCAAGAGTATGTGTGTGTGTGTGTGTGTGTGCACATGCATATGTGTGTGTTTGTAAATTTGAGAAGTGGGGAGCCCAGAAGAGGGTGTAGAGGAAGAAGGAAGAAGGTAAAAATGATATAGAGTACTTAATGAAATTCTCAAAAAAATATGTTTTATGGGTCACTGAGGCTTTTAGTTTGCATGTGTAACTGCCAGGGTGAGGGTCTTGCCTGTGGCCACCCTAGAGATAACACTAGACTACAGACACTAGCTTGGAAGTGAGGTGACAGAAACAATGATTCAGACCAGTCACATGATTACAAAGCTGGGTCTCCAGGTGGTCAGGTGTGGCTTAGAGGATCTAAGGAAGCAGTGGCATGGGAGGGGCAAGCACTGGGCTGGCTTTGAGCCACCTAGGTGACATCAGGAACAGGGTCTAAGCAGCTGGTGGCTCCAGGGATCTCAACCCACCTTACTTGACCAGGGGATTCCTGAAGGACCTGCCAGCAAACTTAGCCTTATTTTAAAATACCAATCCAAGGTTGGACAAGAAAACAGAAATTATTTGCAGAGGAATAGACTCAACTAGAGATCATATTAGGAGAATTAAGTCAGCATCAGAAAAAATAAAATACACATTTTCTCTCATTTGTGCATTCTAGACGTTAAGTGCTGGCTAATTTTAACCTATCTTTGGACGGCTTACTTTTAAGCTGGCAGTAGACAGGACAAGCAAGCATAGAGTGCAAAAGAAAGTCATTTGGCCCTGTGTGCATGAAGTTTTCACTGTCTTTGGTACAAGCCAGGAGCCAAGGACTTGCTGCCTGAATGAGTCTGAGCTCCACATTCAGTGATCTGGAAGAAAGGGCATCACACTGGGAGACCTCTTATTTATTGGCTTGGGAGACTTCCTACCTCCACCTACACGGTGCTGTGATTCACCAGCACAGCTTTTCAAGATGCCCTTTAGCCGCCCCTGTCCTTCATCTCTTTCCTGAGGACAGGTTGGTGGAAGCCTGCTCTTCCCATATGCCTCTACGTTTCTGTCCCATAAAATAGTCATTTCCTTATGGCATGGCAGAAACATGAGTTTTGATTTCACAACTTAAGAAGCATCTAGAAGGAACCAGAGCCAGAGGTGTAGATGACTTCAAGGAAGTAACATTTCTCAGACACAACGGGGCAGGTGCATATACGAACTTACAGAGACTGTGGCAACATACACAAGACCCACACAAGCTCTAGACAGTATGAAGGGGAAGTGAACACAGAGTCTTGCCACTAGCCAAGAAGCTATTTGCAAGTGATACCTGATGGATGAGGGAATATGTTCTCTTCAATGGAGTGGCACTGGGTGTATCAACCACATTCCACATTTCATTGCAGATTCCAGGCTCATACATGGACAACATAAATCAGACACAGTGTTTTTCGGTGTGTGTGTGTGTGTGTGTGTGTGTGTGTGTGTGTGTGTGTGTGTGTGTGTGTAGGTGTGTGTGTGTATGTGTGTGTGTGTAGGTGTGTGTGTGTAGGTGTGTGTGTATGTGTGTGTGTATGTGTGTGTGTGTGTTAGTTAAGAGAAAGAAAAACATGAAGTATGGTGGGTGATAGGGGAGGATCTGGGAGGAGTTGGGGGAAGGAAAATAATACGATCAAATTATCTGAAATTCTCAAAGAATAAATAAAAACACTTTTGAGAAAAAAACAAAAGCAGAAGAAGAAGCATCAGGAGAGGCAATAGGCTATCAGGAAGAAATTCAATGACCAGGGATAAGGAAGGCAACTTGGACCAATCAGAAGCTGAGGCCATGTGGAGAGCCCAGAAGGTAAGCCATGAACGAGTGCCTGGCCAGGAAAATCAAAGCTCCTGTTTCTCTCTGGCTCCCATCCCTTGCCTCCCATCTGTACCTCTCACAGCCAAGGACCCCATCTGCAGAGAAGCTGGTGTTTACACAGTCACTCCACCAAGGACTGTGTGACTTTGACAGTGGGGGTCGAGTGTCTGACATCCCACAGCTTCCCTTAGACCCTGGCTCTCAGCCTTGGTTTGCTGGCCCCATGCCACCATATCATTCTTGCTCGCAGGGACATGGATGATAAAATTTCCAGCAATGCAACCTTTTTCTTTTCTGTCTCCAAGCACTGTCTCTGGGAGATTATCTAAATCACCCACATTCGGCCATGATTGATGACTCCTTGCTTCTCCACTATCCTGGGAGATATAAATTTCTCCGTCAGTTATTTACTCAAAAAGAGACCTCTGATAAATGTTCTACTCCTAAGAGTCACAGGTGGGTAATAATGGCAGTTACGTGGTTAGAAAGGTACAAAGCATGAAACTAATGGCATGGAAGCGATCCTGGGTCAGGAATTATAGGAAGAGTACTGACACCTGGGGAGGAAAAACAGAATCAGGAATGAGTTCTAACAACCTTTTCTCAATGGACACTGTAGGGTACCCAGCAACTGCTAGCACACTCTGCATTATTGGGGGGAAGACGTGGCACAGTCACTGAGGTTAAAAGGTGCCAGAAGGTAGTAAATCCAGGCACATTCTTCCTGCCTGTAGGATGTAGGTCACAGGTAAATCAGGTTGTTTGCTCTGGAGGGGAAGGAGGGAGAAGCCCTTCTCTTAAAAGGTGACTGTGAGAGACAATATGACAGCATAAATACAATTCTTTATGTATTATATATATTCATTGTCTAGGGTCTGAATCTGAAATGCCTCCAGAAGGTACATGAGTTGAGTCTTGGTTGCTCACCTGTAAAGGTTTTTATTAAAATGAGAAGATCATGAAGGCTTCATCAAGGATTTGATCCAATCATGGATTCATCATTCAGTGAATTAGTGGAAACTGGAAATTATGGCCTAGATGGAGAAAGTAAATCAGTAGAGAGCTGCCTCTGGAGGGGTGAATGTATACCCTCCCCTCCCTCTGTCCCTGCCATCTCCCTGCATCCTGGCTGTCCTGAGGTGACATCCTTTCTCACCACAGACTTCTACTATCGTGATGCTCCATCTGAGTCCAGGGAATGCAGTCAGCTGACTACGGACAGAAACCTCTAGATTCACACAACCAAGTCTTTCTTCCCTTAGTTCATTGTATCAGGAATCTTGTCACCGAGATCCAAAACTGCTGTCTTATTTAGGGTTGCTATTGCTGTGACAAAACCCCATGATCAAACAGCAAGTTGGAGATCTGTTTGTTACAGGAGAGGGACCCAAACAGGGCAGGAACCCCAAGGCAGGATCTGATGCAGAGGCCAGGGTAGGTACTGCTCGCTGACTTCGCCTCATGGTTTGCTCAGCCTGCTTTCTTATAGAATGAAGGAAGGTTGTGTACAGTCGGTTGTTAAAGAGGCATTTTCTTAATCGTGGTTCCCTCCTCTCAGATGACACTAGCTAGCCACCCAACACAGTTGCCTACCACGCTACTCTAAGTTATCTGTCTTATCAATATCTGTAGTCCCTGACTGAGAGGCATCTCATGATTAGCTATAGTCTCACATGCATGGACATACGGGCAGCACCAAGTGTACTGAGGTTTTAAAACCAAGGAGCATGTGGAGCTGAGAGAGGAAAATGCTGGGGATGCAGGAAAGCATTAGAAGGAAGTGCACGAGGAGGGCGTAATCAAAACTATAGGCATGTCGGAAACTCTCAAACAATAAAAAAAAGAACTTCTTGTGTAAAACCTTAACTACAAAGAAACCCCTCTGTCTATGGAAAACTAGTTTCCCAGGATTTTGCTGAGGTCAATCAACTGACTGATGTGCTACCTCATGACAGAGCCAATGATGGTCCCCTGCCTTCCTCCCTACAGAGATCAGGCCATGGGGTAGACTGCATGACCAAAGAGAATCCTGACGTAAGAATAGGTAAATAGGAGCCAAGGGAAAAGGCTGGCAGAGAAAGAATGCTTTTGTGTGCTGACTTGACTGGGCCACAAAAACCCAAGCTTTCTATTTGGTCAAGCATTATTCTGAATATGTGTGAAGGTGTTAAATGATAAGATTAATTAATTAATACTAAGCCAAGTAGTGGTGCTCCCTGATGTAGGTGAACTTTGTCCAGCCATCTGCAGATCTCAATAGAACCACACAGCTGAGTGGGAGGAGGCCTATACCCGCCCACCCCTGCCTTCCTGAACTGGACTTGGGACTTCCCTTGCTGCTGGGCTTGATCTGGAGCCTGGTCCTTTTGGAGTCATTCTCCTACTGGCTTTCAGATGAGAACCAACACTATCAACTCTGCTGTCCTCATCCTTCCTTGGGGGTCTCCTGCTTGCCTGCTCATATCTTGAAATGTCTCAGGCCCTAAAACTGTGAGAGCCAATTCTGCACATGTCCGAAGAGAGCCTGTTAGTTCTTTTCCAGGAAACCTTTATCAAAACAAGGGTCACTTTCCCCTTTAAACAGTGAGCTGAGAACACAGCCCTGGGTTTGCCTTACTATCCTGCTATGTGAAGGGAGCCTTCTACTGCCTCAGTTTCCACAGCTGCTCACGCTCATGAACAAAAAGGTGGGTATAAGCAGTTGAACTCACCTTCTCTCCACTTTGTGAGCCTCCCAAAATACCATGACATTCAGAGCTTAGAATCATGAGTTCTGCATAAAACACTAGCCAACCTAGGGGACAACTGTCACCCCAACCTATCTGCTTGTCATGTTCATGGACCTCACTGTCACTTTCTGAGGGAGCTCAGTGTGACAGCCAGGAGGGTGAGGAAATGCCACCAGGAGTGGTTTAGAGTGGTGACACACACACAGGCTCAAAGGCAAACCAACTTCTGCATTGCAGAAAAGTCTACGGGGAGAAGCTACCCTGCCTTGCACACACAGCAGAGTCTTCACAGAAGTAACCCCACCTGGCAGTGAATATATTTACTTTGTGTGTGTGAGTTCATATGTGTGCACATCTCTCTCTCACACACACACAAACATACTTTTTGTGACATTTGTCTCATCTGTGTTTCTGTGTGCCTCTCTCTGTTTCTGTCCCTTTCTCTTCTCTCTCTCTCCCCTGTATGTGTGTGTATACTGGCATGTGGGGGCCACAGACAACTTTGGGTACTGTTTGTCAGACATTATCCATCTTAAATTTTAAAGACAGGCTCTCTCACTAAACCTGATCCTCACTGTTTAGGCTAGACTATATGGCCTGGCATCTTGGGGATGCACTTGTCTTTGTCTCTCTAGTTCTGGGGTTACGAGCATTTACTACCATGCTTGACTTTTATGTGGGTTCTGGGGATCAAACTCAGGTCCTCATTCTTGCAAATAAGTTATCTCTTCAGAACATCATAAGTATGTTTTTTAAAAAATAGATCAATGAGATAGCATGCAGAAAACACCTTATACATTGTCAAATTATGTTCATTGTTGCCATCTGTATGTGAAACACTTCCAAAAGGATCATGCGTCTTGGTTGCCAATTGATTTGTGTGTGCATGAATGTACATGTGTACATGTTTGTGTGTATGCAGGTACAAGTGTGTGTATTTACATGTGGAAACCATAGTCTGTGTTTTCTAATCGGAAACTCTTCCAAGAACGATTGCGACCCCAAAGACATGGTGCTTTTAGTGAGGTCACAGTTAGATGTGCTCAGAGGATATGCTCTTGTCAAAAATGTATGGTTTTGGGGTTTGTTTTGAGGGGAGTGAAGGTATTAAAACAATATCTTTTCTCCTACAGGGCATGAAATTTCATCATTAGAAAAACTCTGCTTTGGATCCAGGCATTACTGGCTTTGGAAATGAAAACTGCTAACATCATTAAAATTTAAAGGAGCACTTAGTGCTGGGGACTGTTCTAGAAGCTTTGCGTGCATTATCTCAATGAAAATCCATCAGATCTTTCACACAATTAACTAATGCCACTTTACACACAGGAAAGTCACATGAGTTTCCAAATAGGTCGTAAGCAGTGAGTGCAGCTGTGAATCCAGATGTGTGTGCAGGTGTGCAGCCCCTGCTGTCATGCATGCACAGTGAATAGGGTTCTCAGCTCTTCCCACAATTCAAAGGTGATGGTGCCAAGGTGTTACTCACAGTACATAACCTACTCACTCCAAGCATATGGCCTCAACTTAGCTTTGTGCTTCAGTCAAAACTGAAGCTCATATGTGTGAACTCCAATCAAACCAAACATGAGAGTAAAAAATTAGTAGTAATGTTCACAAAATTTAGTCTTGTAAGAAAATGGTTCTGTGACCTTATTGAGGTCTCAGAAAGGGAAAGGTAGACAGCTTATACTGTCAGATCTCACCAAGAAGGTCTCATTCCAAACCCCCAAGAGAAAGAAGGAAATGGCTGTCTTTATTGCCCCCACTCCAGCCAGCAAAGGCCCCTCACCCTGTCTCCAGGAGCCTTCCATGGTCTTGGACAAACTCTGTGCACAGATAGGCAGGTTGTTCCTGGAGGATAAAGCCTCTTTGTACTCCTCAACCAATCTATGTTCTACACTTGGATAACTGACCTGGTACCTAACTCCCCGAGTCTAAGACTAAAGGTGATGAAATCAGGTTTTAGACACTCACATAGCTGCTTTCATGATGCTTTTGTGCATGTAAAAAGTAACAGTGTCAATGAGATACACCCAGATTCACAATTCACAGTGCAACTCACACATTCATTTCTTTTTTATGTGTGGGGAGTGTACATATGAGTGTAGAGATTAGAGAACAACCTGAGGTGTCCTTTCTTAGGTACTGTCCACCTGTTTGTCAAGACAGCGTCTCACTGGCCTAGAACTCACCTGGTCAGGAAGTTCTAGAGATTCACTGTCTCTGCTTCTCCAGTGCTGCAATTAATAAGTGTGGGCCATCATGCCTGTCTTTTTACATGACTCTGATCTCCATGCTTGTAAGGCAAATGCTTTATCAGATGATATGCACGTGGTGTGTGTTTAATGTATGGTGCTATAGTGTTTGTGTATAGTTGTGCATGGTAAGAAAGGGAAGCTGATAAGCACATTGCAGCCACTGCCAGAACCTGCCCATCTGGTCTGTGGCAGCCCTGTCCCCATGGAAAGTCTCCTGGTATCATCCCTGGACCAGGCTAGGAACTACACACCTGTGTGGAGTAGCGTCTTTGCCATGCACAGATGGACTCACAGGTGGCGGTCAGTACAACACTTTACAAAACAAGCTGGAAAAGAGGCATCACGCTGTGTCGTGGGCAGTAGAATACATCAGGTATGGGAACAGGGACAACTCCAGCACTGGTCCCAGGCTTACCTCCTCCAATTGGGAACGCCAAATCCATACATCCACCTAGTCCAGTTCCTACAGTGCCTTCCAACTTTGTGCCTTTATGTCCTAATCTATATCCTGAACTCCTGCCCGTGTCAAATATGCTTACTCAGCCCATTTGGGAATCTGTGTCATGCCCATCTTCTTTTGACAGCCTCCTTTATGCCTCTGTTTCCCTTCCAAATGTTGTGGCCCAGGCCAACCCACCTGTCACCTTCTGTGATAAATACCACCCAATCTCTCCAGAAAGGCCCTGCAGTTACAGGCTGGCTTATACCATCAACTAGGGGTTCTTCCTTTTCTACTCATGACCTAGGACCCTCCCAGGTTCATGTCTTTGCTTGCATAAGGAAATGTGAAGGGTGTGTAGAAAGCAACCAGCTCTCAAGTAGTTGTTTTTGAGCTTTGAGACTCTCCAGGCAGTTATGAGCCACAGTTTCCCAGAGAGTGTTTCAACTTCCTTTTCACTGTGATGACTCACTCTGACCAAAAGCAACTTGGGGAGGAAAGGGTTTACTTGGTATATACTTCCAGGTCACAGTACATTACTGAGGGAAGTCAGAACAGGAACTTGAAGAAGAAACTGTGGAGGGTTGTCAATTGCTCTCTCATTCTCTAGCTCATTCTTACTTAACCTTCTTGTACAGCAAAGGATCACTAGCCTAGGAAAGGTGCTACCCATGGTGGATTAGGTCTTTCTACATCGATCCTCAGTCAAGATAATGCCCCATGGCCATGCCCATAGACCAATTTGGTCTAGATTATTTCTCAAGGAGAGTTTCCCTCGGATAAATACATGTGGTGATTTGTACATATTTAATAAAAACCAGTCTGAAATATCAGAGAAGAGATCTATCCATAGTCAGTCCAGGAGGATCAGAGAGTGGTAACTCACACCTTTAATCCCAGCACCGGGAAAGACCAGGAGTGGTGGCCTAGACCTTTAATCCCAGCAGATCCGAGTTTGAGACCAGCTTGGTTTACAGAGGGAGTTCCAGGCTCCCAGGCAGGCAGTGGTAGTGCCAGGCCTTTAATCCCATAACTCCAGAGACACAGGAGATCTGTGTTCCTGTGAGTTCAAGGCTAACTACCAAATAGTAGTAGCCCACGCCTTTTAACGTGGATGTGAAACAACTGAGCAAAGAGGGTACTTAAGGCAGGTGTAGCAAGACAGATCTATGCAGTAGAAGCCATGAGGAGCGAGGCTGAGGAAGCTGGAAGACAGCTGGGTGAGATTTGACTGTGGTGTTTCCTCTCTTTGATATTTCAGCCTTTCCCTGATAGCTGGCTCTGAGTTTTTTTAACAAAGCCAGAATTTGTGCAACAACTCCAGGGGCTATCTCAAGATGACAGGGAGTGGGGACAGGTATCTATTATGAAGAATATTCTAGGACTAGTTGTCTTCCAGAGGAAGGAGGACTGACCTCTCAGGTTAACCCCAGAGTCTTATGGGTGAGCCTTCATCCCACAGTAGCCTGAGTGTTGTCTTCCAGGCTCCTGTCCACTGTCCCTGGGGAATGCACCCCAGAGTCAAAGCCTGTACAGAAAGCCCTTTTCCTCTTTGTCATGCGATGATACACCCAAGGAAAAGTGCATAAGACACGAGGCTCACCTTCAACAGGAATCATTTCCAGGAGACCGTGAAAGAAGGGACTTTGGAAAAAGAAGGGGTCTTCCTCCAGCTTGGAACCTTAGCCAAAGGCAAAGGTCAGACACTGTAATTTTTTCCTAAAAGCTCTGGCAAGACTATCTGTTATGCAGCCTGCTTCCTACTAGTTCCCAATCAACCACTGATAGGCTATCTGTCACTGGAGCTTCAACCTCTCTTGTCTAGGGTGACAACTTTGACACCTTAGATTAGTGACTGTCACTGAGCTGGGACTCCACTGAAGTAGCCAGAGGGTATCTGACTTAACAAGCCTGTTCCTCCATCCTGACCAGGGCGGCTTGTGAGCCCCACATGCTGTAGGTCCCTGTTTGAACATGGAGGTTCCCAGAGCCCACGGGGTAACCCACAGCATACCATTTGAGAGAAACACAGACACCTAATCTTGTGGTATACATCACGGGTGCATCATTCCAGTAGGAGCTGTCCTCAGAACTAGAAGCATTGCTTGCCGCTGCAAAGCTGAGCTTTGGTGATCACTGTGAGCAAATGCCAATGTCCTATGGAAATCAGGAAACAGGAACAAGGGTCAAGTTCCAACCTGTAGGAGAGTGACCCAGATGCCAACATTCTAGAAATTAGAGATTATGCTTAAGAATTACAGAACGCTCACCTTTCAACACAGAGATTTCTTGTTCTAACAAACAGGAAAATTCAATCAAAATTCTGAGAACCTCCAACTGATCCATCCAGACTATAACTCTGGTATCTAAGGCTTGGAGATCTTTGAGAAGAGGGGTAGACAGATTACAAGAGCCAGGGGAAGTTGGCTGTGAAATTATATCTCCTGGAAAAGTTAAAAGTTACACCCATTAAGCCTCACCAACATGGCTGCCTGATTGAGACCTGAACAATCAGCAACAGACATGCCAACATGGAAAGGGGGTGTTCATGAGGTCCCCTACACAGAGAATTACAGCTGACAAAGGAATGCCAAGAATGAGAGAAAAAGCCTTCCCCAGGGAAGAGTACACCAGTTATTTGAGTACACCAAAACCAAATGTTCAGCCCTGAAAACATCTATACAATAACATTATGCAGACCAAGTAGATTTTATTTATATATTTAGGAGAGAGAGAGAGAGAGAGAGAGAGAGAGAGAGAGAGAGAGAGAGAGAAACAATGATTATAGAAAAATAGGTGAGCAAGTGGGGTTTACGTGGGAAAGGTTGGAGGGGGAAGGGAAAAAATGGCTAGCAAAAACCCTTCCCGAGGAAATGGTTAACTTGTCTTTTAGACTGATTGTAGACCTCTGTGACTGTGCCTCGTGAGACGAAGGTTTCTGTAAGAATCAACTCAATGTCTGGGGAACTATGAATGGCAGGAAGGAAGGACAGGCAGGTCAGTAACCTGTAAGAGGAGCTGGAGGTGGACAGCAGCACACCTAGCCTTGTTCTGCTCCAAATCCATCCTCTCCTCAGGCAGCAGCCCCTTCATGCTTTTCTGCATCTACTCCTCTGTAGTCCATCTGCCCCTCTCTTCATCCTTGATGAATCCTCACCCATGGGATGACTACATGGCATCTCTAGAGTCCCACTCAAAGCCCTGTGCATTGCATTTACACCATTGGCTGGATTTACCCCAGAGCTGCCTGCTCAGAAGACCTCACAGACAAGCCTGTGCAGGAAGAAGAAGACATGGGGTCTCTGAGGAAACCAGGAAGGCCACTCCAGTCTGATGCTCACCATGGGTCTGGATCAGGTTCCACAACAGTTGAGGCTTTATTTACAGCCCCAAATTCTCAAGTGGTTTTTCTGTCTGCTTGAGGTCACAGAAGCAACAATGTCCTCCACAACACTCCTGATCAGGTCTTCCACCATTTGACGCCTAGTTCTCCTGGGACTCTTTGGTCCTGATTCTCTACCGTATGAAGCATCCACTGTAGTAAGACTAATAGTCTCTCCTCCTCACCTTCCTCACCTATTCTAGCCCCCCACCCACCCAGGCTTGCCCAGCTGTGCTCCTGAGTCACCATTACGGGTGTCCTTCTGTGTGCATCTTTCAGTTAAGAATCAATTTCTGACTTCTCCTGAGTCCCAGTCTAACACACAGTTACCCTGTTAGGTCACTGTCCTCTTGCTAATTCCCAGGTGTGACTCTCACTGACACAGTCATTTCAGACCTGGGGACTGATTTCATGTGAGGCTAAAGTTCCACAGCAAAAGGCCCATTTCACAGGTGTCCTTGAGATGATGACCAAAGTCAATGGCAATCACGGCAGCAGTATCTCACCAAAGTAACTAGTAGCAGAGTGGTTGGTGTGTAATAACCATTTAATCTTCATCTTCCTGGGAAATATTCACAGAGAAACTGTGACACGGAGATGAGTCAATCGCTAATACTGTCACATCACTCTGACACTGTAGAGCTCCAGTGCCAAAGTCCACATCACATCACTGGGTCTGCTCTTCTCCTGATCTTTCAGTGTGTTTCTACCGATCTTAAAACTAAATATATTTGCGAATGTCAAGGCTTCCTCATTAGAATATCTCTATGAAATGTTCCCGTTATTCTTGTTGATTTTCTTTTTCATTACTCTGAGCTAATATTATCTTGGAAGGCAGTGGGAAATACACACATCTGTCTACTTTGATCTACAGTGACTGCTTATTCATTATCTCAGCTGGTATTCACTAGACACTGACCATGGACACAAGGAAAATGAGCAAAGCTCCAGTTTCTGCCTTTGAGGATAGCTCAGTTGCACCATCCACCACCACCAAGCATTTGCTGTATGTTAAATATCTCCCATGCATTGTATCAACTGTTGTATCTTGAAGGACAGTTGCTATTTTTGTATTGATGGAGACATCCAAGATTAAAACAATCAAGTCCCTGCCCAGTGTTACAAGGATCGTAAGTTACAAGACTGGGGTTGAATCTCATGTGCAATTGGCACCAGAGGTCATGACCTTTGAGCCTGCTTTGTCTGTTAAGAGATAACACCAGCAAGAACAGGTCTGTATCTGTGTGCACTATGGCAGAGGGAGCCAGTAATCACAGGATGTGGAGGATGGAGTGAGCAATTCTTCCAGGTGTACAGAAAGGCTGTTTGGACTTAAGATCGGTCCTCCAAGACTTTCAAAGCCTTATGAGTGATACAAGAGTGCTACCTTGAATAAACCATGTCCATGTGAGGAGGTCTCTGCTTGCAGTGCGAAGTGATTGCCACTTCCAATTTCACCCTGAAGCCCCCAACCCAGGCTCAGGAGGCGTAGCGAACAGAGATGGCTGATATAAACTGTGGCTTCACATATTGCAGTCTGAATAGGATGCTTTCCCTGAGCTCTGCGGCAGCTTCCCTCTCACAGAGAAACTAGCTGGTTCTCGAAACAATGTATTATAGAGTTAAATCTAGCCATTTTATTAAGCAGAAACCATATTCTTTTTGAAGGTACCTTTATACACAGCACCCCTTGTACTGGGAACGAGTAAGGGAGCATACTGTTCAGCCTGGATTTTCCTTGGTGACCAAGGAAGCTGTGTGTCCACTGAATTTCACTTCCAGTATGTATTTGGACACAAATGCAATCATTGCCCCGTAGCTCAGGCTGACAGCTATGGCTAGGGAAGAAGCTCTGAGAGGCAAGTCTAAAGGCTTTCTTGAGTGATGGACTTTGTGCTTTGCTGTGGTTGGTTATTGTATCAATCACTTTTGCAATTTGTAACTAAATTGGAACAATATCTCATTAGGCTATTTGTCCTTTTCATTTGAAAGCACTGGCAGTGGATGCTTAGAAAAGGACAAGTCCCCAGAAGCACAGCCCTGGGCAGAGCTTCTGGGTTCTACAGAGTAACTCACATTTGCAGGGTTGGAGGAGTCACTGAGCCCAGGAGGAAGCTGTAGCTTTAGCTCAGGTTTGGGCTGCCTGCCTTTGTTGTTTGCCTTTTTCCTAAGGTGCTTTAGTTGGCTTTTCTGGCCCTGGAATTGCACTGAGACCAGGACAGTATCTTGTATATCCCTTTACTCACTGTCTGACAGTTCCACAGACAGAGTGTCTGGTCCATAAACATAGCCTGTGAGCCGACACATTCTTTACCCTGCTTCCTCCATAGAGAGACTCTGGGGCACCTGCTACACAAAAAAGTGTTCTTTTCTTCAGGAGTGGTATAAACAGTGTCTCCACCACAGGCAGAATCATCAGTAGCAGAGAACTTCCATTGGCTACAGAGCAGGGATAGTAACATGGCTGTAAATCAAACCTCCTGCATCAGTTCAGCCTAGCGTCTGCAGGGTAGAGGGATACACCGAATGGACTTAAAAGAACAGACCTCCATCTCAAGGTGCAGATCCTCTTGATGGTGTGTGCTTAGATGCCCCAGGTTCCCCCGCTCTGTCTCTGTAAGTGGAAGCTGCTCAGAATCCTGAAACCATGTGGAAGTCAGGAACAAAGCCTGGGACAGGGACAGAGTTGAGGAGGGAACAACGGACTGATGAATATCTATCTTCAATCTAGGTGTGTGAAATATGCTTCACTGGCCAAATTGTCCTCCTCAACACTGTGTATTGAAGTCTTAGCCCCTAAGCAGCTCAGAGGGTGATCATACTCAGAGACAAGATCACTTAATGGTGAATCAAGTTTAACTGAATTGGGTTTCTTATAGGAAAGGAGTGGGACACAGATTGCAGCAGAGGAGTAACCGATGGAGACACAGCTCTCAGAAAGTTATGGTCACAGGAGGAGCCAGCCCCACTCAGGCACGATCTCTGACTCTTACCCTCCATCCTTTATCATACCTCTTTGAAGGCCTATATGGGCTTACATATATGTGGGAGGACCCTACCCTGTTCTAGAATTTTCTCCTATGCCCAGTGCTCTCAGTATTTCTTTGCTATAGACCCCTCCACCACACAATCTCCATTGATCCCAAGGCAGCTTGTCAGAGAAGCCAATTAATCTGCATGCTTGGAGAGTTGTCCCTGAGCTGGGATGGCCAAATAGAGATAAGGTAAACCAGGGCCCATCTGGGACACGCTGTTAGCTTGAAATTGCCCCCCACCTTCTGTCCTACACAGTGATTAATAGCCTCTCATTCTCTCACCCTGGTTTGGATGATAAATTATTTCGTTATGTTTTCTCATTCTGTCTCCCATGCAGGCTCCTGACTGTCAGAATACTAAGTTAATCATAAAAATGAATAAATCATTCCGATTATTTATGAATACCAACATCCACTTTCTTTTCGGTGGTCTAGGGAATGTGGACTACAGCATTAATCACAATATTTATAAGTTATTTTGAACATTCTATCCAATTTACTATTGTCATCGAATTTCATGTGGACCCATAAGATCAAAAAAGACAGCTCATCCCTGAAAGAGTGCCAGACAAAGCAAAATAAATGATTAAATGAATAAAAAGTTTCAAAACAATCCCCTAAGTCTTTGGCTACCCTTGGGTCACACAGTAACAGGTTCAGAACTGAAAATGTCATGTTCGTGATACTTCTGGATTAGAGGTCAATACCAATATTTGGGGGTGGGAGGAACAGATGGGATTAGCACTTTTGTTTGTTGGGTATTTGAAAACAAATAATGGAGAAGCAAAGATTTTGGGTGAACTTCCTTAGCTTCAATGTCATCTTGACACAGCCCAGAGTCATCTCAGAGGAAAGCCTACACTGAGGATCTGTCTAGACTGAATTGGCCTATGGGCATGGCTGTGGGGGACTGTCTTGACTGTTAATTAAATCAGGAGGACCCAGCTCACTGGCAGCACCATCCCTAGGTAGGAGGAGGTCCTGGGCTGTATAAAAGGGATGGTCGATCATGACAGGATGGAGACTCCAAGGCATTCAGCCTTCTAGCAAGATTCTGCACCCAGGCAAAGTGCCACCTGTCAGTAAGAAAGAAGAGAGAAGGCAAGGCAGGTGCCCCACCCCTTCCCCCATGCTTGGCAAAGAACTCCCTCATCTGTGGGAGAATTCTTTCTGCTCTTGAGCCTGTAGGAGGAGATTCACTGGACTCTATAATTCAGTCAGTATTGCCATTACTCCCCAAACTCCACACCCTGTATCAATCAAGGCCTCCAGGTCCTGTCCCAGGCAACCAAGGGCTATCATCTGCCTCTCTAAGTTCACATATAATCAGAACTCTTCATGCTTCCACTTGGCCTGTATTAGAAATCAATCTCTCTCTTTCTCTCTCTCTCTCTCTCTCTCTCTCTCTCTCTCTCTCTCTCTCTCTCTCTGTGTGTGTGTGTGTGTGTGTGTATGTGTGTGTGTGTGTATGTGTGTGTGTGTGTGTGTGAGAGAGAGAGAGAGAAAGAGAGAGAATGTCACTAACATATTGTTCTATTGCTGAATAGAACTACACATAGACCAAACTCTGAATTCACTTGTTGGTAGACATTTAAAAAGTCTAGCTAACTCAGTACCAAGGCCAATGTAGAAAGACAAATATATATATATACACACATTGTGTAAAGGGAAATTTTATGAGCTCCATATGGCTGTTAACCACCTCCTGAGATAGGGCAAAAGGTTAAGAAAAACAGATAGGGACTCCCTAGAGTTATATGTCTGTTTACCATCCCCCAGAGTGTGTATTTGAAGTTCCAGGAAAGAAGTACTACCCACCCAGTTCTCGGAAAAGATGTAAAATATACATTGACAGAACATCTGCTTCTTAACTGCTTCTTGCAGGTAGTGACACTCATGACCTGTGGTTGAACTCTTTTGTTCCCTACACCCTATAAGAGCTTTGTTCAACTTCAGCTCAGGGCTCTCTGTTCCTGCATGTTCAGTGAGCCCCAGGTATATTTGGTAAATAAAAAATCCCCTTGCGTGTTGCATGAGAGAATGTCTCTTGGAGTCCTCCTTTTTGCGGTGGATTTCTCAACCCTTACAACTGCAACATCTAGATCTTTTCAGCTTCCTGACCATGTGAGCAAACTAACAATCCTTAGCAAACTTGGGCAGCTGAGCTCCTTCTAACACAGGTCTGTTGGCCTGTCCATGTTCCCATCATTTCCAGAACCATGCCCTCCCCTCACCCTGCAGCCAGCAAGCTGGGCTCCTCCATGATTTCTGCCTCAAGTTCTTGCTTGAGTTCCTCACTTCCCTCAAGGATGGAATGTGACCTAGAAGGATAAGCCATGGAAACAATTTCCTCCCCTAAATCTGAGTGCTTTATCACAGAAATGGAAGGAAACCAGAGCAGTGACTCTGCTCCTGACAGGCTTCCCTCATAGATCAGGGAGAAGAAGGAAAGTTGGTCTCTGCCAAGCACTGTGTGTAGTGTCTGCTTTGCTTCTTTGGTCCTTCTTGTTGATGTGAGGTAAGGCACTTAGCCTCTGTGAAGAACCCTGCTGGGAAGCTGAATGCCTTGGAAAGCCTCTGCCCCACCCTGCCCCAGCCATTATTATCTTGTTTCCAGCTTCAGAGGGAGGGACAAGGTCAGGTTTATTTTAGCTTTGAGCCATAGAAGCTGCTCAGAGCAGAAGGATAAGTGGTGTGTCAGGCCCGGGATCCTGCTCTACCTCTGCTTCCTAAGGCTGGAAAGACAAAAACAATGAGCAGATGTTGGGCTGGTGATAAATGGCCCAAGAACCCTCTGAGACTTGCAGCCGGTTGGCCTGAGAGATGGCCTCTGGCAGGGATGGTTAATGACTGCCTGAAGGAAAGCTGCTTCCACAATGAGAAACACTGTGAGCTAATGAGGTTTTCAGTACCTGTGAACCTAGCTTGAAATCCAACAGGGATGCAAAGAAATGGGTGGGACTCTTCAAGAGTCCTGGCAGCAATGGCGGCATCCTGTGTTCATGTCACAGAAGGTGCCAAGGCTACCTTAGAGTGAGAATGAGCTACAGACATTACATCTAAGCCTTACCCTCTTCCCTACTGTGTGTCCAATGATTGTTAGCTAATTAATACAACTTCTAATACTTCTCTTTTAATCCTGCCAATCAGTTTAAAGCCAAATTTAAAACAAGCTTTAAATGCTGGCCAGGTTGATGGGCTCTGGTCAGGTCCATCTCTTGTTTCCCAGAAAAAAAAATTGGCCCTGAATCAGGGTTTATGATGACTTAGGTATTTCCCATCAGGTCTAACAGGAGCAAGCATACATCCAAACTATCCCCAGCCTACATCCAATCGGGCACAAGTGTACATCCTGATGTATTTACTGCCTGTGAACTTTCTGTCCATATGTGGTCAAGAGCACATGGTGCAGATGGTCAAACAAACTGTTTAAGGGAGTGAAAACTTGTGGCTTGTTATCTCCCATAAACAACAGCCTCCAGCACTTCTGGAACTATCTGTCCTTGGGCAAGGGGCTTGAAGGTTAGAGGCATATTTGTTTTTTGGATCTCTAAGGCATAGTAATTTAAACTTTAAAGGTAACTTTGGCTCTTACACTCTCTATCATGATTCCCACAACCCCAGAAGCTCTCCACCCTCCTCAATCAAGGCCTCCAGGCTCTGTTCTAGACAACCAAGGATTGAGTGCTGACTGATTTGATGTCTATTTGATGCAAACTATAGTTATCAGAGAAGAGAGAGCCTCAACTGAGAAAATGCCTGTATAAGACTGGGCTATTTGCAAGACTAGAAGGCATTTTCTTAATTACTGACTTATGTGGGAAGGCTCAGCCCATTGTGGATGGTGCCACCCCTGACTTGGTTGACCTGGGTTCTATAAGAAATCAGGCTGAGTAAGTCATAAGGAACAAGCCAGTAAGCAGGACTTATCCATGACCATTACCAGATTCCTGCCCTGATAGAGTTCCTGTCCTGACATCCTCCATTGAACAGTGATGTGGAAGTGTTAGCCAAACAAACCATTTCTCCCCAATTTTCTTTTAGCTATGGTGTTTCATCACAGCACCAGCAACTCTGACTAAGACAGACTGACTTTTTAAATTCATATTAAGTAAGGACTATATGTGCTTCCACTTGGCCTACATTGTAAATCTATCCATGTGGGACCATGTTAGTAACACATTGCTTTATTACTGAACAGAATCTCAGCTTATGCATATGCCAAATCCTGCATTCATTTGTTGGTAGATACTGAGATTGGTTCCAGTTTGGGATCTTGAGAAATGCTTCTGGTGAACATTCACCAGCAAGCCTATTTATGTAATATAGTTTTATTTACTGAGTTGACTCCTAGAAATGTAACTATAAGAACTTGTAGGAATTTATTCACCATTTTAAAAAACATTTTTGAAAGAAGCCATCATATCTTACATTTCCAGAAATGTATAAAGCTGCAGTTTATTCCCATATGAGCCAATATCTTACCATTTTTATTGTGGGCATCCTCAGTAGGTGTGGTCATAGTTTTACTCTCCCAATTATTAGTGGTTCTTATCAACACCCATTAGCCAGCATTAATGCACCTCCTTTAACCAACAGTTACCCAAAGCCTTCCCCATTTTTAATCTGGGTTGTTTGTTGTTTTTGTTGATTTGTAGTGCTTAAGATAGGTTTCATAAATCTCTTTAAAATTTTTATTTGTTGGGGCTAAAAGATGTCTCAGCAGTTAAAAGCAATGATTGTACTTACAGAGGAGCTGGATTCAATTCCCAGTACCAACATGGCTGCTCACAATGTTCTATAATTCCAGTTCCAGGGGACTATATGCCCGCCTCTGGTCTCTGTGGGTACCAGGCATGCATGTCATTGTAACGGGCGGGCACCCCTAGAATACCCCTAGACACCCCAAGACCATGGCTAATGACCACTGTTAACTTTAAAGAAAAAGAGAGTTTAATGAATATGAATGATAAACTGGTACACACATATGTGCGGGCTCTAGGCAATGTGGAAGCCAAGAGCTCTGAATGCTTTCAGGGTAGAGTTCTTATACCACACTCTGGGTAGGGGAGAGGGTACATCCAGGCTCACTCTGAGTAGGGGAGGGGATACTCGGGCTTGGAAGGTTACAACAGGATGGAGCCAAAGGTCATTTTAGGATGGAGTTTAGGAATGCTGACAGGAGGACAGGTGTATTTCCTGTGAAACAATAGAAGTCTTGGGCAAGCAGGAGACCACCTGAGGATATTCATTTCTTGGAGCAATGGTCACAATGGGCACATTGCGCAAGCTTCAGAAAGTTCCTGGTTCACGGTTCTCATGGTAGGGCTTTCCTGGGTGGCCCCACCCAGGTCTTTAGTGGTCCCACTCGAGTGAAACCCAGAAGGTCAAGCTGCTGACCAGGTGTGTCACAAGTGTGCAGTTGAGCAAGCAGCCATTAATCCTGTGAACAAAGCTTTTCCGAGAAGCTGCCATCTAATTTAGTGATAAAATGGAGCCGAAACTCTGTCAACCTTGGCTAGTTTCAGGGACCTCAGGAAGGTAGTTGGGGGAAAGAATCAAACAGAATTTTTCTATCTTCACATCATAAACATACATACATACATACATGCATGCAAGAAAAATATTGTTTTAATTACTGTTTTATTGCTGTGAAGAGACACCATGACCAAAGTTAACACTTATAAAAGAAAGCATTTAACTAGGGCTTGCTTATAGTTTCAGAGGTTTAATCCATTGTCATCATGGTGTGAAGCAGGCAGACATGGTGCTGGAGAAGGATATGAGAACCCTACAACTGGATCCCATCATCAGGAAGAGAGGGAGCCACTGGGCCTCGTTTGAATTTTTTGAAAACCTCTAAACCAACTCCCAGTGACATTCTTCCCCAAATAAGACTGCACCTACTCCAAAAAATAGTGCCTCTCCCTGACCATTGAAATATATGAGCCTAAGGGGGCTATTCTTATTCAAACCACCACACTCATACACACAAAATACAATATACTTTTAAAAATATATTTATTTATGTGTTTGTGTGAGTTTATGTGTACTATACACACTGAGATACCCTCAGAGTTAAGCAAGGGAGTCAGAATTTCTGGAACTGGAGTTTCAAATAGTCATAAGCTGTTAAACATGGGTTCTGGGGTCCTAACTCAGTAAGAGTTCATTCAGTGAGGAGCAGAAAGTACTCTCTCTTAACCATGGAGCCATCTCCAGGTTTCCTCTAAATCTTTTATCAGAGGTATAATTCACATATTCTTTTCTATAGTCCATGTCATTTAAATTTTATTTTAAGACGAACAGAAGAGGTGCATGTCTTTAATCCCAACACTTGGGAGGCAGAGACAGGCAGAGCTCTGAGTCTGAGGCCAGCCTGGTCTACAGACTGAGTTCCAGGGCTACACAGAGAAACCATGTCTTAAGACAAAACAAAACATAAACCTCCAAATAAACTTTACATTTGTGTGACATTTATTTTATATGTGTGGTAGGAGAAGGGGACATGTGTGTCACAACCTATATGTGGAGTTGACTGGACCATCTGAAGGAGTTGACTTCACCCTCCACCATTTGGGTTGTACAGTTGAACTCAAGCCCTCATAGTTGGCATAACACCTTTACCCACTGGCTATCTAGCCAACATGTCCTTTCTTATTCTGAATGATGTAACCTGAGGTACAAAGGTGCATTGGAGACCAGCTTGGTCTATATAGCTCCAAGTCAACCAGAGCTACATAGTGAGACCCTGCCTTAATAAAAGAACATGAAAAAATGATCACACTGTACATGTCTGTTCTTGATACTGCTGATATCATGTTATATTTACCCATGTGTGGGGAAAACCATGATGCCAATTCTAGGCTATAACCCTCCCCCATTGTTTAGTTGTGCAGAATGATCTTTCAACATAGCTGCTTTGTCCTTGTCATTATTCCAGTGTATTACTGGCAAATACTATGTCTGCTCATTAGGGACATTGGCCCATTGATCTTTTTCTTTCCTTTTTTACTCTTGTGTCCTTGCCTTACGCTGGTGTCATTGTGCTGATGACCTGTTAGGATAGGTTTGGAAGGACTCTTTTTCATGTTTGAATAGATTTAGAAGAATTACTGCTAAGTTTTAAACTGTTTGATGGAACTTGACTGTGAAGAGGCCACTTGAGTCCTGGGCTTTTTTTTTTTTTTTTTTTTTGGTGAGATGTTATTCAACGGACTTAATTTGGTTTCATAACAAATGCCAGGGCAACTTGGAAGAAGAAAGAGTTTATTTGACTTACATGTCCTCCTGGGTCATAATCAATTATTGAAGGAACTCAGGGCAGGAACCTGGAGGTAAAGACTGAAGCAGAGGTAATGGTGGAACAGCGTTTGCTGTCTTGCTTTCCCAATGCTTGCTCACCCTGCTTTCTTATACAAGTCAGGACCACCAGCCTCCATCCTAGTGATCTGGGTCCTCCTACACCTATCATTAATCTAGAAAATGGCCCCACAGACATGCCTATACATCAGTCTGATGGAGGCACTTTCTCCCCTCTTCCCAGATGACTCAACTTGTATAGAGCTGACAAAGAAACTAACCAACACAATGACTAATTTGATGTTCTTACTGACCTTTGGTTCAATCTATCTATCTATCTATCTATCTATCTATCTATCTATCTATCCATCCATCCATCTCTGTATGTGTGTGAGTGTGTGTGTGTGTGTGTGAGAGAGAGAGATACAAAGACACAGAGAGATGTAACTTTGGTAGATGATATGGGTCCAGCAACCTACCATTTCTTTTAGATTTCAAATCTGCTGGTGTGCAGTTAGTTGTTTCAAAGACTGTCCTGTGATCTTTGTATCTCTGTGATAACAGTGACACTGTCCCTGTCTTCATCTCTGATTCTCACTTACATCTTCTTTCTTTTCTCCATGTTCCAGCTAGTTCATTGTCTACTCTGATTATCTTTTCAAATACTGTTTTCACGTCTTTACATTTTATCTTTTAGTCTCTGTTCTGTTTTTTCCTTGACAAGAGCTTGAGGTTTGGTTTGCTTTTTTTTTTTTTCTAATTCCTTGAGTTTCAGTATGTGGGCAACTTTTTGCCTTTTGACATAGGTGGTTGTTTCTAGAACTCGCAGTGAACATCACACTGAGGGAAAAATGAAAAACTTTCCCCATACGATTTATAAAAAGACAAGAGTGTTCCCTTCAGAACTTATATTGGCATTCTAATTCCAAACCAAAGCAATTAGTTAATAAAAATAATAGGAGTCTCAATTAGAAACTCAGAAATCAGTTTTCTTATCTGTAGGTATCATGAAGACATGATGCAAATGGAACCAGAGATGAGGAGACCTTGAAGACAAAGGGTTTACTTTGGTTTACAGTTCCAAAGACATGTGGCCCATCATGGTGGAAAAAGCATAACAAAAGACAAGAAATGCCTGATGGCAGGAACAGGAGGCTGGCCCAGCCACATTACAGTCACACTCAGGAAGAAAAGCATGAGCAGAAAGTGGGGCTGGGCTATAAAGTCTCATGGCTTGTCCCAAGTGACTCATATCCTCCTTCAAGACTCCACTTCCTAAAGGTCCCTCCACAACATGGAAGGATACAAAATCAACTTACAAAAGCCAATAGCCTTTCTGTATAGCCACAAGCACAGTGAGAAAGAGATCATGGACATGTTGGTGTTAACAATACCCTTATAAGGAAAGTGTCAGAATAAACCACCCAGGGAGGTGAAAGACTTTTAAAATGAGGCTTTAAATCTCTAAAGAAAAAGATTAAGGATGACACCAGAAGATCTAGGCTTCCTCATGCTTATGGCTTGGTAGAATTAACATTGTAAAGATGAATGTCCTACCAAGAGCAATTCACAGATTTGATGCAATTGTGTTCACAATACCCATGATATTCACCACAGAAATAGAAAAAAAATCATAAAATTGATATGGGACCACAAAATACCTCAGGTAGTTTATGCATCTCAAGCCAAAAGAACAATGCTAGATGGACTATCACACCAAGTTTCAAGATATGTTATAGAGCTATGGTAATAAAACCAGCACAAAAACAGGGATGCGGATCAATAGAAAAATATAAAGGATACAAATATCAGTGTACACATTTACAGCCTTCAGATATTTGACAAAGATGTCAAAAATATATGCTGGAGGAAAGATGGCTTTTTCAACAAGTAGTACTGGGAAAATCTGGATGTTCACAAGTAGAAGAATGAAATTAGATCCCTAGCTATCACCCTGCACAAAAACCATTTTCAAATAATCAACATGAAGTCAAAAAAGTTGAAACTTCTAGAAGGAAACACAAGCAGCATCCTACAAAATACAGATGCAGGAAAGGACATTCTGCGTAGGACTCCATTTGTTCATGAGGTAAGGCCAACAACTGATGAATGGGACCTCCCAAAATAAAACCATCTGTACAAGAAAGGCAATAATTGAGTGAAGAGAAAGTCCATAGAGTGGGAAAGAATCTTTGCCACCTATACATTTGGCAGAGGATTAATATCCAGAATACAGAAGGAAGTCAAAAACAAAAAAGTTAAGAGATGACATATTCAAAAAATGGGCCATGGGTCTGAACAGAGCATTCTCCAAAGACGAAATCAAAATAGCTAAGAACAATCTTTAAAAACCTTCCCCATCCTTAGTAATTCATGAGATGAAAATTCAAAAGAACTTTAAGATGTCATCAGTTAGAATGGCTAAGATCAAAAAAGAAAGAGCTGACCACAAATCCTGGTGAGGATGTAGGGAGAGGAGAACCCTCATTCGCTGTTGATGAGGTTGGACTGTGGAAGTCAGTATAGAGAATTCTCAAAAGCTAAAAGTAGATCTGCCCATATGGCCCAGCTATGCCACTCACTGGCATACGTCCAAAGGAGTAGACATCTTACTCCATGTATATTTGTTCAGCCACGTTGTTCATTGTTATCCTATTCATGATAGATAGGATACAGAAACAATCTAAACATCTTTTGAATGATGAATGAATAATAAAATTGTGACAGAGATATACAATAAAATACTATTGAATTGTAAAGAAAATAAAATTATGAAATTTGCAGGTAAATCGGTAGATTTGGAAAATATTACATTGAGTGAGGCAACCCAGAGCCAGAAAGACAGGCGCTGCATGTTTCTTCTGCAGTTCCTAGCTACAAATCTGTGGATGTGAGCAGGTAACCTAAAGTATGTGAAGAAGCCAGGAGAATAAACCGTGACCATGGGGAGTGCAGACAAAGAAGCTCTAGTAAGTGAGAAAATAGGAAACAGGAGCTAGGAAGGGGGTATGGGAAAATGAGGGAACATTACTGGACAGGGAAAGAAGGGGAATACAGGTAAAGAAAAGGAGAAAGGGGAGATAAATAACATTAAGGATATTTTAAAAGACCATAGGAAATATTATTTTACAACCTTACTTATTGTGTGTGTGGGCACATACATATATGTTTCAATAGAGTTACATCACATGGAATGGTAGTGCTTCCTCTAAGAAACATGCACTACCTAACAAAAATCTCAGTGCCAATCATGGTAAAATTTCCCCCCAATGTATTGGTTGGGGAAATATAAGAGTCGCTCTAATCAGTATAGCCTGTTGCTATTTACCATGGTTGCTTTCTAAAACTTGAAGGTAAGACCCTACTTCTGAAGACACCACACACTGCAGACACAGAACTTGGAGAAGCTGAGCTGGAATTTATTTGGAAGCTTCCTCTCTGAGGATTGGTGCCTGTCATAACCAAAGAAGAGGGAAAATCAACAGTCCTACTCAGCCATAAAGCCCATGATCTACAGCAATGACTGCACAGGAGAGATATCCACAGTTTGCAACAGTAACACTTTCATTTGTGGGGGTAACAGTTTTCTAATTGTACTCAATTTCTACATATGAGGAGGGGATTCCTACATGGTAAACCTAGCCAGCTACCTGTACCTGGAGAACTCTTGGACCTGGGCAGATGACCTACTACTGGCATTTTCTTAAATCAGCAAAATTTCTAACTGTATTCTAAATACCTTTCCTTAGACTCATTGATAAGTGTAGGTTTGACTCCTCATCAAAAGAGCATTTTTTTTTAAGCAAGAGTCTATTATAGATATCCACAATTGGTCAAAATGCCAACAGTACAGTCCTATGCTGTGCTCAGTCCCAATCAATACATCTGCAACATGATCCCTAAACCTAAGTTCAGGGAAAATTGTAGAAGAGGTCACTTTTAAAAGTCAGAGGACCAAAACATCTGCTGCTAGATCGTGTCTCCTAGATATGATAAAAAAAAAATGTCACAAATAAAAATTCAACAATATGACTGCCTGAAGAAGTCTAGCATAATGACAATATCAGTTAACATGCCAACAAGGATGGGAAATTCCTCATTGTTCCACACTTAGATGAAGAACTGCAAGTGGTCAATGTCTGTCAGGAGGGAGAACTAGTCTCCTCCAGGATGAATACCCATAGGTTGTTCCATCCAAAGCAGTCAACCCTGAACACATGCACATGTGAACAAAGCTCAATAGACTTAATAGATTGTATATATGAGTGCATATACACCTATATCTGTATTTCTTCTACATGTATGTATATATACCTATGTGTGTAGACATATATATGTGACAATAATAAAGAAAATATTATGCATTGGGGGGAAAGGGGCAGAACAAGGAAGGATGCAGTGGTGGGAGGGATGCAGACATACTGCTCATCAATTAAGTTCACAAATAAAAGAGAGAAATTTGTAGTACTGGAAGCAGGTCAGAGAAGACCCAGTCTGCAAGAGTCAGGAAGAACTGACTGTTGGTTGCAGAAACTTTCTGCAATGGAAGAAATAGAAAGTCATGGCAATATGGAGTACAACTCAATAAATTTGCCAAAGCGATTGTGTCATGTGATAGTGGATAAGTTTAATGATGTGTAAATTATATTGTGTTAAAGCTGTATTTAAGAAATAACTATTATGTTGCACAAAAATATTTCAACTTTACTGTGTATGAAAAAGACACAAAAAACACAGAAACAGAAGGAAGGGGGGAGGGACTGAAGGGGAGGGGACAAAGGGGAGGAGAGGAAGAGAGAAAGATTTTCTAAGAAACACTTGGTGCTCATATCTGCCCTCTCTCCTTGGGGCACTCAGATGTAACTGAATCCCAGGTTCCACCTCAATCATCAACTTGCATTTATTAAATACATTCTTAAATTTTGATTACATTCTCTTCAAAATGAGATCCAAATTCTTTTTTTTTTCCCCCATGACAGGGATTTTCTGTTTAGCCCTGTCTGTCCTGGAACTCACTCTGTAGATCAAGTTAGTCTAGAACTCAGAGATCTGCCTGCCTCTCAAATGCTGTGAATAAAGGTGTGTACCACCACCATCTAGTGAGATTCAAATCTTCTTAAAGGTGTTGTTTTTGACTAGCAAGTAATAATATCTATCAGAGGATCACTGTGCAATGTTCTGATAGTTATTCACATTCTGGAATCATTAAGTACATATTCACCATCTTGGTACTTAGCAATGTGGTGGTTACAGAGGCAGGGGGCAGGAAATGAGGAGAAAAGATGTTATTAATCAAATTTACCAAGTTCTAGAAAGATGAAAGGAATGAGCTAGCTGGTAGATTGCACTGAAAGGTGTCTATTATTAATAACAATTGGCCGTATATTTCAAAATTGCTTAAAGATTGGGATTTAAATGTTCTCAAGAGCAAGTATTTCTATAAAGGAGTTTCAGGGCTGACACGATGTCTCAGAAAGCCTGGCGACCCAAGTCTGGCCCCGAGGTCCCAAATAAAGTCGAAAAAGAGACCAACAGTAAAGTCATCCTCTGATGGCCACACATGTATCATGGCGTGCATACAAACACACTCACCCCCCCCCACACACACACGGTGAATATACATTTAAAAAAAAAAGAATTTAAATATAAAAATAACTATAATAATGGCAATTATTGAAAATAAAACAGAAAAAAAGGAGAAATTCATTCTTTAAGGGGCCAGGTCAGTTAAATGAAGCATCTTCTGGCTTATAAAATGACTTCATAAAACTTAATTTTTGATTAAGTTTAAAGCTGTATTTTGGAACACCTCAACATTTTTAATGGATGCTTCTGTATTCTTTAGTAGAATAGGATGACTCGAAGAAGGTCAATGATTTCTGGCATCCAAATTTGATCATATTCCAAAGAATTTTATGCATTCTGTCTTATAAAAGACAGTATTTTTAACATATCTAGCATTTAGGGAAACAAAAAGATCTACAATTTTTGTCATTTTAAAATCAAAGTAGAGCTAAAAATATCTTCTATTTAGCAGAACTTATTCTGTAACCTCAGGGGCCTCGGCACCCAGAGAAGAAAGTTACATTTCAAATATTTATTAAGAGTGTTCACTTAGTTTGAATGTCTTTGGATATAGCTTTAAAGTTTTAACATAATTTTACTTTTGAAAGTGGCTTTAAAGTTTACCTTATTTATTCATTTATTTGGTTATTCCTCCCTGTCCTCCCTCAGCCTCCCCCGACTCCATCCCCCAGGGAGGGCAAGGAATCCCAAGGTGAGTGAGTCAGTTCCATCTGGCATATCCAGCCGAGGTAGGACTGAGTCCATCTCCCCAGTATTACATCTGAGAAAGGTGTTCCTCTGTAGGGAACCGGTTCCAAAAAGCCAGTTCAGGTACAAACTCTGGTTCGATTGGAGGAGGCTCCTCAAAGTACCTATGCTATTCAACTGTCATCTACTTCCAGAGGCTTAGTTCCTTTCTGTGACGATTCTTCAGCTCAGCTGTCATTTCAGAGTCAATGAGCTCCCAATAGATGGTCAGCCATCTCTGTGGGTCTCCTCCTCATGATCCTAATCCCTTTGCTCATATAATCTCTCCTCTCTCTTCAGCTGGACTGGAAGCTCAACCTGGTGCTTAGCTATGGATCTCTGCTTCTGCTTTATCTGTTGCTGGATGAAGGTTCTATAATTAGGGTGGCCATTCATTTGATTACAGGGAAGTCCTGTTTAGGCATTTCCTCCACTATTGCTTGGAGTCCTAGCTGGGGACATCTTGTAGGTTCTTGGATGTTTCCCTAGCACCAGGTTTTTCTCTAACCCCTCAATGGCTCCCTCTTATCAAGATTTCGATTTCTTGGTTCCCCCTCTCTGTTGCTCCTCCCACTCAACCATTTCATTCTCTCATGATTTCTTCCCACCTTCCCTTGCTTGTTCCCCAGTATGATCCCATTTACCCAGGAGGTCTTCTCTATTTCTTCTTCCCAGGGGATCCATGGATGTCTATCTGACATTCCTCCTCTTACCTAGCTGCTCAGGGTTTGTGGATTGTAGCCTGGTTATCCTTTGCTTTACGTCTAAAATCCACTTATAAGTAAGTACATGTTATGCCTATCTTTCTGGGTCTGTATTACCTCACTCAGGGTGATAGTCTGCAGATCCATCCAGTTGCCTGAAAATTTTAGTTTGCATTTTTTTTTAACTTCTGAGTAGTATTTTATTGTGTAAATGTAACACAATTTACAACAGTCATTATATCTTTTGCTACAGACATTAGGGTCACCCTGTTTGTGAGGTTTTTTAATTTCCTTCAAGATGAAGTTTATCAGCTTAGCAGAAAGTCTTAAAGGGAACCAATAGTTTTACCTCTTTCTAGGAGTATCATGGGGCAGGATTCCCAGCACAGGAAGTAGGGAGGAAATTATTTAGCAACAGTTTCCGTGGATGCAGAAGACCAAGAACATTCCTTACAATGAGGTTTCTTGGCCCCATGTGGCCAGAGGTCCAGACCCACAGACCTGCCGCCCCAGAGTACCTAATCACCTTCCCCTGCTTAGGCTCCCCTCCACCCAAAATGACTCAGACACTTATATTAACTTCATGCTGTTTGGTCTATGGCTTAGGCACATTGCTAGCTAGCTCTTACGTCTTAACTTAAGCCATTCTCATTAATCTGTCTGCCATGTGGCCCGTGGCTCACCTGTGTTCCTTACATGTTGCTTCTTTGGGTGCCTGGCTACATCTGTCTCTTACTCCATTCTTCTTTTCCTACCTATTCTGTTCTGATTCTCCACCTACGTCTATGGTGCTCACCAAGGGCCAAAACAGCTCCTTTATTTAAAGATTGATATTCACAACATACAGAAAGACATTCCCACATCAAGCATTAGCATCTCAGGCTTTTGGCAATGAGATACCTTTTCAGGACACATATGACCAAAAGGGAGATGTATAGGCCAGCCCAAGGAAGCATCCTCATCGAGCAGCTTTGGGAGCTGCCTTTCTGAACGCTCACAGACTAGCATTATGGCTGGGAAAATGGTGAAAATGCTTGCTTCACAGGTGTGAGGACCTGAGTCTGGTCCCCAGAACCCATGTAAAAAGTCCTTCAAGGTGGAGTATACCTGCTGTCCCAGAAATAGGGAAATGGAGCTTGCTGGACAACAACCCAGCTTTAGCTAGAGAATTCTAGGCCAATGAGAGATCCTGTCTCAAAACACCGAGGGCATTGTGCTTAGGAAAATTAAAGGTTGTACCTGGTCTCCACATACACATTTACACACACACACACACACACACACATGCACACACACACACCAATGAAACTAAACAACAAAGATAAAACTGGATGTGCCTTTGATGTCCCTGGTAATCTTCAAATCTTCATCTGTCCACAGCATGGAGGAGCCAAGCCTGCTCCTGTCTGGTGCTCCCTTTGGTCAGTGCTGTGAACAATGGGCAGCTGTTTATAAGTGCTGTGGATTTTTTTTTCCATTTCTTTGGTGCACTGGGAACTTAAACATTCTAAAATTCACATGTGGCACAGGCTGAATTGAGCTGTTTAGCTTCGTATCATATAAGTAAAAATTAATCTTCTAGAGTTGAGGATACTAAAATCCTCAAATAGATCATGTTTTCCCATTTCATTTCATTATTTGGTTGTGAATTTTGCAAAGTACTCACTTTTGTGATCCACCAATATGCAATTCTGTTTAAAAAAATCAGAAGAATTAGTGAGCACATCAATAAGTTAATTGATAGTTTTCTTCTACAGTGCGTGTGTACTTGATAATCCCAAGAACTGTAATGTAAAGGAGACTGCTTTCCTTCTAAGAGTGAGATCCGAGCTCACCCAAGTCCTGTTCTACATACTCCTGAGATTTAGCTTCCTTAAACAACACAAGAATCTAAAACACCACCTTCTCTTCTGTTGATAAGGGATTGCTATGTTGCTGGAACTTGCAACACTCACATATGAGGAGACATCCAACAGCTACCAAACATCCACTTGAAGCCTGTGTTGGCAGGGAAAGGCTGCAGAGAGCACACATACTCTTACAATCTAATGAAAACTTTATAATATTTTTTCTAGATAAGCCCAGAGTCCCTGATGAAATGAACACATGTGCTCTAGCAGTACAGATGATTTCTACAAGGAAACAAGATGACAAATGTAGGGGTGCATCCACTCCCATTTGAGGGACATACCTGTGTGTTTCAAGATCTGCACATGGATCCATCCATTTTGTTCTGACATACATGGTCCATTATGTTACCTCCTACAAAGACAGAGCACTGTAATTGTGTACCCCCTCTCCACCATGTCTCAGATGATATCACTTATACTCTAGAAGTTATAAGTTAAATTGAACCATAATTTTCTGAGTTGGCATCTTCTACAGGCTCTGGCAAAGACCAGATAGAGAAGTGGCTAATGCTTATAAGACTCTTTGATGGAGTCTTGTCACAGTGTTCTATGCTCCCATTATTGGGATGACTGTCAGTCCAGCACAGCACAAATCCCATCATAAGGCTTTCTGAATTATGACAGACCAGCCAGTTACTGACAGGAACATAGAGAAACCGATAGTCATATTCTTAAAGTTGGATTTTAGGAGTAAACTTGGTACCTATGGAGGTGGGGCCTGCATACTGGGGTAGCATACGGTGATGAAATATTGACGGTGCTTTCGTTTTCAAAGCCCATTTTCTCTCTGAATCCTCTCACCAGATGCCAAGTTTGGAAGGGCACACAGATGGAGCTGGGCATCTGGGAATGGGAACAGAGACACCACTTCCTCTCTGGTTCAGAGCCACAGGTCTTGGGAATGCACATAGAAACGCCCTGCTGGGAGCCCAGCTTTGGACTTTGAAGCCACAGGATCCTGGACAGAGTGGCCCCACTCTGGCTCAGCACCAAGGACAGCACACAGGCACCTGAGAAACTGAGCACAAAAGCCCTGCAGCTGGAAGGGGGAAGCTACTCTGCCCCCGCCTCACACAGTCCACCCTCTCAATGCCTGGGGGCGTGCAGAAAAATGTGCAAATTTATCAGAATAACCTGACAGAAAAACTTTTCTTACCTTCAAAACAAGCCTTTGAAAAGAACCCCAGTATGGACATGCATGCCCACACCGCCACTGAGAACTCAGGGGGATTCACTACTTCACTTCTCCCAGCCTCAGCATCATCCACAGATTTTCATTTGTGGTTAACTATTACCTTACATTTGGCTGCCTGAAGCCACATCCGCTCATCAGCTCACACTCTTGTATGGCAGAGGTTCAAACCTGTGGTTGTCCCATAAGACCCAAGTTCTCTCAGATTCGAGTATTCTCCAGACTGTGTTCTCATCTGGTCTTTCCTACAGCCTTACTGGCTGTAGAGGTCTGCTTCCACTTTCCATAGGACAGCCTCCTTCCCCAAAGCCAGCAGAGGAACCTTGTAGTGTAGTCATCAACCCTCACACTAAGCTTACTTTCCAGAAGAAGCCCTCATCCTTTATTAGTACCACTGTTGTAGGCCAGACTACCCACTGCTCCCTGCTTTAAGTGAACTGGTTTGGGATGACAGTACAGCTTGTGAAAAGCCTCACAGTAGGACCATCCACAAATGAGAGAAGGCTTGTGTCCACCAGGGGCTGCAACCCTGAGAACAGCCTTAAAACCCACTCACCACGTCTCCCGTGGATCCAACTTCCTACCGTGTTAGTAAGTATTGAAATACTTCCTCAGTGTAGAGCGGAAGTGAAACTACTCTCTATTGAAGGCTCAGCTCTCAGCCTCAGGCTGGAGGAAATGGAAGAGAGAAGCAAAGGATCATGGGAAGTGTGAGATAGTCACATGAATCAGGTGGTCCTTACTGTGTTCACTCAACATTTCTTGGTGTATATGGTAGGAGACAACTTGTCATAACTGAATGTGGCAAAAAATGAAAGCTGAAGCCAAGCAGGTCTGTAAAGCTGTGTAGGAATGAGACGCAATGGGACAAAGGCTCAGAGAAGCCCTGCATCTATGCACAGCATAAATGCTAAGGCGGAAGTAGGGGAATGGTAATACAATTGATCACGGTTTGCATTTTAGTGTTTCCTAAGCTGTTCCATATCAATATCAGTATAGGCACTATGGAGGTCAAGTGACTTCCTTTGCCTAGAAAGGCTGGGCTGTTACAAAACTGATGACAAGCTAACTATCAATAAGGACAGCCCAGGGCTTCCCAGCCACTGTGGTAAATAGATGCTCCCATCTCCCAGGTAAGCCTTTCTTAGAAGCCAGGACCACAGTGGGATGGTGTGGTACCTTAGGGCTGGAAACACAGCCTGGGATGGGGGGACAGGGCTGTCTGGCAACAGCAGATTCCCTGCCAGGCAAAACCTTGTTTACAGAGAACGGACCTCCAATCAGGACAGGAGGAACAGGACTGCCTGGCAAATAGGGAAAACATAGCCGGAAACTGAAGGACATCAGCTCTGGAAATACTGTTAGAATTAGGAAAGATTAAAGGACGCATGAGGAAAGGTTGCCTCACCTTCTTTGTTCATCAGCAGTGAAGTGCCTGCTGAGGCCGTAGGACATCAAGCCTCCACGGGAAAAAGACCTCATCTGAGGGAAAAGCCATGGTGCATCCAGTGAAGAACATGCTTGTACATTGGATGGCATAGGGAGTCAGGACACAGCCAACTGAGGCGAAGAAGTAAAAAATCCCATAGCATCCTTCCCTGCAAACACAGTTCAAGGGCAGAAAGAGAACTGGTCAGACTTGTTCAGACCTGTTCAGAATCTACCTGATAAAAAGAGCCTTGGAAGCTTCAAAAGGACAAATCTCCCCCTCCAAGTAAAAGAAGATATGGTGACCTTTGGCTGCCTCATTGAGAACATCATTCTAAATCAACTATGTAGAATTAGGAGAAGCAGCCTAAACCAGTGAGCCCTGTAACATGCATACAGGGATGCTGGCTCCCACAGGATGGGATATTAGGTAAAGGCAAATCCATAGGCCTTGGGCTTCCAGGAGACTGAAACATGGATACTCACTCACTTGAGTGAGAATCTGGCACTTGATCAAACAGGAACCCTGACAGGCCAAGCAGGTACAACTCCTCACTCAACAGGAGACTGGCTGCTGGGAGGATCCTAGTATTTGTTGCTCCAAACAGGCATTGTAATTGCAACCCGGAGGCAAAAAGACACAGAGACAAGACCAGAGCTAATGTGCAATACTGTAGATGCTAGAAGGCATAGACAAAGCGGGTCAGCATTGGGACCTTAAGCAAGAAACCACATGTCTGGACCTCATTGGGGCGGGGACTTGGACACTGACTTGATACAATATTGGCTCTGTGGTCTTCAGCTTCATATCAGCAGTAGTTCTAGATAGCACATGTCCCAGACTTGCTCAAATTCCTCAGGTTCTTCTAATTTGGCTTCAGACATGTGAAGGGCAGCTGGCCTCCAGCCACTGCCTGCCCCCGCAAGCACATGGTAAGCATACAGACCTACTCATAAATGTAAATAAGGAAATAAGCACAGGTACATCCTTATACATAATTCATTTATACAATAATTGAATGAAAAGCATAGGATATTCAGCTATTAAAATTTCATGATGAGGTGCTTTTAGAGCAGTATATTCTCACCATTTAAATGACCTTTTGATGATAACAGTTTGGAGAAGTAGCCTAATAAATAATATTCAAACTGTCTTCTATTTTTAACAAACTCAATTATTCAATTGAAAAATTAATAACAAAATTTCCAACCTATGTAAAGGAATTTAATTTGAACTTGTTTCTTAATTTCACTACAGTAGAACAAACTTACTGATAGTGCCTTATTACTTTCCGGGGGTTAAAGATGAGATTTAAACTGTGCATTATTTTAATTTTTTAATTGTGTGCATATGTGTTTATGTGTGTGTCCATGTGAGTACAGTGCATGCAGATGTCAGGAGAGGGTATTGGATGACTGGAGCAGCTGTGAGTCCCCAGCTTAGGTGCTGGGGATTGAACTTGGATCTTCTGCAGGAGCAGTGTGTATCTGAGCTGTATAGCTCTCCATCTGCTCTTTATGACGATTTTTCCAGGGAAGACTTTGCTTTCTGAAGCAATGACACCATGAAATACTCAGTTTCTCAAATAGCACATATATCCTCAGGTGTTCCATTAGAACTTCTATGGCAGGGGTAAAATCTTCTTATCACAAAGGCGCCTATTACCATCACCCACTTCACAGAATAAAGAGCAAAATACAAAAAGCCCTGTCAGGTGTTGAGTTTAAGCCTAAAAAGGAGGCGACCTTATAGAGAGAGCTGGTGTCTTCTTGGCCTTTGTTCAGAGCATCCCCAGCATTCACTAAAATACACTAGCAATTCTCAACAGCTGAGGGTCTCTCTGATTTCCAGACTATTTATGATCTGATTGTGTCTACAGTTCCTGGAATGGTGCTGTCTGAATCCAGGAACTATCACTGCTAGAGAACCAATTCTTACAAGTGGTTTCCCTTCAGGCACCTGTGAGCAGAGGGGCCAGTTGTGAAGGTAGATGTCCAGATGTTCCTGGCCACTGGGAGGGCCAGAATAGAAGGGACCTTAGTAACAATATAGAGACAAGCAAATACCAGAGATGGAAACAAAATGTAAGAACCCAAACAGACCGAATCAAAAGCCTTAGAAATCATGAATCATGAGGTCCCACTCAGGGATCCTCAGAAAGCAGTACTGCAGGAAGCTCCCTAAACAGAGGTTGACAGATGTTAATCCTCCAGCATCCTTCAAGAAATGCTCCAAGCTGGGCTTGTCTTGCATCTTTCTACCAATGTCTGACTTGTGAGTACTGAATTTGATCTGTAATAGTTGAGCTGGGTCAATAAAGCTACAGCTTTTCAAACAGCAAGTTATAGCCCAATGACAAATTTCAAAGTCAATTAATAAAATCACAATATTTTTCAGATTTATTTTTACTACTTTTGAAATAATGTGTGTGTGTGTGTGTGTGTGTGTGTGTGTGTGTGTGTGTGTGTGAGTATATGCATGTAACTGCAGGTGCCCGTGGAATCCAAAAGGGGCATCAGATCCCCCAGAGCTGTATGTGGTATGAGTGCTGAAAACTGAAAAAGCAGCATAGGTTCTTAATTGCTGGACCATCTCTTCCAGCCTGGCCATTGTACTTCCAAACACAAAAGACTAAAAATGTCCAAGCAGTGTTATTAGGAAGAACAAGTCCTGAGATGTGAGTGTATATGTATGTGTGTACATGTATGTGCATGTGGTATGAATGCATGTGTGAAAAGGTTTTTTTCTTATCAGTAAATCACAGACCCAAACCAAATATAACAGAAAGCTTGGGGGAACCAGCCCCAATAAGGTTTTCTCTCAGGGTTCAAGAAGTATTTGCCAGCCAGCGAGCAAGTGACTATATGTTTCATCTTTATTGGCAGGATGATGAGGACAGTGAAGGCACAGGTTATACTCATGTGGGCAGTTATTCTTTGGCAAGGCAATGCGGGGTTTGAATTCCTCAGGTCACAGAGAGCGGTGATAAGATTTACACACAGGCAGTAACTGTCAGCTTTGGTTTATGACATAAGATGGGAATGGCTGGCCAAGGTTTTTCTGATGGGGTCAAGTAAAGATTAGAATAACAAAGCAATCTAGAGGGGGAAAATTATGTGCTCTAACTACAATCTCAAACGTAGCTAGGCATAAGGTTGAGTTTATTAATCAGCAAAAAATCATGAACAAAGTAAAGTCCTGTGCTATTTCCATAAATAAGGTTTCCTCTCCTAGAAGCCACTTTTCTGACGGGAGGGGCGAGTGTTCTCAGTTGCTAGGTGACCTAAGTAAACAATGAGGAAAGGTCCCAGCTTCTGTTCAGCTGCAGCTCTTTCCCTGGGAGGTTGTTAAAGGGGTCTTTTAAAGAGACAGTAAAGCTCAAGTTGCACGAGAAATGGGGACCTGTCACTTCTAGCTGCTCTGGCCTTGTGGTGCAGGACTTCAGAATAAATGTCTGCTTTTACATCTGCCGCTAGGAGTTGGTTTATTATCTTTTTTCTTATATCACAAACAATAAACCTTTAAGTTTCCAATAGTGTTAATGAATCTGGGTGCAAGAAAGTGTACAGAGTTAAGAGCCTAAGATTAGTGGTGTTAGCTCTGGATAGTTCTCTTATCTCTAGGGGAGTGAACTTAGGACACACCAGTGTGTCATCTATCGGGAGCTGTCCTTGAATATCTGAGAAACGTCTCAAATGAAATCCTTTGTTTGAGGCCGACTCTGTCAAGTTGTTTACTAATAAAGATAATTGCATGGAGGGAAGACATTGAGTCTGCTCTGGGCAAAGAAATAAAGAACTGATTTTGTGGAAAAAGAGATCTTGTCTGTGTGACTGTTTTCACACATAGCTAGGGGAAGTTATCCATATGGCCCAGATACATGAGGGAAATTGTGGCCAATAAATGATCAGGCACACTGCTAAAGGTTCCTGGGAAATGAATCCCAAGGAATTAACGAAAGCTACAATCACACACCCCACATAAGAAACGCCCTTCGGGAAACAGCTGACACATTCAAGGGCAACTAACACCCCAATTCCTTGAGTTTTTAGCTTGACCTCCACCGGGGCCCTTGGCTCTGATGGGTCAGCCTTGCCATTGCCAACTGAGTTTTACTTCGTATTTCTGCGGCTCCTAGCACAAATATTTGCTAATAAGAAACAACTTCCTCTGGCCGAGGGAGGACCAAAGAACAAAACAGTGTGCAGTTTTCCGACAAACATGTGTCTTTGGAATTAGGAGGGCTGGAGAATATGAAAAACAGGCTCTAGATGAGTAAAGAGCATCGGGCTTTCAAGCCGGACTGTGGAAGCCCTTCATTTCAGATGCCCTTTTGGATTACATAACAAGAGAGGGACTCCTTAACCGGAGGATTTCAACATGTGGGTCATGACCCCTTTGGGGGCTCACATATCAGATATCTGCAGTAATATTCATAACAATAGCAAAATTAAAGTTATGAAGTAGCAATGAAAATATATTTATGGCTGGGGGTAAGCACAACATGAGGAGCTGTGTTAAAGAGTCACAGCTTTAGGAAGGTTGAGACCCACTGCCTTAACCCTGTTCCAGTTTAAAATACAAAATAAAAACAGTGAGTAGCATCTAAGGCTGAATGGCTCAGCTGCTGTGTCAAAGCGGTGTGCCTGTGTTGTTCACGTACTGTGGGGCCACCAGGGTGAACACCAAACACACTGGGTCCCTATACTCTGGGGAGTGATGGGGGAGGGGTGGCCGATGTGAATACCCATCTGCTTAGTTTCACATTCATTTCTGGCTCAGATCCATTGGTCTTTCACTCAGGGACTATGTATTATATTCTATCTATTAGACAGTATGCTACTTAAATGGGATGAGCTGAACAAAATGGAATGCTTTCTCTGCTTGTGTCTAAGGTGGTTGAAAATGTAAAATTATCATAATTAAATCATCATGAAGTTAGGTGGAAAGTTTTATAAAGTGCTATGAAGAAAGTGGGAGAGAGCACAGGAACAGAGGTGACAGCGTCTTTGAGGACCAGCCTGAGGTGGATAGAGGCTGGTTGAGAGTGGTGGGGAACCCCCATGTGTGAAGGTAATGGCCTGAATCAGGAATAAGGTGACAACCCTGGCCTGTGAATGCAAAGGAAATGGAGGAAAATCTACAGCCTGGATAACAGAACTGTTGGATCTGGATTTCTTTTTCCTCTTGCCTTACCCATAAGCCAGTTTCTAGTAAACTACTTGAAAAAATTCCTTCTTATTAGGCTTTTCCTTTGACGGATTGCTTTAGGAAAGAATATCAAGCTGGGGCGGGGCATCTCAGGTCTATGCAAGTGAAGGATGTGCTAACCTCTAGAGGGCAGTGTGGGCACACGAGGGTGCCAGCATCCACCAGTCTGATAAAAATAGGCTTGAGGTGAGGGATTCCCGGTTTTGTTTATTTTGTTTTTCTGCATCATTACTTCATATTCCCCTCCCTTCCCACTCCTCCTCCCTCCCTCTCAGTCCTTCCCCTCTGGAAGGCTGTGGAGCTTTTAGGGGGTAGATGCGGGGCTAGCTGGAGGAAGTGGTAGACTTTAAAATAGACACCCTGTTCACTCTTACACTGGGAGCTTTCTGTCAGCCATGATGTGAATAGCCTTCTATGTCATAGACTCCTGCCGCCATAATGTCCTGCCAGCCACACGAGCAGCACAGCCTTCTTTCCTTGTGTTTTTTTCTCGTTCTCCACAGCAGTCAAAAATGGCTGATATATGGGTGGAGGAGCCAGGGCTAGAGAAGGCAGAGGAATTAGCTGCAGTTTCATAATGTCATATGAAGACTAGGCCCCTCACCATCCAGACTTCACAAAAGAAAAACGGAGACAGGCTCTCCCCAGAGCCAGCTCCTTCTCAGTCTGGGGTGTGAGGTCCTTCCTGCTTTCCATACTTCTACTTACAGAGTTATCCTTCCTTGCCCTGCCTTTCCACAGCCCCCAGAGACAGGGATCACCTCACAGAGTACACTGAGCAAATAGCCTTTGGATGTGAAGGTCATCGTTTGACAGACAGGTGACATTTGGGGTGTGTTCATTACTCAAGAGCAGATAGGTCTGAATAGCATGATCCATGAGAACAAATTGTGAGTGGTGTCTGTGCACCCAACCTCAGGCTGTGTGAGAAGCAGGAACAAGAGTGACTGGCTTGGGCTCCAGGCGCCCCACGCACTATCCCTGTGACCAAGGTGAGCCCTCAGATTCATGAGAGAGAAGAGAAGGTTGAACTTTAGAATGATCTTTGTCCTCTCCACCTCAGGGTCTCTTGGTTTTAGACCGCTAGAAGGGACCAGAGGCAGCATAGTGCTTTAATAAACCATCAGACTTCAAAATTATTTGCAGCAAATTGATGACTTCAGGGGGAGAGCTAGAGAGCAGCACAGTAAGGTCAAATGGTTGTCAGGAATTTTGTATGAAAGGCTTGGAAATAAATTAAAAGGAGACAGCATTCACACCGCAGATGTGCAAGTTATTTGACTGTTCAGCACCTTAAGCCCCACGTTTGCAAAAATTACATTCCAACTCGAATATTGATAAAGCTTATAATATGGTCAGTGAAGTTCATGCAGCCAATACAAAGCAGCCAGCAACTGGGTCACTGCCTGGGCATACAGTGCTTGCTTACTGGTCCCCACACAGTAAGCTGCAAATATGATGACAGTACTCCCCGTGTTCAGACTCAGTTTACAGAATTTCCTCAAGGTATTTAGTTCTTGTACTCAAAACACGTGGTCCAATTTCCACACTGAGGTAGGAGAAAACACACCACCGAAATGCACTGTGTTGCCTTCTCCTGAAGCCAATGGCACATCTCCATGGGTCTTTAAGGCTTGTGACAGAAACTTAGAAGAGCAACTGCTAGCTGTGTCTTCACCTCTCCTCACTTCTTAGAAGCGTCCCTTGGGGGTGTACACAAGTGGATACTGTCAACTTAGGGGAAAGAAGGGAGGAGCCCAAGGTCATGTGAGATCCTGGAGTCATGTGAAAGAAGCAGACAGCACAGACTTGCACAACTGACGTCAGGACAGTGTGCAAGAAAACACGAAGCATTGTCAGGCGGTTGGGGGCGGGGGGCAGTGGGCTCAGGTGAGAGCCAGAGTGTTTGCCCAGCATGCAAGATGTGCTGCTGCCTCAGCTCTTTGTCCTGAAGCTGTGATAAGATACTTTTGACAAGAGCAACTTAAGAAAGGGATTATCCTGGCTGAGAGTTCAATGTACAGTCCACGATGGTGGCGAAGTCAAAGCAGCAGGATCCTGAAGTGGGTGGTCACGGACTCCTTGTAGTCAGAATAGCACAATGACATGAATTCCTGACAAGAGGAAGGGAGAGGAGCGAGGGAGGGAAGGACAGAGGGAAGAAGAAGGAGGGAGGAGAGAAGGAAGGGCTGAGGAAAACCTAGACATGCTGAGATGGTACCTTAATAACCTTTATTGCTATCACTGATGAGAGCACCAAGCATCTCTTTCTTACATTCACATCCTTAGAGAGAGATGACAGCACTCCGGGAACTCCACCTGAGAAGCCACATCTGGTGACCTCAGCCTCACCACTTGGGTAGGGATCCTGGGAATATGATAATCCCCAGATAAAGCTTTAGTGCAGCCTCAAGAAAAGGCCAGTGTAGATGGTAGGTGGTATTTTGAAAGCCTGTCTGCAGATGTCTGATGCTGCCCATGGAAAAGAGACTCTAATGCCCTTCTGTTGAATAAAAGTTGTTTCAGTGACTTACAAATAATAAGCCAAGAATGTTAAAAGAAACCTTGAGCAGCTTCCAAGTCAACTATTAAAGATTACGCTGGCTAGCAGTCTATTGCCCGCTCTTCACTGGGACCTTGCATCTGTCAAAGAGACTTCCACCAGGCTTCACAGTTGGAGGATCAAGATAGCCAGGAAACACTATAGATTAATCAGGGTTGACCAGAGACCCAGAACCAATATAAGAGACAAACAGGTAGAGGAGAGTGTAGACTGTCCAAGTTCTGTAGGACAGTCTCATGTAAGACCATTGGATACTGCAGAAGAAGCAGTCAATGCTCCAAGTGTGGAAACTGAACATTCCCAGGCAGTGGAGCTGTAATCCCTGGGAGATAAGAGGTAGAAGAGACTTGGAAGACAGGCCCAGTGGGAGGTCCTCAGAATATGAAATTGTGCCTTTAAAAGTACAGGGCACCCTGGCTCATCTCTTTTGCTCAAGGGCTCATGTGTAAGCAAGCTCTTGTCTCTGCCATAATGCCACCCCTTGGTACATACAGGCCCAAAGCTACGGCTACCGGATCTAGAACTCTTGCCTCCAGACCTGTCAGCTCAGTCCTTCCCCGGCTGGCTGAATACAACAGAATTCAGATGGCCTCAGACTCAATTGCTCTAGATTCCTTCTCCTGTCACTTCTTATGTGGTCTCTTCAGCCACTGCTTAGGCCTGTGTGAGCCACACTGGATCCTGCAATACTCAGTTGCTACTACTGCCCGGGCACAGCTCTCTTTTAGATCTGGGAAAATCACAAGTTGATCATTTAAGTTGTAGGTGGTGATTTCTAGGGAGAAGCAAGCAAGGCCCATCCTCCCTCCAAAGTCTCACTGCTTAAGACAGTGCTTACTTCCTACTCATACTCAAGCTTATCAATTAATGGCAGTGATCTTGCTAAGGGCCATTTTTGGTTCTTGCCTCAGGTCCCATGCAGCTACTTAGTTTTGTGGCTAGAAGCTTTATACACCAGTCTCAGACTTCCAAGGCTCAGCCTTTCAGCAGATGGGGACATGCACAGAGTTTAGGCTGAAGTAACAGGGACACACATATTCTTGGTGCTTCCTCTGCCATGATAGCAGGCACCTTACTTACCTGGTGTTATACATGTCCTGGGAGAGTAGGCCACACAGAATACCAACCTCTGTTAGTCTCTGACTCATCTTTTGGGGCCAAACGTCTCTTTCCAATCCTGACTGGCTGTGACCTCTCCCCTGGGCTTAAGGTCTTACAAAGCTGTCCTTTCTCTGGTACTTTGTTAATAACCAGAATTGTAGTTGTAAATTATCTTTAAGAGTCAGCCTATCCTTTCTTTCAGATGCTAATGCTCACTTCTCTGAAATTTCTGTATTCATCCACTGAGGCCATATGCTCCCTCCCTCTGCCCACTCACCATGTTTTGGGGAGAGCTACACCGCTGAGATCACCCTCATGCCACTGGCTCAGCCCTTCTCATACAGTGGAGCCTGGAACACGACATAGCTCACAGTGACCTCTAAGTGACTGCTGTCTTGCGAGAGAGTTGAAGGTTGGAGAGAAAGCTTTCCCTAAGTATAAAATAGGCTTGTGTGCCTCTCCCACACTGCACATGTGCAGAAGGGTCAGGACTGAAGGGAAGTGAGGGGTGACAGCAATTCACAGACGCAGGCACCAACCAACACTAGGCTTTTAAGAAGCACTGCTTTCCTGCTGCCCTTGTCACATCCAAGCATCTGCCATCTCTGTGAGAGGGTCTTTCATCTGTCAGATATCTGTCCTGGAATTGCCCTCACAGACTCACTCAGGGGCAGGTCACTTAGTTCAATCAAGTCGATAATCATCAAGATGAACTGTCACAGCCAGTACCTGAACTAGTCTGCACGGTTGGTGCACCTCCACTGACCAAAGGTTAGTGTGTTCACAGTGAACTAAATCTCCATGGCCTTTCCTGCTATGCGGCTGAGAAGCCAGGACTCCCATGCCTGTCTATGTGATGAGAGAAGTACCATCTGACTATCCATCCTACACTGGGGATGAAGCAAACTTTTAGCACCATGGAAGAGAACAAGGTGCTCCCTGGGAGTGCAGCATGAGAGAAAATAGCAAGGTTCCCACTGGACAGAGCTCACAGTCTAGACAGTGGCTTGAAGCCAGTGAGGTCAGAGGACTGTTCAAAGTCTTGCCAGTTCGATGCTTTCAGTTAACCTTGCAGATGCAAAGCCTGAGTTAGAGTTCTCTGGGAACACAGCTAGATGGTGGTACTCCAGAGGGGTGAAGTCCAGATCTGGCACCATGAAAACCATTTCTACCAATGAAGTATTTGTTTGTAGTTCACCATCTTCAGACCTAGGGTATCTGACCCAGGTCACCTAGAGGGACATGAATAGAATACAGCATGCATTCCTTTCTGAAGCCTAAGTCAGTTATAAACATGCACGTTCTTCCTCAGCTCTCTCTACCCCATCCCCCTGCTTCATGTTTAGGCTCTAACATGGCAGAGCTGTAGTAAGAAAAAGAGTTAGATCTCTGAGTCACTAGCAAGCCCATGTCCACAGGAAGACTGCGAGGTGAAGCCAGGTGGAAGAGATTTGCATGAGAGCCCTGCAGGGTGCCTGTGCTGGAGGCCCACACTCAAGAGCCTAGAAAGATGTTCGTGCCAGGGTCCCTGTGAAAGGGACCCATGTAGGAGATCAATGAAGGAAGCCCATGGCAACAAGTCCTGTAGGAGAGACTCTCAAAAAAAGTCCACTCAGCCACCAGGTACCACTGAAAGTGATCAAATTATTCCACACCATGGTTGAGATTCTGGAACAGATTTGTTACTGTAGCACATCATCCTCTATTCTAACAGATACACTGGGCAGCGAGGACGGGACTCAAATGTGAGAGGAGGCAGCTCCAGTTGGAGATGTCACCTATGAAAACAACCCAAATGTGGGATGCGCCCAAAACAAATGGAAGAACTCAGGCCTCTTTTCCATAGTCACTCAGAGTGATCTTTGACTACCATTCAACCTTCGCTTGGGCTCCACCACTCACTTTTGTGTATTACTGACCCTAATGATTCTTTGGGTCCATGTAACATATTCAGGCTTTTCAATCAAATGCCAAGAATGAAATGTCAAATCCTGACTTACCTTGACAACAAGGAAAGGTCACTACTTGTAATGATACTAAGCTGGAGAAAACTCAGGCTTGCAGGCAGACTGGTAGTCAGTCTGGCTCTAGTCCTAGCCTGGGTTCAACATTGTCACTGACATACAGCAGGTGGGCCGTTGCTGTGAACTATAAAGTTGAAAAAGAGAACCTTAATGGGCATAGCAGTATGGGAGTGCATGGTTCTTAATGGGGACACATCTAAAGGTAGTCACTCTTTGTTTCTATAGAAAACTAATTGGACACATCTGCAGCTGAGTAACAGGCAGCCCAAGCCTCCCTGAAGCACTGGTTTGTGACCAGGGCGCAGAAAGTTTTTAAAAGGATAAGTATAAGCTCAGGACCCTGAGACCAAGTTCTTAGTACAAAGGAGATTTGTTTGCCCCAGAGGGAAGTGAATAAAAGATCAAGACAAGAGACAGAGCTGAGGGAGAAGAGAGAGGGAACAAGGAAGAGGAGGAAGAGGCATTTGTACCCCACCCCAGGGGAGCCAATGACAAGGGCTGCTTCTGTGGCACACAGGAAAATGGAGGCTTACAAAGGTACAAGGGGAAATATTGTATTAGGATGAGGTGTTTAATTTTAATTGGGCACGTTGATTAGGTGAACCAAAGGGAACTTTTGATAGCTGGACCTGGGTAGTCAGCCTCAGGAGGAGGAAGTGGCCAAATAAGGAAACAGATCTTGGGAGTTCACCTCAGGAATGTAATCTAGGTTGTTTTTTGTTTTGTTTTGTGTTTTTGTTTGTTGTTTGCTTGTTTGTTTGTTTGTTTGTTTGGGAGAATGGCAAAGCCTGACCGAGCTGTGTTCAAGAGACATGCTCAAGCTACCTAGAGTCCCTGCAGTGACCCCCAACCATAAAATTGTTTTTGTTGCTACTTTTTAACTGTGATTTTGGTACTGCTATGAATCATAATGCAAATATCTATGTTTTCCAGTGGTCTTTGGTGACCCCTGTGAAAGGGATCTCAACCCACAGGTTAAGATACAGGCTCAGGTACTGAAACATTTGGTCCCTAGCTAGTGACACTCTTTGGTAAGGTTGTCCAGGCTTCAGGAGCTGGACTCTCACAGGAGGAAGTGGCTCACTGAGGCAGGGAATCATGGGATTTTATAGTCTGCCCTATTTTTCTGTTCACTCTCTATCTCATGAGTACAGATGGGATTTGACAAGTAGCCTCCTGCTCCTGCCAAAACCACACCTCTACTGGTGGCTGCCTTTCCTTCTCTACCACGATGGACAGTATCACCTTGCAACTGTAAGCCAAGAAAAACCCTTTCTCTATTAGGCTGCTTTTACCAGAGCATTTTAGCATAGCAACAAGAAAGTAGTTAAGAGCAGGATTAAGCTGTAATAAGAAGTTTCTGGCTGGGACTTTCCAGCCCAGCCCAGAGGTTCAGACCCACTCTCAGCCCTGCTGCCACTTAGCCCTAAATAATCACAGAGAGGCTTATATTAATTTCACACGGCTTGACCTATGTTTCAGGCATATTGCTAGCTAGCTCTTCCATCTTAACTCAATCTATTTCCATTAATTGTTTAGGCATGTGGCTTGGTACCTTTTCTCAGAGCAGAATGCTTATCTTCTTTCCTCTGCTGGCGTCTCATCTGGTGTCTCTCTTGGCATCTCTGCTCTGTTCTTCCTGTTTCTAGAGCTTTCTTAGTCTGGTAGCCCCACCTGCACTTCCTGTCTACCCTCTGGCCAATCAGCTTTTTATTAAACCAGTAGGAGGAACAAATATTTACAATGTACCAGAACATTCTTGAACCCCACTACACTAAGCTCCTAGCATTCAAACCAGAGTACCTAGCAAATAGTCAGGACAAGGCCCTAACGTCTCTTGAGATATGTCTATGTCATGAGTAACATCTACTCTACAGAATTGTCTATTGAATGAATTTCTGCATGTTAAAACATGTTCAGCCTAGCCCTTATGAACTTTAATTAATAAGGGTGGATGGGTGGATAGACAGATGAAAAAATTCTTTATAAAAACAAACTTGACTTTTTCCTAAGAAAAAATAGGATGCTTTAGGATATTGTAAGATATTATGCCTCGAACCAAACACCACCTGGATTTGCATCACTGAGTTCACAGTATCACTGGCCTGAGCTTCCACTCTCTATGTCACCAGACACACAGCTTCTCCCTGTCTGTCCTTTGCAAGCTCTTCCCATCCACCCACCAGTCCCTGAGGCTGCGTATTCAGAGATCATCCAGCACACATGTTCAGTCTCTCCACTTGCTTCCGGGCTCGGCAGACTTTGATCACCATTGCCTCCCAGCCTCCTCATTCAAGTTTGAAGTGTTTTGTACTTTTGTCTTCACCAGTCAGCCTCCTTATGCCTTTGATCATTTAAAAGTCTTTTCTCTGGATCATCTGTGGCACCATTATGTCTTTATGATTGTCAGCCGGAGAGGAGGGCTATCCAGGCATTGATGGGCATGAGAAAGGCGTGGGTGGATTTCTGTGCTTTCAAGGCCAGCTTGGTTGATATAGTTAGTGAGTTCCAAATCAGGCAGGGCTAAACAGTAAGACCCAGTCTCTAAGAAATTAGACAGACAGACAGACAGACAGACAGACAGACAGACAGTAGATAGGTATATAATGGAAGAATGAAATAAGCAATGGAGGAGCGGGTCTGAGAACACCTGTGCACATTAATTACCCATTGAAGAAGTCCACCTACTGATGTAGCTGACCCCTTCACGTTTCAACCCAGTGTTGAACTGGAGCTCTTTAGCAGTACCAGGCCCTATATCCCCATTCTCCCGGAGCATGTGTTAGAAGCCCTGATTTTAGGGCTTTGAGCATGGTCCAGCAGGAGGCTCTGGTCTCAGGTAGCAGTGAGCACTTGAAAGTGCCTACTCCATGATGAGTGGAGCATGTACCAGATACACCATGCTGCCTGAAAACTCACTACAGAGATGCACAAGAGGCCTTTCATTATTGCAATATTGATTACTTATTGGAAGGATATTCATTTTGAGTACGCTAGATTAAATGCGAGATATCAGAATTAATGTTTCTGGTCTGTCTCACATAGATTTTCTGGCAGATGAGGCCGGGCTTGTTATTGAGAACCAGTCTCCAGTAGGATGCCTGGGTTTACAGGCTCTTCCAGGGAACTCTTAGCCAGGAAAATTAAAGAAACATCAATAGACCTTAGAAAATACTTGGCAAGTGAAGAAATTTGGGATCAAAAAATTTTGTAAAATTTATAATCATACCATAGAACAAGGGTTTGAAAGTTAAGTTTAGATTCTCTCCCTCTCTCTCTCTCCCTCATTTACTTGTGCACAAACACACACACACACACACACACACACACACACACACACACACACACACACTACAGAAAATGAGGCATTTTATTTGTACTGCACTCCAGTGTTTAGAGAAATGTTCTTTCTAATGTGTCAAGTAGGGCTGGGGAAAACATTAGAGCCAAGTAAAGAGCTTGCCACACAAGCGTGAGAACCCAAATGTCAATACCAGCATCAAAATTGGCTGTGTTAGCCTGTGGCTGTAATTCCAGCACTGGGAAGGTGGGGTCAGGTGGATCCCTGAGGTTCAATAGGATCCTACTGAGTTGTTGAATTCAAAGTGTTGAGATTCTGTCTCTAAAATCAAGATGAATGACACCTGAGGTTGACATATGGCCTCACATGCCTGTGTGTTTATGCACAAACACAGAAACTGAGTGAACGGATGATGTTATTGACCCACAAGCTCACAGAGCTAATTGCATAGTTTCAGCCCCACCACAGGCCAGTTTCATCCCGCACTGGAGCTGTAACAGAAAACCACCCATGTCCTAATGTGATGGTTTGAATAAGAATCACCCCCATAGATGCATATATTTGAATGCTTGATTCTCAGTTGACTGATGGGAAGGACTGGGGGTGTGGCTTAGAGTATAGCTGTGTGCTTGAAAGGTGTGTCACTGTGTGAGCTTAGCCCATACCAAGCCCAGTGACTCCCTGGCTTCTTCCTCCAGATCAGGATGCTCGGCTCTCAGTAACTGCTCCAGCATCGTGCCTGTCTGTCTTCCAGCATGAAGATCATAGACTAATCCTGTAAAACCATAAACAAGTCCCCAAATGAGTACTTCCGTTTTATAAGACTTGCCTTGGTCATGGTGTCTCTTCACAGAAATAGAACATAAAGACACCTAAAAGCCACAATTCAATTCCAGAGGTACCTGCTAGTCAGCATCCCCTTTGGTTTCAAATCTAGCAGCTAAACCTTCAGGAGGAAGCACCCCAGGAACAAGTGAGCTCAGAGAAACAAAGTTACTGCCAGGTTTTACTGCTTTTAATGCCACCTGTTGGAAACGCTGCCCCCTCCACCAAAAATAGCAAGGAGAGTGGGCTTCTCTTCAGATACCTCAGCTATTCAGCCCCCAACTCTCTCCAGGGCTAATTGGCTTCTATTTTTAATCACTGCTGTGTGAAGAAAGTAAGCACAGCTTGGGAAGTTGTTTTTCCAGAGGACTGCAAACACCCTCCTGTTCTTTGTGAATGTGACAGACCAGTAGACTTCCCAGGAATCAGTGCTCCTCAGCAGCAGAATGAGCTTGACAATAAGAAAAACAAAACCCAATTACTTTCCTTGTCCTCTGGGTCCCATAAATTACTCAGCAGGCAGGGTTAGGTGGAGGCAGAGTTTCACAGCATCATCATCAAGCAGCAAAGAAAGTCTTGCATGTGGGCAAACATTTAGTGAGATGGGAGGGAGATTCATGAGCTGTTCTTGGTATTGTCAGGAGGGACTCCCACCTGCCACACTACAAACTGAAATAACCCTCTGCCAGGCTACTGTCTAAATCTCTAATTGCATCCTGTTCCCTATTGGCCCTCTTGAGTTCTTCGCCCACAAACTGGGGTTTTAATTACATAACACTTAGAAGGAAAAGCAGGAAATATGGAGTCAACTACAGGCTGTTAATGTGTGCATTGGCTGAGTTGATCACATGCTTAATGGTCCGGGGACCCTGAGAGAACCATAGTGTCCATTCCCAAGCCCACTTCCAACTTTTACATCACAAGCAGTGTGAGCTCCACATTTCTGTGCCTTAATAAGCTCTGAAATGATGCTGTCACTCTGGTATTCAAGACTGTCTTCAAAGGCAACTGAACAGTGAAGTGGAGAGACAAAAGTGTCACAATGTTTACAAACGGGCCCTATTCCCTAGGCACTAAGCCTACTTCTCAATGCCAGCCTAGTAGCTGTTGGGAGTCAGCAACATGATCCAAGAGGAAGCCCTGAGGCTTCCCAGAGGACAGCCTAGCTGTACTAAATTCTTGGTATCAGAGCTCAACTTCAATTCTGTGTCCCTCATGTGGGGTTTTGCTCCAAACCACAACCCGGGTATACAAGTGCCCATGGTACTTTGATCTTGCACCTTCCTGTACTGCTCTGTCCCGATTCTTGGTGTGCTAGCCTCCTCTATTCCTCCTAGAGTGTTGTAAGAATCACATCTTACATCTCTTCCTCAGACAGACAAGTATGGACCGTGGCTAACGTATTGCAGAGCTGGATGGTCCAGGCATGGATCCCCATTGGATGTGCTTTTTCTGTGTTAAGAAGGAGGATAGTGGTATTTAATGAAAGATTATGCCAATTAAAAACAAAATAAAAGGGAGAGGAATGAGCTAAAATGGATCAACTTACTCGGTTGGAGTCTTACTGGGCCAGGTGAGGCCAGGAGGAATCATGGTCGCTCCTTGACTAGTCTTCAGATCATTTCATCCCTATCACATTAACTCCTACTTCTTTCAAGGCTGGAGGAAGGGGAAGGAACAACTGTTCTGATGTCAGTGTCTTGGATTGTACAAATATTAAAATACTGGTTTACTTATTTGCTCTCTCTCTCTCTCTCTCTCTCTCTCTCTCTCTCTCTCTCTCTCTCCTCATCTCTGTTTCCTTGGTGTCTCTTTCCCTTCTATCTGTGCTTCTGTTTGGGGGACAGCTCAAGCCACCCCATCCAGAGATCTTGTTCCCCTTTCCACTAAGCAAAGCCTCAACTGAACTCTGGGCATAGTAGGCAGGCACTATGAGAGACAACCTCAGCCCTACACACTGCTTCTCAGTTGGCCCCTGGCAACTCTCCACTTTGTCATGAGCACCCCTATCCCATCTTTCTATTAGGGCCCCTATCTCTGATGGTGGCTTATTCAGCATGGATCTGTCAGCAGACAACCCATAAATGCCTCCCATGAGAATGATGCCCGGAAAATCCAAAGCTCTGCCCAGTGGTCTACAGAAATGGTACTTTCTCCTTGAGAGCTATTGCTTTGGCCTTGTCCCAGTCACCAAGGCCCCTTATGTTAAACTAACCCAGAGTCTATTAGACATGATAACTCTTCTGAGATTCTTTAACTGCCATTTTCCCATCCCCCATCTGTATCTTTTTCTTTTGCTATGATAAAAAATGTTTCAACCACAACAACCAAAAGGAGAAAGGGTTTATTTTGGCTCCCAAAAGGCATAAAATCCATCTTAGACAAGAAAGCAGGCAGGTAGTGAGAGCAGGACTCTGACACTGTGTCTCTACTCAGGTAACAGAAATCAGCAAATAAGGCCAGCTATAAATCCACAGAACCACCCATCATCCCCAGTGACATACTTACTTCAGCAAACCTCCACCTCCTGAAGGTTCCACAACACCTCCAACCATCAGGACTAGCTGGGGACCCAGTGTGCAAACACATGAGTCTATGTGCCATTTCATGTTCAAACCATACCCCAACCCTAGGATGACAAGGAAGAGGTGGAACAGAGGGCTAATACCCCATCCCTCTGAAGTCACAGACTTCTACAGGCAGGAAGGAGAGAAGCAATAGATAGCATAGGCAACTCCAGTTTACTCCATCAACAGTTCATCCTGTTCTTCTCTTTAATGTGTGGGGGTATGTTGTTTTCTGTGTCTAGTCTTTGGATCCACAGACAAAATATACATATTAAAATGAGACACTTGAATATCTTGTACCATACACAATTATAAATTCAGGATGATATTTATCTTAAAGGGAACTATAGAATTCTAAAGTAGCTGGGAGCACGATAAGGAGGGAGAGGCAAACCTAGTCTGGGCCAGTGGAGCAAAAACGCAAAGAAGCAGAGCTGGAGCTGAAGGCAAAGACTGGAGGGAGACACTGAGGCTCTGGGTAGAGATAGAGCAAGCCTAGGCTTTAAGCTGTGAAAATATTCTTTCCCCAGAAAGTTACCTTCTTCAGCTCAGATAAGATTCTAATGTGGCTCTCAGAGCTTCTGCACAGCACATGTAGCATCCTTAGTAGGGAAAGCAAAGGGGGATTGGAAAGTAAAGAGCTGGGTAGTAACTGATGTGATAGAGAGAAGCTTGGCATGCCCATCCCAGTGTGCGAACAGACCTCAGTGTCACAGGATGAGAGCAGAGCACTTGGAAACAATACAAATATCATTCTCTCTCTCTCTCTCTCTCTCTCTCTCTCTCTCTCTCTCTCTCTCTCTCTCTCTCTCTCTCTCTCTCTCTCTCTCCTTCCCTCCCTCCCTCCTCTCCTGCCTCTTCCTTCCCCTCACATCATCATCTTTGTTCTCTAAATAGGTCTTGGATTTTCAACATCTCTACACTCATTATCTACAGATAATAGGGGATCTTATAAAAAAAGAGGACTCTCAGTGTGAAGACCCAGGTGACCCCAGAGGGTCACAGATTTGTGTTCTGCAAAGTTGTTCTGCGGGTACCCATAGGAGAAAGTCAAGTATCAAGTGACTGCCGTGGAGCTCACTGATGTGAAAGACACCCTGTAGAAGTCATCTCTGGGCCTGAGGCATTTTCTGGGAGGCAGATACAGAACCCTAATTAAATGTCCCCTTAAGATTTGGCACACTATATAATCAAAGCACTTCGGAGCTGAAAGGAATCCTGATGATCAATCCACCAGGTAATTTCACAGAAGAGGAAACTGAGGCTTGGAGGCATTTTCTGTCTGGCTCCAGATCCCATAGCTAATTATGAGCATCACAGAAGTGCCATTCAGGTTTCAGGCTCTTGTGTCATACTGGGCCTCGAGGAGAGGTTGAGTTCCTGATAACCATGTGATCACTGGCATAGAAGGGTCCCTTCATCTTTCCTATAGTCTCCTTAGGGGTCCAGTGGAAAGAAAGCCCCATGTGGCATTGAATATGAGCCAGCAAGGACAAGGAAGTGCACAGGAGGTGATGCCAGATGAGGGGTGTCAAAGTCAACAAAATCTCAGAGGAGGCAAAGTAGATGCATGGGTGCTAAATAATACATCAGAGCGGAAAATGCTGAAACCCAATATCCTGCAGAGAAAGAAAGCAATAAAAAGCCAGGCGTTTCACACCACTGAGCTGTGAAAAAGCCTGAGGAATTGAACACCCCAGGATCCATGAAAAGTGGGACTGAAGGGCAGACTGTAAACAGGGACAGGGGAACAGTTTGCATAAGGAATACTCAGAACCCCTAATAACCCAGCCAGGTGGCCATCTCACTCTCCAAGCTCCATACCCCCAGAAACGTAACTCTTCCTAAGGTACCTTGGAGTCAGGGCCTGAGATGAGGTTACACAGATGAGCAACACAGCAAGAAGAGGTAAAGGGGTCTAAGCAATGAAAAGGTGAGGGGTAGGGAGCCACAAACAGAAGCATTACCACACTGGCCAGGATGTAGATGCCTCCAAGAATATTATGTGAATAGGACTCCAAGACATCTTTGCCGAAGGGCAAGAGCACCTTGAGGTTAAAAATGGGGCAACCAAGTCTTAATGTGATTACAGAGTTATGGACTCAAGATTTCTAGGAGGGTGGAAGACATTTAAAAGGAGACAAAAGTAAGGGCTTTTCTAAGAACTCTCAATGCTGGGGGGACAAAACCTTCTCTGCTTACCTCTGAGGACATTGTCGGCCAGATATATACCCCCAAAAGACAACTGGAAGGCCTTCTGAGAGAAACAAGCTAACGCAAGATAAAACATCCCCAAACTCCAATATATGTGGCCTCATCAGCATGGTGTCCAGCTCCTGGTCCAACAGCCGAGTGTAGCTCTTGCATTCCAAGAGTCCCCAGCCACCTGCCCCCTGCACTCTCCTCTATTAGTAGAAGTCAAAGACAAGCAACATTAGAAGCTAAGCTACACTTTTAAGGTCAGAGGTCACTCCCAAACATTGCTTTTGTTTATGTAAGCCACTTTCTTCCCTTCAGAAGCTTTCTGATGCTTGTTCTTTTTTGGGGTTTATACTCCACAAGGACTGAAGACCTCACATTCAAGATGCATTGCTAAGATCAATTGTATCTTCAAATGCCGGGATCAAAATCTGATCCCATTAATGATAGGAGTGAAATCCCTCAGTTTTCTCACCAGAAAAACTTAGAACTCTAAGCCCTAGGTGCCCCTGGTGCTCGTGTCTACAAATAAAGAACTTTCTTCATGCAGGTCACCATTCACAACGAATGCTTGTCAAGAGCGTCTCCGGGGTGTGTGCATGTTCAGCATGCCCAGTCAAGGAGCTCTACTTGGCCAGGCTGCCCAGGGATGTCAGAGTTCAGTGTGCCACAGATGCCCTGGTCCCCAAACCACCCTGCTATGAAGAAGCAGTGAATCCTGCCAGCTTCTGGAGATGCTCCCTCTGTGTTCCTCATAGGTGTGGCCTCACCACTCCAACGTGCAGAAGACTCATTCCCTGTCCATCATGTTATTATGTTCTTCAGCAACTGACTCCCAAGCCATCCCTTACCAAATGGAAGCTTGCCCACTTAACTTTGTACATCCTGAGCCTCCAGACACCTCAGACCCTTCCATCTGTCACCCCTGCAGCCTTCTCTACACCAGCCTCTTCTCTGAACACCCTCCCTGTGCTTTTCTCCTGGACGAAGCCTGGCTGTCACTTAAGGACAGTGCATCCCCTTCAAGGCCCTCAAGCCAGTAGGCTGGGGTGAAATCCGGTGTCTTTCTTTCTTGTTGGAATTTCTAGAACATCATTTGTTCTAACTCTTTGGGGATGCTCTTGCCAACCCCAAACCTTAAAAAAAAAAAAAAAAAAAAAAAAAAAAAAAAGGAAAAAATTCAAGACCTAGATGGCTAGCTGGCTCAGGAGAGAGTGGGTGGATCTTCCTCCATCTCAGCTCACACAGTCAGAGGAAGTCCCTAGTGTCCAGTTAGGCATGACTGTGCAGTCTTTCTGACTGGTTTTTTTCTCCCCCAAGGCATCAAGAGGCTCTGAAGCTCCCAGGGCAGCCACCAGAAAGGGCCAGTAAGGAGTCCACTTGTCTGGGCCTTTAGACTTCCAGATCAACTTAGCAAAATTATAACCTCATCTACATTTTTTGTTGTCACTTCAATTCAATAACTACGTCCTAAGCACATAAATTTGCTGTGCTAAACACTGTAGATACAAAGATGTTACAGGGGAGACATTTTTATTTTTTTAAAGACTATGCAAACATGCCCCTTTGGTTTTCTTTCTCGTATGCACAAGCCTATGTTTCCTGACTACCTCCAAGCACACAGTGTATCTTTCCTGGCATCTAAAGTTCTGTCTCCTTGGCCTACGGACATAATCACTTCTCAAATGTGGATAAGAACAAAAATTGATGATTACATCAATTCATTTTCAAGACAGAATGATTGCCTTCCCCTTTTAGGCTCCTATATGTTAAATATAATATTAGGTATTAAATTGGAGATGATTTAGTGGTTAAAAGTGCCGATTGTTCTTTAAGAAAACCCAAGTTCTTTTCCCACTACCAACACTGGGCGTCTCACAGTTGTCTATACCTCTAGTGCCAGGGTCTATCCAAAACAGTCTTCTGGCTCCTGCAGGCATTGCAATAATATGTACAAACATGCACACACATACACACTTTAAAAAAACTTAACATAATACTATCAGAATAAGAATAGATATTTTGCAATGTAAACATTTACATACATGCTAAATAGGTACATTGGGAATATCAAAACCCACAACAGCAGTCTCACCAGCCTCACAGGCCTGTTTTTCCTGAGTCAGAGTTGTATATTCTTCTGTGCTCCCCGTAGGTGTGGCCCACCACTCCAACGTGCAGAAGACTCATTCCCTGTCCATCATGCTATGTTCTTCAGTAACTGACTCCCAAGCCATCCCTTACCAAATGGAAGCTTGCCCACTTAACTTTGTACCTCCTTGTATGTGTGTGTGATTGAGAGCTTGTATGTTTGCATTTTTCCCTTACTGAATACTGTACTATTTTATAAGACTAATATTCTAGGTTCAGATTCCTGGCTATTTACCTAACAGGTTAAGTTCCTGTTAACCTGATGGTTAGGTCAAACTGCTACCAAAATCCTTCTCCCAATATTCACAGGCTATAGTGCAGGCAAATGACGAGTTCCATTTGGGGCTTTTCTGACACCTTCATTTATGGGTTGTGGAATCTGAAAAGCCAAAGTAATATATAGAGAGACATACATACATATATGTATATTATATATATATATATAATATATATATATATGCCCTTCTACTGATAACTGCAAAAGAGTAATTTCCAAATATATCATCTCACCAGAGAGCTGTCCCTAGTAGATTTACCAAAGACTCAAACTGCCACTTTTATAAAAGTGTGCATATTTTCCTTCCTAAGACACTTCTGTATATATGGACATAAATAATAGTCCCTAAACTCTGACTCAGCTCTCGTTCTCAGCAGTTATCACGGGGTTTTGGTTGGATTTGGTTTGGTTGCTTTGTTATGTTTATCCCTCACACTCTGCATCTGCTGGTGGCATAGTGAGAGTTGGGGACTTGGTCCAGCTCCGTATCCTGCCTCCCTTTACTGTCTTCTCCGTGGAGAGACTGCTCAAGCTCAGCCCGTTCCTCCTCTCACCAGGACTTGTCTTTCCAGAGGGACTGAATCGGCCCCAGGTTCTCTGTCTTCACCACCCCCTCTTCCACAAAAGCCTGAGATCTGGGTGTTGGTCTTCTGTCAAACCCACTCTCAAGCTTTACCTCTAAGGTCTTCAGAAATAGTATTTGGGAAGAAGTGGAGACCAGATGATGTCATCAAGATACAGGGTCCTATACTGGCATTAGTGGCCATGTGATAAGAAGGCTATGGGTCTGGCTCTGTCTTGCTATGTGATAACTTCCTGAAAGCTCCCCTGCTATGGGCCTCTGGGTTCTCCCATTCTCCTCCTCCTCCACCTCCTGTCTATTGACTGAGATAGCTCACTTCCCTTGACCATGTGGGAAAATTTATAAAATGCAATTGTTATGAGAAATTTGCTGTGTTCAGGGTTTTGTGTCTGCCTCTGGATCGCCCTATAAGGTCTTGCTACCTGAGTGGGGAATGAAGTGGGAAGGTCAGCTGAGAATTCTGATGTGGTGGTTGAGTGCATGAAAAAATAGAGTGTCCATGACACCTTCTGTTTCATAAAGAACAAATCACCCTGGATCTGCAAGGCTCTTGCTACCTGAGTGTCACCTGCTAGAGGTACATGTCCTTTTGGCCATGGAAGCACTTCCTTTCTCAGATGGAAGGAGGAGCAAGAGGTGGGTGGACAAGGCTAGAAAAATAAGCAGGCATCCTGCCCATTGAGCATCCATGTAGGCAGGGTGCCTGACACGAAAGCTACATCTCGGTATGGAAATGCCAACGAGCTATTGCCCGGGATGAGGTGTCTATCCCAGGTACATGGAAGGCTTTTCCAAGGCTGAGTTCATTTCTTGTCCTTTCTGCTTCCTTCTCTTTCCACTCTTTTTGCCTTTGCTGCACCGTCCATCTCTACTTCTCTTCACTGTCTTTCTTCCTTAGGTTGCTGTGGCTCCCGTTTCCCCATCCTTCCCTGGGTCAGCCTCAGGACCACTGTCCCTTCCTGAGGCTCTGCTCCAGCTCATTTCCCTTTCATGCTGGGCCACAGATGCTCTGCTTCCTTCTTGATGGCGTACTGGTGAATCGATCCAAAAACACTCATGAAAGTTCTACACATGCCAAGTGTCAAGTGAGATTATGAGACAGGGGCTTTCATTCCTAAGGTGCCAGAGAGCTCCCAAAATCTATGCAATTACTAGATGAGCACAGATTTGGGTGTTATTCTAAAACTAGCTCTTAATATCTCTTTAGCCTCAAGGATTATTTAAGAGGGTGGAGAGTTGGCTAAGTCAGTAAAATACTTACTGTTAAAGCATTAAGTCACAAGTTTGAATCCTCAGCTTCTGAAAAGTCAGTTGTAGCAGTGAAACACTTACAATCCCCACTCTGGGAAGGCAGAGCCAAGTGGGTCCATGGAGCCAGTCAGTGAACTCCTAGTTAACTAAGAGATCTCTGTCTCATAAAACAAACAAACAAACAAAAAACACAGAACATTGATGTCTAGCCTCCACATATATGCACACATGTGCACATGGATTCATACACACATGTTCACACACTCACATGAACACATATATGCAGATACACAATCAAAGTGTTAACCTCTATGTTCTGTTTTCTTATTCATATAATGAGCACTGGATAAAATGGCTACTTGAGAAGTTGTTGGAAAAGGTATATGACATGGTATTGGTGGAACACACACATTGCATCATGGGATGCACAATACTGATAATTGATGTACCTAGAGACCATTACCTCCCCAAAGCAATGATGAAATTACTTTTAAAATGACTGCACTAATGTCATGGGACATTTAATGACTTTGAACCTACATCCAGAAAGCTTGACAGGCTCCATCAAATATGTACAGGCTAATCATCCTCAGGACAACAGCTCCATCTAACCCTCAGTGGTACACCCAGCTCTATCTGACCCTCAGTGTTACAGCAGCTTCCTATCCATGGATGAGAAAAACTTAGGTAGTTATTTTGGAGGGGCCAGAAATACCTCCAGGAGCCCCACTCCTAATCAAGATCTTTCTGGTCAGGGATGGATCCTGGGTCTCTCCAAACCAATATGGGACTTAGAAACAACCAAAGCTGGGTGCTTGACCCCCGAAAGGCTCCACCAAGTTTTTCCTAAGCGCTCACGCAGACTGATTTTAATTGGCATCTTTGTTCATTGGGGCCAGTGAGAACTTTTTCCCCAGCAGGTAGCTGGGGATAATGGTTCTGCCTTAATCGTGATCTTTGTGTGATTTGTGTCTCTCTCCACCAAGCTCTAAGGGAGAAGACTGTTCATTTCCATTGTTTTGCCTGGAACTAGGAATTCTCTTTCTGTAGCAAGGCAATGCAGTCTTTTGATCTCCTTCCAGAATTTCACATTTGCTAGCAAAGTGGGCCTCTCCAGATCTCATAAGCTGGCCATGACTTACAAACCTGGACATGCAGATGGGCTCCCCCGTACAGTGATACTAATGGTGATAATGGTTGGAATGATGCTTGTCAAGTTTCAAAAACATTTTCTTACCCATGCTTACTTCATACTAGGTGAGAAATGAGAAGCTGACACTAATGTTTTGGACTTTTATTCATTTGGGATTAAATGGTGGCCCAGAAAAGTCACCTGACTTTTCTAAGGCCACAGAGACAGCAAGTTTATGAAAAAACTGAACCAGAGCTGTGATCTCTTGGTTTCCTATCACATCTTGCTCTCTGACCCTGACTTATGTTAATAATGCCTCTATCCATGTTCATGGGGAGTCATGGGGCTCTTGAACATGGATACTTTTAGGGTGTCATGGGAGAACAGAAAAGCATTCTAGGGGAGGATAGAATGGAAAAAAACAGCATATATATGAACACTCAGGATAGCAGGTGAACTGTGGCTGGAGAGTCGCTTCTGAAAGTGAATTAATTCAGAGGAGGCAGGCTTCCAGTGCCTTAGTTAAGAACCCCCAGATGAAGAAGCAGGTGATCTGAACTTGGCCTTTGACTCAGTCATCGATCTTGATGGTCATCTATTACGTGACAGAACACCATTGCAGTCACTTTTGCCAGGAGCTACATCTCAGCTACCTCGCATACTCCAGTTCTCAGCAAAGCACCAGGCAAATCCTGAGATGTGTAGGACACTCACACTCACAGGAGGCTTCAACATCCGAAGAGAAGCAGGGTTCATGAAGAGATGTGTACCAAATCCTGGAGTGGTGGCTGATATGAGAGACTGGACCTGTGGAGGGGGAGGCGGGTCTGGATCAAGGAGGAGGAGGAGGGGCCCATCTGCCCATATGATGCCCAGCCATTTTTTGAGTGTCTGAAGATGCTGGGAAGATGGACAGCCAGGACTAGAGGGTTATAAAGGCTCTCCTGACTTGGGGCCATGGAGAAAGTGCAAACCCGGCTTGGCAGGAATATCTGTCAGAGCTCCTGGGCTCTCCATGCCTCTTTCTATAAGATTATACCCAAAGCAGCACCATTAGGGCCCTTCTTGATTGGGAAATATTTGTATGATTTGGTATAATGAGGCTAATTTCCAGGTATACAAATCAGGTCATTAAAATGATAAAATTCAGGATCACTGGACACCATCTGCAGAGAACAGGTTTACAAGAAGACAACTCTCCTTGCCACCTTGCTGTCTCTGCCCTGTTTTCATACTCCATCCTACTGGCGGCACACTGCCTTCAGCAAATAGCCTGTGCCCATCAGCATACTTACCTCCCCCAGGAGGTATTGCCCAGTGAGTCTACCCATAAGACTCCTTCACAGCTACGAGGTTGTGATTATTCTCACTAGCCCATCATGATAGCTGTAACTTCATGGTCATATGGGTGCTAGTCAGAAAGAACAGTGTGCTACATAGGGCAACTGATTCCATTCCCTAGTAATCATGATTAGAATGCCAATCAAGTGGACGTGCAAGTGTCCACAACAAGGAAACCTTTTCTCTGTGCCCAGGAACGATGTGAATGATTGTATCAGATTGTAGCTTATTTAGAAACCACTGTGCATAAGGAGCCAGCTCAAAGCAGGCTGTGTCCACAAGTCACTCATAGTACAGACGTTACAATAGGTTGTCAGACATACCCCATTTCAGACAGAACACAGAGACATTCTCCTCCTCTGGGAAGGTAAGAGATCTGAGAAGCAGGAAGTATAAAATGCATCAGAACATGCCTCACCCCAGTCAACAGTGGCAGAGATTGCATCGTTCACTCAACCACTCCACAGGAAAAGCCAAAGCCACCATGAGGTGATGTGACCTTGGACTTGGAGGGAAAATACCTTTGTCCTAGCCCATCTCTCACAGATCCAGGAACTCCAGCCACAAAACCAACCAGGAACATGGGGCCTGGCAACTGTGACTCAGCAGATTGTTCAGAAGATGACCTGAGAAGCTTGTGATGGACACACAAAAGTTCAGTGTCCTGCATAACCAGACAGAAGTTGGGAATTCCACCTAGGGAGGTCTGCTTGACCCATGAAACAGAGTAAAGCACCCACAACTTCTTTGTCTTGGAAGACAAAGATGGCTACATGGCCCTTGTCCAGAACTGTATCTGAATATAGGTTGGGAAGGTGGTCCAAGATGGGGAGGACAAAAAAGTACCTAGGGGAACAGACCATTGAGGCTCAGTATAGCTCAGGACACATGTACATGTAGAGGTCCCAAAGGGTCATATTGCCCTTAAGAGTCAATCAGCAATCACCCCTTAGAAAAGGCTGCAACATGGAAGGAAACACAGACTACACCTAGCTGAACACTAGTCACAAGGTCTTTTCTAAAAATGAACTTTTAAAAACATAATTTGGTTTCTATATGCCTTTAGGGTAAAGGGAAGCAGAAGACCTGAATCCCCACCAGGAACAGGTAGACAGCTAGGTGCCTTTAGGGTAAAGGGAAGCAGAAGACCTGAATCCCCACCAGGAACAGGTAGACAGCTAGGCTCACATTGTTTCTACTGCGGAGACTTGAAGCTACAGATCCAGGAAGAAATTAGGCTGTCTATAAGTGACACGAATATTTGGTTCACTGAGAAGCAAGCTCATGGGGGTATTAGACCTGAACCACATACAACTGTGAGCTTCAGCATAGGATTAATACACCAGCACACCAACTGATTCTAGTGCAGATGACTTGAAAATTAGTTCAACTTCCAGTTCTCATTCCAGGATTTTAATCAGGTTTGAACAGCCAAGAGAGTGTGATGCTTTTGGTAAAGGGGTCAATTTCACATTGATGGATAATACAAGTCTGTGTCCAATATTGTGACAGATAAGGTTGGTCCCATGATGAACAGCCAACAATAGCATAAGTGAGCACATGGCAGCACATGTCAGGCTCAGGATAATGACCTCCACCTTCATCTGCTATAAAAAGCCTGTCCTTGCACGAGGCACTCTGACTTCCAACTCTCCAGATGACACCCATGGCTCCTCATGCTCATGACTCATGTTACATGGGAGACTTTCTGAATGCAGATACACACAGTGTGGCTCCCTTAAAACAGCCTCGTACCAGAAGTTCCACTGTCTATCTTCAAGAAAAGAGCCAGGATAACTAAACAGAAGAATTCATGCTTTTCATAGTTAATGGTAGAATATTGCAATATTCTGAGAATTCATGGTGGTCCATGGCCATAAGCGCCCAGCGATACCCAGTGTATAGTGTCAGTCAATTTTACATCCACTATCCCTTCATGAGAAACACTGAAAATCTGGTGATTGACAGACTGCAGCTCCTGCACAGGGAAGCATGGACTTGATAAAGTCCCAGGTCAGACAAGGTTCACAAAACCAGCCTACCCCTGCATAGCCTGTAAGTGCATGGGAACAGAGGGCTTGACACAATTATGGACAGCATGACCATCCACTCACAGTTATTTGAATGGAAGTTTAGCTGAAAGGTACAAATAGAAGCAGGTGCTCCCACGATTCTTAACCAAATGAGCTGGGCTCTGCCTGCAGCACCGTCTATGGTGATTCATGCACACAGTACATATTACTTCATGATTCACCCATGCGCTTTTGTATTATCTCTAAAACCAAGGACCACAGGCACTCCAGGCAAACATTCAGCTAATAGGCTACAGTGCAACAAAGCCTAGAGACTAATGGTGCCCAGAGGTCAGGGCAGAACACAAGTGTATGATTGCTATTAAAGCCAACTACAAGAAACATTAGATGGCACCTTGCAGGCTGAGTGACAGCAATGAACCATGATGGCTGTAGAGAGTCTGAGATGATGAGGCAGTATGTAAAGTTGAGAGATTTGAGCTAAGGAAGCAGCATTGTCAACTGTGTTCCTTCAGTCAAGGCTGATGGAAAATGGGAAAATGTAAAACTGACAAGATATGATTGTGGGCAATTCTCAGGGCAGGGTCCATGAGAAACGCCTCTACACGATTCCCCAAAGCAAAGTGGTCTTCATAAGAGGGAACACAGTGTCTACTGCAGAGGGCTGGGATTCAGACAGAATGAAAGCTGTGGAAGAAAGTTTAAGCTAAATGGTGAGAGAAATACGTAAGGATTCTTGGGATGAAGGTAGACTGTAACTCCTACTGCTGTTATGGGAGGTGGAGGTGTCAAAGCCTGTGAGACACAATGTGGTCCTTGCAGTGACCTTTAAAGGTGCCAACACTATATCAGTAAAAAAAGTTGCAGTAAGCAGACATGTTCCAAGGACTAGTCATATGGAATAAATAAGAGTAGACCACTATTCACCAGAGAATGAAGCCATGGAATGATCCCATCCTGTACCAAGTGAAAGGACTTCAGGGTACAGACTGGTGCATCATCAAGTACAGTTGTTGTGGCCCAAGCCAGGGACAGCGGTCCTCTATGACAGCCCACAGTCACCAGGCATTTCAGTTCTTTTCCTCTTCTACCCTCCACCTGTTTTTGTCAGAAAAAAGTGACAGCAGCTGAGGCAGAGCCAGAACCTGTCTGAGTTACCAGTTTCCAAACTGTGACAGAGTGGAGATCTGCTGCTATGCTGTTCTCCAGTGAGTGGCAGTCCCAGGAGTCATTGACTACCATGGTAGGAAACTTCATGACATTCTTCTTTCTCTCTGGGCAATCCTCGCTCATGCTGTGTTTCACGGTGGTAAAGGGACAGGTTTCAGGCTCAAAATCAGCTTGATGGCCAGGGTCCTGCAGATGGGACATTCCAACCTCATTACAAGAGAAACTTTACACACTAGGGCTGAATCTGACCCATTCCCACTGGTCTTGCTCTTGCCAAGGTTGGTGACTCCTGCAGGAGAAGGAGAATTGGAACTGAGCTTGTTCCCAATAAATGATCTTAAGGGAGGCCTTAAAGTATTTCTCCTAAGCAACAGTCCAAAAGTCACCCATGTACCTGGACAGCTTTTGAGATTTCCCAAACAGTGAGGCCTGGCCTCTGTAAACTTGAATGAGTCCCTGACCTGGTCATGGGTGTGGTTAGATCTTAAGGCAGCAGAGTTTGTTGTGGTAGACTGGGACTTTAAACCCAGGAAAAGGTGGGCAGGGATCCATTTAAGAGAACTGACTCCATAAAATTCTTTGGCTGAAGATATGATATTATACCAGTGTATGTACATGCAGGGGGCTTTATAGAAAAAGGGTAAGGCACAATTCAATGTCACAAGTTTTTGCTTCTGATTTACAAGGTAGAAGTGATTTTAAGAAGAGTTGTATTAATAATGAGCAGAGCATGACTATGCATGACATACAGGGAGAGGACACCATTTCCACAACAGAGAAAGGCCTTGTGAGGATCTGTACAGACTCCAAGCCTAAATAAGGCAACTGCTTACCTATGGTGTTCAACTTCCTAGTGATTTGACCCTTTAATACAGTTCCTCTTGTGCTTGGGACCACCATCCATAAAATAATTTCCATTGTGACTTCAAAACTGTATATTTGCAACTGTTATGTGTTGTAATGCAAATATTATTGGAGACAGAAGTTTGCCACAGGGGTTGCCACTCACCAGTTGAGAACTACTGCTCTAGACACATTGAGAACTAACCTCTGTTGTTTCTTTTTACTTCCTGTGATATTTCATCCTGGGATCTGGCCACATAATGAAGTAAAGGGTTGCATGGCCTCTTCTTTAGAATCTCTTTATCTCTCTCTATTTAGAAGCAATAATCTCCCCTCACACTGTCATGGAGCCTCTCCATCACAGGCACAGTCAGATATGCATCAGGAAAGACTTTACCAGCCACCTTTTTCTTCTACATATTTCATCTACTTGTATAATGCGTAATTTATATCATCTTGTCTATGTGCTATGTGTCTCTCTGTTCAAAATGGACAGAGCAATCATGTTCTTGGTACCTTTTTTATGGTTGCAAAGGACTCCATGTATTTTCCCCTGTCATTATCAGCCTGTCTAATTTTCATTTTAGAAAAACTGACCATAGACAAAGGCCAGGAACAAATCAAGAAGAGATGTGGGCTGGTACCATTACCAGGACAAACCAAGAAAGGAGTGTACACAACCAAATTCAACCCTGTTGTAAGGTCTGGGCCTGGTCTAGCTTCATAGTCTGGACATGTCTGCAGCCCCGCTGCCTCTTGCCCTCGCAAATGACTCAGTTTCTTATATTAATTATTTCTTGTTTGACTTATGGATCAGTCTTATTGTTAGTTAGCTCTTTTATCTTAAATTAACTTATTTTTATTAATCTGTCTTGCCACGTGATGTGTTGCTCACCTTAATTCCCTGATACATTGCTTCTTGGGCAGCTGAATTGCCTCTCTTTGACTCTGTCCTCCTTCCCCTCTATCTGTGCTGGGATTTCCCACCTGCTTCTAAGATGTGCTGCCATAGGCCAAAACAGTCCCTTTATTACCTAATGATATGCACAGCATATAGATATGAGATGTCTTTCTGTATGCTGTAAATATCATTGGTTAATAAAGAAACTGTTTTGGCCTATGGCAAGGCATCTTAAAAGCAGGTGGGAAATCTAAGCATAAATAAAGTGGAAGGAGGGTGGAGTCATAGGAAGACAAGATCCAGCTGCCCAAAGAGCAAGCATAAGAGAGTACAAGTAAGCCACAAGTTATGTGACAAGACAGATTAATAAAAATGGGTTAAGATGTAAAAGTCAGCTAAAAATAATCCTAAGCCATAGGTCAAACAATGTGTAATCAATATAAATATCTGAGTCATCTTTTGAGGCTAAGCATCAGCTGGGCTGCAGACGAGTCCTGACCTAAGGGCTAGGCTAGGCCCAAAACTCACACTATACAGCCCCTAATTTCCAGTCCAATTGCTAATGTAAAATCATTCTGGATTAGCCCCTCACCCAAAAAGATTGGACCTGAACAAAAAACACTGTGCCCTTGCCAAATCTAAAGTGAAGCAATATTGTGGTGAAGAGTATATACCACGAAACCATCTGATCTAAGCTCCTAATTTCCATTGATATAATACAAAGAAATATCAATGCAGACATATTCAAGCTTGACTTTAGATAACTCCAGACTCACCTACAAGACTTGCTGCAATGATGATTGGTATAGACAACTTCAGCAACTAATATGTGGATCTCACACACTTACTTCATTTAATTCAGGCAACATTCTCAACACATGTGGGCAAGAACAGTAATCTCATCATAATATAAGAGCTCACCTAAATTATGTATCAGCGTGGACATAAAATAAGAAAAAGTGTTATACTGCATCCTGTATCTGACACAAATTATCTTGACACAGATTGACTTTTTTAGAAACAAATATTTCTTTAATATACCCCAGGCCACAGCCATAGTAGGATTTGTTCTGATAAACTGATATCTGGACACATCATGTCCTCTAAGATCCAGATCTTGATGATGAGCTGATTATTAACCCAGGTGCAAGGCCATAAACAGACGTCTAGGAAACTTTGGAAGCTCTTTGAACCCCAAGTAATCTGGGTCCATATCATCTTCAAGGGTGTGTGGGCTATACCCTCTCTCTATGCAATCCAAGACACAATGCCAACACAAGGGAGCCGGGCCTGAAAGGACCAAATCTCACCTTAATGACCAACATACATGTACATACACAAGACCCTGACCTGGAATGAGAGCGAGTATTACCTTCATTTTAGTTTATTTTTTTAGGATCTCAATGTAAGCTTAAGACCACCAAGTCTCTGGAATCAAATTTCAAATGTGTTTGGATTACAAACTCTCGTCTTCCAACTCCTGTGCCATTAACAATATAGAAGATCCAGGAACAAACTACATTCTTGAAACTGTTGGAGCTACGACTTACTATCCGACAATATGGGCAGACCCTGTACTTAGGGGTATGTGGGCTGCACCCTCATTCCAGGTCTGATCACATGCTATCTGGACTTCAAAAGTGCAGGAAAAGTTGATGTGAAGTGTGAATTGGCTCACAGGAAGCTCTCCAACAAGAATGGACTCACTGGACTAACAAAACATTGACCATTTTATCACTGCATTTCCACAGGTCTTACAGACTACACACACTTTCACCCAGCTCCAGCAACAAGGCTTAAATCAAGGAGTCTAGACTACTTCACAGCCTTCATGACTATCTGGTTAATAATTTAAATATCAAATAAGATAGAGTGTGTGAGCTGCACCCAGGAATCCCCTGTACCCAGGTTTTATCAGGACTATAACAGTCCAAGGACAGTAGTTTGATCAAATGTGACCTAGACCACGCACTACTCCAGAAAATGTGGACACACTTAATCACCATGGAGTGTTTGTATGAAGACTGACTTTATGGGAAAGACCATAAAGTGATATCAAATGGGATTCTGCCAGCCAATGATACCAGTGTGAGCTGGGGGCTAACTTACCACCATGAAGCTAACTTTGAGTGTATGGGTCTCACCCTCTCCTTATCAATCCAAAAGATAAACTCGGAAAAATCAGTACTACAAAACATAGCATTCATGATGTCTGGGTCACACTAGAGAAGCAATATGGGCTTGTGTGGGTGGTACCCAATAGCCATTATTTGTCCAGCTACTATCTTGTCTATAAGAGATCCAGGACAGAATAATCTCACCTGTGACCTAGTCAACAGCAAGACCTTACAGGAAATTGGAACCATCACAAGCACCAACCTTTGTGGTCTGATATGTGACATCAGCCTCACAAACTTCAAGTCTATGGTCCAAACCCTCTTAGTTGACATCCCAGGTTCCCTCCCCACTCCCTGATAACCTTGGTTATCAACCTGACCTGATTTGAAACATCAAATAACCCACTAGATTGGGACTGTGATGACCCAGGGGTACAGACACAACTTTAATGCTAATGCAAATGGAAAACCCTGAAGTACCTTCTAAGGAAGCAGAAGTTTTGGCATGTTCACCATCGAAACATAGTAATGGAGGCTTCCTTAAACCATCACCAGAGCCTACTGAAAGGAAGTTGGAAACATATCATAATTTCTATAGATCTCTACCTTGATCTTCTATACAGAAAACAATTCTGAAGCCTTGTAATCTTATGTAATGTTTTATTGTACATTGTATACCCTGGCATTGTGTATTATATAGTTTTAAATAAATATGAGATTCATGTACAATTATTTAGCCTAAAATGCTTTTATTTTGGCCCTTTCCCCATACATATAACTAAAGGTTTTCAATCTTTGGACTGAAGATTTAAAGAGTAGATTTAAATGAGCATGGTCATTCACAAATATCAAGTGTGGGTAGCTAGCACATCTGTTTCTCACCTGTTGTGTCCATGTGTATAGCACATATCTGCATCTGAAGAACTTATCCTAAAGATCATTACACCTCTGTCCATGTTTTATATCTTTGCTTTAAGCTAGAGTCTATCAAGTAAAGCCAAAGAAAAGGTCCAAGTAGGCATGAGTGCTCACCTAGTCATGAAATTATTATGATAATTTCTTAATGGGAGAGGCATGGAACCCAAACACAGTCAGGTATACAGATTCATGTTAAGGGAATAGTAAAAATGTGTTGCGCCTCTTTCATTAGATGAACTAGAGGCCGAAATGTTGCAACTCTACACTTGTCTCCAAGGATCATTGAACGTTTAAGTGGCAGATTTGTTAGCACATCACTCTCCATCCACATATACCTTGGCCTCCCCCTTCTCTAGTCTTTGGTGAATGTGCATTCTTCCCATTGACCTAAGGACCTTGCATAATTTCTATAGAAACCATCCTATGACTTTCATGGTTTTGTCAACTAATATGCCTTCCTTACAACTGTACATTCATGGTCACAGGGCTCCTTCTTTCCATACAGGTTTGATTCACTCTGTTCCTGATGCTCACAACCTTTCACTTCAGGGATATAAGGATCCACCATACAGTATGAAAAGAAAGCCAGGGATCTTTTGTTTCACTGACTCTCAGTAACTTTCTGGTGGTGTTCTAAAAAGGTCTGAATCCATCTGTTTCCCCTCATTGAAAGAAGCTAGAAGACTTAATGCAATCCAGCTGGGGCAGCATCAGAGGGAAGGGTATTTAAACATCAGTGAGTCAGGAACAGAACAGACTTTCCAGGAATGGCATCACCTTTCCTAAGGACAATAATTTTACCTTAACCAATATTTGATCTTAATACTTGTTCTAACACCACTGAGAGATTGATTTGGGGATTCAAAATGGTAAGAAATACCATCAATGATCCTTTATGAGTGCACATGTAGGTCCTACCACCAAATATGTGTATTTTAAGCATGGGATAAAAGTTAAAACAAAAGTCTACCTTGATAAACCCTAAAACAAAGGAGCATGGAGGAAACCTACATGAGAGAAGCGCAGGATAATCTATGATAGAAATATAGCCCTGTTGAATATGAACACACAGCAGCCAAAAACATACTCTAAACCTCAGGAGCTAGGGATCAAATAATGTCTGTATAATCCCAGAACAAACCAAATCCCCAAGAGAAATTAAATGTTTCCTGAAATTAAAGGCCACCAAGCCAAACTCTCAAATACAAAGACCCTGGAATGAGAAAACTCATTGATTTCTGGTCACAAGAGTCCAAGGTATTCCCCAAACAAGCAAAAGTAGTGCTGATTCATTTGGTCACCTCCCAGAAATTGAAAGCAAGGTCCTATTTCTGAAAATGCCAGTAACTTTGGACATGAGACACCAGAGAATTTGGGCTGGATGTAACAATACAACCTCCTCCATATGGACTAGACTTCACTATCCTGGCAGGTGCTATAGAGGATGCCAAGGATAAGAAGCATTCAATAGAGATGCTTATTAGCCACAGAATGACCCATATGGTAGAGTGTCCTATGCAACACTGGCACTCATGTATGGCAGTTGCTGAACTATGTAATAATAAAACATGAGGCTTATTTAAGAGGAGGTAAATACTGCACCAGTAACCCAAGGTTGATGCAATCATGAATCCTATGGCAGACCTATTATTGACAGTTTAATAAACCATTGTAATTATTCACTATATTCTTCATAATTATCCTTATAGTCACAGGGTGGGTGTCTCTTAGGAATTATGCAGAACCAGCACCAAAGAAACCACAACAATATTGACACCAAAATGATATCTAAACCAGAACAATTCCATTGGACATGCTAGTGTGGATGGGGAACCTCATGGGGACTCATCCAAAGACAAAGAGCTACAGGGAACTAAGCATCCCTGGGAGAGGGATACTTGGTCTTTCCAAGAGAGTCTCATAGCCAGCTATTCAACACCTAGTGTTCACAACAGAAAATATACACATGCAATCATTACTGAGCATACTTGGCATATTGTTGGCATACATTTATGCATTTTTGATACATAACTATCAAAGATAACTTTAAAAGGCCTAATTTGAGATGAAGTGGAAAAATTAAAATGGGAAGAGAGGAAAGGACTGTGAAAACGGTGTGGTATAAAAGGTGTAAAATTGGGGGAATTATTTAATTGAAGTCCTAGGCTGAGTTCAAGATTAAATATTATAATATTTAAACAATAGCACATATTTCATGCTTAGCTATTTTATTCCACCACTTCTCCCTCTACCTCTGTTTCTCCCTTCTCACTTGGAGTCACAATTACAGACATTACAACTTAATGTTGGACATATATTTTCCATGTCTCTAAATCAGATGGCACACCAGGTATAATGCTCTATCCCCTCCCCATGCCACCCACACATGTCCCTAAGATCCTCCTCATATTCAATCCATCCCTACTACACTGACTTCATCTGGAAGGAAAGCATCACAGGAGAGAGGATTGTAAGCACATCAGCTTCTCACGGGACAGCAGAACCCTCGTTGGCCTTTTGGTTCAGCTTCATATAGGTACCTACATCTGTCAGACCCAGAAATCCAGCAGTTATCCTACAAATATGTTTTGTATGATTTCCTATTTAGATATAGATACACCATCCTTTTCCTACACACCAGATGCATGTAGGATGCTTTGTGTTATCTAAATACTGGATAATCCTTTTTCACTTTTTATGCAAATCATGTAGATACTTGTTCCATATCAGAAAGAAAGCTTTTGAAATGTATGTAATTCACTGTAGAGAAACCAATGTAATGAGACACTAGGGCTAGGTCAAATAATGCTTAAATTAGGCACATTATATGCCAACTTAGACCTTGAGTGTTCAAATAATAGCAGATATAACATGTTTTCAATATTTGACATTCATAATTGTCCAATCACTCACTGTTTTGTCCATTTCTAAAATTCGTTTTGATTTTTGAGATGATGTTTTGTCACATAGATTATCATGGCCTTGAAATCACCTTACTCCTATAGTCTCTGTCTCTCAAATGGTACGATTCAGGGACCATCATGCCTGGCTCCATTCTTAACATCTGCAGTAGGAGCCACATCTGTAGATGACAACACACTAACACACAGGGCAGGTGTTCGCGACCCCAGACCTTACTGTGTTTTGCAATGACAAGGAGAATCAAGAACAAATGAAATGCGGACCAATAGGTCAGAATCCGTGGACTCTGCCAACCTACCAAAGGTGACATTGATGAGTGTGACTAATGCTGGACACTGAAGAAGAGACAGGTCAAACAGCAAGAATATTCAATACAATCTCAAGCATTTAAGGCTCAATAAAAGAAATGGATATGCTGGTCAGAGAAAACATTATATATAAAACCTCCTGACACAAACACTCAGAAAATATGGGACACTGTGAAGACAGAACCTAAGAGCAGCAGGAATAGTGAAGAGAAGAGCCAGCTCAGGGCCAGAAAATACTATTAACAAAATCATATAAGAAAATTTTCCTAATCTAAAGAAGGAAATAACTATAAAGGTACAAGAAACATACAGAACACCAAATACATAGGACAAGAAAAGAAAGTTTCCTCAGCAAAAAAATAAAATGTTAATTATGGAAACCAAACAAAGAATATTAATAAAGTTGCAAGGGGGAAATGCCAAGTATTATAAATGCAGACCTATTATGGTTATATCTGACTCACAATCAAGACTCTAAAAGCTAGAAGAGCCTGGACAGATGTGCTGCAGACACTAAGACATCACATATGACAGTTCAGCATATTATACCCAGAAAAACTTTCAATCACCACAGAGAGAACAGCATTTCATAATAAAGCCAACTTTAAATATCTGTGTACAAATCAAACCCTACAGGAGGTGCTAGGAGGACTCCAACCTAAGGAGACTCACTATGCCTGTGAAGCCTCAGGGAATTAAATAATATCAGACCAACAAAATCAAAAGAATGGAAGCATACACACACACACACACACACACACACACACACACACACACACACACGCACACATGCACACACACACACAAAATCAAACACTAACACACACAAACATACACAATCACACACACACGTGTGCACACATATGCACACACACAATCACACACAAACACACATGAACACATACAGACACACATGCACACACATGCACACACACACGCCAGTGACATCAACAACAAATAACTGGAATCAACAGTCTTTAGACATTGGTATCTCTTAATATCAATGGGATCAATTCACCTGATAAAAAGACACAGAGGAACAGAATAAATGTTAAAACAAGGTTCAGCCTTCTCTTGCATTTATGAAACACACGTCATGTCAAGAATCGACATGACCTGAAGCTAAAGACTAGGTAAAAGTTTTTAATCTTAACATTCCTATATCCTAACAAAATAGATTTCATAACAAACTAATCAAAAGAGTTATGGAAGAGTACTATATACTCATGAAAGTATAAGGAAAGTCCATCAAAATGACATTTTCATTATTAAAATATATGTCCCGAACGAAAGGACATGCACATTTACAAAAAAGCATTGCTAAGCTTAGATTACATACTGAACCTCACCAACTGATAGTGGAATATTTTAATACCCAACTCTAACTAATGGATGCAACAATGCAACAATAACTATGCAAACAATAACTAAATAGAAGAATACTGGACCTATTACGCATTGTAAAACAAATGGACCTGGTAGACATTTTGAGAAGCTTTCTCCCAATGACAAAAGAATACATCTTCTTCTCTTTACTTCATGGAACTTTCTCCAAAATTGAACATATACCCAAACACAAAGGAAGTCTCAGCAGATATAAGCAAATAGAAATAACTCCCTACATCCTATCAGAGCGCCATTATTAAACCTAGATATCAACAGAATCAACACAAAGCCTAAAACCCATGGAAAATAAACAACTCTCTTCTCAATAAAAACGAGACAAGACAGAAATGACTTCCTAGAATTAAGAAAAATGAATACACTACTGTGTCACAAATCCTAGTTGATCTTGATAATATAGTAGTCTGGGCTGGCATCTGTAGTCTCTGAGAGACTGTGAGATATCTGTCCAGACCCTTTTGGCTTTTAGGGCTTATGCTGAAAATCAGGTGTAAACCTAATAGATGTGCCTGTATATGTTACTTGGTCTTTTTCCCTTGAAAATTTTAATACCCTTTCTTTGTTCTATCCATTTATTGTTTTGATTATTATAAGATAAGGCACCTCCTTACATGGTCCTATTTAATTGGTGTTCTGAAAGCTCCCTGCAGCCTTATAGGCCTCTCCATTTTAGGCTAGGAAAATTTTCTTCTTTGATTTTGTGTAAAATATGTTCCGGCCCTTTAAGCTGGCATTCTTCTTTTTTTCCAATTTCTATTATTCTTAAGTTTGGTCTGTTCATAGTGTCCCAGACTTCCTGGATGTTCTGTGACAGAAACCTTTAATTTTTAATATATTCTTCAAATACTATGTCAATTTCTTCTATCATGTATTTTCTGCCTAGATTCCCTCTTTCCTCTCTTGAACTGTGTTGGAGATGCTTGTGCCTGTAGTTCCTGTTCCCTTAGATTTTTATTTATCTTCAGGATTTCCTAGGTTTGAGTTTTCTTTATTGCTTAGATTTCCATTTTCCAGTCTTGAGCTGTTTTATTCGTTTACTTCACCTGTTTGTTGGTATTTTACTAGAATTCTAAGGGGATTTATCCATTTCCTCTTAAAGGACCTCTATTATTTTCATCACTTTGAATGGAAGATCATTCTCTTGTGCTTCAGCTGCATTGGAATAGCCAGGGCTTGCTCTAGCAGGAAAGCTGGGCTTTAGTGGTGCCATATTGCCCTACTACTGTTGATTGTATTCTTACGCTGCTATCTAAGTCATGTGGGCTGGAGGTTATTATAGGTTTAGGTACTGATTTCTGAGTTTTTCTTTGTTGACAGGACTTATTGGGTATTTTTTTGTAGGTTTCTGTTTCTTCTCTACTCTTCTGGCCTGAAAGACATGTGGCTCTGGTGACCACATGTCACCAGGACCAGTACAGGTCTTCAGGACCAGTAGAATGTCTTTGCTGTGGTTCTGGTGGCCCATGTATCTCTGAGGTTCTGGGTACTCGCTTGGTCACTAAGGTTCTTAAACTAGCATGACCTTTGGGAGAGCAGAGGTCTTCTGTCAGAGATGTGGCTCAGGTTATGGAGCCCTGAGAAGAGGACATGGTTGGAGATAATTGAGCCTTAGGGAATTTTTGCAAGTAGTGGGCATGTCTTACCTAGGGTGCTAGCAGTCGTGGGCTTGGATAGGGAGCCCAGGAGACGGGGGTCAATACCTGTTTTATTTTAATTAACTTTTGTGAAATACTTCCTTACACTGAATAAAAATATGTGATTTTGATTGGATTAATAAAGAAACTGAATGGCCAAAAGCTGGGCAGGATAAAGTTTGGCAGGACAGTCAAACTGAGAATGAGGGAAAGAAGAAGGGCAGAGTCAGAGGAGTCACGAGCAGACTAAAAGAGAAACAAGATGGCATGTGATGTGGGATATCTTTCTGTATGCTGTGAATACCATTGGTTAATAAAGGGACTGCGTGGCCTATGACAAGGCAGCTCAAAGGCAGATAGGAAATCCAAGGGATGATAAAAGAGGAAGGAGGGTGGAGTCACACAAAGATGCTGCAGGCTGCCTCTGAGAGACCAAGATGTAAAAGTAAAGATAAGCCACAAGCCACATGGCAAAATGTAGATTAATAAAAATGGGATGTGTTAAGTTGTAAGAGCTAGCAAGCAATAAGCCTGAGCCATAGACCAAACAGCTTATAATTAATATAAGTCTCTGAATAACAGTTTTATAAGTAGCTGTGGGACCAAGGATGGGAAAACTTTGATCTGACCACAGGGCGGGACAGGCCAGAAACTTCTGGCTATAGGCTAGCTAGCTGTACTGACAAAAGGTACCAAGCCACATGGGAAAGCATAGATCACAACTTTTAGTTAACATAAATGTTAAGAGTTAGCTAGTTACAAGCCTGTGCTATTGGCCTAGCATTTGTAAATAATATTAATTCCCCCTGTCAATTATTTGGGTGCTAGAAGGCAGGACCTAAACTTATAACTAGAAAATTTACTGATAAATCCTAACAAAAATTTTGCAAATGAATCACCTAATATTATGGAAAAAACATATAAACTTTTCATTAAACAAACATATCTACTCCATGATATTCATCAATTACACTACTGATTGAGATCTAAAGGAAACAGCCAACATGTCAGAGGTTGACTCACACACTCACATTAGGGACATTCAAAAATTGAGGAAATGGAAGCACCAAGTACCTGACATCTGATGAATGAGGAACAAGGTGGTCACACAGAGAGAGACTCCTCAAACATCTAAACCTCCAGTTACAAAACTAGATTCACTGCTAGCTCTTTGGCAACTACCAAACATGGACTATATATTAATAGTGTAAACTTGTGGCTTATACTGCTCTTCCTAGTGATGTCACGCTTATTGCTATTCACTGTTCTGATGACCACACCATGCCATGATTCAGTTATAATACATAGTACAGGGTAACAAAGCCTCTTCCAGAAAATGAACTATATACAAACAATTTAGGTTCTTCGTGTGATGGAAAAGACAATAGAAGATCTGAATCCCCACTAGGAGCCAGTGGGCAGGTAGGCTACTTGAAGCTACTTGAAGGATCCTGAGAGAGATTTGACCGGCTGAAAAGTGGCATAAATGCTCATGGCACTGTGAATAAAATGTATGGGAGAACTAATCTGAACTGCATGTAAATGTGGGTTTCTACGTAGAATTAACACATCAGTGTATCATTCAGTGATAGTACACGTGGTTTTTAAAATGAACTTCTCTTCAAATTTAAGTCCAAGTTTTTAATCAGGTTTGCTTAAAATTTATCTTTCCACCCCCAGTAAAGAGTTATATTTGTGTAGAGAGGTCCATTGCTCACATTAATTAACACACAACTCTGTCTGTGTACAAATATTGCCATATATATCCTGTGTTCTGTAGTTCACAGTCAGCAACAACAAAATGAGCCCATGGGGACAGCACATGGCCAGGCTCAGGACCCTTCCATCGGACACTCTGACTACCCACAATCTCCATATGACACCCACAGCATTGTCAAGCTCATAAGTCATGGTACATGGGAGGCCATCGAATGCAAACACACACAGTGTGAGTCCCTTAGCAGCCTCATGTCAGAAGTTTCACCTCCTGTCTCCAGGGACAGAGGAAAGACAATTCAGTCAGAGGTTTCATATTTTTCCCTATTAATGTCTGAACCCTACAGCATTCTGAGATGCTTCAGACAATGTTTGGTGGTCCAATGGCCGTGAGTGCCCAGGGATCCTAAGTGTTGAGTGTCAGTCAATTTTACATAATCTATCCCATCATGAGAGGCATGGAGACTGGTGCATAAGAGTCTGCAGCTCCTGCACAGGGAAGCATGGACTTGAGAGAGGTTAGAGCAGCTCACCACTGAATCACAAGTGCACAGGAACAGAAGGCTTGACCCAAAGACAGACAGCATGACCATCCACTCACATGGTTATTTAAGTAGAAGGTTAGCTGAGGATGACACAAGTAATATCAGGGGCTCCCAGGGTTCTGCACATAATAAGCTGGCTCTGATTGCAACAATTTCTATGTTGATGCATGTACAAAATATACATTGACTATTTAAGTATGTACTTTTATAATGATCCCTCTAAAACCCAGGACCACAGGAATCCCATGCCAAGCATTTAGTTAAAAAGGTCACAGCCCAACAAAGTCAAGAGATTAATGGTGCCCAGAGGTCTGGTTAGAAATCAAGGTGTGTGGGGTTACTTTTGGATCCAGATACAAGAAACACTAGAGGACACCTTGCAGGCTGAATTATGATAGCTGTAGAGAATCTGATGTGATGAGGCAGTGTGTGATGTTGAGAGATTTGAGCTAAGGAAGCAGCATTGCCAACTGTGTTCCCCAATGCTGTCGGTGCCTATGGGAAAATGGAGAGCTGACACTTGAGAGAGGCCCAGGTTAGAGCCAGGGATTCCCAGGGAAGGTCTACTAGAAATGCATCTAAACTATTCCCCATCACTAAGTGCTTCTGAGGATGCTTGCACAGCAGAGAACATGGGTGGTGGACACTCTTGAGAGAGCTGAGTCCTGGATGTCCTTTGTGATTCTCAGAATGAGGTGAGGTGAGGTGAGGCCTCTGTGACCTCACTCCTTGCCCTTGTAACAGCAGTGGGGTTCTCTAGGCAACTCAGAATCCAGCAGGGAGAGCTGAGAGTCAAGGTCCAAGTGCCTGGGTACGTTTGGGCTGTTATCTGGGAAGAATAGCACTCCAGTTAATCTGAGTGACTCATTCAGTCACTACACCACTGGGGCTTTAAATGGGGAGACCAAAACATAGTGAGGTACTTGAAATGCCCCTTCCTTCGAAGAGCACCTCCTAAAAAGAGCTAGAAAGAACAGGACTCAGAAGTCTCATAGCACAGGGAATGCCACCCCCAAGAACAAAGGGAAATGAACCCCAAGACTCACCAAGGAGAGGGGCCTCAGAACAAAGCCACACAGTTGTATCTGGACTAGGACTCTGTACTCCAGCCTCCTGCCTCCCATCTAGATAAGGAAGGTTGGAAAGTTTCCCTTTGCATACTCAAACTTTACCATCACACATAGCTTGTACAGGGATGGTAGGCATATCCAATGGGGTACTGATGTCTGAGCTTCCCTGGAGTAGCAATTTATTCATTTGTACTCAAATAGCTGACACAATACAGAAACAAACAGGAACTTCCCCAACTACACAGATCTCCTACATTTGACATCAATTTGTACAATGTATAATTTATATCCCCTGGAATGTGTGCTATGTCTCTGTGTTGCTAAGGGACAGGACAATGACAGTCTGGGTACATTTTTCATAGCTGTGAAGGACTCCATGTATTTTCCCCTGTTGATATCAAGCTGTCTCTTTTTCATTACAGAAAAGCTGACCGTAAACAAAGGATTGTGAAAATGTAGCTTGGACACACATGGACTCCACTGCCTGAGGCATGAAGAGAAATAAGTATATGACATCCCAAGAAAGGAATGTTCAAGGCTAAAGCCTGAACAGTAAACAGACAAAAGGAATATAGTGAAAGGACCCAAGGCCACACATGGACCCTTAGAAGCCTGACCTAAGTGTTCAAGTGGAAGTGCCCTAGGTTTAAACAGAAACCTACAGATATGTGGCCTAACATAAGAGCCATTTCCTAGTCAGCCACTGACTATTGTAATGGCAAGGCCCACATGTAGAAGAGAAGTGTGCCCATGTCAAATCCTGAAGCAAAAGAGGATTGAGCCCATAAAAATGTAGTGGGGGTGCTAAAAATGATTTAAAAAGAAGCCCAGGCACAAAGTAAAAAAATGTGGTCCTAGACCTAAGCCTGACCGGAAATGAGGCTAGCCTTACCTAAAGACAAATTTTGTATTGACCTAGGTAACTTGCTCAAATTAGAGAGGCCTAGGACAATCTATGAAGAGATGTGTACCTGGGTCAAGCCATGATCCTGAAGAACCCTGAATCTAAAGAAGTGAGACACATGGGCCTGAGCTAGCTCATAAACTTTAAGATGCCTGGGCCCTAAAAGAGATGACATATGTGCCTGGGGTAATCCCTTAAATGAAAGGGTCCAGATAAACAACAAAAGGAATATGCCTGGGCTAAACCCTAACCCTTAAGAAGCACAGGACCAAAAGAATAAGATACACATGTGGCCTAATAGCTTATCATTAGGAAGCCCAGGCACAAAGCAAGAATAGATGTGGTTCTCAAAATCTTCCTGTACTTTAAAATGCCAGGGCCCTCAGTAAGAAGATATGTGGCCCTGGAAGAATCTCACAAATGTAAGTGGCCCAGGTAAAACAACGAAAGGAATATGCCTGGGTGAACTTTTAACCCTTAAACCAGGGACCAAAGGATGAAGAGATATGGGCCCGGGCCTGTATTTACCATTAGGAAGCCCAGGCTCAATGACATATTAAACTTGAGCCTGGGCCAGTCCCTAAACGTTAAAAAGCCTGGGCCCTCAATTAGATGATATAAGAGCTTGGACAATCCTGCAATTGTAAGACATCAAGGCAAAACCACGGAAAGAGGTTTCCTGAGCCAATCGATAACTCTGAAGAAGCCCAGATACTAATCAAGAGGAGATATAAACCTGGGCTAACAATTTACCCACAAGATGTCCAGGCCCAATCAATAATAGATATGGGCTTAGGCTTATACTTTACACTGAAGATGCCCAGGCCCAATGAAAGAAGAGATGTGGGCCTGGGCTTATACCTTACCCTGAAGATGCCCAGGTAAAACCCAAGAAAAGAAGAGGGCCTAGGCTTATACTTTTTCCTGACGATGCCCACCTCCAACCCAAGAAGAGATGAGGGCCTAGGTTTATATCTTACCCAGAAGATGGACAGGCCCAATGAAAGAAGAGATGTGGGCCTGGGCTTATACCTTACCCTGAAGATGCCCAGGCCCAATGAAAGAAGAGATGTGGGCCTGGGCTTATACTTTATCCTGAAGATGCCCAGGCCCAATGAAAAAAGATATGTGGGCCTGGGATTATACCTTACACTGAAGATGCCCAGGCCCAATGAAAGAAGAAATGTGGGCCTGGGCTTATAACTTACTGTGAAGATGCCCAGGTCCAATACAAGATATATGGGCCTGGGCTTATACCTTACCCAGAAGATGCCCAGGCCCAATGAAAGAAGAGATGTGGGCCTGGGCTTATAACTTACCATGAAGATGCCAGGCCCAATGAAAGAAGAGATGTGGGCCTGGGTTAATACCTTACCCTGAAGATGCCCAGGCCCAATGAAAGAAGAGATGTGGGCCTGGGCTTATACCTTACCCTGAAGATGCCCAGGCCCAATGAAAGAAGAGATGTGGGCCTGGGCTTATAACTTACTGTGAAGGTGCCCAGGTCCAATACAAGAAATATGGGCCTGGGCTTATACATTACCATGAAGATGCCCAGGCCCAATGAAAAAAGAGATGTGGGCCTGGGGTTATAACTTACTGTGAAGATGCCCAGGTCCAATACAAGATATATGGGCCTGGGCTTATACATTACCCTGAAGAAGCCCAGGCCCAATGAAAGAAGAAATGTGGGACTGGGCTTATAATTTACAGTGAAAATGCCCAGGTCCAACACAAGATATATGGGCCTGGGCTTCTACCTTATCCTGATGATGCCCAGGCCCAATGAAAGAAGAGATGTGGGCCTGGGCTTAAACCTTACCCTGAAGATGCCCAGGCCCAATGAAAGAAGAGACGTGGGCCTGGGCTTATAACTTACTGTGAAGATGCCCAGGTCCAAAACAAGATATATGGGCCTGGGTTTCTACCTTACCCTGAAGATGCCCAGGCCCAATGAAAGAAGAGATGTGGGCCTGGGCTTATACCTTACCCTGAAGATGCCCAGGCCCAATGAAAAAAGAGATGTGGGCCTGGGGTTATACCTTACCCTGAAGATGCCCAGGCCCAATGAAAGAAGAGATGAGGGCCTGGGCTTATAACTTACTGTGATGATGCCCAGGTACAATACAAGATATATGGACCTTGGCTTATACCTTACCCTGAAGATGCCCAGGCCCAATGAAAGAAGAAATGTGGGCCTGGGCTTATAACTTACGGTGAAGATGCCCAGGTCCAATACAATATATATGGGCCTGGGCTTATACCTTACCCTGAAGATGCCCAGGCCCAATGAAAGAAGAGATGTGGGCCTGGGCTTATACCTTACCCTGAAGATGCCCAGGCCCAATGAAAGAAGAAATGTGGGCCTGGGCTTATAACTTACTGTGAAGATGACCAGGTCCAACACAAGATATATGGGCCTGGGCTTCTACCTTATCCTGAAGAATCCCAGGCCCAATGAAAGAAGAGATGTGGGCCTGGGCTTATACCTTACCCTGAAGATGCCCAGGCCCAATGAAAGAAGAGATGTGGGCTTGGGCTTATAACTTACTGTGAAGATGCCCATGTCCAACACAAGATATATGGGCCTGGGTTTCTACCTTACCCTGAAGATGCCCAGGCCTAATGAAAGAAGAGATGTGGGCCTGGGCTTATACCTTACCCTGAAGATGCCCAGGCCCAATGAAGGAAGAAATGTGGGCCTGGGCTTAAACTTACTGTGAAGATGCCCAGGTCCAATAAAAGATATATGGGCCTGGACTTATACCTTACCCTGAAGATGCCCAGGACCGATGAAAGAAGAGATGTGGGCCTGGGCTTATACCTTACCCTGAAGATGCCCAGGCCCAATGAAAGAAGAAATGTGGGCCTGGGCTTAGAACTTACTGTGAAGATGCCCAGGTCCAATACAAGATATATGGGCCTGGGCTTATACCTTACCCTGAAGATGCCCAGGCCCAATGAAAGAAGAGATGTGGGCCTGGGCTTATACCTTATCCTGAAGATGCCCAGGCCCAATGAAAAAAGAGATGTGGGCCTGGGCTTATACCTTACACTGAAGATGCCCAGGCCCAATGAAAGATGAAATGTAGGCCTGGGCTTATATCTTCCTGTGAAGATGCCCAGGTCCAATACAAGATATATGGGCCTGGGCTTCTACCTTACCCTGAAGATGCCCAGGCCCAATGAAAGAAGAGATGTGGGCCTGGGCTTATACCTTACCCTGAAGATGCCCAGGCCCAATGAAAGAAGAGATGGTGGCCTGGGGTTATACCTTACCCTGAAGATGCCCAGGCCCAATGAAAGAAGAGATGTGGGCCTGGGCTTATAACTTACCCTGAAATGCCCAGGCCCAATGAAAGAAGAGATGTGGGCCTGGGCTTATGACTTACTGTGAAGATGCCCAGGTCCAATACAAGATATATGGGCTTGGGCTTATACCTTACCCTGAGGATGCCCAGGCCCAATGAAAAAAGAGATGTGGGCCTGGGGTTATACCTTACACTGAAGATGCCCAGGCCCAATGAAAGAAGAAATGTGGGCCTGGGCTTATAACTTACTGTGAAGATGCCCAGGTCCAATACAAGATATATGGGCCTGGGCTTATACATTACCCTGAAGATGCCCAGGCCCAATGAAAGAAGAGATGTAGGCCTGGGCTTATACCTTACCCTGAAGATGCCCAGGCCCAATGAAAGAAGAAATGTGGGCCTGGGCTTATAACTTACTGTGAAGATGCCCAGGTCCAATACAAGATATATGGGCCTGGGCTTATACCTTACCCTGAAGATGCCCAGGCCCAATGAAAGAAGAGATGTGGGCCTGGGCTTATACCTTACCCTGAAGATGCCCAGGCCCAATGAAAGAAGAAATGTGGGCCTGGGCTTATAAGTTACTGTGAAGATGCCCAGGTCCAATACAAGATATATGGGCCTGGGCTTATACCTTACCCTGAAGATGCCCAGGACCGATGAAAGAAGAGATGTGGGCCTGGGCTTATAACTTACCCTGAAGATGCCCAGGTCCAACACAAGATATATGGGCCTGGGGTTATACCTTACCCTGAAGATGCCCAGACCCAATGAAAGAAGAGATGTGGGCCTGGGCTTATAACTTATCCTGAACATTCCCAGGCCCAATGAAAGAAGACATGTGGGCCTGGGCTTATACCTTACACTGAAGATGCCCAGGCCCAATGAAAGAAGAAATGTGGGCCTGGGCTTATATCTTAATGTGAAGATGCCCAGGTCCAATACAAGATATATGGGCCTGGGCTTCTTCCTTACCCTGAAGATGCCCAGGCCCAATGAAAGAAGAGATGTGGGCCTGGTCTAATACCTTACCCTGAAGATGCCCAGGCCCAATGAAAGAAGAGATGTGGGCCTGGGGTTATACCTTACCCTGAATATGTCCAGGCCCAATGAAAGAAGAGATGGTGGCCTGGGGTTATACCTTACCCTGAAGATGCCCAGGCCCAATGAAAGAAGAGATGTGGGCCTGGGCTTATACCTTACTGTGAAGATGCCCAGGTCCAATACAAGATATATGGGCCTGGGCTTATACCTTACCCTGAAGATGCCCAGGCCCAATGAAAAAAGAGATGTGCGCCTGGGGTTATACCTTACCCTGAAGATGCCCAGGCCCAATGAAAGAAGAAATGTGGGCCTGGGCTTATAACTTACTGTGATGATGCCCAGGTCCAATACAAGATATATGGGCCTGGGCTTATACCTTACCCTGAAGATGCCCAGGCCCAATGAAAGAAGAGATGTGGGCCTGCGCTTATACCTTACTGTGAAGATGCCCAGGTCCAACACAAGATATATGGGCCTGGGCTTCTACCTTATCCTGAAGATGCCCAGGCCCAATGAAAGAAGAGATGTGGGCTTGGGCTTATACCTTACCCTGAAGATGCCAAGACCCAATGAAAGAAGAAATGTGGGCCTGGGCTTATAACTTACTGTGAAGATGCCCAGGTCCAATACAAGATATATGGGCCTGGGCTTATACCTTACCCTGAAGATGCCCAGGCCCAATGAAAGAAGAGATGTGGGCCTGGGCTTATAACTTACCCTGAAGATGCCCAGGTCCAATGAAAGAAGCAATGTGGGCCTGGGCTTATACCTTAACCTGAAGATGCCCAGGCCCAATGAAAGAAGAGATGTGGGTCTGGGCTTATACCTTACACTGAAGATGCCCAGGCCCAATGAAAGAAGAGATTGGGCCTGGGCTTATAACTTACTGTGAAGATGCCCAGGTCCAATACAAGATATAAGGGCCTGGGCTTATACCTTACCCTGAAGATGCCCAGGCCCAATGAAAAAAGAGATGTGGGCCGGGGCTTATAACTTACCCTGAATATGCCCAGGCCCAATGAAAGAAGAGATGTGAGCCTGGGCTATAACTTACCAGGAAGATGCCCAGGCACAATGAAAGAAGAGATGTGAGCCTGGGCTTATACCTTACCCTGAAGATGCCCAGGCCTAATGAAAGAAGAGATGTGGGCCTGGGCTTATACCTTACCCTGAAGAGGCCCAGGCCCAATGAAAGAAGAGATGTGGGCCTGGGCTTATAACTTACTGTGAAGATGCCCAGGAACAACACAAGATATATGGGCCTGGGGTTATACCTTACCCTGAAGATGCCCAGGCCCAATGAAAGAAGAGATGAGGGCCTGGGCTTATAACTTACTCTGAAGATGCCAGGCCCAAAGAAAGAAGAGATGTGGGCCTGGGTTAATACCTTACCCTGAAGATGCCCAGGCCCAATGAAAGAAGAGATGTGGGCCTGGGCTTATACCTTACCCTGAAGATGCCCAGGCCCAATGAAAGAAGAGATGTGGGCCTGGGCTTATACCTTACCCTGAAGATGCCCAGGCCCAATGAAAGAAGAGATGTGGGCCTGGGCTTATACCTTACTGTGAAGATGCCCAGGTCCAACACAAGATATATGGGCCTTGGCTTCTACCTTATCCTGAAGATGCCCAGGCCCAATGAAAGAAGAGATGTGGGCTTGGGCTTATACCTTACCCTGAATATGCCAAGACCCAATGAAAGAAGAAATGTGGGCCTGGGCTTATAACTTACTGTGAAGATGCCCAGGTCCAATACAAGATATATGGGCCTGGGCTTATACCTTACCCTGAAGATGCCCAGGCCCAATGAAAGAAGAGATGTGGGCCTGGGCTTATACCTTACCCTGAAGATGCCCAGGTCCAATGAAAGAAGAAATGTGGGCCTGGGCTTATAACTTACTGTGAAGATGCCCAGGTCCAATACAAGATATATGGGCCTGGGCTTATACCTTACCCTGAAGATGCCCAGGCCCAATGAAAGAAGAGATGTTGGCCTGGGATTATACCTTACCCTGAAGATGCCCAGGTCCAATGAAAGAAGAAATGTGGGCCTGGGCTTATAACTTACTGTGAAGATGCCCAGGTCCAACACAAGATAAATGGGCCTGGGCTTCTACATTTTCCTGAAGATGACCAGGCCCAATGAAAGAAGAAATGTGGGCCTGTGCTTAGAACTTACTGTGAAGATGCCCAGGTCCAACACAAGATATGTGGGCCTGGGGTTATTCCTTACCCTGAAGATGCACAGGCCCAATGAAAGAAGAGATGTGGGCCTGGGCTTATACCTTACCCTGAAGATGCCCAGGCCCAATGAAAGAAGAGATGTGGGCCTGGGCTTATAACTTACCCTGAACATTCCCAGGCCCAATGAAAGAACAGATGTGGGCCTGGGCTTATAACTTACTGTGTAGATGCCCAGGTCCAACACAAGATATATGGGCCTGGGCTTCTACCTTTCCCTGAAGATGGCCAGGACCGATGAAAGAAGAGATGTGGACCTGGGCTTATAACTTACCCTGAAGATGCCCAGGTCCAACACAAGATATATGGGCCTGGGGTTATATCTTACCCTGAAGATGCCCAGGCCCAATGAAAGAAGAGATGTGGGCCTGGGGTTATACCTTATCCTGAAGATGCCCAGGCCCAATGAAAGAAGAGATGTGGGCTTGGGCTTATACCTTACCCTGAAGATGCCAAGACCCAATGAAAGAAGAAATGTGGGCCTGGGCTTATAACTTACTGTGAAGATGCCCAGGTCCAATACAAGATATATGGGCCTGGGCTTATACCTTACCCTGAAGATGCCCAGGCCCAATGAAAGAAGAGATGTGGGCCTGGGCTTATAACTTACCCTGAAGATGCCCAGGTCCAATGAAAGAAGCAATGTGGGCCTGGGCTTATACCTTAACCTGAAGATGCCCAGGCCCAATGAAAGAAGAGATGTGGGTCTGGGCTTATACCTTACACTGAAGATGCCCAGGCCCAATGAAAGAAGAGATTGGGCCTGGGCTTATAACTTACTGTGAAGATGCCCAGGTCCAATACAAGATATAAGGGCCTGGGCTTATACCTTACCCTGAAGATGCCCAGGCCCAATGAAAAAAGAGATGTGGGCCGGGGCTTATAACTTACCCTGAATATGCCCAGGCCCAATGAAAGAAGAGATGTGAGCCTGGGCTATAACTTACCAGGAAGATGCCCAGGCACAATGAAAGATGAGATGTGAGCCTGGGCTTATACCTTACCCTGAAGATGCCCAGGCCTAATGAAAGAAGAGATGTGGGCCTGGGCTTATACCTTACCCTGAAGAGGCCCAGGCCCAATGAAAGAAGAGATGTGGGCCTGGGCTTATAACTTACTGTGAAGATGCCCAGGACCAACACAAGATATATGGGCCTGGGGTTATACCTTACCCTGAAGATGCCCAGGCCCAATGAAAGAAGAGATGTGGGCCTGGGCTTATAACTTACTCTGAAGATGCCAGGCCCAATGAAAGAAGAGATGTGGGCCTGGGTTAATACCTTACCCTGAAGATGCCCAGGCCCAATGAAAGAAGAGATGTGGGCCTGGGCTTATACCTTACCCTGAAGATGCCCAGGCCCAATGAAAGAAGAGATGTGGGCCTGGGCTTATAACTTACCCTGAAGATGCCCAGGCCCAACACAAGATATATGGACCTGGGGTTATACCTTACCCTGAAGATGCCCAGGCCCAATGAAAGAAGAGATATGGGCCTGGGCTTATACCTTACCCTGAAGATGCCCAGGCCCAATGAAAGAAGAAATGTGGGCCTGGGCTTATAACTTACTGTGAAGATGCCCAGGTCCAATACAAGATATATGGGCCTGGGCTTATACCTTACCCTGAAGATGCCCAGGCCCAATGAAAGAAGAGATGTTGGCCTGGGATTATACCTTACCCTGAAGATGCCCAGGTCCAATGAAAGAAGAAATGTGGGCCTGGGCTTATAACTTACTGTGAAGATGCCCAGGTCCAACACAAGATATATGGGCCTGGGCTTCTACATTTTCCTGAAGATGCCCAGGCCCAATGAAAGAAGAAATGTGGGCCTGTGCTTAGAACTTACTGTGAAGATGCCCAGGTCCAACACAAGATATGTGGGCCTGGGGTTATTCCTTACCCTGAAGATGCACAGGCCCAATGAAAGAAGAGATGTGGGCCTGGGCTTATACCTTACACTGAAGATGCCCAGGCCCAATGAAAGAAGAGATGTGGGCCTGGGCTTATAACTTACCCTGAACATTCCCAGGCCCAATGAAAGAACAGATGTGGGCCTGGGCTTATAACTTACTGTGTAGATGCCCAGGTCCAACACAAGATATATGGGCCTGGGCTTCTACCTTTCCCTGAAGATGGCCAGGACCGATGAAAGAAGAGATGTGGACCTGGGCTTATAACTTACCCTGAAGATGCCCAGGTCCAACACAAGATATATGGGCCTGGGGTTATATCTTACCCTGAAGATGCCCAGGCCCAATGAAAGAAGAGATGTGGGCCTGGGGTTATACCTTATCCTGAAGATGCCCAGGCCCAATGAAAGATGAGATGTGGGCCTGGGCTTATACCTTACCCTGAAGATGCCCAGGCCCAATGAAAGAAGAGATGTGGGCCTCGGCTTATACCTTACCCTGATGATGCCCAGGCCCAATGAAAGAAGAGATGTGGGCCTGGGCTTATACCTTATCCTGAAGATGCCCAGGCCCAATGAAAAAAGAGATGTGGGCCTGGGCTTATACCTTACACTGAAGATGCCCAGGCCCAATGAAAGAAGAAATGTGGGCCTGGGCTTATATCTTAATGTGAAGATGCCCAGGTCCAATACAAGATATATGGGCCTGGGCTTCTACCTTACCCTGAAGATGCCCAGGCCCAATGAAAGAAGAGATGTGGGCCTGGTCTAATACCTTACTCTGAAGATGCCCAGGGCCAATGAAAGAAGAGATGTGGGCCTGGGGTTATACCTTACCCTGAATATGTCCAGGCCCAATGAAAGAAGAGATGTGGGCCTGGGCTTAAACCTTACCCTGAAGATGCCCAGGCCCAATGAAAGAAGAGATGTGGGCCTGGGCTTATATCTTACTGTGAAGATGCCCAGGTCCAATACAAGATATATGGGCCTGGGCTTATACCTTACCCTGAAGATGCCCAGGCCCAATGAAAGAAGAGATGTGGGCCTGGGCTTATACCTTACTGTGAAGATGCCCAGGTCCAACACAAGATATATGGGCCTTGGCTTCTACCTTATCCTGAAGATGCCCAGGCCCAATGAAAGAAGAGATGTGGGCTTGGGCTTATACCTTACCCTGAATATGCCAAGACCCATTGAAAGAAGAAATGTGGGCCTGGGCTTATAACTTACTGTGAAGATGCCCAGGTCCAATACAAGATATATGGGCCTGGGCTTATACCTTACCCTGAAGATGCCCAGGCCCAATGAAAGAAGAGATGTGGGCCTGGGCTTATACCTTACCCTGAAGATGCCCAGGCCCAATGAAAGAAGAAATGTGGGCCTGGGCTTATAACTTACTGTGAAGATGCCCAGGTCCAATACAAGATATATGGGCCTGGGCTTATACCTTACCCTGAAGATGCCCAGGCCCAATGAAAGAAGAGATGTTGGCCTGGGATTATACCTTACCCTGAAGATGCCCAGGTCCAATGAAAGAAGAAATGTGGGCCTGGGCTTATAACTTACTGTGAAGATGCCCAGGTCCAACACAAGATATATGGGCCTGGGCTTTTACATTTTCCTGAAGATGCCCAGGCCCAATGAAAGAAGAAATGTGGGCCTGTGCTTAGAACTTACTGTGAAGATGCCCAGGTCCAACACAAGATATGTGGGCCTGGGGTTATTCCTTACCCTGAAGATGCACAGGCCCAATGAAAGAAGAGATGTGGGCCTGGGCTTATACCTTACCCTGAAGATGCCCAGGCCCAATGAAAGAAGAGATGTGGGCCTGGGCTTATAACTTACCCTGAACATTCCCAGGCCCAATGAAAGAACAGATGTGGGCCTGGGCTTATAACTTACTGTGTAGATGCCCAGGTCCAACACAAGATATATGGGCCTGGGCTTCTACCTTTCCCTGAAGATGGCCAGGACCGATGAAAGAAGAGATGTGGACCTGGGCTTATAACTTACCCTGAAGATGCCCAGGTCCAACACAAGATATATGGGCCTGGGGTTATATCTTACCCTGAAGATGCCCAGGCCCAATGAAAGAAGAGATGTCGGCCTGGGGTTATACCTTATCCTGAAGATGCCCAGGCCCAATGAAAGATGAGATGTGGGCCTGGGCTTATACCTTACCCTGAAGATGCCCAGGCCCAATGAAAGAAGAGATGTGGGCCTCGGCTTATACCTTACCCTGATGATGCCCAGGCCCAATGAAAGAAGAGATGTGGGCCTGGGCTTATACCTTATCCTGAAGATGCCCAGGCCCAATGAAAAAAGAGATGTGGGCCTGGGCTTATACCTTACACTGAAGATGCCCTGGCCCAATGAAAGAAGAAATGTGGGCCTGGGCTTATATCTTAATGTGAAGATGCCCAGGTCCAATACAAGATATATGGGCCTGTGCTTCTACCTTACCCTGAAGATGCCCAGGCCCAATGAAAGAAGAGATGTGGGCCTGGTCTAATACCTTACTCTGAAGATGCCCAGGGCCAATGAAAGAAGAGATGTGGGCCTGGGGTTATACCTTACCCTGAATATGTCCAGGCCCAATGAAAGAAGAGATGTGGGCCTGGGCTTATACCTTACCCTGAAGATGCCCAGGCCCAATGAAAGAAGAGATGTGGGCCTGGGCTTATATCTTACTGTGAAGATGCCCAGGTCCAATACAAGATATATGGGCCTGGGCTTATACCTTACCCTGAAGATGCCCAGGCCCAATGAAAGAAGAGATGTGGGCCTGGGCTTATACCTTACTGTGAAGATGCCCAGGTCCAACACAAGATATATGGGCCTTGGCTTCTACCTTATCCTGAAGATGCCCAGGCCCAATGAAAGAAGAGATGTGGGCTTGGGCTTATACCTTACCCTGAATATGCCAAGACCCAATGAAAGAAGAAATGTGGGCCTGGGCTTATAACTTACTGTGAAGATGCCCAGGTCCAATACAAGATATATGGGCCTGGGCTTATACCTTACCCTGAAGATGCCCAGGCCCAATGAAAGAAGAGATGTGGGCCTGGGCTTATACCTTACCCTGAAGATGCCCAGGTCCAATGAAAGAAGCAATGTGGGCCTGGGCTTATACCTTAACCTGAAGATGCCCAGGCCCAATGAAAGAAGAAATGTGTTCCTGGGCTTATAACTTACTGTGAAGATTCCCAGGTCCAATACAAGATATATGGGCCTGGGCTCCTACCTTTCCCTGAAGATGCCCAGGCCCAATGAAAGAAGAGATGTGGGCCTGGGCTTATAACTTACCCTGAAGATGCCAGGCCCAATGAAAGAAGAGATGTGGGCCTGGGTTAATACCTTACCCTGAAGATGCCCAGGCCCAATGAAAGAAGAGATGTGGGCCTGGGCTTATACCTTACCCTGAAGATGCCCAGGCCCAATGAAAGAAGAGATGTGGGCCTGGGCTTATACCTTACCCTGAAGATGCCCAGGCCCAATGAAAGAAGAGATGTGGGCCTGGGCTTATAACTTACCCTGAAGATGCCCAGGCCCAACACAAGATATATGGACCTGGGGTTATACCTTACCCTGAAGATGCCCAGGCCCAATGAAAGAAGAGTTATGGGCCTGGGCTTATACCTTACCCTGAAGATGCCCAGGCCCAATGAAAGAAGAAATGTGGGCCTGAGCTTATAACTTACTGTGAAGATGCCCAGGTCCAATACAAGATATATGGGCCTGGGCTTATACCTTACCTTGAAGATGCCCAGGCCCAATGAAAGAAGAGATGTTGGCCTGGGATTATACCTTACCCTGAAGATGCCCAGGTCCAATGAAAGAAGAAATGTGGGCCTGGGCTTATAACTTACTGTGAAGATGCCCAGGTCCAACACAAGATATATGGGCCTGGGCTTCTACATATTCCTGAAGATGCCCAGGCCCAATGAAAGAAGAAATGTGGGCCTGTGCTTAGAACTTACTGTGAAGATGCCCAGGTCCAACACAAGATATGTGGGCCTGGGGTTATACCTTACCCTGAAGATGCACAGGCCCAATGAAAGAAGAGATGTGGGCCTGGGCTTATACCTTACCCGGAAGATGCCCAGGCCCAATGAAAGAAGAGATTGGGCCTGCGCTTATAACTTACTGTGAAGATGCCCAGGTCCAATACAAGATATAAGGGCCTGGGCTTATACCTTACCCTGAAGATGCCCAGGCCCAATGAAAAAAGAGATGTGGGCCTGGGCTTATAACTTAACCTGAATATGCCCAGGCCCAATGAAAGAAGAGATGTGAGCCTGGGCTATAACTTAACCTAAAGATGCCCAGGCCTAATGAAAGAAGAGATGTGGGCCTGGGCTTATACCTTACCCTGAAGATGCCCAGGCCCAATCAAAGAAGAGATGTGGGCCTGGGCTTATAACTTACTGTGAAGATGCCCAGGTCCAACACAAGATATATGGGCCTGGGGTTATACCTTACCCTGAAGATGCCCAGGCCCAATGAAAGAAGAGATGTGGGCCTGGACTTATAACTTACCCTGATGATGCCAGGCCCAATGAAAGAAGAGATGTGGGCCTGGGTTAATACCTTACCCTGAAGATGCCAGGCCCAATGAAAGAAGAGATGTGGGCCTGGGCTTATACCTTACACTGAAGATGCCCAGGCCCAATGAAAGAAGAGATGTGGGCCTGGGCTTATACCTTACCCTGAAGATGCCCAGGCCCAATGAAAGAAGAGATGTGGGCCTGTGCTTATAACTTACCCTGAAGATGCCCAGGCCCAACACAAGATATATGGGCCTGGGGTTATACCTTTCCCTGAAGATGCCCAGGCCCAATGAAAGAAGAGATATGGGCCTGGGCTCATACCTTACCCTGAAGGTGCCCAGGCCCAATGAAAGAAGAAATGTGGGCCTGGGCTTATAACTTACCCTGAATATGCCCAGGCCCAATGAAAGAAGAGATGTGAGCCTGGGCTATAACTTAACCTGAAGATGCCCAGGCCCAATGAAAGAAGAGATATGGGCCTGGGCTCATACATTTCCCTGAAGATGCCCAGGCCCAATGAAAGAAGAAATGTGGGCCTGGGATTATAACTTACTGTGAAGATGCCCAGGTCCAACACAAGATATGTGGGCCTGGGCTTATACCTTACCCTGATGATGCCCAGTTCCAACCCAAGAAGAGATGTGGGCCTGGGCTCATACCTTACCCTGAAGATGCCCAGGCTCAATGAAAGAAGAGATGTGGGCCTGGTCTTATTACTTACTGTGAAGATGCCCAGGTCCAACACAAGATATATGGGCCTGGGCTTATACCTTACCCTGAAGATGCCCAGGCCCAATGAAAGAAGAGATGTGGGCCTGGGCTTATAACTTACACTGAAGATGCCCAGGCCCAATGAAAAAAGAGATGTGGGCCTGGGCTTATACCTTACCCTGAAGATGCCCAGGCCCAATGAAAGAAGAGATGTGGGCCTGGGCTTATACCTTACCCTGTAGATGCCCAGGCCCAATGAAAGAAGAAATGTGGCCCTGGGCTTATAACTTACCCTGAAGATGCCCAGGCCCAATGAAAGAAGATATGTGAGCCTGGGCTTATAACTTACCCTGAAGATGCCCAGGCCCAATGAAAGAAGAGATGTGAGCCTGGGCTTATACCTTACCCTGAAGATGCCCAGGCCCAATGAAAGAAGAGATGTGTCCTGGGCTTATACCTTACCTTGAAGATGCCCAGGCCAAATGAAAGAAGAGATGTGGGCCTGGGCTTATAACTTACTGTGAAGATGCCCAGATCCAACACAAGATATATGGGCCTGGGGTTATACCTTAACCTGAAGATGCCCAGGCCCAATGAAAGAAGAGATGTGTCCCGGGCTTATACTTTACCCTGAAGATGCCCAGGCCCAATGAAAGAAGAGATGTGGGCCTGGGCTTATAACTTACTGTGAAGATGCCCAGGTCCAATACAAGATATAAGGGCCTGGGCTTATAACTTACCCTGAAGATGCCCAGGCCCAATGAAAAAAGAGATGTGGGCCTGGGCTTATAACTTACCCTGAAGATGCCCAGGCCCAATGAAAGAAGAGATGTGGGCCTGGGCTTATACCTTACCCTGAAGATGCACAGGCCCAATGAAAGAAGAGATGTGGGCCTGGGCTTCTACCTTACCCTGAAGATGCCCAGGCCCAATGAAAAAGGAGATGTGGGCCTGGGCTTATACCTTACCCTGAAGATGCCCAGGTCCAATGAAAGAAGAAATGTGGGCCTGGGCTTATAACTTACTGTGAAGATGCCCAGGTCCAACACAAGATATATGGGCCGGGGCTTCTAATTTTCCCTGAAGATGCCCAGGCACAATGAAAGAAGAGATGTGAGACTGGGCTTATAACTTACCCTGAAGATGCCCAGGCCCAATGAAAGAAGAAATGTGGGCCTGTGCTTAGAACTTACTGTGAAGATGCCCAGGTCCAACACAAGATATGTGGGCCTGGGGTTATACCTTACCCTGAAGATGCACAGGCCCAATGAAAGAAGAGATGTGGGCCTGGGCTTATACCTTACCCGGAAGATGCCCAGGCCCAATGAAAGAAGAGATTGGGCCTGGGCTTATAACTTACCCTGAATATGCCCAGGTCCAATACAAGATATAAGGGCCTGAGCTTATACCTTACCCTGAAGATGCCCAGGCCCAATGAAAAAAGAGATGTGGGCCTGGGCTTATAACTTACCCTGAATATGCACAGGCCCAATGAAAGAAGAGATGTGAGCCTGGGCTATAACTTAACCTGAAGATGCCCAGGCCTAATGAAAGAAGAGATGTGGGCCTGGGCTTATACCTTACCCTGAAGATGCCCAGGCCCAATCAAAGAAGAGATGTGGGCCTGGGCTTATAACTTACTGTGAAGATGCCCAGGTCCAACACAAGATATATGGGCCTGGGGTTATACCTTACCCTGAAGATGCCCAGGCCCAATGAAAGAAGAGATGTGGGCCTGGGCTTATAACTTACCCTGATGATGCCAGGCCCAATGAAAGAATAGATGTGGGCCTGGGTTAATACCTTACGCTGAAGATGCCCAGGCCCAATGAAAGAAGAGATGTGGGCCTGGGCTTATACCTTACACTGAAGATGCCCAGGCCCAATGAAAGAAGAGATGTGGGCCTGGGCTTATACCTTACCCTGAAGATGCCCAGGCCCAATGAAAGAAGAGATGTGGGCCTGGGCTTATAACTTACCCTGAAGATGCCCAGGCCCAACACAAGATATATGGGCCTGGGGTTATACCTTTCCCTGAAGATGCCCAGGCCCAATGAAAGAAGAGATATGGGCCTGGGCTCATACCTTACCCTGAAGGTGCCCAGGCCCAATGAAAGAAGAAATGTGGGCCTGGGCTTATAACTTACCCTGAATATGCCCAGGCCCAATGAAAGAAGAGATGTGAGCCTGGGCTATAACTTAACCTGAAGATGCCCAGGCCTAATGAAAGAAGAGATGTGGGCCTGGGCTTATACCTTACCCTGAAGATGCCCAGGCCCAATCAAAGAAGAGATGTGGGCCTGGGCTTATAACTTACTCTGAAGATGCCCAGGTCCAACACAAGATATATGGGCCTGGGGTTATACCTTACCCTGAAGATGCCCAGGCCCAATGAAAGAAGAGATGTGGGCCTGGGCTTATAACTTACCCTGAAGATGCCAGGCCCAATGAAAGAAGAGATGTGGGCCTGGGTTAATACCTTACCCTGAAGATGCCCAGGCCCAATGAAAGAAGAGATGTGGGCCTGGGCTTATACCTTACACTGAAGATGCCCAGGCCCAATGAAAGAAGAGATGTGGGCCTGGGCTTATACTTTACCCTGAAGATGCCCAGGCCCAATGAAAGAAGAGATGTGGGCCTGGGCTTATAACTTACCCTGAAGATGCCCAGGCCCAACACAAGATATATGGGCCTGGGGTTATACCTTACCCTGAAGATGCCCAGGCCCAATGAAAGAAGAGATATGGGCCTGGGCTCATACCTTTCCCTGAAGATGCCCAGGCCCAATGAAAGAAGAAATGTGGGCCTGGGATTATAACTTACTGTGAAGATGCCCAGGTCCAACACAAGATATGTGGGCCTGGGCTTATACCTTACCCTGATGATGCCCAGGTCCAACCCAAGAAGACATGTGGGCCTGGGCTCATACCTTACCCTGAAGATGCCCAGGCTCAATGAAAGAAGAGATGTGGGCCTGGTCTTATTACTTACTGTGAAGATGCCCAGGTCCAACACAAGATATATGGGCCTGGGCTTATACCTTACCCTGAAGATGCCCAGGCCCAATGAAAGAAGAGATGTGGGCCTGGGCTTATAACTTACACTGAAGATGCCCAGGCCCAATGAAAAAAGAGATGTGGGCCTGGGCTTATACCTTACCCTGACGATGCCCAGGCCCAATGAAAGAAGAGATGTGGGCCTGGGCATATACCTTACCCTGTAGATGCCCAGGCCCAATGAAAGAAGAAATGTGGGCCTGGGCTTATAACTTACCCTGAAGATGCCCAGGCCCAATGAAAGAAGAGATGTGAGCCTGGGATAATAACTTACCCTGAAGATGCCCAGGCCCAATGAAAGAAGAGATGTGAGCCTGGGCTTATACCTTACCCTGAAGATGCCCAGGCCCAATGAAAGAAGAGATGTGTCCTGGGCTTATACCTTACCTTGAAGATGCCCAGGCCCAATGAAAGAAGAGATGTGGGCCTGGGCTTATAACTTACTGTGAAGATGCCCAGATCCAACACAAGATATATGGGCCTGGGGTTATACCTTACCCTGAAGATGCCCAGGCCCAATGAAAGAAGAGATGTGTCCCGGGCTTATACCTTACCCAGAAGATGCCCAGGCCCAATGAAAGAAGAGATGTGGGCCTGGGCTTATAACTTACTGTGAAGATGCCCAGGTCCAATACAAGATATAAGGGCCTGGGCTTATAACTTACCCTGAAGATGCCCAGGCCCAATGAAAAAAGTGATGTGGGCCTGGGCTTATAACTTACCCTGAAGATGCCCAGGCCCAATGAAAGAAGAGATGTGGGCCTGGGCTTATAACTTACTGTGAAGATGCCCAGGTCCAATACAAGATATAAGGGCCTGGGCTTATAACTTACCCTGAAGATGCCCAGGCCCAATGAAAAAAGAGATGTGGGCCTGGGCTTATAACTTACCCTGAAGATGCCCAGGCCCAATGAAAGAAGAGATGTGGGCCTGGGCTTATACCTTACCCTGAAGATGCACAGGCCCAATGAAAGAAGAGATGTGGGCCTGGGCTTCTACCTTACCCTGAAGATGCCCAGGCCCAATGAAAAAGGAGATGTGGGCCTGGGCTTATACCTTACCCTGAAGATGCCCAGGTCTAATGAAAGAAGAAATGTGGGCCTGGGCTTATAACTTACTGTGAAGATGCCCAGGTCCAACACAAGATATATGGGCCGGGGCTTCCAATTTTCCCTGAAGATGCCCAGGCACAATGAAAGAAGAGATGTGAGACTGGGCTTATAACTTACCCTGAAGATGCCCAGGCCCAATGAAAGAAGAAATGTGGGCCTGTGCTTAGAACTTACTGTGAAGATGCCCAGGTCCAACACAAGATATGTGGGCCTGGGGTTATACCTTACCCTGAAGATGCACAGGCCCAATGAAAGAAGAGATGTGGGCCTGGGCTTATACCTTATCCGGAAGATGCCCAGGCCCAATGAAAGAAGAGATTGGGCCTGGGCTTATAACTTACTGTGAAGATGCCCAGGTCCAATACAAGATATAAGGGCCTGGGCTTATACCTTACCCTGAAGATGCCCAGGCCCAATGAAAAAAGAGATGTGGGCCTGGGCTTATAACTTACCCTGAATATGCCCAGGCCCAATGAAAGAAGAGATGTGAGCCTGGGCTATAACTTAACCTGAAGATGCCCAGGCCTAATGAAAGAAGAGATGTGGGCCTGGGCTTCTACCTTACCCTGAAGATGCCCAGGCCCAATCAAAGAAGAGATGTGGGCCTGGGCTTATAACTTACCCTGATGATGCCAGGCCCAATGAAAGAATAGATGTGGGCCTGGGTTAATACCTTACCCTGAAGATGCCCAGGCCCAATGAAAGAAGAGATGTGGGCCTGGGCTTATACCTTACACTGAAGATGCCCAGGCCCAATGAAAGAAGAGATGTGGGCCTGGACTTATACTTTACCCTGAAGATGCCCAGGCCCAATGAAAGAAGAGATGTGGGCCTGGGCTTATACCTTACACTGAAGATGCCCAGGCCCAACACAAGATATATGGGCCTGGGGTTATACCTTTCCCTGAAGATGCCCAGGCCCAATGAAAGAAGAGATATGGGCCTGGGCTCATACCTTACCCTGAAGGTGCCCAGGCCCAATGAAAGAAGAAATGTGGGCCTGGGCTTATAACTTACCCTGAATATGCCCAGGCCCAATGAAAGAAGAGATGTGAGCCTGGGCTATAACTTAACCTGAAGATGCCAAGGCCTAATGAAAGAAGAGATGTGGGCCTGGGCTTATACCTTACCCTGAAGATGCCCAGGCCCAATCAAAGAAGAGATGTGGGCCTGGGCTTATAACTTACTGTGAAGATGCCCAGGTCCAACACAAGATATATGGGCCTGGGGTTATACCTTACCCTGAAGATGCCCAGGCCCAATGAAAGAAGAGATGTGGGCCTGGGCTTATAACTTACCCTGAAGATGCCAGGCCCAATGAAAGAAGAGATGTGGGCCTGGGTTAATACCTTACCCTGAAGATGCCCAGGCCCAATGAAAGAAGAGATGTGGGCCTGGGCTTATACCTTACACTGAAGATGCCCAGGCCCAATGAAAGAAGAGATGTGGGCCTGGGCTTATACCTTACCCTGAAGATGCCCAGGCCCAATGAAAGAAGAGATGTGGGCCTGGGCTTATAACTTACCCTGAAGATGCCCAGGCCCAACACAAGATATATGGGCCTGGGGTTATACCTTACCCTGAAGATGCCCAGGCCCAATGAAAGAAGAGATATGGGCCTGGGTTCATACCTTTCCCTGAAGATGCCCAGGCCCAATGAAAGAAGAAATGTGGGCCTGGGATTATAACTTACTGTGAAGATGCCCAGGTCCAACACAAGATATGTGGGCCTGGGCTTATACCTTACCCTGATGATGCCCAGGTCCAACCCAAGAAGAGATGTGGGCCTGGGCTCATACCTTACCCTGAAGATGCACAGGCTCAATGAAAGAAGAGATGTGGGCCTGGTCTTATTACTTACTGTGAAGATGCCCAGGTCCAACACAAGATATATGGGCCTGGGCTTATACCTTACCCTGAAGATGCCCAGGCCCAATGAAAGAAGAGATGTGGGCCTGGGCTTATAACTTACACTGAAGATGCCCAGGCCCAATGAAAAAAGAGATGTGGGCCTGGGCTTATACCTTACCCTGAAGATGCCCAGGCCCAATGAAAGAAGAGATGTGGGCCTGGGCTTATACCTTACCCTGTAGATGCCCAGGCCCAATGAAAGAAGAAATGTGGGCCTGGGCTTATAACTTACCCTGAAGATGCCCAGGCCTAATGAAAGAAGAGATGTGAGCCTGGGCTTATAACTTACCCTGAAGATGCCCAGGCCCAATGAAAGAAGAGATGTGAGCCTGGGCTTATACCTTACCCTGAAGATGCCCAGGCCCAATGAAAGAAGAGATGTGTCCTGGGCTTATACCTTACCTTGAAGATGCCCAGGCCCAATGAAAGAAGAGATGTGGGCCTGGGCTTATAACTTACTGTGAAGATGCCCAGATCCAACACAAGATATATGGGCCTGGGGTTATACCTTACCCTGAAGATGCCCAGGCCCAATGAAAGAAGAGATGTGTCCCGGGCTTATACCTTACCCTGAAGATGCCCAGGCCCAATGAAAGAAGAGATGTGGGCCTGGGCTTATAACTTACTGTGAAGATGCCCAGGTCCAATACAAGATATAAGGGCCTGGGCTTATAACTTACCCTGAAGATGCCCAGGCCCAATGAAAAAAGTGATGTGGGCCTGGGCTTATAACTTACCCTGAAGATGCCCAGGCCCAATGAAAGAAGAGATGTGGGCCTGGGCTTATAACTTACTGTGAAGATGCCCAGGTCCAATACAAGATATAAGGGCCTGGGCTTATAACTTACCCTGAAGATGCCCAGGCCCAATGAAAAAAGAGATGTGGGCCTGGGCTTATAACTTACCCTGAAGATGCCCAGGCCCAATGAAAGAAGAGATGTGGGCCTGGGCTTATACCTTACCCTGAAGATGCACAGGCCCAATGAAAGAAGAGATGTGGGCCTGGGCTTCTACCTTACCCTGAAGATGCCCAGGCCCAATGAAAAAGGAGATGTGGGCCTGGGCTTATACCTTACCCTGAAGATGCCCAGGTCCAATGAAAGAAGAAATGTGGGCCTGGGCTTATAACTTACTGTGAAGATGCCCAGGTCCAACACAAGATATATGGGCCTGGGCTTCTAATTTTCCCTGAAGATGCCCAGGCACAATGAAAGAAGAGATGTGAGACTGGGCTTATAACTTACCCTGAAGATGCCCAGGCCCAATGAAAGAAGAAATGTGGGCCTGGGCTTATAACTTACTGTGAAGATGCCCAGGTTCAATACAAGATATATGGGCCTGGGCTTATACCTTACCCTGAAGATGCCCAGGCCCAATGAAAGAGGAGATGTGGGCCTGGCCTTATACCTTACTCTGAAGATGCCCAGGCCCCAAGAAAGAAGAGATGTGGGCCTTGGCTTATAACTTACTGTGAAGATGCCCAGGTCCAACACAAGATATATGGGCCTGGGCTTATACCTTCCCCTGAAGATACCCAGGCCCAATGAAAGAAGAGATGTGGGCCTGGGCTTATACCTTACCGTGAAGATGCCCAGGCCCAATGAAAGAAGAGATGTGGTCCTGGGCTTATAACTTACTGTGAAGATGCCCAGGTCCAATACAAGATATATGGGCCTGGGCTTATACCTTATCCTGAAGATGCCCAGGCCCAATGAAAGAAGAGATGTGGGCCTGGGATTATACCTTACCCTGAAGATGCCCAGGTCCAACACAAGATATATGGGCCTGGGCTTATACCTTACCCTGAAGATGCCCAGGCACAATGAAAGAAGAGATGTGGGCCTGGGCTCATACCTTACACTGAAGATGCCCAGGCCCAATGAAAGAAGAGATGTTGGCCTGGGCTTATACCTTACACTGAAGATACCCAGGCCCAATGAAAGAAGAGATGTGGGCCTGGGCTTATACCTTACCCTGAAGATGCCCAGGCCCAATGAAAGAAGAGATGTGGGCCTGGGCTTATAACTTACCCTGAAGATGCCCAGGCCAAATGAAAGAAGAGATGTGGGCCTGGGCTTATACCTTAAGCTGAAGATGCCCAGGCCCAATGAAAGAAGAGATGTGGGCCTGGGCTTATACCTTACCCTGAAGATGCCCAGGCCCAATGAAAGAAGAGATGTGGGCCTGGGCTTATACCTTACCCTGAAGATGTCCAGGCCCAATGAAAGAAGAAATGTGGGCCTGGGATTATAACTTACTGTGAAGATGCCCAGGTCCAATACAAGATATATGGGCCTGGGCTTATACCTTAACCTGAAGATGCCCAGGTCCAACACAAGATATGTGGGCCTGGGGTTATACCTTACCCTGAAGATGCACAGGCCCAATGAAAGAAGAGATGTGGCCTGGGCTTATACCTTACCCTGAAGATGCCCAGGCCCAATGAAAGAAGAGATTGGTCCTGGGCTTATAACTTACTGTGAAGATGCCCAGGTCCAATACAAGATATATGGGCCTGGGCTTATACCTTACCCTGAAGATGCCCAGGCCCAATGAAAAAAGATATGTGGGCCTGGGCTTATAACTTACCATGAATATGCCCAGGCCCAATGAAAGAAGAGATGTGAGCCTGGGCTATAACTTACCCTGTAGATGCCCAGGCACAATGAAAGATGAGATGTGATCCTGGGCTTATACCTTACCCTTAAGATGCCCAGGCCTAATGAAAGAAGAGATGTGGGCCTGGGCTTATACCTTACCCGGAAGATGCCCAGGCCCAATCAAAGAAGAGATGTGGGCCTGGGCTTATAACTTACTGTGAAGATGCCCAGGTCCAACACAAGATATATGTGCCTCGGTTTATACCTTACCCTGAAGATGCCCAGGCCCAATGAAAGAAGAGATGTGGGCCTGGGCTTATAACTTACCCTGAAGATGCCAGGCCCAATGAAAGAAGAGATGTGGGCCTGGGTTAATACCTTACCCTGAAGATGCCCAGGCCCAATGAAAGAAGAGATGTGGGCCTGGGCTTATACCTTACCCTGAAGATGCCCAGGCCCAATGAAAGAAGAAATGTGGGCCTGGGCTTATACCTTACCCTGAAGATGCCCAGGCCCAATGAAAGAAGAGATGTGGGCCTGGGCTTATACCTTACCCTGAAGATGCCCAGGCCCAATGAAAGAAGAAATGTGGGCCTGGGCTTATAACTTACTGTGAAGATGCCCAGGTCCAACACAAGATATATGGGCCTGGGCTTCTACCTTTCCCTGAAGATGCCCAGTCCCAATGAAAGAAAAAATGTGGGCCTGGGTTTATAAATTACTGTGAAGATGCCCAGGTCCAACACAAGATATGTGGGCCTGGGCTTATACCTTACCCTGATGATGCCCAGGTCCAACCCAAGAAGAGATGTGGGCCTGGGCTCATACCTTACCCTGAAGATGCCCAGGCCCAATGAAAGAAGAGATGTGGGCCTGGGCTTATAATTTACCCTGAAGATGCACAGGCCCAATGAAAGAAGAAATGTGGGCCTGGGCTTATACCTTACCCTGTAGATGCCCAGGCCCAATGAAAGAAGAAATGTGGGCCTGGGCTCATAACTTACCCTGAAGATGCCCAGGCCCAATGAAAGAAGAGATGTGAGCCTGGGCTTATAACTTACCCTGAAGATGCCCAGGCCCAATGAAAGAAGAGATGTGAGCCTGGGCTTATACCTTACCCTGAAGATGCCCAGGCCCAATGAAAGAAGAGATGTGTCCTGGGCTTATACCTTACCCTGAAGACGCCCAGGCCCAATGAAAGAAGAGATGTGGGCCTGCGCTTATAACTTACTGTGAAGATGCCCAGATCCAACACAAGATATATGGGCCTGGGCTTATACCTTACCCTGAAGATGCCCAGGCCCAATGAAAGAAGAGATGTGTCCTGGGCTTATACCTTACCCTGAAGATGCCCAGGCCCAATGAATGAAGACATGTGGGCCTGGGCTTATAACTTAGTGTGAAGATGCCCAGGTCCAATACAAGATATAAGGGCCTGGGCTTATACCTTACCCTGAAGATGCCAAGGCCCAATGAAAAAAGAGATTTGGGCCTGGGCTTATAACTTACCCTGAAGATGCCCAGGTCCAATGAAAGAAGAGATGTGGGTCTGGGCTTATATCTTACCCTGAAGATGCCCAGGCCCAATGAAAGAAGAGATGTGGGCCTGGGCTTATACCTTACCCTGAAGATGCCCAGGCCCAGTGAAAGAAGAGATGTGGGCCTGGGCTTATACCTTACCCTGAAGATGCACAGGCACAATGAAAGAAGAGATGAGGGCCTGGGTTTCTACCTTACCCTTAAGATGCCCAGGCCCAATGAAAGAAGAAATGTGGGCCTGGGCTTAAAACTTACTGTGAAGATGCCCAGGTCCAACACAAGATATATGGGCCTGGGCTTCTAATTTTCCCTGAAGATGCCCAGGCACAAAGAAAGAAGAGATGTGGGCCTGGGCTTATAACTTACCCTGAAGATGCCCAGGCCCAATGAAAGAAGAAGTGTGGGCCTGGGCTTATAACTTACTGTGAAGATGCCCAGGTTCAATACAAGATATATGGGCCTGGGCTTATACCTTACCCTGAAGATGCCCTGGCCCAATGAAAGAGGAGATGTAGGCCTGGGCTTATACCTTACCCTGAAGATGCACAGGCACAATGAAAGAAGAGATGAGGGCCTGGGTTTCTACCTTACCCTTAAGATGCCCAGGCCCAATGAAAGAAGAAATGTGGGCCTGGGCTTAAAACTTACTGTGAAGATGCCCAGGTCCAACACAAGATATATGGGCCTGGGCTTCTAATTTTCCCTGAAGATGCCCAGGCACAAAGAAAGAAGAGATGTGGGCCTGGGCTTATAACTTACCCTGAAGATGCCCAGGCCCAATGAAAGAAGAAGTGTGGGCCTGGGCTTATAACTTACTGTGAAGATGCCCAGGTTCAATACAAGATATATGGGCCTGGGCTTATACCTTACCCTGAAGATGCCCTGGCCCAATGAAAGAGGAGATGTAGGCCTGGGCTTATTTCTTACCCTGAAGATGCCCAGGCCCAATGAAAGAAGAAATGTGGGCCTGGGCTCATAACTTACTGTGAAGATGCCCAGGTCCAACACAAGATATATGGGCCTGGGCTTCTAATTTTCCCTGAAGATGCCCATGCACAATGAAAGAAGAGATGTGGGCCTGGGCTTATAACTTACCCTGAAGATGCCCAGGCCCAATGAAAGAAGAAGTGTGGGCCTAGGCTTATAACTTACTGTGAAGATGCCCAGGTTCAATACAAGATATATGGGCCTGGGCTTATACCTTACCCTGAAGATGCCCAGGCCCAATGAAAGAGGAGATGTGGACCTGGGCTTATACCTTACTCTGAAGATGCCCAGGCCCAATGAAAGAAGAGATGTGGGCCTGGGCTTATACCTTACCGTGAAGATGCCCAGGCCCAATGAAAGAAGAGATGTGGTCCTGGGCTTATAACTTACTGTGAAGATGCCCAGGTCCAATACAAGATATATGGGCCTGGGCTTATACCTTATCCTGAAGATGCCCAGGCCCAATGAAAGAAGAGATGTGGGCCTGGGATTATACCTGACCCTGAAGAAGCCCAGGTCCAACACAAGATATATGGGCCTGGGGTTATACCTTACCCTGAAGATGCCCAGGCCCAATGAAAGAAGAGATGTGGGCCTGGGCTCATACCTTACCCTGAAGATGCTCAGGCCCAATGAAAGAAGAGATGTTGGCCTGGGCTTATACCTTACACTGAAGATACCCAGGCCCAATGAAAGAAGAGATGTGGGCCTGGGCTTATACCTTACCCTGAAGATGCCCAGGCCCAATGAAAGAAGAGATGTGGGCCTGGGCTTATAACTTACGCTGAAGATGCCCAGGCCCAATGAAAGAAGAGATGTGGGCCTGGGCTTATACCTTACCCTGAAGATGCCCAGGCCCAATGAAAGAAGAGATGTGGGCCTGGGCTTATACCTTACCCTGAAGATGCCCAGGAACAATGAAAGAAGAGATGTGGGCCTGGGCTTATACCTTACCCTGAAGATGCCCAGGCCCAATGAAAGATGAGATGTGGGCCTGGGCTTATACCTTACCCTGAAGATGCCCAGGCCCAATGAAAGAAGAGATGTGGGCCTGGGCTTATACCTTACCCTGAAGATGTCCAGGCCCAATGAAAGAAGAAATGTGGGCCTGGGGTATAACTTACTGTGAAGATGCCCAGGTCCAATACAAGATATATGGGCCAGGGCTTATACCTTAACCTGAAGATGCCCAGGCCCAATGAAAGAGGAGATGTGGGCCTGGGCTTATACCTTACTCTGAAGATGCCCAGGCCCAATGAAAGAAGAGATGGGGGCCTGGGCTTATACCTTACCGTGAAGATGCCCAGGCCCAATGAAAGAAGAGATGTGGTCCTGGGCTTATAACTTACTGTGAAGATGCCCAGGTCCAATACAAGATATATGGGCCTGGGCTTATACCTTATCCTGAAGATGCCCAGGCCCAATGAAAGAAGAGATGTGGGCCTGGGATTATACCTTACCCTGAAGATGCCCAGGTCCAACACAAGATATATGGGCCTGGGGTTATACCTTACCCTGAAGATGCCCAGGCCCAATGAAAGAAAAGATGTGGGCCTGGGCTCATACCTTACCCTGAAGATGCCCAGGTCCAACACAAGATATGTGGGCCTGGTCTTATACCTTACCCTGAAGATGCCCAGGCCCAGTGAAAGAAGAACTGTGGGCCTGGACTTATAACTTACTGTGAATATGCCCAGGTCCAATACAAGATATATGGGCCTGGGCTTATACCTTACCCTGAAGATGCCCAGGCACAATGAAAGAAGAGATGTGGGCCTGGGCTTATACCTTACTCTGAAGATGCCCAGGTCCAACACAAGATATGTGGGCCTGGTCTTATACCTTACCCTGAAGATGCCCAGGCCAAGTGAAAGAAGAAATGTGGGCCTGGACTTATAACTTACTGTGAATATGCCCAGGTCCAATACAAGATATATGGGCCTGGGCTTATACCTTACCCTGAAGATGCCCAGGCCCAATGAAAGAAGAGATGTTGGCCTGGGCTTATACCTTACACTGAAGATACCCAGGCCCAATGAAAGAAGAGATGTGGGCCTGGGCTTATACCTTACCCTGAAGATGCCCAGGCCCAATGAAAGAAGAGATGTGGGCCTGGGCTTATAACTTACCCTGAAGATGCCCAGGCCCAATGAAAGAAGAGATGTGGGCCTGGGCTTATACCTTACCCTGAAGTAGCCCAGGCCCAATGAAAGAAGAGATGTGGGCCTGGGCTTATACCTTACCCTGAAGATGCCCAGGCCCAATGAAAGAAGAGATGTGGGCCTGGGCTTATACCTTACCCTGAAGATGTCCAGGCCCAATGAAAGAAGAAATGTGGGCCTGGGCTTATAACTTACTGTGAAGATGCCCAGGTCCAATACAAGATATATGGGCCTGGGCTTATACCTTAACCTGAAGATGCCCAGGCCCAATGAAAGAAGAGATGTGGGCCTGGGCTTATAACTTACCCTTAAAATGCCCAGGCCCAATGAAAGAAGAGATGTGGGCCTGGGCTTATACCTTACCCTGAAGATGCCCAGGCCCAATGAAAGAAGAGATGTGGGCCTGGGCTTATACCTTACTCTGACGATGCCCAGGTCCAACACAAGATATATGGGCCTGGGCTTATACCTTACCCTGAAGATGCCCAGGCCCAATGAAAGAAGAGATGTGGGCCTGGGCTTATACCTTACCCTGAAGATGCCCAGGCCCTGTGAAAGAAGAAATGTGGGCCTGGACTTATAACTTACTGTGAATATGCCCAGGTCCAATACACGATATATGGGCCTGGGATTATACCTTACCCTGAAGATGCCCAGGCCCAATGAAAGAAGAGATGTGGGGCTGGGCTTATACCTAACCCTGAAGATGCCCAGGTCCAACACAAGATATGTGGGCCTGGTCTTATACCTTACCCTGAAGATGCCCAGGCCCAGTGAAAGAAGAAATGTGGGCCTGGACTTATAACTTACTGTGAATATGCCCAGGTCCAATACAAGATATATGGGCCTGGGCTTATACCTTACCCTGAAGATGCCCAGGCACAATGAAAGAAGAGATGTGGGCCTGGGCTTATACCTTACCCTGAAGATGCCCAGGCCCAATGAAAGAAGAGATGTGGGCCTGGGCTTATAACTTACTGTGAAGATGCCCAGGTCCAATACAAGATATATGGGCCTGGGCTTATACCTTACCCTGAAGATGCCCAGGCCCAATGAAAGAAGAGATGTGGGCCTGGGCTTATTTCTTACCCTGAAGATGCCCAGCCCCAATGAAAGAAGAGATGTGGGCTTGGGCTTATACCTTACCTTGAAGATGCCCAGGCCCAATGAAAGAAGAGATGTGGTCCTGGGCTTATAACTTACTGTGAAGATGCCCAGGTCCAATACAAGATATATGGGCCTGGGCTTATACCTTATCCTGAAGATGCCCAGGCCCAATGAAAGAAGAGATGTGGGCCTGGGATTATACATTACCCTGAAGATGCCCAGGTCCAACACAAGATATATGGGCCTGGGGTTATACCTTACCCTGAAGATGCCCAGAACCAATGAAAGAAGAGATGTGGGCCTGGGCTCATACCTTACCCTGAAGATGCCCAGGCCCAATGAAAGAAGAGATGTGGGCCTGGGCTTATACCTTACACTGAAGATGTCCAGGACAATGAAAGAAGAGATGTGGGCCTGGGCTTATACCTTACCCTGAAGATGCCCAGGCCCAATGAAAGAAGAGATGTGGGCCTGGGCTTATAACTTACCCTGAAGATGCCCAGGCCCAATGAAAGAAGAGATGTGGGCCTGGGCTTATACCTTACCCTGAAGATGCCCAGGCCCAATGAAAGAAGAGATGTGGGCCTGGGCTTATACCTTACCCTGAAGATGCCCAGGCCCAATGAAAGAAGAAATGTGGGCCTGGGCTTATACCTTACCCTGAAGATGTCCAGGCCCAATGAAAGAAGAAATGTGGGCCTGGGCTTATAACTTACTGTGAAGATGCCCAGGTCCAATACAAGATATATGGGTCTGGGCTTATACCTTAACCTGAAGATGCCCAGGTCCAACACAAGATATGTGGGCCTGGGGTTATACCTTACCCTGAAGATGCACAGGCCCAATGAAAGAAGAGATGTGGGCCTGGGCTTATACCTTACCCTGAAGATGCCCAGGCCCAATGAAAGAAGAGATGTGAGCCTGGGCTATAACTTACCCTGAAGATGCCCAGGCACAATGAAAGATGAGATGTGAGCCTGGGCTTATACCTTACCCTGAAGATGCCCAGGCCTAATGAAAGAAGAGATGTATGCCTGGGCTTATACCTTATCCTGAAGATGCCGAGGCCCAATCAAAGAAGAGATGTGGGCCTGGGCTTATAACTTACTGTGAAGATGCCCAGGTCCAACACAAGATATATGGGCCTGGGGTTATACCTTACCATGAAGATGCCCAGGCCCAATGAAAGAAGAGATGTGGGCCTGGGCTTATAACTTACCCTGAAGATGCCAGGCCCAATGAAAGAAGAGATGTGGGCCTGGGTTAATACCTTACCCTGAAGATGCCCAGGCCCAATGAAAGTAGAGATGTGGGCCTGGGCTTATACCTTACCCTGAAGATGCCCAGGCCCAATGAAAGAAGAGATGTGGGCCTGGGCTTATACCTTACCCTGAAGATGCCCAGGCCCAATGAAAGAAGAGATGTGGGCCTTCGGCTTATAACTTACCCTGAAGATGCCCAGGCCCAACACAAGATATATGGGCCTGGGGTTATACCTTACCCTGAAGATGCCCAGGCCCAATGAAAGAAGAGATGTTGGCCTGGGATTATACCTTACCCTGAAGATGCCAAGGCCCAATGAAAGAAGAAATGTGGGCCTGGGTTTATAACTTACTGTGAAGATGCCCAGGTCCAACACAAGATATGTGAGCCTGGGCTTATACCTTACCCTGATGATGCCCAGGTCCAACCCAAGAAGAGATGTGGGCCTGGGCTCATACTTTACCCTGAAGATGCCCAGGCCCAATGAAAGAAGAGATGTGGGCCTGGTCTTATTACTTACTGTGAAGATGCCCAGGTCCAACACAAGATATATGGGCTGGGCGTATACCTTACCCTGAAGATGCCCAGGCCCAATGAAAGAAGAGATGTGGGCCTGGGCTTATAACTTACACTGAAGATGCCCAGGCCCAATGAAAAAAGAGATGTGGGCCTGGGCTTATACCTTACCCTGAAGATGCCCAGGCCCAATGAAAGAAGAGATGTGGGCCTGGGATTATACCTTACCCTGTAGATGCCCAGGCCCAATGAAAGAAGAAATGTGGGCCTGGGCTTATAACTTACCCTGAAGATGCCCAGGCCCAATGAAAGAAGAGATGTGATCCTGGGCTTATAACTTACCCTGAAGATGCCCAGGCCCAATGAAAGAAGAGATGTGTCCTGGCCTTATACCTTACCCTGAAGATGCCCAGGCCCAATGAAAGAAGAGATGTGGGCCTGGGCTTATAACTTAGTGTGAAGATGCCCAGGTCCAACACAAGATATATGGGCCTGGGGTTATACCTTACCCTGAAGATGCCCAGGCCCAATGAAAGAAGAGATGTGTCCTGGGCTTATACCTTACCCTGAAGATGCCCAGGCCCAATGAAAGAAGAGATGTGGGCCTGGGCTTATAACTTACTGTGAAGATGCCCAGGTCCAATACAAGATATAAGGGCCTGGGCTTATAACCTTACCCTGAAGATGCCCAGGCCCAATGAAAAAAGAGATGTGGGCCTGGGCTTATAACTTACCCTGAAGATGCCCAGGCCCAATGAAAGAAGAGATGTGGGTCTGGGCTTATATCTTACCCTGAAGATGCCCAGGTCCAACACAAGATATATGGGCCTGGGGTTATACCTTACCCTGAAGATGCCCAGACCCAATGAAAGAAGAGATTTGGCCTGGGATTATACATTACCCTGAAGATGCCCAGGTCCAACACAAGATATATGGGCCTGGGGTTATACCTTACCCTGAAGATGCCCAGACCCAATGAAAGAAGAGATGTGGGCCTGGGCTCATACCTTACCCTGAAGATGCCCAGGCCCAATGAAAGAAGAGATGTGGGCCTGGGCTTATACCTTACCCTGAAGATGTCCAGGACAATGAAAGACGAGATGTGGGCCTGGGCTTATACCTTACCCTGAAGATGCCCAGGCCCAATGAAAGAAGAGATGTGGGCCTGGGCTTATAACTTACCCTGAAGATGCCCAGGCCCAATGAAAGAAGAGATGTGGGCCTGGGCTTATACCTTACCCTGAAGATGCCCAGGCCCAATGAAAGAAGAGATTTGGGCCTGGGCTTATACCTTACCCTGAAGATGCCCAGGCCCAATGAAAGAAGAAATGTGGGCCTGGGCTTATACCTTACCCTGAAGATGTCCAGGCCCAATGAAAGAAGAAATGTGGGCCTGGGCTTATGACTTACTGTGAAGATGCCCAGGTCCAATACAAGATATATGGGTCTGGGCTTATACCTTAACCTGAAGATGCCCAGGTCCAACACAAGATATGTGGGCCTGGGGTTATATCTTACCCTGAAGATGCACAGGCCCAATGAAAGAAGAGATGTGGGCCTGGGCTTATACCTTACCCTGAAGATGCCCAGGCCCAATGAAAGAAGAGATGTGAGCCTGGGCTATAACTTACCCTGAAGATGCCCAGGCACAATGAAAGATGAGATGTGAGCCTGGGCTTATACCTTACACTGAAGATGCCCAGGCCTAATGAAAGAAGAGATGTGGGCCTGGGCTTATACCTTATCCTGAAGATGCCCAGGCCCAATCAAAGAAGAGATGTGGGCCTGGGCTTATAACTTACTGTGAAGATGCCCAGGTCCAACACAAGATATATGGGCCTGGGGTTATACCTTACCATGAAGATGCCCAGGCCCAATGAAAGAAGAGATGTGGGCCTGGGCTTATAACTTACCCTGAAGATGCCAGGCCCAATGAAAGAAGAGATGTGGGCCTGGGTTAATACCTTACCCTGAAGATGCCCAGGCCCAATGAAAGAAGAGATGTGGGCCTGGGCTTATACCTTACCCTGAAGATGCCCAGGGCCAATGAAAGAAGAGATGTGGGCCTGGGCTTATACCTTACCCTGAAGATGCCCAGGCCCAATGAAAGAAGAGATGTGGGCCTGGGCTTATAACTTACCCTGAAGATGCCCAGGCCCAACACAAGATATATGGGCCTGGGGTTATACCTTACCCTGAAGATGCCCAGGCCCAATGAAAGAAGAGATGTTGGCCTGGGATTATACCTTACCCTGAAGATGCCAAGGCCCAATGAAAGAAGAAATGTGGGCCTGGGTTTATAACTTACTGTGAAGATGCCCAGGTCCAACACAAGATATGTGAGCCTGGGCTTATACCTTACCCTGATGATGCCCAGGTCCAACCCAAGAAGAGATGTGGGCCTGGGCTCATACTTTACCCTGAAGATGCCCAGGCCCAATGAAAGAAGAGATGTGGGCCTGGTCTTATTACTTACTGTGAAGATGCCCAGGTCCAACACAAGATATATGGGCCTGGGCGTATACCTTACCCTGAAGATGCCCAGGCCCAATGAAAGAAGAGATGTGGGCCTGGGCTTATAACTTACACTGAAGATGCCCAGGCCCAATGAAAAAAGAGATGTGGGCCTGGGCTTATAACTTACCCTGAAGATGCCCAGGCCCAATGAAAGAAGAGATGTGGGCCTGGGATTATACCTTACCCTGTAGATGCCCAGGCCCAATGAAAGAAGAAATGTGGGCCTGGGCTTATAACTTACCCTGAAGATGCCCAGGCCCAATGAAAGAAGAGATGTGATCCTGGGCTTATAACTTACCCTGAAGATGCCCAGGCCCAATGAAAGAAGAGATGTGAGCCTGGGCTTATACCTTACCCTGAAGATGCCCAGGCCCAATGAAAGAAGAGATGTGTCCTGGGCTTATACCTTACCCTGAAGATGCCCAGGCCCAATGAAAGAAGAGATGTGGGCCTGGGCTTATAACTTAGTGTGAAGATGCCCAGGTCCAACACAAGATATATGGGCCTGGGGTTATACCTTACCCTGAAGATGCCCAGGCCCAATGAAAGAAGAGATGTGTCCTGGGCTTATACCTTACCCTGAAGATGCCCAGGCCCAATGAAAGAAGAGATGTGGGCCTGGGCTTATACCTTACTGTGAAGATGCCCAGGTCCAATACAAGATATAAGGGCCTGGGCTTATAACTTACCCTGAAGATGCCCAGGCCCAATGAAAGAAGAGATGTGGGTCTGGGCTTATATCTTACCCTGAAGATGCCCATGCCCAATGAAAGAAGAGATGTGGGCCTGGGCTTATACCTTACCCTGAAGATGCCCAGGCCCAATGAAAGAAGAGATGTGGGCCTGGGCTTATACCTTACCCTGAAGATGCACAGGCCCAATGAAAGAAGAGATGTGGGCCTGGGCTTATACCTTACCCTGAAGATGCCCAGGCCCAATGAAAGAAGAAATGTGGGCCTGGGCTTATAACTTACTGTGAAGATGCCCAGGTCCAACACAAGATATATGGGCCTGGGCTTCTAATTTTCCCTGAAGATGCCCAGGCACAATGAAAGAAGAGATGTGGGCCTGGGCTTATACCTTACCCTGAAGATGCCCAGGCCCTGTGAAAGAAGAAATGTGTTCCTGGACTTATAACTTACTGTGAATATGCCCAGGTCCAATACACGATATATTGGCCTGGGCTTATACCTTACCCTGAAGATGCCCAGGCCCAATGAAAGAAGAGATGTGGGGCTGGGCTTATACCTTACCCTGAAGATGCCCAGGTCCAACACAAGATATGTGGGCCTGGTCTTATACCTTACCGTGAAGATGCCCAGGCCCAGTCAAAGAAGAAATGTGGGCCTGGACTTATAACTTACTGTGAATATGCCCAGGTCCAATACAAGATATATGGGCCTGGGCTTATACCTTACCCTGAATATGCCCAGGCCCAATGAAAGAAGAAATGTGGGCCTGGGCTTATAACTTACCCTGAAGATGCCCAGCCCCAATGAAAGAAGAGATGTGAGCCTGGGCTTATACCTTACCCTGAAGATGCCCAGGCCCAATGAAAGAAGAGATGTGGGCCTGGGCTTATACCTTACCCTGAAGATGCCCAGGCCCAATGAAAGAAGAGATGTGGGCCTGGGCTTATACCTTACCCTGAAGATGCCCAGGCCCAATGAAAGGAGAGATGTGGGCCTGGCCTTATAACTTAGTGTGAAGATGCCCAGATCCAACACAAGATATATGGGCCTGGGGTTATACCTTACCCTGAAGATGCCCAGGCCCAATGAAAGAAGAGATGTGTCCTAGGCTTATACCTTACCCTGAAGATGCCCAGGCCAAATGAAAGAAGAGATGCGGGCCTGGGCTTATAACTTACTGTGAAGATGCCCAGGTATTATACAAGATATAAGGGCATGGGCTTATACCTTACCCTGAAGATGCCCAGGCCCAATGAAAAAAGAGATGTGGGCCTGGGCTTATAACTTACCCTGAAGATGCCCAGGCCCAATGAAAGAAGAGATGTGGGTCTGGGCTTATATCTTACCCTGAAGATGCCCAGGCCCAATGAAAGAAGGGATGTGGGCCTGGGCTTATACCTTACCCTGAAGATGCACAGGCCCAATGAAAGAAGAGATGTGGGCCTGGGCTTATAACTTACTGTGAAGATGCCCAGGCCCAACACAAGATATATGGGCCTGGGGTTATACCTTACCCTGAAGATGCCCAGGCCCAATGGAAGAAGAGATGTTGGCCTGGGATTATACCTTACCCTGAAGATGCCAAAGCCCCATGAAAGAAGAAATGTGGGCCTGGGTTTATAACTTACTGTGAAGATGCCCAGGTCCAACACAAGATATGTGAGCCTGGGCTTATACCTTACCCTGATGATGCCCAGGTCCAACCCAAGAAGAGATGTGGGCCTGGGCTCATACTTTACCCTGAAGATGCCCAGGCCCAATGAAAGAAGAGATGTGGGCCTGGTCTTATTACTTACTGTGAAGATGCCCAGGTCCAACACAAGATATATGGGCCTGGGCGTATACCTTACCCTGAAGATGCCCAGGCCCAATGAAAGAAGAGATGTGGGCCTGGGCTTATAACTTACACTGAAGATGCCCAGGCCCAATGAAAAAAGAGATGTGGGCCTGGGCTTATACCTTACCCTGAAGATGCCCAGGCCCAATGAAAGAAGAGATGTGGGCCTGGGATTATACCTTACCCTGTAGATGCCCAGGCCCAATGAAAGAAGAAATGTGGGCCTGGGCTTATAACTTACCCTGAAGATGCCCAGGCCCAATGAAAGAAGAGATGTGATCCTTTGCTTATAACTTACCCTGAAGATGCCCAGGCCCAATGAAAGAAGAGATGTGAGCCTGGGCTTATACCTTACCCTGAAGATGCCCAGGCCCAATGAAAGAAGAGATGTGTCCTGGGCTTATACCTTACCCTGAAGACGCCCAGGCCCAATGAAAGAAGAGATGTGGGCCTGGGCTTATAACTTAGTGTGAAGATGCCCAGGTCCAACACAAGATATATGGGCCTGGGGTTATACCTTACCCTGAAGATGCCCAGGCCCAATGAAAGAAGAGATGTGTCCTGGGCTTATACCTTACCCTGAAGATGCCCAGGCCCAATGAAAGAAGAGATTTGGGCCTGGGCTTATAACTTACTGTGAAGTTGCCCAGGTCCAATACAAGATATAAGGGCCTGGGCTTATAACCTTACCCTGAAGATGCCCAGGCCCAATGAAAAAAGAGATGTGGGCCTGGGCTTATAACTTACCCTGAAGATGCCCAGGCCCAATGAAAGAAGAGATGTGGGTCTGGGCTTATATCTTACCCTGAAGATGCCCATGCCCAATGAAAGAAGAGATGTGGGCCTGGGCTTATACCTTACCCTGAAGATGCCCAGGCCCAATGAAAGAAGAGATGTGGGCCTGGGCTTATACCTTACCCTGAAGATGCACAGGCCCAATGAAAGAAGAGATGTGGGCCTGGGCTTATACCTTACCCTGAAGATGCCCAGGCCCAATGAAAGAAGAAATGTGGGCCTGGGCTTATAACTTACTGTGAAGATGCCCAGGTCCAACACAAGATATATGGGCCTGGGCTTCTAATTTTCCCTGAAGATGCCCAGGCACAATGAAAGAAGAGATGTGGGCCTGGGCTTATACCTTACCCTGAAGATGCCCAGGCCCTGTGAAAGAAGAAATGTGTTCCTGGACTTATAACTTACTGTGAATATGCCCAGGTCCAATACACGATATATTGGCCTGGGCTTATACCTTACCCTGAAGATGCCCAGGCCCAATGAAAGAAGAGATGTGGGGCTGGGCTTATACCTTACCCTGAAGATGCCCAGGTCCAACACAAGATATGTGGGCCTGGTCTTATACCTTACCGTGAAGATGCCCAGGCCCAGTCAAAGAAGAAATGTGGGCCTGGACTTATAACTTACTGTGAATATGCCCAGGTCCAATACAAGATATATGGGCCTGGGCTTATACCTTACCCTGAATATGCCCAGGCCCAATGAAAGAAGAAATGTGGGCCTGGGCTTATAACTTACCCTGAAGATGCCCAGCCCCAATGAAAGAAGAGATGTGAGCCTGGGCTTATACCTTACCCTGAAGATGCCCAGGCCCAATGAAAGAAGAGATGTGGGCCTGGGCTTATACCTTACCCTGAAGATGCCCAGGCCTAATGAAAGAAGAGATGTGGGCCTGGGCTTATACCTTACCCTGAAGATGCCCAGGCCCAATGAAAGGAGAGATGTGGGCCTGGCCTTATAACTTAGTGTGAAGATGCCCAGATCCAACACAAGATATATGGGCCTGGGGTTATACCTTACCCTGAAGATGCCCAGGCCCAATGAAAGAAGAGATGTGTCCTAGGCTTATACCTTACCCTGAAGATGCCCAGGCCAAATGAAAGAAGAGATGCGGGCCTGGGCTTATAACTTACTGTGAAGATGCCCAGGTATTATACAAGATATAAGGGCCTGGGCTTATACCTTACCCTGAAGATGCCCAGGCCCAATGAAAAAAGAGATGTGGGCCTGGGCTTATAACTTACCCTGAAGATGCCCAGGCCCAATGAAAGAAGAGATGTGGGTCTGGGCTTATATCTTACCCTGAAGATGCCCAGGCCCAATGAAAGAAGAGATGTGGGCCTGGGCTTATACCTTACCCTGAAGATGCACAGGCCCAATGAAAGAAGAGATGTGGGCCTGGGCTTATACCTTACCCTGAAGATGCCCAGGCCCAACACAAGATATATGGGCCTGGGGTTATACCTTACCCTGAAGATGCCCAGGCCCAATGGAAGAAGAGATGTTGGCCTGGGATTATACCTTACCCTGAAGATGCCAAAGCCCAATGAAAGAAGAAATGTGGGCCTGGGTTTATAACTTACTGTGAAGATGCCCAGGTCCAACACAAGATATGTGAGCCTGGGCTTATACCTTACCCTGATGATGCCCAGGTCCAACCCAAGAAGAGATGTGGGCCTGGGCTCATACTTTACCCTGAAGATGCCCAGGCCCAATGAAAGAAGAGATGTGGGCCTGGTCTTATTACTTACTGTGAAGATGCCCAGGTCCAACACAAGATATATGGGCCTGGGCGTATACCTTACCCTGAAGATGCCCAGGCCCAATGAAAGAAGAGATGTGGGCCTGGGCTTATAACTTACACTGAAGATGCCCAGGCCCAATGAAAAAAGAGATGTGGGCCTGGGCTTATACCTTACCCTGAAGATGCCCAGGCCCAATGAAAGAAGAGATGTGGGCCTGGGATTATACCTTACCCTGTAGATGCCCAGGCCCAATGAAAGAAGAAATGTGGGCCTGGGCTTATAACTTACCCTGAAGATGCCCAGGCCCAATGAAAGAAGAGATGTGATCCTTTGCTTATAACTTACCCTGAAGATGCCCAGGCCCAATGAAAGAAGAGATGTGAGCCTGGGCTTATACCTTACCCTGAAGATGCCCAGGCCCAATGAAAGAAGAGATGTGTCCTGGGCTTATACCTTACCCTGAAGATGCCCAGGCCCAATGAAAGAAGAGATGTGGGCCTGGGCTTATAACTTACTGTGAAGATGCCCAGGTCCAATACAAGATATAAGGGCCTGGGCTTATAACCTTACCCTGAAGATGCCCAGGCCCAATGAAAAAAGAGATGTGGGCCTGGGCTTATAACTTACCCTGAAGATGCCCAGGCCCAATGAAAGAAGAGATGTGGGTCTGGGCTTATATCTTACCCTGAAGATGCCCATGCCCAATGAAAGAAGAGATGTGGGCCTGGGCTTATACCTTACCCTGAAGATGCCCAGGCCCAATGAAAGAAGAGATGTGGGCCTGGGCTTATACCTTACCCTGAAGATGCACAGGCCCAATGAAAGAAGAGATGTGGGCCTGGGCTTATACCTTACCCTGAAGATGCCCAGGCCCAATGAAAGAAGAAATGTGGGCCTGGGCTTATAACTTACTGTGAAGATGCCCAGGTCCAACACAAGATATATGGGCCTGGGCTTCTAATTTTCCCTGAAGATGCCCAGGCACAATGAAAGAAGAGATGTGGGCCTGGGCTTATACCTTACCCTGAAGATGCCCAGGCCCTGTGAAAGAAGAAATGTGTTCCTGGACTTATAACTTACTGTGAATATGCCCAGGTCCAATACACGATATATTGGCCTGGGCTTATACCTTACCCTGAAGATGCCCAGGCCCAATGAAAGAAGAGATGTGGGGCTGGGCTTATACCTTACCCTGAAGATGCCCAGGTCCAACACAAGATATGTGGGCCTGGTCTTATACCTTACCGTGAAGATGCCCAGGCCCAGTCAAAGAAGAAATGTGGGCCTGGACTTATAACTTACTGTGAATATGCCCAGGTCCAATACAAGATATATGGGCCTGGGCTTATACCTTACCCTGAATATGCCCAGGCCCAATGAAAGAAGAAATGTGGGCCTGGGCTTATAACTTACCCTGAAGATGCCCAGCCCCAATGAAAGAAGAGATGTGAGCCTGGTCTTATACCTTACCCTGAAGATGCCCAGGCCCAATGAAAGAAGAGATGTGGGCCTGGGCTTATACCTTACCCTGAAGATGCCCAGGCCCAATGAAAGAAGAGATGTGGGCCTGGGCTTATACCTTACCCTGAAGATGCCCAGGCCCAATGAAAGGAGAGATGTGGGCCTGGCCTTATAACTTAGTGTGAAGATGCCCAGATCCAACACAAGATATATGGGCCTGGGGTTATACCTTACCCTGAAGATGCCCAGGCCCAATGAAAGAAGAGATGTGTCCTAGGCTTATACCTTACCCTGAAGATGCCCAGGCCAAATGAAAGAAGAGATGCGGGCCTGGGCTTATAACTTACTGTGAAGATGCCCAGGTATTATACAAGATATAAGGGCCTGGGCTTATACCTTACCCTGAAGATGCCCAGGCCCAATGAAAAAAGAGATGTGGGCCTGGGCTTATAACTTACCCTGAAGATGCCCAGGCCCAATGAAAGAAGACATGTGGGTCTGGGCCTTTATCTTACCCTGAAGATGCCCAGGCCCAATGAAAGAAGAGATGTGGGCCTGGGCTTATACCTTACCCTGAAGATGCACAGGCCCAATGAAAGAAGAGATGTGGGCCTGGGCTTATAACTTACTGTGAAGATGCCCAGGTCCAACACAAGATATATGGGCCTGGGCTTCTAATTTTCCCTGAAGATGCCCAGGCACAATGAAAGAAGAGATGTGGGCCTGGGCTTATACCTTACCCTGAAGATGCCCAGGCCCAATGAAAGAAGAGATGTGAGCCTGGGCTTATACCTTACCCTGAAGATGCCCAGGCCCAATGAAAGAAGAGATGTGTCCTGGGCTTATACCTTACCCTGAAGATGCCCAGGCCCAATGAAAGAAGAGATGTGGGCCTGGGCTTATAACTTAGTGTGAAGATGCCCAGGTCCAACACAAGATATATGGGCCTGGGGTTATACCTTACCCTGAAGATGCCTAGGCCCAATGAAAGAAGAGATGTGTCCTGGGCTTATACCTTACCCTGAAGATGCCCAGGCCCAATGAAAGAAGAGATGTGGGCCTGGGCTTATAACTTACTGTGAAGATGCCCAGGTCCAATACAAGATATAAGGGCCTGGGCTTATAACCTTACCCTGAAGATGCCCAGGCCCAATGAAAAAAGAGATGTGGGCCTGGGCTTATAACTTACCCTGAAGATGCCCAGGCCCAATGAAAGAAGAGATGTGGGTCTGGGCTTATATCTTACCCTGAAGATGCCCATGCCCAATGAAAGAAGAGATGTGGGCCTGGGCTTATACCTTACCCTGAAGATGCCCAGGCCCAATGAAAGAAGAGATGTGGGCCTGGGCTTATACCTTACCCTGAAGATGCACAGGCCCAATGAAAGAAGAGATGTGGGCCTGGGCTTATACCTTACCCTGAAGATGCCCAGGCCCAATGAAAGAAGAAATGTGGGCCTGGGCTTATAACTTACTGTGAAGATGCCCAGGTCCAACACAAGATATATGGGCCTGGGCTTCTAATTTTCCCTGAAGATGCCCAGGCACAATGAAAGAAGAGATGTGGGCCTGGGCTTATACCTTACCCTGAAGATGCCCAGGCCCTGTGAAAGAAGAAATGTGTTCCTGGACTTATAACTTACTGTGAATATGCCCAGGTCCAATACACGATATATTGGCCTGGGCTTATACCTTACCCTGAAGATGCCCAGGCCCAATGAAAGAAGAGATGTGGGGCTGGGCTTATACCTTACCCTGAAGATGCCCAGGTCCAACACAAGATATGTGGGCCTGGTCTTATACCTTACCGTGAAGATGCCCAGGCCCAGTCAAAGAAGAAATGTGGGCCTGGACTTATAACTTACTGTGAATATGCCCAGGTCCAATACAAGATATATGGGCCTGGGCTTATACCTTACCCTGAATATGCCCAGGCCCAATGAAAGAAGAAATGTGGGCCTGGGCTTATAACTTACCCTGAAGATGCCCAGCCCCAATGAAAGAAGAGATGTGAGCCTGGGCTTATACCTTACCCTGAAGATGCCCAGGCCCAATGAAAGAAGAGATGTGGGCCTGGGCTTATACCTTACCCTGAAGATGCCCAGGCCCAATGAAAGAAGAGATGTGGGCCTGGGCTTATACCTTACCCTGAAGATGCCCAGGCCCAATGAAAGGAGAGATGTGGGCCTGGCCTTATAACTTAGTGTGAAGATGCCCAGATCCAACACAAGATATATGGGCCTGGGGTTATACCTTACCCTGAAGATGCCCAGGCCCAATGAAAGAAGAGATGTGTCCTAGGCTTATACCTTACCCTGAAGATGCCCAGGCCAAATGAAAGAAGAGATGCGGGCCTGGGCTTATAACTTACTGTGAAGATGCCCAGGTATTATACAAGATATAAGGGCCTGGGCTTATACCTTACCCTGAAGATGCCCAGGCCCAATGAAAAAAGAGATGTGGGCCTGGGCTTATAACTTACCCTGAAGATGCCCAGGCCCAATGAAAGAAGACATGTGGGTCTGGGCCTTTATCTTACCCTGAAGATGCCCAGGCCCAATGAAAGAAGAGATGTGGGCCTGGGCTTATACCTTACCCTGAAGATGCACAGGCCCAATGAAAGAAGAGATGTGGGCCTGGGCTTATAACTTACTGTGAAGATGCCCAGGTCCAACACAAGATATATGGGCCTGGGCTTCTAATTTTCCCTGAAGATGCCCAGGGACAATGAAAGAAGAGATGTGGGCCTGGGCTTATACCTTACACTGAAGATGCCCAGGCCCTGTGAAAGAAGAAATGTGGGCCTCGACTTATAACTTACTGTGAATATGCCCAGGTCCAATACACAATATATGTGCCTGGGCTTATACCTTACCCTGAAGATGCCCAGGCCCAATGAAAGAAGAGATGTGGGGCTGGGCTTATACCTTACCCTGAAGATGCCCAGGTCCAACACAAGATATGTGGGCCTGGTCTTATACCTTACCCTGAAGATGCCCAGGCCCAGTGAAAGAAGATATGTGGGCCTGGGCTTATAACTTACTGTGAAGATGCCCAGGTCCAATACAAGATATATGGGCCTGGGCTTATACCTTACCCTGAAGATGCCCAGGCCCAATGAAAGAAGAGATGTGGGCCTGGGCTTATTACTTACCCTGAAGATGCCCAGGCCCAATGAAAGAAGAGATGTGGGCCTGGGCTTATACCTTACCCTGAAGATGCCCAGGCCCAATGAAAGAAGAGATGTGGGCCTGGGCTTATACCTTACCCTGAAGATGCCCAGGCCCAATGAAAGAAGAGATGTGGGCCTGGGCTTATACCTTACCCTGAAGATGTCCAGGCCCAATGAAAGAAGAAATGTGGGCCTGGGCTTATAACTTACTGTGAAGATGCCCAGGTCCAATACAAGATATATGGGCCTGGGATTATACCTTAACCTGAAGATGCCCAGGTCCAACACAAGATATGTGGGCCTGGGGTTATACCTTACCCTGAAGATGCACAGGCCCAATGAAAGAAGAGATGTGGGCCTGGGCTTATACCTTACTCTGAAGATGCCCAGGCCCAATGAAAGAAGAGATGTGGGCCTGGGCTTATAACTTACCCTGAATATGCCCAGGCCCAATGAAAGAAGTGATGTGAGCCTGGGCTATAACTTACCCTGAAGATGCCCAGGCACAATGAAAGATGAGATGTGAGCCTGGGCTTATACCTTACCCTGAAGATGCCCAGGCCTAATGAAAGAAGAGATGTAGGCCTGGGCTTATACCTTACCCTGAAGATGCCCAGGCCCAATTAAAGAAGAGATGTGGGCCTGGGCTTATAACTTACTGTGAAGATGCCCAGGTCCAACACAAGATATATGGGCCTGGGGTTATACCTTACCATGAAGATGCCCAGGCCCAATGAAAGAAGAGATGTGGGCCTGGGCTTATAACTTACCCTGAAGATGCCCGGCCCAATGAAAGAAGAGATGTGGGCCTGGGTTAATACCTTACCCTGAAGATGCCCAGGCCCAATGAAAGAAGAGATGGGGCCTGGGCTTATACCTTACCCTGAAGATGCCCAGGCCCAATGAAAGAAGAGATGTGGGCCTGGGCTTATACCTTACCCTGAAGATGCCCAGGCACAATGAAAGAAGAGATGTGGGCCTGGGCTTATAACTTACCCTGAAGATGCCCAGGCCCAACACAAGATATATGGGCCTGGGGTTATACCTTACCCTGAAGATGCCCAGGCCCAATGAAAGAAGAGATGTTGGCCTGGGATTATACCTTACCCTGAAGATGCCAAGGCCCAATGAAAGAAGAGATGTGGGCCTGGGCTTATACCTTACCCTGAAGATGCCCATGCCCAATGAAAGAAGAGATGTGGGCCTGGGCTTATACCTTACCCTGAAGATGCCCAGGCCCAATGAAAGAAGAGATGTGGGCCTGGGCTTATACCTTACCCTGAAGATGCACAGGCCCAATGAAAGAAGAGATGTGGGCCTCGGCTTATACCTTACCCTGAAGATGCCCAGGCCCAATGAAAGAAGAAATGTGGGCCTGGGCTTATAACTTACTGTGAAGATGCCCAGGTCCAACACAAGATATATGGGCCTGGGCTTCTAATTTTCCCTGAAGATGCCCAGGCACAATGAAAGAAGAGATGTGGGCCTGGGCTTATACCTTACCCTGAAGATGCCCAGGCCCTGTGAAAGAAGAAATGTGTTCCTGGACTTATAACTTACTGTTAATATGCCCAGGTCCAATACACGATATATTGGACTGGGCTTATACCTTACCCTGAAGATGCCCAGGCCCAATGAAAGAAGAGATGTGGGGCTGCGCTTATACCTTACCCTGAAGATGCCCAGGTCCAACACAAGATATGTGGGCCTGGTCTTATACCTTACCGTGAAGATGCCCAGGCCCAGTCAAAGAAGAAATGTGGGCCTGGACTTATAACTTACTGTGAATATGCCCAGGTCCAATACAAGATATATGGGCCTGGGCTTATACCTTACCCTGAATATGCCCAGGCCCAATGAAAGAAGAAATGTGGGCCTGGGCTTATAACTTACCCTGAAGATGCCCAGCCCCAATGAAAGAAGAGATGTGAGCCTGGGCTTATACCTTACCCTGAAGATGCCCAGGCCCAATGAAAGAAGAGATGTGGGCCTGGGCTTATACCTTACCCTGAAGATGCCCAGGCCCAATGAAAGAAGAGATGTGGGCCTGGGCTTATACCTTACCCTGAAGATGCCCAGGCCCAATGAAAGGAGAGATGTGGGCCTGGACTTATAACTTAGTGTGAAGATGCCCAGATCCAACACAAGATATATGGGCCTGGGGTTATACCTTACCCTGAAGATGCCCAGGCCCAATGAAAGAAGAGATGTGTCCTAGGCTTATACCTTACCCTGAAGATGCCCAGGCCAAATGAAAGAAGAGATGCGGGCCTGGGCTTATAACTTACTATGAAGATGCCCAGGTATTATACAAGATATAAGGGCCTGGGCTTATAACTTACCCTGAAGATGCCCAGGCCCAATGGAAAAAGAGATGTGGGCCTGGGCTTATAACTTACCCTGAAGATGCCCAGGCCCAATGAAAGAAGACATGTGGGTCTGGGCTTATATCTTACCCTGAAGATGCCCAGGCCCAATGAAAGAAGAGATGTGGGCCTGGGCTTATACCTTACCCTGAAGATGCACAGGCCCAATGAAAGAAGAGATGTGGGCCTGGGCTTATAACTTACTGTGAAGATGCCCAGGTCCAACACAAGATATATGGGCCTGGGCTTCTAATTTTCCCTGAAGATGCCCAGGCACAATGAAAGAAGAGATGTGGGCCTGGGCTTATACCTTACCCTGAAGATGCCCAGGCCCTGTGAAAGAAGAAATGTGGGCCTCGACTTATAACTTACTGTGAATATGCCCAGGTCCAATACACAATATATGGGCCTGGGCTTATACCTTACCCTGAAGATGCCCAGGCCCAATGAAAGAAGAGATGTGGGGCTGGGCTTATACCTTACCCTGAAGATGCCCAGGTCCAACACAAGATATGTGGGCCTGGTCTTATACCTTACCCTGAAGATGCCCAGGCCCAGTGAAAGAAGAAATGTGGGCCTGGACTTATAACTTACTGTGAATATGCCCAGGTCCAATACAAGATATATGGGCCTGGGCTTATACCTTACCCTGAAGATGCCCAGGCACAATGAAAGAAGAGATATGGGCCTGGGCTTATACCTTACCCTGAAGATGCCCAGGCCCAATGAAAGAAGATATGTGGGCCTGGGCTTATAACTTACTGTGAAGATGCCCAGGTCCAATACAAGATATATGGGCCTGGGCTTATACCTTACCCTGAAGATGCCCAGGCCCAATGAAAGAAGAGATGTGGGCCTGGGCTTATTACTTACCCTGAAGATGCCCAGGCCCAATGAAAGAAGAGATGTGGGCCTGGGCTTATACCTTACCCTGAAGATGCCCAGGCCCAATGAAAGAAGAGATGTGGGCCTGGGCTTATACCTTACCCTGAAGATGCCCAGGCCCAATGAAAGAAGAGATGTGGGCCTGGGCTTATACCTTACCCTGAAGATGTCCAGGCCCAATGAAAGAAGAAATGTGGGCCTGGGCTTATAACTTACTGTGAAGATGCCCAGGTCCAATACAAGATATATGGGCCTGGGATTATACCTTAACCTGAAGATGCCCAGGTCCAACACAAGATATGTGGGCCTGGGGTTATACCTTACCCTGAAGATGCACAGGCCCAATGAAAGAAGAGATGTGGGCCTGGGCTTATACCTTACTCTGAAGATGCCCAGGCCCAATGAAAGAAGAGATGTGGGCCTGGGCTTATAACTTACCCTGAATATGCCCAGGCCCAATGAAAGAAGTGATGTGAGCCTGGGCTATAACTTACCCTGAAGATGCCCAGGCACAATGAAAGATGAGATGTGAGCCTGGGCTTATACCTTACCCTGAAGATGCCCAGGCCTAATGAAAGAAGAGATGTAGGCCTGGGCTTATACCTTACCCTGAAGATGCCCAGGCCCAATTAAAGAAGAGATGTGGGCCTGGGCTTATAACTTACTGTGAAGATGCCCAGGTCCAACACAAGATATATGGGCCTGGGGTTATACCTTACCATGAAGATGCCCAGGCCCAATGAAAGAAGAGATGTGGGCCTGGGCTTATAACTTACCCTGAAGATGCCCGGCCCAATGAAAGAAGAGATGTGGGCCTGGGTTAATACCTTACCCTGAAGATGCCCAGGCCCAATGAAAGAAGAGATGGGGCCTGGGCTTATACCTTACCCTGAAGATGCCCAGGCCCAATGAAAGAAGAGATGTGGGCCTGGGCTTATACCTTACCCTGAAGATGCCCAGGCACAATGAAAGAAGAGATGTGGGCCTGGGCTTATAACTTACCCTGAAGATGCCCAGGCCCAACACAGGATATATGGGCCTGGGGTTATACCTTACCCTGAAGATGCCCAGGCCCAATGAAAGAAGAGATGTTGGCCTGGGATTATACCTTACCCTGAAGATGCCAAGGCCCAATGAAAGAAGAGATGTGGGCCTGGGCTTATACCTTACCCTGAAGATGCCCATGCCCAATGAAAGAAGAGATGTGGGCCTGGGCTTATACCTTACCCTGAAGATGCCCAGGCCCAATGAAAGAAGAGATGTGGGCCTGGGCTTATACCTTACCCTGAAGATGCACAGGCCCAATGAAAGAAGAGATGTGGGCCTGGGCTTATACCTTACCCTGAAGATGCCCAGGCCCAATGAAAGAAGAAATGTGGGCCTGGGCTTATAACTTACTGTGAAGATGCCCAGGTCCAACACAAGATATATGGGCCTGGGCTTCTAATTTTCCCTGAAGATGCCCAGGCACAATGAAAGAAGAGATGTGGGCCTGGGCTTATACCTTACCCTGAAGATGCCCAGGCCCTGTGAAAGAAGAAATGTGTTCCTGGACTTATAACTTACTGTTAATATGCCCAGGTCCAATACACGATATATTGGACTGGGCTTATACCTTACCCTGAAGATGCCCAGGCCCAATGAAAGAAGAGATGTGGGGCTGCGCTTATACCTTACCCTGAAGATGCCCAGGTCCAACACAAGATATGTGGGCCTGGTCTTATACCTTACCGTGAAGATGCCCAGGCCCAGTCAAAGAAGAAATGTGGGCCTGGACTTATAACTTACTGTGAATATGCCCAGGTCCAATACAAGATATATGGGCCTGGGCTTATACCTTACCCTGAATATGCCCAGGCCCAATGAAAGAAGAAATGTGGGCCTGGGCTTATAACTTACCCTGAAGATGCCCAGCCCCAATGAAAGAAGAGATGTGAGCCTGGGCTTATACCTTACCCTGAAGATGCCCAGGCCCAATGAAAGAAGAGATGTGGGCCTGGGCTTATACCTTACCCTGAAGATGCCCAGGCCCAATGAAAGAAGAGATGTGGGCCTGGGCTTATACCTTACCCTGAAGATGCCCAGGCCCAATGAAAGGAGAGATGTGGGCCTGGACTTATAACTTAGTGTGAAGATGCCCAGATCCAACACAAGATATATGGGCCTGGGGTTATACCTTACCCTGAAGATGCCCAGGCCCAATGAAAGAAGAGATGTGTCCTAGGCTTATACCTTACCCTGAAGATGCCCAGGCCAAATGAAAGAAGAGATGCGGGCCTGGGCTTATAACTTACTATGAAGATGCCCAGGTATTATACAAGATATAAGGGCCTGGGCTTATAACTTACCCTGAAGATGCCCAGGCCCAATGGAAAAAGAGATGTGGGCCTGGGCTTATAACTTACCCTGAAGATGCCCAGGCCCAATGAAAGAAGACATGTGGGTCTGGGCTTATATCTTACCCTGAAGATGCCCAGGCCCAATGAAAGAAGAGATGTGGGCCTGGGCTTATACCTTACCCTGAAATTGCCCAGGCCCAATGAAAGAAGAGATGTGGGCCTGGGCTTATACCTTACCCTGAAGATGCCCAGGCCCAATGAAAGGAGAGATGTGGGCCTGGCCTTATAACTTAGTGTGAAGATGCCCAGATCCAACACAAGATATATGGGCCTGGGGTTATACCTTACCCTGAAGATGCCCAGGCCCAATGAAAGAAGAGATGTGTCCTAGGCTTATACCTCACCCTGAAGATGCCCAGGCCAAATGAAAGAAGAGATGCGGGCCTGGGCTTATAACTTACTGTGAAGATGCCCAGGTATTATACAAGATATAAGGGCCTGGGCTTATAACTTACCCTGAAGATGCCCAGGCCCAATGAAAAAAGAGATGTGGGCCTGGGCTTATAACTTACCCTGAAGATGCCCAGGCCCAATGAAAGAAGACATGTGGGTCTGGGCTTATATCTTACCCTGAAGATGCCCAGGCCCAATGAAAGAAGAGATGTGGGCCTGGGCTTATACCTTACCCTGAAGATGCACAGGCCCAATGAAAGAAGAGCTGTGGGCCTGGGCTTCTACCTTACCCTGAAGATGCCCAGGCCCAATGAAAGAAGAGATGTGGGCCTGGGCTTATAACTTACTGTGAAGATGCCCAGGTCCAACACAAGATATATGGGCCTGGGCTTCTAATTTTCCCTGAAGATGCCCAGGCACAATGAAAGAAGAGATGTGGGCCTGGGCTTATACCTTACCCTGAAGATGCCCAGGACCTGTGAAAGAAGAAATGTGGGCCTCGACTTATAACTTACTGTGAATATGCCCAGGTCCAATACACAATATATGGGCCTGGGCTTATACCTTACCCTGAAGATGCCCAGGCCCAATGAAAGAAGAGATGTGGGGCTGGGCTTATACCTTACCCTGAAGATGCCCAGGTCCAACACAAGATATGTGGGCCTGGTCTTATACCTTACCCTGAAGATGCCCAGGCCCAGTGAAAGAAGAAATGTGGGCCTGGACTTATAACTTACTGTGAATATGCCCAGGTCCAATACAAGATATATGGGCCTGGGCTTATACCTTACCCTGAAGATGCCCAGGCACAATGAAAGAAGAGATGTGGGCCTGGGCTTATACCTTACCCTGAAGATGCCCAGGCCCAATGAAAGAAGATATGTGGGCCTGGGCTTATAACTTACTGTGAAGATGCCCAGGTCCAATACAAGATATATGGGCCTGGGCTTATACCTTACCCTGAAGATGCCCAGGCCCAATGAAAGAAGATATGTGGGCCTGGGCTTATTACTTACCCTGAAGATGCCCAGGCCCAATGAAAGAAGAGATGTGGGCCTGGGCTTATACCTTACCCTGAAGATGCCCAGGCCCAATGAAAGAAGAGATGTGGGCCTGGGCTTATACCTTACCCTGAAGATGCCCAGGCCCAATGAAAGAAGAGATGTGGGCCTGGGCTTATACCTTACCCTGAAGATGTCCAGGCCCAATGAAAGAAGAAATGTGGGCCTGGGCTTATAACTTACTGTGAAGATGCCCAGGTCCAATACAAGATATATGGGCCTGGGATTATACCTTAACCTGAAGATGCCCAGGTCCAACACAAGATATGTGGGCCTGGGGTTATACCTTACCCTGAAGATGCACAGGCCCAATGAAAGAAGAGATGTGGGCCTGGGCTTATACCTTACCCTGAAGATGCCCAGGCCCAATGAAAGAAGAGATGTGGGCCTGGGCTTATAACTTACCCTGAATATGCCCAGGCCCAACGAAAGAAGTGATGTGAGCCTGGGCTACAACTTACCCTGAAGATGCCCAGGCACAATGAAAGATGAGATGTGAGCCTGGGCTTATACCTTACCCTGAAGATGCCCAGGCCTAATGAAAGAAGAGATGTGGGCCTGGGCTTATACCTTACCCTGAAGATGCCCAGGCCCAATTAAAGAAGAGATGTGGGCCTGGGCTTATAACTTACTGTGAAGATGCCCAGGTCCAACACAAGATATATGGGCCTGGGGTTATACCTTACCATGAAGATGCCCAGGCCCAATGAAAGAAGAGATGTGGGCCTGGGCTTATAACTTACCCTGAAGATGCCCGGCCCAATGAAAGAAGAGATGTGGGCCTGGGTTAATACCTTACCCTGAAGATGCCCAGGCCCAATGAAAGAAGAGATGGGGCCTGGGCTTATACCTTACCCTGAAGATGCCCAGGCCCAATGAAAGAAGAGATGTGGGCCTGGGCTTATACCTTACCCTGAAGATGCCCAGGCCCAATGAAAGAAGAGATGTGGGCCTGGGCTTATAACTTACCCTGAAGATGCCCAGGCCCAACACAAGATATATGGGCCTGGGGTTATACCTTACCCTGTAGATGCCCAGGCCCAATGAAAGAAGAGATGTTGGCCTGGGATTATACCTTACCCTGAAGATGCCAAGGCCCAATGAAAGAAGAAATGTGGGCCTGGGCTTATAACTTACTGTGAAGATGCCCAGGTCCAACACAAGATATATGGGCCTGGGCTTCTACCTTTCCCTGAAGATGCCCAGGCCCAATGAAAGAAGAAATGGGGGCCTGGGTTTATAACTTACTGTGAAGATGCCCAGGTCCAACACAAGATATGTGGGCCTGGGGTTATACCTTACCCTGATGATGCCCAGGTCCAACCCCAGAAGAGATGTGGGCCTGGGCTCATACCTTACCCTGAAGATGCCCAGGCTCAATGAAAGAAGAGATGTGGGCCTGGTCTTATTACTTACTGTGAAGATGCCCAGGTCCAACACAAGATATATGGGCCTGGGCTATACCTTACCCTGAAGATGCCCAGGCCCAATGAAAGAAGAGATGTGGGCCTGGGCTTATACCTTACCCTGTAGATGCCCAGGCCCAATGAAAGAAGAAATGTGGGCCTGGGCTTATAACTTACCCTGAAGATGCCCAGGTCCAATGAAAGAAGAGATGTGAGCCTGGGCTTATAACTTACCCTGAAGATGCCCAGGCCCAATGAAAGAAGAGATGTGGGCCTGGGCTTATACCTTACCCTGAAGATGCCCAGGCCCAATGAAAGAAGAAATGTGTTCTGGGCTTATACCTTACCCTGAAGATGCCCAGGCCCAATGAAAGAAGAGATGTGGGCCTGGGCTTATAACTTACTGTGAAGATGCCCAGATCCAACACAAGATATATGGGCCTGGGGTTATACCTTACCCTGAAGATGCCCAGGCCCAATGAAAGAAGAGATGTGTCCTGGGCTTATACCTTACCCTGAAGATGCCCAGGCCCAATGAAAGAAGAGATGTGGGCCTGGGCTTATAACTTACTGTGAAGATGCCCAGGTCCAATACAAGATATAAGGGCCTGGGCTTATACCTTCCCCTGAAGATGCCCAGGCCCAATGAAAAAAGAGATGTGGGCCTGAGCTTATAACTTACCGTGAAGATGCCCAGGCCCAATGAAAGAAGAGATGTGGGTCTGGGCTTATATCTTACCCTGAAGATGCCCAGGCCCAATGAAAGAAGAGATGTTGGCCTGGGCTTATACCTTACCCTGAAGATGCCCAGGCCCAATGAAAGAAGAGATGTGGGCCTGGGCTTATACCTTACCCTGAAGATGCCCAGGCCCAATGAAAGAAGAGATGTGGGCCTGGGCTTCTACCTTACCCTGAAGATGCCCAGGCCCAATGAAAGAAGAAATGTGGGCCTGGGCTTATAACTTACTGTGAAGATGCCCAGGTCCAACACAAGATATATGGGCCTGGGCTTCTAATTTTCCCTGAAGATGCCCAGGCACAATGAAAGAAGAGATGTGGGCCTGGGCTTATAACTTACCCTGAAGATGCCCAGGCCCAATGAAAGAAGAGATGTGGTCCTGGGCTTATAACTTACTGTGAAGATGCCCAGGTTAAATACAAGATATATTGGCCTGGTCTTATACCTTACCCTGAAGATGCCCAGGCCCAATGAAAGAGGAGATGTGGGCCTGGGCTTATACCTTACTCTGAAGATGCCCAGGCCCAATGAAAGAAGAGATGTGGGCCTGGGCTTATAACTTACTGTGAAGATGCCCAGGTCCAACACAAGATATATGGGCCTGGGCTTATACCTTAACCTGAAGATGCCCAGGCCCAATGAAAGAAGAGATGTGGGCCTGGGCTTATAACTTACCCTTAAAATGCCCAGGCCCAATGAAAGAAGAGATGTGGGCCTGGGCTTATACCTTACCCTGAAGATGCCCAGGCCCAATGAAAGAAGAGATGTGGGCCTGGGCTTATAACTTACTGTGAAGATGCCCAGGTCCAACACAAGATATATGGGCCTGGGCTTATACCTTACCCTGAACATGCCCAGGCCCAATGAAAGAAGAGATGTGGGGCTGGGCTTATACCTTACCCTGAAGATGCCCAGGTCCAACACAAGATATGTGGGCCTGGTCTTATACCTTACCCTGAAGATGCCCAGGCCCAGTGAAAGAAGAAATGTGGGCCTGGACTTATAACTTACTGTCAATATGCCCAGGTCCAATACAAGATATATGGGCCTTTTCTTATACCTTACCCTGAAGATGCCCAGGCCCAATGAAAGAGGAGATGTGGGCCTGGGCTTATACCTTACCCTGAAGATGCCCAGGCCCAATGAAAGAAGAGATGTGGGCCTGGGCTTATAACTTACTGTGAAGATGCCCAGGTCCAATACAAGATATATGGGCCTGGGCTTATACCTTACCCTGAAGATGCCCAGGCCCAATGAAAGGAGAAATGTGGGGCTGGGTTTATAACTTACTGTGAAGATGCCCAGGTCCAATACAAGATATATGGGCCTGGGCTTATACCTTACCCTGAAGATGCCCAGGCCCAATGAAAGGAGAAATGTGGGGCTGGGTTTATAACTTACTGTGAAGATGCCCAGGTCCAACACAAGATATGTGGGCCTGGGCTTATACCTTATCCTGATGATGCCCAGGTCCAACCCAAGAAGAGATGTGGGCCTGGGCTTATACCTTACCCTGAAGATGCCCAGGCCCAATGAAAGAAGAGATGTGCGCCTGGGCTTATAACTTCCTGTGAAGATGCCCAGGTCCAACACAAGTTATATGGGCCTGGGGTTATACCTTACCCTGAAGATGCCCACGCCCAATGAAAGAAGAGATGTGGGCCTGGGCTTATACCATACCCTGAAGATGCCCAGGCCCAATGAAAGAAGAGATGTGGGCCTGGGCTTATACCTTACCCTGAAGATGCCCAGGCCCAATGAAAGAAGAGATGTGGTCCTGGGCTTATAACTTACTGTGAAGATGCCCAGGTCCAACACAAGATATATGGGCCTGGGGTTATACCTTACCCTGAAGATGCCCAGGCCCAATGAAAGAAGAGATGTGGGCCTGGGCTTATAACTTACCCTGAAGATGCCCAGGTCCAATACAAGATGAATTGTGGGCCTGTGCCAGTCCCTATATCTCGAAATGCCTGAGCCTTAAAGGAGAGTATATAAGTGCATGGGATACATTCACAAATGTGAGAGTTACAGGTAAAACCACCAAAGGGGTATGCCTGTACCAGTCCCAAACTCTTAAAAATAACAGCTCCAAAGCAACAAATATATATGGGCCTGGATTTATACCTTACCCTGAAGAACCTCAGGCTCAAAGCAAGAAGAGATGTGGGCCTGGGCCAGTCCCTAATCCTTAAGATACCTTGGCCCAAAAGAGATGATACATGGGCCTGGGGCCATCCTCTTATTGAAAGAGTCTCAGGCTAAACCATGAAACATAGTATGCCATGTCCACAGTTTAAGCCTGAAAAAAAAATCCCAGCCCATGCATATAAGTACTTGGGTATAAGCTTGCCTCTACAATAGCCTAGCCTCAGAAATGAAGACCCAGGCTGACACCTGACCCTGAATAGGCCTGGACCCAAAGCAGTAACTGATGAGAGCTTCAAGCAGTGTTGAAGTGCCTAGGTTCAATAGGAGTTATCTATTTAGTTAATAAAAGTCCCTCAAATGAAAGGGGCCCAGATAAAACTGAGAAGCTATGTACCTACACAAAGCCCTCGCTCTAAAGAAGGCCAGGAACAAATCGAGAAGAGATGTGGGCCCCCCTCAATATCTGATATGATAGAGGCCCAGGACAAACAAAAAAAGGAGTATGCCCAATCAAATTCAACCCCCGATTCCCAATCCAACTGCTAAAGTAAAATTATTCTGGATCAGCCCCTTGCCCAAATACATTTGGCCAAAACAAAGAACACTGTGCCCACAACAAGTATAAAGTAAAACAATATTATGGTAATAGTGTATAGCATTAGGCTTTCTGATATATGACCACCCTGGCATCAATGTAGACATATGCAAACTTGTTGCAATGATGTTGGATATAATTGAATAATATGAGTATCTTATATGTGAGTCTCACACACTTCATGCAATCCAGACAAGGATGATACCTTCCTAATACAAGAGCTCACCTGAATAACTTATCAGTGTGGACATAAAATACCAAAAAAGTGTTATGCTCCACACTGTCTCTTTCTGACATGAGAAAATGACTAAGATTAGCTTCTTAGAAACCAATATTACTGGAACATACCTCTGGCTATAGACTGTAAACCAAATTTTTTTTGGACTACCCATAGTAGGTCTTGCTCTGATGAACTGACACCTGGACTAGTCATGTCCTCCAAGACCCAGACCTTGATGATGATTTGATTGTTAATAAAGGTGCAAGGTCATAAACAGACCTTAAAGGAACCTTGGCAGCTACTTGAATCCCATATAAACTGGAACCATATCAAGTTCAAGGGTGTGTGGGCCACACCCTCTATGCAATCCAGGAAATAAAACCAACACAAAGGAGCCAGGCATTGAGGATTCAAACTTCACCGTAATGACCAAAGGAAATGGACATAGACATGACACTTAACTTGGACTGACAACAGGCATTATCTTGTTTTGTAGGATATCAATATAAGCTTGGGTCTGCGTGACCACTAAGACCCTGAGACCAAATATCAAGGATGGTTGGGCCACAGTCTCTCTTCTTCCAACTCAGACTCCATTAGCAATGCAGGTGAGCCAAGACCAAACCACATCATGGAAGGTGTCCTAAGCACAAATGACCACCAAACAAAATGGGAAGACTAGGTAATTAGAGGTGTGTGGGCCGCACCTTAAATTCAAGTCTGACCGCATACAGTGTGGACTCCAAGAAATGTAGCAAAGGTTGATGTGAAGTGTTCACATGAAATCTTCCAACAAGAATGGACCCACTGTACTAACAAAAGCATTAACTATTTAATCATTTAATTTCCACAGATTATATTTAAGATTTATAGACTCTACACACTTTCACCCAGCTCCAGCAACCAAGCTTAAAGCAGGGCATGAAGATACCTCAGATTTTATTACTACCTCATTCATATTTAAATATCAAATAACATGGGCACACACTGGGATAGAGGGTGTGTGGGCCACACCCTGGAATTCCCTGTGCCCAGGTTTTACTAGGACTATAACAGTCCAAGGACAGCAATTTGATCAAGTATGACCTAGACTATTTACTACTCCAGAAAGTGTGGACACACTTTATCACCATGGGGTATGAAGAATGACATAATGGGAGAGACCATGAAGTGATATCAAATGGGATCCTGCCAAACAATATCAGTGTGTGCTGGAGGTAACAGGACCATGAAGCTAACTTTGGCTGTGTTGGCCTCACCCTCTCCTTATCAATCATGAGAGAGAAACTCAAAAAGTTGAGGATCCAGGACTAAAATACATAGTGTTCATGATATTTGGGTCACACCGGAGAACTACTCTGGGCAGATTTGCCATTATGGGTGTGTGGGCCGCACCCAATAGCCATTATTTGTCCAGCTGCTATCTTGTCTACAAGAGATCCAGGACAGGATGATCACTCCTGTGACTCAGCCAACAGCAAGACCTCACTGGAAATTAGAACCACCACAACCACCAGCCTTTGTGAAATGTAACATCAGCATCACAAATGTCAAGCCTGTGTGTGGTGGTGTGGTCCAAATCCTCTTAGTTGACATCCCAGGTTCCCTTCCATTCCCTGTTCACCTTGGTCCTCAACATGACCTCATTAGAAACAACATATTCCTCATTGGATTGAGAATATGATGACCCAGGAATATAGAAGCAACTTTAAAGCTAATGCATACTGGAAAATCCTGAAGCCCCTGCTTCCCCCTTGGGAGGCAGGATTTGGCATGTTCACAGTCTATACAACTGATACTTCCTTAAAAATACTCACCAGAGCTTACCTAAAGGGAGATGGATATGTACCATGATTTCAATACTTCTCTGCCTTGATCTTCTATACATAACACAGTGATAAAACCTGAAACCTTATATGATTATTGAATATTCATAACCTAGCATTGTGTATATAGTTGTCAATAAATATAAGATTCATTTGCAAACATGGGTTTTATCCTGAAATTCTGATTTTGGCTTTCTCTATAATTCTAAGAAAGGTTTTCAAACTTTGCATTGAAGATTGAAATGTGTTCAATTTAGGAAGTTGCCTCCTATGTCACAGGCTCCAAGGGTGTTCCCTGTTTTCTATCAGGTTCAGTTTTTCTGGTTTTATGGTGAGGTCTGATGCATTTGGACTGAAGCTTTGTGAAGGGTGATTGTCTTAGTTAGGGTTCCTATTTCTGCAAAGAGACACCACAATCATGGCAACACTTATAAAGGAAAGCATTTAATTGCAAGTGGCTTACAGCTTCAGATTTTAAGTTTATCATCAGGACAGGAATCAGGATGGCATTCAGGCAGAATTAGTGCTGGAAAAGCTCAGTGTTCTACTCTTGATCTGGAGGCAACAGGAAGTGAGCTGAGTCTCACACTGGGCATAGCTTGAGCTCAAAGCACACCACATTGTTGCACGAATAACAGTAACCCAGGGCCAGATCTCTGGGAAAAGCGGAGATACTAGAGAGAATAAACACCACAGTCAGATCTCACCCAGCTGTCTTCCAGGTTCCTCAGCCTCACTCCTCCTGGCTGCTTCTGCCTGAATCTGTGTTCCTACCTCTCTCTGCCTTAAATACTTTCTCTGCTCAGTTAAGGCATGGCCTCACCACTGCCTGCCTGGGAGTCTGGAACTCCCTCTGTAAACTAAGATGACCTCGAACTCAGATTGGATTAAGGGCCTAGGTCACCACTCCTGGGATATTCCCTGTGCTGGGATTAAAGGTGTCAATTACCACTGTGTGATCCTCCTAGACTGACTGGGTAGATCCCTCTGATATCTCCCAATGTTTTTAATATGTTTGAAAATATCCCCACAGCCCATAGCAACACACTTTCTCCATGAAGACTACAACTACTCCAAAAAGGCCATGCCATCTAATAATGCCACTTCCTATGAACTTACGGGATCCAATTATATTCAAACTAACACAGTGACAGATAGAGATCAGTTTGAATCAGTGTACATGTAGACATCCAGTTAGTCCAGCACCATTTGTTGGAGATTCTACCCCCTCCACTGTATAATTTTGGCTTCTTTATAAAAAGGTGTTTATAGGTTTGTGGATTTACATCTGGATCTTCTATTTGTTTCCATTGATCAACTTGTTTTTGTGCCAATACCATGCAGTCTTTATTACTCTAGCTCTGTAGTAGAGCTTGAAATCAGGGGTGGTGATACTTATGAGAGTTCTCTTATTGTAGATCATTGGATTAGCTATCCTGGATTTTTTTTCCATATAAAGTTGAGTAATGTTCTTTCAAGATCTTTTATTTTCGTGATCTTAGCTTTAATTTTGAATTTGTCATGAAATATCTTACTTTCTCATTTATGCCAATTCAAAGATTTGCTGTATATATTAGTCTGGGCTGGCATCTGAGGTCTCTTGGAGTCTACACAACACTAGTGTTGAGACCCTTGTGGCTGTTAGTCTTTGCTGAGAATTAGCTTCATTCCTAATAGATGTGCCTTTATGTGCTACTTGACGTTCTTCCTTGGATCTCTTAATACACTTTCTTTGTTCTGTATGTTTAAGGTTTCAGTTACTGAGATGAGGAGATTCCTTTTCTGGTCCAATTTATTTGGTGTGTTGTAAGCGTCTTGTACCTTTTAGGTCTCCCTTTTTAAGGCTAGAAAATGTTTCGTGTGTGATTATGTTGAAAATATTTTCTGGGCCTTTGAGTTGGAAATATTCTCCTTCTATGGCTATTATTCTTAAGTTTAGTCTTTTCATGGTGTCCCAGATTTCCTAGACATTCTGTGACAGGAACTGTTTATATTATCATTTTATTTGACCAGTGTGTCAGTCTCTTCTATCACATATTCTATGCCTGAGATTCTCTCATCCATCTCCTGTGTGCTGTTGGAGATGCTTGCCTGTGTAGTTCTTGTTCCTGTACTTAGAATTTTTCATCCCCGAGATTACGTAGGTTTGAGGGTTTTTTTTCTTATTGCTTTTATTTGCATTTTCAGGTCTTAAGGCATTTTATACATTTCTTTCACATGTTTCTTGGTATTTTCCTGTAATGTAAATGGGATTTATTAATTTCCTTTTTAAAGGACCTGTATCATCTTCATAACTTTGAATGGAAGGTCATTCTCTTGTGCTTCAGCTGCATTGGAATAGCCAGGGCTTGCTCTAGCAGAAAAGCTGGGCTCTAGCGGTGCTACATTGCCCCACTACTGTTGATTGTATTCTCATGCTGCTATCTAGGTCATGTGGGCTGGAGGTTATTATAGGTTTAGGTACTGATTTCTCAGTTTTTCTTTGTTGACAGGACAAGACTTATTGGGTATTTTTTTAGTAGGTTTCTGTTTCCTCTCTACTCTTCTGGCCTGAAAGACATGTGACTCTGGTGACCAGAGAGTCTTCAGGACCAGTAGAATGTCTCTGCTGTGGTTCTGGTGGCCCATGTATCTCTGAGGTTCTGGGTACTGGCTTGGTCACTAAGGTTCTTAAACTAGCATGACCTTTGGTAGAGCAGGGGTCTTCTGTCAGAGATGTGGCTCAGGTTATGGAGCCCCAAGAAGAGGACATGGTTGGAGTTAACTGGGCCTTAGGGAGTTTTGCAAGCAGTGCGCATGTTTGACTTAGGGTACTTAGGGTGCTAACACCAATGTAGTCTCGGGTAGAGAGCAGACCTCCAGAGTTGTGGGCTTAGATATAGAGCCCAGGAGATGGGGGCCAATTGTCGCACGAATAAAGGAAACTCAGGGCCAGAACTCTGGGAAAGTTGGAGATATTAGAGAGAGTAAGCATCGCAGTCAGATCTTACCCAGCTGTCTTTCAGCTTCCTCAGTCTAGCTTTTCCTGGCTTCTTCCCATCTTCTGTCTTTCTACTCCTACCTTAAATGCTCTCTTCAGTCAGTTGAGGCATGGCCTGGGAGCCTGGAACTCCTGTAAACCAAGATGACCTGAACTCAGATTGGATTAAGGGTGTAGGTCATCACTCTCAGGATATTCCCTGTGCTGGGATTAAAAGTGTGAGTTACCACTGTCTGATCCTCCTAGGCTGACTGTGGGTAGATCCCTCTGATATCCAGGAATGTTTTATTATATCCCTACAGTCAATAGCTGTTTTATTTTAATTAATTTTTGTGGAATATTTCTTTAAACTATGTGAAAACATGTCATTGTGATTGGATTAATAAAGAAGTTGAAAGGCCAGAAGCTGAGCAGGGTATGGTTAGGCAGGAGAGCCAAACTGAGTATGGTGGGAAAAGAAGGGCAGAGTCAGGGAAGTCGCCACTAGACTCAGACAGAAGCAAGATGGCATGCTGTACTCAGAAAAGGTAGCAAGCCACATGGCAAAGCATAGATTAAAAATATCAATTAGCATACATGTTAAGAGTTAGCTAGGAACAAGCCTGAGCTCTTGCCCTATGATTTGTACATAATATTAACTCTCCCTGTCAATGATTTAGGTACTGAGAGGTAGGACCTCAACTTCTACCTCTAAACCTTCGCTCATAAATCCTAATAAAAATTTATCACATGAATGATGTGATACAGGGAAAAGCACATTGAAGATTTTCATGGACCAAAGATATTCTATCCATGAGATCCAGAAATCACCCTACTGAAGAAAGATCTAAAAGAAACAGCCAGCATGTCTGTGGTTGACTCATATACTCACAGAAGAAACATTCAAAACACAAAAAAGTGGAAACCACCAAATACCTGTCAACTGGTGAATGAGGAAGCACATGGTGCCCATACATTGAGAAAATCCTCAACCACCTAAACTCCCAGTTACAGAACTCGGTACACTACTAACTATTGCCAACTAGAGAACATGGTCCATACACTGATAGCACACAGCTGTGGCTTATACTGCTCTTCCTAGTGATGACTCTCTTACTGCTGTTCACTGTTCTGATGGCCATGCTGCAGCATGATTCAGTTTTAATACAGTTGTACAGGGTAACAAAGACTCTCCAAGAAAATGAACTACACAAACCCAATTTAGGTTCTTTAAGATACGGAAAAGGACAATAGCAGATCTGATCTCCACCAGGAACCAGTGGGCAGCTACAGCACGGGAAGATATAGATCCTGAGAGGAGTTAGGCTGGCAGAAAAGCAGCATAAATGTTCGTGTCACTGAGAAGAAAGCTCATGGAAGAATGAATCTGAACCTCATGTAAATTTGAGTTGCAACACAGAATTAACACATCAGTGTACCATTTGGCTCTGGTATAGTTGACTACAAAATTAACTCCTCATTAATGCAAATCCAAGATTTTGTGTAGATTTGGACAGTATTTGTCCATTCAGCCCCAGTAGAGAATCATATTTTTTATAGAGCAGTAGTTTCTCATAATAATTTACATACAATCTAACCTGTGTTCCAGAATGGACATCCACAGTGAGGCCATGGGGAGGACAGCACATGGCCAGGCTTGGGACCCAGTGATAGCTACACCTCACCTGCTGGAAAAGCCTGTCCTTCCATCAGGCAGACTGACTTCCACAGTCTTCATATGACACCCACAGGGTCCCCATACTCTCGAGTCATGTTTACATGGGAGGCTATCAGAATGCAAATCAAACATAGTGTGACTTCCTTAAAACATCCTCATGCCAGAAGTTGCACTGTCCATCTTCAAGAACTCAGGGAAGTTTATTTATCCAAAGGTCATTCTTTTCACTATTAGTGGTGAAGCCTCACAGCATTTGGAGTCACTACAATATAGTGTCACTCAGTTTTACACTATCCACCCTTTCATGGGAAACATGGAAACCTGGTTGGCTCCTGCACAGCGGGAGCATGTACTTGATAGAGTCCTAGGTCAGAGCAGCTCACAAAACCAGCCTACCCCTGCATCACCTACAAGTGCATGGGGACAGAAGCCTTGACCCAATGATGGACAGCATGATCATCCACTCACACAGTTATCTAAGTGGAAGGTTGGCTGAGGATGGCACAAGTAATATCAGGTGTTCCAGGATTTTGTACCTCACGAGTTGGACTCTGCCTACAGCACCATCTATGGTAATGCATGCACACAGTATACACTACTTCACTATTTATCTATGCACTTTATTACTGCTCCCTCTAAAATCCAGGACAAAATGCATTCCAGGCAAGTGTTCAGCTAATAGGCCACAGCCCAACTAAGCCAAGAGTTTAATGGTGCCTATAGGTCAGGTTAGAAAACAAGGTGTGTATGGTTGCTTTTGGAGCCAGATACAAGGAACACTAGATGGCACCAAGTTGAGTGACAGCAATAAACAATGATGGCTGTAGAGAATCTTAGATGATGAAGTTTATGAGGCAGTGTGTGAAGTTGAGAGATTTGCACCAAGGAAGCAGCATTGTCAACTGTGTTCCTCCTCTCAAATTGATGGTAACTATGGAAAAATAGCTAATGGGAGATTCATGTCAATGATCCCCAGGGAAGGTCTATTAGAAATGCTATTCTCCAACACTAAGTGCTTCTGAGGACGCTTGCACAGCAGAGAACAGGGGTGGACACTCTAAGAGAGATCTGAGTCCTGGGTGTTTTTGTGATTCTCGGAATGAGGTTAGGGAAGACCTCTGTGACCTCACAGGATAATGCCCTACACCTGTAACCGCAGTGGTCTTGGCCTGAGAGCACTCAGTCCAGCAAGGAGGGAGGGGAATCGAAGCCCAAGGATCTGGGTAGGTTCGGACTGTTATCTGGGAAGGACACCACCCAAATTAATCTGAGTTACTCACTCAGAGTGAGCCAGTTCTTCATTGGGGCCTTGAATGGGGAGATGTTGTGGGATTCAGGTGTCAGCTGATAAGGTCAAAAGACACTTATACAGGGCACCGGGCCCCTGAAGGGGGAGGGGAAAGCCCATTGAAAAGGGGCTTCTGGAACACGAGACGCTCTCTTCCTGGTTCCTGGTTGTTAGAGAGAGGATCGGATTCCATCGTCTGTCCATCACTCGTCCACTGTTCCAGACTCCAGTCCCTGTTCAGGTGCTACTGTAATCTGTTACCTGTACTGTGAGTTTTGATTTATATTTTAATAAATATCTATCTGGTACTGATGCCTTCTAAGTAAACTCCGCCTACAGGGAGACTGAAACCAGTGAGATACTTAAATGTATCTCTTCTAAGAAGACCTAGAAACAACAGGAATCAGGACCTCATAGCAGCAGGACTGGCCCCTCAAGAACACAGGGAGAGAAAAACCCATGACTCACCAGGTAGAGGGGCTTTGGAATGAAGTCACACAGGTGTTTCTGGACCAGGACTCTAGCCTCCAGCCTCCATCATAGGTAAGGAAACATCATCAGGATTCCTGTTTGCATGCCTACATTTTACTGTCATTCATAGCTTGTCTAGGGAATGACAACAAAGTCTATGGGGTACTGATGGCTGAGCTTCCCTGGAGTAGATTGTTTTCATTTGTACTCAAATACCAGACACAATATAAGAACAAACAGTAATGTCAAAATCATGGGAAACACCATGGCAGCACTCTCCCCTCTAAATCTGTACATATATACATGTTGTCACCTGGTGTATGTACTGTTAATGTGTGTGCTCCTGTCTCCACGTTCACATCCATGTGTGAAAGTGAATGTAGATGATACTGAATAATGTCTCATGTCATTACAACATACACGACAGGGTAAATTAATACTCAGGTTTTCTTAATGATATTATCATGTGTACAACACCCAAATTTGTGGGACAGGTGCTCTACATAGTGTGGGAAAGCATGGTTGTTCCTTATGTTACTCAGGCACATAGGAAGAAACTGGACAGGGGTGAGCTCAGACCTTTGTTACCACATATAACAGCTCAGTGCCAAGGTCAAGGTTATGATCTCCATGAAGGGGAACAGAGTGTCTACTGGGGAGGGCTTGGATTCAGATGGAACTGAAGCTGTGGAAGAAAGTTTAGACCAAGTGATAGAGGAAAAACAAAAGATTCTTGTAATGAAGGCCTAACTTAACCTCTACTGCTGTTATGGGAGGTGTGGTGTCAAAGCCTGTGAGACACAATGTGGTCCTTGCAGTGACCTTTAAAAATGCCAACACTAGATCAGTAGAAAAAGTTGCAGTAAGTAGACATGTTCCAAGGACTAGCCAAATGGTTTCAAGGAGACTACAGTCACTGTTCACCAGAGAATGAGGCCATGGAATGACCCCAGCCTGTACCATATGAAAAGACGTCAGGGTACAGACTGGTGCAGGATATAGCTCTGTTCTTGTGGCTCAAGCCAGGGACAAGGGTCCTCTGTGATAGTCCATAGTCACAAGGCATGTCAGTTTTTTCTTCTTCTTCCCTCCCCCTGTATTTGTCATAAAAGGTGTCAGCAACTGAAGGCAGAGCCAGAATCTGTGTCAGAACTCCAATTTCCAGTCTGCAACAGGATCCTACTCTGTTATTCCAGTAGGTGACAGTCTCAGGAATCACTGACTACTATGGTAGGGCCAGGTAGGAAATTTCATGACATTCTCTCTGGGAAATCCTCCTTCATACTGTGTTTCATGGTGGTGAAGGAATAGGTTGCAGGCCCCAAATATAAATTAGCTTGATGACCAGAGTCCTGCATATGGGACACTCCAAGTTCATGACAAGAAAAACTTTACACACGGGGGCTGAGTCAGACCCATTCCCACTGGTCTTGCTCTTGCCAATGTTGATGATTCCTGCAGGAGAAGGAGGACTGGAACTGAGCTTGTTCCCAAGAAATGATCTTAAGGGAGGCCTTCAAGTACTTCTCTAAGCACCAGTCCAAAAGGCACCCATGTGCCTAGACAGCTTTTGAGATTTCCCAAACAGTGGGGCCTGGTATCTATGGCCTCTAATGAGAGGCTCTGATATGGTCATAGATGTGGACTAGATATGAAGTTAGCAGAATCCATTATAATTTACTGGGAATTAAACCTAGGAAAAGGTGGACAGGGATCCATTTCAGGTGAGAGCTGAAGAAAATTCTTTTGTTGAAGTTGTGATATTGTGATTTATGCAGGGGCTTTATAGAAAATGGGAGATTGAGGCACAAGTCTATGAAACAGGTTTGCTTTTTTGAAGTATAAGACAGATGCCGTCTTGAGAAGAGTAGTATTAAAAGGGGGCAGATGGACACCCTCACAGAGTAGGACAATGCATGACGTACAGGGAAAGGAACCATTTCCACAACAGAGAAAGAGGCCTTGTGAAGATCTGCATAGTCTTCAAGGCCTTAGTAAGACTTATTCCTAAGTATGGTACCCCAAATTCCTTGTGATGTGATCCTTTACTACAATTCCTCATGTGCTGGTGACCCTAAACCATAAAACTGCTTCCATTGCAACTTTATAACTATATATTTGTACGTGTTATGGGTTTTAATGTAAATAGTTTTGGAGGTTTACCTCAGCAGCTGCTGCTCACTGGTTGAGATCTACTGGTCTAGATACATAGAGGACTAACCTCTGCTGTTTCTTTTTACTTCCTGTGATATTCCATTATTGGCTCTAACCACAGTACTGGATACAAGGCTGCATGGCATCTTCTTTGGAATCCCTTTGCTCTCTCTATTTAGAAGCCATAATCACTCCACATAAGCTCATGGAGCCTCTCCACCAGAGGCACAGTCAGATACACATCAGGGAAGACTTTCCCAACTACCTTTCTCTCCTACATTTTACATCTATTTATATAATGTATAATTTATATCATCTGGATTGTGTGCTATGTGTCTGTGTCGCTAAGGGACAGGGCAATGATGTTCTGGGTACATTTTTCATGGCTGTGAAGGACTTCATGTATTTTCTTGTCTATATCAACCTGTCTCTTTTTCATTACAGAAAAGTTGACCACAGACAAAGGATTATGAAATTGAAGCTTTGGACACACATGGACTCCTCTGCATCAGGCCTAAAGAGAAATAGGTATATGACTATCAAAAAAAATGTCCCTAGGCTAAAGCCTGAACAGTAAACAGACAAAAGGAATATAGTGAAAGGACCCAAGGCCACACATGGACCCTTAGAAGTCTGACCTAAGTGTTCAAGTGGAAGTGCCCCAGGTTTAAACAGAAACCTACAGATATGTGATCTAACATAAGAGCCATTTCCTAGTCAGCCACTGACTATTGTATTGGCAAGGCCCACACATGGAAGAGAAGTGTGCCCATGTCAAATCCTGAAGCAAAAGAGGATTGAGCCCTCTTTTGTAGTGTTGGGGGGGCATAAAAGTGGCACCTAATAGAAGCCCAGACAAAAATCAAAAAGAAACATTGTCCTGGACTTATCCTCGACCCTGAACGAGGCTAGGCTTACCGAAAGACAGATTATATGGTGACCTAGGTAAATCTCTCAAATTATAGAGGCCTAGGACAACCTGGTCAAGCCATGATCCTGAAGAAGCCTAAATCTAAAAATAGCGACATTTGAGCCTAGGCTAGCATATAATCTTTAAGATGCCTGGGCCTCAAAAGAGATGACATATGTTCCTACAACAATCCGTCAATTGAAAGAGTCCCAGTTTAACCACAAAATGAGTTTGTCTGGGTCAAACCCTAACCCATAAGAAGTCTGGGCCCAAAAGAATAAGATATATGTATATGGGCTAATAGCTTATCATTAGAAAGCCAGGAACAAACCAAGAAGAGGTGTGGGTCTCAAAATCTTTCTGTACTTTAAGATGCCAGGGCCCTCACAAAGAAGATATGCGATCCTGGAACAATTTCACAAATGTAAGTGGCCCAGGTTAAACCACAAAAGGAATATGCCTGTGCCACCTTTTAACCCTTATGCCAAGGACCAAAGGAAGAAGAGGTATGGGCCTAGGCTTATATTTACCTTTAGGAAGCCAAAGCTCAAAGAAGAAATAAATGTGGGGCTTCAGCCAGTCCCTAAGCCTTAAGAAGCCTGGGCCCAAAATATAGATGAGATATGAGCCTGGGACAATATTACAATTGAAAGGCATTGAGGCAAAACCACAGGAAGAGGTTGCCTGAGTCAATCCTCATCTCTGAAGAAGCCCAGGTCATAATCAATAAGAGATATAAGCCTGGGCTAATAACTTACCCTCAAGATAAGGTAAGAATAGATGTGTCTGTGCTTATACCTTACCCTGAAGATGCCCAGGACCAATGCAAGAGATATGGGCCTGGGCCAGTCCTAATCTTATGATGACTGGTCACAAAAAGAGATATGTGAGCCTGAGAAAATCTTGCAATTCAAAGACATTCAGGCAAAACCAAAGAAAGATGATGCCTGGGCCAAACCATAACTCTGAAGATGCCCAGATCCAAATCAAGAAGAGATATAAACCTGGGCTAATAAGCTACCTTAAGATGCCCAGGTCCTTAGAAAGAATAGATATGGGCTTAGGCTTATACCTTATACTGAAGATGGCCAGGCCTAATTCAAGAAGAGATGTGGGCCTGGACCATTCCCTAAACCTTAAGATTCCTGAACCCAAAAAGAGATGATATAATGGATGGGACACTCTCACAAACGTAAGTGTTCCAAGTTAAACCACAGCAGGTGTATACCTAGATCAATCCCTAATCCTAAAGAAGCCAATGCCCAAGGCAAGAAATTACACATGGGCTTAGGCTTATACCTTACCCTAAAGATGCCCTGGCCCAATAAAGAACTAATGTAGGCCTGGACCAGTCCCTTCAACATAAGATGCCTGAACCCAAAGAGAGAAAACACATGAGTCTAGAACAAACCCACAAATGTAAGAGGCTCAGGTTAAACAAACAAAAAAGTTGTGTGCTTGGGCCAAACTCTAATCCTTAGGAAGCCTGGGCCCAACACAAATAGAGATTTGGACTGAGATAATATTACCCTGAATAATTCCAGACTCAGAGCAAGAAGAGATGTGGACCAGGGCCAGTCACTAAACCTTAAGACTCCTGGCCCCCAAAAGAGATGATACATGGGCCTGGAACAATCCTTCTATTAAAGAGTCTCAGATTAAACCATGAAAAAGAGTATGCCATGACCAAAATTTAATCCTGAAGAAACCCCTGCACATGCACAGGAAATAAGTGCTTGGGCCAAAGCCTATACCTCAAGAAGCCTAGCCACAAAGAAAGATGTCTGACCAACCTATAGCCACATGCAAATTTGAACCTATATAACCTTGTACTCACAATATCTGCTGCAATAATGACAGATATAATTGGACAACTTGGGTGTCTAATATGTGCATCTCAGATACTTCACTTAATGCAATCCAGATAAGGATGATACCTTCATTACAATAAAAGAGCTCACCTAAATAACCTATCAGTGTGGACATAAAATATCAAAAAGGGTGTTATGCTGCACCCTGTAGCTTTCTGACATGAGAAATTATCTTTACTCAAATTAGCATTTTAGAAACAACTATTACTGGAATGTGCCTCAGGTTACAGTCTCTAAACCAAAATTTTGGACTACCCATAGTAGTTGTTGTTCTGATATACTGACACCGATACTGGCCATGTTTTCCAAGACCCATACCTTGATGATGACCTGATTGTTAAACCAGGTGCAAGGCCATTGGTTAAGGAACCTTGGCAGCTCCTTGAACCCCAAGCAAACTGGAACCATACCAACTTCAAGGGTGTGTGGGCCATACCCTCTATGCAATCCAGGACACAATCCCAACAAAAGGCCAGGCATTAAGGATTCTAACCTCACCTTAATGACCAAGGAAATTGACATAGACATGACACTTACTTGGACTGATAACAGGCATTACCTACTTATTTTTGTAGGATATCAATATAAGCTTGGGTCTGCATGTCCACCAAGACCCTGAGACCAAATATCAAGGATGGTTGGCCACAGTCTCTCTTCTTTCAACCCAGGCTCTATTAACAATGCAGGTGAGCCAAGACCAAACCACATCATTGAAGGTGTCCTAAGCACAAATGATCACTAACCAAAATGGGAAGACTTGGTAACTAGAGGTATGTGGGCTGCACCCTTAATTCAAATCTGACCACATGGAATTTGAACTCCAAGAAATGTCAAAAAGGTTGATGTGAAGTGTGATTTAGTTCACATGAAACCCTCCAACAAGAATAGACCCACTGTACTAATAAAAGCATTACCATTTAATTATTGAATCTCCAAAGATTATAATTAAGATTTATGGACTGTAGACACCTTTCCCCCAGCTCCAGCAATCATGTTTAAATCAGTACATCAAGACTACCTCAGATTTTATGACTGATTCATATTTGAATATCAAATAACATGAGCACATATCAAATAACATGGGCACACATTGGGATAGAGGGTGTGTAGGCCATACCCAGAAATTCCCTGTGTCCCATTTTTCAGATTATAACAGTTCATGGACAGCAATTTGATAAAGTGTGGCCTAGACCATGCACTACTCTAGAAAATTTTGGCACAATCACTAGAGCAGTAGTCTGAAAAATGACATAATGGGAAAGATCATAAAGTTATATTGAATGGGATCCTGTCAAATATCAGTGTGAGCACAGGGCTAACTACCTTCAAGGAGCTAACTTTGAGAGTGTAGCCCTCACTTTCTTCTCATCAATCCCAAAAGATTAGCCTAACCTGGAGGAACCAGGTCCACAAAAGCCTTCATCATGTTGGGTCACACCAGAGAAGCAATTTGGACAGATTCACAATGATGGGTGTGTAGGCCGTACCCATTAGCCATTATTTGTCCAGCTGTTATCTTATCTACAAGAGATCCAGGGCAAGATGCTTTCACATGTGACTTGGTCAACAGAAAGACCTCACAGGAAATTGGAACCACTACAACCACCGGGTCTGACATGTAACATTAGTCTCACAAATTTCATGGCTGTGGTTCAAACCCTCTTAGCCTGACATTCCAGATTCTCTTTCCACTCCCTATTGACCTTGGTCCTCAACCTGACCAGATTAGAAACATCAAATAACTCATTGGATTGAGACTGTGATGACCCAGGAGTTACAGACACAACTTTGATGCTGGTGCAAATGGAAAACCTTTAAGTCCCTCCTCTGGAGGCAGGATTCGGCCTGTTCATGGTCTAGATATAGAAACTTAAGCATCTTTAAACTCTCACCAGAGCCCACTGAGAGGGAGATGGAATTAAACCATGATTTATACATCTCTGCCTTGATCTTCTATACATAAAATCGTTCTGAAGCCTTATAGTCCTACATTATTCTTTACTGTACAATTTATTCCCTAGCATTTGTGTATTTTCAATAATTATGAGCTTCATCATCAAACATGGTTCATCTTGAAATTCTGATTTTCCCTATAATTCTAAAAAGATTTTCAGTCTTTTCATTAAAGATTGAAAGAACAGGCTGTGATGGTTATTCACAAACAAAATGTCTTTAGCTAGCACATCTCTCACCTGTTGTCCATGTATACAGCACAAAGCTGTATCCTCACACCTCATCCTGAAGATCTGTCCATGCTTTGTTTTTAGGCTGGATTCTACCAAGGAAAACCAAAGAAAAATTTCAAGTATGCAAGAGTGCTCAACTAGTCATAATATAATGATGCTAAAATTTCTGTATGTGAGGGGCTTCTATCCACTCATTTTAGTGCCAACCTCAGATTAGCACCAATTTCTAGAGTGGTGCTGATAGAGAAGGAGGAAAGGCTCTGTGTGGGACATGGGCCACCAAGAATCTGGAAAGTGCTTTCCAGTGAAACGCCATGCATGAGGCCTAAACACAGTCAGGACAGATTCATGTTAAAGGAATAGGAAAATGGACTGCACTTTTTCAGAGGAACTAGAAGGTGGTTGTTGCAACTCTAGACTTGTTCCTGATGATTATGGGAAGTTTAGCTGGCAGATTGTTGGCATGAACACTATCTATCCACATAAACTTCGGCCTCCCCCTCCCTCTTATGTGGTCAATATACATTTTTCTATTGCCCCAGGGACTCTGCAGGAATTTTATGAAAAATATCCTGTAGCTTTCATGGTCTTGTCAATCAATGTCTTTTTCCTACAGATGAACAGAGCTCCTCCATTCCAAAAGATCTGATTCATTCTGTCCCCTATGAAAACATCCTTTCCCTTGAAAGATGTGAGGGTCCATCAGACAGTATGAAAAGCTGTGGATCTTAGTTCACTGGCTTATTCATTAACTTTCTGGTAGCATTTTAAGGAGGTCTGAACCTACCTGCTTCCACTCCTGAAATAAACAGGATGTCTGAATGTAGGACACTTGGGGCAGCAGAGGGAAGGGTGTTTACACATCAGTGAGTTAGAAACAGAACAGACTTTCTGGGGATGATATCACCCTTCCTAAAGATAATTGGATAACCTTAACCAAGGTTTTACCATTTTACTTGTTCTGTCCCTATTGATGTGATAATTTGGGGATTCAACATGGTGAGAGACAGCTTCAGTGATCCTTGATGAATGCACACATAGTTCCTATCACTAATTGTGTGTATTTTAAGCATGGGCTCAGATAACACAAATGTGTACCTTTCTAAACCCTGAAATTAAAGGATCATGGAGGGAACCTAAATCAGAGAACCTCACAGCAATTGATGGTTAAAATATTGCCTTATCAAAATATGAAGCCATAGCAGCCAAGGGTGCATTCTGAATCTCAGTAAATGTGAGATCATGCTATAAATATGTTTCACTTGTATATGTTTAATAAAACACTGATTGGCCAGAAGGCAGACAGAAAGTAGAGGTGCAGCACTCAGACTAGGAGAATTCTGGGAGAGGAGAGGCGAACAGGTAGATTTCAGCCAGATACAGAGGAAGAAAGACAAAAATACTGCACAGAGAAAAAGTTACCAAGCCACTTGGCTAAACATGGATATCATGGGTTGGTTTAAGAGTAAGAGTTGTCAAGTAACAAGCCTGAGCCATAGGCCAAACAGTTTATAATTAATAAAATCTTTTGTGTGATTGAGAGTAAATGGCTAAGGGACCAGCTGGGTAAGACAGAGAAACTTCTGACTAACATACATGAGAATGCTTCAGTATAATCCATGATAGGAATGTAGCCCTGTCAAAATATGAACCCATATCAGCCAAGGACAAACTCTAAATCTCAAAAGTCAGGGATCAAACCTTGTCTCTACAATCCCAGAACAAACCAAGTCCCCCCAAAAGACCAAAGTGTATCCTGAAACCAAAGACCCCTCAAAGTCAAATTCTCAAACACAAAGATGAAAACTCTTCCCCAGGTCACTTGCCAGAAATTGAAGGCAAGGCCCTATTTTTGAAAACACTGATGGCTTAGAACATTGGATTCCAGAAAATTTGGCTAGTTGACACGAAACCTCCTGCGTGTGGATTAACTTTTATAATCCTGGCAGGTACTATGAACGATGCCAAGGATAAGAAGCAAACAATAGAGATGCTTATTAGCCACAGAATGACCCACATAGGGTGGTCCAAAGGGTGCAACACTGGCAGTTATTGAACTATGTGATAGGACTTAAGGCTTGCTCAACAGGAGTGGAAAACTGCCTATTACTGGAATCCTAGCCAGTTACCCTGGGCTACTGCAATCATGGATCCTATGGCAGAACCTATTATTGACACTTTAATAAAACATGGTAATTACTGACTATTCCCCATATTTATTCTAATAGACACAGGATGGGTGTCTCCTAGATATGCTATAGAACAGGCACCCAATAAACCACAACAATATGGCTGTCAAAATGAGACCTAAATCAGGACAATTCCATTGGACATGCTAGTGTAGATGGGGAAACTTCACGGGGACTCATCCAAAGACAGGGCTACAGGGAACTAAGCATTCCTGGGAGCGGGATACTTGGTCTTTCCAAGAGATGAGTTTAGCAACCAGTTATCCAATACCTTGTGTTCATCTGAAAGCATGATCATGTAAGCATTACTGAGCAGACTTGGTACATTGTTGGCATACATTTATACATTTTTTGATAATTATCAGTTTTAAGTAAAAAGACCATGAATTTGAGAGGAGGTTGGAGAATTAAAATGGTAAGAGAGAGAAAAAGTGAGTTTGAAAATGGAGTGATGTAAATGGTGTAAAATTTGGGGGTTTTTAATGAAAGTTTTAGTCTGAGTTCAATACTCAGTTTTATAACATTTATGCAATAGCACACATTTCATGCTTGTCTATTTTAGTTTAGCACTTCTGCCTGTACTCCTAGATCTCTCTTCCTACAAGGAGTCACAATCACAGACATTACAATATCATGTTGGACATGTAGTTTTTATGGTGACACAGAGCAATATCTTGAGTCTTTAAATCAACTGACATCTGTTCTATCTTCTTCTACATACATACCCCCAAGTCCCATCTCTCATATTCAATGCATCCCACCTACGCTGCCTTCATCTGGAAGGAAAGCATCACAGAAGAGAGAATTGTAAGCACTTCAGCTTCTCAAGGGACAGCAGAACCCTCATTAGCCTTTCGGTTCAGATTTATACACATATTTGAGTGGGTCAGACTCCAGGAAGCCAGGGATTATCCTATAAATATCTTCTTAAATTTCCTATCTCACTGACCAATGGAAAGTAGATTTAGATATGATATTCAACTATTTTCCCATACTTCAAATATACTTACAATGCTTTTGTGCTGTCCACATACATACTAAATTATCTTTCAATTTTTATGCATATGAAGAGGTTAGTTGGTCCATGTCAAGAATACAATTTTTGAGATGTACGGAATTCACTGTGAGAATGCTAATGAGAAGTCTGGCAACATCAATGAATGCCTATATTGTTTCATGTTACGAGCCAGCTAGGATCTTGAATGTCCAAATCATAGATGCCTTTACATGTGGGTTTTAATATCCAACATTCCTAAATGTTCAATCAAACATTATTCTGTCCATTTCTAATATTCAGTTTTATATTTAAGAACAGGTCTTGCTACATGGACAGGCCTGGCCTTGAACTCATGTCACACTCTCTTTTCTCTGTCCTCAAATGATGAAACTCAAGAGCCACCATCCTGGCTCTGTTACTACCAACTTCTACTGGAGCCACAGCTACAGATGAAGCACATTAGCACACACTTTTTTGTTATTTCATCAGAATCTAGGGTACTTCACAGTCAAGGTAGGTAGTCACTCAAAGAGAAAATTAAGTGGTAACTAACATTACCTTTTCCCTAAAGATGATGGAACATTTGTTGAAGGCCTCATTAAGGATCACAGGCAATATTTCATATTTCCTGAAGAAAATAAAATGGGTAAAAACCATAAACAAATGAGTACCTCTCCATCATCTAGCTCTACAGCCAAAATCTTCCAGTCAGATGTGCATAGAGCTGAATTTCAGTGACAGTGACTTCTATTACCCATAGAGCAGAATCCAGTGAGAGCAGCTGACTCGCACTTTCCCTTTAAAAGATAATTTCATAAAAACTTCAACATTAAACAATGAACTTTTAATTAATACATTTTAACTAAGTCTGAGAATCACATACATGAATACATTGTATTTGGATCATCTTTCCCTTCATTTTAAAAAAATCCTCCCTGATCTAACATTTAACTGCCCGAAGTTGGTGTCCTGTTTTTGTTTGACCTAATAAGACCAACTTACAATTTACACGTCCATATTTTCATGGCCATCCCCCGAGTGTTGTTCAGTCAATCCTTTCATTATAACCATAAGAAAAGCTAACTTCCTCTCCCTCAGAAGCCATCAACTGTCAACAGCTTCTCAGTGAGGCCCGGCCCCCTCCCATTCTAGAAGACTGCCTGGCTTGAACTCAGAGTTCCTATGTGCAGCAGGGCTGTTATGTCCAAAAGATATCGTTTTATGCCAATCCTCCTTGACCTCTGTCTCTCAAAATCTTTACACACCCTCTCCCAGAACAGTCTCTGTAATTATGACATATATGACTGGGAATCCCACCCTCTCTATTTTTACTGTTTCCAAATGTTTCACACAGCTCCCTGCACTAAGAAACTTCTCCAGTGAGGTTTGAGAGATCACTAACCTGTTATTATAGAGATTCAAATCCACAGGACAGTTTGAAATGACCATTTAACATAGTAATTATGGTAGGGTCACCCTAGGGGCCTGTGAGTTTGTCAACTATGGATTCTTCTCCAGATTTACAGTAAGAAGCATATTTTTATTTCTATAGATTGCACCTTAATTCCAAACAGAAATTGATTGTTCACTCTGGTACTTTAAATGAGAGTGGTCCCAGCTTGAATACTTAGGTCACAGTTGGGGCAAGTTTTGGGGAAGTACTAGGAAGTGTGGCATTATAGGAAGAGGTATGTCGCTAGAGGTGGACTTGGAGGTGTCTCTCTGCCTCATGGTTTTTGTCGCAAGGTGTCTCTCTACTAATGCTCCAGCACCACGCCTGCCAGTCTATGGCCATGATTCCTGCCATGATGGCCAAAGACTCACCTCCTGAAACTATAATCCCCAACAACTTTTTTTCTTCTGGAAGTTTATTTGGTCATTGTGTCTCTTCACAGCAATATTAATGTACCTAAGATAGTCACTCCCTGGACAGTCATGCCACTATTGCACTCACAAGATAAGTAGGTTTATCTTGCCGCATTGGTCATCATTTATGGCTGAAAGGTACACAGGCAAGAGTAACCATTAATGTACCACTCTAGCAAACTATGAAGCATATTTCAGTATTATAACAGCCCGTCAGCAAGATCAATGGTCATATTCTGTGACAATGAACATTTTAAAGCCAAGAGAGACAGTACTATAATTATAAGCAGGTAGTGTATCAAAACATCAGCTTAACTAGGATAATTAAGGCATGTCCACTTAGGAAAAAAATATAGACAAAGGTGGTAACTATTTTGTGGCCTGTATCCAACATCAAAAACATCAAAGTTTCATAATAAAGTTATAAAAGTATATACAATTGAGTACGTGTTTCACCATGATATAATAGACTAAGAAATTGATCAGAAAGAAATGAGGAGAGAGAGAGAAGAAAGAAAGAAAAAGAGAAAGAGGAGAGAGAGAAGTGTTCTTTCTCAGTTCTGCAGATGGAAAGATGAAGATGCGCGCATCTGCACTTGGAATCTGGTTCTCAAACTCTCGCTGTTGCTCTCTCACATGGTGAATGACAGAACAAAAGTGAGTGATAGATACCATGTCACATGGCAGAAGGGACCAAATTCACCCCAACATAATGTTCCCACGAGGACGAAAACATGCTACTGTCCTGATGATCAAACTACCAACACCTGTGTAATGCATACACAAAAGCCAGGGACCACACACTGAGACACACAGATCTACAAGATAATTCAAAAAAATGAAAATTTGCCCCTTGATCAGCTGCTTCCTGCATTTACAGGATCAGTTGTTCCTGAAAGGGACTGAAGCACATTGACAGTCACCCCCAAACATCACCGCTATGAGGGCACAGTGTCTGGGTGCTCTTTGCTTAGACATCTGCTAGGGTGCTGCTTCCCATCAGTGCTCCTTCCCTGGAATTGTTTCAAATGATCCTCATCCCTGGGATGGTCTGAGCCCATGTGGGCTGCTATAACCCAGTTACCCAGGCCAGCAGCTTCTCATAAACAGACATTGTTTTCTTACAATTGTGAAGGCTGGAAGTCCAAGTTCAGTATTCTGGCAAGTGGAGTCTGCTGAGGACTACTTCCTGGCATATGAACTTTTCCAAGGTCACATTTCATCAGAGTATCGCCATGTTCATGAGGGTACCACTCTCATGATGTCATCTCCTCCTGAAGATACCATTTATCATCTCTGAAGTTATAAAATCACAGCATGTGAATTTGGGCCCCATCGGTTTAAAACAGCAGAGGCCACTGTCTTAGAATCCAGAAATCCAGCTTTGGCTCTTCCTCATGGTGACTCTCCAGGAAATATCAAGTTGTCGGTAACACAATGTTCTGCACATTTCTAGACAGAATACAATGATGGGCCTCCCCAAACCACAGAGATGTGAAGGGAGCTGCCACCAACACCACTTGCTGAAATGCAGGGGAGAAAGAGGAAGTACATACACCACACTCCAAACCTCCTCAAATTTTCCTGCCTTCTGTCTCATATGAACCTAGGAAAGCATGAAACCTAGGGCTGGTTTTAGAATCCTCCCACAGAAGTGCTGCCTGAGAACCACTTGTGTGTGTTACACACAGAGGTTGCGATTGAACATCAGCACAAAGAAATTTCATTGGACTAGACAAACTCCCAGATAATAAGCAAAAGTTGCTAGGCAAATAAAGAGTTACCCGGTGTTATTAGTCAATTATGAAGGCTGTGTTCCTGATTAAAAAAAAAAAAAAAAGTGAGGCCTGCATGAATGGACAGAATTCTCATATTCCAGAACTTGATACCTCCCAGGTAGTCAATAAAGGACCCAAGACCCACTAGGCCCACAGTCAAGATGACTGTGGGTGTGTGTGGAGGGGGGGACTTAACAGTCCGGTGGAGAAGGTCAGTATCCTCACAATGGTGTTCAAAGAACCAACCACTTAAATTTAACAGAGTCTGAGCAATTATCTGCTCCCAAATTGGGTAAAAAGAAGGTCCTGGGTCCTGACCTGCAGCAAACATCCACAGCAGAAGCAGCAGCTGGGGATGGAAAGAGATTTAGGTTTGGGAGCAGACTTCCCGGACACTGGGACCTCTGCTGGACCAGCTGCAGTCCATCTAGGTATTTATCACAACATGCCTTAGTCTCTTCTAAAGGTTCTGAACTATTACACCCCAGTTCACATGCCTGTAGATGCAGAAATAACCACAGGAGAGTTGGTTGCACTCAACAGTTGCAATGAATCTGAGCATGTTGCTATTTCTATTTTGCTTACTTAGATTGCTTAAAAATATTGCTATTAATTCTTTGAGAACTTCAAGCAAAGTATTCTGATCATATTTACCCCTTATGTCTCTCCCTAACTCCTTCCAGATTTGCCCGCAGTTCCCTGCCCTCTCAATTTGTTCCCTCTTAAAATAAAATAAAATAAAATAAATAAAATTAAATTAAATTAAAAATAAAATAAAATAATAAAAATAAATAAAATAAAATAAATAAAATTAAATTAAATAAAATAAAATAAAATAAAATAAAGAATGTAGCCCATTGGCTATGAATTTGGTTGTCCTTATACCCCTGTGTCTGGAGTCATCCACTGAGCATAGCATACATATCAAGAGCCACTCCCTTAAAGAAAACTGAGCCCTTCAGCAGAAGCCCCAGCTCCCCAGCTAGTTGCTAGGATATGTGAACCCCTTGACCCTCTGAACGGGAAGGTTGGCAGGTTTCATCTTATACAGGTCTCATAGAGGCCACCACAGCTGCTGTGAGTTCCCGAGTGCAGCAGTCTGCTCATGCCCAGTAGACGCTTTGTCACTCTGGTCCTTCCTAACCTCTGCTCTTACAGTCTCTCTGCTCTTCTCACTGTGGTTCCTGATCACAGGGAAGGGGTGACACAGATGTTCCATTTGTGGCTGAGCACTTTACTGGCATTTATTCTCTGTACTTTGATTAACTGTGAGTATCTCTGTTAGCCACCGTCCACTGCCGAGATCTGATTGCTGCACCCATCTATGGGTTTACACGTAGGAACTTGGAGACAGTTACGGCTAGAGACGCCTTCCATTCTGCATAATAGTGGAAAGTTCACACCTAACACCTTCCAGCTCCCCAACCATAATCTCATGGCCAGATTTACAACACAGTTTTTAAGTTAAATTAATTTTCACTGATAAACAGTAACAAAATATATGCATGAATATCCTGATATTATGGAAAAATAAAAGGAGTCTATTCATGAAACAGTGACTTGGCCTCCATGAGACTTAGAAATCACTCTCCTGGGTACAGAGCCAAAGGACACAGATCCAAAGGGCACATGTCATAGATTTGCTCACATGCTCACAGCAGTGCCATTCACAATAGCCAAGAGATGGGAACCACCAAGTGCCTGTCAGCTGTTGAATAGGAAAGACAAGAAACAGCCATACAGTGGGAAACTCCTCAGCCATCTCAACCTCCAGTTTCAAAAGCAGATACAGTGCTGGCTATCAGAAACTATGAAACATTGTCTACATTTTAATAACAGTAACTTGTGGCTTACACTGTGCTTCATAGTGATGTCTCTCTTATTTCTGTTCATGTTCTAGTTTTAATAACAGTGTTGTTGCACATGTAGATCTATACTATTGCTCTTGAACTTATAATAAAGCAGGAAACATAAAACTTTGATATTCCTGAAGGTTCTATCATTTCCTTATGATCTGGTTTTATAGAAATCCCTCCTTCCATATTAATTACTAAAAGAATACCTCTTTTATAGATCTTTGACATCCTGAATATTACAGAAAACAAATTACATATTTTATGTGAAATATTTTAAACTTTCCTTGTACTGAAGATTCTCAAGATTACCCATCTTCAAAATAGAATTTTTAATGGCTTAGAGTAGCAAATGTCTCCTGACAATATCTTCATAGGCTTTGAAGCAAGTTTGTGCTGTGTCTTTAAGGGAAATAAGAGTCTAGAAGGAGAATGCAGGGTGAGAGAGTGAGGGCAGGCTAAGAGGGGAGAGAAAAATGAGCTGTGAACAGAAAATGTAATAAAGAGTTACCAAGAAGCTTTATTCAATAGAATGGATGAAGACTCCCCAATTCCCCAGAGGCAGCACCTTCCCTAACAGCATTATCACACCTGGCCAGACTCAGCCAGGCCCACAGATAATTAGGAAAAGGGCTCTAAAATAAAACTTCAAAGAAAGAGATGCCCAAGTGAATAAGGCTTTGAATAAATCAGCTTGAATTGAAAGATACCCTAACCCTCGGCAAACTGTAGTATTTAGAAACATGGTTTAATGCAGACTGAAAACTTAATTCTATTCTTTAAAAAGAACGACAGAAAATTAGATTGTATTTGGAAGTCATTATGAATCATTGCCTTCAGAAGAAATACCTCTTGATTCTTAGGATTAGCAGTCAGCAAGTATGAAGTCATGTTATACAAGGGTGCTCCATTTCTATATGGACGTATACATCAAACTCAACTCTTCATTTCTGATTCTATCTCATAGACCAAAATATTTGAGAAAATTTGTTACACCTCTAAATGACGTTCTAGTTATTTTCTCTAGTTCTGTACATGTGTGTGAGTGTGTGTATGTGAGTACAGGTGTGTACAGAGGCCAGAGATGTCAGGTCTACCTGGAGCTAGAGTTACAGAATGTTATAAACACATGGTGTGGGTGTTAAAAATCAAACTCATGTCCTCTGAAAGAGCAGTATCTGCTCCTAACTCTGGAGCCATCTCTTCAGCCTCTTGTTTTGTTTAGTTTATGTGTTTGAAAGTCTGACCATGACTGTAACTGAATCTGGAGCATTGAGGAAGCAGCCACATCAAAGGAGGGGGGAGAAGAATGTATGGTGATCATTTCGTTTGTGCATGAATTGCTTATAGTCCTAGTCTGTCTTGTTTCTATTTTCCTAGAGAAGCCTAGATAAAAACTCACTGCCACTGGCCCCTTCGTGTGACTCCGGCCAACAACAAACTGAACTCTCGGTATGTGAAGAAACAAGATAGAAGAATTTGAAAATGTTTAGGTTCATTTCATTGAAATCTCTTAAGTTTTATGTTTCATTTGAGTTTTTTAATGCATAAAGTAGAAACTTGCCTTTATGGATTTTTATTTTTCTCTATGTTTGAAAAATTATACACACAAAGGAGAGATGGCTCCATGGTTGAAAGCACTTGCTGCTCTTACAGAGGTCCCAGGATCAGTTCCCAGCATCTGTATCAAGTGACTCACACTCACCTGTAACTCTAGCTCCACAGGATCCAATGCCTTCTTCTTCAGGATCATGTGGGCACCCGCATTCATGAGGTATCCATTCATACACACAAAGATAAAAATACTGAGAAAAATTAAAGTTCAGAAAGTGAGAAGTCTGGGGCACTTACTTTCCATCAGTGCATCTGTGTTTTATATCTAGACCCTTGATAAGACAGGTATGTGTCAAGGGTATCTCCTCTGCAGGAGGGAAGGAAAGCAGCACAACCCACTGCTATGCACTGCAACACTGCACTTGTGACAACAATCACATAGATAACCAAAATCCCAAGTTCCAAAAATGTAAGTCCTTGACCTGAAATCCACAAGACCTTGTTGGCTGTGAGTGGGAGAACTAATGTCAAGGTATTTGGGATGAGGGATGAAACCAAAATGTACTGGTGAGCATTTATGCTTGATGCATACAACAAACTTCCTATAAAGTCTCATGCTTACTTGGTGTAAAGTACTATTACCTCTACTTTATGATTTGGATAAAAAGGAGGAATGAAAGAAAAGTCTTGTTAGAGAAGGAGACAACCAACCAGCCTTTCAAACGTCAAAGTACTTTATAAACTGCAAACAAGAGGAAAATCCCCAGAGCCTGGGATTCAGAAACTACTTGGTTTTGTACTCTGGAGTTAGAGACAAAAATTCTGCGGATGGTGAGAACTGCACATCTCAGTGTTGGGGAAAGATTTTACAAATAACAAAGGGAGAGGACTGGAAATATCCTGTGGTGCTGAATGCAAAATGCAAGGTAAACACCTGCATGTCCAAGCTGGCAGACACAGATGCCTGAGCAGAAAGCTCAAGAGGAGCCCTGTGGCTTCTTTCCTGCAGAGGAATTACAGTGAAAGAATATGAAAGATGAAACATGAACCCACCATTAAAACAGCACAGCAAGATGGGTGAGGGGAGAAGGGTCTTTAAATGGTCAAATTAGCAGGTGAGGGTGGAAGCAGAGAGAGGGTATCTCCATAGTCAGTTCCAATGCATTTGCTCCCAAGTTAGATTAAGGGGAAAAACCAATGAAGAAACAGAGTAGGTATCACTTTGGCTTAAAAATTGGCTTTTTAACATTACCAGATAGAAATCATTTGCCCAATGTCTTCAGAAGCTGTGAGGATGGTTCAGTGGGTAAAGCTAATGAGTACCCAAGTTTAACCATCGTTGCTTTGCAAAAGGTTAGCTGCAGTGTATGTCTGTAACTCCCAAAGTATATGTGGGGTGGAAACCGGCAAATTCCTGGAGCTCACTGAACAACAAGATGACCTGAGTCCAGAAGTTCAGGTTCAGTGAGAGTCTGTGTCTCAAAAATAAGGTGTAGCGTAACTGAGGATACCCAGCATCAACCTCCACTGAAACACATGTACAATACAACACACACACACACACACACACACACACACACACATACACACACACATACACACACACATACACACACACACACACACATACACACACACACATACACACACACATACACACACACACACACACACACACACATACACACACACACATACACACACACACACATACACACACACATACACACACACACACACACACACACACACAGGAAAGAGGCTATGTCATGAGCTGGGCACTTTCTGTGTACTTAATGATTCTCCCTTGGACTTGGACAATCCTTTGCATCTTTTCATATATGTGGCTCTGTTGTCTATCCTTCATCCTTAGCTCTGGCTCCATAAAGGTCTAAGAATCAGACATCATGTCAAAGCCTTTCCTTTTCAGTTATCACCAGAAAAGCAGAAATAAAAACATGATCTGATTTGAGGTGATTTTATCATTCTTAATTATAACACAGGTCTAGTTGATCTCAATGCGTGTTTCACTCACTGATGACAGATGGTAAGGGACCTTGCTGGATGCTGAATAATGAAAGAAAAAGGTGTTCTCCTCTAAGCCCATGATGCCAGAAAGGAGGTTGCTGTACCCTTAGTTTGGCCCGTCTCTTATGTGACTCTGGGTCAAATACCAGAGCTTTCTTATTCTGAGAACACGTTATAGAACCCTCTGGAGAGGTGAACAGGAAAGTGACAGCTTCAATTGTATAGAAATAACAGAGGGCATTGGAGAGAGACAGAAAAACACACCTTTGAATTGCTTACAAACTCATTACCCTTGGTAATATGCAATGACAGACAGGGAAGGCTTGGTTCTGTTCTGGTCAGAAAGGCAGTGTCAGGTGTGTCTGCACCTGGCAGGAAAGGTCCAGAAGGAATGTGAGGGAGGGCTTGAGATCAAGCCCACAACAGTGGTGTAAACAGACAAGGACCATCATAAGCGGGGTACCTTCTTGCACTCAATGACTCTCCCTTGGATTTGTACCAGCCCTTGCATCTCTTTGTACGTGAAGGGGAGAAAAGAATCATCACAAGTGATGTATGTAGCTTCAAAACCCATGTTAGGTAAGTGAGATTTCATGATATGAGCAATGGGAAAGTGCAGATGGTTTGTGGTGGGGGAGAAATGTGAACACAGAAGTGACAACAGGTACTCACACACGTGTAGCATGCGGATGCAAACATATACATGGAAATAAATCTTTTAAAAAATCTTTTAAAAAATAATAAAAGAATGGCAGGGATTGCATGCAGCCCCAGCTAGGATCCTTGCACAGAGTGAGGCAGGGAATATTGTTCTTTGTTTGATCTCCCTGACTAAGAGTTCAGGTATGCACATAATTCTAGATAAAATTTCTGAGCAAGCATGTTAAATTGTCATACATTTACTTTCCTATGGCCTAGAAATGTCTGCCAAGGAATAAAAATATAATATGATCACAGAGAGAAAACTAAATAAAAATTAGAAACACAATATTTTAATGGGACAATAACAATATAAAAATTTGAATAATAAAAGGTACTGGAAATGGTTACTGTATTGGTTTGAGTGTATGATGTCCACACATATGTTTGAACACCTGATCCCCAGGCAACCATGCTGTTCTGGCTGATGGAGATGGGTTGTTGTAGGGTATGGGGTATGGAAGTCTCATTTGCAGCCCCCCAGCCCTCCCTCATCCTGGTGTGAAGAACTCTGCCGCTCACACCCACCACCATGTCTTCCTTCTGATGGACTGAGAAGTCTTCTTTTCCTGAAGTTGCTCCTGTCAGATATTTTATCACAGCAATAGTAATGACACAGAGAACCTTCCTCCCCCGGAGGGAACTCCACAGCGGGAAGCCAAACAGAGGCAAAGCTGAGTTTTTCACAGAACCCAGAAATGCTCCAAGTTGGAGGCAATGCCTTGCCAATGACTAGGCCCCTATGGATGTCTACTTAAATCAGAGGGATGTCCTAGGGTGGCTTTCTCAACTACATCAAAGACATAAGTGAGTTCTTTGAAGCCATTCAATCGGGGCCTCCAAGAAAAGTAGCCATGATCCGTAGGCACAGGCACCTTCTGAAGCCTGAGGACAGAGAGACAGGGTGATTTTTTTTTTTTAAGATGGCATCATTCATTATTCAATAGTCAGTAACCTGAGAAAGATGCAAGAACTTGATTTTTGACTTTGAGAAAGGGGCTGTCCTGGGGTAGATCATTTGGAAACCTGTTATCATTTTTATTTTTACAATTAAAAGTAGGGTTAAAGAGAATGATTAGGGCTTAAGAGCACTTTCTGCTCTTCCAGAGTTCCCAAATTCCACTCATAGCACCTCTATCAGGAGGCACATATTTGTCTATGTCTCCAGCCCCAGAGAATTCAGTGCCTCTGACCTCTGCGCCCACATCCACATGCATATACCCATATACAGAACACACAATTAAAAATAAATAATGAAAATTTGATATATTTAAAAGAAACATCTTTCATGGTCAGACTTGAAGTCCTCAAAGACATGCAGGTTCAGAATCCTGTAAACAATAAATATCGGCCTCGCTTTGCAGATGCAGTTCAAATTCCTGATATTGTGATTATCCTGAACTGTCCAGGCTTTGACTGGCCATTCAGATCCTCAAAAATGAAGTCTACCCTTGCCACAGTAAGAGGAGTTTGACCCTGAAGATAAGATGGAAGCCTCACTACTCACTTGGGGGACAGAGGAAGAGGTAAGCTGAGGGATGTGGGCAACTTCAAGAAACTGAAGGTTTCAGAAAAGGATCCTTTTCTAGAGGCCACAGAGGAACCAGCCCTGCCACACCTGGGCTCTAGGCCAGCTGTGTACTGTGGGACTTCCAAGCTCCAGAACTACAAGGCAATAACATGCAATTTCAAGGTATTTAGCTTGAGATAACTGCTAATGGCAGCCACAGATAATAGTGTCCTCCAATGGCTAATAGAGAGTAGAGCCTATGCCTAGAAGTCCCTGGCTGAGGGCTGAAAGCATTAAGTTCCAAATGAAGGTGCCTAATACCTTGTTCTTTGCCAGAGAGGTCAGTTCTCCCTGACCACTCCCAGCTCTCTGCCACTGGGATAAAAGTGTCTTACACAAAATGGCTTTTCTATGGTGCACATTTGTTCTCCATACTGTCCAGAAGGAATAAAATGTTCCCAGTGGTCCAAGAAATGAGTCATGCTGTAGAATGCTGAGGAAAAGAGACAGCATGATATTTGGTCCCCTCGGAGTGAGGGACTCTGACCACTGCTCATGTTTCTTCTTTTTCAATCTCAACGGTATGGTAGGACAGGCCCATAGAGTCAAGGATATTGTTTCAAAGCAGTTGCCAAGACATGCACATAACATATTTCCTTATGAGCCAACCTGGAGTCTACCTGAGGGCCTGGCACCAGCCACTGTCTAATTTTCCTGATTATGCCAGCCAATAAGAAACCACTTGATATTACCAGATTGCAATGCGACTCGGATACCTGGAGTAAGGTATATAAGGCTCTCTCCATTGCTGAATAAATGAGTTAGCTGTTTGCTTTCCACCTGATCCCAGTTTCTGAGCCCTTGACACCATGCTTTCTCACCCCCTCCCCTAAGGGAGGCATTAGGACCCTGGACAGTAGCAACACAACAGTTGTAATCTCTCTACAGATTCTGTGCCTTGCCTTGGAAGGAATCCCTTCTACTGGTTTTTTCATGTTGCAAATCTGGCTTTTTCCTATATTCAGTTTTAGAGACTCTCAATTATCCCCTGGTGAACAAGATTACTACTGTATGATATAGTCATTCAACATTCACATTAATTATCTAATACTACATAATGAACTATCCTTTCTCTTAGACCTAAAGCCATAAGCACCCATTATTTTTCAATTTCCTTGTTCCAGAAATAGAAGGGGGATTCGGCAAAAGAGGGTGCCAATGAGGTGCCTGAGAGCTGGAGGGCTCCTTCCTGGCTGTTGTACGCAGGAGCTTGGTGAGAGAACTCTGTTGCAGAAGGCATTGGTTAGTCAAAATGTAGGATTCTCCTTGGAACTTCAAAACTGTCCTTGAAATGCTGTGAATGTCTCCTAGAGCAGACATAAAAGAGGGCAGAGAAGAAACCACAGACCTTTAATGATCTAACTTTGGAAACAATACACTTCTGCTGTTGGCTGTTCTGACCTTTTTATTGTGCAGAGTACCATCCAAGGGGACAGGTGCCAAGGACTTGGGAATCACTGAAAGTCATTCTGAGACCTCACTATTTTTCTTGTAATTTGGAGAGGAAAATCATAAATAAATCCATGATGATTTTGTAACTTTGTTTGCTTCAGTTCTCTGTATTTTGTTTATTTATCCCAGGGCATCATTTTCAATCAATGACAATAAACCAGCTACTGTCACGTTTACCCACATTTACTATTAACTACACTCTTTCAAAGTTCAGAGACAATAAATAATTCCTTGATCCGAAGCTGATCTTAATTGACAGGATGTGAGATGGACAGACATGCAGACAAGCACTGTGAATCACTACAGGACCTGTTCCTACCTCAAGGCATCTTCTAAAGCTGCAGGCCATAGTAGCACCCTTCACTTTCTGTCAAATAAGAATTCATAAGCTGTTCACAGAGAGCAAAAGTCACCGCTGCAGTCAAATCAATGGCCTCCGCAAATTTGATTGATGAATCATTGTGACTACATAGTTGAGTTCACTCATTTGTTGAGAGTGGATTGGATCAGTAGTTCTTGAACTTGGCTGATTGTCTCATTCTTCTATGTTAAAAGCAAATTACCAAGCTCTATCTGTGAACAGTACAGGTTGGCAGGCACATTTCCAGAATCTATCTATATCCACCTGAGATGAGCCAATGGCTTGGACATCACTGGGCCAGCTCAGGTTGTTTCGATATGAAATGGCAGAACCTCTTACTTAGGGGGAGAATATAGTGGTGATGGCTTTTCTCTTTACATGAGATTTGTCCTTATTCAGTACTCAACAAAAGAAAATGGCCAACTACCAGTTTCTAAAATTCTATGTACCCAAGTATTAAAATGTACATGCATGGCAGTAAGTAAACATCTCATTCTGATAGACTGGGCAGAGCCGACTAATTTGAAAAGTGCTCCTCAGGCAGGAGCTCATGTACTATATGTCGAAAAAGCTCACCTGGTGAATTCTTACTCTCCATCTCCAGTCACTATAATTGAGCACTTGAAGAATACATTGGAATGAAGCCCAGCCTTAACACAGCATGCTTTCCAAAACATATGAGGATAATGCCACCTTAAAAATAAATATGCATGAATTTCCCACTTAAATTCTTGCTAACTAGAGGTCACACATTTGGGAACCCCAGAGCCTTGACTTCACATTTCTAAATATGAACCAAGAATTATCTTCCTAAAGGTTTTACCCTCCTCCAAAAATTATAAACAAGTAAAACACACACACACACACACACACACACACACACACACACATACACACAAGCCTGTTTTTTTAAGGGCAACACATAGAGGAAAGATCTCATCTCTGGTTCTTCTGAAAGGCTGAGCTGTTTTGTAGACATGAGTTCCAGGTGAGTTAGGGGGACTGATCTTACAAGCAGTGGGTACAGGAACATTATTGATAAAGCACCTTTGTATAGTCCTTGTGCAGAAAGGGGAAAAAAAGGACCCACATGGCCATGTTTCAGCGCCAGCTCCTCTCCCCTTGAACTACATTCTATCTGCAAAGGTGTTTTGTTGCTGCTGCTGCTGCTACTGTTAAGTATTTGCTTTTCAAAAGCGGTGTGGACTTGACACACTCAGCTGGTCTCACTGGAGACAGATTACAGCAATAAGATAATGCAAGCTAGAAAGGAAAAATGAATTAGCAAATTCATTTTATACCTTGTCAAAATAAAATTTAAAAAGGAAAAGAAAGCCAGTAACATCTCTTGTAAACATGGGACTTAACCCTCTGAATCAGATGGTTCCTGTGTCAGGCACCTGAAGGTTCTGATGCTAATCTAGAGAAAGACTGTAAACAGGAAGTGGGCGTTCTAACTACTGGTTTTGTTCTCGACACTATATGACCAATTCCTGCCATAACCAAGGAATACCTCACTTGGAGGTGACTCCAGTGTATTAGAAACTGTAGTCTATTGTCGACACTGGAAACTTCAGTTTATGGCTCAGGCTCATTACTAACTAGCTCTTACAACTTAACTCATATTTTTATTAACGCATGTATTGCCATGTGGTTCTGTGACTTTATTTATGTCTCATTATATCTTGTTTCTTCTGGCTATAGCTTGCTGCTTTTGGTTGACTCTACCCTCCTCCTCTTCCTCCTCCTCCTTCTTTATTCACCATCTGCAGTGGGCTGGCTCCACCCATATCAGTGTACAATCAGAACAACCCCCACAGACTTGCCTACAGGCCAGTCTAGTCTAGGCAATTCATCAAGATTCTCTTCACAGAAAATTCTAGCTGTGTCAAGGTTGGTAGCTAAAGCTAAGCAGGATATTTTCTGATTGTTTTCCAACATTCTCTGCCTGCCCAACTTTAAGTGAGAGCACCAAGTCCTTGTTCACCTACTTATCTGAGAAACTGGTTTGAATCCACTTCCCCTAGTTCCCTACTACAATTATTAGAAGAAGGATTTTACAGGGTGATTGTAGGATTCTTGCTCAGTGAGGCCGCATGACAAAATTCCTCTTTCCTCAGAACCTGCAGGCCAAGAAAATCAGAGATGATCTTGAATCCATCATTAGGGGAATGCAAAGGCTGGGGATGATGCTGGGCAACTTCATTTCTACTCCCTCTAGAGTGAGTGCAGAGACATGGATTTCATTGGTTCTAGGAAACCTGAGAAACAACAGGCTAATATATCACATGCTTAGATCAGAATAAGCCCCTGATAGTCCCAAATGGCCATAAGAAGCCCCCACCCCTTGTTTCTCCCCTGTCTACCTAGAATACAGACAGACTAGCAGCTTCCCGATCTCTGAAGTAACTTTGCCTTCACATTTTATGCTTCTGACTGTGATTTCCTTCTTCCAAATGGTTGTCCTGCAGGAGATGGTGCTGGTCTACAGCAGGCCCACTGATACTAGCCTCTGTCAGTGTAACTTCTCTGCGGATGTTTTGATTTGGTCACAATCAGGACACAGCAATGGTGTTGGGGAATCTGGGTGACAGGTGCTTTGGAGACTTATGTCCCTTTTATCTTTACCATTGTTCTTATTAGGTCCTGCTCACAACTGTCCCCCTTTGTGTCCATTAATCTTTATCTTTTTGATAAATGTTAGGATTGTCACCTTCCACACCAGTGTTCATTTTGTACTTCGGGGAGCAGGTCTCTATGTGAGAGAATTTTGTTTATATCTTCTATGCCAGATTTCGTAAATTTGAGGATTTGAGTCTTTCACCAATTTCGAAAATTATCCACTTTCACATTTTAAAAGGTTGATGGCCTGTTTACTAATCTTTCGGTTCCTTTCTCCTGAGATTCATATTAAACACACAGTAGACAGTCTCCTTTTATCTCCATGATTTCTGACTTTTTAATATTTCAATTCAATTTAGCATTTTAAAATTAAATATAACATTTTAATATTTAGTATCAATCTTCATAATGTTGGCTTATTTATTTTTAAATTAAGAAATTAAAAAAATACAGAATAGTGTGAATGATGAGAAACCACCCACCCATATTCTTGCTATCAACAATTTTATTTGCTTTTAGTCTGTTTTAAATGGAAAAAGTAAAGTATTTCAGATTAAACAGAAATCTTGTTTCACATTCTGTTTAGTTTCCTAGAGGCAGTTAAGGTTATTAATGTGAGGTGTGTACTTTTTATTAATCTTATATTATCTTTCTATTTTTGAGAACATGTTTATAGAATTGCACCTTTTCATGATATATTCTAAGTAATGGTCTTTACCTTTCTACAGTGTATGCTGTTGGGAGGAGCTTATTAGCACCTTGATTGACATCGGCTAGACTCTTCTGTGCCCACTGTCTGGAGTGAGAAACTGTCAAGTTAAAAAGCCCTTCCTTTGGTGACCAGCCAAGCTGTTTCCAGTGCAGTCAAACTGCTTTAAACATTTTGTAGACTGTGATGAAATGCCACTCCAGCTGTCAAGAATCTAGCTGCTGGGGAAGCTATGAATTCTGCCTTAGGGAACACTGTTCCAGTCACAACTGCTCCAGGCATCTTATGCCAACTCCAAAGAATTTCACTTGGGCTATAAGCTTGGTGACCTCAACATGACCCCACCTCCAACAGCTCAAGATGGTTCTATCTTACATCATTTTTTTACTTAAGCCAGGGAAGAAATACCTCCCCTGAGACTCAAGAAGCCTGTGATAGGTAGACTGAAGGTTGTACATGTACAGTATTGTGACTGTTAGAACTGATGTCTGGGTACAAACACACCATATCTATTTTCTGGCCCTATTAGCATCTTGCTTCTCAGTCTCCTCAGGTCATTGTAGAAACTTGCTTCTAACATACTTCTCTGTGTGTGTTGCAACATTAGGCTTCAATAAAAGCCTCCTCTGGATGACTTTTTACTACCTACCATAGTCTTTATTTCATGTTGTACAAGCTGAAATGATGGAAGATGATAAAAATCTGGGGCCTCCAGTCCTAGACCCTGAGCATCAGAAGCTGGACAGTAGCTGTAGAACGCCTCGTAAATCTAGAAGGCCCAGATCACTGAGCTTCTAGAAGATAGCCAAAGACAGCGTAACAGCAAAGACGACAAAAGACTCAGAAACGACACAGGGCGGAAACTCCAGGAAAACAAACAGAAGAGCTGAGACCACAAAAAGACAAGAAAATCCAAAGGCCCTGGGGGAGGCGGACTATAGACTGAGGCTCTCCAATAATGAGAGCCCAGGCGCTGAACCACGAGTTTGGAGTGCTGCCACTACCTACCTTCTGTGTGTAAGCCTCTGCCACTCAAAACCTATACAGTAAGCTTCTGACCTGAGAGCGTAGATCCATCTTACAGCTGCTAGTCTCTGTCTGAATGGCTTGGGCTGTAAGCTGCTATCTCAGGACCTGGAGCCTCTGGGTTGGAAAGTGCAGCCATGAGCCTCTGGAACAACTCTAAAGAACTATCTTTTACCTGTGCTTTCCATGCAAAGAGAACACAAAGAAATTTCAGCATTTTGCATCATGGTCCCCAGTTTCCTTTCTACCTTTCAGCATCACAGGGTGGATTTAGCTTCTATCTCTTCTTTGAAGATGTCCCTCAGAGGGTCTCCCATCCTCACAGCTACCCAGTGAGGTTGAACACTCAGTCCCCGAAAGGTTGGTGGGCCCCACAGATCCCAAGTTACAGGCTGTACCCAGGATTGACCCGTGTGTTCACTGACTTTCAATTCTGACACTACTTCTGTCATAGGTTTTCATGAACAAAAATTCTATTATGGGGCCTTTGGAGATGATTCAGCAGGTAAAGTATTTGCCTATCAAGTGCAGGGGCCACAGTTCGTTCAGATCCCAAACAGCCACATAAATGCTGGGTGGCTATAAATAACAGCAATCCCAGCAGGTTGGAGGCAAAGGCAGGGAAGCCCCTGAGCAATCTGGGACGCTAAGTAAAGCATCTAGGTTTGAGTGAAAGACCCTGCTTTAATACATAGAGCAGAGAGGGATAAAAAAGACACCCGACATTTCTATCAGCCTCTACACTCACACACACCCCTCTATCCTTACCCACATACACATGTACCCTCCATGCAAACTCATATGCATACATACATAGGCATGCCATAGACACATATACATGCAAAAGTATCAATTATAGATTTACAAATTCTTGATTATTCGTAGCCAATGCTATCTAGGTGGCAGGCTACATTTTTTCATGTTAATGATGACTATTCGTTTTAACCTGGACCTTGAACCCAGTTCACAATCACAGTTATAAATCAACAGCTGCATATTAACAACAGACCTCCCAAATGGCTCTCCTGAGATACAGGAAATGGGTCATAAGTCTTGCTTTTCACTTTTACTGAAGAAAGAAAGCCTTCCTTATTATATACACATATATGCACATATATATGTATATTTATGTATATAAATGAAAGGAAGATATATAAATATATATGTATGTCTATATATGTATATAAAAAGGAAGATATATAGAGATAGAGATATATGCCAGCAAATATGTATTAGGAACCCAGGAGAAGTTCAAAACTACATCCTATGATTGCAGGCTGGACATCAGTGTTAACAGTATGAAGCTAAGGCTCCAGATTGTGCTGACCCCAGAATACTAGAGAGAAAGAAGAAGGCTAAATTTCAGGGGAACTTTCATGAGAAGGTAGTTAGGACTGAATCTGTAGATTCAGACTGAAGATTTGGGGATTGAACCTTTAGAGTTCTCAAAATCCTCCAACCAGCCTCAGTACCCTGACCCCAAGCCAGTCAGTGGAACAATAAAGCTAGAAAGTCACCTTCAGAATGTTAAGGTCTTAACATTGGGCCATTCTAGCAAGGTACGCCAGAATGTTTTAACTGATGGGAAATGTTGTTGGGCATTGAGGTCCCCATCAGTCAGTGAGCCTTGAGTGCCTTAGATTCCTCACTGTCTTGCGACAACCATATATTTTTCTGATCCAGTGTTTAATGAATCCTACCTGACCCAGTTTTCATCCATCCTTCATCCTTCAGGACTTCCATCCTGATAGTCTTCTGTACAAGGACTTGAAGAACACGACAGTGTGAATAATGTCAGTCCTATGCCCTTCCCTACAGTGGAACACATATATGCTACACACACACACACACACACACACACACACACACACACACACACACACACTGTCAAACATGCACAAATATACCTATAAACACACACATATACATACTTCTTAAAACCCATCTGTAATCAAGTTTGTAGGCAAGAAAGGTTTCTAGGTGACTTGACACTTGCCACTTTAAATATTTTAGTCAAAATAAGGAGTATCAAGGAATTGGCTGCCCTCAAAAAAATGTGAGAAAAGAAAAGAATGAAGTGAGGGATTTGAATTTCCAGAGGAAGCATCACACAATACAACCTCAAATCAGCCTCTGTATTTTGGGTGGGGGAGGGGGGAAATAAAAACGCTCAGGCATTGGAACACATTGGAGCCAGTGGGTTGTTTGAGGAGGTTTACATGGCACAGCCTGCAAAAGAAAGAAGTCTGTTGCTGGTGTTGGGTCTTGAGCATTCATGGCTTTGTCATACTTCTAGATCATTCTCTCTGCTTTGTGTTGGGTTCCCTGGTCCTGCCACGGTGCCTTCCACTTGCTTCGGTGCTTCTCTGCCATGATGGACTTATGCTCTGGAGACATAACTGCAAAGAAATGCCTTCTTCTCTGTGTCGCTTCTGCCATGGTGTTTTATCCCAGCAACAGAGAAGTAAATGATACATGTGCTAACCTTTAAAAGAACCAAATGATGTTTTCCAACTTTGGCAAACAGAACCTGAATGGATATAGATTTTTAGCCGAGATAAGGGGACTAAGGATATACATACTCAGTGGTAGAACACTTGCCTACCATGTCTATTGTCCTGCGCTTAATCCACATGAACACCTCTCAGCACCTTTATGGGTAGAATAATGGTTGTGGATAATATAAAAGTGGTAAATTTTACAGCTATGGATCTCATAAATTTAAGATTGATGTAACCTCATCCGGGAAGCTTCATTTTGCAGGGAATAACTGTTAATGCAGGCTCACAACTGGTCAAACTGCAAAGCATATGTATTCTATAGTGGTCAATTATAAGTGGAACCTTTCTTTATCACACACACACACACACACACACACACACACACACACACACACACACACACACTCAGGAAACATCCCAAAAGTGATCCTGGAAGACTGTGAGCACCAAAGGTTGAGAAGGATTGCTACAAAGCAGTGTCTTTCAGACACGATAGGACCATTGAACTCATGAACTCTCAGTAGTTGTGACTGCCCAAGCAACACCTGGACAAGAAGCCCGTCAACAGTATAACATGGACTATGGAGGGATGACAAAGCCACACTCCTAGCTGAGGAGATATGGACAGTTGATGACTGCTGAGAATAAGGTTAGTGTTTTTTTTTTTTTTTTTCATGAGTGTGGACCCTGATAGGTTGTGCTCCCGTGGATGGTCCTACACCTTAATAGTGTAGGCAGCACTGGACTCAGAGATTATCTAAAAAGAGGTCATAAAAGTAGAAAGTGGGCACTAGGGGATCCCAGAGGACTGGGGGCATGGATATGACCAAAAATCATTTTAGACATGTAAAAACCTCACAAATAACAAATTAAAATCGCATTAAACTAAATGGGTTGGAAAGTTTCTATGAGTTCCTTATCAGAAATATGAATTCAAAGGGAGGCCCGCAGTAGATAAAGCTCATGTTTCAATATAGATCAGAGGAAAGTGTGGTGATATACTGTGTATCAAGTAAAGATTGCCTGAGGATTAGAGGACAGAACCAGCCACAGAGTTAGCCATAGAGGTCAGGCAGTGGTGACACGTGCCTTCAATCCTACCACTCCAGAGGCAGACCCATCTGGATCTCTTTGAGTTCAAGACCAAACAGAGCCAGGTGGTGGCACATTTTTATACCAGCACTTGGGATCCTATGCCTCTGCTCCCAGTATTTGGGAAACACGCACACCTTTAATTGCAGCACTAGGAATGTTGAAACAGGAAGTGATATGGCTGGGCAGAGTTCACCCCTTCATTCCCTATTCAGTCTGAGGATTCATGGGGACAGGCTGTTCCCCTTTAACTGGGGAGTTGGCAAAATGAGAAGTGGCTATGGCTTCTCTCTTCTTCTTCTCTCTCTCTCCTCCTCCCTCCCTCCTTGCTTTCCTTCTCTCTTTCTCTCTCTCTCTCTCTCTCTCTCTCTCTCTCTCTCTCTCTCTCTCTCTCTCTCTCTCTCTCTCTCTCCCCTCTCCTCTCTCTCTCTCCTCTCTCTCTCTCCCACATCTTCAGGCAATCTTTATTTGATAAGCAATATATCACCACAGAGAGGCCCAGTAGATAAAGGTGATGTTCTCTAGAGAAAAGTATCCAAATAAAACCTTAGCATGGACTTCATACCAGGACTCTGTATGCTTCTATGTAAAGAGCTCAGATTGCTGTTGTTGACTTAGTTTGCAGAGGAGCTAGCTGTATCATGCTCAGAAGAAGTATGCCTTTGTCGTCATTTCTAGCTAACAATTACATAGGCTTTAAGGAACTGAGTTTGCTTATAAGAGGTAGACTATGAAGTCCTGTTGATTTCATTTAACTCTAATACAATTTCAGTTACTCAATAAACAATAATCCAGCTAACCTCTAAAAGTAATTTGACTGTGTAGTTTTAGCCTGTATTCAGTTACTTTTTCATTTTTAAAAATAGTAAGACCTAGACAACTTAGCTACCAAATAAAGGCCCAGTTGTCAATCAGTGGGAGCCCATAAGTCCCCAAACACTACAGCCTATTAGCATTGCTCTTGTTTACTCTCAAGAATGTGCTGACAAAACACTGCCACTGAAGACACCACATATTTGAATCATCATCAAACGTGGGGAAATCAATCTGGTAACCATCTGGATACCTCTTCTCCACTGGCTAGCTTTCATAGTACCAGAAGGTTCAATTTATGATACTCTAGAAGAAAAGTTTTTAACAAACTTACCTGCTGTGAATCCTCTGAGCTATAATAACACCTGGTTTGAAAGATGTGCTCCCTGGTACAGTTGTGGGAACAACCAAACTCTTTCTGACAAAAAGGAACTTGTATCTGTCACCAAAGCAAGGCTAAGAACCTAACACTGCACACAGATCCCAGGCTCTAGAAAGAGAACCACCTACTATTCTACTAAGTGGCCACAGTATTGAACTGACTACTAAAGACTTATATATGTGTGTGCGTGTGTGTGTGTGTGTGTGTGTGTGTGTGTGTGTGTGTGTGTGTGTGTGCCCTCTCTACCCTTATCAGAGAAGCTTCTTTATGTGGTAGATGGCAACTAACACAGAAGCCGACAACTGATCAAGTTACAGAGAAAAAGAGACTATGGATTGTCCATTCCAAAGTGCTATGTGTGCATCATACCTCCTCCTTCTGTGGTTCAAGGGTTATCACAGAAGGAGCAGAAAGATGATAAAAGCCAGAGCCAACGGAAACAGTGTTCGCTGGATACATCAGTGCAATTGCACATCTGAATCCACAATGGCTGTGACTGTATAAACAAGGCCTGGACAAGATCAAGCCAGACAAAATCTCAAACTGGGAAGGTGGATGATCAGAAAATTCCAGCTCTAGATGCAATAGGCAGACGCTGAAAAAGAATTAGTTGTCTTTAGGAATACGGTCTTTGACAGGCCACCATGCTCCAATAGATGGACCTATATGTGTGCACACAATGGCAGCACTAGATGTACTCAGGCTTTAAAAAATAGAAAATTCATGAAATTTGTTAGAAATGGTGGGTGGGGGGAATAAGGAAGAAAGTAGAGGGGAAGGGGTAAGGATAGACCTGATCAGAACACATAAGATGCATGTGTGAAATTCTCCAAACAATAAAAAAAAGAAAAAGAAAAGAACAGTCTGGAGTGATGGCTTAATGGTTATAGAGCACTGTCTGCTCTTCCCGATGACCTGGGTTCAATTCCCAGCATGCACATGATGACTCATAACCATATGTAACTCCAGTTGTAGAGAATCTGACTCCCTCTTCTGGTCTCTGGAGGTACTGCATGTATGTAGTACATAAACATACATGCAAGCAAAATGCCTGTGCACTTAAAAATAAGGGCAAATTAAAAGAAATGTAAGCTTTGTTTTTAGTTGTGTTCAGAGTACCTGAATACTGATGACTATCATAACCCATCAACACGGAAAAAGCTGGGCTGGAGAGCTGAGAAGACAGAATGAAATGACCTCAGCACCGTACGGACCCTAGTATGTCTTCAACCTCTCACCAACCTCAGCTGAAACTTGAGGAAATCATGAAGGCTCTCTTTGCTCCTACACCCCTCCTCACTCGCAGCCTGACAGGCTTGTCACAACAGGCAGCTTGCTTTGACAATGACTACTCTGTGGGAAACATGTTTTGTATAATTAATAACCTTTGCCACTTACGGCTGCTCCCTACAAAATCAAGTGGCTGTCGTTCTTAACATTTAATCTCATCGATTCCGACATTCTCTGGGGGCTTCTGTCTATAAATGCCTGGTGACAGGATGCTATCAGACAGAGGAAATTTACGTGACAAGAGAGTTACACCTGGGATCAGGTTAAAACTCAACGTTCTGAGGATGAGTCTATAAATCCACCTACAGGTTAAAAGGTAGAATTAAAATGACAGCCAACAGGATGTAACGAAGAGCAGAAGATGAGAGATTCCTAGGAGAAATAAAGTCAAGTAATATAATTCCCTGGAAGTATACTGACAGACAGAGATGATTCAAATGGATTGTCAGCCTCACAGGACCTGGAGCCACCGAGGATACAATCCTCCAGCCACGCCTGTCAGGGGTAACTGGAATGGCTGTACTATTCTTTGGGCTGGGGTCCTGGATTGAATGACAGATGAGCATCAATATTCATCTTTCTTCATTGACTGTCAAGCCACTGTCACCAGCCATCTCCAGATCTAGCTGCTAGAGACTTCCTCAGTATGAGGAACTGTGCCCTGGAACTCTCTCTCCCTGAGGCTGCTTTTGTCAGGGTGTTTTCCCACATCTACAGGAAAATAACTAAGACACATGGATAAATCTGTCCCATGCCGTTTCCCTCAGACAGGGAGACAATGACATAGTCTCCAGTATCCATCACCTCCCTAACACAAATCCTTCATTTGAAGCCAAGTCTTTTCAGATCATAGATCTTTCTCAAGAGTGTTCTAAATGCTTCACAGACATCACTGTGCTGTGCTGTTCCACTCAGAGGGAAGATCAGGAAGACTAGCAAGGGAAATGCCCTGGAGGAAAGGCACCTGGCATCTTACCTGCAGCCCAAGAGATCAAACACCCAAGATGCTGTGTGCCCGTCCACAATGCCACTCACTATGTGGTCAAAAGAGCATTCAGTGTGACTCCACGCTCCTGGGATGTGATGCTAACAGTCTCTCTGGGCTTGCTTAAATAGATGCTCTGCTGGCTGTGGATTGCTCACTTAGGCAGAGTGCACACTCACACAGCTGCAGCCTTTGTCCGGAATGTTACAGGTTGGAGTTCTGACAAGTTCTGGAACAGGTTGCAAAGGAAACAGAAGCAATATTAACATAGAGAAATCAGGAAGCTGCACTTCTCAGGTCCCAAGCTCCTCAGCATACAAGGTCAAGGTTACTAGAAACAAAGCATTAGAAATACTATGCTTCAGTCCCAAGCACACAGCTTGAGTTCAGAGGGCATCTAAGTTGCAGTCTATGAGAATTTGTGTACAGTGTGCATAATAAAACACGCTGCATAAGCAACAAATTTATCCATATACACATAATGTCAAATATGTACTTAGCACAAATAAGGCCAGCACATGCCACACAGACAACATACATACATTAAACACAGTTAACATGTCACAAACACAGAAAATGCAGAAATGGCAAACACATGCTTGTTGGAATCACTAAAATCGCCCTAGAGGTAACAGACCTGTGCAGCTCTATAGCAGTTCAGGACCTCAGGGGTGTGCCATTCATTATTAATTGAGCCCTTTGACAGTTCCAGAAACACACAAATGCAAAACAAGCCCTGCACCTGTTCTCAAGGCACCTGGGATATTTTCCAGGCTGTGCAGAAGCTCTGAAGATGAACTCCAAAGCAAATAAAAGGGCCCCAGAGCTTGCTCTCAGGGTCTCCCAGCTCAGTATGTTTGCACGACGTTAAAAAATCGTGTCTGTGATGCAGGTAGCACAAAGCTGCAGGGTGCTGTAATGACAAAGAAGGGTCATAAGAGGGAAACAGGGAAGAAACTGTCCTGAGAAGAGAGACAAGCTCCTGAGGAGGTGTCCCAGCTCGTGACCGCTCAGTGGGTGCCATGGAGATGCCAATAGAGTTGAAGAGAAAGAGTGAGGGAGCCCCGATAGGCCAGGGACAGGGATGGGAGGGGCTAATAGGATGATGTGTTCTCAGGGAAAGAGAACACAGTCATTCACCACGGGTATCTTATTTACCTGAAAGGTGGGTGACCTCTAGGTCATATGGGTAGTTGGCTCACCTCATAAACTCCACAACCCCAGGGAAAATAAATCAACCAAAAAACTTTTAATGAAAAATACTAAAAATTACTGAAGTCACCATCTCACCATTCACAACTGCAATATTTTTACTGAAATGTATTACTGAATATCCAAGAAATGAGTACAGTAGACAGGAAACGGAGTGTGTCGAGTGTGTCAGTGGTAGCAGGAACTAGTGAGGATCTGTGCTGCTCCCTGAAATTGCCTGCAGCAAACCTCAGACTCTCAGGAGATGACAGAATGTGCCGCTTATGTTTAGTCTTTTTACCTCAGCTAACTCAATCCAGAAACTTCCTCACAGAAGTTTGTCTTTCAGGGGATCCTAAAGGTGACTGCCCAAGTTGATAGCCAAGGTTAACCACCAGAGTGGATCTCCCAGTATCGGCAACACTGAGATTCATATTTCTGGACCAAGAAACCAATCCCTAAACCCAAAACGTGTTGTACCTTGTGCTCCTTTGAAAGTCTCTAGATGAAGGTAACATTTCCAGCCAAGAGCTTCTAAGCCTTTGACTGGATTTTATTAACAGAGCTAATTTGTGCAGCACAGTAGACACCTAATTCACCTTGCTGAAGAACATACACCCTTCCTAAACATTTCCCACTGAAAGTAAACTGCCCTCTGTTCTACAGGGAGTAGTCAGACCATCATCTGGGATCCATCCTGTATCCTCACATCTGAGGACCACAGCTGGTGTCTCCTTATCATGGGAGCACCTCTGGGCACAGCAGCTTCTCCCCACCTCTCCCATTGTTTGGACCTGGTTTTGTCCCCTCCCTCTCTTGTCCCACTACCCAAAGACCCACAAACACAAACTTCCCAGACTTCCCATGGGTGGCCCTGAGTATTAGTGACTTTACTTGTTACTATGACAAAATGGCTTACAAAGAGCAACTTAAGAGAAGAAGCTTTGCTTTTACCAAGCACCCAGAGTACAGTCCATCACCGGCTAGCACAGCAGCATGGGCCTGAGGCTGCTGCTCACACTCACAGTCAGGAAGCAGAGAGATGAATGCTATATTCTGCTTTGTCTTTTTAACCAATCTGGGACCCCAGCCCATAGGATTCCACCACCTACACTCAGGGTACATAAACTCTTCAGAGACACGCCCAGGGGTGTGTCTCTTTGGTTAGGGGACAATGAGGGTAAGTCAGCATCCACATAGTCTATTTTTCAAATCAGTCCTCAGCTTTCACATAAACCAGCACTTTCTCCAGTGATAACCATTCAGAGATTTAAAATTATTAGCACTTTTTCATTCAGTGATGGCATTTAGGGGAATGAAGCCAGAGATTCTGAGACGATTGTAAGCAAGGGTAATGATATTTAATTACTCTTTTTAAAAAATGGAAAAATTTAGATGTAATTTAAATATACAACAGTGAGGTGGATTTTTAATCAACCACGATTCATCAGTTCTATGGGACTAATATGCAGCCGTAAAATGATGGTTATAACAGTGGCCATTCTTTATCTCTTACTGTTTTATCATATTTTCTTCCTATTACCCCTTCTGGCTTTTTAAAGAGAACATAAAACTGGCTGTAATTAACAGCAGCTACTTTGCTGACTTTTCTGTATTTTCTAATTTTTATGATCGATATGAATTTCTGCAATGGGGAAATAAACATGTTTTTTTAAAGGACCCTGCAAGAGCGTCTTCCCAGTGTGATGCAGTGTCCGGACAGAATGACCCTGGCCAGGCCTTAGTCCAACAGAGAAACAAAGTCAATTCTTGTTCTTGCTTTATGTTTCCTCTCAAATATTCCACTCAAGCTCAATTCCACACGTGCATGCCCATCCACCCTCACGGGCACATTGGTTCCTATGCCTGGGTCAATGGGTAGCCTGCTGTGCATGCTGGGAAGAGAAAGGATGGTGATTTATGCTGCTTGTTACACGAATCCTAATTGGTCTCATAATAAAAAAAAAAAAATCCCAGAGCCAGATAAATGTGGAAAGATCAAAGAGACACAAACCACAACCACTTCTCACCTCAACGACTCCTCAGTCAAAAGGGGGCAGATCCTGTCTTCATGAATCCTCAGACTGAATGCCTCTGAGTCCTCAGCTAAAAAGGGGAGGGGAGGGGCACAACTCTGTCACCCCCCCCCCACACACACCCCTCCCCCGCCTTATATTCTTTTCTCTGCCCAGCCATATCACTTCCTGTTTTAACTTTCCAAACTTCCTAGTGCTGGGATTAAAGGTGTGTGCTACCCCTGCTGCCCCGTTGTTCTGTTTCTCTTTTAGACTGGATTAATCTCTTGTAGTTCAGGGTTGCCTCGAACTCACAGAGATCCAGACTCTGCCTCTGCCTCCCAGTGCTAGGATTGAAGGCATGTGCCACCACTTCCTAACCTCTGTGGCTAACTCTGTTGCTGGCTCTGCCCTCTGATCTTCAGGTAATTTTTATTTATTAGATCACAAAAATATATCATCATAGCTGCTCAAACTCTAGGAGCAAAGAAGAAAGAGAAAGAACAGGTGTCCAATAGGAGGGAAGGTGGGCATGGAGGCTTAGAGAGGTGCCATGGCGACCTGAGTCGGACCTGGTTGTATAGCCTCTGGTTGCCTCACTGTTAACCCCTGTTGCCTGCCCACTGACACAGCTCTTGCCATCAGTGGGTGACCTGAATCACAGTGGGGGAAAGTCTGCATAGGCAGGCAGCACCTGTTCAGGGTGTGAGCACCTGTTCAGGGTGTGAGCACCTGCTCAGGTGTCAGCACCTGTTCAGGGTGACAGCACCTGTTCAGGGTGACAGCACCTGTTCAGGGTGTCAGCACCTGTTCAGGGTGACAGCACCTGTTCAGGGTGACAGCACCTGTTCAGGGTGACAGCACCTGTTCAGGGTGTCAGCAACGCCAAGTGTCATCACCCCAACCTGCACACACCTGGAGCCTCCTGCCTGGTCCCAGCTACCCAAGTCCTTCTCTCCACAGCCTGGTCTTTCCCTCCATTTCCCTCTAGTCTTGCCCATCACTGTGCCCAATTGCACTGAGTTCCTCATTCAAAGATCTCAACAACCCTTTCAAAAGTTCCTAAGAATCCCATCATCCACTCTTCATATTGTATCCCCAGATTGTATTGTATTCAGAGGTCACTGGTGTCTGACATTGTAGGGCTGGCTCAAGTAGAAGCCTTCCACTTAATTCCTTGAGAGAGTGCCTCCTCTGAACAAGTGACATTCCTGGGTGCAGCCTGGAATACAAGAGGTATGCACTGTAGTGTGGGGTGACATTCACTAGCAGAGTATGCTGAGGCCCTAAAGTCTCACTGGGTCAGCAGCTCCTCCTTCCGTTCTCCTGGCTTCACTCAGGAGGTTCTGGATGAAGATAGAGAAAGTTTCCTCCAGGGCTCACATCACCCCGGCAGGCTGAACACTGGGGCTCTGGGAACTGATATGGGCTTCATCATTTCTCTTCCTGCCATGTGACATTCCTGCCCTGGTTCAACCTTTGTTCAGAATTAGTGTCACTTGGGACTGAAGCACAAGCCAGAAGCTGAGCACACAAGATTTCCTGTCAGGGTATGGGGCCTGGATGCCTTCTCTGTCTGGGTGCTTTTCACCAAGCCACAAAGGGAGTCTAATTTTAGTTGTTTCCTGACAACTGAGGCAGAGTTATTTTCTACCTTCATCACTTGGCTTGAGTTTCAGGTCCCATCGACAGCAGCCTGTGTGAGCAACGAGCACTCCACCCCCATAGGCTCATCTGTCACACAGCCATCCAGGAAGAATCTCCAGGGTGGATGAGAAAGCAGGAGATGCCGAATCTTGAACTCTGCAATGTCAATTCCTAACCTTATCTAAGAATAAAGGCATTGGGCCCGTGGGGACAGAAAGCATAATTCACAAAGCCTCACCCCAACTCTGCCTGGGTGTAGCTCAGTGTTGGATGACTCCCACGTAAGCAGTATGAATCCTGGGAGAAGCAGCAACTTGTCCATTAGAACATGTCAGACTTGCTTTAGGTCCAGGTTCTGACGTCTGACAGGCGTGTGACATCAGGCAAGTGTGTGACAAGCTCCAACCCTCCTTTGTCCTGTGAAATGGGACTCATCTATAATTCCCAGCACTGTTCAGAGAGCTGATGTCCATATCAGCTCTAGGGCTGACTCCAGGAGTGGTGTACGTACTCATCCATTACCAGCATCCCCTGCTCCAGGGACTCAAGGTCATCAACACCCCACCATGTTGGGCTCAGGCACAGGCATCAGAGTCTAGCCTGGATTGCCCCTGCCCGCTGCTTCTAGCCCCTCATTCTCAAGACGACCAATGTGAACAAGGCTCAGCACCACTCTCCCCAATCACACGGGTTAACCCCAGACTCCAGGGGCAGGACACACTCCGGGGCCAGCATGGAGGCCATGGGGAGTCGGGAGATACCAAAGGAAGCCCAGGATTGTCTAACACTCCTACATGTGAACTTAAAACCACACCGTCCCTATAAACAGCCTCCCCGCTGTCTTACATGGCCTGTTCTCCTCACCTCCACCTCCTCTCCACTCCCATCTGAGAACCACGGCTCCTCTTTGTGTATAGCTACTGTTCAGGCACCTTCTTTCCCACAATTCCTTATCCATTTCCTGAGCTCAGGGCTTGCTAAGGGTAGGCCAAAGATGCCAAGAACAGATGCTGTGTTGGAAGCATGTCCATTTCTGAGGTCCCTGTAAGTGAGCATAGAATGAGAATGGGGAGAGGCAGGGAGAGAGGTGGGGGGCGGGGGGCGGGGGGGGGGGGAGGGTGAACCGCTGAGGGAGAGTCAGAAGCAGGGAAAGACTGTGCAGACCACTCAGTACCTCCAAGACCGCCTCACTCCATTCCCTCCAGGATGCAGAGGCAGTGTAAGCACCCATACCCAAGATCACCAAGAGAGGCTGAAGTTGATAGCAGTACTGGAATGTTCCTTTAGAGTTGAGGCACAGTTCAAAAGGCCGAGGAGTCAATACAGGAAAGACTAACTCCCTCTCCCTCTTTTTAAATTGTAGAAACCTAAATTCTACCTGCGCTTTTATCTTGGCTTTTTTTTTTTTTTTTAAGTAAAAAAATTACTTCCTTCAGGTAACTTTGGTCTTAATAACAGGCTTTCACAATGATGGGGCAGCCATGTTTCTCCTTCTCCTCCAGAGAAGGGACAAACAGAAGGGCATGCTCAGGAAGGGAACAAAAAGCATCTTGGGAACCTTACCTTAATAACCATGACAAGAGGAGCCCGTGCTTTCCGGCCGTCTGCCGTCCTTCCTGTCAGCCCGTCTCCAGTTTCACCTTTGCCTGCATCTTCCACTCCATCCTTGCAGAAGGTCGAGGTTGTGGACAGTAGAGGCTATATGCTGGGTTCCTGCTCTGGCCTGCTCCTTCCACAAGACCTTTCACCATGCCTGGCTTCGAAGTACAGATTCCAGTTGGTCACCCACACAGTGCTCTCTGCTCAGTACTCTGGGACATGGGAAGAAGTCCATCTCATTTGCATGTCGGTACACACACACACACACACACACACACACACACACACACACACACACACACACACACACGTGCCCTTCCTATAGCAATGTGCCTAGCCACATGCTGCTAATCTAGGACTCTGATCTGTACCAAGCTGCACAAACACAGCACTCCAAACAACACATAAGCTTCTCCTCCCAATGGCAGCTATCAGAAACTCCCTTTTACCAGTAATTTCACTTTAAATATATCTTTTAAACATATCAGATTATAGAAGACAGTGGACAATCTTTAGACCATCTTTGAATGAGTAGGTGATGCTTTGGTTACTTTCTATTGCCGTGACCAACACTATGACCAAGGAAACATATATTTTTAAAAAGCATTTAATTTGGGATTTATAATTTCAGAGGGTTAGGCATGGTGGCAGGAATAGCTGAGAACTTATATCTTGAACCACACACAGAAAACACACAGAGAGAGAGAGAGACAGAGAGAGACAGCGAGACAGAGAGAGACAGAGTGACAGAGAGAGACTGGGAATGACAAGGGCTTTTAAAATCAGGACCCTAGAGTGCCTTCACTCGTGTAGCCCAATGTCACTCTTGACAGCATATTCTTTTCTTAGGAGCTAAGGTAGAGCAAGAGTCATGGGTAGTCATGATCAGCTTCTGGGAGCAAGCACCTGTCTATCATTCCTTCTCCCTCCTCTGACTCAGCCAACTGATTTAACGTCAAGGGTAAGAAAATAGAGTGATGTGGGTTTGTAACTGAGCTCTGCTGTCCATGTATGCACCAAAGAGAAAGGGGAGGAGCAAGAAGGTAAATAGGGTACCAGGGATAAAGAGTTAGATGAAGCTTTAACGTATGTATGACTGATGGGAAAAACTGCCTCCTCATCTGTCAATCTTCTGGAAAAACCTAGCTGTTCAGGCTAAGAAAATACCATATGCATCCATGTTGGCTTAGTGGGAGGCAGCACCTGTATAAAGGAGAGAAGCAAGTGCTGACTGAGATATTAATGGGAAATCAAATCAACAGAGATGATGAGGAGGGTGACAAAGAGACAGGAGGATGGATGGAAGGGTCGGTGGAGGGACAGACAAACGGACAGATGGATGGATGGATGGATGGATGGATGGATGGATGGATGGATGGATGGATGGGTAGATACACAGATTATAGGTGTGAAATAAAGGAAATGAGACATATGCAATGGCGAAATCATAAAGCCAACAGTACTTGATGACTAGAGCTTTCTATTTAACTTTCCTTGTTAAAGGCCCGAGTCAGGACCAGATCTCTGCTTTACCACACCCCTGCAGAGAAAGCAACTGAGCTAACGCTTCTGTGAGCCAGTCGCAGTGAACACAGGAGGGCAGGACTCTTCCATACACTCATTTCCTCTTTTTTGTACATATGTAGTAATTTTATCTGTCATTGCTACTGGAATCCATTACAGACTACTCCACTAAAGACTTGTGCATAATCCTAAATTTTTCTTTGGATTCCCATGAGATTGTCCACGTCCCCATTCAGCAGGAAGTAGCCTAGAGAATGACGCCCACATTCCCAAATAATGGATTATGGATGTTTGTGTTTATTTACAGTGTTGTTTATAAGTTGTTATAGATAAGGGGGGAAAGAATACTAGATTTGGAGTTTTTTTTGTTTTAAAAGGAGAAAAGGGGATATGTAGGGGTATTGTGTTGTTTCATGGTAAATAATTGTCCAACCCACTGGTTTAATAAAAAGCGCTGATGGGCCAAAGGCAGGCAGGAATTGTGGGTGGGGCTACCAGACTAAAAACTCTGAGAATAGAAAGCAGCAGCAGAACTCCAGAGAGAAGCCGGAGGAAGCAGAGGACAACCATGATGCTCTAAGGAAAGGTACCGAGCCGCATGGCTGAACAAGAGACATGAGTTAGATGAAGGGTAGAGAGCTAGCAAGTTATATGCCTGGGCCTGAGGCTGATCAGCCAAAAACTATTGAAAGCATCTGTGTGTCTCTGTGGGACTGTGGGACTGTGGGTCTGCGGGTCTGTGGGTCTGCGGGTCTGCGGGTCTGCGGATCTATGGGCCTAGACCTTGAGGTTAGGCCCGAAAGTCCGGGCCAGAAGCCTCATACTACACAGGAAGATCCCTACTATTCTCTTTCTTATGCTGATGTTATATTTCACCTCAGTATATCAACAACAAAAAATCAAGACACTCCTTTGCAAATATGATTATGTCAGGCACATCAACTCCAAGCTACTGCACAACTTGTTTCCAAAGTGTTTTTTCCTCTTTTTTTCTGCCCTGAGCAGGCAAACAAATAAATATTGAGTGTTCCAGGAAGTTGCTCAATTATTCATATGCTAAACTTTTTAAGTGTAGACGGGAAAGATACTCTCTTTGAGTTTACCTGCTTGCCCAAAGTGATGTGTCACTCATGAGTAGGGACAATGCACCTCCACATTCACTTCATTAACTGCCAGCAGTTGTTTTCTGGAGAAGAATCTTGGAAGGCAGCTCATCACTTCAATTTCCTGTTAGTACCTTTTCCTTACGCCCACATTCAAGTGAGTTCACCCCATTAACTGCTGAGGGAGCAGAGAGCTACATCTTAAGTACCCAGGCACGTGGATCTGCCAATCATTCACTCAACAAGGCATGAAGCATGGGGTTCACAGGAGAAGGGCAGTCAGTCCAAACTGAGAGCTATCAATATCTTGTCAAGAACAATCATGTATCACCCACATGACCTTGGCCATCACTTAACCACTCTAAGGCTGAATTTAATCTTGCAACTAAGACTTTAGAAAAGTGGTATTTGTTCTGCCTATTCAAAATTTCTACATAATTAAGCTGCAATTTCATGCAAGTGTGCCTTACATAAATACTCATGTGCCTCATGTTTTTATTTTCATGCGTCTTTTCCAAGAGCAAATAACAAAAGGATTCTTGGCAGAGCTCACACTCATGATCCCAGCCTTTTCTTCAGAAGCAGATCTGTGGACCATTCCCTTGTCTAAGCATTTCATACACACTTTCTGGGATGTTCTACCTGGCCAGCATAATGAAGGATGTTAAGGGTGAAGGCATCTAAGCTCACAGAACTTCAGAGAATCTAGACAGCTCTGAAGGGAACAGACGGTCAAAACTCCTAAGATGCTCTGATATTCCAACCCCTAAAAGGAACATATGGGTTCATCAAGGTAGGCACAATGGAGCAGAAGTAGAGGTATTGTGTGACAGAACTTTCTTCAGGAGACTCAACACACACACACACACACACACACACACACACACACACACACACACACACAAAACTACTCACCACATGGAGGGGGGAAGCTCTCCACAGACCAAAGTAACAATTACACCTATGTCCAGATTGGTGAACAGTCTTAATTAGTGTCCTATTGCTGTGAAGAAACAACACCATGGCCACAGCCACTTTATAAAGGGACATGTTAAATTTAGTGTCAGAGGTTTAGCCAGTCATCATCATGGCAGGAAGTATGATGGCACGCAGGAACACACTAGAACTGTAGATGAGAGTTCTACATCCATATTGGCAAGTACCAGAAAGAGCAAGACACTGGACCTGGTTTGAACATTTGAAACCTCAAAACCCACCCCAGTGACATACTTCCTCCAGTAAGGCCACACCTACTCCTACATAGCCACACCTCCTAATCATGTCAAGCAGCCACTCCCTAATGACCAAACATTCAAATATATGAGCTTATGGGGCCATTCCTATTCAAAATATCACATGAACCAATAAGTCTTCATTGGCTTCCTAACATGGCAATGGGTAAGGAGTTATTTACAAGGATCAGAGATTATTGTAAAGCAGCTACATCACCAGGAAGTCCACCCCAACGCGAGTGAGGACTCCAGAAAACTGCAACGCTGGAGCTGTTCGTGTAGCCTGCCTGGAATATGACAGTCCCAACACCACTTTCTACAGTTTGGCTGGTCAGAGTCTCTACCCCAGCAACTGTTCACCCCTTTTATACTGTGGGTAGGGAGCTCTAAGGACATCCAAGTTTCTTTTTTTTTCCCAGATAGGTGTCCCTTTGTTGACCACATGAAGATGGTGAGTACCCACTACACCCCCAACCCCCCACCCCCTATGCCCTATCCCACTTCTTGGGGGCAATGTTTCACTTTGGAGAGAATGTTTAGAATCCTAGGAACATGTCAGACACCAGGATGGAAAGATTGCTTAGGGAGTAGCATAGAAGAAAATGAACAGACTGACATCAGAGAAAAACATTCACCAAAGGTTTATGGTGCAAATGGGTGACTTTGATTGAGGACAGAGAGGCAGTCATGAAGTCTTTGCCAGAGAGTACATCTCTGGGGCAAGAGTTACTGATGGTAAAGTTCTTTCTGACCCCCAGGGACATTAAAAGATATCATTGCAAGAGCCATAGGTTTTCAGGGAAAAACTCAGAGTTTCTCTGATAAATAAATTATTATATTTTCTGACAGGCAGCAGGTGAGTCTGCTCAACCCAAAGACAGCATCCTAGGAGCTTCTCCAGTGTATTGTGGCCTCTGCTCATAATAGCTTTCTACTATTTTGACATTCCTTTAGAAAATATCTCATAGTATTTACTTGACTAAAGCACGGGAGCCCACTGTATTCTGGTCAGATCCCTTGATAGGGGGGCTTCCTTCTAAAATTATGAAGTTTCAGTGGAGATGGAAATTCGTGGGATGGAAATGGGGTTTGTGTCATAAGAAGCCCACTTTCTTATATCAGGATTCTTACAATGGCACCCTTTCCCTGACATCACACCTGTCGTACTTGCCTTGAGTGCTTACCTCAGACCTCACCTCGGTCATCTTCTCCCCTTTCTTTAACAGCAGATCCCAAATACAGGCTGCTCCCCCCTGAAATCTCATCACACAGGGCCAAAGGTGGGACCCACAGCCTAACAACACTGCCTCCTAGTGGCCAACTTGGAGCTCTGTAGAGATTAGAGAGTTTTCATGTCTACAGCTGAGCTTCTCACACATTTAAACGTTGGACTAGCTTTTCGCTGGAGACAGTTTTATGTGACTCCACCACCACCACCAAAATACTGGTATACAGACTAAGCATTTTAATGAAAATAAATCATAAATATACTTTTAGCCAGACATGATGGCTCATGTGAATACTCCCAGCACTTGGGAGGGTTGTTCTGGGTCTTTGGGCATCTCAGGCTACATAGCAAAGTCCAGGATAGTCTGGACTAGAGTGACTAGTCCAGGAATAGCTTGTCTCCAAAAACAGTAAGGAAAAAAAACTTTCTTTGCCATACATATGATTTTGTCATTTAATAAAAAATCAAATCTGCACATGGATGAAAAATATGCTTATTTATTTTTTACATGAAGAATTGAATCTTAGCTGAGTGTATTCAGTGTTGCAGGGGACAGGACATCACTAACATTTTAGAGCTGGTAGATTTTTCAGGTTTATAATTGTCAGTGTGAAGAATGCTGCTTCACATAAATATGTAGCACATAATGGCACAAGAATGCTTAGAGCCATTTCAGAAATTGCTAGAAATGCTGTTCTAATCCCAACCAAAATTTACGGAAAGATTTTTTTTTAATGAAACTCAAACAACAATTTTTAAAAAGGCAAACATTAAGCTATCACAGAATCTAAAACTGTATTAATTTGATATGTATATGCTGAGAAATGATGGCAGGAAGATATTCAGGTATTTATTTTCCATATTCAAGCCATTAAGTTTCTGTAAGAGCAGAAAGCTTTTAAGTTCAGTCAAAACCTAGGGCAGGCCCAGTGTGAGCCAAGATATCTCTGGCAGTGTCGCGTGTTGCCATGATGATGCACTGTACAGTGTTGGTGTTGTATATTAGGGACCAAGGCTGTGAGAAGTCACATGATATATCATGAATGTGAACTGCCATAGATTCCTCAGGTTAATTACACATTTCATTTTAAATTAATTTTTGGTCAGTCTGCATTCAGCATTTTTTTTTAATATTGAAAATTTTCCCAAGAAGCCGCCTTCCCAGTCCACAGCTGACTAAGAGGTGAGTGATACCTCAACCCTCAGGCCAAGCTGAGACCATGGTTTCTGAACCCCTGCATGGGAACACAGCCCCCGGCACCCCAACCACATCCAGCTCCACCCTAAAACAAAGAAATCTGGGAAAGCACCCCTCCAAGCCCAATCCCCAGCAAAACACAGCTGGAGGAACATCCCATGGGCCAAACAATGCCCAAACTGCAGTCTATACATTACACACCAACAACTGGAGACCCCAAAGCCTTCTGGTCCACAGCTGACTACGAGCCAACTAAGACTCTACCAAGAACACCCCTTGTGATAACTGGAGACACACAGCTCCTTGGCCTACAGCCAACTAAGAGCTGAATAAGAGCAGCCCCTGTAATTACTGCAAACATTCAGGCCCCAGGCTCACAACTGACTAAGAGCCAAGAGCTGACTAAAAGTGAGCCAAAAAAAAAAAAAAAAAAAAAAAAAAAAAAAAAAAAAAACCGTGGGCAGATGCCAGTGCAAGAATACACGTGACAATGTAAAGAGCAACAAGACACCATCAGAAGAAGCTGGTAGTTCGACATCAAGACCTGAGCATAACAATGTAGAGGAAACAAAAGGAAATGATCTTAAATACAAATTTATGAAGATAATAAGAGCTTTAAAAGAGGATACAAAACACCCCCTTAAAGAAATAGAAGAAAATACAAACAAAAATTGGAAGAGATGATCAAATCCCTGAAAGAAAATAAAGAGAACCAAGAAAAAGAAACAAACAGGTGAAAGAAACATTCCAGGAATTAAAAATTGAAATAGAAGCAATAAAGAGGCACAAACTGAGGCAAAGTTGGAAACAGAAAACTTGAAGAAATGAACTGGAACTACAGACGCAAGTATAACCAACATGCAAAAGATGGAAAAGAAAAGCTCTGGAGTGGAAGATTCAATAGTGGAAATAGATACATCAGATAAAGAAAACACTAAAACCAAAAAAGTCACAACACAAAAGGTCCAGGAAATCTGGAACACCATGAAAAGACCAAACCTGAGAATAATTGGAATCGAAAAAGGAGAAGAATACCAGCTCAAAGGCACAGAAAATATATTCAACAAAATTATAGAAGAAAACTTTCCCAGCCTAAAGGAGGAAATGCCTATAAAGATACAAGAAGCTTACAGAATATTGAATAGACTAGCGCCCCCCCCCCAATAATAATCAAGCCACTAAACCTATAGAACAAAGAAAAAATACCAAAAGCTGCAAAGGAAAAAAGTAAATTTACCTATAAAGGCAGACCCATCAGAATAACACCCTACTATTCAAAGGAAACAATGAAAGCAAGAAGGTCCTGGTCAGATGTTATACAGACACTAAAAGAGCATGGTTGCCAACCCAGACTACTATACCCAGTAAAACTATCCATTATCATAGATGGAGTAAATAAGATATTTCACTACAAAAGCAGATTTAAACAATACCTATCCACAAATCCAGCCCTACAGAAAGCACTAGAGGGACTATTACAACCTAAGGAAACTAGATACATCCATGAAACCACAAACAATTGATAATCCCACAGAAGAAAAACCCAAAGAAGGGAAATACACACAAGTTACCACCAAAAATAATAGGAAATAACAATCATTGGTCATTAATATCCCTTATTGTCAATGAACTCAATTCACCTATAAAAAGACACATCCTAACACAATGATTAAACCTAACAACCAAGATTAAAAATATAGATGACAACCTATGCTGGAGAGGATGTGGAGCAAGGGGAACACTCCTCCATTGTTGGTAGGAATGTAAACTTGTACAGCCACTCTGGATTGCAGTATGGTGGTTCCTCAGAAAACTGGGAATCAATCTCCCTAAGGATCCAGCAATACCACTATTGGTCATACACTCAAAGGATGCACATTCATCCAAAGGCATTATTGTAATAGCAGCATTATTTGTAATAGCAAGAACCTGGAAACAACCTAGATGCCCCTCAACTGAAGAATGGATTAACACACTATGGTACATCTAAACAATGGAGTACTTACTACTCAGCAGAAAAAAATGACATTCTAAAATTTGCAGGAAAATGGATAGATTTGGAGAATATCCCTGAGTGAAGTGTCACAAGCCCACAAAGACAGGCATGGGTTATATTCAGTCATAAGTGGATTTTAGACAAAAAGCAAAGAATATCCAAGCCACAAACCACAACCCCTGAATAGCTTGGGATCAGAAGGAATGTAAGAGAGACATCCAGAGATTCCCCTAAAAAGAGAAAATAGAGAAGATCACCTTAATGGGCAGCATCCAAGAAGAGTTGGAAACAAACCATGAGAGAAGGAGATGGTTGAGTGAGAGGAGCAACAAAGAGGGAGAAACAAGAGATGGATATCTTGCTAGAGAAAATCAATGTGGTGTTGGAAAGAGTCTGAGTGCTATGGAAACTTCCAAGAACTCACAGGATGCCCCTGCCTAGGCCTCCAACCAATAGTGGAGGGGGTGCCTAAACAGAACTTCCCCTAGAGTCAAATGAATAACCACCCTGTCATCATAGACTCTACATCCAACAATGAACAGAGGTAGAGACAGAGATCCATGACTGAGCACTGGGCTGAGCTCCTGGTCTAGTTGAGAGCAGGGAAGAAGAGTTTGTAGTAGCAAGGGCATATGGATTATGAAGAAAATTCCACAGTGATGGTTAGCTGGAGCTCTAGGGGTTCACTGAAGCAACAATAGCCACTGGAGATACATCAGGAAAAGGAGCTAGGCCTTCCAAGGGTAGGCAATTGTTGACTGGCATGGGCAATATGTAGAGCTTCAAGGGGTGGGATCAGACTGTGTTCCTGTGCGTGGGCTGGCACCTTGGAGCCCATTCCCTGCAGAGGAGTGCCTAACCCAGTCTTGATTGTGGGAGGAGGAAATTGGACTTGCCTAAAGTGGATGGGCCACACTGAGCTGACCCATCTTGGAACTTCTTGCCCTTTTGGGGGGAGGGATGGGTGGATGGGGAAGAGGTAGGCTGAAGGCTGACTGGAAGGGATTGGAGGGAGGGAAGGAAGGGGGAAGCATTGGATTAAAAAGACATTTTTTTTTAAATAAAAATAAAATGTAGAAAAAAATCTTTCAACCTCATTTCAGTTTTCTGACCCTGTATGGGTTCATGAGCCACAGCTGTAGAAGCCATGATTGCCATCAACCCAAAGTGAAAGCTGACATCTCCTCCAGTCTCTGCAAATAAAGGTGAACAGAGAGAAACCATGGGCCTCACTGAAACGCCTGCAGTGGCACTGAGCCTCTACATCCAGCAATGCTGCACTGCACACACATGGACACAAAGGTCTGTGCATCTGCCCTCTGCTTCTTCAGTCTCAGGAGTCTAGGATGAGATGCAGTCACTCACTATTGAAGTCATAATTTATTTGGTTTATACCAGGAAAGCTCCATGCAGATAGCTTTAAAAGCATTGCATGAACAGGAGAAAAGCTCATTACGAAGGAAATTTCTAACTCTCCCGGCAACCCTTGAAGGTTATTAGACACAATTTAATGTCTGGTGTTTCCAGTACTTCCCTTGTTCCCTTTGCTTTCCAGAGTGCCCTCTTCTTTCCCTCCATCCTGGCATCTTTCATTCCGCTCCCATGTCCTAGAGCAGAAGCAATATTTCTCCTCTGACCCACCCCACCCCATGCCATGCCAACCTCCCTTATTCTTTATCTTAAACAGATCTTGCCCTGTGTTTTTTCTTCCCCTGGATCTAAACCTGATCATCTCTCTAATTTTCCACTTGCTCCTGATTTCCTAAAGCACCTGCCTATAACTGCAAGACCTTCGGCATGTGAGAAGGGAAGGTGTCCATCTGAAAGTGTCAGACCGGACCAGTCTGGGAGCAAGGCTGCAGATGCTTACAGGTGTGACCCACATAGTGGAAGGGGAAAACTGAACTCCACATGTTAACCTCTGACCATCACACATGTGCCATGACACATGCAGATGTACACACACACACACACTCACACACATATACACACACACACTCACACACATATACACACACACACTCACACACATATACACACACACACTCACACACATATACACACACACACTCACACACATATACACAGTCACATATACACGCGCACGCACACACATACACACACACACACACCACAAATGATTCTCTAGCCACCATCACAAAAAGACTAACATGACTGACAGACAGAGGCAGCCATATAAAGAAATAAAGAAGGGCATGCTGGATATGAGGCTGAAAGAAAGCCTGGAAAGCTATAGGGCCACACCAAGGTTTCCCCTCGGATCCTGGAGGGTGTGGGTTACCAGGCTGTGCTAAAACTCACTGGCAAGGACAGAGATATCTTACCCTCCAGAGTTATGCTCAGCTAACCTGAATGAGAACTCTAAGCAAGTGAGTTACAGTAAAATAAATGTGTGTTTAAGGTTGCTCCTCCAGTATTAGAGCCAAGGTTCAGAGTAAAACCTTGGTCAGAGACATATTAAACAGGGCTCTCTGATAAGGACAACACAGTGGTTATTCTAGATGAAAGACAGTTCAGTTCCACTTAGTCCAAAGTTTAAAAAGAGTCATGTATCTCCCCCAATTTGGTAATAATGTTAAAAATTCACAATAGTCACTTGAGAATTGAAGAGCAGAAGTGAACAGGTACTTAAGGAAACACTCTGCAGCAATTATTAGGAAGCAATGTCAGGAAACCACCACCATTTCACCTTGTTGAACATCATGTTTTCATGACGGCTTGATCGCTTTTATTGAGTCTCTGTTTTCCTATGTGGAAAACTACATAACTACAGAGAAAACTACAATCCAGAACTTTGCAGTGGCCCTTATTTCCTCAACAAACTCCACCTGTTGGTATCACCAAAGTTTGCACTGTTCTAAGAACTTGATTTGAATAAAATTTGTCTGATGCATATTTCTGGTGTCGGTTTTCTTCAATACTCTATGTATGTAGGACAATGTGCTCACCCTGCACCCTCTGGGAGAAGTGTTTTTATTGTTCTCTAGGCCTTAAGAGCATGCCTTATTTTCATTTCTTGTGAGTAAAATCCAACTGTAAAATTAGCCATATAATAGATGTTTGTTTGTACAAAATTGTCACATCACTTGCCCCAGTGATCAGAGCATTTCATGCAAGCCTGCTGGCCTTTGAGTATTACTAGTCAGTATTTTCATTATGGCCTTTCAGGATATGATTTAATTTCACAAGGTTGTTTTAAAGTCCCTTTGTCTGTTGGATAATGAAGCATACACTGAGTATCCATACTTATTTTCTGTTAATTATTGAAATCTTTTACTTACTTTTCACATGATTTCTAGATGGTTCTATCATCAATATTCACCATGAGAGGTGGTATATATCCTGGATACAAGCCACTTCTTAAACATGTGATGGCTGATCTTGGCTGTGAGTAAACATATCGGGGAAGAGGCTAATGAGGAACCGTTTCCATTAGATTAGCCTATGAACAAGCCTATGGGGCACACAGCAACGGTGGGGGCATACATGTTTCACCAACCACACATGGTGTCTTTCTTTCTTTGCACCCTATTGTTCCTAGAGCTAGATCTCAAATCCTCAACCCTTTACCTGCTGAGCTGTCTTGCCAGCCCAGTCAGTGCTTTTTTTATACCTTTGGGTAAGTATTCTTTGCCTGTCCTTGGGTTATGAATGATTGTTCCAATTGTTGCTGTAAAAACATAAGGTTCTAGCTATGTCCCAGATCCATAGCCACAATGAATTTATCCTGTAGAATAAAGGTTCACAGATATCACCTAGCCTCTGATTGTTTCCTAGCATCCCCTGTGGAGAACTCATCTTAAATCAATAATTGCAGTGACTCTCTGGGACCATGTTTGACCATCATCTCTCCACTGATCTGTACTCTGACTAAACTCCCAAACTGTCCTTTAATCTACATTTACAACAAGTTATTTAGATCACAGTTTTGACCATTTTCCAAAACTTATATATTCATATCAGTTTGATAAGCATCTTAATATTTCTAGCAAAAATATGCCTGCTGGAATTCTGGTCTGATTGCATCAATCTACTTGTCAATTTGTGGAGAACTGTTATTTTAACAACACATCAGCTCTTTCCTTGATTATTTTAGTTGAGGAATTTGACATTATTGGTGAAACCTGTTTATATTTTATTATCAACTTCACAGTACCTACAAGATAATAATAACACACTTCAAATTTTCAGATATTGCTTCCACTTCATTTCTTCTTGATCAACAAATTGAATTGTGGTTTATAGATTTTATAAACATTTTTTGCATAGTTCCCTTTAATTTTGATCTCTGATGCTCATACTTCTGCTGTTATCATTATTCTTTTCCCTCATACTTATTTTAGGTTTATTTTTTTCAGAGCTCCTAAATTTGGAAGTTTATGTATGAAAAGTGTCAAGATACAGTAAACTCTGCCTTTGTGTTTCAGATGCAGATTGTGAATTTTACTACATTCACTTTCTTTTCCTATAATTAACTTCAAAATATTCTGCACTTTTGTGATATGATTTGGATTCATGAACTTTTTGCTATATTTGAGTTATTCTATATACTATATTGTTGCTGACATCTAGAATTTGTGAACAGGGCTTTTTATATGATGCTGCCTCTTTGAAACTGAGAAATATTTCATGGTCTGCATCATAAATGTCTATATATTTTTACTTTTAATATTCAACATGGTGCTTGTATTAACATTATTTCAATCTGTAAATAGTAACTTTATTCATTTGTGGTACTTTCTTGTGCTGTCTATGAGAGCTGAATCAAATAGATTATAGCAATATTCAAATTTTCTACGTACTTCTGTAATTTTAATAAGTTAGAAGTGAATTATTCATTCTTTTGCTTGAGTGAATTCTAACCTGATTATAGATTTGGTACAACTCCATCTTTGTTGGTCTCTGCATCACATATTTTGAAGCTGCAGGTGAACATAAGCTGCTGTGTCGGCCCCAGCCTTTCCGTTATTTATCTTTAGAGTATCTGCTTCTCTGCTAAAATTCCCCATGTGCTGTCCCCTCCTCAGCTGCCCGCCTTGTCGCATCTGTCATGGCTACTTCATATATAGCCCAGAGCTGCTCATCCCACAGTCTGTATTTCTGGAACTTTCTCCCGGAGGGTCTCATGTTACTGACTCTTTCCTAGTCTCAATAACTATTTAAAACTCTATTCTATGTAACATAGAAACTAGGAACTACTTAGAGAGTGCATTCCCCTACTAAGAGATGACGCTGAACCAAACATCCCATGGTTGGCTAAGCTGTGGCTTCACTGAACCTTTTATCAGACCCAATTCACCACTGTGCATGATGGAGAGTCCCTGTAGAGCAAGGCTTAACCCTCAGCACTATTGAAACTCTGGGTCTTTTCTGCTGCACAGAAGCTAACAGCTAAGAGGCTGTAGGTCTGGCTTCAGCCTCTTTGTCAGCTGCATTTAAGAAAGTCTTGCTGTGCTCCAGGCAGATTCTCTCATCATTCTCCTGCCACTACTCCAATCCTTCATCACGAGTCTTTCTAGGTACTTCAGAAAGGCCATGTAATTTCCGTATGTTCACACGTTCATCTTTAGGGATCTTCTGCACACACAGTGGGGGCGTTTAAGAATGACTTTGTGGATGGGTGTGGACTGACTCAGTGACTGGAGATCCTTAAGATTCCAAGCTGGTATCAGCCTGCATGTGATAGCTGAAAGACTTCTTTAATCTTCCATCATAGAAATCATGCAGGTAGAAAGATGATGAGAAATCCATCGAGAGCACAGGATGAGCCACAGGCCCTGCCTTCTAGGAAGACTTCTCTCACTGAGACTTAATATACTCAGTTTTCTGTGTTCTCAGTTCTTTGTCAACCTTTAAATACACTTTAGTCTGGAGAAATAGTCCAACGGCTGAAAGTGCTTACCACTCTTGGAGAGGACCAGAGTTCAGTTCCCAGACACTTCTAATTCCATTCTCAGGGACGTATTACTATTTTCTGCCTTACACCAGCAACTACATTCTTGTGCATGCACACACACACACACACACACACACACACACACACACACACACACACACACACACACACAAACACATGCGCATACATGAAAACAAACCATAAAGGCAAAAAGATTGCATCATGAGAAGGGTAACCAGGACAGGGTCTACATTCCTGGGGAGGGGGGAGGCAGCATAAAGTGGAAGCTGTGAAAAGCCTTTAGGAAGGATGGTGCTTGATCTTAGACCAAGGAAGAAGCCATTACTGTCCAACACTGGAGCCAGAGCTCTTCAGACAGGGGCATCAGAACTGTAAGGCTCAAAGGAAGTCAACATTCTATGCTCAAGAAACAGAAAGAAAATGAAATAAAATACAGACTCTGCTGATGTTGGTGGTGGCAAGAAGAAGCTTGAATGTTTGCTCTGTTTCTGTCCCAGGAACTCTGTATCTCCAGCAACCCAACAGTTGGTGGGTTTCCTGTAATGTTTACTCATACCTCCCCTTCACCTCAGCCCTTTTTCAGATATAACAACAAACCTAATTAAAAAAATAAAAAGAGCAGTGATGGAAACCTGTTTCAATAACTTTGAAGATGGGAAAAGTAGTGAAAATGTAAGACTGTTCTACAGTTAGATCTGGAAGTGGGTACAAGAAGAAGTGTAGACAGGTGGAGGGAATTATGGGAAAGGTGACAAGCTTCCAGAACAAGGGCAGAATGAACTCATCTGCTGAAGCTTAAAACTTTGTCAGCTTTTTCTTTTCCCTTCTCTTTCCTCCCTGGAGCATTTAGTCCTGAAACTAGTAGATGGGTGTGGTAATTTGAATGTAACTGGTTCCCATAATCTCATAGGGTGTAGCACTACTAAGAGGTTTGGCTTTGTTGGAGTAGGTATGGCCTTGCTAGAGGAAGTGAGTCACTATGGGCATGGTCTTCGAGGTTTCCTATGCTAAGGATGTTGCCCAGTGTCTCAGTTGACTTCCTGTTGCCTACAAGATGTAAGCTCAGCTATTCCTCCAGCACCACTTCTGCCTGCACCCTACCTTGCATCCCGCTGTGATGATAATGGATGAACCTCTGAACTGTAAATGAACTGCAGGAGCCTCTATATCTGCTGTCCCCAAGGCTATGAGGAAGAGCAGGCAATTCTTCATATGTGATGGTAGCCTTACACCAGCAAGGAGGACCTCACTGAAAGCTAAGACTGTTCCTGTAAGTCGTCTCTTTATTTTACTTTTCTGTGGCTATGACAAAAAATTCCTCTACAAAAAGAATTTAAGGGAGAAAGGGTTTACTTGCTTAGGTCAGCTGATTCTGTTGCATCTACAATCAGGGAGAAGAAAGAAATGAACAAATGCTTCTGCTCAGCTCATTTCCCATGTTTTATACAGATCCTAACCCAGCCTAGGCAACAGTGCCACTCACAAAGGGCAGGCAAGTCTTCCCACCTAATTACCTAGTCAATTCAAGTCCCCACAGGCATACTCAGATGCGTGTTTCCCAGGTGATTACAGATATCATTTCATGCACAATTGACACCAACTGTCACATAAATGGGGGATGATGTTTGGGAAGGTGTGTGAAATCTTAGCATTCTTGAGTCAAATTACTGATGTACTCTTTCGAGAAATTTCAGAGTGACTTATATTTTACCTTAAAGTAAATTAATCTTTAAGTAATAATTTTTAACTTTTCAAAACTATAAGTTTTCTATGAAGTTATAGGGAAATGTGTCTGTTTTCTTTCTGTAAAGCATTATACTTGAACACAACATGACTTTGTTCATCAACCATAAGTTTGGATGATAGCAGTGTGAGTGCTCTTACAAGGGAGTGGAGTCTGAATTACTAAAATTTTACAGGGCAAGAAGAATTTCCTTGTTAACAGAAAGGTCTATATTAGGTTTTAAAAATCAATTGCAGGATATGACAGAGAAATGGGAAGTCAAGAGGCAACTGAAGCCTCCAGCCTTCCAGGCAATAAAGACAATGTGTGGTGACATTACTCCAGCGTTAAATGAAGTCTCAGCTGCATGTGAGACATGCCATTCCCAAATAATGGGAGGGGTCATGCACTCTATTTTGCCCAGACTCCATCTGGAGTAAGGACTAATTAAAGAGCCAGTGTAATGGGAAGACTGGAAAGGGTACCTCTGGGAAAGGTGGAGGAAATTGGCTCTGAATTGAGCTCAGAAAGAGGCGGCCAGAGGAAATTGAATTGTTGTCTTCAAATGTATCCAGGGAAGCCACACATGCTAACTCATTCGAATCTTCTCTAACTCCATCTTGGCACCGTTGACCCAGCGGGAAACTTCAATTCTTCTATAATCTCATTCCTGTGTAAAATCTGTTTCAGAGTACAACTTCTCAAAAACCCATTGCCCGTGATGGGTCTTACTGACAAGGAAAACTTGAGGGGCAAGAGCCAATGAGAGGCTTTCTTCTTCTAGTCTGGCAGTCACATCAGGACCAGCACAAAGTAATGTGCTATAAAGACAGTCCTGTGAAAAGGTCCCTGCACTTGTGGTGACCATCAGAAATCCCTGGTGTCCAAGAGAGGCTCTGAGTCACCTAGCTGCCAAAGATTCCGTGAGTGAGAAAAATTCTTGTTCAATATAGAGATGATGAAAATGAGGTCATGCAGACATCCACAGCAGGGGATAAACATTCTCTAACAGTAACTGAACTCTAAATGCACTGCTGGTGACCAGCTATTGCTTCATGGTCAGATCCCCACCTAATCCACACAGCACTTCAAGGATCATGCCCTTTAGGACATGAGGAAACTACAGGGTAGGGCATGCCTGGCACATAGAAGAACAAACACCAGACTCTGGATCCAATGCCAAAGACTGGGCTGTTTACCACTACAATCAGGAACTCAGGTGAGACCCACGAGGAATGGATGAAACAGGAGCTTCATGAGGTAGAGCAGCTAAAAGCCCCACTCACTCCACAGTGAAGATACCAGTGAATCTCATTGCAATAGATATTCTAAAGCCAGAGGGATTTTAAAATATATTCCTCACTTAAGAAGCAAATATAACACCCCACTTCTCTAGGGGAAACCCCATAGATTCAGCCCCTAACCACCAGTTAGGACTTGGTCCACTCTCAAAGCCATTGCCCCAATTATCCACATTGGGTACATTTTCAGAGCTCAGTAGTTGCCTAAATTCATGGTTGGTCAAACCATGTGTCTCAGCACCTCAGCATATACTCACTTCCATTATTAATCTAACACTGGCCACTTTGGGCTTAAAGGGAGTGTATGACAGCTGCTCTCTGGCATACCTGAATATCCAACATTGATACTCTGATGCTTGGGGCCATTATTAAATAAAATAACATCACTTGGTATATTGCTCAGGCGTTTCTTTTCTAGGACAAATATCCAAATAGCTTAAAAGGAAAAAATACTTAGTATTTTTAGTTTATGGTTTAAAATCTTTAGTTCATACTTGGCCAGCTCTATCATTTGAGCCCCGGGGAAAGGATGTATATTTACCATGAAGCTGTTCACTGTATGATGGACAGGAAGCAAACAAAGTCATGACAAGGTAAGAAGCAAGACACATTCTTCTAAGGGTCTGTTCCCAGTGACTTGTGCCCTAAGCCATACCCCTGTTAGTTTCAGTACATAAAAGCTATGTCCTTAAAGGTGTAACCTCAGCAATATTTGAAGTAGATGTGAAAAACACACACAAAAGAAACACTACAAAAAGTTAAAACCACAAACACCTTTAAATTTGTGCTAGTAAATGTGGAAAATGCATAAACCATGAATGAGAATCCTATCTCCTTAGACAATGGCTGATGATGTAGCAGAGGTGAAGAGACATGAGTTTTTTCAAGTTGCCCAGGAGTATTTCCCATTCTCAATCTCCATTGGTATAGGGGAACCACATCCATGTCCCCTAGCCTAATGAAGGCTTAGGACTCGTTAGGAACAAGTCACCTCACTTGTGGCCAAAGGATGTCGGGGAAATGTGGAGAAAGAGGACTTCACTATGCAAGACTGAAAGTGTAGATGTTGTCTACCCCTATGCAGGGAGGCGGTAACCTTCCTGAAGACATCCAAAGTAACCAGGTGCCCAAACAGAGGTCCCAGCCCCAGGTCTATGGCCAGTATTACTTTTGCATCCACCTGTGCTCATTACTGATTTAGCCAAAGTTTACCAGCAAATTGGCCACATTTTAAACAAAGCCACCTGGCTGCTTTGGCAATATGTACTTTTGTGGCCACATTTAAATTTAGTTTTAATCATTATTTTTTAGGTTAATAGACAATGCAATGTGTCTCTAATATCAGAAAAAAAATTGCATGTTCTCCCTCATCTTCAGACCTTAACCGATACAGTATATGTTTAGAAAAGGGTGTGTGTGGGTGCAGTCTAACATTAGAAATGAGACTCCTAAGATGTTAGAGATGCCAGAGTTGTGGGAGCCCTGCTAACAGAGAGAGGAACTAGCCCAAGAAAGAGAAGTACCTTTCAGTCAACAAAGCTGAAAGTAGCTGGAGATCTGAAGACCATTTTGACATTAGACATGGAGGTGCAGAGCTTGGAGTTTGCCCAGCTGGTTTTCAATCTTGCTTTGGTCCAGTGTTTCCTTAATGTCCCCCTTTCCTCCATTTTGGAAAGGTGATGTATATCATGTGCCATTATATGTTGGAAGTATGTAATCTGCTTTTGATTTTGGTTTTACAGGGGATTACAGTTCAAAGATCAAAGAATCTCAGAAAAGACTTTGAAATTCAGACATTTAAACCAGTTTGAGACAATTATAGAGAACGGGGACTTTTAAAGATGTCTGCATTATGGTATGGCCACAAGCCTGTGGGAGCCAGGGAGTGGAATGTGGTAGTTTGAATAGGAATGGAGCCATAGACTCATGTGTTTGAACACTAGGCCTACAGGGAGCGGCACTATTAGGAGGTGTGACCTTGTTGGAGGAAGTGTGTCACTGTAGGGGCAGGCTTTGAAGTCTTATATGTTCATGTTAAAAATCCAGTGTGACTCACAATTTCCTACTGCTGCCTGTGGGCCAGGACGGAGAGCTCTCAGCTCCTTCCCCAGCACCATGTCTGCCTGCATGTGACCATATCCCACCATGATCATAATGGACTAAGCCTCTGAAACTGTAAGCCACCCCAATAAAATGCTCTCCTTTATAATAAAACAATTAGGAGAACATGAATAGGTAAAATATTAGGTGATGAGGAAGAACTGAATGTAGAAAAAAAGGCACACAAGAAATGAAAAAGAATATAAAGCTGATTGATTAGTTTTAACTCTGCGGAGGATATGTTGTTTTGGGGTTTAGGGTGTGTGTGTGTGTATGCATGTTGAATAAATGCATAGAAATGTAATTAATAATAACAGTTTAAAACCTAAAGCAAAGCTCATAGCTTAGGAATGGCTATTGGTGAGATGAATGGACCTTGGTGCTTGTCTGAGGGCCATGCCGCTCTTGCCGTGGGATATTTTTATTTGCAAGTTCTTTGTAGTAAAGTGCCTATGAGAGTTCATCTTATCATGTCATCTTCCTATATATGTTTCATTAGACACTCTTCTCACCCCTTCCCTTTCCCCACTGCCCTCCTCTCCCCTGTGCCTCCCTCCACCTTTCTGTTTTCCTAGTGAATGAATTCTACCACCATCTTTACAACCTCCTCCTTTAATATCTCTTCCTTTTGACTCCTGGTTTGTTTTTCCAGCTTTGCGATCTCTACAGAGAGATGCACACATTCATATACACGCATACGTACACATCTAGAAGACATCATGGATTTGCACCATCATCGTGTAGGGCCAGGCCAGGCATCTCTGGAGGTTTCAGTTTTAGCCTCTGCACTGCTGAAGTGAATGTGACCATAGTGAACTGCATAAGAGTCCCTTATAAAGGGCAGGACTCAAAAGTACGTTACTGTTCTAATGTCCCATACATTTTCCCAAAGAGACATTTATAATAATCCTCTACTCTGCCTTTGTTGGAACCCTAAATAGTTGCTATTAATTTTTAAAAAGTAAGAAGTTAGCTTCTCATTTTTTTAAGTGGAAGGAATTAGACAGGACTTCAAGACTGACAATGACCCTGAGGGTCTGTGTCATATAGAATGTGAGAAGGGCACCCCTAACAAATGCCATTTCAGAGAAAGTGCCGACAAAATGGGTGACTGTGCTCTGCCAGTCTGCTCCCATCTGGATATCCTGTCAGGGAAATGAGAGAGAAAACAGAGAGTTAGAAAATAGACTTGAGCAAAGTTTGACTATGACAATGAGGTCAATAGCAACAGAGCTGGAGCAGAAAATAGATTCAAACATGAAAAAATGTCAGCAGGCCCAGAATCAATTGGACAATCTTTTAGTTCTGTGTTTTAGCTTTTCATTTATACTAATTACCCATCAGAGATGCACACATACACATCTGTGTGTGTGTGTGTGTGTGTGTGTGTGTGTGTGTGTGTGTGTACACATTTATCCTTTGGTAGTCTAATTCTGGTAGCTCACTACCTTCCACTTGGACCTGCTTACGTGACAGATGAGAGCTCTGAGCCTGGAGATAGTTTTAATATCTGTCCAAACTCTCTCTGCAAACCTGCATTAGTACAGGAAAAGATTTTCTTTCAGCCTGGTATTCTCTCTCTCACCCCCAACCTAGTCTGTGCCCTGCAATGTCCAGCATTTCAGCATTACTGTCTCCCTGCTCCTGTGCTAGCAGCGAACTGTGGCCCTCTGTAGCTCCCAACCCATCTGCCACCAGACCTCCTGAGCTACCAGGTGGATTGTGGGAACACTTCCTTCCTCACACCAGTTAGGTTTCCTTGCTTGCTTCTCTTTCTGCACAAGTAACTGGCACAGTGGAAAGTATCACAGAAGTCTATACATATTTACTTAACAGATTAGGAAAAGTGTAGGTGGATCTGTCATAAAAACAGGTGGCTGGCTATTGTCATAGGGAATGAGGTTATGACCATGCCTATACTGTCTAAGCTGGTCCACGGATATTCTCTTCTCTAAGTCGGCCCCACTCTTCTCTAGCTTAGACCTTCCCACAGGTACACTCAGTGGGGAAATGTGGTTCCTCACTTCAGGCAGAACTAAGATTATAAGGTTGTTCAGCTCTCACCTGCAGCAGGAAGCAGCAGCCCCCTAGAGACAACACAGCAGGCTGTCTCCTCCTCTGGCTGGCTACCTGCTACAGAGGAGACCAGGCTCCCTATCTACCTTCTATGCTCAGATTCTCTCTGTCTCCTACAAACACAATGGGATTTTTTTTCAGATATAAAGAACAAGATTATGCTATTTCCAAGAAAACCGATAAAACTGGAGATTATTGTGTTGAGTTAATTAGGCCAGGCAAAGAAAAGACAATCTCATATTTTGTCTTATTTGTGAACCTAAGATCCTCTCTCTCTCTCTCCCTCTTTCTCTCCCCGCCCCCTGTGTGTGTGTGTGTGTGTGTGTGTGTGTGTGTGTTGCACAAATTCTCTTTGGTATTGTAATAAAAACCTGGAGCCAGTTATTGTATGTGTGGGGGGGAGCTAGAATATCAGAGAGAGAGAAAAACAACCACAGCCACTTCTCACCCACCAGCTCCTCAGGCTGTCTCCAGGATCCTCAGACTGCAAGTCTCTCTGTCTCAGCAGAGAAGGGAAGTGGCAGGCTGGGGGTGGAGGGGGGAATCCTGCCTCTTCCAGTCTTATCTTTCCCTGCTCAGCTATCAAACTTCCTGGTTCAACTTTCCTAGTGCTTGGATTAAACATGTGTGCTTCCCAAGTACTGGGAGCAGAAGCATGGGATCCCAAGTGCTGCGGTTAAAGGTGTGTGTCACCACTGCCTGGCTCTGTTAGGCCCTGAACTCACAGAGATCCAGACGATCTCTGCCTTCCAAGTGATGGGATTAAAGGTGACCTTCCTGTCCTTCACGGTTTGGCTCTGTCCTCTGATATTTCAGACAATTTTTATTAAAGATATCACCACATGTGTATAGAGATAGATAGGTAGAAAGATATAGATAGATAGATAGATAGATAGATAGATAGATAGATGATAGATAGATATGTAGGTAGATAGATAGATAGATAGATGATAGATAGATATGTAGGTAGATAGATAGATAGATAGATGATAGATAGATATGTAGGTAGATAGATAGATAGATAGATAGATAGATAGATAGATAGATGATAGATATGTAGGTAGATAGATAGATAGATGATAGATAGATAGATAGATAGATAGATAGATAGATAGATTATACAGATAGATAGACAGACAGACAGATAGATAGATAGACAGACAAATAGACAGATAGGTAGACAGATAGATAGATATGTACCCGTGACATTGAATTAGGTACAAAATTGCCCATGAGACAACAGGAAATGACAGAAGTGACAGAAAGAAAGGACTCGTGAGACACAGTCAACTTCCCTTCTGGATTGACTTGGTGTTCCACATAAGCTGAGAAATAAAATCAGTCCTCTCACTCGGAGAACTCCTTTGCCGAAGAGATACCATGCAAATGCCACATAAAAAGACACGTTTGGACTGAGTCTATGGCCCAGTCAGTAAAGTGCTTGCCACGCAAGTATGGAGACCTGAGTTTGATCCTCCAGAAGCCTTGCTGTAATCTCAGCCCTGGAGAGGCAGAGACAGAAAGATTCCTGGCCAGCCAGTATAACTGCATCACTAAGTACATGCTCAGTGAAAGACTATCTCAAAAACTAAGAGGAAGACATGCAGAGGACCCATGTTCGGTTCTCAGCACCCATGTCAGATGACTCATAATTGCCTTTAACTCCAGTTCCAGCAGATCCAACTTCTCCTCCTGGCATCCCATGTACTCATACCCTATGCATACATAGACATGCACATATACACATAAAGAAAGATAAATCTTTAAAATATAAGATGATGGGTGACTGAGTAAGACACCTGGCATTGCCCTCTGACCTCTATACACACATGCATACACGTACATAGGTGTGCTCACACATGAACATGTACACACAGATACTCTAGAAATCTAAATATTATCAACCTTGTTTCCTGAATTCTTTTGCCATTACATTTATGCTGGTAATTAACATGTTATACTATGTAATCTGTTGGAGAAAATGAGAAAGTAGCTTATCAACTCCAGCACATTAAATTTAACATTTTCCATCTACTTATTGCAGAGAGAAATGTCACATGCAATCTGTAATCACACCAAATTAATGGGTCCTGCAACATCTCCAAAAAGGTGGGAAATCTGTAGGGAGAGGAGAGCATGAAAGTCAATGGAATAGTGCACTGGTCCCATTGGCAGAGGAGAACAGTCTTTGTCCTTAGGTGACATAATGGATTTTTAAGAGGAAGGAATTTCTATCGACTTGCTGATTCCTGACTAGACAGAACAAATTTCCTTTACTGCCTTAAGCTCTCACAGCCAGGAGAAATACCTGGAGGATCAGTAACACCACCAAGAGGGAAATTAAGGAAGATTCTTAATTGAATTAAGAATTAATTAATTAATTGTCATGTCTTCCCCAATGGCTGGCTGGCTTCCCTGTACTGTTGCCTTAACCCTGACTTCCCATATTTGCCACATCTATCAGTCATATTTTAAGTGTGTCTTTGCCAAATCTGAACATTCCTTGTCCCCTAGACCACACAGTGTGAGTCTGGAGTCTCTAAACGATTGTTTCCATTGATGTCACATCACTGTTCTAGATACCTTGGAATACATCTAAGAACACAGCCTTCAAGATGACTCCCTCTCGTGTGCTCCTAAGTGTATGAGTCCCTGATTGTGTCTATCCTGATTCTAAGCACTTCACAGCCATGCTTGGGAGCTGTAGTGTAGTATGCCAATTGTTGTATGGACTCAACAAAAGTGATTGATGAGATAGGAAGAAAAACTTCTGAGGACAGAAGAACTCACCACAGAGAATGTTATGGGGAGAGGTCTTTATAATCAATCTCACACACTGACTCTCCCAGTCACCCCTCACCTTCACAGAACACTCAAGGGGAGCAAAGGTATAGGCTAATAGAAGTGAACACCACCTATAGCTACAAGCAAGTAACCTCTCTCGGGGTCTCTGCTGTGTATCAGATTACAGATGAGACCTCTAGCTCTCATTGCTTTGATTGGCCCACAGTGAGTCCTGGACATCTGTGACCAGCATGCTGTGACTGCTGAAGTCTGAAATACACTTGAGTAGCTTCACTAAAGGTACATTGCTTATAAGACCTGAGCATCATTACCTAATTGATGGACTTAATTGAGCCATTAACTTTTGGAAGCATCTTGCCACATCTTGTTTCTCTTGGTTAGCACTGTCCTTCTATAACCTGAGATTCCAATATGGCCCTGAGCTCATTCTGAAGAACTGTTTGGTTTTTACATGGGAGTCTTCAAGCTGAGAAACTGCCAGCTGCCACTCTGCATGTGATACTGGCATCTTTTCTCCCAACACACCTACCCTAAGGGCTTTCTCCTAAAGACTGTGTCTATGAAGAAACAACACAAAAAAGAAGTGGTTCCCGTTTTCAGGACCATGCAAATAAAGAAAGACAGGTCACTAAGAAGAAGGGCAGCAGGTGCCATCAGCAGCCAGTGCCCACGCTAAGGTGCTCAGATGGGTCAACAACCTTGTTCTCAGAAGTATCAAGAACTTCTTGTCAGGGGATACACAATACAGGATATAAACCCCCCCATTTTTTAAGACTTTATTTGATTTTTAAATTACATGCACACATGTGTGTCTGTATGTGCCTTTGTGTATGTGAGTACAGGTATCTACAGAAGCCAAAAGAGAATGTCAGAGCCCCTGGTATTCTGTCATAAGCTGTCTGATATGGGTGCCAGAACCAAACTCAACTACTCTAGAACTCAATGGAGCCAGCTTTCTAGAGCTACATTTTTCATCTGGGGGGGGGGGGTTCAGTCCCACGATACCTCTAGCTTCATCTCATGCCCTACCAAAAAATTTTGCTTATTTAACAACTCAAGTTCCAGTAAGACGTCACAGGTACAGTCTCTCTCCTTGAAGCAAAAACACTTTATTTGCACAACATAGAATGTACTCTACAAATAACCTCTGCAAATGTACTCGTTAAGATGGGAGCACATAGTGCTTTCCCCACACGTTCTACGGTAATCACAGCAACTACACACTAAACCACAGTTCACGTAATGGCTCCTGCCACATAAGAAGGCTACAGTATCTGGGTCAAAGACACTGTGATGGTCTTTTACTGATTAGTAAGAAAGATTTCTTACTCTCCAAACTTCCAGTTTCCCCCTTTTAAAAAAAAAAAAATACTATTTGCAGCAAGCATTTAATTTATGCAACCAAGGGGTACTACTGAATCTGACTTTTTCCAGTTAGTGTTCCCAGGTCCTAAGAATATTACCTTCTTCTTTAATGAATTCACACAAGCCATGTGAAAAAAAAGGTAGTGTGAACAATTGCCAGTTTCAATTCCAAGGTGTGGAAGGTTTGAAAATTGTCCCTTATATAAGAAAAACAAAGTAAATCACTGAGTTTTAATGCTCTTTTCTGAGAACAAAGGCATCTGGCAAACTAGTCCCCAGATTCTAGAAAAACAGAGGCATGTGAGAAGTCTAAACTGGGATCTGTCACCAGTGTAGAAGCTGCAGGAACCATAATGAACTCCCAAATGGCCATCTGGATGGGTCCTCTTCATGCTGAGTTTGAACCGCGGCATGCAAGCTGTGGAGACGACAGCACTGGAGGCCATGCTTCCACGGGCTTGAGTCCTGCCAAGCTCTCATGATGATGGTTTGAGACAGACACACCTCATAAGTCTGGCAGGAAGAGACCAATAAGCATGGAAAGACCAGCCCAAGTGGCCTCTGACACACAAGCATGTCCCCTAGAAGGTGTGGCCCCAGCTTTTTAGCAGGTAAAAGGAACTTTTCCCATACAGCCCTCTCTGGATTTCTTCCTCACCCAGTAGGAAAGAAACACAGATGACTGGAAAAGCAGAAGGAAAATAATAGAGCCAAAAATAATATACTAGAAGTAGAGAAAGTATTGATGGCAAGACAAAAAAAACCTTCCCACAGCTAACAGCAGATATGTCTAGTATTTGGTAGGTCAGGGAATGGAAGAGAGAGAGAGAGAGAGAGAGAGAGAGAGAGAGAGAGAGAGAGAGAGAGAGAGAGAGAGAGAGAGAGAACAAGAGAGAAAAATCAGAAATGAAGCTGCATAAAATATCAAATTTCATAGGACCAAGGGAAAGTAAATATTTTGGAAGACAAAGGTTGGCAAAGTATAGCCTCCATGGAAACAGGAGTGTGAATCACAGGAGAAAACTCAGCAGAGATGGAAAACAGACAGAAGAGGGCAGTGAAATGCTTACCTGACAGAAGAATGCCTGGACTTCTGGACTCAGTGAAACTGTCCTTCAAACATAAAGATCCTCATCAGGTAAACAAAAATAATCACCACAGGCCCAGTGCAGGAGAGATTATGGAGTTACCACAGGAGAGACGACGGGAGTTACCATAAGAGAAATTATAGAATTTCCACAGGGGAGATGATGAGAGTTGTTTCCACAGGAGAGGTGATGGAGTTTCCACAGGAGAGGTGATGGAGTTTCCACAGGAGAGGTGATGTTTCCACAGGAGAGGTGATGTTGTTTCCACAGGAGAGGTGATGTTGTTTCCACAGGAGAGGTGATGTTGTTTCCACAGGAGAGGTGATGGAGTTTCCACAGGAGAGGTGATGGAGTTTCCACAGGAGAGGTGATGGAGTTTCCACAGGAGAGGTGATGGAGTTTCCACAGGAGAGGTGATGGAGTTTCCACAGGAGAGGTGATGGAGTTTCCACAGGAGAGGTGATGGAGTTTCCACAGGAGAGGTGATGGAGTTTCCACAGGAGAGGTGATGGAGTTTCCACAGGAGATGTGATGTTGTTTCCACAGGAGAGGTGATGTTGTTTCCACAGGAGAGGTGATGGAGTTTCCACAGGAGAGGTGATGGAGTTTCCACAGGAGAGGTGATGGGAGTTACTGAGGAAAGGAAAGTGATATAGGACAGAAACTTAGATCTCCATAATTAGAGTATCAGGAAAAAATTACACAAAAGCAAAATAAGACTCCTAATACACACACACACACACACACACACACACACACACACACACACACACCAGTTCATAGCATTAATAACAACAATGTATGAGATGATTATAACACATAGATCAATGTGCTATATGAATGAGACCAATGCCACAGTGTAACTAAGGATGGGATGGCGCAATTAAGAGCATTCTGCTATGCACCTATACTATTCAAGGAACACCATAATGAATGTTATGGTAAGAGAGACAGATGTCAGTTAAAATTATGTTGTATCCTTTAGAACATCCACTACTAAAATTAAAAAATATACATGCAGTTGATATACTAAGACAGGTAGCAAAATATAAGCATGTAAAATTAGAACACTAAGTTAAAAATAAGTCAGAAAAGCCAACTGTGAAGGCTCACATCTGTAATCTCAGTGCTTGGAGGCAGAGGCTGGCAGATCTTCAGGGCATGTTGAACATCCAATCTAGCTAAAATGTTGAGCTATATATAAATTTAGAGAATCTGTCTCAATAAATAAGATATAAATGACAAAGGAAGATGGATGTTGCAAACCTGTGGCCTCCACACAGTCATGCACAGGCAAGTGCACTCATGCACATACACACACTTATACAGTACACTTGCACAAAGGAAAATGCAGGAAGATGTAAGGAATAAGATTTTTAAAAAAGGAAACTATATGAAAGCTTAAACTACAGTCAGTATTAATTCAACCATACGTGTAATTGGAATGATGAGAATAATCTAAATATGCAAATAAACAGAGATGGCAAGGGTGCATATAAAAACAGGGCCAACTAAACATTGTATGCAAGAAACCTATCTCAAGTACTGTACCTCAGACTAAAGAAGAAAAAGAGGCCATGGCAATGCTCACCAAAGAAAGCAGAAAGGCTACCATCCTCTAGCGGGGGTGGGGTGGGGGAAACAGACTTCAGAACAGGGGGTTCATCAAGGACAGTGAAAAGCATTATCCATTGGCAAAGGGTTAACTCTGCAAGCAACATTAACAATCCTTCAAACATGACCCAACAGCATGGTATCAAGATATGCTACCCAGGAAAACGATGAACCAAGAGGAGAACGGCCAGGCACTCTGCTAAAATAGAGACACTGAAAGCCTGTCAATAGTTTCTAGGTCGTGCAGACAGAAATCCAACAAGGATAAGCTGGTTTTACCATCTATAACCTAATCTAATGGCTATTTACATAATCATTCATCTAATAGTGTATGTATCTTGTGCTCACATGAAGCATTCATCAAGATGGACCACAGGGCCATTCAAGGTGTGTTTGAAGACTAAACAAAATCATATCTGGAAAGCTGAGATATTAGTAAATTAAGTAATATACTTACAAATGATTCCTGGAGAAAGACGTTTCAAGAGAAATCAAAATGTTATTTGAACTAAATAAAAATGAAAATTACTAAAATGTTAAGGAATCATTGTAAACAGGACTTGGGGGGAATTATAGCACTGAATGCATATATTATCAGAGAAGAAAACTAAAATAGACAATGTGGAGTGAAAAGAAACACCTGATAATTCTATGGTTTTGTTTTCAAAGAATCTTCACACTGTTGTTTTTTAAAAACAACTTGTACTAATTTTGATGCCAGCAACAGTAAACTTTTCTCAGCACCCTCACCATAGCTATCATCATCTGACAACAGTGAGCCCAACAGTCATGACAGCATATGCTGTGGTTTCCCCTGTGTTCCTTAGCTGAAGATGTGCAGAGTTTTATATATTCAGATCCTCAGAACCCATGTGATGTCATATATATATATATATATATATATATATATAATGTCACATATAATATATATAATTAGTGTGTTTAAGAGATAGATGCATCCCCTGCTCACTGAAGCCATCTTTACCATGGTCAAGACGTGGAATCAGCCTCGGTGTCAATCAATTCAAGAACCTATTTTAAAATGTGGTATATGTTCACAATGGGATGGTATCTAGTGCTTGAGAAGAACCCCCACAATCACAGATGAGCCTGGAGGACATTAGTGAAGTGAAGAAGTCAGATACCAAGAGAACACCAAACTGTCTTACTTACTGTGAGATTTTTAAAGGTCAAGGTCAAAGAAGTACAAAGGATGGTGATTTGTAGGCTGAGGGTATGGTATGTGGAGGAAGAGGAACCACTGGTTGAGTGATATAAAGCTATAGTTAAGTCAATTAAGTTCTGGTGCCCTGTTGTACAGCAAAATGACAAGTTCACACTGATGTATTGTGACTACAGTTCACACTGATAGACTGTGACTACAGTTCACACTGATAGACTGTGACTACAGTTCACACTGATAGACTGTGACTACAGCTCACACTGATGGACTGTGACTACAGTTCACACTGATGGACTGTGACTACAGTTTACAATGATGTATTGTGACTACAGTCACTGATAGACTGTGACTACAGTTTACAATGATGTATTGTGACTACAGTTCACACTGATGGACTGTGACTTCAGCTCACACTGATGGACTGTGACTTCAGCTCACACTGATGGACTGTGACTACAGTTTACAATGATATATTGTATACTTAAAATATTGAGGAAAAAATGTTTACAAATTTTAGCTGCAAAGAAGTTACAAATAATGGCACTGATGGGTAGGTTGATTACTCTTAGTTTCTCAGTCTGGAGGGCAAATATGTATTAAGTTATAAATATTATACCCCTTAAATACGTCTATTTGTTGGTCAATTGAGAAGTACAATAAAACTTTAAAAATAGAATTTGAAGATTAAATTAACCCTAAACCAAACTGACAAAAACCGATAAAAATTAGATTGAAGAAACGTCTGTTTTCAGGAAGATGAAATTAATACACTTTCCCTCAAAGTTTAAATCTGGGGCATCACAGATGAAGCAAGGCAGGAAGACTGAGGGGGAATAAGGCAGACCTTTTGAGAGCATGAGGCCTGGGGAGTGTGAGGGGTCAAGTCTCTGACTTTCCCTCCAGTCTCACGTTCCAGATTGAAGTCTGAATAAGGCAGCAAGCCAGAAACTGTAAAGGGCACGTTCTTCCTGGTCAAGGGTGGGAGATGTGGCCTAGGACAGTGAAACCTTCAACAATAGCTGCTCTATATTCACCAGATACCTCAGAAAAACCATATCTACACCAACACCATGCTATAAAGCCAAGCAAAGAGCCCATTCCTCCTCCTATGCAAAACCATGACAAGACACCCCAACATTCCCCCTAGGATAATGTCAGCGAACATCAAACTGACTTTCAGTGCCTTGCAGGCCAACCTCCACAAGTGAGTGTTTCCCTTCACCAGTGTAAGTAGATACAGACTACTGGGGCTTCCACCCACCTGACAGTAGGGCAGAGCCTTTCCTTTCTTGCTGGCATGGTGTCTGTTAGACCTACCAGAAAGCCCCCATGGTGACCAGGCCATCCCATGACATGGCAGTCATCCTGAAATCACATGAGGAGATCTCCCACCCTGCAAGGAGGTAGTGTCTGCATCCCACACTCTATCTGAACTGTGTCAAAGAATGTAGCTGAGGTAGACAGCTCAGATAAGATCTAGGATGTCTGAACAAGGCACCAAAATGTCTGTTCTAAATGACAATTGCAAGGAGTCATTGTGAAGACCCGATGTCACTCCAGACAGCAGGTAAAGGGAAGATGAGAAATACCAATGAGCATTGGCGGACAATGGGGTGATGTGTCAAGGATGTCAGGGCTCTGAGATCTAAGAAGATTTTTAAACAGCAATCACAAGCATGAGTGAAACGAAACCACAGATGACAGAGACTTAATGTATTAGTTATATTTGCTATGCTCAAAAAGTTAGAAGACACAAGTATGAATGAAATGGAAATTTGAGAACTGAAAAATAGTAGAAATGAGACAGAAAGTTCAGTAGATAGACCCATCACGGTCATAAGGAGCAAAGCAAGCAGTGAGCCAGAAAACAGAACAAGGGAAATCCATCAGCCCAACTGCAAACTATCAGAGTCTTGTGAGCATCTGTAGCTGCAGCAGAGAGATCGCATTTGTGCCACCGGGATCCTGAAAAGAGGGAGAAAAGGGGGAGACTGAAAAAACAAAATCTCTAAAGAAACAGTGGCTGGAGTTCCCCCATGCAAAGCTAGAGAGCCAGCAACGCGTCAAACTAAATGTTTGACTACGTGTTAAACTACACGCCAACAGAAATTGCCAGAATAGACTATAGGCTGGGACACAGGAAAAAAAAAAAAAACTCAGTGGAGTTAAAACAGTCCAAATATAATGTATTCCTGACCACAATGGGATAAGCTTAAAAAAAAAATAGACATATGACAGAAAGTGCTCCAAATACTTCAAAGCTACATTATGTGACCAAATAACCTCATAAATTCAGTTGGACAGATCAAGAGCTAAGGACACATCTGAGACAAGGCTGAAGGAAAATTTCATGGCACGTCTTCAATGGATCCTATAACTTTCTGAATAAAGAACCTTGAACAAAGTAGCAGTGCTAGGAGGTACAGCCATAAGCTGGACCAGCATGGTGAGGTCCTGGGTTCAACTCTGGCTGCAGCAAAAATAAAGTACAGGAGGGCAAGTGAGCCCAATGAGTAAACTAACAGCTACGGGAGAAGTCAGCACAACACAAAACAGAAGGATGATAAAATAAGCAAAGGGCTGGAGAGGCTGTGTGGCACAGCACCTCAGTCCATTGACAGAGGCAAGTGCTCAAGCCACACTGGCACACTGTCTCTGACAAAGCTAAACACAACCTTCTACCAAACCCCTCAGTGGGTCTGCTAGGTTTCCATCCAAGTGACATGATAATATTCATCCGCCCCTAAACCTGCACAGGGATCTTCCCAGCTAATTTCTGTTTATATTCATCAAGGACTGAGAATCATCAAGACACCCTCCACTGGCCAAATCAGCAAATGGCACATTTAGACTATAGAAACTATTTACTGGTCAAAACACAGGAGGATTGAGTTACGAAAAATGAATGAATGTTGAATGTATGCCACTAAGGAATATGTCCAGTTGATAAGGCTTTACACTGCAAGAATCCATTTATATGGTGTCTAGAGATGACTAAACCATGATACAGGTTTCTGAATGTCCAAGATTTGAGGTGGTCCTGAGAGGGGTGAGAACTTGAGTTCAGATCCTTAGAACCCATGTGATATGGAAATGTATTTCTGTATGCTGTGAATATCATTCAATAGAGCATAGGTAGGAGGAGGGCGGAGTCAGAAGAAATCGAGCCAGGTGCCCAAGGAAGCAACATGTAAGGAACACAGGTGAGCCACGGGCTACATGGCAGGCAGACTAATGGAAATAGGTTGAGTTAAGATGAAGGAGCCAGCTAGCAATGTGCCTGAGCCATAGGCCAAACAGCATGAAATTAATATAAGCATCTGTATGTTTCTTTGAGACTTTGGGATTGTTGGTCCAGATAAGTAGAGGTGGGTCCAAACTGTGGGGCAGTCCAGGCCAGAAACCCTCAGTTACACCCATGTAAATCCAAACACAATAGCATATACATCTATAGCCTTCACACCCTTGTGGTAATTTGAATAAGAATTCCCCCCACAGGCTCATATATTTAAATGCTTTATCTCCAGGAACTGGCATCACTTGGGAGAGATTAGGAGGTATGGCCTTGTTAAAGTAGGTGTGGCCTTGTTGGAGGAAGCATGTCACTGGGTTTTAAAATCTCAAGCCCAGCCCAGTGTCTCTATCTGCATCTTGTGGATCTGGATGTGGAACTCTCAACTTCTCCAGCACCATGTCTGTCTGTGTACTGCCATGCTCCACACCATGATGCCACAGACTGAACCTCTGAAATCGTGAGCAAGCCCCAGTTAAAAGCTTTTTTTAAAACTGTTGCCATGGCTATGGTGTCTCTTGACAGTCTATTGACAACACCGATTAAAACATCCCTGGAGATAAGGAAGCAAAACAGGAGAATCCCCAGAAGTTTGTGGGCCAACTGGCCTGGTATGCATAAGAACAATCAGCAAGACACCCCACGTCAAACAAGGTCAAAGGTGGGGACACCAGAGTTGACCTCCAAGCTCTAAGCACATGCTATGACGCATACATAGTTTCATTCATACATGTGCATGCACATACATATATACATCTGCATCATACATGTAGCATACATATTTAAGTTTTTTTCTTTTTTTAAAGAATCTAACTACATTGTAGATGTGATGTAGGATGTCTTTCTGTATGTTGTAAATTATCATTGGATAATTAACTGTTTTGGCCTATGGCAAGGATCTTAGAAGCAGGCAGGAAATCTGAGCATAGATAAAGGAAAAAAGGGGTGGAGTCACAGAGAGATGCTGTGAGCAGCTGCCGACATGGCAAGAGAGATGAATAGAAATGGGTTAAGTTGTGAGAGCTAGCAAGCAATAAGCCTGAGCCATAGGCCAAACAACATGTAATACATATAAGCTTCTGTGTGTTTCATTGGGACTTTGGGATTGCTGGTCCAGACCTCAGACTATACAAAGCTAAGCTTCGGGTGCGTCCAGATCTTGGGGCTAGTCTGGGCCAGAAACTTCATACTACACAGATGTATAAATCTACCTGGCTGGAGAGGTTTTGGGGAGAAGTGTGATTGAATGGTTTTGGAAATGAGGGATGCCTATTAGCTCAAAGGCTAAGAACATCACACAAGTCAAGTGCTCTGCTCCTGTCTCTAGTCTATACGGAGGTTGCAGCTGGTGCTTCTCCTGGAGTGAGGTGATTCTGCAGCTTAGCCTTGAATTCCAAGTTTATCCACAGGAGCAAATATCACCGTGCTGTTCCCCTGCATATAAAATGGGCATCAAATGATAAAGACAAAAGTCTAGGGAATTTTGCCAGCCATTGAGGCTCATCTCATTCAACCATCCTGACAATCCATTCTCCTGGGCAAATAAATCTTTGTAAATTGGCAAAAGCTGATCTGCTTCACCTTTGTCTTCTGTAGTGAAGTCTGTGTGTGAGCCTGGATGCACGTGCTCAGGTGTGCACATGGGTGTGGCGATCAGAGAACAAACTCAGCCCTTATTTCCCAGGCTCCTCTCTACCTTGTTACTTTATGGCAGAACCTCTCTCTTTGGCCTGAAACTCCTGAATCAGGCTAGGCTGGCTACTAGTGAGCCTCAAAGATCTGCCTGCCTCTACCTCCCCCGAAATGTCATTTCAAGCACACATCACAGCACCCAGTTGTGTCTTGTTTATACTGGTTCTGGAGACTGAAGCTGGTGACTGTGCTTGTGAGTGGAATACTTCGTTGACTGGGTTTTCTCCTTGTCCCAGAGGGGTCTCCTTTTATTATCTGGTTTCCCCATTTCCTAAGCATAAGCCTGGCAGTTCTTGGTAATAGAAGATTTTGGAGGTGCTGATATTAGGAAATGCAGAAGACACTAGGGATCTCTACATGTGTGACTCAGTATATACACTAAGCCCGGACAAAAGGAAACTCAATATGGGCTGCTGCCCAGAAAGTGTTTTGGGCTGTATGGAGAGCTAAATACAGCAGGAGGCCCTTTAGATCCTGCATATTATGATGCCAACTGGAGAAGGTGAGAGCACAGGGCACTCCCACTCCCCACCCCACCCCACCCCACCCCACTCCATCTCTACCCCTGGCTCTACTGAATTCATCCTGACTAGGGAAGTACCAAAGGAAGAAAACCTGATACTTTTTGTGTGAACATTTGAGCTGCACGTGGGCTGTATCCAGTGTTTTCTCTGACACTTGGCTTTCTTTTGGCACTTGCCCAGGACACAGGAACCTTGGTAGGTGTAACAAGATAAAAATGATCTTTGAGGCCCATTCTGTTCAAGAATCATATTTTATATCAAGGATTAGGGGAGAGAACCATTCTGGCTGAGATCTGTGTGAGAAAGCCAACTTTCCTCTCATAACACTCTGAAGAGTTAAGATGTTAGTATCTTTCCAGTCTCTAGGAACTAATTGTTATGATAGGAAACATAACTTTTGAGATCCACAAAGAAGTTTGAAAGAAAATTATTGTTAAGAAGTAGCTTTAGAGCAGATACACAGCTAAACGTTAGGTAGATGTTGATTATGAGTGTGCTAGTCGGCCTGAAGCTAAAATATTCCACTCAGTGCTGTGATAAAGGCTGGCAGCTGTGAGAGATGACGCGACACGGAGGAGTGAGGTGGGAGGGGACACAGGCTTCATGATCCCACTTGCTCCCGTTCCCACTCATCAGGTACAGTCTCTTACAAGCTCTGTAACCCAGAGAAAGCTCTCCATCTTCCTCAGTTTCCTCCTCTGTGAAGTAAGAATTATAATAGTGCTGATTTTGTTAGTGCTAATGTTCGTTAGGATGACTCCTGACATGGATTTTAATAAAATAAAATAATAAAGTAAAAGCACAGGGCCTATATTAGGAAACTCATTCAGGGATGCCTCCTGGGTTAGTTTGTTCGGGATAATGTCTTCTAGATTTATCTATGATGTAGAAAGTAATCAAAATGTTCTGTTGTTATTTTGTTTTGTCTTGTTTTGTATTTGAGACAGTGTCTTCTTGTGTAGCCCAGGCTAACCCTGACTTGCCTCATTTCTGAGGCCAGCCCTCCCAAACCTCCTGTGACCTCCTGAGTGTTAGGACCAGACATGTTCCCCACAATGCCGAGCTACTTTCTTTACTTTGAAAGACTAATATTCCATTGTGTATATATACTATATTCCCAAAGCCTTTAAAACCACCAAACCCATAAGACAGAGAATGGAGTGATGTTGCAAATGCTGAGAAGGAGGTGATGGGGAGCTGATGATTGGTGAACGCAAACTCCAGGAATGCTGGGTAATGTGTTCATAAGAGCTGCTACACAGACTGCATATAGTTTGCAAGATGTTATGTGCACTTATGATTGCTCAAATCTTATATAAGGTGTTCTTCACACACAGATATACACTCATACGCATATAGGCATATCACATATACAAATAGACATGCACATGCATAATACACTAAAATGCACATATACATACACATAAACATATGAATAATACACAGACATATACATATTGATATGAACACACACACAATGCACCACAATGACCACCAAGGAACACCAAGACATTTTAGAGATAATGGCCATGTTTGAAGCCTATGTACCAGGGAGGTTTGAGTGTGTCCAGATGCTATATGTTGCACTTTTATGTATCAGCAGTTCTTCAATAAAACTCCAGAAGTGAACAGTAATAGCACCAATAACACATGCACAAAGAAGTTTGCAGTGAGATATAAATCAGAGACCTCCTTCTGATAAGTGCTGGCAGGTCCCAGAGTACCTCTGCATAAAGCACACTCTCACTTTCTCACCCACAAAATAAAGAACTCAGCTAGGAACTCTGACAGTGTTCACACTTGTCAGAGAGGTGACGCCAATGACTGTAATAGACAGCGCCCCAAGAGCTCTTAAGTGGCATGTCTGAAAGATTGCAAGAGGCTCATCAGCCCACACACCTCCCAGGATGTTAAAAATTTGAACCAAGAACTAATAAGATTCAGGAGAGAAAGGACATTAACCACGATGTTGCTACTTCATTTTCCTGGCCTTTTGCAGAAAGTCCATGAATAAAGAAAGCAACCCAGTCACCTTATTGAGACCCAAACGCCTTTGTCATCCATCACGGATGGACGACAGGGTAGGCTGCACAGAGTCTGATGGATTAAATCTTCCTGGGAACAATTTCTGCTTTTGGAGGAACTGAAAATCCTGCCTGCTTTCATCCCTCGTGTTCAATTATAGCCCACAGCTCATTAAACGAAGCAGACACCTGCTTCTCACGAGACGAGGGTCAGAGTGAGGAGGATTTACATGACCGGGTGTCCTTCAGACTTTCCGGAGGGAAACAGAAAGATGCCTCCTTCAGTGTGTCTCAGGCACTAGCTTAGGAAGTGCATGTGGTCCTCAGCTGCCCCCCCCCCTTGTGTGCAGCTCAGGAGAATGGGTGGGAACAGTGTGGCCACACACCCCCATCACTGGGATCAGAATGGAGAAATATGTGTAAGAAATGAGTCTAAGGTCTCAAGAAAACACCACATAACCCAAAGTATTTCAGCAAACAAACGGGAAAAAAAAGGAAGTATAACTTCTGCAGAAGGGCACATAGCTGAAAACCAAGCAATGACGCTGGACTCCCGGCCAGAGTCCTGCTAGAAGCCCATTTCTAATGCAAAGAAGTCCATTGCTTCCCTCTGAGTGGCTGGAGCTCAGCTGCACAACACCGGCTGATTTACTTGGTGGGCAGTTGATAGCAAAGGGAACTTTTAAGGGAAAGATGCAACCTTAAGCATACACGCTGATCTTAGTGCTGGCGATGGGGGTGGGGACTTTTGCTAAATGGCACCCTCACAGATGTCTTTAAAGATGGGGATTTCTTTGTCTTCCTTGACCCTCTGACAGAAGAGACTAAATTTCATTTACAATCCTCAGTTGTTAGATCCTGGATTATGCTGAGATGTTATGGCATTTAACAAACATCAGTTCTCTCTCAGCAGAGGCTCTGGTCTGAAGTAAGCATGTTTTCTAGGACTATCAAAATCCTTTGAAGAAGAAAGGTCTACAGTCAAGAGCCCACTAGATACCCACTAGCACCTGAGAGGGGAGCACTCTCTGGGCCAAATTACAGGTACCATTGTTTTGGTTCATGTTCTCATCCCCAACAAGGCCCTGTATAGGCAGGAAGATATTCTTTCTACAGTCACACAGCATAAGGGATAACTCAGTGTCCACAACATGGAGCCGAGCACCCATCTGCTCAGAATTTTAACAATGTTGACACGTATCAGTGTCTTCTTAAAAGAAGGAGCTGAGAGCAGGCCATATCTGCTTGTTTGTTTGTTTACATGACAGGTTTCCCTGCTCCTAAGCCACTCTGTCATCACTGAAATGGAAAGCAAATGCAGATGCTCTGAGGCAAAAGATGTGGGGGAAACTCACATGTGCATCTCTGAGTGACAGCCCTGACAAGCTGCCTGCTCTGTGCTTCTGGAAGGAGATGGAGCTGTGCAGTCAGTGAGAGACCGGCTCTAGGCAGGGGTTTGGAGCGGAGCACAAGGAGGTTTTAGAACAAGGAAACTCTTCTGCACAATGCCATGGAAACTGACAGGTGGACACACTAATGTCATCTTCCATTTGCTTGAAGTGACACCACAAGGAGCCTGGTGTGACCTGAACAGGGAGCGGTGGCAAGCAGATTTGGGCTCCTCAGTTGAAGCACATGACCTTCTCCAGCAGGGATGGGGACAGTGGGAGATTCTGGGGGACATAAGTTATATGGGAACTCTGCAGTATCTGTTCAACTTTACTATACATCTACTCACTTTCTAAAGAATAAAATCATTAAGTAACTATACATTAACATTGTGCCATTTAATTCAGGTTTCTTTATCATGGAACAAAATATTGACCAGTGAAATGCAGATTGATACTAGTCTTAATTGGGACATTGATAAATTGATAAATTTTGTGTTTGTGTATAATTCCCTCCGAAGGATGTCACTACATAGAAAAACCTGGTCCAAAGGCACTTGCCACCAAGCCTGACTACCTGAGTTTGATCCCCGGAATCCATACAGCAGAAGGCCAGAACTGACTCCTGCAACCTACAACCTGTCCTCTGACCTCCACGTGCTTGCTATGGCATGTGCACACACACACACACACACACACACACACAAACACAAACTTTGTAAGACAATCTATTTCTTTCTTGTTAAAATATGTTCCCTTAAAACAATGCCTCTGATTTAATACCAGTTGAAAAATGTACTGCATGCTGCATACATTCCCTATAGGACAGAGTGCTGTGGCCAGAGGGAGAGCAAAGGGGGAGGAGGGGAGAAGGACAGAAGGTGTGGATGAGCCTGTCTCCAGTGGTTAAGGTGGCTTTGCAAGCCAACCAGAAGTCGTGAATGTTAAGAAAGGTATAGTCCAAACACATTCACAGAGCATTTGCTTCGACAGCCTCTAAAGGACCACTAAGTGAAAACAGAAAAGATGTTATTCCAGGGGCGTTTAATGACCGGCCCATTTGGGGCCCACGCAGCAGAGCCAATCATTACAGACACCCACTCCAGCAGTTATGTGGGTTTCTTGGGTTGTTTCCTTTTAAATCAGAAGTTCTCAAACAACTTCAAGCCTCAAATTCAACTTCAATTAAACCCACTGAAGAGCATAAGAGAGTAAGCTTTAAAGTCCTCCGATCGGCTCATAAAACCTCAGCACAACAAACCAGGAAATATTCAATTATTCTTAGGACACCATAAACATTTTATGGTTGGGTCATATTATTCCTCTGAAGTCTCGGAGGCAGGATGTTTGGTCTGCACCCACCTCCCTCTGTCACCTATTCCCTGCCCCCCCACCACCTCCCAGCCCCCTCTTGATCGTTTTTTAACTGTCAGTGTTCCCAGAGGAGATGAGCTCTCAGAAAAGGTGACCTCAGCCATCTGGGGAGCCCCCCGAGTGACTCCATGATAGAGGAATTCCTTCCTGATAGACAGAGGCCAAGTAGTGTCCAGTGAACTTAAAATGGTGCCCCTGAGGGAAATGCTTGTCCAGCCCACACTTGTTCCTAGTCAAAAGCCATTTTCTCTGCCCTTCGCTTGCCACATTGCTGCCCTGCCAGCCTCTCCCTAAAGCCTGGGGTTCACTTCACCTGTAATCCACAAGAGTGTGCACCAACAAAGTTCAAACAAGAGCAACTCAATTTTGTTCTGGATTGGCCTGACCTTGAACTTCCAGGTTGTGAACTTCTAATTTTTTCTGAACTAGATAAAAGCAGCTAATGGCTACAGAGTGTTTAATGTCTGCCATCACACAGAGTGACACCTGGGAGTCGCCTTCAGAATCTTCACTTTCACAAAAGAAAACACTGAATTACAGAGAAGCAAGACCCACTCCCCAAATCAGAATACCAGCTCCTTCCCAAGATGGTAACCAAGCCAGGATTCAAGGGGAGGAGGTCACAGAGCCTACTGCTGCCTGCTTTGTTGCTAGGTGACCCCTCCACAGCATCTCAGTGATGCTCTGGATCCTCATTTCATTCCCATTTTCCAGTTTTAGTTTCTCATTCAGTGGTTCTAATGTTCCTACATCTTTAAGGTGCCCCTGCCTCCTTGTGACACTTCTCGTTGGGGAAAGCATCTTTGTCATGGGTACCACACATCCACACCAGCCCTCGGACATGCTGCCAGCTCCCATCCTGTATCTGTTTCCTAATAGTGTCACTTTTACATCTCATCCAGATAGTCCTGTCACCCACTGTTACTTGTCACTGGGTAATGTGCGTGGCTTTCTTGAGTGGACTCCATCCAAAAGCTCAGCAAGGGCTGAATTAGAAACCACCCCAAATACAGGAGGCTTTGTGCTTACTCTTCTAAAAGGCAGTCTCAGTTTTTTCCAAATGCCTAAGCAGACCCATAGATGCTCCCAGCCCACCTCCTATGGCCCTGTGCCACTAAATCCCTGGTCTTAGAAAGGCTTCGCCTTTTTCAGTAGCCTGAATTTTTCACAGTCAGAATTGACAGAGATATCAATAGAGAGACCAGAGGGCATAACATCTTAAATAACTATTTGGGTTTTCTTCCCCTTTTGTTTGCTTTTTTTTTTACTTTTATTTATCATTTGTGGGTATGTGTGTATATGTGTGTGTATGTATGTGTATGTGTGTATGTATATGTGTTTAGAGGAATTATGTTGTTCCATTGTAAATAACTGTAGCAGATGGCAAAGCTTTACTTGATGATTATACGGATCCTAAAATTCCCAGAATACCTGAGCTAAAAAGATAAATTCTATGAAATTAGACTAGAGCTGGGTGAAGCAATCCATCCATCCTACCAACCTTTAATCCTTAGCCAAGGACCTTGGCAGATTAAGGGTGTGTTCAGAAACAGAAAGAAATAGAAGAATCTGGGTGGTGTCAATCATCCTAGCCAAGCAAAGGTGTGGTCAGAGACAGAAAAAGTTAAGAAATAAATATATAGTAAAGATAGTTATTTAAAAAAGTCTAAGTGGTTTAGAGTATGTTGAAAATATAGATACATAGGCTTAGAGAAAGAAAAGAAAAGGTAGAGAAAGTCCTTAAAAAAGAAATAGAGTAAAATAAATTTTAAAAAATTAAAAATAAGCCATATAAAGGTGGAAAATACAAAGAATGTCTGGATATTGTATATTATTATCTTATCTTTAAGCTTCTTGACTCAAAATGAAATAGTAAAAGCTGCTAAAAGACAGTTGATTATAAATGCTGTTGGATTAATTCAACCTATATATTTTGTAAATGAGTTTACTTTAAAATTGAAATGCAAAGATCTGTTACTTTGGAGAAGAGGTTTTCTTTTTCTTTTCACAGAAAATGAGAGGCTGTAGATTTATTCCTGGATAAAGAACATAAAGTTTGATAGAGGAAGACCCCCTGAAAAATCTCCAATGGAAATGGATGGCTCAGATGATTCAGCATTTCAGAGCACCTCTGCTGGAAGTTTCCCAAGCTCTATATCCAGAACAATTTCAAGGAGACTGGCTGAGATGACCCAGCCTTACAGACTACCCCACTAAAGACTTGTGCATAATCCTACATTTTTCTTTGGATTCCTGTGGGATTGCCAGCAACCCCATTCAGCAGGAAGTAGCCTAGAGAACGACGCCCACATTCCCAAAACATGGATTATGGATGTTCATGTTTATTTACAATGTTGTTTATAAGTTGTTACAGATAATGGAGGGAAACAAATATTAGATTTGGAGTTCTTTTTGTTTTAAAAAGAGAAAAGGGGATATGTAGGGAGATTATGTTGTTCCATTGTAAATAATTGTCCCCACCTATGAGTTTAATAAAAAGTGCTGATTGGCCAAAGGCAGACAGGAAGTGTGGGTGGGGCTACCAGACTAAGAAGACTCTAGGAACAGGCAGAACAGAGCAGAATGCCAGAGAGAAGCCAGAAGAAACAGAGGACACTGTGCTGCTCTGAGAAAAGGTACCGAGCTGCATGGCTGAACAGGATAAGAGTCATGGGTTAGATTAAGGGTAAAGAGCAAGTTATATGCCTGGGCCTTAGGTCGATCAGCCTAAAACTACTATAAGCATCTGTATGTCTCTGCAGGTCTGGGGGTCTGCGGGCCTAAACCTAGAGGCTAGACCCGAAAGTCTGGGCCAGAAATCTTCTACTACATATGTGTTTGTGGGTATGTATGTGTGTGTGGATGTATATGTGTGTGTATGTATATGTGTGTATGTATATGTGTGTATGTGTATGTGTGTGTATATGTATGCATGTATGTGTGTATGTATATGCATGTATCTATGTGTATGCATGTGTGTATGTATTGTGTATGTGTGCGTATGTGTGTATGTTTGTGTGTTCATGTGTGTATGTATGTGTGTATGTGTATGTATGCATGTGTGTATATATCTGTGTGTGTATGTATGTGTGCATGTGTGTGTGCATGTGTGTGGGTATCTGTGTGTGTATGTATGTGTGCATGTGTGTGTGCATGTGTGTGTATCTGTGTGTGTATGTATGTGTGCATGTATGTGTGTGTGTACTAATGATATGGGGATACATGCCATGTCTTGGGTGTGAGAGTGAAGAGACAACTGTGTGGAGTTAGCTCCCTCCTTCTACCTTTGCCTGGATTCTAGCTACAAGTAGCTACAGCAAGCCCCGCCCTTTCCCACTGGCCTAGTTTTGATTTGTTTTGATTCAGTCTCCCTGTGTGGCCCAGACTGGCCTTGAATTCATAATCCTGTGCCTCACAACTACTAGGATTATTTTTACATATTTAAATTTAGCTAATTCACCTAGTCCAGTTTACCCCACCCCTTTTCTTGACTTGGTGGAGTTGGTGGCCACGGGTACAGCTTACCCAATGTATAACTGTAAAGAAGCCCTGTGCATAAATATCTAAGATATAGACAGACTGTGGAATGGCATCCATGGGAGCTAGCATGTTCAGAAATACTGTGGATAGTGTACAAAGCCTCCTCTGAAAACAAAACTGCCAGATGGAATCAGCCAAGTACATGGGCCAAAGCTTAATGTCAGAAACAAGTGTGGGTGACCAGACACCGAGGGTAGGGAAGAGGCACAGGCTCTGCCAGGCTGGGCTCCTGGGGACAAAGAAGGGAACCTCCTACTCCTGCCCTCAGGAGCACAGGGCCAGAGCACCACAGGGAAAGACTGCATGACATGGGGACAAGAGTCTGACATTTTATCCTGAGGAGGGAAAAATCAACAAAGGAAACCAAAAATATAAATATAAATGTGTTAGTGGGGGAAGAGAGAGGGAGGTGAGAGGCACAAAAGAGGGAAAAAAGAAAGAGACTGAGAAACGGGGGGGGGGGGGCAGATACTCCCCCCAATCTCAATGAGCACACCTACTGTGTGTCAAGGTCTTGGCTTCTCATCATCCCCCTCCACTGTGAAAAAACCCTTTGGACATGTGACAGACTGCAGATTTGGGGCAGAAACATACAAAATAACATTTTATTGTGCCAGAAATAAAGGAAATGACCAGAAAACAAACATTTTTAAAAAATGATGATGATACATGTCAAAAGTTAGGAAGCCGTGTAACAAAGAGGATTATATTCACTAAGTCTGGAATTTCGTGAGCCCAAAAACCCAAAATCCAGACAAGATGATGAGATTCTCAGTCATGGAGTCTAAGATGTTAGCCACACAAATATAATTAGGAGCTTGAAACTGTGACAGGAGACACAGTATTTTCAGTTTCAAAACCTCTCTTTATAAAGCATTTGTTACTAACCCAGAGACAATGAATGTCTTTATGATGGAGACTCTTGGAGTGTCCTTTACATGCACATTGTTCAAAAGGGGACAGTCAAATGGTGCATCCTCTGATGGGACATCAAAAGGAACATAAGCCTTCAGATTTAGGAGATGGATCTTTGGCTGGAAATGGGAAAAAACTAGCCTCACAAAAAAGTAGCTCATAACTGAAAGGGGTCATGGCAATTGCAGAACTCTCCTGGGTTAAGGAAATTTTAATAAGTACAGGACATTATTATTCTGAGCTGGGCCCCTTACAAGAACTCCTAGAGCCTGTTAAGTTTCAAACCCAGGACAAAAGGCTCAGATGCCTATTTAACATATCAAAGCTGATCTGGCTTCCAGGTTCTCCCAGCATGCCTCAGCCCTTACCTGTTAGGACATGTGCTTGGCATACCCCACCCCTTACCCTGAACTCTTCAACCTAGGGGCTGGGGCTGCCCTCTCCCCAGAGGCTCTTCCCTATATGATCCAGGTATTTTGGCTACTTGACCTTTTGTACATTTGGCCTCCTGGCTACTGCACCTGGTTGCCCCTCCCCCTCTTCCCACTCAGTCTGGTCTTGTCCACTCTGGACTCTTCCAGAGGTCCCTGTTCCTGCCTCTGGCTATGTTCTCCCACATATGAATAATAACCTTTTTTTTCTAATGAGAATGATGCCCTTGTTGGTGCCGAAGGACATCACTTGCATCTGTCAGCTACACTGTGGTTCTTTCTGTGCAGCTCGTCCTTGGTTGCAGGAAACACTTTAAATCTTAGAGATGTTTGCACCTATAATCTTTGTGCCCAAATTCCAGCCTTTCGATATGCTTACCAATACCTCTCCCCACCTTAGCCAAGGCTAAGGGAGCATCAGCAAAGAGAAAAGAAAGTAGGAGCTGGAGAATAAGGAGGAGTGTCGTGAAAGGCTGTCTGTGGACAGGACAGGGTCACAGCACTAAGGAACTCACAGCAGCTGTGTCTGCATATGACCTGTACAAGATCAAGCCAGGCAGCATTCCAGCATGGAAGGGAGGGGGACCCCCACCCCACAATCGGGGGAGGGCAGCTACCAACAGTTGACTGTGACTGGGAAAGGGATAATTATTTTTTCTTTAGGGGCGTGGCCACTATTAGACTCCACATGCATACACACAGAAGCAGAACCAACTGGACAGATATAAAATGTCTGATATGAAATAAAAACATATAGGTATAATTGAAAATAAATTTAAAAATTACAAAATTGAGCTTAGCAGCATAAAAAAGTTAGAATGGAATCTATAAGCTCTGAACTGATAGATAGAAAATAACTCTAGGAAAAAACCTATTTGCTTTTAAAATAAAGAAGAGGAAGAAATAGAAACCCATAAACAAAATCCAATAAATATCAGATGCCAGATAAGGGCTGTGGTTCAGGTCTACAGAGATAACTATGAACAAAAGAATTGTAGTTGGGTTAAATGGCTCACATAAAAATGTTTCCATTGGAATGGAACAACACTAAGCTATACCATGTGTGATCTGCAAAGAAGCATTCCTGAAATCTGAGGCTGAAATTATTGTGGTGGAGAGAAAACTAGTGTGATCCCCCTGGTCTCTAGCAAGCCGAACCTGCTGTGGTTACAACACAGCTCTAAGCCACAGAGGATGCTGAGCTACAGAATATAAGAACAAGCATGAGCCAGACACAGTTTTAAACAAAATGAATTAGAAGTTGAAAGAGGACCATGGAAAATGCAGCATGCAGTCATGGTGAGCCTGAGGATTTCAAAAGCTAAACTGTAATCTAAGATCTGAGCAAGAAAATTGTAAACTTGTTCCCAAAGAATGTGAGGAGAAGGCTATGCCTAAAATTTTTCAGGTTTGCACAGAGTGATTTAAAAATTGATCATCTACTGAGACTCGAAGAAGCAAATTTTAATAAATAGCAAACAATAGTCCATAGAAAATAAACCCTGGACTCAGTCATGTGTTGGCTCTCCCAACAGTGGAACCTGCAGCAAGTAGAGCAGGACCATTAAAGTCCTTGAGGAGAGCTATGGTGCCCCCAAACACACTGAGGGAACCTGGTATGTCTTTGTGAAGCTCTGTGTTGCCTAAGAAGAAGACCTGATGAAGAATGCTAAGACTTCTTAGTGAAGCCAGTATCTCATCACCCTAGATCTGTTTAAAAGCCTTGGCAATCAGACCCCAAGAATGTATATGCCCATCCCCACCCACCTTGAGTCCTCTGAGCTACCCAGTTCCTCAGAGATTTGTCAAACAACCAAGACTCTGCCGGATGCCTCTCCAAGTGAGATTTATTCATTGCTCACAGTAATAAATAGGCTTCTGAAACACAGGAACAAATATGAGTGACAGGAAAGCATTTGACTGATACTCTCTTCATCACCGAGTCATTATTTTCAGGAGAAAAAGAAATGATGACTGGGAAATTCTGGAGTTTGAAGCAAAGCAAGAAAGGATAGGTATATTAAGAGAGAGCAAGCATGCAAGTGTATATGAGGCCAAATGTGTGTGTAAGAGCATGTGTGGATATGTGAGTGTGTCAGAGTATGTAAGTATGTAAGAGTGTATGTATCTAAGACTGTGTGTAAGAGCATTGTGAATGCTCTTAAAAATGCACAAGAGCATGTGTGTGACTGTGTTTAATGTGAGTATGTCAGTATATTAGGGTATACAAGTGTGTGTGTGTGTATGTGTGTGTGTGTGTGTGCAGTATTCTTATACTAATAGCTGAGGGAAATAGCTTGCAAAAGAAAGTTTATTCAGGGCTCAGGATTCTATAGACCCAGTCCAAGATCAGCTTCTCCATGGCTCTGGCCTTTGGCAAGGGTGATGTGCGTAATAGGGCATATGGCAGAGCTTGGGCATGAGACAGGGAACCAAGAGGATCACTAGGTCTCACAACCTCATTTGAAGGCACACCCTCACGATTCACCTCCCTAACACATCTAACACATTCACCCTGCTCAATTATGCCAATCTAGAGACCAGACCTAATTTTAACAAAAGCCCTTAAGAGACACTGAACCTCCAAACTACAATAGTGTGTATGTGTGTGTGTGTGTGTGTGTGTGTGCACGCGCACACACATGTGAGTGAGTGTGGGCAGAAGCATATCATGAGTGTGTACACAAGAGAAAACACATAAGAGTCTTCACTGTGGGAAGTCCATGTAGCCAGGGTGTGCTGGATCCTGGTAGGTGGAGCTGCTTCAATAGATGTAAAAGAAACACAAACACGCTCAAAAAATTACAAAAGAAAAGCCTAAGAGCCACATGGATCTTGCTGCGGTTTTCCTAGCAGGGTGATGAACAGATTATAATTAGATTTTTTTTTAACTCCGGCCTGTGCTCTGATGTATGAATCCCAGAGACAGGGATTGGTGGGTGGGGAGGGGGTCACCAGTGGTTGCCTTGGTATCCATTGTGCCAGGACAGCACCAAGGCAATGCAAGTGTTCAGAACACCTGTGTTGTTAAGTGCCCTGGCCCAGACAGGCAGCTTGCAGCCACTCCCTTGTGGGCCTGTGTTGACCTCAAAAGCCTGGCAGCAATCGCCAGAAACTCTCAAGCTACCTCCAGCTCCAACCACTCAGCTGCCACCATTTCCTTATGTCCCCAGAAAACTCAGGATTGGGATATTTGGAAGCACCTCAGTTAAGCCCTTTAGACTGAGAGCTTAGAACAATGGAAATTAGCTCAGACGCCCAGATCTGCAAGGCTCCAAAGGAGATTGTTGCCCATGCTATCTGTGGGCCTGGCGCATCATCTCGGACACTTTACAGCACATATGCTGTGGAACTGAACAGGTTGGTTGTTGAAATGCAACATGAGCAACATTCAGAAATGGTGGCAATATGTTTAGAAGAATTGTCAATTAGCTCTTTCTCAGAGACAGAGATGCTTTATGATAAATGCTACCATGCTACACAAGGCCCTGGGTATCCCCAAACAACAATTTACCACAGTACATTGAGTACCAGACAATAGACTTTCTGATTGATCTACCAAGTACGCAGAAGGTAACAATTTAATTTTTTATCTGTGTGGCATTTTCAAGGCAATATGAACCATTGCTCCTTCAGCTTGCTCTAGGCTTCAAGAGGTACATCAATATGATTAATAAATCACATTGAACATGGACTTGATTGATATTTGATTAAATATTAACAGACTTACCTGGCTTCTTTTGTCTTCATCAGTAGACCCCAGTCAGAAGTCGCTGAAATTCAGGGAAGCTCATAGTACACAGAGATAAAGGCAGAGCCGTCTCGATTATGATGGGAAGTATTTTATTTCAGAAACGTCAGCCTCAATTTTCAACACATCAATGAAGTTTAAATAGAAATGTTTCCATTTTAACTGGTTAATCTCTCCCCTTCACACATGTCAGAGGTTCTCGGCCTTGAATCTGTCTGAACACGATTAGCCACCAGCACTCTCTGTGATGATAATTCTCAGGGGAGCTTGTGAACTGAGAGAAAGGGCCATTGAAAATGAGTAACCAGTGGACTCTGGGATGCCTTGCTGTGGTCCCTTTAAGTTCCTCGGGGACTCCTCCATCACAGGAGAGAGGGCAGTAATGGGGACAGTTACTCAACATGCAGGTTTTTATCATTCTTAAAGACCATTCCTCTTGACATCTCCAGGACCTTGAGGCTTTCTTCCTGGATCCTCAGTGTCTTCCTGTAAGAAAGAACAGACACGTTATCTTTCTCTCCATCTTAGGAGGACAGTGAGGAGTTAAGAATGAACAGTGACAATACCAGAAATACACAGTATTTAGCCCTTGAGTGCTGTGTGCTGGTTTCTGGTTTGATCTCCACGCCCTTTGTTTCTGTTGCCCATGTCTGGGGGCCTGGACTGTCAGCCCTGACACATCGCAGTGCCTGTGCTGTGAGTTCTGTGGCTGCACTGATTGTTTGGTGAAACAATACCAACAGGTGTTCAGACATGGTAGCAACTCATACCAGCCCTGTGAGCTAGGCTCTGTCTGTCTGTATCGCCATTAATGGATAAGGACTGGAAACCGAGGCTGGTTAGTGACAAGGTGAAGGCTGTGTCAGGAGCAGAGGCAGAATTTAAGCCGGATGTTCCCCTTCTATGAACTGAGCTCCTTATCTCCCAAGCTAAGTGACCAGGCTACAAAGGTACCATGCCTGGAAACAGAGTTACCTCTTGGAAGTCCAGGTGTTTTCACATCTGGCAGCCAGCCAACCTGGCACACTGGGCTTCTAAATAAGAGGAGCAGCACAGCCTGCTCCTGAGCATTCCCAGAAGTTAGAATATGAATTCTTAAGTAGCTGGAGTAGCCAGTAGCTGGCCTGGCGGCAAGGCTACTCTCTCTTTTTCTGTGCTTCTTCAACATACAATGGTGCTATGAGCACTCATCATCCGTTCTAAGGCAATGTGCTAACCAACCACAGATCATCGCATCCACTGTAAAAGTGATTGCTGTAGTACAACAAAGCAGATGCGGTCCCCAGAAACTGTGTCTGGAGTGGTTTATCCTAGCACCCTTTACTGACTCCCACACATTGTGGTCTTGCTGGGGAATGTTCTGGTAATGATGACATTCTGTTCCATTATTCACACAACAAAATGTTGATTAGAGACAAAACTAAAATTAACTAAAACCAAAACCCAACATGTCTTCAAGAGGGCTGGAAAGAGAAGGCAGCTGGTACTCGGGTGAGAGTATCCTGTCCCCTCCCTCCAGCACATTCCCTGAGCATCTATGTGCCATTGTGGCAGGTGTGTCTTCAAACAGTACTTAGTCACGAAGAGGGGAGCATTGCTCATATTTATCCTTTGGGCAGTACTGCATGCAATGCTCAAGCAAGTAGGGTGAGTCTGTAAAATTCAAACATTCAAAACCCCCTACACCCTACACTTTATAACCATCTATGCCAAGACATGACACTCCATATACATGGCTAATGCTTCCTTATACATTGACTCTCATGGTCCATATTCACCATTCCCAGGCAGACAGGCCGGAAGTAATTCTCACTAAGCTGGGAGATGAATCTGCTGCTACTGTACTTACTGTGCATTATGAGAACCTGAGTTCCAGCCTCAAAGTCACAAAGAACCCACACTAAGAAAGGAAAGGTAAAAACTAGAAGAGGCATGGTCTCTTGCTTGTAATCCCAATGCCAAAGGAGCAGAGATGGACAGCACTTATTGACCAGCCAAGTTGTGATATGTAACACCTAAAATGAGTAGGCTTAATCTTTTCCACAAATTTCTTTAAGTCTCTGGAAGATGTGATAACTACACATTAATTCTAGAATTACCACTGGAATTCAATTTCCCTTTTATCAGCCAAGCAAACCACTATCATGGGGGGGGGTCAGTGGAGGGAGGCGACAGAGTCAACTGAGACAAGTCAAGTCACTTGGAGCCTTCAAGCCTCGGTTTCCTCCACTTGTAAATAAAAATAATTCAACACCTGTGGAGAAAATTTTCATCAAATTTTAACTAAATATTTAAAATTGACTCTCTCTGATTCTTACCCCCTCCTTTGTTAGTGAGCAAAACCAAGTGGCTGCAATACATTTTTTCACTCACAGCTAGCCCCTCTCTACTCCGAGCACAATGCCCATAAGTCTAGAAAAATCTGTAAGTGAAGCCAAATGGGCCCTTGCCTCCCACCAGCAGCCAGGCAACCAGAGTCTTCACTGAGCAAGACACCTGGACCATTTGCCAGGCACATCACAGGTTCTTGTGGCCTCTTCCACCCTTGTGAGAAACAACTGCTCTTGTTTGGTGGATCAAAGATAAAATATCCTTATAGGAATGTGCATTTGTATGATTGCAGCCTTGCCTGGTGGCTAAGGGCTCAAAGCTTAGATACTGGAGAGACTGAAGTATGAGGATTACAAGTTGAAGGCCAGCCTGGGAAACCTGGTGAGGTTTTGTCTCAAAGTGAAAAGTGAAAAAGATGACTGCAATATAGCTCCTTGGTAGGACACTTTCTCTGCATGTGTGAGACCTGGGGTTCAATCTCTAGTTTTTAAAAGAAAGAGCAATCATAAGGAATTAGTTAATACAGCATTGATCAGCTAGGTCAGTGGGCTTGAGGGGAAGGTTCAGCATGAGATTAGAACAGTGACATAAAAAGATAGTTACAGTGTCACTTCTGAGACTGCTCATCCCAAGATGGTATCTGAGGTTCTCATGAGAACACATGCCCTTCCTCTGTGTAAGGTACCTGCTAGCAGCATCCCAAAAATTTCCTTCCAGAGATACTTAGAGCACACCCACATTTATGCACATGTTGCTCTTGTGTGTGTGTATGTGTGTGTTTGTTCTTATCCCAATAAGCTAAGCTGTACCCAGTACTTTGAGAAAGCCTGTGTGACACAAACATACCCTGTGGTGGGATTCAGGTGTCAGCTGATAAGGTCCAAAGACGCTTATCCAAGGTCCCAAGCTCCTAAAAGAAAATATAACCAACCCCCCTTCAGGAGCCCGGGACCCTGGATAAGCATCTTTGGACCTTATCAGCTGACACCTGAATCCCACCACAATACCCTTGACCATCTCTGCAACACTCAGAGCTAAACTAGAAGCTTCCTTCCAAGAGCTAAGGATTAGAGGGACCCAAAACACCAACCCAAGGAAACATGCTCCCTTTATTTTGACCTTGAAAATTTGATGCCAAATGTTCCATCACTTCTCTGCACTGAGAGGAGAGCAATAAGGAGGGAGACAGAGAGAGGGGCAGGGAGACAGAAAACATCCCATTTTCACTGAGTTCTGCCTTGGTGTGTCACAGTGTTCTGCTTTCCTTTCAGTGACTGATAAAATACTAATCCAGAGAAACTAAGGGAAGAAGGGGCTTACTCAGTTTACACTTCCAAGTTACAATCAACCACTGAAGAATGTCAGGGCAGGAACCCAAAGCAGAAACCATGGAGGAACACTACTTGTTGACTCATTCACACTTGCTCTCTTATACAGGCCAAGACCACCTGCCCAGGGAATGGCGCCGCCTGCAGTGGGCTGGTACCTCCAGCTTTCACTATCAAGACAATCCCCTGTGGGCATGCCCATAGGCCAATCTGGTCTAAGAGTCCTCCATCAAGGTTCTCCTTACAAAGCTGATGAAGAGTCAGAAAGAAGCAGAGCCAAACACTACTCTATGAAACATGGGAAAATGAGATTTATTGCCTCATAATTACACTCCTATTATACCTCATTCCCTGTGTGTTTGTCTTGCTGAAGGGAAGCAGGAGGAGGACTTGAGAGCCCCACAGGATATACAACAAAGTGTCAGGAATGACAATGTGAATTAAGGATGTGCAATTCACCAACTCTAATAAAATCTCTTTTATTTATGTGTGGGAGCTAATGTGTTCTGGCATGCTCCTAATTCCTGTCCTGTTATTTATGAAATGGAAACCTGACAATTCACTAAATCACCATGAGCCATTCCTTTTACAATCTGCTTTGTTTTCTGGGCACAGATGATTATTTTATTATTATTATTATTCAGGAATCGTACGGGTTCTCAATGATCCAAATTTTGCAATAAGGACTAATCTAGTTTGGCAGTTTTGAATGACAGCAACATAGGCATCTTCATCAAAAATTCTGCTACCATATGCTTCTTTGTTGCAGAAACTTCTGTTTGTATTGCTCATGTAGGTTCAGGAATGTAAGGAGACTCCATAACAGAGTTCCCATCAAAACCAGAAAAGTGAATTTTGAGAAACTTAAGGATAGTTCATTTGCAAAGGCCCTAACTATACAAGAGGCAGGAGGCCTGGGTGGAAGTCTCAGGCTCCCAGGGAAGCTATGGTCTATGCCTGCCTTGAACCCTCAGAACAAGGAGGTGATTACCAACTTCTACAAGGCAAGACATGTTTATAGACAGCTCACCCTGAAAGAACAGCCATAACTAGGTCACAGATGATGGATAATGGAATGGATCAATGTTCTGCCCTCATCTTTCTTCCCACCACAATCCCCTCCCAGATGCCCTTCATCCTTAGGGCTGAGAGCAGAGACAAGTGGTCCAGGGCACTGGTAACAGAAGCCCTGCTGTAAAAGGTCAGGACAAATTCACAGAGACATCAGGCCCTGATGGAGAGCTAAAAGCCAGCAAGTTCAATGAACAACTGAAAAGCAATGATAGGGATGCAGCTTGTCTAACATGCACAAAGTCCTGTGTAAACCAGACATGGTACTGTGTACCTGCAATCCAGCACTCAGAAGGTGAAGGCAGGGGCATCAGAAGAGGAAAGTCATCCTCACATTCATAGTGAAGCTAGCCTGAGATATGTGAACAATGAAAGATAAGCCCTATCTATCAGAGGGCAAGTCTCAGTAAAGTGAAACATAAAATTGTAAACTCTTTCTAGATTGAATTATCACTGCTCTTTAGAGCAGAGAGTAGGTGACCGCACCCCTAAGGAAGTTATAACTTACAGGTTTCTTTGCCTACTTTTTGGAAGAGATAAGAATTTGAGACTTAAAAAAAGACATTAAATTTCTTTATTGTGTTTGAGGATATGTTTCTTAAAATTTTAATATATTCAATTTTCAATTATTGGGTTGACTAGCAGTCCATTTGTCATAATCTGAGCAGTTGATAGGAGGTTTGCATATATATGAATGTACAAATAAGTAAGTGCAGGCCAGTGTCAACTGGGAGTGTCATTCCTGGGTGTCATATACCTCCTTTAAGACAGGGTCTCTCACTTACCTAGGACTTGCCAACTAGGCTAAACTGATGGGCCAGCAAAGTGCAGTGGCTTGCCTGTCTCTGCCTCCCAGTACTAGAATCATGAGCAGAAGCCAACGCACTCAGCCTTCCCATGTGGATTCTGGAGGTGGAACTCAGGTCCTCCCGCTTGTATAGCAAGCACTTTCCCGACTGAGTGTTCTTTTCAGAATTCAATTTGGTTATTAATTGGGTATTTTATGGCTCCTTCAGAAGGAACACAATATAAGCTGCAGCCTGGTTTTTAGTGTGTTGACCAATAAAATTCTAAAACAGGAAGAAGCTTGATATTCCCAGTGTGAGAGAGGCCTTCTGGGAGTCTTCAGGTTAGTAAGTATGCCCAACCCAAGTTCATGATGTAAAATGTCAAGTAGGGCTAGAGAGATATTTCCATGATGATGAGCATTTGCTGCTCTCCCAGAGGACCCAAGTTTGGTTTACAGCATCCACATTGGGTAGCTCCCAAGGGCCTGTTAGTCTATCCCCAGGAGACCTGATTACCTCTGTGGCCTCTATGGGCATCCATGTTCTCACACACAGACCTACACACAGACATATGCATACACATAAATAGAAAATAAGAAAAATAACAATAATAATACAATCAAATGGGCAAGTGTTTGCATGAAGCCTACACACCCTCCCTGTACATTGAATATCTTGAGGTTACTTACATAATTTCAGACTGTGTAAATACTTGTGCTGTAGCTTTAGAAAATGGCAACAAAGAATGCATCAGGGTTCAGTACAGAAGCATTTTCCCCAATATATTCAATCTGCATCTGGTTGAACAATAGATGCAGAGCTGAGTTACAGGGTCTGACTGCACATGCTTACAAAAGGGCCTTAGAGTAACTGGTCTGAGGTGATGAGACTTTTCTTTAATCTTTAATAAAGGCAATTAAATAAATGTGAAGGATAAAGTTTCTATAATCAGCTTTACTACAGTAAAATACTGAGTACTGAGCAATGCAGATGAATAAAAGTTGGAATTTGGCACAATGAGGAAGATTGAATTATGATCAACAATACAGGCAAAGTGTGCCAAGTCTGAGAGTCTAAACCCAACCACATCCCCAAACTCATGAATAGCCCTAAGCACATTTCTTTCCTTTCATATGTGCGTTACCATGGTTACACAGACAGTCTCTACTAATTATTTATCTCTACTCAATCATCATTCTTGGCCATAGAGTAAGAAAGTTTTCCAAACTGTTTCCCAGCTTTCTGTCACTGCTTTCTTCCTGAACTGCTGGAGTAGATGGAACACGGATTTATTTCCGTCCCCTCTGTATGCAGGTTACAAAGCAAGCCCATTAAAAAGCAGCTGTATGGCACCTTCATTAGAGGAGCCAAAGTTTCCTCTAAAAGTCTGGATAGAAACGTGGAAAGTTAGTTGAACAAGGAACTTCAGAAACCACCTCATTAAGCTGCACACTAGAAGCATAAAACAGCGAATCGAGGCCTTCAAATCTCCAGTGCCAATCTTCCCTCCTTCTCCCCTCTGCTTCCTCTCCTGTCATGACTCACTGGCCATCAAGGAGCTGCAGCCCTGCTTCCCTTCTAGTCCGTTTGCCCAGACTTGAGTCATTGAGATTGCCTTTGGATTATCCCTTCCCTCACAGTATCACCCCTAAGCAGTCACAGCAGTCGATTCTTGCCACAGACCCGAAAGGTGTGCGGCGGACTGAGCTCTGCTCTGACATGTCAAGGCTCCTCACCCCTCCTCGGGAGTAGTTCTTCATCTCCTTTCCCTGCTGATTTTTCTGCACCATCAAACCTCCATCAGTTTCTCCTAGCTTCACCCTCGGTTATATGGAAACAAGACTGGAAAAATCCTCAAACAACAGGGATTCCAACTCAGGCATGGGGCTTTGAGGGCCCTGGGCTTGGCTAAAATCTGGTGAGGTAGCCTCCCAGGAGCAGAACCAATGAATTTGTTGTAGGAAATTGCGAAATCCTCAAACTGAGTCCCCCAAGAATGGGCATTGCCAGGGATGGCAGAGCAGACTCTAGCCACCGAACAGGACTTCTTGTTTCATTGGGATGACGAAATCGCTGAGGAGAAGCCTTTAAAGCAGGGGGAGTTCATTTAGGGCTCAGATCTTGAGGGTGTGCATCATGGCAGGGAAGGAAGTCTTGGTGGCTGGAGCTTGAGGCAGCTGGTCACACTGTATCCAAGTCAGGAAGCTGAGACAGGTGAATAGTTAGTTTGCTCTCTCCTTTATCCAGGTCAGACCAGGACCCCAGCCACAGGATGATGCTGTCCACAGCTGGCAGGTCTCCTTTCTTCAGTTAGCCTAATCTAGATAAACTCTCAGAGGCTTCATGATGCTTTTCTCCCAGATTCTATCAAGCTGATAATGGAGGTTAACACTCATAACTATTTCTCCCAGCCATGACTCACATGAGGAGTCCAGGATGAGGTGGAAGCTGTGGGATACTTGGGTGAGAAATGGAAGGGCAGGATGCTGAAAGCAAAGGATGTTACAGTGTTAGTTCCATCAGTCTGCAGGGATGAGATGTAGGGGTGCGGCCTGAATGTGGCCATGAGTCTGCACCTTCTGCTGCACTGGCAGCTTTGGCAGCTATGTAGGACAATAGCCATCCATCCAGGTTGTGTTGTGGTATATTCCTTTACACTGTGATTGGTTTAATGAAAAGCTGAATGGCCAATAGCTAGGCAGGATTTCCAGGCACAGGGGATGCTGGGAAGAGGAGGGGTGGAGTCTTGAGGAGAGGCCAGGGATGCAGAGAAAACAGCATGAACTTTTCAAAGGAAAGGTAACTGAGCCACATCAAAGAATGTAGATTAAGAGATATGGGTTAATTTAAGTTCTAAGAGCGAATTATAAACAAGCCCAAGCTATTAGCTGAGGTTTCATAATTAATAAAAAGTCTCTATGTCGTTAATTTGGGAGCTGGCTGGTGCAATAGAAAAATTTACCTCTAAGGCAGTGCTGGTGGGAACAATGTCACTATGGCCATGGCTTCTAAGTATCATCATAGCAAGCAGTACAGGGGAGGGAGACATGACGAGGTAGGGCAAAAACTATCCAACCCTCCTTCAATATTCAGGGGAAATGGATCTAGGTACCTTCATGGGGAGCAAAGTCTGCAGATGCTCAAAGCCCTTCTACTGAAGAGAATGGTGTCTGGTGTTATTTATGCATATCTCAATGTATCGTCTAAACAATCTCTAGGTCATTTACATACCTAGGACAATGTAATGCCACATCAATTTTTATTCTGCATCTTATTTTATTATTTAAAACAAGGTTTCTTTGTATATCCTTACCTGTTCTGGAATTAGTCCCATAAAGAAGGCTGGCCTGGAACTCACGGAGACCACCCACCCCACTCCACCCCACCCCACCCCATCCCATCCAGGAGGCTGGAATTAAAGGTGGGTACCAGCATCACTCAGTTTGTATTTTAACTTTTATGGAATAATGACAACAAAAAATGATGTGAGATGTCTTTAAATATATTATAAATAACATTAGATAATTAAAAAAATATGTTTTGGTCTATGGCAGAACAACTTAAAAGCAAGCAAAAAATCTAAACATAGATACAAAAAGAGAGGGTAAGGTCATAAGAGATACAAGCCAGCTGCCAAAAGAAAATAATATATAATAAAATACAGATAAGCCATGAGCCAAGTGGCAAGGCAAATTAATAAAAATAAGTTAAATTGAAATAAAAAAAAGTTAACTAACAATAAATCTAAGCCATAAGTCAAACAACATGTAATTATTATGAGTCTTAGTGTGAGTGAGACCAAGTAGGGCCTCGAGTCTAAATCCCAGGCTGCACTGGGCCACTGGTGGAAGAGGTTCATTTAAACTACAAGGCTAGACTGGGCGAGAAATTTCATACAAATGGTGCTTAATGTGGGGCACAAATTTATGATTTTGAGATTAAGAATTTTATGTTTTCTTGACTGAGTGAGTTGGCATGATTTTTTGTTGTTTGGGGCATTGGCATTTTATGGAGATCTTGAGACTGTAGCATCTTAGCAGTTTAGAAGCTGATGTGGCTATTTTTTTTTTTTTTAATCAGAGATTGTTTTGGTTTTCTATCAAATTATATTAGTTTGGAAGTACATTATAGGTTTCATCTTTTGTGGAAACAAAAGTATAACTTTTTAAAAAGTAATATATTTTAGACTTAAACTTTAAAGTCAAGATATCTTTAAAATATATATCTGTGTTTAACTTAATAGCCTTTATAATTGTCTTTTTGTAGTTAGTTCATTAACAGTAAAAATTAAAAGAAAACATAATAAATATAATTTAGACTTTTTGTGTATTTTTTCTTTATGTGGCTTATTATATTTTTATTATTTTATTTTTAAGAATTTCTTTCCCAGCCTATGTATTTTTATATATACTGCAATTTACTTAGAGGTTTTTAATTTGAATTTGTTTCAACTAGGAGCTTTTAAAATGTTAAACTCTAAAGTACTGTTTTGACTGCTGGCTCTGTCCTGCTTGGAGGTACTAGGCTTATATTTATATATTTTTTAATTTGGTGAAGTAGAATTGAGTGCTGTGGAGTTATGTTATTAGGTCTATAGTTATGCTCCAAAACTTAAAAGCAACAGCTGGAAGAAGTTTTTTGTACCACAGCCTTTGAAGTAGATTACAAGCTGGTAAAGTGGCCACACCGATCAGCTTTCGGCAGCTGGTGCTGGCTGCAATCTCCCAGGTTGCTGCTGGGAGGCATGGCTCTGAGACTGAGACTAGAAAGTCATGTGTGTGTGTGTGTGTGTGTGTGTGTGTGTGTGTGTGTGTGTGTGTGTGTGTGTGTGTGTGTGTGCGTGTGTTTATAATTTTTTAAAAAGTTTTTCAGGTCTATCTTGATCAATGCCTCATGTTGGAATGCCATTTATAGTAGGTATTAATGAAATGTTAATTTTAATATATATTTTTATGTAATATTGAGATATGTATATATATATAATCTTCTTATATAATCAGTTGCTAGTAATTAATGCCTACAACAGAAAAAGGTGCTTAGTATAGACTTGTGGTGGCTTGAATAAAGTATCCCCTGTGGGCTCATGCATTTGAACACTTGGTCTGGGTAGGTGGCACTGTTTGGAGAGGTTGTAGAACCTTTCCGAGGTGGGGAGGTGGAGCCTTGCTGGAAGAAGTCTGATACTGAGGGGCCTTTGAGAGTGCATAGCCACTTCCCACTTCCACTTCATCTGCTTCGTGTTGAAGGTTGAAGATCTGAGCTCTCAGCCTTCTGCTCCGGCCACCAGCTGCCACACCTCCCCACTTCTCCTCCCACTGCAGTGCAAAATGAACTCTTGCTTCCATAAGTCAGTCCTGGCCATGGTGTTTCATCACAGCATGGGTCCAGCTTAGCAGGTTAAAATAAAAGCAAATACCAAGGAGACCTCTCATCGGTTTTATGTCCCCTCTCTCTTAAGAAAGAAGTTTTCTTTCTCTCTCTTACTTTCTCTACTTCAAAAACAATACTGTGTTTTCAAACATCATGGCAACTTTTGCCTATGACCTTGGGGAGAGAGGATAGGGAATTAACATGCAAAATAATATAGGCCAGCTTTGAAATGAATGACAATTCTAAGTAGGAATGACTGGTTTCCATGGGATAGCTTTCACCCTCCAGACCTGACACCTTTTTATTTGTAAATGCTTCAGTGCACAAGGCATTTTGTTAATCTTCTCTGATTCTCATCTCTCACCTTATGGAACCCATACAGCATGGTTGGAAACTGTTTGACAAGTTACTACAAGCTGGTATCACTGTGGAATGTAATGGAGAGTGGTAAGTCCAATAATATCCTGTGTCCTGATTAGCTTTAATTGACAAGCTAACATAGCCTAGAGTCATCTGGCAGGAGATTCTCCAAGGAAGAATTGTCCAATTAGATTGGCCTGTGGGCATGTCTTGGGTGGGGTGGGGCTGTCTTGATTGTTAAGTGATGTGGAAGGGCCTGCATACTGTGGGTGGCACCATCCCTAAGCATGTTGGTCTTGGGCTGTGTAAGAAAACTCGCTGATCATCAGACTGAGCCAGCAAGCACCTCTCTTCCCTGTGTCTGCTTCAAGTTCCTGTTTGGGTTCCTGCCGACAACTGAAGGTAGAAGATGAGCTAACCCTTACCTCCCCTAAGCTGCTTATGGTCATGGCACATATCCTAGCAACAAAGTAACACCAAACCCACCTTCAGTCCTTGGATTCCCGCCATTTCCACCTGGATCACGGAGCTGCCGAGACAGGGACATCTATAAAGCAGGCATGTTGTTCCTCTCCTTAACAGTGCCTGCTCCCTCCCTTGTGAAGAAGAAAATGGATTTAGCATGAGACAGGAAATCCATACCCAGTACCTTTCTGTAGGACTTGTGATATGTGTGTGCAATGTTAGCACTCCTACATCATGTCCTATTAGCGTCATCCCCTGGCAGTGTTCGCAATTGCTCATCAGGTGACAACTGAGAGATGACTATGTCTGACTCATGAAGGACACTGGAACTAATTTGATTAGATAGAAAGCTGGAGCTTCCATTGCTCCAGGGGACAGACTTGTCACTTACCGGTCTCTCCACATTCAAGTGTGTCAGTTATCCTTGGAAAGGTGGCCAGCATCAGTAAGCTGTGAGCGATCTCAGTCCTCAACACAATTTAACAGCGAGCCCCATATATTCCTTTTTTTTTTTTTTGCAACTCATATTTCCCAATGTGTGATAACCATTTATTCTGGAATTCTAGAACATAAGCAAACAAAATAGGAGAAAGAAAAGAGAGAGACTGGATTTCAGATACAACTTGGGCCACACCTGAGGAAACAGATAAGGTACAGCTCCTGCCAGGAGAGAAGCCACTGAATGTCGGTTCATAGTTTCATGCCTCTTGTCTATAGCTAGTTCTCTCCCTCTGCTCTGGGTCAAAGGCCAGTCGTAATGCTAACCATCACAGGGCTTGTACAGACAGGCAGAGGCTAGTGTAAAGAAGTCTTTGCATCTGGTGAAGAAGCATTAGGAAAGGGGATCTTGATTCTAGTCCTGTGGTGTACACACAGGCACACACCCAGTTTGCTCCTGGTTGTGCCCATACCCCCAGGTGGCAGAGGCATACTGATAACCATGTCTTTGGAACAATCTTTTCCAGCTTACCCTTTCCCAGGCATAGCCGCAGTAACCTTGACTGTGGCTCTGGGCCCACTAACACCTAGTCTGCCATGCTCTTCCTCATTTCTAGTCAACAGGGAAAATACCATTTCTCGGCTGAAGACAAATGATGAGTGACAAAGCGGGGGTAGGGGGGGTCCATTACTAATGACCAGATGTGCAGGGACTTTAATATATGACTAGAAAACATTTACTTAGAAAGGATGGTATGCATGCGGCCTTTCAAAGTGTGCATGCCTTCTGACCCTCTCTGGCCATGGTATGTACGAGAGGAATAGGCCCATACATCAGTGGGAAAAAGGGAAGCTAAGAGCCCCATTGGGAAACAGAATGATGCCCAGGTCCCACTTGTCCAATTAATACTAAAACTCCTTGATTTCTACAATCTAACTTGACTTTGTGATGAATGCCCATCCTTCTGAAATGGTATGGACCACATTCACCTCCAGCCATCTTTCCCATCTCTGTACCAGGATGATGTCACAATTCTATAGTCTAATGCAGAACCAAGGCATAAGATGCTCACCATCTGTCCACGTGGTAAACTGAGTCCCCATTGTCCCTAGTTATGCATGGTGCCATGGTCATGCCTACATGTGGAGACCCGTGATAAGAACAGAAAACTCACAATGGGAACACTGAGGATTTGAACTCTGGTCTCTCAGTCATGAGACAGTCATTGCTGGACTTCTCAGACAATATCCTGTAAGCCAATCTAATTAATCCCTTTAATATATATATTCATCCTATCATTAAATGTATTTTAATATGTACTCATTCTGATATATATTCATTCCTCAAGAGAACCTTGATGATAAACACAAATATCTATAATATTGTAGGTGAATGCCCCTAAGACCTGAAGAAATCCTTTCATAGTAATAGTTATAGGAATGTTAAAACAAAACTCAACATCTGCCTTACACTTCCCCTTCCGCCACTGACTTCCACAGACAAAGCGAACTACACTCATGTTTCATGTTTGTCATGATGAAGGCTGCCATTGCAGGTTAATCTGTGTGATGATGTTAATAACAGTTATCATATGTGACGTCCAGTGTGTGTGACATGTATTATATAGTAATACATTGTCCCTTATAAAATCCCTATAAGGTAATCCAATAGTGAGTATATGGGGTGTGACTGGAACCCAGGAAATTTGGTCCCAGATCTGCCTATAAGCCACCCTGTCTATATAGCCACTCAATTCACACTCATCCTGATTAACTGCCTGTGGGATTGGGCTGGCTCAATCTGATGCAGGTCCTGTGTCAGCAGAAGATCACTATCTTAGACACCTACAAGCTTCCCTCACCCTCTTCCCTGATGAGCCTGAGGGGAACTTGCTCAATATCATGTAGGATGTTAGTTTACTCTAAACTACACTATGACTTTCAGGACATTATACAGTTTTCCAGGAGTACTAAAGTTTAGAAAAAGCCAGTATGTCACTCCCCGGTGCAGATACCTAGTTTATAATCAGGGATCCTACTTTGTTCCTTCTGTGGAAGCTCCAAGGACCTTGTCCTCTTGCTTCAGTGGGAACCAGATGTCTTCCAGGCACACCACATTCACTGAATGCTGAGTTCTCATGTCTGGGTGGCTTTCCCGGTCTTGCTGTCTGTCCTAGCCACTCACTTATAAAAGATACAAGAGAAACATTTTATATGCTTTAAATTATTTTTTAGTATAGAATATATCATGTGTCCATGTGGCCTATGTGGTACATGCATATGGAAGGGTACACATCCATTTGGCAGGCACATGGAGGTTGAGGCAGAGTCTCTCACTAAACCAGAAGCTCGCCTTTACAACTTGAGTGACTGTCCAATGAACTCTCAAGATCCTATCTCTAAAATGAATCTGGGGATTAGAAGCATGGGCTACTCCCACTTTGTACATGGACACTGGGAATTTGAACTCATATCTTCATGCTTTCAGAAAGATCTGGTGCTCCCAGGTTGAGCTCCCTGTATAGACAGAGAGAAAAGAGAGAGTATGTGAGCAAAGGGATCAGGATCATGAGGAGAAGACCCACAGAACCACAGAGATGTTGACTGGAGCTATCGAGAGCTCACTGACTCAAGAACAGCCACTGGAGAATCTTCAGGAAATGGAACTAAGCTCTCCAAAGGTAGATGACGGTTGTCAAATGGCGTGGGCAGTTTGTGGAGCCTCTTGCAGTAGGACCAGAGTATATTCCTGGTGCATGAACTGACATTTTGGAGCCCATTCCCTACAGAGGAACACCCACCTTAATATTGGGAAGAGGAACTCAGACCTACCTCAACTGAATATGCCAGACCAAACTGACTCACTTTGGGATTCCTTGTCTTCCTTGGGGAATGGATGTGGGGAGGCTGAGGAAGGACTGGGGGGGGGGGGGCTGGAAGGAGGTAAGGGAGGGGGAGCAGTGGTAGATATGGAAAAAACTTTTAAAAATAATAATAATAATAATAAAGATCTGGTACTCTCACCTACTGGAACCACCCACACCTCTGAGCCTCCCAGCCCAAAGTCTTTCTGTAACTGCAAATACTTTTTGTCCTCCATCACTTGCTACTTTGACTTTAAAGGCCTGCAGATTTAAAACCATTCCCCTCAGGCTTAAAAGTGCTTCCCTTTTGTTTCCTGACAACAGTGCTCATCATTTTCTTTATAGGAAATAAAACGCGCTTTGATTTATTCTCTCTGAAGCTTAATAAAGGGCTCCTCGTTCCCAGCTCCTTACACTTGACTGGGGATATGTCTAACTATTGTACTCATTTTCATTTGTGTGAATTAGTATTCATGACATCTTTCAATTGATGTCTTTCATCTTTTATCTCAGAGACATTTTCTCATGTCATTTCTTATTCCGTCCTCTGTTTCTCCTGCTACTGCTATCTGCCTCCTCCTCCTCATCTCCCTCCTCTTCCTCATCTCCCTCCTCTTCCTCATCTCCCTCTTCTTCCCTCCCCACCCATCTTCTCCCCCTCCCTCCCTCCCTTTCTCCTCCCCCATTTGACCTCTCATCCTATGGTTCAGGCGCCATGTGGTCCAGTTAGAATCTGCTATAGTGTCTCACGCATCTTCCAAGCTTTCCATGCCTTTCACTCTGAGACATTATCGCTGGGTTTTCTTTCACCCCTCTATCTGGATTGCTTGTTTGGATAATCGCAGTCACCAACTGTGAGCACTTTCTCCCTCTCTTTATTCAGAATACAGTGCTTTTTGTCATTGTAAATTCAGGCAACAGAAAATATTACAAACCGATTTCTCAAAAGTATTCCATAAAAGATGGAGTAATTTAACTGCTCTTTTTGAGTTAAACCGCAGAAAAGAACAGCAGATGTCTGCGTGGTAGTCCTGTTTGTGGGGTTTTTGTTTTGTTTGTTTTTTTTTATCATCCATTAGTATCCACAGTGCATTTCATAGCTTCCGATTCCTATAGAAAGAGCTCTTGAGCCTAGGTGTCAGCTGAGGTGTGTTCCATGGTGGATTTGAAGCATTCCACTTCAGGGGTACCTCATTCTCAGATACTTCATTCTGAGACACCAACACCAGCCAGGGAGCCTATGAGGATGAGTCCAAGAATCTGTGCTACCAGCTGGGGTGTGGAGCTGCTCTCTCCCAGGTCTCAGCATGTTCAGGGTGTGGGATGCAAGGCTACAGGACTTTTGCAAGTGGACATGTGACTGGCTATCCTGTATGATTGGCTCATTCCATTCACCTTACAGACCAGCTGATTCTGTACCTGACACCTTCCAGGACCTAGCAGGGAGATCAGCTCTATCTGTCATCTCTATTCCTTACCTCACTTGTCCCGCGCCCACTTCTCGCCAGCAAGAAAAGACGCGGCACACACGTAGGATCCTTCTGCAGTACAGCTTTAATGGGTCTTGAGGGAGAGCATTCAGCTTACGGAAAATGGAGGGGAGGGCAGAGAGAGGAGGGAGAGAGAGAGAGAGAGAGAGAGAGAGAGAGAGAGAGAGAGAGAGAGAGAGGCAGAGAGGCCGGCAGAGAGACGGCAGAGAGAAGCGGAGGGGTGGGGGCCGCGGCGCAGGAACCCGCGGCAACAGGCCCCGGCGGGGGAAAGGAAAGCGAGAGAGAGAGCACGAGGTAGAAGAGTCTGATTTTATACAGACCAAAGGCCCCTGCTTTGGACGTGTCATCTTTCTATAGGTTGCAGTCCAGTATCCCACATGACGCCACGGAAGAGGCTGAGAAACCAGTCTCGCGAGAGCACGCATGCGTTCTCTACTGACTCAGGCGGGTTGGCCAGCACCAGATAATGGCGCCACCTTGAGGAGTTGGAGCCAGCGGCCCTCAACATCTCACCCTTTTTATATTCTAAGCAAAGAGAGAATCCTGTAAGAGGGTGGAGACAGTGGTTATCCCCCAGAAAACATTGTGGACTTGCGTGGGCGTCATCTCTAATCTCTCGAAAGATCGAGATGCCCCCAGCCTGTCCTCTGCCTTTTGTTGGGAAGGGAATTAAGGCAGACACCCTTATGCAGGACAACATATCTCTCAGGACATAGCTATGTCCTGTGCGATGCCCTTGGCTCAACATACCTCTCAGGAAACGGGCCGAACGCTCCACCTAGTGTCCTAGGTGTGTAGGAGCTGTCTAAGCCATAATATCTCTATTGCTTTAGCATAGTTAGCCATACCTCTATTGAGGTTTCTGAGTCTAGAGCCATTAAGGCTTGAGCCGAAACTGTTTTGTTTCTCTGACTTTGGATTCTGAACCTGCAAACCGTCTAGAGAAGAATGACTAGTCCTCTGCAAAAGGCTAGGCCAAACATACCCACCCCCACCCACTTTTTGGAGTAGGGGAAGGCTGAGGGAATCTATGGAGTAAGCTCTCTGGTCAGCGACAGGTCTAGCCGAGTGGAATTGACCTGGACGATCGCCACCTGCAGGTCACGAAGGGTCTGTTCAAACTCAGACGACCAATTCTGTAAGAAAATTGAGAAAGGCTTTTCGAAAGATTAGCTGTCTTTGTAAAGTTTTTATATTGAATAGAGGTTATGCATAAGCCAGCAAGTTTTTGCTCACACCTCAACTGTGCCATTTACTGGGGTGGACAATTCGTTAACCGCCTGTGCAGTCTGCACTATTTTTGAAAGTGCACCAGCTGAGGCAGTCACTGAGGCCCCCATGGCAGCTGTGACAACAATCTCTATAATAACAGCAGAGATTCTAAAATCTCTTTTTTGTCTAAATAGCTGCGAGCTACTGGGGAACCACGGTGGTATGGGCACAAATCGTGGCATGTGGGCCACTACTGCAAAGAAATAAAGCTGAGCATCTCAGCATAAGGCATAAAGGCAATTATCAAATTTGTATCTCTATTTATCTATAATTTCTGAAGCATTGCTAACAATCTAAATAACTGGTGGTTAAATTGGGAGAAAATGAAAATATTTTAGGCGTGGCCCAACCTATATTTCTGGATTGGCAACTGTTACATGGTAAAATTGAATTTTTATCTGGCCTGCCTGAGCAAAAGGGAGCCAATTTTGGTTTTATCAAACTCTGTTTCTTTTGTCAGGCTGCCGAGAAATTTTTTAGTAATATATCTGAACTATTTTTAACTAAAACATAAACCTCTCTTTAACCCCAAACTTCTATTTTCTTTAAAGCTATGTCTAAATCTTTATTAGTGGTATTATACATCACCGGCATTGGCAGAGGGAAGGTGGGCATTATCTTCTATCGCTGTTTTCTCTGGGTGTGATATGTTAGTAACATCCAACGCGTCAACTGGAGAAGGCGAGGGCTCTTCTTCTTGTAATATCCTTCTGGTGAGGCGCTCTGGGATCCAAACTGGATTTTTTTCATCCTGTGGAAAAACACAGACAGCTCCCCGGGATCTTATTAAAATAGGATCCGGGCCTTTCCATTTATATTCCCACTTTCTGTTTTAACAAATAGGATTTTAAGGTCCGATGTGCACGTTTAATAATGCCTAGTCCTTGAGGGTTGTATGGTAACCCGGTAAGGTGTGTCACTTGCATTTGTGCACAAAATTGGGCGAATTTTTGGGAGCTGTAAGCTGGCCCATTATCAGTCTTAAGGTAAGCTGGTTTGCCCCAGGCGCTCCATGCCTCTAAGCAATGTTGAATAACATGTATGGTCTTTTTTCTTGTAAATGGTGTGGCATGAATAATACCTGAACATGTATCAATAGAAACATGTACAAATTGAAGCTTTCCAAAGGATGGAACATGTGTCACATCCATCTGCCATATTTGTAATGGTGAAATGCCTCTTGGGTTAACCCCAACAGTTTTAGCAGGGAGGAATTGACAGCAGTTTTGACACTGTGTCACGATTTCGCGAGCTTGTTGTCTAGTAAGTGAAAAACGCTTGCGTAAAGTCTCTGCTGTAACATGAAATTCTGTATGAAAATCTTTTGCAGTTTGCAACGGATCAGCAAAGGCAGCAGCAACCAGGTGTGTAGCTTGGTCAGCCAAATTATTTCCTTTGCTCATAGGGCCCGGGAGTCCCGAATGTGCCCGTATATGGGTAATATAGAAGGGCTCACGGCGTTGCAGCAAACAGTCTTGTATGGTACAAAACAGGGCAGACACTGTACTGGAAGGATTAATAACACCGGCCGTTTCAAGTAACTGAAGGGCATTTACCACATAATGGGAATCAGACACAATATTAAGCGGACAATCAAACTTCTGTAAAACTTCTAACACAATTAGACATTCAACAATCTGGGGTGATTTTTGACCAAAATCTTTAAAAAAATGTCTGTGAATTTATAATATAAGTACCCCTTCCATTTCCTGAGCCATCTGTATATACAATTAAGCCATCTTTTAAAGGCACTGAGGAAGTAACACGTGGATATATCACAGGGTGATAAGCCACAAACTGTAACAAAGGATGTTTAGGATAATGATTATCAATTTTTCCAGGAAACATAGTAGTTAATATGGCCCAATCATCGTTGGTAGCAGCTAGGACCTGAACTTGATGGGTGGTATAGGGTAAGATCATCAAAGTGGGATAAATACCAAAATACTCAGCCGAGGCCCTCAAGCCTTTTTGAGCTAATTGCCTCGGTAACTGCCTTAAACTTGTCAGAGGTCAATGGCCACTGAGGAACCCATACCAGCACCTCTGTCTTTTAAGGTATGGGTCGTGCTGCCTCAGTGGCACCTAAGAAAAACCTAGGCCCTGTCTTTGCCTATGAATCTTGGGCGTGATTTGTCTTTGTCTCAACCGCCCTAGACCCTGTCTTTCTTCATACCACGAGGAGCCAAACTTTAAATTTAAATTTTCGAGTTCCCGTACAGGGTATAAAGTGAGGGGACCAGGCTTTAGTTTCTGGTTCTCCAGCTCCCCCAAATTTTTTATCGTACCGGGGGGTCCTTTTTTCTTATTGAGTAGTTTCTGGTTTTTCAATTCCCCCATATTCACCGGGGGGTCCTTTTTCCTTATATTACGGCGCGCGCCTAACCTCACACGGCGCTCGGTTTCTGACATGCTGTCCCGAACTTTTCCTATCACATCTCGCCTTTTAGCTATCAGATCTTTACAGGCTTTATCTTCTACAGAGTTCTTTAGGGTACGCTGTGCCATCTTAATATCACACTGCTTAAGCAGGGAGTCTAGTGCTGTTACGATAGACTGGGAGGATCCCACGAACCGGTGGAAGCAAAAGGCAACCATGAAAAAATTCAACAGCACTGCCAAGACAAGCATCAAGGCCTCAAAAAAAAACCAAAGTCCAGTTCAGACATACCTCTCCGAGCAACCTGTCTGCAGTTCTGAATCCACCTCGTCTCTGAGGGCTCTCCGAAGGTGCAAATGGTGTTCAGTTCCCGGGTTTTCGGCACCAAATGTCCCGCGCCCACTTCTCGCCAGCAAGAAAAGACGCGGCACACACGTAGGATCCTTCTGCAGTACAGCTTTAATGGGTCTTGAGGGAGAGCATTCAGCTTACGGAAAATGGAGGGGAGGGCAGAGAGAGGAGGGAGAGAGAGAGAGAGAGAGAGAGAGAGAGAGAGAGAGACAGAGAGGCCGGCAGAGAGACGGCAGAGAGAAGCGGAGGGGTGGGAGCCGCAGCGCAGGAACCTGCGGTGACAGGCCCCGGCGGGGGAAAGGAAAGCGAAAGAGAGAGCACGAGGTAGGAAGCGCCCGATTTTATACAGACCAAAGGCCCCTGCTTTGGACGTGTCATCTTCCTATAGGTTGCAGTCCAGTATCCCACATGACGCCACGGAAGAGGCTGAGAAACCAGTCTCGCGAGAGCACGCATGCGTTCTCTACTGACTCAGGCGGGTTGGCCAGCACCAGATAATGGCGCCACCTTGAGGAGTTGGAGCCAGCGGCCCTCAACACCTCACTCTTTTACTTGAGACAGAGTCTCACTAGGTAGTCCTGGCTGGACTGGAATTCCCTATCTCTACCAGGCTGGCACGGAACTCACAGAGTTTGCCTGCCTCTGCCTCCTGAGTGCTGGTACTTAAGGCACGGATGACCACTGCTGTCATTTTTCCCACAGCTTTACCCACCATGACAGCCCTCCTGTCAGAAATCCCCCAAATATCTAACTTACTGATGGCAAGCCCGTGAGAATAATTTCATTTCATGCAAGTAACTTTACTACAATTTGTACAAAAAAAGGCAATAAAAACATGAACCCAGGTGCCTACCTTTCATTAAAATAAAAGGGGAGGGGGGGACATTCTCATCTTCAAGATGTTCTGACCACAAAATAAAAACCTATCTTGGTGTTGCAGCCACATAGAGCCTTTTTGTACTGGCATCCTGGTGAATGCCAGAGTGGGCCATGGAGATGTGGACACGGCCATTTCTAGAGATCTGACACTGAGCAAACCTTAATAGCAGATTCACAAGAGCAGAATAGACGCCTATAGGCAAGGAGCGAGGTGGCTGAGTTCACTTCACAGATGTGACCCCTGACTGACTTTGGCTTTCCAGGTCCTTCAGCTGTAAAATGGTAGGGTGGAGTGTAAAGTGATTTTGCGGCCCACGCAGAGGTAATAACAACTTTGCATTTTTTGGTTCACGTGTTTCACCCATCTGTCCCTTTAGCTGATACCCTGGAGTATCCAACTTACTGAAACATCAAAGAAGGTGCTGCTCAGATCAAATATAGGTCCTTCTCCCCAGCGATCAGAGTATGTTGATAATTGCAACTCCCAACTGACTTAGATAAGGCAGGTTTCAGTACTGCAGCTTATTTGAGAGAAGAATGGTGTTCTACAAGAATGAGCATACGGAAAACCACCACCTTCACTCAGGTCCTGGTCTTTCTTCTGTTGCTGGGACAAGACATCCTCACAAGACATGACTTCTGAGAGAATGGGTTTATTTTTGCTCACATTCCCAAGGTACAGCCCACCACCATGGGGCGAGTGGAGATGGCAGGAACTTGAAGCTAGAAACATTCACAGTCAACAGCAGAATTCAGTATTCAGAAAGTCAGAACATGTATCCCAGAAGAAAAGCCTGGGCACCCCAGGAACTGAGGATGCAATTGGGGCTCAGATCAAAACATGCAGTTCGCCCTGTTTGCAACCCCAGCACACACCCCAGCACCTTCAGTTCCCACACCCAAAGTCACTGTTTCTTTATCTGGATACGGCCATTTCGGCCTGGAAGTCAGAAGCCAAGCCTTTTGGTTGGGCCTGTTTTAGAAATGTTACACAAATGAACCAACCCTTCACCTTCAGATTTGAAGGCAGTTTTCTTGTTCGGCTTCCTTTCCCAGATGCCTCCTCAGATGCCCATTACCAAATCTCACAGTTTAAAAAAAAAAAAAAAAACTTCTGGAGTTTTTCATGGCACTTCCTAAAGGCGTCATAGAAAGATAGAGTCTCCAAGGGCATCAGAAAAGCAGATACAGATGTCAAATTGTCCACCAACCAGTATATAGGTGACCATGCACACCATACCTGCATTCTCCAAGAACTGGTTTAATGATGGCCTATGCTCCCACTTTGTGACTGACGTAATGGCTTTCTGGGAAACCTTACAACATCAGCACATAACAAAGCAAGTGGGCAGAGCTGGAGAGATGGCTCAGCAGTTAAAAGACCAGCTGCTTTACACAGGATCTGGGTTCAATTCCCAGTACCCACACAGTGGCTCACAGTTTCCTGTAACTCCTGCTCCAGGGATCTGATGCCCTCTTCTGACCTCCACAGGAACCAGGCACACACGTGATGCACAGACATGCATGCAGGCAAAACATTTATACAATAAAATTAATAAGTTTTTTAAAGTAAGTTGGCTGAGAGGAAGGTTGGAAAGGCCTCAGCCAAGGGAGAAATTTCTTCCTGCTATACAAAAGATTTACAAAATTCTTTCAAGAGAGAGCAAGCCAATGCTAGACTCAGACTTGCTATGTGGCCAGAGATGACCCTGAACTGACATTTTTTGATTCTACCCTCACTGGATACCTCCTGCCTCCACCTGGAATTACAGGTAACACTGCCACACCAGGTTTATGTGGTATATGTTACTGGGGACTGAATCCAGGGTCCCACAATGCTAGGCTAGTACTTAGCAAAGGAGCCACCTCTCCAGCCCCTAACAGTAATTCCCTGGTTCATGTTTATTATATTTAATCCAAATTCAATCACAACAGGGGAGACAGAACCCTTTTGCAGTCACACTAAATTTCCATCATCCTGGTCATATGGACTTGAACCCAGTGTGTAGATTGAAAACACAGTCTGCACATTTGTAAAATGTGAAGTTCAAACTTAATATTTTCTGTTAGATACACTCCTATGGTCTGGTACTTTACTTGTACACAACCTGCATTCTTGTAGTTAAAAAAATTAAAGAAAAAAAAACTCCATAAATAAATAAGCAACTGCCAAACACTCACTGATATACTCAAACAATAAGGAAGAATATAGTGAATCTAAAAGTAGACACACACACATACACACACACAGGAGAAGTGAGTCACTGTGCCACCACAAAGGGTAGATAGCATAGATTCCTTTGTGACATCTGTCATGGTCTTCCCTCTCTGTAATGCCAGGGAGTATTGAGTCTGAGCAAAGCCTGTCACCACAACAAAAAACTAACCTGTCAGGCTACTCAACACAGCATCTCCTGTCTGAGCCGTGGTGCAGTTCACCACAGTCCGTATTCAAAATCAAACACAAAGTCATCAGAATAGATTCAAGTCCCTCATATGGAGTCAAGGTAGCAAGACACGACAAGGAATTTCATCTGGGGCACTGATATCATTGAGAAATTTAACAGATAATAAAGTCTGTCTCTAAAAAGAAAATAGCTCAGTGCAGTTTCAGCTTTGAATCAATCATCTCCCATCATGCCTTGTCCTCATCTCAGGAAGTAGAGGAGAAAGCCTTGCTATCCCTAATGAATCAGGAACAACATGAGCCTCAGAGTTCAAGCAACAGCACCCTGAGGTCAGCTCTGTGGCCCCCATGGGTCACAGTGGCAATCCCAGGAGAGTGACAGAGGCCATGGCTTCTGGGTCAGGGATACCATAAGGTCATCTTGGTGTGAATTTCTGTTTAAAATGTTACCTTTAACCCACAGAACTTTTTATTTGAGGGTTTCAGTTCCTTCTCGCCCTGTGCTTTAAGTCTATGTATCTTTGCACTCTGTTCCAAATTCTAGAAATACTAATGGTAGCTTCTAGAAGGGCCTCAATTTATTTTCCACATTTCTACTTTCAACTAGAAACACCTTCAAACATATAAAATTGCATTCTATCAATTGTCAGAAACCCCACACACCAACTCTCCACTGCTACGAAACCCAGTAGAACACTCAAGACCCCAACAATCATAGCATGCTCCTAATTAATCTAGTGTTATATGCATGCTCCTGAGATCCCACTGTCCTAAAGTCCAACATCTCAGAAACAATCAAAGGGAAATGGTAATTTTAAGCATGGATATTCCTACCTGTAAAATAGCACAGCTGACTCACGGTATCTTAAATCTCGTTATTCTTAATTCTGAATCTTCAAGAGGAGAACAATATTATCCCTCTGAGGGTAACCATGGCCTTTCCTTTTTAAGGCTGCAGAATAAAGGGGTGTGATAAAAGGCCAACTTGATTCTTGCTTGGGGCTAATGACTCCACAACCTCAATAAAAAGTTTTAGTTGTCGGACACAGACCACAGAATTTACAGAACTCACTAGCGCACAATGTCTTCCTGGTTGGCATTTTCCGATAGCTGATTTTGGTGCCTCCTACCTGAGCATCAAAGAGTATAAAGTATCTCATAGAGAAGACAGCCCTATGCAGCCCACCTACCCTATGTGAGAGCGTCCACAGACCTTGAACATCCGATGTGGAGATGACAAGCAGGATGCAGGAACACCTGTCTCCTCTCTGGAACTGACAGGTTCTCTTCTTAAACACGACCATGGTATGCCATCACTCTGGGTCCAGTGCTTCAGGCCTGAGGCAGAAAAGTCTGTCCACGTGATAGTAGCTGGGAAGGAATGGGGGCAGTGGTGAAGTAGACCCTGCAAAGATACCTCCAGAGCCCAGCCTCCCGAAGTCAGATACTACCTCCTCCTCCTGCCTCCTATAATTGATTTATCTCCTCATGTCCATTTGGAGCTCATCAAAGAAATGATCCAGTAATCCCTCAATAGTGCATCAGCTGAAAGAAACAAGCCTTCTATTCATGAACATATGGGGAGGTATTTTATATATAAATCAATGCAAAGGCTCTATGAAATCCAGACTTTGATCTATTTCTACATATTTTTACTGTACCATTCAGTAATCTCATTCTTGAGTACTTAATGAGAAAAACAAACACCCATATCTTCACAAATTCCTGTTCATAAATTCTTACTGCAGTTAAAATAATTTTGGGGGGCTTTTTTTTTTAAAGTAAAAGTTTCTCTATGTAACCCTGGTTGTCCTGAAATTCACTAATTCACTCTGTAGACCAGGCTGGCTTCAAACTCAGAAATCCGCCTGCCTCTACCTTCTGAGTGCTAGGATTAAAGGCATGTACCACCACGCTTGGATAAAAACAATTTTTCTAAACCATAAATAACACAAATATCACCCAGAGAATGAATTAAATATGGCACATACATACAGTGGAATATAACACAGGTATAAAGAGGATGAACCATTGATACTACAAATGGATAAGCCTAACTGTGTTCAGTCCCTGGAGAGGTAAAAACATTATATAACCTAATACTTCATTAATACGGTATTTAAGAACCAGGATGCTCTAATAAATTACTTCAGTATTTTTCACAATCAGAAGAATACAGAATAATATTGACTGCAAAGCACTATGCTAGAATTCTTCAGGGTAATGAATATATTTATATGAATTTCTTTGGTGATCACAAATTGTAGACATTTATTAAAGCTTAAAGAGGCAGATTTCACTATAGAATGTATTTGAATAAACCTAATTTTAAAACACATATATGTGCATATACTGGTTTGTAGAGAGATAGATACATATCAGAATAGTCATATTCTTCAAATGTCAATGTTTCTACCTGTGAAGATGCCACGTTTCTAAAAGTCATGCTTGCACTGTGTCTCCTGAACTGCTCAGGCCGGTGTTCCAAATTCTGCCTTGAAAAGACAGTCAAGACACACAAAAAAGACAGTTATAGAAGAGGAGATGGCAGCTGTGTTCACATCTGGTTCCATGCCTGATGCATGGAGGATGTGTGCATACAAAGCAACTCCTTTCCTTCCCTTGGTGACCTTGAGCCTTGGCTCCCTCACCTTCAAGGGTTAGCAACCTGCCTTTCCAGTTATGGAGATTAATAACTCCACAGAGAAGTAACCTGAAAAGTAAAGACTGCAGATGTTTCTGGTGTAAGTTCACTGCTGGGGCCATCACGAGTTCATTATTATTTAATATCACAAAACGAATCTGTTCAGAGCTGTAACTTTTCAGTGGTAAACTCAAAACATGAAAATGCATCAAGTGAATGGTCAAGTCTATAGAACAAACAGTTTCATTTCCCCCCTAGTTTGAGAATTGCGCTTGTCAGAGAATAAGTCTCAAAAAGGCATAACCATGGAAGCTTAAGACTCTCTTCTAGTTCTCTTTCTGCTGTTGTAATAAAACACTCTGGGGCTTCATTGGCTTACACTGCCAGGTCATAGCCTATGACTAAGGGAAATTGGGGCAGGAATTTTTTGAAGGCAGCCCTATTTGTTCTTTCTCACGGCATGACCTCCAACCAAAGAATTCACTTCATAGTCCAAAACTACATAAGGGAACTTGATAGAATGCTAACTGGAAGGCCTATACTCAGCTAGCTTTCTTACATCATTCAGAACCATCTGCCTAGAGAATGGTGCTGCCCAGAGTGGGTTGGTCCTTCTTCATTGACATTCAAGATAATCATCCACAGACAAGCCTACAGGCCAGTCTGATCTAGGCAATCCTTCAAAGGGGATTCTCATCTCAGGTGACTCTAGGTTGTCCCAAGCTGGAAGCTAAAGATAACTAAGTCAACACCACAGAGTTCTGCCATGTAGGATCTTCATGATAACAATTTTTAGAAGAGACTGTTTTCCATAGACTCATAAATTCCACTGTGAGAATGAGTATTGCCTGACAACTTAGGAGAAGAATGAGACACTTCAGAAGCCATGGGGACAGTTCTTCTCACCATGGAAATGAGGGCACCCTCTTCTACACAGGACTGAATAAGAAGCAGCACCATACAAACCAACCAGGTTACATTTCACCATCAGCTGAATGGCCACCCTGTACAAACACAGGCCTGCCAATGCCATTCCTCAAAATAGGAGCATGCAGCTCAGAAGATCTCTCTCAGAAGAAGCTGGAACTGCTAGTGAGTAGGACCCAAGGAGACTTAGAAACTGGCTCAGATAAAACAGAGCCCAGGTATGGGTGCTCAATACAGTATGGGAATATGGCACAGGACAGTGTCCCTACAACACAAGGAAGGCCACTCTGATACAGGCACAGAGCAGAAATGAAGAACCCCACAATCAGAGCAATTTATGGAGAGATCAATTGTAGTCAGAAGTTTCTGTCCTGGCCTTGCCCCAAGGCTCAGACCCCTCCCACAGAGGCTTAGTCTCAAATAATCACACAAAGGCTTATATTAATTAAAAATTATTTGGCTTATTGTTCAGGCTCATTGCCAACTAGCTTTTACAACTTAACTCATTCTTATTAATCTATGTATTGCCGCATGGCTCCACGGCTTCCCTGTACTTTCACATCTTACTTCTTTGGGTGGCAGCTTGAAGCATCTACTTGAATCCACCCTTCCCATCTTTTGTCTATGCTTGGATTTCCTGCCCGCCTCTAAGCTGTCTTGCCATAGGCCAAAACAGCCTCTTTACTAACAAATGGTAACAAAGTATATTCACAGTGTACATACAGAAAGGCATCCCACATCAGCCAGTCTAGAATTAAACCTGTTCCCCGCATGGTCCATACTATGTTAGATCATGGACAGTCCTGGGAAGCTTGAGTGACTCATTACGCTGAGATATGGTTTTTAGCTATAAGCAGGCACAAACGTGTCATTTTCACTGGGCTGAGAAGGGAAGTGAACAGAATCTCGGTGTGAAAACTTCCAACATCATTGTTTCCTTCTTTATGACTGAGCTTGAAGTTATCAACAAATTAAAATAAGGTTTAAATAGAGGGAGGTAGAGAGATGGTTCAGCAATTAAAAGTTCATACTGCTCTTCCAGAGGATTCAAGTTAAGTTCCCAGCACCCACAATAGGCAGGTCACAACAGCCAGCCTTAGGGGCTGTGACACCCTCTTCTGGCCTCCTCAGAAACTACACACACACACTTGCACATAGATAAAAATTAAAATCTTTTAAAATAAACAAAAAATCTTAATCTTGACTGTGTCACTTGACGTTCTCAAATATCTTCGAGAGAATAACAAGGTAAGGTTCAGGAAAACATCTGAAAACCTGCAGAGATCTAAGTGGTAGGGAAATGGCACCACCTCAGAAGCTGGCAGCCAAGGTTACCGATACCAAAGGAAGAAGCCGTTCATGGATTCCCAGAAAACACTCATCAAAACTGCCTACCGTTCCTCATTCCCTTCTAAAAGCCTTCAATTGGAACACTAAGGAGAATCTGAAGAGCGTTTCCTAGCTCTCTGGTTGCCTAACACCACCCAAAAGTAAGGCCATCACTCATATTCAGCCAGCCAGGTTTACAGACTCAGGGATCTCTCTTACACTTTAAAAATTCCAAATGCTTAAAGCACCCTGGCTGGGAAGTAGTCTTCTCTCCATTTGATCTTCAAGGCACATATCATTCCTGGGCCAGTTTTGATTCCACAATTTGAAAACCTGATCTTCCGCACATGTGAACCTTCCAGACCACTCATTTGTAATTGAGAACTGAGACCCACATTCTCTTCTTCCCACGCTGAAAAGCAACAGATAAAAGGACAGTGCCTAGGCTATTTATGAACTTCAGACTTCAGCCTGCAATGAGCAGCCGAAAAAGGCTAGGCCTTATTACGGTCATCTTGATAGGATTCAGACTTCATAGGAGACACATCTCTGAGCACCTCTGTGGGGGTATTTTTCAGAGGGGCTTCACTGAGCTTGAATGAGAACAAAGTCACTCCAAAAGCTCGGATCCTTGACCAAAAAGAAAAAGTGAGCTGAGTCCCAGCATCCACAGCTCACAGCTCCCTGCTCCGACCACAAATATGGGATGCCCCCCACCCTCCTGCTGACACCATGGATTGTACCCTGAAACTGCAATACTGCCTTTGCCAGGAACATTGTCACAGCAAAAAAGATAAGCATTGAGCACAGCACTCTCACCTCAGGAAAGCTATTCTGAATGTGAATAATTTAGGGGGTACTAAATGTTAAGTTTTTTCCATGTGCCATATAATAAGAGCAAGTATGATATGGCTGACGTGAATTCAAATTCAATGCTAAGAATGACATTTGGCTGCCCTTCCATGTTTACCAGAATCTGACCAATATATCTTTTCTGGCTGTGTCTACTACCATCCTCTGCATAGGCATCACACAGTGTCTAAACCCAAGGCAGCCATACTGTTGCCTCTCAGGTCCCTCCAGTTGAATCATCTTTAAATCATCTTTAATGTCCCCCTAATTCTATCTCAAAGCTCCTTCACCCAGAGGCTTGCCAGCTTTAACATTCAGGACCAGTCTTAATTAAATGCTCGAAAATGCTAAGTGGCTAGTTGTCAAAGCCTCTACTCCACACAAAACCAGCTTTGAAATAGAAGCATGAGGGCTCACTTATGCAGTCTATAGTCACTAAAAGGAACAGCGGCCAACACTTGGTTGTGTCTGCAGAATAGGGAAGAGTAAGAAGAAGACTACTCTCCTGGAGAGACCCTTAAGTATTCAGGACAGAAGCAGGCCGGGCTTGGAGCCCTTATTGTAAGTATACTGTTAGACAGATATGTGGTTTGATGTTTTCAAAGTTTTCCTTGAAATTGGTCAGTACAGAGGAATTTGCATATTGAATAAAAACAGCAATGCTACCTAAAGCTTTCTAAGTACAAGATTCTGGGAAAGGAGCCTCCACTCTCTTGGCTACCCCCCCCCCATCCATCTTTTTTCTTTCCTTCTGTGAAGGTCACCTTGGACACATGCTGAGAAGGAGAAAAAGGCCCCACACTCTTTGGAGCCATAAATAATGATGTGAACTATGAATTTACACAAACTGCCTGGGTCCCTGGAATCTAAATCAGTGGGAAGTTTAGATTGTTTTTAAGAACAGCTTGATAGAAATATATTGTGCTGTTTTGATATTCATGTGCATGCATTTGGAAATTAGTGTTGTGGTCAGACCAGTTAACACACTGTCACCCTACATGGTTGTTTTTAAGCTTTCATCTTCTGCAAATTGAGGCTTGTGTATCCTCAACAGATGGCCTGGGAACAAGACACCTGTGCGAGCAAAGGACATGCTGTTCGTAACAACCTCAGAGCAAAGCCTGCCCAGGAAAGGCCTAAGCACACCTTCTGGCATGCACAGTCCCCTCCCATCTTCCCTCCAACTCTCTGGCCTCAGAAAGTCACCTCATGCCATCAAACTAGTCATTTCCTAGTGCTGATACCTTCCACGGGCTGTAAAAAACACATTCACAGACACCAAACACTCCCATATTCATCATATGCACAGGCACTCATACATTCACATAACACGCAGGCACACAGCTTCCAGGAGGAGGAAGCTGAAGAAAGACAGTGTTATACTTTGAGTTTCGGGGTGTGGTGCTCTGAAGAAGAATGCCCCTCAGAGGCTCATAAATTTGAATGCTTAGTCACCCAGAGTAGAACTTTTTGACAGGATTAGGAGGATTAGAAGATGTGGTTTTGGTAGAGAACCTGTTACTAGATGTGGGCTTTGAGATTTTGAAGCACAAATCAGGCCCAGTCTCTCTGTCTCTGTCTCTGTCTGTCTCTGTCTGTCTGTCTCTGTCTCTGTCTCTCTGTCTCTCTCTCTCTCTCTTTCTCTCTCTCTCCAGATCATCAGAATGTAGCTCTCATTTACTACTCCTGCAGCTAACTGCATGCTGCCATGCTACCTGCCATGACAGTAATGGACTAAGACTCTGAAACTGGAATCAAGTCCCAAATAAATGCTTTTTTTAAAATAGGAGTTGCCTTGGCCATAGTGTCTCTCACAGCAATAGAACAGTGGCTGAGGCAGGCCAAGAAAGGAGACAGGCTCAACAGACACTTCATAACCAGTTAAGTTATGGACTCCAGTCTTACCTTCTTCCCTCAGTAAGATCTGTTAAACTCTGAAGCTGTAGGTTCTGTTCCTCTAGAGAACCCAAGTACAGCAGCAACTTCTAGAAGAAAAGATTTATTTGGGCTTACAGTTCCAGAAGGATAAATGTCCCTCACTGTCACAGTGGAGAAGTGTGGCTGTGGCCAGGAATGGAAGATGGAGCAGAGAGCTGAGAGTTTGTGCCTTAACTGCAAGCAGAAAGCAATCGGGAATGGCAGGTGGCGTTGAAAGTCTCTAAGCCCATCTCTAGAGATATGCTTCCTTTGGCAAAGCCACAACTCCCCAATCTCCTCCAACAGTGCCATCAACTGGGATCCATGTATTCATGCCTGTACCTATGGGGAACACTTCATTCAGACCACATTTGCCTGCCAGAACCAGCTGAAAACTCCCTATCACCGAAGATACAACTTCACTTTCCATGTTGAGGAGCCAACTCGTTTGACAAATGTGAGTCTAACTTACTGCACTCCTGGTGGCTTTGGGCTGCAGGACTCTAAAGGTACCAGCCCCCAACTTGGGAGATAAAGGCAGGACCCATATGCCAGAGCAGACACTCGGACATGGGAATTGGGATGACAAGGCGTAAAAAGCATGAAATTAAGTTTTCTACTGCTGAAAGGTCACTTTCTTTTCTAGCTCATCTCCCTAAGGACATAGAGCACTGTTAAGAGCCTCCAGCCCTGACTGTAGCTCTTTGTCTTAGCTAGGGTTCTGTTGCTATGAAGAGATGCCATGACCACAGCAACTCTTATAAGAAAACACCTAGGACTGGCTTACCATTCAGGGGTTTAGTCCATTGTCATCATGGTGGGGAGCCTGGTGGCATGCCTGGTGCTAGAGAAGGAGCTGAGAGCTCTATATCTAAATCCACAGGCAGCAGGAAGAAAATAGTAAGTGATACTGGGCCTGACTTGAGCTTCTGAAACCTCAAACCCAACCCCTGTGACACAGTTCCTCCAAAAAGGCCACACCTCCAATAATGTTGCTTCCTATGAGTCTAAGCTGCCACACTCTTGAAGGAGTCAAGTGGATCATCATAACCCAAGGAGTACTTAGCTAATCTACTCTGAGAAACTGTGCTGGGCACAGTCGCATGGCAATGAACACTCAATATTTGTCCCCTTGAAATTACTTTCCACTTGCAAATTAGATATAAAAGACCAATAAAATGCTGAGCATTTCTGAGGGCGATGAGTCCCACAAGTGAATCACTGCATTTTCCAAAATACTTAATGCAATCAAGTTCTGTTCAGTGTCACTCAGATAGCCCCTTGGGGATTGTTTGTGTCTGTTCTCTAAGCCTAGGAACCAGAGGGTTGTGTCCCATTTCTCAGATCCTCTTGTGTATATGGTAGATGTCAGCTAAACAAATCACTGGGACCTTTTGTCTGACCCTGTGCATTGGGATTATTCATATTTCCTTATTTGAAGCATAAGCTAACATTCACTTGGGCAGAACCATTCTAAGAATTGACACATGGCTCAATGCAAAGACTCCTCTGCACGGGTGTCGTAAGAGGTTTTTGGCCTGGACTTTTGGGCCTAGCCTCAAGGTTTAGGCCCACAGACCCTCAGACCCCCAGACACACACATATGCTTTTAATAGTTTTAGGCTGATCGGCCTAAGGCCCAGGCATACACCTTGCTAACTCTTTACCCTTAATCTAACCCATGACTCTTATCCTGTTCAGCCATGCAGCTCGGTACCTTTTCTCAGAGCAGCACAGTGTCCTCTGCTTCTTCCGGCTTCTCTCTGGCGTTCTGTCCTGTGCTTCCTGTTTTCAGAGTGTTCTTAGTCTGGTAGCCCTGCCCACACTTCCTGCCTGCCTTTGGCCAATCAGCACTTTTGATTAAACTTTTTATTAAAAAGGCGGGGACAATCATTTACAATGGAACAACACAGTCTCTCACACACAGGAGAACAGGAGCCTGGCCAGGTCACTCTACTGGAAAATGATACCTTGACTGTGAGCTATGAGGGAAGAGGTTTTGCTCTTCAACGCCATGCTGTCTTCTCCTCAGCCTCCAAAACACTGTCTTTGTGACACTGTATCTAAGCATTCTTAGGGTACGTCTATCTTAACCCCTCCCCATCATCTCAGTAAAATACATGTTGTTGTTTTTTTTTTTTTTTTTAACAAAATCTTAATCATTTGATGTACCTATAAAGACTTGGGAGCCAGAAGCTGGAGTGAAAGCCTGCTAGCTCAGAGAGGCAGAGAAAGTGCCCAGCTCACCATCCTCCTCAGCTGACGTCCCGAAACCTCTTTTTCTCCTGTCCATCTCAAACCAGACCTTCAATTCAATGTCCCTCCCCTGTACTTCCTGTCCCTCCCTTCTACTTCCTGTGTATCCCTCTGTCCATTCTCCCAACTCCCTCTTACTTGCTGTCATTTTTTCTTAATAATCCTATGTTCACTTCCTGTCACTTGTTCTGCCTCTTGACCTACGGTTGACTTTATTTAATTCTGTTTATAATATTCAAACAGAAAGTTCTTGTATTAAAGGTGTATGGTAGGCTGAGCCACACCACAACTTGAAACAGGGTTGTTTTTTTTTTTCCAAATAATGCAATTCAGTGGCTCACAGTAAGCAAATATCCTCCAACACACCTGTTCCTGTCACAGTCCCTAGCCTCCTCCTTTCTGACTGCCATGATGGGCAGGGCTCTAAGTGCTGATTTGTTTCTCTCAAATGACCCACTTGTAGCAACTTGGGCTTTTTATTTGCATTGACTTAAGCTTAGAGTAGAAGGGGTTGAGGTGTGGATGGAACCAAGCAATCAAGGGGAGATTTTCAACATGAAATAGAATGTAACAGAGTAAAAATAAATGCAACATAATCTTTGCATCATTAAAGCAAATGTTCCACAGTATAAACAAATGTAACACACCTTAAAATAATATTCTACAGTAGGGTCTGATTGACAAATACAAGTAACATGCTTTAAGGTGTTTTTTGATAAACAAATATTTTATAATACAATCTCTGCAACCAGGATAGGTAATGTATTTGTCACCTTACCCTGTCATTACTTCTGTGTATTTGACAAATATTAACACTTGAGGTCAAATTTCTTAGATAATCTCACATATGACCTACATAGTTATTAATTATAGTCACTATGCTGAACATTACATGCTCAGAACTTTATATAATGACTGAAGCTTTGCACCATAACCCAGAACCTGGTAATCACACTACTGACTAGTACTAACATCCATATGCTCTACCTACACATCAGTGCAGACCTGTCTTGCTGGGAGGAGCTCATTCCATTTAGCAGGATGTTCTCCAGATTCTCTTATGTTATCATACATGGCAACACCTCCTTTTCTGAAGCTGAATAATATTCCACTGCATATATATTCTACATGTTCTTTATCCACTCATTATCAGTTCCTACTGACAGAGATGACTTATGTATTTTTTGTGGCTTGGCTGATAGGAACAGTGCTGAATTTCATCGAGTACTTATTTATCACCTGGTGGAGGTATTAGCAGAGCTCTCAACAGCAACAATAATCTGTACACTAAAAATGATAACTGAAATGAACAGAGTTAAAGGAAGGTGGCTGGTAATGAGTGACTGGTACACCATTGTGATGAAACCATAGAAATTCTAGGGGAAAAAAAATGTACGGAGTAGACAATTGCAAGATTAAAATAAGAGAAATTCACCTGGGATTCAGGCTGCAGGTGACTTGACTTTGTTTTTATTACATGTTTATATCTGAGAGCAAAATATTATTAGACTAAAGATCAAAATAAGCCATGAGTTCATGACAGTCCAGGACTGAAAGAAAGCAGTGGGAGATGGTAGAGCATGGCGGCCACAGTAGCAGGTGCTTCAGCACTATGAGGTCTGGACCTTGAGAGAAAGGGCTGTCACCAGTCTAGAGAGCTAGGACAACCGAGAAGGACTCCCTGTGGTAGTTAGGATTGTCTGCCTATCAGGATCTAGAATAACCTAAATCTCTGGGCACACCTGTGCTATATATTCTCCATTCAGGTGAAGCTTCACTCCAAGGTGAGCAGCACCATTTTCTGCACTGGCCTCCTGTGTAGGGGGATTATGTTGTTCCATTGTAAATAATTGTCCCACCCACTGGTGTAATAAAAAACGCTGATTGGCCAAAGGCAGACAGGAATTGTGGGTGGGGTTACCAGACTAAGAAAACTCTGGAAACAGGAAGAACAGAGCAGAAATGCCACAGAGACTCCAGGGTTGCCAGACAAGCCAGAAGAAGCAGGGGACAACTATACGGCTCTGAGAAAAGGTACAGAGCCCCATGACTAAACAGGATAAGAGTCATGGGTTAGTTTAAGGGTAAAGAGTTAGGAAATTATACGCCTGGGCCTTAGGCCAATCAGCCTAAAATTATTGTAAGCATCTGTGTGTCTCTGTGAGTCTGTGGGTCTACACCTTGAGGCTAGGCCTGAAAGTCCACGACAGAAACCTCTTACTACACTCCTGGGCTGTGAGTTGGGCATCAACACTCATTTCTCTCTTCCTCCTGACTGTCGGTGTGACACCATCTGCTGCTTCCAACTCCTGCAACCTTGATTTCCCCTCCACAGAGAGCAACACCTTCAAACTGTGAGCCAGAACACACCCTTTCTTGAGTGATATTATCCGGGTATTTGATCATAGGAACAGAAAACATAATTAAGGCAACCACAGGCCCCAAAAGACAGAACTATGGCACATGATGAGGGAACAGAGTAGGTGCTAAGTAGCAGACAGCAAGGACACAGTTCTACCACTCAGAAGTGCACCCTGCATGGAGAAGGTGAATCTATCCTTAAGGTGTCCCCTTGATCAGAGAGAATTCTCAAGTCACTGGGCACTATCAGGACAATGGAGGCCTGTTGTATGAGGTTTCTGGCATGGACTTTCCAGCCTAGCCTCATAGCCCTCATGACTGCAGACCCACAGTCCTATCGTCCCACTGAAACACACAGACACTTATATTAATTGTATGCTGATTGATCTGGGGCCCAGGCATATAACTTGCTAGCTCTTGCCACCAGATTCTTATCCTGTTCAACCATGCGGCTCAGTACCTTTTCTCAGAGCAGCATAGGTGTCCTCTCCATCTGTTTCTCTGGTGTGTCTGTGGCATCTCTGCCATGTTCTTCCTGTTCCCAGAGTTTTCTTAGTCTGGTAACCCCACCCATACTTCCTGTCTGCCTTCAGCCAATCAGTGTTTTTATTAAACCAGTAGGCAGGATAATTGTTTACATAACATAATCCCACTACAGAGTCCTGCTGCCCACTGCAAAGATGATGTTAAAGAGCTGCTAGGCAAAGCACCTGTCTTATTCTGGGGATTCTTGTGGCAACCCAGATGGTTTACAGATAGCAGAAACTTCTTTCTTACCTTTCTGGAAACCAGAAGTCCCAGCTCCAGTGATTTGGTGTTTAGTAAGAGCCCTGTCTTCTCTTCTGTAACCTCACATGCTGGGATGAGATGGGCCTGTTTTAGAAGGGCTCTGTCTCATGACACAGGAATTTATAAAGTGTGTTTATGTTAAAAACAGCAACATCTAAACTATACCTGAGGGAGTGAGAAGCTGGTGGGGCTGGGTTCCTCAGTGGTTGGAATCATCCCACAGTAATTATCTGGGGAGGCAGACAATCTAAAGTTGCAAGGTTGGATGCCTCAGCAGTTCTGATCTTCCACTGAAAGACAGAGGGTTTCTGGAAATCTTAGTCAATGATGGAATCTGGAAATGCCTTAGTCAATGATGGAATCTGGAAATGCCGGTTCTGATATCAGAGAAGGAATCCACAGCCGAAATAGAGTAAGTAAACCCACTGGCGAGAAGGGAACCCCAGCAAACAAAAGACAAGCAAGCTTCCTTCTGCAGTAACCTTTTCTTCTAGGCTGCCACCAGAGGGTTCCACCCATTATAGGGATGGACAATCCCTCTCAATCAAGGCAGTCAAAACAGTTCTTCTGGGTAGTCTCCCTACTCAAGTGATAACATAAGGCAAGAGGCCATGAAAACAAACCTTAATGTACATCACCTCCCCAGGGCTGAGTTTCTTCACATTCTGTCACCCTGGCTGTTAGGGTTCAGCATCTGAACTAGAGGACCACAAACCTTCAGACCAAAGCAGCATGAGAGCAGAGCCCACCTGGGCACTTCACAATGGCAACTACCAGATTATTCTTAAGACAATGTAAACAATATCTACCATGCTCTTCCTTCCTCCATGACAAAGCTCTGCAATTACTTATGTTAAACAAGTCACTGGGGTGTTGCCTGCCAGCACTGGCCAGAGTCCTTGGTACCCTGACAGAAAACTGGTGGAAGCAGGCCTTATCTCTTCCGGTTCCAAGAACCTTAACTCTGGTCATTCAATAGAGTGGCTCCATCCTATGTGGTCTATTCAGCTCAATGACAGGAGGGATCAGAAAGTTTCTTCTGCTATGGAGTATAGGCTCTCAAAGAGGGTACATGGCTGGGATCCCCCAAGGGAGGTTGGACAAGTCCTATGACCATTGCTGTCTGTTTAGATTCTGGTTCCTCTACACACCTCTCTCACCTGCCATTTTTGCTGAGGCATCTGAAATTGCTTCCTAACAGTATTGAAGTGTTTATCCTTTTACTTTCTAATGGGTAGTAGCCAGAATACATAAGGAACTCACCTTCCTAGCATTACAAAACAAACGAAAACTGATTCAAAAATAGACAAAGAAGGGAGGGGCAGGGAGATAGCTCAGTGGTAAACACTGTGCAAACATGAATCTCCAGAACCAGTAAAGCCAGACATGATAGAACCTGTCTGCTCCTATGACAAAATGGGAAGCCAAGACAGGGGTATCCCCATGAGCTCATGTGCCAGAAGCAAAAGACCCCATCACACATCCACACAGACACCATACCCCAGAGGGGGAGGGGGAGGGGAGGGGGAGAGAGAGAAAGAGAGAGGAAAGGAGAAGGGGAGAGGAAGGGAGGGAGGGGGAGAGAGGGGGGATAGACCTAAAATAGATATTTCTACAAAGAAGAAAGCCCAATATGTTTCAAAACCTCACCTGATGCCACTAATCCTAAGGGAAATACAAGTTTAAGTCACAGTGAATGGTGCCTGTAAACACTGCAATGTCACACACCCTGGGGGAGTGGACAGTGATGTGCTATTGACCCCCAGTGATAGAAACCAGCAATGCTGCAGAGCACCCTGCAAGTCCCAAGGGAGCCCCTCACAACAAAGAACTAGCTAGCCCATGGGTTTAAATTCAAGGCTAAATCTGCTACTGTAGAAACATGTTGTATGAAACAGGAAATGACACAAAGCAGGTGTTTGGGGCACACGAACATGTAGAAGATGGAAGCAGGAAAATAATGGCAAACTTTGCCAGAAACAGGGATATCATAAGACAACCTAGTGTGAGCCCAGAACTTAGACCACGGCACACTGCACACAGACACACAAATGAAAAAAACCTGCAAATGGGTTTCTGTTTTAAGATGTACCAGCCACATAGAGAAGAGTGATGATAAGTTTGTGGACATATGGCAAATATCTCCCATATTCACTTTATTATTTGTGACTAAAAAAGACATGGTTAAAATGAGCCTAACCATGAAAAATAATTTCACTAGTCTTGACACTGAAAATCCTCTGGGTACACTTGATTTCTCCAACAATTTCCTCAAGTTCCTACTACATCTGCCTTCTGATGCTGGCTCTCCTCATGGTCCTAGGGTGGCTTCTGGATGATCTTAAAAGTCCAAGCTGGGAATGACCTTTCTTTCATATCCCCAGAGATGGTTCTGGGTACATTTTGGTTGGATTGGCTTATGCCATCTGCCCATCCCTGAATCAATCACTATGGCAACTGAATGAGATTAACTAACAGTTGCTGAGAATGGAGCCAACATGACAGAAAACATATGGCCAACGATGGAGGAAGGAGCCATTTCTCAATTTACCACATTATTCATCTACCAAAGAAAGAAGGATGCATTCTGGACAGGAGGAAGCAGGTTCATGCAATCCAATCTAGGTTAAAAAAAAATCAAACAACACATATGGCATCTTGTGCTCCACAGGATGGAAAAGACAGTCATTTAAGGTGTGATGGATGTCTGCAAGAGCTCAGACTGCTCAGTGGCAAGTCTACCTACATGGAAGCACGGGGGAGAGAGACCAGAAGGATGGAGTTAGGAGCTGGATTCGTAGACCTGACCACAGATGGCAGTGATCCAGAAAAACAGAGTTGGGCATCACCCTCAAAAACGTGGTTAAGGGAGTGTGCCAGTGACAGAAATAATAAGGGCTTCCTGGAGCAGAGCGTGAGCAGCAAAGCATCCCCCTTGAATGATTTCCCCCACTGTGGACCTGGCTTCCACCGTGCCCAGAAGCCATGATTTCTTATTTATTTTGACAAAGTCGTTTAATCTGAAGGGAGAGCATGCCTTCATGCTCTCTGAAGAGAGAGAGATTGGGGTAGTCAGTTTCCTTTATCAGTTTTCCCTTCTCAGAAAAGCATTCCGCCTATCATTTTCCTTCTCAGAGACCATTACTCAATCAGCAAGAAAGTGGACCGAAAGTTTCCCATGCCAGCTGGTGAGGAATGAGAGTGTTAATTCCCCCGAGCAGGCACTTTGTTTTGCCATTTGCCTAACCAGCAGCAGGCAAACACGGTGTCTGAATAATACCTTTAAGATTACAATGGTCTTTTATGAGAGATAAAGCAGGGGCATCAGAAATTGCAGAACTCAGGGTTTACAGGATGCCGCTCGGCCATGGAGGATTGATTGCTTCTGTAGGAACCACATATCGATTACAGGCATGGCACCAATGGATCCTTGCTACTTCTTTTATGTCAGACCAGGGGACCTCTATGGGCTGTCCTTATCTTAAAATCCAAATTTGTGATTAAGAGAACTCCTTGGACTGCTTCAGATGATGGCTTGGAGCTGGGCCTCTACCTTTACCACTGGTGACAAGACCATCCCCTCAGATTGCATTATTCCAGGTCTCTGCCTAGCCAGGCAGGAGTCTACTGACTCCACTCTTCAGGGTCCTCAGATGGGAGACTTTAGAATGACTTGAGGCCCGTGGCTTTGTTATTCCTGACACCGTACCATCGCCAGTCTTCCTTTGTGCTGTCTTATATTGTGATGAATGTTGGCTAAATCCTCAAAAGGTAGTTAGGCAGCTGTTGATTCCCTTGGCTACCTTGATGAATACATATGAGGGTTTCTTTTCCTGACTTATTATTTATTCTTTGACAATTCCATACATTTATGTGTGATACATCCTATCCTGCCTCTCTCACCTTCCTCCAATCCTTACAAACTGTCCTGCTTCCTACCACGGTGTACCTATCTCAATTTCACGTCTTTCTGTCTTGGTTTTGGGTTTGCTCTGTTTATATGGGCATGGATGTTGAGCCCTCTACCGGAGCATAGGTAACTCACTGGGTAACTATGTCACTGAGTCAATGACCTATTCTCCACCGGGAGTCCAGGACCGACATTGGCCCCCCTAGGTGGAACAGGATTCCATGAGCTCCTCTCCATCTATAACTGAATGGAAAACATGTGGACTATTTTTTTTTTGAGATTTGTTTTTATTTTTTAAATACACGTGCGTTTATACATTTGAGTCCAGGGACCCTAAGAAGTAAGAGCTCTTAAATCCCTTGAAGCCAAATTTATAGGCAGTTGTAAGCTGCCCAACACCAATACTTGGGATTGAACTCGGGTCCCCTGCAAAAGCAGTATGTACTCCTAACTGTTGAACCATTTCTCCAGCCTCACACATGTGTTTTTGTTCTTGTGACTTAGGCTCTGAATTTACAACTTAAGTCAAGAATGCACGTTTAGAAAGCACTTGATTCAAAAGGGAACTAAATAATTAATTCTCAAAGTGATCTGATTAAAAATCTCTCAAAACTTTGGAGGAGATCAATCTGAGAGTCAGGAATGCCCTGGTAAATGGTAATAATGACTTTTTGTGTCAGAAACAGTCTGAGCTTTAACACACTCATTTTGCATCATGAATCTTCAAAATGTTGTGGTGATATATTGTGTATTTAACAAAGTTTGCCTGGAAAACAGAAAACAGAGCCAAACCACATTTAGCCATGAGGGTCAGGGAGTGGTGACCCAAGCCTTTAATCCCAGCACTCAGGAAGCAGGTCCTCCGGATCTCTGTGAGTTCAAGGCCCATAAGAGGCAGGCAGTGGTAGCACACACCTTTAATCCTAGGACTAGGAAAGTTGAATGAGGAAGCAAGAGGGCTGGGTGGAAGGAGAGAAAGCTGGAGTCCAGCCCTTCACCTGAGACCCTAGTCCTTTTTGGCTGAGGACTCAGAGGCATTCAAGATTTGTGAGGAGTGGCTAGGTGAGACATGGTTGTGACTTGTTTCTTTGTCTCTCTGATCTTTCAGCTTTACCCCAATATCTGGCTCTGGATTTTTCTTAATAATACTTAGTAGAAATCATACAATAAAATATGGCGCATCATCCATTAATATCTAAAAAGTACTACTGTTTGTGAATACTCCTATCTCAACCTGACTAGAAAATCTCAGATCAGCCTTAATCTGGGTCGACTGAGAGATGCAACTGGCTGAATCAACATTGCCACTGTACCTAGAAGGGACAAATGAGACCAGGAGCACATAAACCCTCATGTAAGGGTAGGCACTTCTTACCTGGTAGGGTTGCTGTCTTAGTCACTGTTTTGTTGTGAAGAGACACCATGACCATGGCAACTCTTATAAAGAAAAGCATTTAATTGGGGCTGGCTTATAGTTCAGAGATTTAGTCCATTGTCATCATGGAAGGAAGCATGGGAGCATGCAGGCAGACAGGGGGAGTAGCTGAGATTTCTACATCTGGATCTGCAGGCAGCAGGCAGAGAGAGACACTGGGCCTGGCTTGAGCATTTGGAACCTCAAATTTCACCCCTAGTGACACACTTCCTCCAAGGCCACACCCCCTAATTCCTTCTAGTAACACTATTGCTTGATGACAAAGAATTCAAATATATGAGCATGTGGGGATCATTCCTATCCTAAGGACCACAGCTTGTTTCCTGTGCGCTGGTAATGTCACTGCATGCTGAACTCTGCAGAAATAGGAAGCATTCATTCACCTTCTCGCTGCAGACATCTTTGCACCTCCCTGTACACTTTCTCTTCAGCAGACATTTCATCCTGAGACTATCCAGGGATATTTTCTTGTCAATCACATAAGCAGCTTACAGGCAGAGTTACTCGAGTAGAAGGTTTTGCTAGAACCATTTGACAGCTGTGCTGGTGAAGTGATTTGTAGGTTGTCAGATGCTGACTTTCGTCTTCTCTGGATTGCTGAAAACTGTATCTCCCAAATAGGATGCACTGGCCATGGAGATGAAGGGAAAGGTTGAGTGGTTTCCGCCTTACTTCCTGAGCCTCAACCAGCATCGCCTAAACGATAGCCCCTTCCCTCACCATCCAATGACTTCAGCTCTCACCAGACAACTCCTCCATGCTTCTGGTTCTTTGCTGCTGCCCCCATCACACTTTCTGTTCCTATTGTCCTACTATCCTTGGGGTGGTAATGCCTTCCTAGTTCTGCCAAATTCTGGCTTAATCTCCTGTCTGTTTTTCATTTCTTTGCTCTTCTAAAAAACCAAATCCCTGCAGTAAACTCCTTTTCTCCCTCCGACTAATACTAGTAGGAAAGTTCTCCTTTTCTGATAATATTTCATTGACTAGGCTTTTATGGAAGACATTGTGTGAAATTCTGATCTAAAATAGTTTTAGTTCTGAGAAATACCAGCCACTTGTGCACTTGAGCTGATTCCATAGATGAAATCTCCAAAATACTTGTGATCTCCCAAGATGACACTCACAGTAAGCAATCATCTGGGGGGTGGGGAGGTACAGCAGGCTCAGAGGATTGCTAACACTGCCATGGGCAGAAAGGTCAACATTGTTAACATCAGACCAAAGTTCTGGATGCTGTGTTTAAAATGGCTAACAATCTAGGCAGATGGTGGCTGTTGAAAAGCAGAGTCTAGGGATAAGACCTGGTTGGTAGAGTACTTCCCTAATGTATGAAGTCCTGGGTTCGACCCCTGGCACTGCAGAAGGTGAGTGTGGTAGTGCACACCTTCATCCTAATACTCAAGAGTGAGAGATAAGGGGTCAGAAGTTCAAGGAAAGGCAGGCAAGTTAGTTCAGTGAGGAAAGGCTCTTGTCACCAAGTCTGATGACTTGAGTTCAGTCATGGGATCCAGGTGGTAGAAGAAGAGAAGTGACTTCCAAAAGTTGTATACCATGGTACACACACACACAACCACACACACATATTCTTATGCCACACACACACACACACACACACACACACACACACACACACTTCAATGTAATTTAACAAAGTTTAAAAATCAAAGTAATCCTTAGCCATAGAATTTGAGGACTGCATAGACTACACAAGACCCCATCACAAGAGAAGCAGAATTAAAAAATAAAAGGAAGGGGGGAAAACAGAAGGAAGAAAAAATGTGGAAAAAAAACCTACTAGAATTTTCAGTGATGCCATATTGCCATATGGGTCTAAGGAAACAGAAACTTGAGATTAAACAAAAACCAGAAACACCAGGACTTAAGAAACAACATCGCTGAGAAGACATAAAGAGGTGTCCTGACATGAATTGTGTTCCCTGGGGAAACACCAACAGGCAAGGACTCTAGTAAACATGGACTGTGTTTAAGGCTCCTAGAGGGTTTTCTATAAACAGACAAGACTGTGATGCTGAGGCCACTCTCCCTGCATTCGGGGTGCTACTCAGAATCCCATGGCTGACCTCTGGCAAGCTATGCTGCCTCTGGAAGCTTCACATTCCTCTTCTTTAGAATGTAGACAATGATGTAAAATTCTATGTAGAAGATTGTGTTGTTTCATTGTAAATAATTGTCCCACCCACTGGTTTAATAAAAAGCGCTGATTGGCCAAAGGCAGGCAGGAAGTGTGGGCGTAGCTACCAGACTAAGAAAACTGAGACCAGAATGCCAGAGAGAAGCGGGAAGAAGCAGAGGACAACTATGCTGCTCTAAAGAAAGGTACCGAGCCGCATGGCTGAACAAGATAAGAGTCATGGGTTAGATGAAGGGTAGAGAGCTAGCAAGTGATATGCCTGGGCCTTAGACTGGTCAGCTGAAAACTATTGAAAGCATCTGTGTGTCTCTGTGGAACTGCGGGTCTGTGGGTCCTAAACCTTGAGGTTAGGCCTGAAAGTCCCATCCAGAAACCTCGTACTACAGTTCTACAATAATGACCCTTATGTGCTGACTTGGGTGGGCTAGGATATTTGGTTAAATATTATTTCTGGTTGTTTCAATCAGTGGGATGAATAAAAAAATATCAACTCTCACCAATGTGACAATACATCATTCAATCCTTTGAGGTTCCTTGGGGTGGAAGTAAAAAGGGCAGAGGGGATGTTTTCACTCTTCTAAGTCTAGAATATGTTGTATTAGGGTTTCTCTGGGTCCCGGGCGGCCAGAGATCCGAGACCCACAGACCTGCCGTGCCAGACCCCTCAGCTGCCCAGCCGCCCAGGTCCCCAAAAGTAACTCAGAGGCTTACATTAAGTTCATGCTGTTTGGCCTATGGCTCAGGCACATTGCTAGCTAGCTCCTACATCTTAAATCAACCCATTTCCATTAATCTGTTGGCCACGTGGCTCGTGGCTCACCCGTGTCTCTTTACATGTTGCTCCTTCGGCGGCTTCCGCGCGGTCTCCCTGACTCCACCCTGCTTCTCTCACCTAAGCTCTGATTCTCCTCCCACTTCCTCTATGGTGCCCGCCATGACCCATAACAGCTACTTTATTTAAAGATACAGCACACACAAATGCATTCCCACATCAAGAATATTTATCATCTGCCTTCAGATGTTAAGACACCGGAGTCACAGTTTTTCAGGTTGCTCTGAAGCTTCCACAGGTTGTCCTGGCACCCTAGCTCACAGGTAGCATATTATGGGACTTCTTCAGCTGGTGAGCCAAGTAATATAATCTACCTGTCCTGACCTTCTCAAATAGATGGTAGACTGAGAGACATGGCTAAATATAGATAGATATGGTAGATGATGAATCCATTAATTGATAAAAGGAAGATAAGAGAGATTAGGGAATAGATAGGATGGATGATTAGTAGATAGACAGATTGAGAGATAGACAGACATACTGATAGACAGATAGACATAGATAAAGATAGATAGACAGATAAACAGATAGACAGACTGATGTACAGATATCTGATCCAATTCTCACAAAATCTACAAAGGTCTGAAGTGATTTCTGGTCTAGGTGTTCCACACCTATCATGAAAATATTGGCCAGAAGAAAGAACATCATGTTTAATTATGGGGTGGTACTGAGAATGCAGTGACTCCTATTTGAGGGCACTCTACACATTTAATCAGGAAAAAAAATGTATTTCCAACCCCTGTTGGTCTGAAGGGCTTCTAGAAGGGTGCAGACATAATCTGTCCACTTGTGCTGTGACTTAAAGATTTTAGTAGGATGATTATAGGAGATGCAAATGAGATTTTAAGCATGTCTGCAGTGCTTAGCACAGATCGGGCACTGCTGTTCCATAGCCACCCACACAGCCTGTGTTGCCTATGGTCCACCAACATCTGCATCTAAAATCATAGATACTATATGCTTTACATCGTATAACATATAACATCACAAGGGGCTCCCAAAGCCAAAGATAGGAAAACTACATGGGATGGAGGTTTTATAGGCTCTAGAAACTGACTGAAATTACTGGATCAAGCCCCTGACTGGTGGCAGCTCACAGGGAGGGGGAGCCCCTTCCAGGTGATACAGCCATTTCCTGTTTCACAGCAGTGCAGAAGGCTAGCTCAAAGATGAGGAATTCCAGAACCGTGGCAGCTGACAGCAACTAGGTGCAGTGACAGGAGCTGGGGTGGGAGATGTCAGCCAGTCAGGCAGCAGAGCACAGCTGGGAAAGCCCTCCAGCCTTTTCCTTTAAAATGACACCCCTTTGTTACTGTTGGAGCCCAATGCAGGAATGACAGCAGTCACCCAAGGGGACAAACAATGTGCCAAACTGAGAATCGAGAACAGGCCAAATGCTAGCATCCAGTTTCCGGAGGTTTCAAGCTGACAAGGGGTCACCAAGTGCTTTCTGTGATATATCCATTATTGTTCTCTGCAGATTCCCTGGACCGGAAGATAGACACTGAAAGAAAAGTCATCCACATCCATTCAGTTTGTGGTGTCGAACGATCCTCTAAACCTAGATAATCATGCAGACTTTGGAATCATCATTTGTGAGGAGGGGGGGGGGGATGTACCCTGCAGGCAAGCAGAAAGCAGCTGGACCAGCAAACGCTGTGCCAACCGACAAGGATGAGTAGGTCAGCATGAGTTCTTGTTTTGCTTTTTAATCTGGATCAGTCTCCTTCTGTTTTCTGTGACATGAGGAATACAGAAGGACCTGGTGTGACACTTGGATCACTGTGGTGGTTTGAATAAGAAATGTCCTCCTAGGCTCAGGTATTTGAACACTTGGTCCCTAACGAATGGTGCTGTCTTGGGAAAATATGGAGCCTCTAGGAAGAATAGACTCGCTAGAGGACAAGGTCACTGGGAATGAGACTCTGAGTGCCCCTGTCTTCACCCAGAGTTCAATTTATGTGTTCTGCATGTGGTTGGAGGTGTGTGTGTGTGGCAGGTCAATTTCCAGCTCCAGCCTCCTGATGCTGTGCTTATCATATCATCATGGATTCTCTCTCTCTCCCTCTGGAATCATATCCAAAATAAACCCTTTGTTCCAAAAGTCATATCAGGTCATGGTGTTTTAATCACAGCAACAGAAAAGTAACTAATACTAATTGCTCTTTTAGTTTCAGTCTAGCATAGACATGGTTCCTGGCTACTGTGGGTTCATATGTAATGACAGCAGTAATGTTAGTCTTTTCCTACAGTAGTTCATACACATAAGGAACTTTAACACATGCTAATCCAGTGATGCCAGGCAAATAACAAGGACATTATCCAGCTTCACAGATCTGTGAACAAGGTCATTAGCACAGCAGAAAATGGCAAGGTCTGAAATAGAGGTCATGGTCCTCTGGCCCTTAGATGGTACTTGATAATGAAGATCTAAGTTGAATTAAATTTAGGTAGAAATACATCATCACCTATGAGAAATCCAACTCATACTTTCTTGGGTTTCATAGACATAATAAAGTGAGATCACAGGACTGGAAATTGGAAGGTTTTTTTTTTTTTGGTTTTTTTTTTTTTTTTTTTTTTTTGGTTATTTTGTTCTGACCTAAAGACTTCATCAAAGTTATTGAGTAATAGAGAGTTCTAAAAGGTAATAAAGAAAGTATAGCCCCAATGGAAATGACAAGGTTCTCATCTAGGCTGTCTTCAAATCAAAGCATTAATTACCTAATTCAACCCAAATTTCTCTGAAAGATTAAATAAAATGTGTTTCAATTACCTGCTAGATCCACATAAGCTGTATAATCGTAGAAGTCTGCCAGAGATTTAGCATAGCAAGGGCTTCAGAAAAGTGTCATCACACATGTCCCTTGGACCTACACCACAAATGGTGGCTTTCAAACTTCCCTGCCAGAAGAATCATTGAGCCACCTCCAAATCTTTCATCTTGAGCCTTCTTCATGGTGTTGCATCTTTGAGCTTGGAGCTCACATATCATACTTAGGAACAGTCAAACCTCACTCGGAATCAAGTTTTGGGGAGAATTACTTTTACTTTTATTTCTATTATATTTTTTTAATGATAGAGAACAACTTAAAAAGAAAGAGGGGGTTGGGGCTATTATTCCAAGCACAGCAGCTTATTGTTGGAAAGTTGTGGCAGAAATCTAAAGCAACACACCCACAGTCAAGAACCAGATGTGTGTATCTACACTTGCTTGATTATTTGCTTGCTCTGAGCTAGCATTCTCCTCTCTTACACTGTTCAGGATCCCCTGCCTAGGGAATGGTGCCACCCACATGGAATGGGTCTTTCTACATCAATTAACAAGACATTAATTCCCCACAACACACCCATAATCCAATCTGATCTGCACAATTCCTCCATTATTAAGACTTTTCCCAGGTGAGTCTAGTTGTATCAAGTTGACAATAAAAACTGTCACATGAACTAATATCATTTTTGGTCAGCTAAATTATTATAACTGATTTAGGTTAAAATCTTAGGAAAATACCTAGCATTTTTAAGAGATAAAGCCATTCTGTGCCATGTAACCCACCTCCCCATCTACTGTTTGCCATGTTGCTGGGGGTATGGGTGCCTTTATTCTTGAATGAACATTAAACCCAATCTCTACTAGCTACAGTCCTCTCAATCAGAGCAGCCTTACACACACCATCTGGGAGAATTCTGAAAAAACAATAGAAAAGGAAGGTCACGCATCTCTCTCCCTTGTAGACCATGATGCATTGACAAAATACACTTTAGTTATTCCTCCTCTGGAGCCTACTGACGGCTTATAATACAGGGAAGACATACACAGTAAACTGTTTAATTTGGTCAGTTTCAGCCTTTATCACAGCTGCAGCAGCTACCCATTCCTTACTCACAGCCCCATCCATGGCAACCAATTGCATGTTCAAGCTGGAACAGCTTGAACACCATTTGTAGGAGCTGAGTTGGACAGAAATTGATCTGTCCTCTGAGTGTAGAAGAGCATGTTCTGGCCGCTGATTATGGCTCCTGGGCTCAGGCACAGAGAAAAAGAGCAGCTGCCGTTGGACCTGTCCCATTGTTGGACTGCTGTTGTAAGTCCCCTTTGCTCTGGTGGAAGTGACTTCTGGAGACTTAAACAACGAATTCTATTCCCCACTTTAATACCCAGGTATTAAACATCAGGCCTTTCAAAAACAATTGCATAATCAGAAAATCAGCAAGTCATCATGAAGACCAAGGTCTTCACAAAATACTGCAGATAACTTTAAGTTTACACTTCAGGCTAACCATAGAACATAAAGAGCCTACAGTAACAATTTTTTAAAAGAGCAAAACATACAAAACTCTGAGGAAGGAAGAGGGCTAGAGTTTCAGAATTATTATTATTTAAGTGTCTAATTTTTACAAAATATCATAAAGCATACACAAATAAGTATGGTACAGTCAAATGAAAAAATAATCAACTAATATATACTGTCTCTGAATAAAGATCTTAAAAGGCCTAGCTTGAAGAAATCAAGAAAGTAACAAACAGTGGAAATGTTAAAAGAGACAGTGACCTATAGGACGCGAAAGAGAAAACAGTATGTAATAGAGCTGCAAAGTGTAAGTACTGACAGTTGGAAGGAAGCACTAGAAAGATTCAAAAGTAGATTTGAATGAGGAGAAGAAGCAACTGATGATCGTGAAGATCCATGGACATGACCAGGTCTCTGGAATTAAAACAGTATATATAAGTAAACACAACCAACAGTACCAGTGAGAGACCATGGTGGGAACTGAGATGTGTTTACAGGATAGCAGAAAGAGAAGACTAAGAGAACAAGCAAAGAGATATCCAAGAAATAATGACCGAAACTTTCTCTAATTTCAAGAGTATTCGGAATAGAAATCTTCAAGATATGGAACAAATTCTAAGTAGGATGAACTCAAGAGACCCACACCAACTCATACAATAACCAAAGTGTTGAGACCTAGAGACTCTCAGTAACAGTAACAACAGTAACGTGCCCTGTCTAGGCAACTTTCAATAAGATTAACAGTGGACTTCTCATCAGAAACTCCCCAGCCATCAGGTACCAGAATAACAGATTCATAATACTAGAAGAAGAAAAAATGGTCAAACAAAATTCCCACATCCAAAAAAGAACTCATTTCTTCATACATGAAGCAAAACTGGAAATGATGGAAACTCGCGCTGGCAAAAGCCTGCAAACCTGAAGCCAGCTGTATTAAGTAGAGCATGACATCGTGCAACTGGACCTGTCTTAGGAGAAATGTTCAAGAGAGTCCTGTAGGGAGAGATGAAAGGACACTAGACAGGAACTCAAAACTGTAGAGCAGCATGAAGATCTCGGTAAAACTGAGTCCCTGGGCAGTCAACAAAGGCTGGTGTTTAAAGAATCATAGTTGGCAGCTCTGATTTTTTTTCTGTATGACTGAAGCCATTAATGGTCTTTCTATAAAGATTAGTCTAAAAGCTAGAATTATTATAATATTGGTTTGCAGCTCCACTCTCTGTTTCCTGTCTAACTTATAACACCACTACATTTAAAAATAATCATGTTTTCAAATATGTGACACCTGAGGATATAATTCTATGGCATGAACAAAATTGAAAGACATGAGGTGGAGTTGTTAGGGGGCAAAGCATTTGCATGACACCGAAACTAAGCTAGTATAAATTCAAATTAGGCTGTTAAGACTTTTGAATACTGAATGTAATCTCCATGGCAACTACAAAGAAAATAACTATAGCATATACATGAAAGAAAAATGATGAAGTGTGTCAACATTTCACTACCAAAAATTGAGCTAAAACCAAAAGAAGACAAAAGTACAAGAAGCAAGGAACAAAAGAAGTATAGAGCGTCTGGAAAACAAACTAAGAAATGCAAACTTCAAGGCCCTCTTAATGAATAATTACCTGAGATATAGTGGATTAAACGCTCCCATCAAAGCAGATCCACGGAGTAAATAAAAACAACATGATCCAACCAGTGGTATGCTGTCTACAAGAAATTTACTTTCAAATCAACAGCACGATTTAGAAAAAGATATTCTGTAAAAGTAACTAATAAAGAGCAGATGTAGCTGTGTTGATAACAGACATGATATGTTTCAAGTCTTTGTTAAGTGATAGAGGGCAAAGGACAAATAAAAGTAGCTGTTAAATTTGTGAAGATGATATAACTAATCAACTATGTATCTAATAAAAGACCATCCAAATGCACACATCACAAACAACAGAACTCAAGAGGAAAATAAGAAATTCTGTAATAATGGTGGTTGATTTTGATAGCCTAGCCTCAGTAACAGAACAAGCAAACCCACAAGGCAGCAGAAACTTCAAAGAGCTAGTCACATAACATCTACAGTCTTGCCCTCTCCACTCTTATACCGTCCACAACCAAAACCCAGAGAATGGTGCCACCCACAGTGGGCTTGGTTTTCCCACGTTGATGAATATAATCAAGGCAATCACCCATAGACATGATCACAGGCAACTTGATCAGACAAATCCTTGAGGCTCTCTTCCTAGCTCATTCTAGAGTTTTAAGCTGACTACTAAAGCTAGCCACAACAGAAGGAGAAAGGAGAGCCAGACTCTCTTAATTATTGCAGCAAAACTTCTGAGAAAATAGAACAGCTCTTCTGATTAAAAAAAAGTCTTAACAAAGTAAGACTAGATAGAAACTATCTCGTTATAACAGCAACAATAAACTCCACATATACAAAAACTCCAAAAAGCATTATCCAGGGTAAAAGACTGAAATTAGAAATAATATTAGAACTTACAAACTGACTTGGCAAATGAGCAAGACAACCAACACATAAACAGAAACAATATGAAAAGAAGTTTCCAAAATAATCCCACTTATGATAGCATCAAAAAGAATAAAATAGCAGGGCTGGAGAGATGTCACAGCAGTTAAGAACACTCACTGTTACCCAGAGGGTCCAAGTTTGGTTCCAGTCACTCATGCGATGGCCTTGTAACCATCTCTAACTCCAGTTCCAGGATATCTGACACCTCTTCTGGCTTCTGTGGGCTCCCGCATGTACATTATACATGTACACCCACATTCAGGCACTCACACATATAGAAGGAAAGGTGAGGAAGGAGAAATGCCTAGGAATTAATTTGAACAAAAAGATAAAAGATTTCTTTATAAAACCACAAAACATTCCTGAAATAAGTTAGACATAAAATATATGGAAATGTACCCTCCATTCACAGATTGGAAGGAAACATTGAAATGTCTACCTCTATACTCCCTATAAAAATCCCACAGATATTTTCTCTTACATAGATTAAAAAGCAACTATCCAAAAATTTGCATAGACTTTTAGATAACCAAAATAATTTCAAAAGGAAGGAAAGAGGTTCACAGTTACTGAATTCAAAACAAGCTACAATATTGTAATAATCAAAACACCATAGTATTGCATTGATAGTATTAACAATTAATTTATTATTTAAGTAATTAGTGGATTAATACTAATAGTAATCAATTAGTAGTAACAGGAACCTAAAATTAAAACCTCATGTATGGGGCGTAATGATTTTTATGAGACTTCTAAAACCATTCCATGAGGATGTAACATCCACCAAATATTGGGGAAACTAAATATACACAAACAAGAGAATGAAAATGGACCTTCAGCTAACATTACAAACAAAAGTTAACCAAAAATGGATCAAAGGCTGAAGACTGCTAAACTCTTAGGAGGAGACATGGTTGGAAAACTTCATGGTTTAGGATTTGGTAATGTCATTTGAGTGACACCAAATACCTAGGCAGCAAGAGAGAGTGGGGAAATCAGATTTAAACACATTATGAATTTTACATATTAAAAGACAATATCAGCACAATAAATAAATCTAAAGATAAATCTATAGTAAGAGAAAATATTCACAGTTCATATCTGCTAAATAATTCATTCACAAGATATATACTGGAATTATACAACTCAGTATCAAACAAAAAGAACAGGAATCATATTTCTTTTATGTGTGGGAGGTTATTATAGGCTGTGGTCAAGCTAATTCAACAATAGCTTCCTACTAACGGAAGGCACGAGAATCCAATTGTTATTTAGTCCAAACGACTGAATGTCTCCACTGGTCTTCAGTATATGACAAAGTCCTGAAGAAGTCAGCTCTAATGCTAATGAAAGAATGGACTTGTTAGCAAGGCAAGAGTAAGCCAACCAAGAGAAAAGCTTCCTTCTTCCATGTACTTCTGTAGATTTCCAGCAGAAGGCATGACCTTCCCACCTCAGAAGATCTATATTAAGGGTGTGTCTTCCTACCCTAAAGATTTGGATTAGAGGTGAATCTTCCCACTCCAAATTAAGCAAAATTCTCCACATTTGGGGCTCTTAGTTCCAGATATAATCAAGTTGACAACCAAGAATATCCATCACAACAGGTATTCCTCTAAAGAAGGTAGGAAATGGCTAGTGAACACAAAAGAGATGCTCATCGACATTAATCTTTAGGAAATCTAAGTCAAACTGATGCCCAGACTTGACAGTCAATAATAATGTCAATAATAATCCCAGCAATCAGAAGACTAAAGCCAGAAAACTAGAAAACTTGGAGATGCTACCAGCTGAGGCTATATGGAAAATGCCCAAAAATAGAGGGGTCCCATTCCCCACCCCAAACATCACAATCCATTACAACTGCTACTGGTACCTTATAGAGCTTGACAGTAAGACCTTATTGCTGAAGATAACACACAATTGAGTCACAAAAACATGAAGAGATTAATCTGGTACTGACTTTACTAGCTTTCATAGTACTGGAAGGGAATGTGAATGCTACTGTGAAACGTGAACTGTAGCAATGACTGGCCTGTCAAGATATGCCCCCTGGTGCAACAGTGGCACAATTGTTATGGGAGTAAACATTTATAATTAGCTTTCAAGAACCTGCTAAATATTCATATAGCCCACAGAGGAAACTAGTGCTATTATTCTGCTAAATGAGCATGGTATTAAGCAGAGTCCTAACAAATGATTGTTATGCCCATAGATTAGTGCATCTCTCAACCTTCAGTAATAAAGCTTCCTTTTACAATGATGGCAATTAATACAAAGACCAACAACTTAACATAGGGAAATTATGAGACTGGAGTTTCTCATCTCTAAATGAGGTATCTATATCATACCCTCCACCCTAAGACTCAGGGATCACTGGGGAAAAGGAAGCCAAAAGATTATAAGAGGCAGACAGAGTTGACATATGCAACAAAACAGTGTTTGTAGGCACAAAAGGACCATTGCACAAAGAATTCACAACCATGACTATGTGCCCAAGACTTATGCATTATCAAATAAGCCAAAGTCCCATAAGAAATAAGGGAGAAGTTTATTAAACCTAAATTCCTATCTGAGTAACACTGGCAATGATGGCTTCTGGGCAAGGAAAAGTTGGTTTTCTTTAAGATGCAGCCTCTGGATGCTACCTGTGTTCCAGCAGATTCTCCTGCACTCATACACATGCTGGCATCACTAACTGGACTTAGTGAATTCTAAGCTAAAGTAATAAAGCCAGAAGGGAAAGTGGCGGAGGGGTAGGGAAGGGATTGGAGGAAAGTGGATGGGGTAAAATTGATCAAAACATGTTATATGAATGTATGAAATTCTTAATGGCAATTAAAACCAAAAATCAAAACTATAAAACTAATTATATTTTCCTTGAGGTGGTTTCTGTGAAGGTTCATGCTGCTGACTATAAGTGACAATTGACTGCTCAACCCTAAATTAGACATGTGTGTCATTGTCTCAAAGGCACATGGAACACTGAAAAGAAACAGAAAGCCCAGAAAAAAATTTAATTGTAGGCAGAATGGGAAAGACTGGAGACCTGCACAATGTGGTGGAACTAGACACTGGTGGTGCTGCCCACTGTGGAGAATAGTATGGCAGTTTCTGGGTGGAAAACTGTAGAAACATTTCAAACACCCTTTAACAGAAAAACAAAATGCAGTCTGCCATGCTATAGAATCATAACAGGGAAGAAAATTCTGATACAACCTGGATGTGCTGAGGACATTATACTGAAAAGCCATTCACAAAAGCAAATGGGCTTCTTGCAGTCCTTTGTAAAAAAGGGTATTACTGGGGGCTACAGGGAATGGGCAGTCACTGCATAATTGATTAAAAAGCTTTCATTTTTTAAGATGAAGAGGTTTGGAGGTGGATGGTGGCAATGGCCCTCAACATTACAAATGTATGCAATCCAGTGAGCTGGGTGGGCTGGGAAGGACCCTGGATACAGGCCCCTTCCATGACTGTTATTATCCACAAAGCAAAAAAATCTAACATTCACCTCCAGTTCCTCTGATTCTATATTTGAGGAGAAAATAAGCCTTATATTTTATATGCATTTTAAATATATTTTATGTATTTTATATTTATATTTTTATACATATTTATAGACTTTATCTTGTGTAGTGTTATATTTTAGCTGTCACTATGGCCCTCGTTCCCACAAGCCTTTTAAGAGTATTAATCAGGGTAGAAACAGCCAACTTCTGTCTAACATGAATCACGTTACTTAATTTTCTTAGAATCAACAACTTGAAACTTACAAGATGTGTCTAAATTGCTTCGAACATTCAGAGCTCTAAGCTCTGAGCACAGTTCCCGCCTGGTGACTGTACTCACATTAGCAAGGACATTGTGGACCATAACCTAGCAGGCATTTGCTTTCTTTTTTTCTAAGACAACACTTTGAAGCAACAATGTTGTAAAGTCTGTTCTCCACAGAGCACCAAGTCACACACCTCATTTTAGTGGCTGTGTTTAAAGCTGAGTGGGAAGCCTAAAACAGTAGAATGTCACCTTTAATGTTCCTTGGCTTGCCATTCTACTGTGTATCAGATAAAACTGAGTGGAAGATGTCTGTCATGGGATTTACCTTATGTGTTGTCCATTCTAGTTAGGAATATCATTATTTTCTATTAAGGTTGATTCTCCTAGCTACAGTCTGTGAGACAGCTAAGCACTTTGGGAAATTATATTTATTCTTGCAAGCAACTAAGACACTATTTTGTCAATTACTAAACCAGAAGCAATGAAGTTAGCTTGCCATAGTTTTCAAAATCCATTAGAATGATGCAATTTTGCCCAAATTGGGAACCTGCATTGACACGTCTCTTTTATGGCTGCACGTTCTTCCATCCTTCCCTTATCCTGCCTCACAGTTCTACACTAAGAGAGCAGCTGCTTTGTTATCTATCTCCCTTTGACCTCCCAACACTTGACACAGTTACTCAGAGATGGAATAAAGCAGAAGGCCAGAGGCAGGGGAGGGGAGGAGGTTGCAGGCAGTGTTAATTGCTTTCCTGTTCCCAAAGAGCTTACATCTGACTGAAGAGGTAAGTGGGCATACATGGGATAATAATCTGTCTTGTAATTTCTCTAGAACTCTTCTCCAGCAACAAAGGAGTTATGTTGCACATATTATAAAAAATAGAAAGCCAGCCACCCTATTAGTTACTTTCAATAGTTGTGATAAAATGCCATGATAGAGGTAAGTTTACCAAAGATTTAATCTGGTTTTATTGCTCAATTAAGAGTCCATCAAGGCAGGCAATCACAGCAGCAGGAGGCAGACTTGGGAACGGGAATGGCCAAAAGCTTCCATCTCAAGCCCCGAACAAGAAACAGAAAAAGATCAAACTTGTTGTGAGTTTTGAGAGTTTAAAGATCAACTCCAGAGACACACTTCCTTCAACCAGGCCCTAAGCCTCTCTAAACAGTGCCACAAACCAGAAACCAAGCACTCAATCCCAAGCACATAGGAGACATCGTCATTCAAACCACCGCAGCCACTGAACTTATCTATAATGAAGTGAGAATCTGAGAGATAACTAGGAAGGTGACTCTATCCATAAGAGTGCAAGCATATGGACTGAGTTTGATTCCTCAGCAACCACATAAATAAACCAGGCATGGCAACAGCAAAAATGTCAGTCCTGGGGAAAAAGAGTCAGGGGATCCCAGGGGCTTGCTAACTCAGTAAGGACAAGTTCCATCACTGACCTTGTCCCAAATGTAAGGTGGAGAGAGATTGGGAAAGAAACCATACATACCTCTGGCCTCTATATGCACACATGCACACACATACACACACACACACACACACACACACACACACACACACACACAGAGCTGTGAGACAGAAGCTGATGGAGAAAAACAGAAATATGGAAGGAAGCATATTCGATTTTCCTTTTATCCTGACAGCGAGAAGCCCTGGTTTTAGAAGGGAACTAGTAGCACATGCTATGGTTGTTATAAAAGTCACCTTGGATGCTACAGAGGGGTACTTAAAATGTCACAGGAGAGCCCAGAAGAGCAGTCAGGAAACTACTGTGCTCACACTTGAGCAGGGTAGCTACCTTGGTGCACTGTGAAGCACATGGAGGGAGCCCAGGAAACGTTAGACTTCTGACTGGGTTGTCCAATGGGCTTGGCTGCAGAGATGTGGTAAGCTATGAAAAGAACTAAGGATGTATCACACGTGTTCAGCTAAACACCGTGCTCCTCTCCTCCTGAACTCCAGAGTAGTTCTCCTCTAGGTGGCTTTATCTCAGAAAAAAATAAAACAAAGAAATAAAAGAGTCCTTATGACAACATGAGTTTCATTTGTATGCAAATACTCATTCACCCAACTATAAATCTGACATAATTGCCTGGTCTTGTGGAACAGAGTTCACCATGCTGACCAGAGTTGGAGACACCTTAAAGCCATGAAACTGGAGTCTATAGGAAAAGTGCAGAACAAAACGAAATAAGGTCATGAGTAGAAGTTCCAGTACCCAGAACACTTAGGATGTGGGTTGACAAGGAGTCGGCAAAGGGGCTGCAGAGCAGGGGCCAGAGAAGAGACGGGGTGAGAGGATGTCCCAGATGGAATGGTCAACCACAGAAGACACTACAGGGTACCATAGAAGAAGAATAGAAATGTGATGTTGGGAAAGATGAAGCTGCTCTAAGTTTTGAAGGTTTCTGGACTGTGGTAGAGGAGGAAAGCACATAGAAATGTCTAAAAGAAAGGCGAATACATCAGAGCGCACGTAATCCAGCTATCTGCAAAGCAGTTACCCTGTGGGGACTGTCATCAAGCCCGACAACCTGAGTTCCATCCGTGGGACTCACACGGTAGAAGTAGAGAAGCAATTCCCACAAGTTCTCTGACCTCCACATATGTGCTGTGACATATATGCATGCACGCACACACACGTGTACACACACATGCACATACACACACACTAAACAAGTGCAATAGTGAATCTGTAGCATTGAGAGGCTTGGCCTGAGCACTTACTGACTTGCTGTGATCATACACTACTTCTAGCAGCTTTCCAGTATACACAGAACACATATCCCAGAAGGCCAACCCAGCACAGGGTGTCTACTTACGTATTTCTCCAGCACCCATAAGTAGGATGCAATCTATTTTACCAATCCTTCATTTACAGCCCATGGTTCCTACAGAGCCTGTAGACACAGTTATGTGCAAATTTTTGTGTGTATTTTGTGTACATGTGTATCATATGTTTGAAGACCACAAGTTAGTCAGTTGTCTTCTCTATCACCCCCCACTTTATGGTTTCTCACTGAACCGAGAGTTCATTGGCTAGATTCGGTTATGCTGGCTAATGAGCCCCAAGCATCTTCCTTCCTCTGCTTCCTACCCAATGCTGGGAAGACAACATGTGCCATTGTTTCCAGCTTTTGCCTGGATACTAGAGATTTGAACTCATGTACTCATGATCCTGTGGCAGGCACATTGCTGATTGAGCCATTTTCCTATTCCACAGATGCACTTTCCTAGTGAAAGAATCTATAGTTTTATAGTTCACTCAATCCTCAAAGGGTCCATGACTTCCCTTCAAAGGAGAAAATGCTGGGAACTTTATTCTCTAGCAAGGAAATTGTCTGGCTCACCATACTGAAGCAGACCTTCTCTGAGGTCACACTCCTATGAGAGCATCATTTATCATCATCCAGGGCACTAAGCGGCATTTGTGCCACAGTCAAAGAAACTTCGAATCGCCTAGCAGCCCAATAAATCACCCGCCCATCTCATCTAGTGCTCCTGCAAGCTTTTAAAGACTTTGATTCCAGGGAAATGTCACTTCTGGGCATGGAGCTTCAGAGGCTGATAAATGCTAAACGATCCATCAAATTGTATGAGAGGCCATTGCAGGGCTTAAGTGGAGGCCACACTGTGCTTTGCCTAAAGAACCATCGCTCAGGGCACAGAGCAGCATTCAATGAGGGTCCTCCTAATCCAATTTCTAAAATCGGTTCCCATCAGAAACTCCTGGTGTAGGCAAGACATGGCGGCAGCCCTGAGCAATACTTGGCATTCTGATTCAGTCAACGGTATCTCAAGTCAGGGCCATTTCCCTCTACTTTGAAAAACCTGAGCTGATGCAGCTGAAAATGTTTAACAGTGATACCAAATCTAAAGAGTTCAAGGGCATAAATGCTCTTGAGAAGACAATGGGGGAGCTTCAATCAGCTCTCTTTGCTTCAGAGCAGCCCAGCACACTAGTTGGGCACCACAAAGGGCTCTGATAGAAAATGTCAATCCTGCATAAGATTCAAGTTTAAATCCTTGCTTGCTAACACCATCATGGACAGAGCTCATGTCAGCCAAGAATCTGGTGTTTGAGCTCTACCAGAAACAATGTTTCCACTCTGGTGTTACCTTCTTTAAGAGCTGAGGGAAGGAAAGACACCTCTCACATACGGATTTGGCAGTCACCGAATTTTAAGACAATATGTAGTTAATTCTCTCATTTTCTTTGTACAGCTTCAATCTCCAGCTCCCAACACTGTCCATCATGTAGAAATAGCAACATTTTAGGGAGAAGCTTAAACCCAGAAAACAGATAAACAAATGCCTGGGGTTGGGAATACAAGAAGCCCAGCATCTTTGTCTCCTTAAGTATTTATCCTCTGAGTTGGGAATCTTCAGTTACCTCTCTTTGGGTTATGAAAGATAAAATAGGATGCCATGACTGGGGTGAGCTCTGCAGAGCCATAGACCACTGGTACACATTCTTCCCACGTAGCTGTGTTTTAGTACCTGTCATCTGCCCTCTAGCCGGCCACCCTCCTCCCCTTCCCTCTGTCCTCTAGAGCACAGTTATCTTTTAATCAATAAAAGAATTGCTGGGAAACTAGATGAGCATCATTAGTTAGTATCAGAAAGAGAAACTGGTCCAGGATTTCAAGCATGGGGCAACTAATGTGGGAACGACCTAAATGGGCACACTGTGTACTGGAGAAAGTCATGAGGCCTTGGTGGCAACGTCACAGCAATGCCAGGTGCCATTCCCAGAACCAGGCATGAAGTAGGTCTGTAGCAGAAGCAGAATGAACCTGTGGGCTGCCTGGAGAGAGCTAGGAATACAGAGGAGAGGCTGCCTGAAGCGCGGTGTGAAGCCCAGACCCTAACTTCTCCCCTTCCTGGATGACTGTACCCTCCTTACATGCACTAAGTACCAATGGCAGAAGCTAAGAGAGCTTGGGAAGTACAGCTCTATAATAAACAGCTAACTTACGAGGACACCTTGGGGACAAAGAAGTGTAAACATTTCCCCAGCATCAAGACCGTGGTGACACACACATGCTTGGAAGATGGCATAAGTACTTTGAAGTGAAAGTTCAAGAAATAAGGATGCCTATCACCCACGAGAAGAAGTATATCTGCTCCTCACAGGGGCAGCTGAAGGCTCACCCTTCAGACCTCATCCTCAAAAGCTGTTTATTCCAGTGGGATTCATGAGGGGGCTCATCCCACACAGACCACTCTGATTCATTCTCTCTCTCTCTCTCTCTCTCTCTCTCTCTCTCTCTCTCTCTCTCTCTCTCTCTCAATAGACATTAACTGCCTGTGGCTTTTTTTGGTAGGGCCTTGTGAGATTTTCCTCATCCACACTGGTATGTCAACTCATTGTCATTGTCCAGGTCTTATTTAAGTGACAATACTGCTAGGACTTCATGGGTGCAACTCCCGACACTGTCTCATGGCAGATATCCAGGCTCTCAGGCTCTTACAATTTTTCTTCGGATTATCTAATCCAAGCAGTCAGCCCTAAACACAAATACATATGAGCAACACTAAACTGATTCAGCAGCTTATGCTTATACATATAAATATGGGGAAGAAATCATAAATTTGAGAGAGGGACATGGGGGGGGAGTTAGATAGGGGAGAGTATGGGGCAGAAATTATGTAAATACATTACTATTCAGGTATGAAATTCTCAAGAAAAGGAAATAAATTAGTAAAATGAAAAAAAAATAATGTATTTATCTACTGAGTCATTTCAACTATCAGCATGAATGCTCTGAGCTAAAACATAATGTCTTTACAAAGGAAGAACTTTGCACATCGATTAGAACCCTGCAACCCATGACCTGAGTAGTCTAGAAGCTGAGCAAATAGGTCTCAGGCAGCGCTGGGTGCTTGTGTGAAGAGCTGGCGTGTGCAGTGCAAAGTGCATGTTATATGTTTGGAATCGCACCAGCGGTGAGGTCATACAATACAACCTGTACAATTGTGAGGTCATGCAATACAACCCGTACAATTGTGAGGTCATGCAATACAACCCGTACAATTGTGAGGTCATGCAATACAACCCGTATAATTGTGAGGTCATACAATACAACCTGTACAATCCTGCTTGAAGCATTCCAGGTTCATTCCACATTCTGCCTTGGATGGATTTCAGTCATTGTGTGCTCAGAAAAACACATTGCTGCTACATTTTTCACAACCTCCACATTCAGTTCTGCCATGTTCTACTGAGTCCTGGCCTGCCTCTTTAAGAAGCTGGGCTAAAAAGAACCTGGGGTGTGTGTGAGGCAAGGAGAGAGAAGGGAGAAGGGGTGTGGACCACCCTCTTTCTCTGATAGTCTCAGTTAAGTGACTTACTTCTAGGTTTTGAAGTAAGTAAGCCTCAGCCTGTGTCTTATCTCCATTTTCATTGGTTTAGAGTTTAGCCTACCTGAGCTACAAACCCCCCAGTTGGTGATGATTTGAAGCTCCCCTTTGGAGACACAATCTGCTGTCACTAAGCTAGATGAACATAAAGCAACCATAACATCAGCCAGAAAGTTTAATTAAGAACCTGGGACCATTTACACCAAGACAATTATCTCAGAAGGCCCAACATCCTTCTAGAACCTACTTTTTTACTAATTCAGCCGTAAAATATGGGCTCTTTTACAAGTCCTGGGGAAACTAGGCTTCCTTGTTTTCTACCCTTTGCCCTGTCCACAAGCAACAGCTGGTCCTGGGAGGTCAGCCACACTCCAGGGAATGGCCTCACACTCAGAAGTGTACATACATATGGACAGGAAAAAAAAGAGACAATGGTTACTAATTTAAAAAAAAAAAAATAAGAGGATTCAGGACTCATCACGGAGGTAGGACATATCTGTAAGGAGTTAGAGGGAGAAATTGAGGATGAATGTGATCAGATGCATTGAATGAAATTCTCAGAGAGCTAATAACAAATAGCAATGCACAAGGAAAAGGAGGAAGCAGCCGCTGAATTTAACCACCTGAGACCCCCAGGAGACAGCATCCAATGTTACCAATAAGGAACTACCCGAAAGCAAGTTAACTGGCAAATGGCATCTCACTAAGAAGCTCCATTTACTTTTCACACTGTGTGAATAATTAGTGGGTGGCAGTCCTCTATCAAATGGGGGGTTCTGCCAGATCACAGGTTAAATAACCTGCAATGTGTGCTCATTTCCGCAGAGGGTTGGAGGTGAGACTCTGCTGAGAAGAGAAAGCTAAAAGTGGATGCAAATGAAGGTCTAGACAGGAAAAGGCTGGGGAGGGGGATGAAAAGTGAATGGACCCACTGGGAGGGGGTGCGAACAGAGAAGTGTGAACCCAGTAGCTTCTCAGTCTGGGAGTTTTAATTTTTACAGCAGAAGTGTTTCCAATAGCAATGAAAAATGTTTCACAGCTCAGTTTAGCAAGAAAGCTGAATGCAAAAGTAACAGGAACCCAACTTGGTGGCTTGTGTCTTTAATCCCAGCACTGGTGAGGGTGGAGGCAGCCAGGTCTCTGTGAGTTCCAGACCATCCAGAACTACATAGAGAGACCAGGATAATGGTGGAGAAGCACCACACCCCAGTCTTGCAAACAGAAGATGGGCAGATCTAGGTGGAAGGGGCCCGGTGAGGGAGAGGCCGGCAGTAACAGAGTCCACCACTCCTGGGCTAGTTTGGCTTTCCACCATGGGCACAGCACAGAGATCAAGGGTCCCCAAGTGATGGAGCAGATCAGGCTGGGGGAACTGAGGGACCAGCCAGAGATTTCTCCCTTTCCCTGGAGAGGAAGCATTTCTACAGGCATAAGAACATTCTCTTAGTGTTTCTCACAGAAACACGTTGCTGCGAAAATAACAAGCCTGAGGTTGGGTGTAGCTCAGAGGTAGAATGCTTGCTTATACCTAAAAAGCCCTGAATTCAATCCCCAGAAGGCTCCCCCTCAACACACACACACACACACACACACACACACACACACACACACACACACACACACATACACTGACCTCTAATCTCTCTTGCTTCCTCTCTGTCCTTGTTTTTACCTGGCCCTCTTCTACACGGGTCTACATCTCTCTCAGCATCTCTGCTGTACTGTGATGCAGTCCAGGAAGCTGAGAGATTACACTTCCTCGGCACACAGGAAGTAGAAAAAGGGAGATGAGTCCTGGTGCCTGGTTACTTTTCTCCTTTGTATTTGGTCCAGGACCCCAGTCTGTGAGGTGGCTCCACCTACATGGAGAGTAGCTCTTCCATAATCTGTTAAACTTGTAGAGCTTCCAGGAAATACAGTCCATCGTGGCAGAAAAAGCATGGCAATGGGAAGGGGAACACAGGAGCAGGAATAGGAGACTGACCGACATTTCATGGAGAGAATGAACAGGAACCAGGAACAGGCTATAAACATTTAAAACCCATCTCCAGTAACTACTGTGTATTGCCATGACTGGCTTCTTACACAGGTCCTGGTAGTCCAAACTCAAATTCTCACTTTTTACATTATACTGACTGAGCCATCTTCAGCCTACCTGTATTTGTTTACAAAATACATTGATTGTCCATACTTACAGGGTACAGTCTGATCTTCCAATACTTGCTTATAGCATGCTGTGAGGCTTATTGGTAATCTCAAATATGTGTTACTTGTGTGTTAGAGGAACATCTCCCTTTTATTTATCTGGAAATATTTAATTGTCAATATAAGGAGGAACAAATATTTACCCCATATTGCTGTGCTATAAGCTTTGGAAAGTGCTTTGCCTAATAATGGCCCCTTGCATCCATAGGGCATTTGTGTAAAAAAAATATCATAAGCATACCATCCACAATATCAAAAGGCAATTAAAACCCATAGGTCCAAATTGCACCAATAGGGACCATCCCCTTGTCAAGGATACCTCAGGCTTTGGACTCAGGGTTGCTAGGTCTGGCCCAGTGTTCTTCTTACCATTTGGTTTCTGCTGTAAAACTTTTTCTTAATTCTTAATTCTTTTCATCCAAAGCACATTTTAGAAATCAATTTTTTTCACCTTACTTTGAAAAAAAATCACTGGTCAAAGGACACAAAATTCAATTATGTGGAATGAATAAGTCTAGACATCTAATGAGGACTACAGCTAATAGTATAGTATATTAAAATGTGTTCAGAAAGTGGGCTTCGGTTACACACACACACACACACACACACACACACACACACACACACACACGGCGGTGGGAGGGGGTACTCTGACAATGATGAATGCATTAAAGGACTGACTGCTGTCCTCATTCTATTATGTGTACCAAAATTATGTTGTAGACCTTAAATACTTACATCTTTAAAACAAATTCATAACACTGCTGAGATGGTCCACTGGGCAACGTGCTTGCCATATTAACACAAGAACCTGAATCTGGGTCACCAGCACCCACATAAAAGCTGGACACTACAGAGTGTGTCCGTAACCACAGAGTAGGAAGTATGGAGAGACATGGACACCTGGAGTCCGTTGACGAGCCAGTCTAGCTGAATCTGCAAGCTCCTGGTTCAGTGATAGATTGTCTCCAAAAACTAAATTGGAGAAGAATCAAAGATACTAGACTTCAACCTTGGGCCTCTATTTATACAAAAACCTGTATTGTGTGAACATGTGAACACACACACACACAAAACTTTACGGTGCACCTGTCACTCAGTCTTCCCCAGTGGTCGCATCTTGTGTAACTACATCAAGAATAAAAATGGATGTGGGTGAAATCCCAAGATCTTGTTTAGATACTCCTGCACAAACTTACCTATGTGGAGCTTTCCTTCTCTCTCTAGGACATTTTAACACGTAGCTTCATGAAGTAACCACCCTGATGTCACCCCTCTATACCCACACCCCTCTACAGCCACACCCATACTAATTAATCTTCTTGTCTTCAGAACTGTTAAACACTTAAATGTCTTTCCATGAGGTCACATTAAGTTCCACTTTTGTCTTCCTTCTAGAAAGATTATATATTTGAGGACTTTAGGGTTTCCTGTAGAAGCTAGATACAATCCTGTGTTAAGGTGTGATTTTCTCACAAAAACTAGAGCATATCACTCTAAGGTCCTAGGGCTTTATAAACAGACGCAATGCCTTCTGGAGTCCAGGGGATGAAATTAAGTTATCAAAAATTTAAACACATGCCATGTCCTTTATTAGGGAAGCCACAGAAAGCTGAGTCTGCTTCACAGTAGAAAATCTGGGGACAGATATAAGACAGAAGTATTTAAGGACAGAACTGTGAGGTGTGTGAAAGGCCGGCCTGATGGATGCTCTGACTTCCCCATCTTTGCTGTCCACAGCCATTTTACATGGCTGCAGCTCATGCGCCACCTTGTGGGCCCTGTGAGCCCAACAGGGTCCTGGGAAGAGCAAGTTCCTGAGTTTTGCCAGCTCCTTCCCAGACCTCACTAGAGGGGTTATATGTGTTGACCTAATAATTCTATAGAAGTGTTGACGCAGCCTAATGCAGACTGGGGCTCTGAAGCAATAGGCCAGAGAGAGGACCACAAAAGTTCCAGAGGGAATAGACCCACACAGAGGGAGAAGAAGCAAGGTGAAGGAGTCAAGTCCTTTCCTTCTACCCATGGATGACTGCTTCCAGAGGGAAATTCACCTTTGGCAGTAATGACTCAAATAAATGACCAAAAGTGAGAGAGATGGCTGTGACAGGCTTGAAAGCAATGGGATCCTGAGCCACACTTGCCACAGAGCTTGAGTGGTGTCAAGTGACTGAATGGCTCACCTCTGAAGTCCTACTTCATGAATAGATATCATTTGCCCCATGGAATAATCTGTGGGAGAAAGTGGAGCTCAGTGGGACTTCCTTTCACACAAATGAAGGCTGTGATGGGTATCTCCACAGGGCATCTTGGTGTGTGCAGCCCAGTGTCATGGGTATTCCTCCAGGACACCAATCCTGGTCTGCACTGCCCAGTGTCATGAGCATCTCTACAAGGCCCTGTCCCTGGTACGCGCTGCCTGGTGTCATGGACATCTCTGCAGAACACCATCCCTAGTGTGCACTGATGAGCTTGTCTCAGGAAAGGCTAAGCTCACTCTGATTCTTTCTTAGACAGTCACGGACTACAAAAACAGAACGAGAACTTAGAGAAATGATGAGTGTAATTTCAAGTGCATAAATACAGAATTGCATCCAACCCATTTTAATCAATGGAGGAAAAGATCTGAAACTCAACTCTCATGGTACTTAGATCATCCTGACTTTCTCTTCTCTCTAATTAGAAGCTTAGGCTGTAACCCAGACATACAAGGAACATGGCGTGGTAGAAATCCAGAGTGGAAAAGCAAAGGATGAGTCCACAAGCTCAGGAAATACTTGATTATCCAAAGTGGCTCTTAAAATCTCTTTAATTACAGATAAATAAGCCTTAAGAAATGCGCTACCAAGATATAAAGGACTCAGACTCAGCAACTAACCAGAAGACACAGCCGGTTGGCCGAAGAACCCAGATCAACCACATTGCCTCCACTGAGACTACAAAGAAAAGCCCTTACTATCTTTCCAGGGCCAGATTGTTGCCACCATTACCAGACAGCTATGGAGAGGTTAACATAGCTAAGTGCAAACCACGGGATCTGCATCCCTTACCTGATTCCTCTGAAAAGCCTCTTCCCAGATAGAGAGATAAGGAGTCTCAATACGCTGATTCTGTGAGCTCTTCACACTAAAGATGAAGGTTCCTGTGAGACTTGAAACCAGCTTTGACACCTCGTCCACATTAACTTCAAACTGAGCTTGAAAGGATAAATCCTGATACATAGGAAAGTGCTGATGGCTCTTCCCGAGACCTCAGGGTCTCCAGATGTGGATAGCCCAGCCATCCCCAACGTGGGAGGCACCACAGGCGTTCTGAGACTGTGTGGAGGAGCCCTGGATGTCAGGTCATCGATTACACAGTTTCCCGTGAGAATGGACCCACTGGGGACAGAGGGAGCAAGGTGAGAAGAGAGAAAAGAGGGAAGCTTCAAGGACAGCCTTGGTGACGTAAAGAGACTGCACAGGGTCCAGTCGCCAGGCATGAATGACAGCTGAACCCCGGATCATGGGGGGGACAAGGAAGAACTTAGGGGATAATGCGATCCTTACCTTCTGTGTTTGTCCATGGTCTAGAGAAGTAGTATCAGGCAATTTCGTTTTAGTGGACTTTTTCAAACTGCCAAATGGAAAGAGACAGATTTCATGTTTTTGGATTTGCCCTTTCTGACCCAATCCAGGTACTTGGAACCCGGACCTCAGCAGGACAGGGATACAGAGTCAAGAGACTTGGATACAGTGCAGAATAGTTTCTGGCGATGCTAGCAAGAGGTCACATCCACCCACAGCCATGGATCCCCAGGAAGGGACTCCAAACTCCTGTCTCCCTCAGCCTTTGGGTCCGGTCATCTCTTACCTGAAGAGCCCCATAAAGGCAATGCCCACCGCCAAACAGGCTACCCAAGAACCTTCACTGATTTTTCTGCAAAGTCCAACCTGATGATGAAGCAGCACTTGTTCAGATGGATTGTTTGGAAATCAAAATTCCTTCCATTCTTGGCCACTTCCACTTTCCACCATTAGGTTTCCAGGCTCACCTTAGAAGATGAAGTTGTAACCTAACTACTCCTGATCCCCACCCCTCTGCAGTTCTCTGCTTAGTTAACTAGCAGGAAGGAGGTCTGAGAGGAAGACAGCCTAGGTCCCATTGCAGAGCCAACAGGCAAACTGCCTGATCCCCCCTGCCCTTCCAGATCCCCCCCTGCCCTTCCAGATCCCTCCTGCCCTTCCATTCTACAGCCCCAGCTCAGCCCCCACACAGTGGAAAACAGTGAGATAGACATTCACACCACTTAGAGCTGGAAGGATTGGCAGCTGAGTTGACTCTACTGATGTCCACAACCACAGCTTGAGGAGAAAGAAGGTGTAGGAGATAGACTGAGGGTTTTGGATTTTGCCTCTATGGGATATCTATTGCTGCTACTGGTTTTTGTTGAATTGATTACTTGCTTTGTTTTCCTCTTCCAGTTCTTTCTTCCAATATTGTAAAGATCTATCTTTTACATGTGCCTGTAAGACAGTGTTGTTGTAATAGTGAGTCCTATGCTGGGGGTCGGGGGTCAGACCCAGATGTGTCCCCAGAGCTTTAAGTGAATGTTGACACACAAATATAGCTCTAACCTAAAAAAGACTAAGAGATAGTTTATTCTGGAGCCAAATTAAATGACAATAATATTCTTATAACCTAAAGAAGATGCTCAAATGCTCTTTAAAAATATTCTCTCTGCCAGGCCATTTGTTACAATAGAATAAGAAGAGACACTATAACTTATAAATATTTTTTAAAGCTCAGTTGATTTTTAAAACATTTCAACTCACTCTAATATTTCAAGTTGTTCAAAAATTTCAAATTGTAGGCCCTGAGAATTCAGGAACATCTACACCGCAGGGCTCCCTCGCAAGGCTAGGAGATCACTGAGGGAGGGGGACAGTAATAGTGGAAGGGCCAGAGACAGTTGATGCTCTAAGAAAACTGTTTTCTGGACACAGCAGGGCAGTGGTACATAGGAACTTTCTGTGGTTGCTGCAGCATGCACAAGAGCTATGTTAGTTCAAACCAGAAAAAATCCAAGCATGGATGGTGGGGTGGGTATAAATTCACCTCCAGCTGTATAGATTCTGGTTCAGGGCTATTGTAAAAATTATGTGTTGGCAACTGATCCTATAAAGGTATTTGTAGTAAGAGGTTTCTAGCCTGGACTTTCGGGCCTAACCTCAAGGCTTAGGACCCACAGACCTGCAGTCCCACAGTCCCACAGTCCCACAGTCCCACAGAGACACACAGATGTTTACAATTGTTTTAGGCTGATCGGCCTCAGGCCCAGGCATATCACTTGCTAGGTCTCTACCCTTCATCTAACCCATGATTCTTGCTGTTCAGCCATGGGGCTCGGTACCTTTTTTTTAGAGCAGCATAGTTGTCCTCTGCTTCTTCCAGCTTCTCTCTGGCATTCTCTCTGGCATTCTGCCTGTGCTTCCAGTTCTCAAGAGTTTTCTTAGTCTGGTAGTCCCGCCTACACTTCCAGCCTGCCTTTGGCCAATCAGCACTTTTTATTAAACCAGTGGGTGGGACAATTACTTACCATGAAACAACACATCCCCTACAGGTTTTAATATTTATTAAGGAGTCTATATGAAACACTGATATAAACTGAACCATAGAGCAATTTGGGGAGGGGGTGAAATGCTTCACACAGCGGCGGTGGTAATCTTTTTTGGAGAATGCAAAGAGCAAATAGGACAGGCAAGCAGCATGCAACTGGTCTTTAAAAGGGAGGCTAGACATGCTCCATTTAGGGGTCTTCAAGATCTCAAAGCTATGCCTTTTGGGTCTTGCTCAAAAGTGTCTGAACTCACCACAGGGTCATAGCTAGGTTCTCAAGTCCTTGCTCTTGGGCAGGCAAGCCATTGCCTCCACTTGTACTTCCTAAGCTGCTCTGTCTCTTCTGGCCTGAGAAATGTTTACTGGTTCAGAATAAAACATACAAAACTTTAGCTCAACAATCAAAACCTACCATTCCAATCAATGAGACTGCCAGCTTGGAAAAGTCTGGGCCCTATAGGAAATGCCATCTAGCCACTGGTGTAAACACATTGCTTTTGAGCAGTGGTGACCCACAAGGGGACAGCTGCTAAGAATAGGTGCTCCCCCCCCCCCCCCCCCCCGTGAATGACAGCAAGGAGTAATAATAACACAGCATGCTAGCAGACAGGGCGTCTTTATCAGAGGCCTTATCCCTTTGATTCTTGTACTGTCTTCCCCACCCCTCCATCCCCAGGGACCATGAGACACCAGCTTCACACAGCAACTGTATTCCTGAAAGGCCTCAAATAAACTTGACTCTCAAGCTCTGCTGACTGTGTAAAGAGAGCAGGAATGTGCAGGCCCCCAAGGACAAGCCTTTTGCCCATGCCCATGGACCTGTTAGCTCTTCCATCTTATGATCTACTCCTTATCCTGTGAGGATAAACCTTGTGTGTTGGATTATGGTCCTTATAAAAAGCAAAGAAAGATGTCCACAGAGGCAGCCTCAGCAGGGCCCAGCTTGATGAAGAAGCCAAGCAATCAAGCCATCAAGATGTCTTTTGCCTCCCTCCCTTCTCCTTGAGACTTCCTCAGAGCCATGTTTAAACTCCCACCTGGTACCTTCCCCCTGTTTGCATGCCTTTTACAACTGGGATAAAGATCTTGGTTCGTTGAGAAAGCATTGTAAGTTAGGTCTCACTTCTGTGTGCTGTAGTTTGGATGTCTGTTGGCAGGTTGGTTCTCTGCAGTGTTTGGTTGGGTTATAGAATCTTTAAGAAGCAGGGCTTAGTGGGAAGGAGTCAGATCACTGGATCACTGCCCTCAGAAATGTTTAAAGTGGTTCTCATGGAACCTCACTGAGATAGCGAATAAAACGGACTAATATAAAAGTACAAGTTTCACCCTGAATTTCTCTCTACCTCCCTGTCTTACCAGGCCACCACTACCTCTCTTGTGCTCCCACCCTGATCCCAACCATTGTGTGACATATGCAAAGTGGTCCCCACCAAAGCTTAGCATAAGTGTGAGCCATCTTCTTCAACCTCTAAATGAACCTTTTTTTTTCTCATATTATCTTCTAATGCCAATGGGAAGTGAACACATACAGTAGTCTTTGTGTGTACTTAATTGATCCCGCAAACAAGCCCTCGATTCAGGTGCTACTTTCAGTTCCCATGGCAACAAGTATGATCGGTCAGGACCATCTGCTCTTGCAGCTTCTATCCTCACTTCATTTGCTGAATTGTTTCCTGACCTAGCCCCAAATTGGCTGTCCCTTCTCTGTCCTATATTGGCTTGCCTTCTCCATTCCGGCTCAGACCCCTCAGAAAACACCCATTCAGAGATGTTCTCCCTGAGCCCACCATATACTTTTCCTTATGAAGACAGGACTCTTGAACAGACATACAATTACATACAAACCTTAGAAAAGATGGAATATCTGGCCATGTCATGGCAGCATTTCTCAGAGGCTGTGGAATCAAAGAAGTGGGCCATCACACAAGCATGGATGTCTCTTGGCATTCCTGGGTTGGGACATCTGATAATGTGACACTTATGACTCCAAAGGTGGAGATCTCCACAAACCACAAGTCCATGAATGTCTATTCCTGGACAGCACCCTAAGGAGAAAGCCAAGTTTCAACCCCTAGAACTAGAGATTTGATTGACTGTGGAGAGCCATCAATGGTGTGTTAAACAAAGGGCCATTTAAACCAGGAGCCAGGAACAGCCAAGTGGATGGAGTAGCCACTATTATCCTGCTCTTCAGGATTCAGGAATGACTCCAAAATTATACTTTTTTAAAAAGTGTTCTGTCTTTGGTGAGAAAATTTAGGACTTTGAGTCCATGGGCACCGGTATCTCTATCTCTGAGGAACAATTTCATTTACATATTTTGCGATACTATGTTTAGAGTCATAATTAAGTTATTTTCCCAGACTGTGGAAACCATCTCATACAGTCCCTCATCCTCAGAAACTTCAGACAACTCACTAATGAAGGAGCCACTGTGCGTTTAGGTATTATTTATCACAACAGGATATTTTCCATTTTCAAAACAACAACAACAAAAAAATGATGTTTTATGCCTGTCTAGTCATGTGACTAGTCATTTTGTGGAAGCTCTATGTCAAGAGACCTAATCATTCTAAACTTTTGTCCAGTATTAAAGGAAGGCTGAACTCTAATTATTATTTCAGTTTTGTGTGTGTGCACGTGCATGTGTGTGTGCGTGTGCATGTGTGTGTGTGTGTGCATGTGGTATGTGTATATGTGATGTGATGTGTGTATGGTATGCCTGTGTGTGTGTCTAAGTATGCCTGTATATGTGAGAACACATGTAGGTGTGTGTGAGGTTAGAGGTTCATGTTGGCTGTCTTCCTTCATGGCTCTTGTCTGTGTTCCCCACATTCTGGGATTATAGGTGGGCTGCTACATCCAGTGAGCATCTTCATGGATGCTGGGATTCTAAACTCTGGTCCTCATGCTTGTGGGGTGAGTGTTTCACCCTCTGAACCATTAACCAAGCCCCTGAAGTCTGCATTCTCAGAAGCTTTTGAATAAGCAGAAAGAACTACCTGATACATCACTGGCAACACAGCAAACATATTCCAAACATTCTATTTGGGGATTAAATTTTTGACATAATTTGTAAGAAATACTTGTAAGAAGTGCTGTACCAATTTAAAATAAAATGTTTTGAGTGCCCATTAGCATATTCTCTAATTTAGATTCTTGTTTGGTTCCTCAAAGTAGTCATTCCGTTTTCTAAAGTACTCTGCCCATGCTTATCCTCTTTAAAAATATGTCCAGTGGTGGACCCTCAAAAGGCGTTCCAGAGTCCCTCCCACCTGCCACCTGAGAACTCACCATGCTGAGTTTTAACTGTACATGATAATTCTCCTGCATGGTTTCTTGTTGCTGAATCCCTGAGCATCCTTGTACCTTCACAAAGCAAAGGGCTGTGCTCACATCTTTTAACATCTCCAGGACCTCATACCATGCCTGGTGGTACTTACCAGGTATTCAGTCTTGTCTGAGTCATGGCTGCCTTCTGCCTGTCTCGTCCCCAGCATCAGAATGCTTGATTTGTACTAGGGGATGAAAACTCAGTGACTATAAATCTCTTGAGCTTTCCAGAAGGACTTGTTGATTGGATCTTCTGTTCTTCGGCGTAATGTTTGGGTCCAGGCTCACAAGGCAGGCAGAGTAAAGCCAAACAGCTTTGCTGAGCCACCACTGAGGGATGCTTCAACGCCATAGCTGCGCAATGTCACCACCTCATTTACATGCCTGCCCTGTTGAAAAATCCTTTAATAAAAACTATTTTAAAACTCTGCCAAATTAGAGCACGGCTGAGCATCAGACTCCAGCCAAGTTATGTCTGAACACTGACTATCCTTCTTAAGGTTTTTGGGGGGTTTTTTGCCTCTATGTTGGGAAGCAGCGTGTTCCTTTCAGATCTGTTTTACTTGAAATGATTGATATTCATAACCACCTGATCTATCCTTGTGAGAAATTATCTCATTCATCTTAAGCCCCCTCTGCATGGCCTCCTCTTGACTCTTAAAGGGATAATGGGGTGGGCAGAGTCTTACCTTTACTAAGGATACTCCCTTGGGAGCAGCGGCTCTGGCCTGTGTGGTAAGCACAACAGCACCTGCTTTCAACCCTTACCACCTCCCGTCCCTTCTCGTCCTGATGTTGAAAGATTTGATCCAGATCTTAAAATCTTAAAGTTGTTCACAGCCTCTCTGGATAATGGGAGAGTAGTTAATCAATGGCTCCTTTCCACTGAGTACCTCACCGGCACCCTCCCCAGCCACAGCCCAGAACCTTCTTCCAATGCCTCTCCTACCGTGGTAGACAATGGGAAGTCTTTTCTCTGTGTTCCCAACGCTGACACTTTAACCTTAGAAAACCTTCTCACTGTTTTCTTCTGTAATCCACGGTTGGGACAGTGACACTATGAGTAATCACACGTAAGTGAAAATGACCGGGACAGTGACACTATGAGTAACCACACATAAGTGAAAATGACCGGGACAGTGACACTATGAGTAACCACACATAAGTGAAAATGACCTTAGACTGTCACAAATACATATACAAGGAACTAGTTTCTACTTCCAAATGTAAACATTCTCTTCCATATTGACTTCCACAAAAGTCAGAAAGGTCTATGGATTTCCTTCTGCTACAAATGACTCCAGATTACAGGCTCAGGACCTTCTCCATGGAAGCACTGACACCATAAGAACTCAAAGCCTTCCCTGGGGAGAGTGGGTGGGGAAGAACCCCAAGGTGAGATGAAAGTTTTTAAATCACTTTGATGGAATGGTGCTTCAAATTCTATGTTAAATGTGGTGGTTGCTTTCTGGGGAACTTCATTCATAAATTAAATTTCAATACCATACATGAGGATGTGCAGCAAGACTCTCCAGCCATCTCCTGCAGCTACAAAAAAAAGGGGGGGTAGTGGCTACAACCTCAGGAAGGAACAGACATGAGAGGCGACTTTTCAAAGTCATGGACTGTGATGCAGCTGACATTAAAGAAAACTAACCCATGATGATGTGTGGAACCCCGACCTCACACTCCACTGCCACAATCGCATTGCGTGGCAACATGCCTCCCCGCCGCTCATGCCGTGTTAGAGTAAAAGTTACTCATAAAACAAATCGTTGAAAACTTTGTCAGCATTTACCCAAAATTTGAGTGAGGCTACACTTTAAAGTAATAAATTACTTATTTACAGTCTGCATAGTATTCATACTGAGGCATGGCTGTCTTCGGCCAGGTTTACAATGAGAATTGGGAGCAAAAAGCAAAGACGTAAGTACTGTTTAAAATGGGGGGGGGGGCAGGAAACATACCGAGTTGAAGATTCTTGATAGATTATACTTTTCTGGATTCCAGAAGTTTCTTCTGGAAGGAAAAAGAATGAAAACAGAATTAATAGCCTCTGAGCTGGACCATGTGAAACGGACAGCATTGGATCCAGCCCAAGAATCTCACTCCCCACCAAATGCACATTAAGTTGCTGCTAATATTTAAGGAGAGCATGGACACCAAGGTTATGCTGGAAGAATCTGTGCTCTACTTGGGGTGAAAAGGACACCACACATTGGAAGAGGCTACCTAGGGAGCTTCTCGGGATAGCTGGAGGCTGGTAAGTTTTTGCGCTACACGAGGAATTGGAGGTGTGGGTTGTGCTTGAGACACCCTAAAATGCTATCAGCAGTACTTAGTGGGTAAAGGTAATCCATCCAAATAGCTTGTAGAATTAAAGCTGGAATGTCTCTGATACCCAAGGGCCAAGAGAGCTGCCTGCTGACTGCCCCGGAGACAATGCCATGCTTGTCTAGAACCTGAAATGTCACTCCACAGGCTTGCGTTTTGAACAGCGGTGTTATTTTAGGGTGCTATGGAGCTGTAAGAAGATAGGGCCTGGTTGACACAAGTTGAGAAAAGCCACAGAGTAGAACTAGCTCAAGAGAAACTTCGAATGTGCTATAGGTGAAGCGGCTTCTCAAGCCTGTTGGAGCTTGCACCATGGCAACCACATGCCTGGATGCAGGATGTAATGTTTTCCCTGTTGAGTTTGAGGTCTGCTTTGGTCAGTGCCTCCTTGCTGTCCCTCAATCCTTCTTTACAGGTGAGACTGTTTATCCTGTGGTTATGTATCTGTGGCATGTGTAACTTACTTTTACAAGAGGGTCTTGGAGTTGAACATTTGCTTCGAGACTCAGAAGAGAATTTGGAGATTGTTGGAACCATTAAGACTTTGGAAGTTCTCGGTGCATTTTGTCTTATAAGATGACCATGAGCCCTTGGGGGCCAGGGATGAAATGTTGTGATTGAATCTGAAATGTCACTGCCAGGAGCTCAGATGTTTTAATGCTTCTTCCTCTGAAAGATGGTGATGTTTGGAGAGGCCATGGAGCCTGGCTAACAGAGGTAGACCACTATGGCTGAGTCCCTGAAAGATAGAGCCTGCTCTCAAGATTCTGCACAGTTTCCTGACCCACCGTGATATATCCTCTGCCATGACTTCCCTACTATGGTAGACTAAAACAAACCCTTGAGATGTTAATATCAGGTGAGATGGGCATAGGGATGCAAAAATAGCACATAGATTCTTCCTCTCCTTATGCATCTGCAAAAGACTGTTCTTGAAAGAGAACCATGTGGGAACTCATGGTGCTGAAAATTAATGTCACTTCATGTTTTAAAACAAAAGTGTCTCAGCTCACTCCTTAGAAGAATGGACAAGCTTTAGCTTATCTCGGCCCACATGAAACTTTAATATCATACTATGTCACAGTTTAATGAGTAATGGCCACTTTGAATTTGGAAGCTGGATACAGATCCCAACCTGCTTAGACAGGGAAATGATGCTACATACACCTTTTTGAAGTCATATAATTATTTCTATAGATTAAGTAACACTATTATATTTACTATTGTTTTGAGCATTTCAGTAGTCCCTTATCTATAGTTTTGCTTTCTATGGTTTTGGGTATCCACAATCAATCATAAACCAAATATATTAAACAGAAATTTACAGAGATAAATAATTGTTTTAAATCAAATAAAACACCATTCTGAGGAATGTAATAAAATCTAATGTCATCCCACTCTGTCCTACCTGGGATGTGAACATTTACTTCATTGGGCACATCCACCTAGCTAATGGATGACCCACACAATTATCAGATTACAGCACTATATTTTATTTTCATGGATTTGGCTCTTACCAGCTAACCCTTTGCATACTACTTTTCATGATCTAGGGGCAAAATGTCTGACAAAACAACTTTAAAATGAAAGAATTTATTTTTCACTCACAGTTTTATAAAGTTCAGGCCCCATAAGCTTGGCAGATCATGGCAGTCAGAGAACGCAGGGGAAGCAAGCTATGGACTTCATGGTTGAACAAAAACCAGCAAGAAGGAAGAATGCAGACACTGAGCCACCTTCCTCCTGTGCTGAGGCTCTCAGACCATGGGGACAACCTCATATTCAGGGTGAGACCTCATACTCTCAGTTCATCTTCTGTAGACACATCCTCAGAGGCACCCAAAGGTCTACCTCACCAATCTCCTAGGCAATTCAAAGTCCAGTTGAACTGATGAGCCTGCCAGAAAGAATCTGTAAGGTACTCTTGCAAATGCAATAAACGTTCTTAACTTAAGGAGAAAGTTGCAAAGATGTACAATCAGAATAAACATTCTATCCACAAAGTTTTGAGGAAGAGAAAGAAATTCCTACTGATCTTTTATCCTATTTCAACTAGAAAAGTTATGGTCACAGTGTACGATACACACCAAGTAAAGATAAGAACAGCATTCAGTGATAGGAGTCAGCTCCAAGCCTTCACTGAAGGGGTCTTGAAAGGTAACCCTTCATGATAAGGAGGCACGCATGTACATGACCCCCTTCCTACTGTCACATCAGCCATTTCTCACAGGCAGCCACCGAAGTGAAAAACTAATAGAAGAAAATAAAAACAATTAAGTTTTAGATTTGAATAACATCAGCCAAAGACTCCAAGAACTACAGTCACTGCATCAAAAAATTGATTTTCGGGGGGAGGGGGACCTAAGTCCAAAGATTTGAGTTAGACGTGTAAATGGGGATGCTTGTTGGGAAGGGTCAGGGTTAATTGGTGGAGACCTCAGATCTTTTGGGTGGAAGAGATGAAGGAATAAAATAGAAAGTCGGAGTGGACCTAGAAGTCTGTGCATAGAAGGAGTCTGCTCCCTTGCCCTGACTGGAGCACAGGAGGCATCAGGTGGCAAAGGAGACAGCATTCATGGAATGCCTGAGCCCATTAGTTCACTCCAGCTTCCAGCCTGCTCATCTACTTTACAGACTTTAGACTCATCATCCCCAGCAACCACTTAAACCAAATGCTTATGAATAATACATTGTATTTATGCCATTTTCAACAAAGCAGAACTTCTTTAATCTGTCTTACAAGGACTTTCCCACTGAGTATGAGAATAAGAGTGTATATGTGTGAACTTCACACCAGTATGTGTTGTCACCGGGGATGTACTTTACTGGAGATTTCTGGCTGCTGACACCTGACACACTTGACACAGCAGGGATAAAACTGGACCAGCATGTAAATCCAAGAGTGACATTTGCAGGATAAGAGGCCCTAGGAAGCCAGAAGTGTTGGCATATGAGGGACAGTAAGTCAACCAAGGTACAGAGACAATCTGATAACTTTACCATGAAAGGATCATGATGTGGCAGTGAGGTCTGAGTCCTTGGCAAAGTGTTCAGATGACTTCAAGGACAGCCAGTGGCATTGATGATTCTCTCTAGAAATAGGTCTGAGCCTGGGCAGAGATGAGAAAACCAAGCATTATTGGCTGGAAGGAAAATATACTGCTCATTGAGCTCCCATCCTGTCTGAAATGTTGTAGGCTGAGATGCATGATTGCTATGAAGGCCCATGGCTGTAGCCATAATTGCCAGGCTCTCATGCTCCTCACACTTTAGCCTGAATTCTTAAACTTTTATTTCTTAGTCTTAGATGGGCATTACCGTTTGACCCCTTACCTAAGAATCAGTGTCTCTTGACCCACAATGTCTGATGCCATTGCCATTGACTAAAACTCTGAGCTTCCTTGAACAACATGACTTTAGACATCTATCTGTCTCTATATAGTTTGACTATGAAACATCCTCCACAACCATTATGTCAATTCTTACACTCATCATCGATCTGGTAGCATTATTTTGAGAGGGGCTGGAAACTTGGGGGGTGGGGTAGTACCTGGCCAGACAAAGTAGGTCACCTGGAATATTTCCTTTGGATTATATTGTCTCTGACCCCTTTCTCTTCCTCCAGCTCTTGGTTTCCTAACAACCATGAGATAAATAGATCTTGGTTCATGCTCCAGCTACCATGATGTTCTTCCTCATAATGGTTCAGAATCAATGGGACCAAGTGACGACAAAAAGAAACCCCCAAAGCAATAAATCCAATGAGCCTTTATGCTACCATATTATTAACCATGCATGTTTTGCCCCAGCAATGAGAAACGTCAATACAAGTCGAAATTGAGGTAAAACTCAACCCCAGGCCAATTCCTACCAGAAGATAGACTATAGAATACAACAAGCTCTGTAGCACTAGGCACCCCAAATATATGGTGTAAAGAGCAGGTAAAGAGGCAACCATTCCAAGAGAGAAGGATGGTGACATGTCACTCAAGTTAGATGGACATGTCACAGTTGTCAAGGCACAGATTCCAGAGCTGGCCACAGAAACAATTTTTCAATTTCAAAGTAAAGGAAAGAGTTGGTGTGAATAATACATTTTCATCTGTATCAGTGTTTTCAAGCACAGCAGCTGTAACCTATTTGTCAAATCTGTAGTGTTTTATGTTACGTTCTGGGATGAGTGTTTTTGTAGAAATTTCATTTGAAACATGAAATTGTTTACACTGCTGATTCAAATTCAAAACAATACACCACCTACAGACTCAGCCTATGATGGATTTTTAAACACATTTAATGCCACAGTATTGCTGGGAGAAGAGCCACCAGAGTAGCACACTTTCAATTCTCTTTGTGACAATTCACAGGGACATTTCTGTTGTAAATGACTGAGGTCTGTGGGCAGCCACATGCCCCAGAGAGACCCACATTTGCCCTTAAAAAATAGGGGCCCCATAGCCCAAAGCTAGTCAGTGAATTGCTTCACCTCTGCTTCAGAGGTTTCCAGGACAACGTCCTAATGGATAGGAAACACACTGCTAGCTTGAACATAAGGGGAAAATAACTGGAATAGGAAGCAGTTAGTCTCAGGGGGGTATTTTCAACTCAATAGCCAGAATGATAAGGAACAAGATGCTGTTATATGTTATGTTGCTGGAACCAGTGAGGTCTGTTGGTACTAGCTTCTAGGTCTTGACAGCTTGCCACATTAGTTTTTATAGCCAATGATCTGGGTATATCTAATAGTTCCTTTACAGCAGCAAACAAGGTGTAGTGCCTTACATCAGCAACAATGAAGGAAAAGGTATAGGGATTTATGGGGCCTTTTGGTGCCCCCCAATCCAACGGATAACTGGGGAGAGCAATAGTGTCCATTCCAATCCATGCAGTTTGGGAAATCAGTTTTCAAGTGTGTTTCATGGTAGGAGATGGGTGGTCTGGCAAATGGGGTGCTGGGAATATAAGAGTAATGATCCATAAGGTTCTAGAACACAACTTTTCCCCCTACTTCACACAATTTTCTTAATTTAAACATCAACAACACCTGGGAAGTTATGCTAGAACCTTCTGCAGATCTCTGAGGTGAGAATCTCTCCCATGGAGCGGAAGTGTGTAGGTCTTACAGCCTGCCTTACTCTTTGAGGATGACCCTGAGGAATGTGTGCCTTTGAAGCTGGATGCTATCTCCAACCAAGCCATGCAGGTCAGAGTTCAGAGTTCATTGATGGCCACACTCCAGACAGCTGTGCTTCTCTGTATCTGAGATTTCCCTCTTGGTAAACTGAGCACTGTGAAATTTCCATCTTGCCTTTGGCAATACTACCTGCCCCCAAAGTCTAATCTATCTAATATGAATGTGCCCAGTCCCATTGTGTTCATCTGCTCAGCTGCCACATCAGAATTCTATAGTGCAAGTGAGTTAAATTGCAAAATTGTCTCTGTGACCTGTGGGACAATATCAAGCAGGGTAACGTGTACGATTTGAGTTAAAAAGTAAAAGAAACATTTGGGCAGAAATAATATCTGAAGCAATGACAGCTTCAGATGCTGGATTGTGGGTGGGAAATAAGAATTTGCAGATCCAAGAAACCCAACAAATACCCTCCAGGCAGAATAAGCCTATGAGAGCACATCAAGGTGTAAACTTTTGAAGGCAAATAATGCAGAGGGAAAAAAATGAAATAGAGATGATGAACATGAGGTTTAGGAGCATGCTCTTTCAGAGAACCCTAATTCTGGTGTTGGCACCCATGTCAGTTCATGACCACTGGAATTCCAGTTCCAGAGGATGGGGCTCCCTCTTCTGACTCCTGTGGACATGGCACTCACAGGGCACGCCTGGGCTCACTGGAGTACGCACAAGCACACTACTGAAAAACAAGCAGGAAGAAGAAGCACATTACACAAAGAGCTGTGTTACAATTGCTATTGACACTCGACAAATAAAAACAAGAGAAAACGGAATGGTATTGAAAGTGACCAAGGCGGTATTTGACAATGTAAGCCCTACCCACGTAGAATGCATCCTACACAATTTCTCTGTGTTGTTTGTGTTTTCTTTCTGTTTCTTCATGAGATTCTTACCTATTACATAGTGTTTCCCTTTAAGCCGCTGAGCAGTTATAATCACTCTCTGAGTCTGTTTCCTCCGGTAGCTTCCTATCTGCCATTTCCGTCCTATTTGCTGGTTTTTGGTTTTGTTTTGTTTGTGAGTTTCAGGGTCCTGTATCTTCATAGTTGTGTTGCTCTTAGTGTGTTGAGGGTTGGATTCCTCTAGAAACTAGCTCAGACAGAGACTGCCGGGAAGGACCCTGGCGAGTTACCTTGCAGGCAGTCCCAAAAGGGATGAACAGATGAGGGAAAAGCTGAGCCGTGACATACTCCCAAATAAAGTGCCAAGTGGCCCATGCCGGGCTCTGCAGTTGAGCTCACTCTAGATTTCCCATCATTGCATCCCCATGGCAACCGGTCACCAGCCTGGGTTACCCCCATAAGGAGGTGTGCCCTAAGGCACAGAGGCAAATCCAAAAAGATGACAATGGAGACTGCCTACCAGAAACAGTCACAGTGGCTGTGTGTGCGTGTTGACTGTGAGCCCATGATTAGCACAGCAGACCCTAGTCCACACGCTGGACATATGTTGTCTTTCTTCCAGGAGTTTTGAGGTTTGCTCTATAAGGCAGCTGAAGCTCATCCTGGTCCCTTGAAGCTTATTTTTTGGTTGTGTAATGAGAATCCGTAGTCGTGATCCCCAGCTGGGCTGCATGTTTTGTACTTGGAGGAAACTACTAGAACATGGTATACAGCTCCCAAGGACGGTACTGAGTACCCTGGAGTGCATGGGACACATGCCTCTCATTGAAACATTATCAGCTTCAAAATACTCATAGTCCCAGGGACTAGGGAGCCTGCCCTGCTATTCCGTGATTGGGGGCTTCCTAAGTACTTCTCAGCGGCCACAGCACTCTGTCAGCATTCTGAAGAGCTCACAGGCTCCCTCAAACTCGTTCTCTGAAGGACCACATGGCATCCCACGCAGGGAGAAGGCAGCCTTTCGTGCAGGTAAGTGAATTCTTTGCATGTTTCTGAGTTCTTGCTGTACACATTCTTCCTGGCCAGAATGTGTAAACATCCACTGACCTGAGCATCCGCAAACTCCAATCTCCACTACTCATGTCTTGGGTACAAACCCCTAGGGCGTGGCCTCTTGGCTAGCTTAGAATCTGAAGAGTACATCCTACATACTGGTGCTCTCTGGGCTTTGGGATGCCGAAGGCTGGGTCAGGCTGTGTGAAGCAGCGTTAAATCAGTCCTCGGCCTTCCAGGGACTCTGAAAGTTAACTTACCTTATCCTGTACCAGTGACTTTGTTTCCCCTCAGAATCCCTTAATAAATAATCTTTTACTCAGTCACGCATGTATTTCTCACATTACAGTTCAGCAAAGCTGGCTGGATATTGTCCTGGCCTTACCAGTCAATGACCAGTCAGTATCCTTACCTTAGCAGACCAGAGCATGAGCATACACACACACATTCACATACACACACACATGAGCATACACACACACATTCACATACACATGAGCATACACACACACATTCACATACACATACACATTCACATACACATGAGCATACACATACACATGAGCATACACATACAAATACACATTCACATACACATACACATGAGCATATGCATACACATATAAATACACATTCACATACACATTCACATTCACATTCAGATACACATACACAAGCATACACATACACATGAGCATACACATACACGAGCATACACATACACATGAGCATACACATACACGAGCATACACATACACACACACACACACACACACATACACATACACATTCACATTCACATTCACACTGACATGTAACTACACAGGCGCACAAACAAACACAAAAATAATAGACTCTGATCATTAAACACAATTCACTAGTCCCCAGATTCATAAATAACACTGACAAAGTCCTTAAGAAACTAATCAAAACTGTCTTGGTAGTTTCTCTGAATACTTAGAGCTTCATTTAAAAGCAGCTCATTCTTCATAAGCTGGCCTCATTGCCCAAAAGAGCACTGACCCTGGTGCCCTCTGTCCTCCTCTGTCCAAGGGTTTGAAGGTGACATGTGCTGTAGCTCAGTTGTCATGACTCTTCTACAGTCCCCAGAAGCACTGGCATGGATGCCCAGGGTCTGCATGTGCCTATGCACTGGACAGCGGTCCCAGTGACAAAGTCACATGTGGCTCCACAGGGCTGCCTGCATGTGCTTACATCAGAAGAGCAGAAATGTGTAAGTCTCTGGGCTCCCAGTGGACACCTGCTGAGGATTTCACCCATGACCCTCTTCTCTTGATCAGTCGCTGCACTGTCTAGAAAGCAGCCATAACTAAGTCCCTTGCTCTTTACATCCACATGTGTAGCCGATAAGTCATCATAATGCCAAACAGCTGCTGAGCTCAGCTTTCTTTCTCGACTTTGGAGACCTGGGTTGAGTCTTTGAAGAACCACTGCCTTATGCACCGTGTGACTGGTATCTCACTTTCCCCTGAAGCAGCCACTGATACTCATTGGGGAAATGAAGTCTGTCAAATGAATGGAATTGGCTGCTGAGCATCAGTCCCTGAACATGACAAGCAGCGAACAGCTGCATGGGTGACTGTGGGAATGACTGCAGCCATGGCTTAGCTTGCTCCATGCCTGAGTGTCTTTCACACTCACATTATTCAGAGACGGAGCCTGTATTGGAAGGACTGCAGCATGAGCACTAAATCCTGCAGCACCTGCACTGTGTCCTGTGTTCTCACGCACTATGACATCATGAGGTCACAGTCACTCGGGGCTTGTTTAGAAACTTAGTTAATGGCTTTGAAATACACCATTTCCATTCTGTAGACTGTCATTTTGTCTTACTAACAGTGTCCTTTACCTTAAAGGCGCTTTTCACTTTCATGAGAACCCATTCATTAATTGTTGCTCTCGGTGTCTGTGCTATTGGTGTTATATTTAGGAAGTGGTCTCCTATGCCAATGTGTTCAAAGCTACTTCCTACTTTCTCTTCGATGAGGTTCAGTGTAACTGGATTCATGTTGAGGCCTTTGATTCACTTGGAATCTAGTTTTGTGTAGGCTGATTGATAAAGATCTATTTACATTCTTCTATATGTTGACGTCCAGTTATGCCAGCACCATTTGTTGGAGATGCTTTCTTTTCCCTTCGTACAGTTTTCACCTCTTTGTCAAAAATCAGGTGTTCATAGGTGTGTGAATTAATGTCAGGGTCTTCAACTCAGTTCCAGTCATGTTAGTTTTATGCTAATACCAAGCTACTTTTTTTTTTTTTTTTTTTTTTTTTTTTACTATAGCTCTGTAGTAGAGCTTGAGGTTAGAAATGGTGATGCCTTCAGAAGTTGCTGTGTTATACAGGATTGTTTTGGTGATCCTGGATTTTTTTTTTCCATATGAAGTTGAGTATTGTTCTTTCAAGGTCTGTGAAGAATTGTGTTGGGATATTGATGGGGATTTCATAGAATCTGTAGATTACTTCTCCAAAATATGTAAAGAACTCAAGAAACTAGACATCGAAATACCAAACAATCTAATTTTAAAAATGGGCTACAGATCTAAACAGAGAATTCTCAACAGAAGAATCTCAAATGACCAAAAACATTTAAGAAATTGTTCAACATCCTTACTCATCAGAAAAAAATCTAATCAAAATGACTCTAAGATATAATTTTACACTTGTCAGAATGATTAAGATTAAAAACACTAAAGATAGCTTATGTTGGAGAGAACGTAGAGCAAGGGGAACACTCCTCCAATGTTGGTGGTAGTGAACATTTGTACAGCCACTTTGGAAATCAGTATGGTGACATCTCAAAAAACTTGGAATCAATCTACCTCAAGATCCATTTATAGGACTCTTGAGCTACTCAAGGGATGCTCAATAATACCACAAAGACACTTGCTCAACTATGTTCATAGCAGCATTACACATAATAGCCAGAACCTGAAAACAACCTAGATGTCACTCAACCAAAGAATAGATAAAGAAAATGTGGTACATTTACACAATGGAGTATTGCCCAGCAGGAAAAAGGTGACATCATGAAATTTGCAGGCAAATAGATGGAGCTAGGGAAAAAAAAAAAAAAAAACCCTCCTGAGTGAAGCAACCCAGATCCAGAAAGATAAGCATGGCATGTATTTACCCATATGTGGATACTAGATGTAAAGCAAAGTATAACCAGACTATAGCCCACAGCTCCAGAGAAGCTAAGTAAATAGGAAGACCTTAAGAGGGATGCACGTATCCCCTGGGAAGGGGAAATAGATGCGATCTTCTGAGTAAACTGAATGTGAGAGAGCAATAGGGGGAGGGGATGGGGGTGAGAACATAAGGGAATGGTTGAGCTGGAACAGGGACAGAGTGGGAGAGCAATGAAAGAGATACCCTTATAGAGGGAGACACCTTTATAGAGGGAGATATCATAGAGTTATGGAGAAGCCTGGTGCTAGGGAAATCCCAGGAACACACAAGCATGACCCCACCTTAGACTACTAGCAATAGTGAAGAAGTTGTCTGAGCTGGCCTACCCTGGTAATCAGATTGGTAAATTCCCTAACTCTCATCACAGAGCCTTCCTCCAGAAACCAATGGAAGCAGATGCAGAGATCCACAACCAAGCACCAGGCTGAGCTCCAGGAGTTTAGTCAAAGAGGGGGAAGGGGGATTATTTGAGCGAAGGGGTCAAGATTATGATGGCAAAATCTATAGAGATAACTGAACCAAGGTAATGGGAACTCTTGAACTTTTGACCAACAGCTGCAGAGCCTGCATGGGACTGGACTATGCCCTCTGAATAGGAGAGACAGTTGTGTAGCTTGGTCAGATTAAGTAGGCCCTGGCAGTGGGATCAGGATCTATCCCTGGTGTATGGGCTGGCTTGTTGGGAGCCCATTACCTAACCTATGGGGGGATATCTTGCACAGCCTTGATGCAGGGGGAGGGAGGAAACGGGACTTGGACTTGCCTCAACTGAATGTATCAGGCTTTGCTGACTGCCTATGGGGAGGCCTTACCATTTTAAAGGAGTTGATGGAGGGGGTGGGCTGGGTGGGAGGAGGCTGGAGGAAAGTGTAAGGAGGAATGAGAGGGGGTCTGTGGTTGGTATGTAAAATGAATTTTTAAAAATCTTATATTAAAAAGAAATACTCCATTTTCTAGGTATGTGTACATCAACCAGTGCCCCCACTTTTGGGGCGTTTCCTACCGAGTGGATCTCGGTTATGACCTCCACTTACCGCGTCCGGTTTCTTTGTGGTCCGAGTTTTGTCCCAGGCAAGGAGCGTCAAGATTAAATAAGTCTACACTCAGGAGTCGTTTAGGTTCCATCATTCAGGCTCTCTCTGACATTGAGAGACCTGAGCTTTATTCAGTACATCTTATATCTTAGACCTGTCTGTCCCTTAGCCATGCTTCTCTCCTGCCACTGCATCTCGCCTAGCTTTTTCCCCTCTAGCTTCCCGCCATGCTGGATTCCTTCTGCCCCTTCTACTCACACTGACTCTAATCCATGCTTGTCCCCAGCTTCTGCCTCTTCTGCCACTTCTTCCTGTGTCTCTCTTCGTGTCCCCTTTTGTCTCCCGCTATCACCTTAACTCTCTTTCACACCCTGCCCCCTCATCCGGCACACCCAAGGTCTGGAGTCTCCCAAGAGGCTAGCACTCAGCAGGTGGCAGCGTCTATAGTGCAGGAAAACAGGTTTTTCCCTATTTCCTCTATAAACATAGGGTTTTAGTAGGATGGGCCATTAAAGGCCAGAATGGCACATACTCAGGAGACAACAGTTTCCCTCCTGCAGTTCTCTCTAGTTTGGTCTTCTCATCTTCAAGGAAGGAAAGAATAAGTGACATGTGCAGTGGAGACAGTGTGATGTGGGAAGGCCATCAGAGTGCGAGGAGCAAAGACAACCTCCCCCAACAATGAGCTCCAAAGTGCTGTGATTTATGTCATAGCCTTGTACATTCCTAAGCCACCAACAGAGATAAAAGTAGCAAGGTGCACCTTGGGAAAACAAAGAACAGTCTTTACACAGCTCTAAACACAGCCCCCTCCCCACTTTGCTCATTGGCTGAGTAATTTGAGGGATACAATCTTCCCATCATTTACCATTTACATGTGTCTGTCTCTTAACAAAGACCATACATGGGTTCATCTCTATCTTACACCATGTTTACTTTAAAGCTTTTCAGGCACATAATCTTTGTTGTTAACGCACACAGGGAACAAACCACAATAGAGTGACCCACACTAGAGTTTATTTAAGAAGCTGCGGGAAGAGAAGATGCAGACAGAAGGGAAAAAGAACGGACCATGTGGGATCTGGGCATTATAAGGGTGCAGGTGGGTGCATAGCCAGGCCTGTCATGCATATGGATTAAAGGGGGTACCCAGGTAGTCTGTGGGGTTTACATGGCCACATTTATATAGATGAAAGGGGCATGCACTCCCCGCTTGAAGTGCTCTGGCAGTGCCATGTTGGAACAGTGCATTTACCAGATAGCTACCATGGGCCAGAAATCCTAACAATCTTGCTGTGTCTGAGGTTGTAAGGCAAGCTGGCTATTAATTTTGTACTCTAACTTTCTAATTTTGGTAGGGATAGAGCACAAGCAAGTGTTATCAGAGGGTCCAGGGTTTTCCTTTTATCTGTATCTGGACCTAAGCTGCCTCAAAGCACTTATGAAAATAAACTATTTTTTAGTGTCTTACAAATCACACTGGGACTCGCCATCTAATGTTGTCTGCTACCGCATAGTAAATAGGGGCACACCATTATGCCCCTATTAATCTATAAGTTGAGGTGCTTAAAAAGACTAACCTGCTGAAGAGACAGGACACAGTGGATAGCAGGGTATAGAATGTGGTGTGACAGACACAAGGCTGGGAGCAAGAAGAGCCTGCCCCAGAAGGAAAGAGCGGAGGTAGGCAGCCCCTGCTGCACAGTGACCTTGAAGGGCCACACTGCGGTTAGAGAGGGTCAGACAAGCAGTGTCTGTCTCCGACCAGACTGATACACCGCTTGGAAGGTGACTAATTCCCCACTGTTGAGGGGCTGCAGCCTCAAGATCCCTGCCCCAGCTCTAGAGCACACAATACAGCTGATGACCCCATCATTACACAGTTCCTTCAGCAACAACATCTGCCCTCCGTTTCAGAAAATAACTGAAGGCTAAATTAAAATGAGCTTGGTGAGTTCCATTTAAAAGTAGAAGTCAAATGAGCTGGGATGCTTCAAAACAGCAGGAATGGAATTCACTGCTGTCTCAATGTAAATAACAGGAAGGGAAGAACAAACCAACTCCACTCCTACCTGCTCACCTCTGCCTTCACTTGTTCTCGTGATGAATTTGAAGGGCTGTTCAGAATCCAAGGGAAACCATTCCCCAAGAGTACGGGTACACGTGTCTTTCACTGGCACCTGCCTTATGTGGCACTTGGGGTCAGGCATGTTACTGATGTGACAGGTTGTTCAGCCCAAAATCCTGGCTGTTTGTTTCTTGAAACTCAATTATGCTACTGGCTCATATAATATTGAATTACACATCTCACAATATTCCAGATAGCTCATTTCTTCTGGGAATTACATGCCTCTAATTGTATCACAAAAATGCTGACACCCAGCAGAATGGTAATGAGACAGGCGCCCCAGCTGCAGGGGGCTGGGAAATGTAAATCAATAGGGCATGCCTAGGATGCCTAACCATTGCTACGGGTGCCAGTTGAGGCAAAATGTACAGGAAACAATGCCACGAGGGCTGCTAATGATGGCATACATTTATACCTCTCACTCCAGCAACTTTGGTGTGCCTTGACAGCCTATAGAAGCCTCACAGCTTAAAAGACTTCTGTTATTCTGTCAAAGGCTCCTAACCTCTTCATATAACCATCTTTTCAGAGAGCAGATGGCTCAGAAAACCACAGTAACTGCTCATAATGAATGCTATTAGAAGCCCAGATTCTCACAGAACTGAAGCATTTATGCCTCTAGCTGCTGAGATGGTGCTGGATGGCATTCTTTAAGGATCACTAGGATGAAAGCACCCCCTTCACCCCAGTGCCAGAGAAGCTCCCACTGTGTGCTTGGCCGTCTTGGAAAAACAGGTAATGAGACCACTGTGAAAGACCACTCAGCTCTAGAGCATGCGTGGAGCAGACTGCTGCGCATGGAAGTCAGATGGGTGCCTATCCACTGCTACCCAACACTGCCTTGGGGTTCCCACAGGTCCTGATCTGGACCTGTCTGCCTAACTGTACTTTGTCCTCTGTCTCTGAGAGAGCTTGAATCAGCATGCCTTTTCCATCAAGCTCAAAGGGTTTTCTCTGGTTTGCTAGGCCCATGAGCTCTAGCTGCACCCTCTCCAAATGCAGGTGCTCCCAAACCCCACCTGTGCCCCACTCACTGTCTCTTCATTCTCCCTCATTATGGAAAAACAAAGGAAGGTAGCTGATAGGTCTTTCAGAGATTGGCATATACAAGAATAGACCAACATATAGACGTAGAAGAAGCCATTGAGAGAAGAAAAAGAGCCATCAGCATACCACATCTCTCTCAAGGTTGGGGGTGGGGAGACTCAAGTGTCTGAGAAATGTTACAGTTGTAGGGCTGGAGAGATGGCTCAGAGGTTAAGAGTGTTAACTGTTCTTAGAAATGGTTCCCCTAAGTTGGGCACCACATACCTGTCTAAAACTCCAGGTTGAGGGGGATCGAATTTCTCTGGTCTCTACCTTCCGGGCATCTGGACTTATATGCACACCACACACACACACACACACACACACACACACACACACACACACACACACACACACACTTTTTTTAAAGAATGTTGCAGGTGACCTAAGAGTTGGCCCTGAGTTCCTCTAAAGAATGAGGTATCAGGAAAATGAGAAAAGAGTGTCATAAGGCAGAGCAGAAAGTGTTGATTCCTGAATTGTGCCTATGGAAAATTCCACCTTGGCTCTTATAGCCCCTCCTCCCCGAAGGACTGAACCTTATGTTAACTAGGGGGATAAAGATAAACATGTTTTCCTGCTCTACAGTTTTGTTATTGCTGCCACCTGCAGAGGTGTTAGTCTTTTGGGATCTTCCAAGACCTTGGGTGTGTCCTGACGAGGGGGCAGGGTGTGAGAGAGTTAAGAGGGAAGCTGAGAGCTGAGGGAAGGGAGAGAGAGAAGCTGAAGACAAACATGGCGGGAAGCTAGAGGGGAAAAAGCTAGGAGGGATGCATGCCCAAGAGAGAGAAGTATGGCAGGGAAAGAAGAGGGGACTAAGATGTAAGGTGTACTGAATAAAGCTCGGGTCTCTCTTTGTGATCCTGAATGATGGAACCTAACTGCTCCTGAGTGCTGATTATTAACCTTGACGCCCCTCACCTGGACTAGACTCGGTTCACTTAAACCAGACACGGTAAGAAAGTCCACTCCTATTGAAGGATACGCTTATCTTAAATGAGGACCTTCTACACTCCCAGAGGGTCTACCACTTCAAGTATGTGATAATGGATTTCTTATTGGCGTGTGGGAGACAGGGCTGAGGAGAGAGGGTGCCTGATAACCTTCGCCCCTGCTTAGTTCTCAGCCCCACACAGAATCTAGAGAGGTCAGAGGCCTTGGACACAGAAGGTTAGAAGCAGCACATCTCTGCATTTCAGCAGCAATGCCCTTTTCCCATAGCACAATGCCTCTGAAATACCATAATCCTATGCTGAACATCACTTCCACTCGAGGGGCACACCTGGGACCTTAATTTTGATTCAGAGATTAAGGCTAGAATGGTGGTGTTTTAAGCAACTTGCAGGATTTAGCTCACATGAAGCAAATGCAAATCTTGTATAAGCATTTTCAAAACCTGATTTTCTTATTGTCGTCTTTCTCTTACATAATGTTTGTTTCCAAAGAGACAATTTCCTTCATATATCCTACAATGTATTTTGAGCAATTATCCCCAGCCCATTCTGCTCCTTTCTCACCTCCCCCTACCACCTCCCTCCCTCTCTGTTTTGGGTCCTAGACATGTGATTTTAGATATCCATAAATAATTCTAGGACTTACATGTAAGAGAAAACATGTGATATATGTCTTTGTGTGTCCAAAGGACTCTAAGTCAACATATGACAGAGTGATGTTATTTGTCTGCAAACGGAATTCAGTCCAGAACATCATACTTACACTGTTTTTTCATACGAACAAAAGCTAAGACTCCAAAACCAATAACTGTAACTTAAAACTCTTCTTTCTTACACTCTCACAAGTATGTTTGTTCTTTTAGATGTTTTTCCTCTAGAAACAGATGTCCTTTGGTGCTATGGGATTATAGTCTTTTACATTGTAGATATTTGTTTTTCCTACTGGTTGAATAAAATGCTGATTGGCCAGACGCCAGACAGGAAGTATGGGTGGGGCTACTAGACTAAGAAAACTCTGGGAAGAGGAAGAACATAGCGGAGACACCAGCGTATGCAGAGTAAAGAAGATCAGAATGCTGCTCTGAGAAAAGGTACCAAACTATATGGCTAAACAAGATAAGAATAATGCAAGAGCTGGCTAACAATATGTCTGAGCCATATGCCAAGCAGCATGTAATTAATATAAGCCTGTGTGTTACTTTTGGACTTTGGGACTGCTGGTCTAGACCTCAGTGCTAGGCAAAGCTAAACAGCTATGGGTAGGTCTGGATCTTAGGGCTAGGCCAGATAGGAGCTCTTACTACCTTGGCCATAGGGTTGAATGAGTATATAAGGGGCACTCCAGGCTACATTGATTTTACATGAATCCTACCAGTAACAGTTATTGAATACCAGAGTTTCATAGAAAACACACACACACACACACACACAAAGGCTATAGACATGAAAATACCCAGTCTGATGTGGAGCTGATAACTTGGTTTGTTGACCTGTTAGAAAGGCTAAGAACAAAAACAAAGATGATAGCCTATACTGGAGGGGAGGGATGTGGAGCAAGGGGAACACTCCTCCATTGCTGGTGGGAGTGTAAACTTGTATAGCCACTTTGGAAAGCAGTATGGAAGTTCCTCAGAAAACTGGAAATCAATCTCCCAAATGATCCAACGATACCACTATTGGGAATATACACAAAGGATGCACATTTTTACCCCAAAGGCATTAGCTCAACTATGTTCATAGCAGAATTATTCATAATAGCTAGCACCTCAGAACAACCTAGGTCCCCCATAACTGAAGAATGTATTTAAAAATTGTGTTGCATCTAAACAATGAAGTACCATTCAGCAGAAAAAAAAGCATCCTAAAATTTTCAGGCAAATGGATGGATTTGGAGATTATCATCCTGAGTGAGGAAACATGGGCCCAGAGAGATTGACATGGAGTATACTCGCTCATAAACGTATCTTAGACAAAAACAAAGAATATTCCAGGCTGTAAACCACAACCCCTGAAAATCTTGGGAACAGAAGGAACTTAAGAGAGACATCCAGGGATCCCCTTAGGAAGAGGTAATAGAGGAGATCTCCTGAGTAAATTGGGATCTTAACAGGTAGCTACCAAGGAGAGTTGGGAACAAATCATGAGAGAAGGAGATGGTTGAGTGAAAGGAGCAACAAAGAGGAAGAAAGAAACAGAGATGGATGTCTTGATAGAAGGAGCCGCTGTGGGGTTGGAAAGAAACAGGGTGCTAAGGAAACTTCCAGGAACTCAAAGGATGCCCCTGGCTAGGTCTCAAACCAATAGTGGAGAGAGTGCCTAAACAGGACGTCCCATAGAATCAAATGAATAACCAAAATGAATGACCCAAGTGTCATTACAGAGCCTACATCCAGCAGTAGATAGAGGCAGAAAAAACACCAGGTCAAGCTTGAAGTCCAGCTGGAAAGAGGGGGGGGGGGGGAGAAGAGGAGAAAGGAGAGTGTACATGAGCAAAGGGGTTGTTATCATGAGGAGGAGGCCCACAGGGAAAGTTGACCCCAGCTATTGGGAGCTCACTGAATCAGAAACCACCACTGGGGATCTACAGGTAAAGGAACCAAACCCTTCAAAGGTAGATGACTGGGTGTGGGAAGTTTGTGGAGCCTCTTGCAGTAGGATCAGACTATGCTTCTAGTGCATGAACTGGCACCTTGGAGCCCATTCCCTACAGAGGAACGCCAAAAACAGCCTTAATACTGGGATGAGGGATGAGGGCCTACCTCGACTGGATATGCCAGATGGAACTGACTCACCTTGGGACCCCTTGCCCTCCTTGGGGGATGGACTGGGGGACAGAGTAAGGGGAGGCTAAGGGAGGACTGGGAGGAGGGAAGAGAGAGTGAGCAGTGGTATATATAGAAAAAAAACCTTTTTAAAAATTAGCTTGTTGAACTGAATTACTAATTTTCTTTTAAACTCAGGTGTGTTACATATGTTGAGCCATCTATTGTAACTTGTGGAGAAAGAAAGCAGTCCAGAAAGGATTACTCAGATTCGGACATCAGTTGTCATAGTGAACATATAGGGGACACAGCCCTCCGAGAACCACTATAAGGGGATACAAGTAGTTACTGACAATAAAGCAGAGTGTTTGTGTGAGAAAAAGCACAGAGACTAAAAAGATGGTCAGGTGCTTAAAGCCACAGAATGTTCTTCTAGGGAACTGGGGTCCAATTCCCAATACCCACGGGTATCTCACAACTCTCTGTAACTACAGTTACAGGTGGGGCCTTCATTCGTCTCTGCAGGCCCTGCATGCACATGGTGCACATACATGCATACAGACAAAACACCCATACAAAAAATAAGGTTCTTTTCAAGGCAAGAAAAAATCACAGGTGGCTGGGCTTGCTGCCGGCACCCCCAACAGATTCATCAAGGTTACACTGGGCACCTGCCCTTCAACAAATTCTCCTGGCAAATCTGCCAAGGATCCAGGCTTGAGATATAACATAATGATAAATAAATATTTTAGTCTTAAGCCTGGGAGACTTTCTCTCTCTTGATGACTTAGTTTTACTCATGGGCCAAAAGCTTTTGAAATTCTAACTCACTTGACAAAGTGTTCACATATCAGAAGGGAAAAGATGCTCTTCTACAAACCACATGTCAGTCAGTCATACTAAACAGAAAAGCCCTACAACACACCATAGTGTGTGTCTGATCCACACAATATTCACAAAAGGAAGGCCTTAGGACCATTTGCCAAAGAGAAAATTTCAACTTAGATGATGCAACATGTATATTAAATACATTGAGGTACTACTTGATGGTTGAATAACCTAAGCCATATCTCAGGATGTCAGCAGAGCAGCAATTTCTATTCCTTTTATTAAAACTGAGCAATTACTAATGTCACTGTCATGTAAATAAAACTCCCAACAACAAAGTCTTAGGGTGAGTGCTGTTTTTCTTGTTACAACTGTCAGAGAATATTCAGCTTCAGAAAAAAGAATAAAGAAATGGGTCTCTCATTTGTCTGTAGCTGTTGGCATCATTAGCAACTTTGTATTCGGCCATTCTTGCCCAATACAACTTCACATCTTTGCAAGGCATGCCAATTTAAAGATAAATTGCCTTTTTAAAAAAATTCTAGAAACAAAGAGGGTGTTTTTCTTGACCTTAGATTCAATTTGTATATGTAGTCTGATAAAATTAAAGGCAACTATGCCTTTATTAACTCTTTCAAGGGTTAGGAAGTAGGGCTTAGAGATGGCTCGGTCACTAAAGTGTTCAGCATGCAGCCATGAAGAACTGAGTTTGGATCCTCAATATCCATGTAAAAAGTCAGTTGTCACAGTGCCTGCCTATAATCTGAGCCATGGGGATGCAGAGATGGGAGGGTCCCTAGGGTCTACATTCCCTTACATTCATAGTGTTGACCTCTGGCGTGCACACACACACAGAGACACACACACACCCTAAAAAAATATTTGAAATATAAAACAACAACAACAAAAAACCTGCTAAATGTTACCAGGTCTTGAAATCATTTTGCTTTTCTCAAACATTTTTGCTAACAATGTATGAAGTTCTAACAGAAACAAATAGAACCAGTGACGTGCATCTCCATCGTTCTCTCCCCTCTTCCCCTCTTCCATTTCCTTTCCCCTACTTTCTCTCGAACCTTCCTGTCACCATAGGTTCTCTCCTTTTGAGTAGTGGGTTAAGGTATTTCATGTGACTCCCCAAATAACACAAGCGATTGCTGTTGCCCATGGATGCCTCTCAGAAGGTAAAGGTCTGTCCCCATTACTGAACTCATCACCTACTTTGGACACAGGACTCTGAAGATAAGACCTAAAAGCTGCCTTCTTCCTATGATCTAGCTCTCATGATACCAGAAAGTACTAAGTAAGCTGCTAATGGAGGGCGTCTTAGGGACAGCTTCTATTGCTCTGAAGAGATATTATGTGGCAACTCTTATAAAGAAACACGTAACTGGAGTGACTAACTTACAGTTTTAGAGGTTCAGTTCCTTATCATGTCTGGAAACACAGTGGCCTGCAAGCAGACGTGGTAGGGGAAATAGTAGCTGAGAGTCCTACGTCTTGCAGGTAACAGGAAGGAGACTGTGACGCTGAGCAAAGCTTAAGCAAAAGACCCCAAAGCCACTCACCTCCAGTGACATACTTCCTCCTACAAGGCCACACCTACTCCAACAAAGTCACATTTTCCAATAGTGCCAGAAGTCTGGCTCAGATGGACTTCATCACCGGGGCACACTCGCCCTGTGGGACTGCCTAGCCTGTGTTCTTAGAGAGGCGAGTGAGTGAAGACAAGCTGTTACCCAGTTATGTCTCTAGGTGGTTCCCTTTTACCCTTCTGACCTAAGGATGGTGTTGTATGACTTGTAAAGAGACATGAACAAAAGTCCATTCTCCCCTAAACAGGCCACCAACGACAGTTCAAGTCCAAAGAGGCAATCTCACCCAGGTCTAGCTTGAGTATTTACAGAGCATGAGCAACATAAGGGCAGCTAGAGGGCCAAAGGTCCCACTCAGCAACTGTTAGCTATGCAAGCAGCCTCTGCATCTCTCTGCCTCTGTGAGGAAAGCAATGCTACTGCAGGTAATTACAGCTGTTCTGATGTAAAGGTGACAATGACAATCCACAACAGGCAGTAACAGTCTCTGCCTTGGGGCTGGCTCATTTTCTCTGCCCAGAACCTTCCCTCTGTGAAGTTACCCTCCAATTGTCCTGACCTATGAATGTCACCAGAATGTAACTCTGGCTGGTGCATCAGCGCAAACTGCTCTCAGCAAGAACTCCTGGTGGGCTTCCTCGCTGGTCGGTAGGCTGAGGCAGGCCTCAGATGTTTTCTCCTGTTGACCTCACTCTGAAGTCCTGGCCATTGCCCTCATTCTACAGAAACAGAAGGCCCCAAAGTCCCAGCGATTATAGAGCAAAGTCTTTGTAGAGAATTGATTTGAAGTCGTTAATCCAGTTTTATATAGGAGAATACCGATAACACAATATAAAGCATTACTTTTAATTAACAAAAGCAATTAGCACTAATTTAAAAGCACTCACATTTGTCAAAGAGCCATTTCACCTTAATTGCTAGGTGTGTTAAATAGGCAATTAAAAACAAATTAAAATGAAGACCATAGACAAAGGGGGCAGGCAAATACATCTGTGACAGCCAGCACAGACATGCTTCAGACCCTACAAAACTGCCTGCATAGCCATGTGTCAGCTGCTGCCCTGGGGCAGGTAATGAGACACTGACACAAACATGCATTGGAAAATGGATTTTAAAAATAAAGGGGGTAAAGATTTCTACCACCGTGTCTAGTGTCCTAAGTTCAATCCCAGGAAACCATATCTAAAAACAAAGAACTGACTTCTGAAAGTTGTCCTCTGACCTCCAAATCCATGCCCACATACATGCATGCTGACATGCACACACACACATTAGCACACAATAATAATAAATAGATAAACAGAGAAATATACAGTGAGCAAAGTTGAGTTTTGGCATGAAAAGACAAAATTTTCCTCTGAAATTGTACACAGTCCAAAGGAGTACTTCTGGTCTGTCCTTTTGGTGGCTTCTACAAGCAATGCAGGTACCATTCTGCCTTCCAGCCACTTAGTGGGATGCTGTGCAATAAGAAAAGCTGTTTCAAGTGTTCAAGTGGACAGCAAAGACCTTAAACAGAATGAGTACAACCAAAAAACATGGTCACTGGAGGGTGCTGTAATCATACAGGGCCCAGTGGAAGAGGCAAAATTTACATCAGACCTTGAAATATAAGCAGCAAAGATTTGGAATAAGAAGAAAGAAGCAAGAATATTCTAGATACAAAGTACAGCATGGGCAAAGGCTCAGTGGTTGGAACTGGGCCCAGTGGGTATTCTGTACACCCTAAGTATTTAATACCTAGGATGGGATAGAATGGGTCTGGTACTCCACACCCTTACTACCTAGTGTGGGGTGTACCATTCTGAGTACAGGTTTGTGAATGTTTTTGCCTGACTGTCACGGATAGTGTCAGCTGTCAGCTTCGTTTGGACTGAGAAATGCATAGGTATTGGGTAAAGCATGTCCCTGGTGGGTGGCATTAACTAAGAGACAAAAGACCTGCTCTGAATTCCTGTAGCACCATCCATAGTCTAGAAGCCTTAATGGATTATGGGAGTGGGCGATGAGAACGCCTGTGCTCACAGCTCTGAGATGGGCTGGTTTGCTGCCCCACCTGTTTTCTGACATGATGCTCAGCCTCAGCCCGTAGCACTGGAGCTAGCCCTGGGCCAACACTGTTGAGACCATGAGCCAAAAGGAGTCCCTTTTTTCCTCTGCGTTGTTTATGTCAGGAACTTTGTGGAAATAACGCGTCTGGTGGCTCCTCTACAGCGGACCCAGTACAAGGTTGACAACAATGAGAACATTTTCCCCAGTGATTTCTCTAAGAAGTACTTGGTCCTCGGGGGTCATGGCAAGGGAGCTGGCAGTGAAGGTACCATGATAGTGTGAGTGTAGGGAGTTCTTCATGAGCTCACAAGATAAATGGCACAGATTTCAGATCTACTGAGTTACTATGACCTTGATGACAGAGAGCCAAAGTTTATAGATATTAAACATTGTTTCAGTGGTTGGTTTAAATGAGAGCAAGACAATTTAGGGTCTCATTATTTGGAAAGTATTCATATTACAAAGGGTCTTGAGTTGATGCCACTAGGGATTTCTGGATTTTTGGGGTCATGACAATTAGAGGAAGATATAAGATACAGACATCAGGACACAGGGGCTCATAGATGAATCACAAAATGGTAGGAATCTAGAGGTTCAGACTCCAGGATTCAACAGCTTTCCTGAATGAAGTGACAAAGCCAGTGCATTGCCAGATGACTCTCTATCTGGAAGCAGGTTTAATGAGCAGAGCAAATAAAAACTAAAGTAGGAATTTGAGGCAGAAAATATATCCACTCATTCCTAGTTAAGCTGCTAACCTGTGGTCCTGGAACAATGATCAACACAAGAAATCCTAGGCCTGAGTAGCTTCTAAAAGTTGGCATGAGGGAGTAGGCAGAGGATGATGCCAGCCTCCAGGGGAAAACAGACAGTCTTACTGTATGGGACAGAATACCAGATACTGCAGACAATGGCCATTTTAACTCACTGTGTGACCCAACACTCAGCCTACTGCTTGGACCTCAGGTAGTCAGAGCTCATCTGACAAAAAGGCTAGGATGAAAAGCTACCTGGCATGGACGCTGTGATGCACTGAGTACCAGTTAGCTTTCACTTGGCTTAGCTGACATTCCAGGACACAGGCATGATCATCAGAACCTTACACAGATCTGCTGACCCAACTCCAGTCATCCAGCAGAATTCAGATTGGAGCTGGACCAAATCAGATTTTCTCAAACTTGATGAAGATCTAGGGAGATGACAGCCAAAATACTCAAGCAGATATGTCCCACTTTTCAATGTCATGGCATGATGTTGTCATCTGCAGAGTTCATGCTTGAGAATTATCTGAGTTGCCAAAAACTTGCAAAAAAAATCATAGTATTTAAGTAAGTTATGATTTTGAAGGTTGGGTTGCATTCACAGCTGTCATCATATGCAGCCCTGAGCACCAGGTTAGATGTGTCTGAGTGTGGCTTCTTTTTGTGGTCATGAAAATAGTCTAAAATTGACTGTGATTGTGATCACACACATTTTTGGGTAACTAAAAGCCACATGAACCTTGAATGAGTACAATCTGTGTGATATGAAAACTATGTTATTGAAGCTACTTTAAAATACAGGGGAAATTAAGATTTTCCCAAAAAACAGAAACTAAAGGAATTTGCTATTGTTAGGCAGACACTGCAAGACACACTAATGAGAAACTCTCAAGGGCACTGCCTGAAACTTGGCCCCACAGGAAGAAAGAAGGCTAGTAAAGGGTAAGCGTGGGTAAAAATGTGAAAGGCAGAACACATAGACTTGGAAAATCACAATTCCTTTTTTCCTATCTGGTTTAAGATGCAGCTGCATGCATGCAAAAGTAATAAAATTAAAATTGAAAAACACACAATATATAAAGATAAAACTTGAACAACTAAGAGGATGAGGTTGCATAAAAATGAAGTTGATGAGAGCTACACAGCACAGACACTGTCGCCAGACAGAGTAAATAGAAGGCTGAGATAGAGCTCAGGAGAGCAGGAAGCCTGGTATTCCCTTCCCAGAGTTTCAATAAGTCAGTAAATACTACAGTACCTTGACTGCCATGATGCAGAAATTCCTATAATGGGAATCTACAAGTATGCCTTACCTTTTTTACAAGTTATGAATTAAGCATATTATTAAAAGTAGGGGGATTATGTTGTTCCATTGTAAATAATTGTCCCACCCACTGGTTTAATAAAAAGTGCCGATTGGCCAAAGGCAGACAGGAAGTGTGGGCAGGGCTACCAGAATAAGAAAGCTCTGGGAATAGGAAGAACAGAGCAGAAATGCCACAGAGACTCCAGAGTTGCCAGAAGATACAGAGGACAACTATACTGCTCTGAGAAAAGGTACCGAGCCCCATGGCTGAACAGGATAAGAGTCATGAGTTAGTTTAAGGGTAACGAGTTAGCAAGTTAGATGTCTGGGCCTTAGGCCAATCAGCCTAAAATTAATGTAAACATCTGTGTGTCTCTGTGGGTCTAAACCTTGAGGCTAGGCCAGAAAGTCCGGGCCAGAAACCTCTTACTACAATTAAATTATTTTAATAGGTAGTGAAAGGGTCAAGTGCAAAATACCAAACCAACATCCACTCTTGATAATTCATTTCAGAGTATAGGAATCAGTAAACAGTTCCTTCACATAGTGACACACAGACTCCTCTGATATAATGCAGAAACAGTGGGCCTGCCCCTTCACAGAAGAATGTTTTTATTCACAGTGCTGGCTCTGGTAACAGGAAAGGAATTACCAGGAAAGTTAACATTTAAGGAAACAGATATTTGCTAATCTGAATACCAAAATAAAGCCTTTATAAACCTGTTGACTAGACTGAATACCACATGTGTGTATCTGTATGACCAAAACTCCTTTGGTGGCTATAACAGTCTTGCCAGCCATATGCTATGGGGCTTCTTAATGTGTTTCCAGGGGCCAGAATCCTATGAACAGTGTGATGCATAGCCTTGTTCTCTTCATGCAGCCTTGAAACCTGTGCCAGCACGTGCTCACCGGTGTCCACACAATGCTTACAGAAGCAGCTGCAGACATCTGGTAGCCAAGAACAGCTGCGGAATGTATAATCCAAGCTTGCTGGAGCACAGTTCCTCACAATGTTGAGAAATAATCTCCTTCCCGTGGTCCTGAATACTGCCATGAAAGTAGCGGTGGCTGGTATTGGAAAGCCCAGCTGTACCCACACTTGGACAAACCCGTGGCAGGCCAGGGGGGCCTGCATGAGCCAATGGTTTATAATACAAGGCCACCGTGACAGAAAAAGACGAGGAGAGCGAAAGAAAGAGACGAAGGCCCCGCCCTGCCTCCCAGTGACCAGCACCAGCACTGGCTGATGTAGGTGCCCACTGTGCCTTAGACAAGGTTCTTATAGCTTCTCTCTTGACTTTCTTTGACTTGCTTCAAGTCCAAAGGTTGATACTGGAAAAGGAAAGAAAAGTCCCAACTGGAAAAGCTACCAGTTTAAGTCTATGCTAGGGTCACAACTGAAGTCCTGCCTGCCTGGGTTCTCTCAAGTCCTGAAGGATAGAGCAAAGTCTCCAAGTATCAGGCAAGACGTCACCAAGAGCATCAGTGAGATTGAGGCCTCCTCCGAGATGCAGCTCAGCCACCGTCTTTATTGCTTAGAGATGCTGTAAACAGGAGGACACACTATCCATGCTTGCTTCTCTTTCCCACGACCTGAGTTCTTGGAGCCCAGGATTAGCAACAGCCTTCAGTGGGCAAGCACTGCCCAGAACTCAAGGATAGAGGTTCAAAGAAAAAATTGCCTGCAGCCTCTGGAGTTTCACTTTCTAGGGAAAGGCTAAGGCATAACAGAATCAGGGCTATTGCCATAGTATGACAGATGTCATAAGAAGAGAGTCAGTTGTGATTTGATTGTGACACAGGCTCATGTGTCTAAATGCTTGCCCCCTGGTTGATGGCACTGTTTGGGAAGGTTTAGAGCCTTTTAGGAGGTAGAGCCTTCCTGGAAGAAGTGGGACATGGGGGTTGGGCCTGGAACCTCATTTTCTGCTCATTCATAGTTACCTTACTGTGGGTGCAATGGTCCCAGCTGCTTCTGGATCCCTACCTTCCCTGACATGAAGGACAGCATCCCCACAAACTGTGATCCAAAAACAATCCTTTCTTCCTTAAGTTTCTTCTTGTCAAGTATTCAGTCACAACAACAAGGAAAGTGGGTACTGCTCCAAGAGATATGCCTACGCAGCAGGAAACAGTGCTCAAGGCTCCTCTGAGATGGCTATTGGTGTCTAGCTTCATTCTGTCAAATGAAGGTGGGATAGACACAGGATACAGGGAGATAAGGGTATTTTGTGGGTAGAAGAGGCTGGTTACCTGGCTGGCCATGGGTATATATATACATCTCACTTCATGAGCGAAGTTGAGGCAGAGTACCTCAGCTGGTTCAAAACAAAATATGGGATAATTGGGTGCAGTCTGGAGCTAAGCACTTGAGTAGGAAGTATTATAGGAAAGTGAGTACAGCTGGCAGCCATTGCAGATCTTCGGGAGTACCCAGGGACTTCACTGCAGGAGGAGGGAGTCTTGGAAGGCTAAGTAAGACATGCCACACCCCTTAGAGGTGAAGATACTATTCAACTTTAAATTTTATATCTATTACCCACAAGCACACCATCCTTCTGCCCCACAGTGAATTCAAGATCTAAGGACCACAGAAGTTTAACTGAAGGATGCATGTGAGTGCATTGGGATGCTGTCACTAGAATCAGAATCTCACCTATGGGAGTAAGAGTGCAGGCGACCCAGGAACCAAGACTCCTCACTCCACACAGTGTTAGCTCTGTTGTGAGCATGCAACCAATTCAGAAGGGCAGCAGGTTTCCAAGGCGTCGGAGAAAAGGATGCCTGAACATTAGAAAAGCTGGAATTTCCTGCCCAGCATAGAATACAGTTTTCAAAGTCACCTTCCCAAGCAGAAATAAGCAAACCCAATGGAACAGAACACTGGGATTTGTTTTTCTGCCCCAAACCTCCTCTCCATCCCTCTTCTGTCTACTTGCGGGTTACAGTAGAAAATCATATTATAAAGGCTTCATTAAATTTCTTGAATCCTGAGAATGACTGTTAAAATGCTTTGCTGACAACACACCCTTTGTAAAGCTCACATTTCGGGGGGCAGGGGTGGTCAGATGCTCAGTGCCCTAAAAAAGATACACAATGTCTTAAGGAAATATATTGAAAACATACTGCTTTATATTCACTGGGATGGCCATTTTTTTAATTGGAAAACAACTGGGGAGATGGCTCAGTGGGTAAAGTGTTGGCCTCACAAGCATGAGAACAGGAGTTTGGATCCTCAGTAGCAATGGAAAAACCCAGTGAGACTATGAGGGTCAACCAGTGAAGGAACAGAACTAGGTGGTCCCAGAGCTCACAGCCAAACAGCTGAGCCAAGGTGGTGTGCTCAGGGTTAGTAAAGGGATGCTGCTGTCTCAAAAAGTAAGAAGCCTGGGGCTGGGGAGCAGGCTTAGCAGCAAAGGGCTTTTGCAGAGAACCCAGGTTTGGTTCCAAGAATCCATATAAGTGTCTTTTCTCCAGTTTTAGGGGATTCTGTGCTGTCTTCTAGCCTCTGTGGGCACCCAAACACATGTTTTTCTGTGAAAAAAAATTTGGGAACATCTCAAAAAGCTAAACATATTGTTATAATATGAGCATGCAATTCCTATCTCAATATAGATTCTAAGAAGAATAGGAAACAAATTCACGCACACACGCGTGCACACACACACACACACACACACACACACACACACACACACACACACACACACACATGGTACCATTACCCATGAAAGCCAAAAGATGGAGGTAACACTCATGTGCATCAATGCATGCATGAATAATCAACTGCGGTTTGTCCATGTGGCAGAGTATTATTTAGTCATTAAAAGAAAATTCTGATACATGCCATGTCAAAAGACCATGCATTAGGATTCCATTTTTATAAAATTCTTAGATTGGGTAAATCAAAGAGATAGAAAGTAGATCAATGTTTGCCAGTAGCTGGCAAAATGGAGGAAGAACGTGCAGCTACCAACTGAGTAACTTATCTATCTTTGAGGATGATACTAAATATACTATGAGGTCTGTCCTGGATTTGTTTTCCATGGCTGTGACAGAAGTCCTATCACACACACAACTTTAGAGGCGAAGGGCTGATTCCAGCTCACGGTTCAAGGTACAGTCCCTCATGGTGCATGTGAAGCTCAGAGGACAACTTGTGGGGGTCACTTCTCTGCTTCCACTATGTGGGCCCAGGGATCAAACTCAGGTCTTCCCGTTTGACAGCAAGTCTCTCTACCCACTGAGCTATCTCACTGGCCCAATCCCTGAGTCTAAAAAATATCATCACCCATTCTCAGATGACTCGAGAGCCTTTGTGAAAACCAAGTGTGTTTTTATAAATGAAGCCATTCTGAACAGAATCATGTGATAACAAGATTCTAAAGTTATGCTAAGTCTATGCACAGTATATTCGCTGCAGCCCACCTATACTTAGAATGTTTAATTAGCAAAACATTGTTAGAAATCAAATATTCTGACATATGGTAAAAGTTGCTTTCTATAAATGTACCAGGAAAATACAGTCAGAATCTCTTCTCTCCATTCATGCCCTTGAAGACTGAACAGTGATGAGACACATCCCTGGAGTCTGAGAACACATCTGGGTCAGTGTATACGTCATCAACCATCAAGGGCAGGAGGGAGGAGAGCCAATGAGGTCTAGCATTGACAGCGCATCTGATATCAAGGTACTTGGGACTCAGGTTTAGATGAAAGGATAGAAATAAAAGATAAAAATGAGCCCTAGTGAACACAAAACCAGCTCCCAGCATTGGGCTTGTGCATCTGGGACTTGAGGAAAGTCCACAGCCACTTCCTGGTCCATCCCCAGCTATGAATTCTACTACTCCCTGCCTTGTCTTCTGACCCAGGAAAGATGAGGACGCCTACCGGAGAGCACCCTGAGAATTCCTCCGGAAAATGAAAGGTTCATACAAGACACTCAGATTTGGGATTAGGGTGATGGCAAGTTGCCAGGACACCAACAAAAAGAAGATGGAGGATGAGGGGGCAAGTAGGAGGGAGAAGGTATAGTACAAAGAATGGATGAAAGAAGGGAGGAAGAGAGGGGGAGAGGGATGCTGTATCAGGAGGATGAGAACACACAGTGTATGCCACATAGCCCCATTCTAGTGAGATTCTAGTGAGTCATGGTCCTGGAAATAACAACATACAGTGGCTGGCAAGATGGCTCCATTGGTTAAATGCTTTCCAGGCAACCATGGTGCGGTGGTTTGAAAGAAAATGGCCCCCAAAGGGGTGACACTATTAGGAGGTGTGGCCTTGTTCTAATAGGTGTGGTCTTAGAGGAAGTGTTTCACTGTGGAGGCAGACTTTGAGATCTCAAACACACTCAAGGTACCACCCAGTGTCCCAGACCATTTCCTATTGCTTCAAGATGCAGGACTCTCAGCTATTTCTCCCGTACCATGTCTGCTTGCTTGATACCATGTCCCACCATGATGATAATGGACTGAACCTCTGAACTGTAAGCAAGCCACTCCAATTATATGCTTTCATTTCTAGGAGTTACTGTGGTCATGGTGTCTCTTCACAGCAACAGAAAACCTAACTAAGACACATGGGGACTTGAGTTCAATTCTACCACCCATGTAAAATCTGGGTACCACAGCACACACCTGCAATCCCAGTGCAGGGAGGCAGGAACAGGAGAATGCCTGAGTCCATGTCCGAAGCAATAAGGGATAGCATGAGTGAGGAAGATGCCTGGTGTCAACATCGGGTCTCTACACAGAGAGAGAGACACGGGGGGGGGGGGGAGGAATGGAGAATGGAAAGAGAGAGGGAGAGAGTCAGAGAGAGAAGCACACGCATGAATGCACATACAGACAATAAAAACCAACATGTGATCTATGTAAACTTATGCTCACATGACATGTGTCAACTTACGCTAATGGGATACCAGGAAGGTAGGAAAACAACATGTGAGGTGATGCAAGTGAAAGAAACGGCTAAGCCTCAGCTTTCTTCCCAGGAAAGCAAGAGAGCCGCCCAATAGACATTTGGAAGGAAGAAATACAAGTAACTGGAGATGCGAATGCTCATAGAATAAGCTAGAACAGTTTAAAATGATAGCTCTGGGGAATGTGTGCTTGGAGCTAAAATAGTGAAACATTCTGTCTTCTAATGCTTCTTGAAAAATAATTTGGCTCTTTAAAACATGTGTGTGTGTGTGTGTGTGTGTGTGTGTGTGTGTAAAAAGAGAAGCTACTTTACATGCAAACTTTCTGGGCAGGTAAGAGCATTTTCCACCAAATCTGATGACCTGAGTTTGACCCCCAAGATCCACATGATGGAAGAACAAACTCACAAATTGTTCCCTGACCTTTACATATATACCATGCTCTCACCTACATACACTAATGATAAGGTTTTTAAAAGAGCCACAGTGGACAGATTTTTATGTCCCAGAAGGAGACAGAGTTCTGCCTCTCCCTGGTTCCCCCACATGTTTATGCTTAGGCCAGTTCTGTTAATAAAGTTATCTGTACTTGACCAGAGCAGACAACTTCCACACTCCAGGCAGATGTACATCACCTTACCCATAAGAAAACAAACTGAGAAATGGCAAATTCACTAAGAGAGAGGTTTTCAAGGCACTCTGGGATTCAAACCCAGGGCAGCATCCCCAAGGCATCCACTTGGTACCCTTGTGTTTAAGAAACAAAGAATAACTAGGAGCAAAGAATAGGAAAGCTAAGCCCAGGAGGAACCCATCTAATTGCTGCCCATTATGGGACAAATAATTCTAAGCAAGAAGCAAGGAGAAAATTCCCACCCACATATAGTAACTCGAACCATGAACACTGAATCCAGTGGGACAACCTCATGAAAACAGCTATAATTAGTGAAGCAGAGTCAAAGCTCCTACTGAAGGCAACTCCTCTATGTATGTGTGCATGCATGTGGGGGGTATGTGTGTGTGTGCATATGAGTGTGTATGCATATGTGTGTGTACATGTGTGTTTGGGTAAATTATGTGTGTGTATATGTAGTAGTTGGGTTTCTTTGGTCTCGGGTGGCCAGAGGTCCCAGACCCACAGACCTGCCGCCCAAACTGCTTAGAAGCCCACCGCTCAGACCCCCAGAAATGACTCAGATCTTATATTAAGTCTATGCTGTTTGGCCTATGGCACAGGCACATTGCTAGCTAGCCCTTACATCTTAAATCAACCCATTTCTATTAATCTGTCTGCCACGTGGCCTGTGGCTCACCTGTACTCCTACATGTTGCTCCTTGGGCGGCTTCAGCTTGATCTCCTCTGACTCCACCCTGCTTCTCCTACCTATGCTCTGATTTCTCCTCCTACTTCTTCTATGGTACCTGTCATGGCCCAAAACAGCTCCTTTATTTAAAGATTGAGATTCACAGCATCCATAAACGCATTCCCACATCATTTCTCTCTTTCTGTCTAATCAAAAAGGAAGGTTTCAATTTTAACATAGCAAAATTACATATAACAAAATAGCCATCAAGCAAGAATTACAGTTACAATATCTAGTCTATTCGTACTTAGCAAAATTAAAGAAAATATTCTATCATCTACCTTATCTTTATGAATCTAAAGTTTCATATCCAATATATCTTTTAAATAACTAAGAAAAACTGTACCTATAACTATCTAATCTTCAACTACATCAAAGACCACAGAAGGATATATTTACCCAAGTAAACCAGAAGTGTGACTTCTAAAATCTAGAAAGGACAGAGATGACACCTATCTGCGTGGACAGTCACCCAAAGTTCCTTTATAAAGTTGGGGCATCCATCTTCAGCCGACAGGCCCAGAGTCTCTTTTCATTTCAGTGAAGCAGGAAATCTGCTCTGCCCATTTTGGCACAGTTCATCAGATGCTTCTCCTCGAGTCCTGAAGAATGTCTGACAGTTTTCTTTGCAAAGCAGGAACCTGAATGACCAAATGAACTTTGTTCTGCCAAAGTTCAGAGGTCATCTTCCTATGGAACCTGCATGTCCAGTTTAAACAGCATACTGTCAAGCAGTCAATATAAGAACAGGTTCTTGCTAGTGGCTAACCATTGTCACAAAGAGAGTAGACTCCATATGGAGTTTCTTCGATGCCCATTTTTCTGTTGAAGAAGATTGGTGCTGCCAAGAGCAGACCTGTCTCGCCGTCCAGAAAAGTCTAAGTTCTTAAAACATTTTAAATGCCATATTCTGTAGGTCTTAGAAGTATTTGAAGATTACCTACCTAATTGAAATATATTTTGTATACCTAAAAATCTTAACTAACCTAACTATAAGTTTGATTATCAAAGTGACTGTTAACCTTCATTTCTTAATTATATATACATTACAATTTTAAATCAGTTACATGAGCATCATACCTTAAACAAGAATAGAAAAACACATACAGCATAACAAAATTGACCTTAAATTTGTATCAATAAACCAAAATCTATACCAATGTGAAGCATTTTGAGATTAACAGCTGATTTCCTGATCTAAGTAAATTTAATAATCTAACCTTTTAAAAAATCACTCATATACCATATCCCCTTTTTCTTCTTAGAAAGAGATTGACTATGACCATTAACCATTTATAATGAAAACAAACATTTAGAAACAATATTTAGGGAATTTGGGCGTTGTTTTCCATTACTACTTCCTGCTGATTAAGGAGCGCTGATAATCTCACAGTTGTTGAGACTCGATCAGTCTGCTGCAGCTCTGAAGGTGATACGGCCATCTCTTCCCACCAGGTTTTTTCAGGGGGTCTTGGTTGATGAAACCATATTTGCCTGGAAGCAATCCACAGGTTCTCATCTTCTGTGGAAACAAAAGCATAACTCTTCCAAAGCAATAAATCCTTAGACACAAATTTCAAAATCAAAATACCTTTAAAATACATATTCTTGTTTAACTTAGTAGCCTTTGCATTTGCAATCCATTGTCTTTCTGTAGTTAGCTCATTAACAGTTAAAAAATTAAAAGAAAACACAATAACAACCAAAATCCAGATTTTGTGTCTATTTTCCATCTTTACATGGCTTATTATATTTTTATTATTCTATTTCTCTTTTTAAAGACTCTTTCTAATCTCTTTCTTCTCTCTCTGAAGCCTATGTACCTTTTACATGCATTGTAACCCGTTTACAGGTTTTTCTTTTCCTCTGAATCTGTTTTATTGTGAACCCTTAATCACCTTCTAAACATAAGACCTTTTAAAATACACTCTCTAAAAGAGCAGCATAGTTTTTGCAGATTAGACTGAATCACTACGTTCTCTTAAAGGGACCTTGTCCCTGTTCGTGGCCAGCAAACAGAGCACACCCAAGAAAATGCTGCTACTAAGAAACCATCTTTGTTTCCTTTTTGTCCAAAATAAACAGAAATCTAAAATCAACCACATGCTACTGAGTCTTCTGTGAGATTTCAGGAACCCGCCTGATTGCAGCTTACACTGCCTGTCGCCAGTCCACCGGTGCCATTTTAAATGTGACCCGGAAGCCACACTTTCTTTGTACAATGGCCCACTTCGTATACACAATTTGGAAGCTGCCTTGGCTCAGTTTCTGATCTAAAATACTCTTTAAACTTTCTCAGGCTTTCAGTGGATATTCGGCCCACGTTGGGAAGCCATCTGTTGTAGTGTGGTTTCTTTCAGTCCCGGGCGGCCAGGAGCCTGGAACCACAGATCTGCCGTGCCAGACCCCTTAGCCGCCCACTGATCACTCAGGCCCCCAGAAATGACTCAGACGCTTATATTAACTTCATGCTGTTTGGCCTATGGCTCAGGCACATTGCTAGCTAGCTCTTACATTGTAAATCAACCCATTTCTATTAATCTGTCTGCCACATCACCCATGGCTTACCTGTGTTCCTACATGTTGCTCCTTTGGGCTTCAGTTCCACATCCTCTGACTCCGCCCTTCCTTTCCTACCTATTCTGATTCCTCCTCCTACTTCTTCTATGGTGCCTGTCATGGCCCAAAACAGCTCCTTTATTTAAAGATTGAGATTCACAGCATACATAAACGCATTCCCACATCATGTATATATGATTGTGTGTGCATACATGTGATGCAGAGGGTAGGGACACATGCATGTGGAGACCAGAGGTCAGTATTGAGTATCTTTTCATTAATCTCCATCCAACTTGTGTTTTGAGAGTTTTCCATAGGCCTAGATACTGCCAAATAAGCTAGACTCACTGGCCAGAAGCCCCAACCACCCACTATCCCTACCTCCATGGCTCTGGATCACAATCACATATCCAAAGCAGCTTTTCTTTAGTAAGGTGGACAATTCATCAGATACTTGATTCTTTTTCAATTTTCTTTCACAACACTAAGGTCAGTGGCTGGCTGTCCTTCTCTTGGTGGAGACTTTAATAACAGGTTGGGACATAAACTTGCCTGGTTCTCTATTCCATGACTCTCTGTCTTCTGTCTCAGGGGTGAACATATGAACCAGGTCAGAGTAAACCAGACACTCAGCTGCATGACAAGAATGGCACCAAACCTAGGTCAGTACTGATTGTTGTTCATAATGTGAAAATTTCCAGAGACAAGACATGCGTTTTTATTTCTAGTTAACCATGAGACATAACGATGAGATCTGCCACATTTTACAAAGTAAAACAGAACAAGAAGAGTAATGTGTTGAATTGAATTAGTGTTTGGGTTCTGGATCCAGCCACCCCCGACTCTTTCCCTGGAAGGCTCAGTTATGTCATCTAAATTACATCTTAATTAATGCAATTAAAATCAAACTCACTTGTGAATAAAAGAGCCACATCCCATCAAATTTGCTATACCATACAGGTATGTATGTATCCCTCCAAAATTCAGAGGTGGTAACTTAATGGCCAAAGTAACAGTACTAGGAGGTAGGGCCTTTAAGAGATGAGAAGACCATGAGGGCCCTCCCTCATGAATACTGCTAGGCATCCTTATAACAGGGCTTCATGGAGAAAATTTGCTCCTCTTGGCACTCCTATCTCCCACCATAGAAGATAGAGCATAGCATTCTTCTCGTCTGAGCAGCATGAAGGCATCATCTTAGAAGTAGAGACCAGACTCTCAATCAACCACAAGCTCACCAGCATCTTTACTTTTGCGAAGCACATTGGACCAGGTTCCCATAGTTATTCTTATAACATTGAGTCTCAGTGTCCCAATTGCATGTCTCTGTGTATGTATATGTGTTATTTATATAAATGTATATGTAGGGAATGCACATGCCTATGCATGCACCTGAAGAGACAGGCATCAATGTTTAGTTATTTATCTGTTGACCTCCACCTTTTGGGGGGGAGCAAGGTCACACACTGAGCCTGGAGCATATTGATTGGTTAGAGTGACTAACTAGCAAGCCCCAGTCCTGCTTTTCCAGTTCCTCCGTGCTGAGGTTACAGCAAATGGAGCCACGCTAGCTTTGGTGGTGCTGGAGATTCAAACTCAGGTCCTCAAGCTTGCAGAACAGGCACTTTGCCCACTGAACCATCCCCATCCCAAATATTCTGTTTGTATCAGAGTCGGGAATCATTAATTAGCACCCTGTCTCCAAAGGGCTACAGGTTGGCACAGCCCCAGCAAAAACCACAAATTCTTAGAGGATGGATCCAAGACAAATGGGAGGGCCACAAAACACTGGGCAAATACCTCTAGAAAACCAGGGAATCACTCATTTTGCTTTAGTACTAGAGAAATTTCTCAGCTGTCTGGGATGAAGCCCTAACAATGTAAGGAAGGTTCCCACGAGGTCACAGAAACGCCTCACCAGGGGCTGCAGGGAAAAGCACGGAGTGGTTTTTAATTTCATTTTTCTTTCCTCTAGAACTAGAGTTAGTGAACATACAAGAATGTGGAAGGACCCAAACTAAACTACCACTGTGAGCTCCTGGGGCATTGCACCCACAGAACACCCAGCTAGATGCCCCTCCCTCCCTTCCCTAAGGGTGAGTAACTCAGCAGAGTTGTCTCACTGTACATCAGGCAGAGGTTCTAAGAGCCCTGCCTAGCAGATTTGATAACCTTCATGACCATGCTCAACTGACCTGATGACCCATGTGGCCATAGGTAGAACCCAGAAAAATCTACATAAGTGTACTTCAGCAGATCTGTGGGTCTATGTAGACATGCCCATGTTCTAATATGCCCACAGGCCTACATAGACATGCCAGGGTCCCAGCAAGCCCAGTGACCTTTGACCATGCCCAGGTCACAGCACCTGAGTTCCAGAGTTTAACCTAGGATCTTAGCTATTTCAAGAAACTTGTTTCCAAAACATTAAGAAGCTCAGCACAGACCCTGCTACTCTTCCTCATTACAAATTGTCTCCTTTTCCCCCCTTTTTCTCTCCCAGGCAAGGGATGTTTCTCTCCAGGAGTATAACAGGAGGGTTTGACCATTTTCTCTTCTCTTGAAGAAACCTATTTCACTTCATTCAGGCTGTGCGTACCCTAAAAACAAGCACATCGGAAACATTCTGAGACTTTCTAAAAATATTTAAGACATTTCGTGGGATTGTCTTTGAAGAAAATATTCAGAAGACAAGCATTTCTCCAGCCACCTGGCAGTTTCTCCATCTCCTGCTTGGAGAGATGGCCTCTGGCACGCAGCATGCAGACTGGGAGAATACCACAACTTGATTAGAGGGAACTAAAAACCACAACACTGTCCACTTTCTTTCTTCCAAAGAGAGAATAGGTTTTCAGTGGGGGAGAGGTTTCTAAGGAAATTTTCATGTGATTTCTCTAGCTCTAGCTCTGAGCCCCCGACTTTGCTGACTCCTACAGAATTCTCTGGACTAGGAATCAGCTGAAGTCCCAGAGTGCCTGGTTTCTAAGACCTAAAAGATGATCAGTTCACTGCTTTCAAAATTAGTGGAAGGGAGCACTGCAGGTGGTGTAGCCCATCTCTAAGTTCCGAGCTGCATGTGGCTAGGTGATAAAACTGTATGCATGACACCCAATTTAGATTTATTTCAGTAGCCACCGATGATGGCTAATCAGGTTCAATGCTGTTCAAAGTCTGGCCCAGGGATGACCCATGTCAGAATCACTTGAATTGCTTGTTAAAAAGCAGGTTTCCTGTTCATACTCCAAACCTACAAAATCAGAATGACTGGGGGAGATGTGAGGATAAGCATTTTAAGTAAGTTCCCTACGTGAGTATTAAGCATGGTAATGGGAAAGCTAGGACCCTGTGGCAAGGCCCCTTGGTGCCTTGTCATAGCCTGGGGCTTGCAAGTATACCCTGAGGAGAGATTAAATGGGTACTGATTTGACTCAATAAAAGTTCTGGTTTTGACTGGAATGTGTCATTTAATATCTTCTCCATGGGCCCTTTTTCCTGTCATCACTTTTCTTCACAAAAGAATTATCGCAAAAAGTCAAAAGCATAATAGATATGAACCAGTCTCACATACTTTCCTCAATTATTTAGGTTTTGATTTTTGGTTGGTGGGGGTGTCTGTTTTAGAACCTGAAGTTAGGGAAAATTCACAGTATGATACAAAGAACATCTTTCTAAACCATTTGAGGGGGAGCAACTTGCCTTCCAGATGGCATAAGTGGGTATTTTCCACAAACAAGAATGGTCTGATGTAACCCTCCCAGCCAGGTCTTTGACTTCAGTCAAGGTTTTCAGTAGCTTTGATAATGCTTTAGAGAACTCTTAGAAATCAAATGCTGGGTTCAGATGTATCCATTCTTTTTAATCCTCCTGGAGGCCATTCTTCCTGCTTTGCTTGGCTCGCTTGACCTTCCCAAATGTCCTGCAACTTAAACTTGTCTGTGGCTATATAATCCCACACCTGTGGGAGCGATACTATGCTGGGAAGCCCACATTCTTCCAGCTGCTTTGCAAGATTCCCACAGGGTTTTGATCTCTTCTGTGGCTGGTGATGTTCATTTTGAGCAGATGGTGAGGATGATGTTTTCCAGGCTGCTCCATGTGGAGTTATTCTTTCCTCCTTTAATGAGTATTTTGTAGAGATACCTTCACACCGTGTAAATACCTCTTTCCCACCCAGCTTTCCAACTTGGCTTCTACAGTGGTTCAGAGTGGTGACTCTCTGTTTTCCCCATTTGCTTATCATCTATTATATCATGACTTATTTTGACCCCCACAAAGACTTCTCCATGATGTTGAAGCCCTGTCACCTGTACCCCTGTAAGCATAAACACCCCATTGCTCCCATTCACCAAAGACATTAGGAGAAATCGTTCAGAAGATTTTGTTTTTGATCTCTCTGACCTGGCAGTAGGAAGTCCTGTAAGCTGGCTGTGCTCTGTAAACGTGTTCCATTCCTAGTCTTCCTGGGTGCTTGCCTGCTGCCATCAAAAGTTCCCATGCTCAATTTCACTTTGTTCTCTCCATTCCTGGGTCAACCCTAGAGATTCAGAAGGAGTGTCACTGCCTCAGGGTATTCTCAGGGACAGAGCTATGAAATGTCTCCATTACATGCCCATAGTATACATATTTTCATCTGGGTTCATTTCTTTAGCTACACAGATGCCCACACATATCACATATATGTATACATTACTATACATTTTAAGCCAAAAATTATTCAACAGATCAAAATTATCTGTTTTTATAATTAACCTCAATTTCAATCCAGCGTCATAAGAGTTGCTCATTTTTTCCCTTCCCACAACTCTATCCCTACATCAGAGACAACACACAGAGAAGAGCAGTAGAGTGCATTCCTGCTACAAAGGAACCTTCTGGAAGGACCACAGGGAACTCGAGAATGAAGCCTGTTTCTTTAGCAGGACATGGAAACGGTTTGCTGGAGGGACAATGCTTACAACATGTCTTAGGTTGGAGGAAAGAGTATTGTGTGAAGTCATGTGTACTGAGAGCTACTAACAGAGTATTTTAGAGCTGTGAAGGCCTGTGTCTGCCATGCACAAAGTGGGAAACCAACTGGTGATCCTTCTAAGGGATGCTGTGTTTACAATGGTGATAATATATTTATCCTGTCTCTATTTTAGGTTAGAAGGGGCCAAGAAGAAAGAGACTGAGTTTCTTTACACAGTCTCATGTTTGCAGGCGACTTTCTGCTCTCGAGGGTAGCATAAGGGATGTGGGGTTTAAGACAGAACACACAAGGCATTGGCAGATGGGGGAAGGAAGACATCAGGCAGAGTGAGGGATAATATAAGAGCTCTTTCTTCCTGTTGACTTTCCAACAGCTGGGAGGCTCCCAAGACCACTGCATTCAGGCTGCCTTGGTCCTGGGGTGGTGGATATATGAACCGTTCATTTCCTGGTTTCATACCTAGGTCCAATCTCAAACTTTCCTCTACTCCTGTCTGCTCACCCTCCTCAGATCTTAGTCCTGGCTGCTTCCTTAGCCCTTACATAGCTTCGGTGAATCTCTTGTGCTGTATGTGCAGAGCCCAATCACACGCATTTATAATTACTAGTTAAAGACAGGTCTCCATCTTGCAGACAAGGATACAGAAGGCAAAGCAGAAAGGATGCTCCCAGCTGCAGTTGGCATATGCTGGACCTTGGCCAGCACCTGCAGCTCCTGTGCTTTGACAGCAAACTCCTTCACTATACCTGAGCAGGAAATGGCAGAAACCCCACAGCATCCCAGCTCACCCACACCGCCAACACAGTATGCAATCTATCTCTTGTTCTTGTTTCATTTAGTGAGTGATATATACAGGAGACTGGATTGACAGAAAAGGCCCAGTGCACAGGGGGTTTCCTCATTTTGATTGGATTTTGGATTAAAGCATACTTCAGGGATTTACGATTAAGCAGTCATTCTGAATTTCCAGGCTTCCTGGGGTGGAACTGCAAATACTCTCTATCAGAATTGAATACAGCAGCACTTGGCATTGTATATCTTAAAAGATAAGACAAAGGGGACTAAGTGTGAAGCGTCTTTGAAATATGTTTTTTGGCAAAGGTCAGTATGCAAGAAAAAAAAAAAAAAAAAAACTCCGGTTGAGGATTTGCTCTAAACCTAGAGGAAGCAAGAGAGGAGAAAGCTCAGTGGCCACAGGCAATGGCCACGGGCAGTGGCCACAGTGCTCTGGCTTTCATGCTCATGCCCTCTTTCCCTGGACACAGCACTCCACATTTAGCATACAGGGTGTGGCACTGTGGGTGTATGCTATTGTCTCAACCCCTTTATCTGAAGTCCCGCAGGTCATATTAGCTTCCAGGGCCCTGACCACCAAAAGGCAAGACAGGCTCTCCCTGCTTCTCTCTTGGGTCTGTGGACCTGAACTACTCTGTCACTTGCAGCTCTATGGCTGAAATTACCACTGAGATCGATTCATCTCACGCCTCTGCCTGGGTTAGCAGGGAGTCAGAGCCTGCAAGGGCAACAAATTGCAGAAAGAATTACAATGCCGATTTTCTGCTTCCTCCTTGCTCAGCACCTGCTCTCTAACAGCTTCACCTGCGGGTTCAGAACGCTCAGAATGAAAAACAAGAATTCTACTCGTTGGCATTTTTCAGGATCACAAGCGCAGCCATCTACTACTGGTCTCTGTGATGGGAAAAATGAAATATAATATGATCGCCACGTTTTTAGGAGCAGTGACAGGAAAATCTAATTTTATCTTTACAATGGCATGTGCCTACTACCACCTTGACCTGCCTTTCTCCAAGAGAAATAGTCTTTGCGCTGGAGATAATGGCTCTGTGTAGCTAGCTCTAATAGCTTCCAGATCTGCTCTTTATTCTCCAAGCTGCTACATTCCATTGAGAAGGCTACAAAGCATTTGCTTTGCAAGGGGAATTGCCAAGCCATTGCCTGGTTTGCTGGCAATTTCCAACCCTTAAGGTTTTTCAGCTACCCCAATTTCAGTTGCATTCATTCTCAGGAGACGGTGCGCATGTATCTCTGCCTTCATCCTTTCCTCTCCTCTATTTAAAAGAAAGAAAGAAAGAAAGAAACACACACACGTGCACTCGTGCAAATAATCTGCAAAATTAAATGAAGCTTTTATTCAATATTGCTTCAGAAATTACTTATGGAAACGCAGAAGAGCGAGCTGTCAACATTTTAACTAATGGGATTTGTGGTGTAACACTCCATCATCCTGGAGTGTGTGTTAAAAAAAATTATTTTCTACTGCTGTTGGGTGAAATGCTTTACAAATGTCTTATAGGTCTAGGGTATTACTCAAGTCCACTGTCGGACCAAAACAAGATATTGATGATCTTAACAATGAAGGGAATGGAAGGAACTTTGGAGGTAAGGGCCAATGTCTACATCCTGAAAGATTCTGACAGTGAATAGGGTTGTCTGAATGAGAGTGATCCCCAGAGGTTCATGTTTAAATACTTGGTCTCCTGTTGGTAGAATTATTTGGGGAAGATTAGAAAATGTTGCCTTGTTGGAGGAAGTATTGTCATGAGGGGGAGTGAGGGGGGGTGACAGGGGATGGCTTTGAGGTTTCAAAAGCCTATGCCAGGCCCAGTCTCTCTGTGCCTCCAATCTGCAGATAATATGTAAGCTCTCAGCTTCTGCTCTAGCACCATGCCAGCCTGCCTGCTGCCATGCTTGCAGACATGATGGGCTAGCCATCTGAAGCTGGAAGTAAGTCCCCAGTGATTTCTAAGTTGCCTTGGTCATGGTGTCTTGTCATGGCAATAGAAAAGTAGCTAGGACATGGGGGGAGCTTTGGAAGTGAGGACCACATCTATGGTCATGGTTGAGGTGCTGTTTGTACAAGTATGTATATCCCAAGGGTTCTTGGGTTGCATATTTTAAATATATATGGTCCTTTACATGCCAACAATTCCTCAATAAAGTGGGTTTAAATAAGGAATAAAAAAGGTACATAAATAAAATGTTAGATTTATTTATATGGTATGTTCTGCTCAGTGTGAAAACTGTGTCAGATATATAAGTAAACGGACTTTAGGATTATAGAGAGACAGGGTGACAAGAGGAAAGTCATCCCTTAGTGCCGTCAGACTTTAGTAGGTCCACTGTGGTTTCTATTTGAACCCAGCAGTAGGGCAGGGTTGCGGGAAGGGTCCCAAGGCTGTAGACCAAATGGATGAGCCAACCTCTGTGCTCAGTGGAAATGTATAGGTGAGGCTCACCTCTCTTCCTGGCAGGGCCTGGAGTGGACTTTTCAGGGAGCACTCTTTTAACTCTCATGAGCATCAGCACGCATGCCTGAGGGGTGTCACAAATCACTGTTGAATAGAGCACAAAGTGCTGTGGAGGGGAGGATGGGCCAACAGGTCCAATGCCTCCATTCTGCAGCACAGCAGGAGAGGACAGCAGGCTGTGATGTTCTAAATCTCAAAATAGCAAGAATTGAAGATTGGAATGTTCACCTCACAAAGACATGATCAATGTTGAAAAGTGATGAATATGCTAATTACCCCAGCTTGACATTACACAAAGTATACATGCATCCAAATAATTCATTGTGCTCCATTAATATATGTAATTAGTATATGTCAATCAAAATATAAACCAAACAAGAAGCTGAAAAGCCAGTCAGGCAGTTCCTCTGCACTGGTCCCTACCCTGCTAGCCACTATTGTACCTTGAGCCTGGTATTCAGAAAGGCACCTGAAGCCTGGCCCCCTTGCTGTGTTTAGCCCGGGACAGTAGCTCAGCAGGGCAGCAAAATGCTGTGGAAAGCTGGGATCTCTGCTTGTCCCTGCCCAGCTCCTGAGGTGTGAGAATGTGACAGCTAGACTTCCATTTCTCTGCCATCCTTGGACAGTCCTTGCATGCCCATCTGCATGTACCAGGGCAGAGACAAGTATTCCCTCTGGCTGCTGAGCATCCTCCTCTGGTGACTTTGTGGAAGGGCCTAACCAAGTACTCAGCAGTAGTTACATGAGCCACTGGGCAGTGTACATGCTAAGCATACACAAAAGCACTGTGACAGTAGTATAAGACTCCATTTCCTCTGTACTGTAGTGTCAGGATGACTGCATGAGCCTGGGCTGATCCCACCCACCTTTCTTCAGCAGGGTGTGGACAAGACCATACTTCCCTAGGACACATGGTTCTCTTCCTGGCCTGGTGATGGGGAGTGGGGTGTAGTGGAGAGTGGGCTGAACCCCCACCTCCCTAGAGAGACACAATTTCCTGACTGACATGGGCATGGGAGAGTAGGGTGGAATGGACAGCTGTTTCTCTCCAATTCCAATTCCCCAATAAACATCTGTCACTTGAGCATCCTCTTCTGCCCTGTTTGAGGGAGTGGATGGCATAGGTATAAAGGCCAAGATATTTCTGGAATACAGGTCCAAAACATCAGCCCCACAAGACCTCAGCACAAGGGTGAGAGCCAAGCAGACCTCTCCATGGCTCACCTTTGTTTAACAGATCCCAAGTAAACCCTCCCCTTCAGGCTTCCCATGAGCCCAGGAGCCACCAAGCCCCATGGCTTGGCATTGTGATTCTTCTGGTTTCTCTTCCAACTCTACTTGAAATATCTTTATAAGAAAAAATAATTTTATGATACAGTAATTGATGTTTGATATTGCTGAGAAGAAATCTAAAATACATGACTTCCATCCTTTCCCACCTGAATGGAATGGAACTGTCTCAGTACTACAGAAGACAATGAGACAGGGGACCCACGGATAGTTCCTATACAGATGGCGTTTTCATCTTATTCAATCTTTCCACTCCAGTGAGACGGCTGTGGTTGACTACCATTGTTAGACATGATGCACTTGTTCCAAAAAAACAAAAATAAACAAAAAAATCACTTCAAGGAGTGAATTAGCCACTTGGATCTGTAAATAGTGACTGGTCAATTGGAGACTGAATTCAAAACTGTGAGTCTGTGGACTCAGGTCTTTGTTAGTCACATTCTGCTTTCTTTCCTCATCTGGGAATCCATGCAGCATGACTCACTGCCACTTTCCTTAATATCCATTTATAAACCAAGAGTAAAGGCTCCTATAGAATCTCTGAGCCACGTCTACTTCAGCTGGAATGAAACCTTCCAGTTCACTGGGGCCCATCACTTCAGTGGATGTGCCCTTATATGCAACTAGCCAACCATATAATTGGTCAGGGCTATTGCCGCCCAGAGGAAGGGTGCCATATTTGGAAAGCAGAGGACTAATCATTTAAACTGTTTTTAAATAAGGAACTAGTGGTGATAGACACAAAAGCATCTTCTAGATTAAATATGAATAAATTTGGGTCTTAACATTTCACATCCCCTTTCCCACCCACAATTACTTTAGAAAAATTTTTTGTTTGGTTTTAAGCAAAAGAAAACAATGTTCAAGTATTAAGTTTCTAAAACCTCAGAGTTCTGCACTGTCAGGGGCTCTGCCTTGCTTCTCTTGGCAGATCGGCAGGACACCGTGCATCACAGATGAGAAAAAACTCAAGATATGCCTGCTTCATCTCATACCCCAGGAGGCTTGAAGAATTAATGCATAATTACAGAGCAAAATGAAAATGTCAGACTTGACCGATTCCATGCAGGTGTGGAAAGGAAACAAGTTACTGTTACCAGTGTGCAAGCTTCCCACTCCCTGCCTGTGAGGTGCTTCCTGGTTGGGCACATGGGCCCATCCCATCATTTTCACGGCATTCTGAGCATGCTGCAGCTGTGATTCACAGTCTGAAATCCAAACTTAATACCATGTGCTGGGTTGGCATATGGTCACATGGGGAAGCCTCAAGGGAGCCAGCTTTGAACTCTCTTTTCCATCCTGCTCACACAGATAAGACCCCATAGCTCATAGCCTTCCCGATCACAATACCTGGTGTAGCTCAGCAAACTCACAAGCAACGAGTCTCAGTTCCCATCAGCTCTAAGGTTACACAGACCACACAGTGGCACCCTCCTGTGGGGACTAGGAGCACCTTACTACAAAGGCTGTCCCCAACAACAGTTCTATTGCTAGCACAATTGGACATAGCCCTATAGGCCATGGCTGTGGCACTCCCCTCCTGAGCTGCAGATCTTGTCTGCCAATGTTGCCTACCTTGTTCTGCCTTCCCAGGACCTCAATCCAGGAACCTTTGTCTTTACAACAATGTGCCAAGGAGGTAATCAAGGCAACAGTGACCAGTGGGCCATGGCAAAAACATCCGCCCGGGACACACAGTTATGGGTTAGTTATTTTAAAGGAGTAAGTTAAGGGGGAGGCTTTGTTCTGGCTTATAGAGAGAAGACAGTCCTTCATGGTGGAGAAGGCGTGCTGACCACAAATGCTTGTTACATGATTACAACCAAGAAGCAGGGAGATTGGAATGGGACAGATGGGCTGTTCTATAACCCACATCTTCCCCTTTGGACTCCTACCTCCTCTAGGAAGGCCCCACCTCCCAAAGGTTCCACAACCCCTCACAACAGCATAAAAAGCTAGGGACCAAGTCTTCAAGCACATGAACTTGTGGGAGAGATTTCACACCAAATTCTAAACAGTTACTAAATAATAAAACATCTTGGATCCTCATGCTTTGATCCCAAAGCTCTCCCAAAAGCCCACCTGGGCTGAGGGCATGGGCACAAGGGGTTCATTAAGGGAGGGCTCTTGGGAAAGTGCAGTAAAGAAAGGGAGCAGAAAGGGTTCAGAACAGAAGCAGGCAGAGCCAGGCAGGGTCCAGGGTAGAGTCCTAGCAATAACCTGGCCCTTGGAAAGCCCTGCAAGACAGACATGCTATGGACTATGCTCTTGTACACTGTAAATATTTGTCACTTGTATTGGTTTAAATAAAATGCTGATTGTTCAAGTAGCTAGACAGGAAGTAGAAGTGGGGCAACCAGGCTAGGAGAATTCTGGGAAGCAGAAGAGCAGAGCAGCAGACATCACTGACATGCACAGAGAAGGTGGCTGAGAATGTTGCACTAAGCAAAAAAGGTGCTAAGACATGTGGCTAAACATAAATAGAAATATGGGTTAACTTAAAGTTTAAGAGCTAGCAAGTAATAAGATAATAGACTTGAGCCATAGAATAAACAGCTTATAATTAATATAAGCTTCTATGTGTTTCTTTGGGACTAAGTGGCTACGGGACCAACCAGGCAGGACAGAGAAACTTCTGACTACACATATATATCTCATAGCCCACTCTATCTTGAAGCAGAGATTCTGGGCTCCCATGCTTGTATTATCTGTGAATCACAGATAGAATGTGACTCCTCAGACACCACTGGCTGTCTCTGAGGCCAGGCAGCCTCCAGTCTTACAGTCATCTCTGAAAGTGGTCCCAGTTAGCAGTGCTAGGCAACGAAGAGTCCCAGATTTGCTCACTGTGCATTTTGGAGGCTGCTTGGGCTGACAACGCTCCCTTCCTCCACTTTTCCATTGGTGTTAGCCTCTCCCTTATTCTCTCTTTTATCTCCTGTAATCTCATCAGCTGGAAAAATATCAACCTCCACCCATTAGGTGTCCATACATAAACTGCAGAACAATATTTGATTTGCCACTAATGCCTATTTATACAGCCCAGCTGGGCTGATAGCAAGTGGATGTCCATACAGTGCAGCTATTTGTCCCAGGGTGCCAAATGATGGTGTAAACGCATCAAGGACTAGCAATTCAGAGCCAGACCCACTCTTCCCTGTGATCTCTACACCCTCTTTCTGGCATCCATCACTCCCAGCACCTTACATTTATTTTTTTTCTCTTTACCTAGACAATAAAAAGAACAACTTATTTGAGTGGGAAACTCCTTCCCACTGAACAGGAAGATGCACCTGATACATAGTAGCTTTGAGTAAGTCTGTTAAAGTAGAAACAAGCATTAAGTACTGAGGAAAAAGGCACCCCAGAGTCTTCTCTTAAGGAGTTATAATCTAGGAAGGAAGTTTAATATGTTACCAAATAATTATTTGTGTAGTTGTAAGTGGAATAATTGCCTTGGTCTCTTCATTGGAAACAATGTGTTCATGAAAATAAAACCATCTGAATCTTTCGTTCTAGCTTCCACTTATTAAACACGCAATGGTGTGGGTTCGTCTTTTCCTGGCCATATTTCATCTCTGAGTGCTCCCTTCTCCCACTGTTAATCAGCCATCGCTTCCCCTCACTTCTCTTCCCTAACTCTTCCCCCCTCCCTTCTCGTTTATTACCTAGTGTTTCTTTTCTTTGTACAATAAGAATTAGATTCAATTTGCAAAACCAGCATGCTTAGACATTCGTGGATGCTTGCAGGCATGCATTATATCACATGACTTCCCAGGGAAATTACAGCTGAGCCCTGCAGGGCTCCTGTTAGTCTTTCTCTAATAAAAATCTGAGAGAAGAGGTCCTCACCCAGATGCCTCGTTCACCTATTGACTCTGGCTTGCACTTGGTATGATCTTGCTCAACAAACAAGCCTTTCTGAGTCTCTTGTTTGTTGAATCTGGAACAAGGATGACAATTGGTGCTGTAGAATTGAAATAAATGTGTTCGAGTGTGGTACAGTCAGAGTTTAGCCTGGAATTTGACAGGGTGGTTTCTATTCCAGTGTTTACTGCTAGGGATTATATCAAGGCTAGCATTCTGATCACCTGCAGAGCTTTAAAAACATACAGATGCTGAAATATCACCCCAGATGGGCAGCATCACCATCCATGAGATGAAAGACAGGCAGCCATGAAGAAGGAAGCACCAGGCTAGTCGGAGTCCATTTTCTCTCCTATCTCTCTTCATCTGTGGCATTGAGTTCACTCCATTTCCTTCTGGTCATCTGACATCCCATCATTTCATACTCAATGATGTGAAATCCAAAGGCCAGGGACATTAAAATGATTAAATTCTGCCTGGTGAAGCTTCTATGTAATTCTCAAGAACATTTCCTGTACAGGAAATGAAACACTTTGACTGAAGAATAACTTTTTAAAAAACGCTCCTATAAAAAGGGAGCGCTGGGTAGAAACTGCGTAGATAATGTCAGATTCCTAAACTCTCCTCTTAGGACCCCCAGGTGGGGAGCCTAAAAGCACAAATGCATATTTATTAAGAAGCTTTCTTTACTAATTGTATAGCATCTGTTCCACACAAAAAGACACTCCAAAGACAGCAAAGTTATTCGCGGTCTCTTCTGTGTGGATGAGTATAGATACCTATAAATCTTCTAGACATGACCAGACAGCATCAATAAACGTGAATGATAGCCCAGCACTAACATAATTAAGAGGAATTAATCTTACAGACTCCGAAATGATAGGTGACTCGTCCATAAGAGCCTTGTCAGCACTTCAAATATTTCTCAACTGACAAAGATTGGACATTTGGGAAGAAAGAATATATGTCATCAGACGTAGTCTGACAAGATCCACCAAGATAAATCAACTCCCTCCCCACCAATGGGGGTAAGAAAAAGAAATGATCTGCTATCAAGCAAAGTGTAAGCAAAGCTTTATCTCCCAGGCTCCAGGAGTCCAAGCAAGACCAGCTCTCAACAGCAAAACATAACACAGGGTGGTTTTCCTGGGTGATGGGGCAGAGCTGCTCCAAATCACTGCTCTACGGTGGTTTGTTGATGGTAGATGGGGTTTCTGCCAATGCACAAGTCAATTTAGACTTCTAGACACACAATTGGCTCCTCCCCTTCTAACTCTATCAAGACTTTTTCCATGAAGGAATCACAGCATCGGAAGTTCTTTGTCTAAGGGCTGGTGACAACTGACAGATACTTGGAGTAGCATTAGCTGGAGACCTCTAGACTCTGGTAATTTCCTCTGTAGAATGTGTGTGGGGCCCTGGTCCCCTTTGATAATAAGATACTCACTAATCTGGTAAGATAGATAACTGTTTAATCTGTCTTCAAGAATTATGCTGGAGCAGAGGGAGCCAAGTCACCTGGCCACACCTTTCCCTAAGGATGATTTATACCTCTGTCCAGTGACAGTTTGAGGCAAGTTCATACCTCCATTTGGGCAATTATCAGCTGAAGCCTTAGTTAAAATTTCTTTTCTTTATTAATCTTTGTTGTGTGTTTGTATGTAGGGTACGTGTACATATGAAGTTCAGAAGTCAGTCCTATGCCTGTAAGAAATGGTTCTCTCCTTATACAATGTCAGTTCCAGAGATCAAACTCAGATCATCAGCTGTGTGGCAGCACCTGAGCCCCTGAGTCATCTTGCTGGTTCTGTAATTTTTTCTGTCAAATTCAAATTTCTTTACAACTCTCTGGTATTGTTCCCTGGGGCTACTGTCTCCTCTCCATATCTCCTGTCAGTGCAAACTTCGGTATGTGCTCCAAGGAACCCAGTCTCTGGTGTTTGCTTGTGCTCCGAGGAACCCAGTCTCTGGCGTTTGCTTGTGCTCCGAGGAACCCAGTCTCTGGCGTTTGCTTGTGCTCCGAGGAACCCAGTCTCTGGCGTTTGCTTGTGCTCCGAGGAACCCAGTCTCTGGCGTTTGCTTGTGCTCCGAGGAACCCAGTCTCTGGCGTTTGCTTGTGCTCCGAGGAACCCAGTCTCTGGCGTTTGCTTGTGCTCCGAGGAACCCAGTCTCTGGCGTTTGCTTGTGCTCCGAGGAACCCAGTCTCTGGCGTTTGCTTGTGCTCCGAGGAACCCAGTCTCTGGCGTTTGCTTGCTCTCAAAATATATGAATAATAACAAGAACAAGGATGATGGAGGTGGTGGTGATGATGATGAATTTCCCATGATCTGAAGATAAAGTAGCTACGATAGAGGAAGCCCTTCAGGGTCCTCCAGGATATGGGTGAATTATCTATCTGCACTATCTCCCAGCAGGAAGCCAGCACCTTTCTGCCCTTCCCTGCTCATGGTCCTTAGCTTTATCTTTCACTCTAGATACTTTTCTCCATCATGTATCTGCAGACACATGCCACACGTTAAAGACCTCCCTCCACAACATCTGCTGAACAGAAAGAATTCTCTCTCTCTCTCTCTCTCTCTCTCTCTCTCTCTCTCTCTCTCTCTCTCTCTCTGTGTGTGTGTGTGTGTGTGTGTGTGTGTGTGTGTGTGTGTGTTTCTCTCAATAATGGAGTCTGAGCCTAGGGTCTTGGCACATTCTAGACAGGTATTCCACTACTGAGTTATATCCCCAGCCTTCTTTTTATAATTTATTTAAGTCTCCAAGAATAATATCAAACTTATTCTATAGATCAGACAATCCTTGAACTTTGACCCTCCTGCCTCAACCTCCAGAATAGCTAAGGGGAGCGCTATAGACTCCCAGGTCTAGCTCCCAAACTCACTCCTCCTTGTTGACTTTTTAGAGATTTATTTTATTTTCAACTATGTGTATATGTATGCATATGGAGGCATGTGTATATATGCATGCAGTGCCCTCAGAGCCAGAAGAAGGTGTCAGATACTAGAACTGGAGTTGCGAGTTATGAGCCACCTGACATGCATGATGGGAACAGAACTTTGGTTCTCTTCAAGAGCAGCAAGCAATTCTAACCTCTATCTTTCCAGCCCCTTCTGTAAGTGAATATTACACCTTGGGGTGGGGGTGGGGGAATGTGAGAGGTATCATGACTGTTTGGGAAGTCAGCTAGACCTGAAGCTGGGGTCAAGTGAGGGGGATGGTCTCCCAACAGAATACAGAATCCTGCGCCTCTCTGGGAGAGCTGCTACAGTTGAGTTGAGCTTTGCTCCTTGACCCCCTTTGCTCCTTGACACACACTTTGAGGGGGCTTCTCAGCAGAGCTCTACTTCTTCTCTCCAGCCAAAGATGTTGCTTCTTTTAACCCCTCTGCTAAACGGGAAACTTTAATAAGTAGTTTCTGGCCTTGCCCAGAGGTTTGGACCCACTCTCAGCCCTGCTGCCACTTTGCCCCAAATTATCACACAGATGCTTATATTAATTTCACGCTGATTGACCTATGGCTCAGGCATATTGCTAGCTAGCTCTTTAATCTAAACTCAACCTATTTCCATTAATCTGTTCAGCCACGTGGCTTGGTACCTTTTCTCAGAGCAGCATGGTTGTCTTTTTTCCTGAGTCTGCTGGTGTATCTCTGGTGTATCTCTGGTGTCTCTCTCTGCTTTGCTCTTCCTGTTCCCAGAGTTTTCTTAGTCTGGTAGCCCCACCCACACTTCCTATCTGCCCTCTGGCCAATCAGCTTTTTATTAAACCAGTAGGTGGACAAACCCACTATATTTCCTCCCTTTTTTTTCTTTGTAAAACAAGAACCTTAAATATAATCTCTTTGGTATAGTTTTTTCCCACCATTATCTATAACAACTTGTAACCAACACTGTAAACAAAGACAAACACCCATAATCCATTTGGGGGGAGTGCGGGTGTCATCCTCTAAGTGACTTCCTCCTGAATGGGGGTACTAGTAATATTATGGGAACCCAAAGAAAAATTTAGGATTATGGACAAGTCCTTAGTGAAGTAGTCTGTAAGGCTGATCATTTCAGCCAGTCTCTTTGAAGTTGTTTTGGAACTTTGAAACTGCAACAGAGGTGCTCTGAAGTGCTGGATCATCTGGGCCATCATTTCTGTGCTCTAGAACCCCTTTTAAGCTTGCTAAGGCTTTATGTGGGTATATATGACCCACACTGGTGCCCCATTTGTAATAAGAAGTTTCTGGCCCGGACTTTCCAGCCTAGCCCAGAGGCTTGGACCCACTCTCAGCCCTACTGCTGCTTTGCCCAAAATTATCATCACTTTCATCTATTTCTTTTGCAAGATATTTCCATTTCTGCATTCCATGTGAGAAGTTGTACTTTTTCAACTACAGACTGATGTCCGCTGTGAAGCATCCTATAGTTTAGATACACCACCCATGGTTTCATGAGCTCTTGTGCCACTTCTTGCTTTCTATGCATGTGTTCTAAGGCAAGCTCCCATAAACAGTACTCTCTGGGCATTCATTCCTCTGGGTGTGAGGAATTGAAACTTCTCCCCCCACCACATCCCCATTAACCAGTGCTGTCAGACTGTTCTGAAGTAGCTGTATGTACCACCTGACTACATTCCCGGCAGCACGCTACAGGAGCTCTACCACCAAGGTCTGGGTAAGAGTTCTTGCTACTTTCCCAAAGGACCTGAGTTCAGTTCCCATAACTCATATGGGGCTGGGGGAGTATGACTGCCTGGAACTCTAGCTCTGGGGACTCTGGGGCCTCTGAGGGTACACACACACACACACACACACACACACACACACACACACATACACACACACGCACAAGCACATGCACGCGCACACGCACGCATGCACCCACACACGCATGCACGCGCTCACACACACACACTCACACACTCATACACAGACTCATGATGTACATACATACAAATAAAAAATAATTTTTTAAAATTCAAATCTGCCTGTTCCATTTGTACATTCATTTTTTCCTTTTTCTTCATTTTACTATTTTTTATTTTAAAAAAATGTCTTTTTTATCCATGTATCTCCTGCTCCCCCTCCTCTCCCTCCTCCCAATCCCTCCCAGTCAGCCTTCAGTCTCCCCAACCCCCATCCCCTCCCCCAAAAGGGCGAGAAATCCCAAGGTGGGTCAGCTCAGCATGGCACATCCACTCCAGGCAAGTCCGATTCACTCATCCCAAAGTCAAGGCTGGGTTATGTATTCCTCTGCAGGGAATGGGCTCCAAGGTGCCAGTCCATACACAGGAACATGGTCTGCTCATTTTTATCTCTGCCACACATCTTGGATTGTCGATCATGAGTCCCTTCCCCTGCTTGCCTGTCATTAGCAGAAGCCCCTAGAACTGATATGACATAGGAGGTTCCTATTAAGAGCAGCAAACTTGTAAGTTGTCAAGCTCAAGAATGTCCCATTTATTTATGTATTTATGAAGCTAACGAAGCAAGTAACTAAAATGATGGAGAAAAAGACCAATCATGATCTCAGAGTCAGTCCAAGGATGCCAGAGGCAGATACTTGCCAATGGGTAATGCATTTGCAGCCCTAGGGCACTAGCAAAATCCAAACAAGGCTTGTTATTCCAGCATCCGGGTCCTGAGTCCTGAAGTACCACAGAATGGCTAAATCACATAAATCAAGCCACAAGTCCATCTTGAGTGATTGTTCAAAACAGCCTAATTATGCTCTTGTCTGGTCCTCACTCAAGTTAGAGATGAAAAGTCACCAGTTAAAAGTCACTGTTGGTAAGCCAGAGCAAAGAGGCAAGGCCACAGCAAGAGTCACTAGCATTCAGGAAATCAGAACGAGACAGTGTGGCCAAGAGTTATGTGCGATGAATCTTTTTTAAGACTTTAGAAATAGGAAGAGAAAATCAAAGCAGCTGGGATTCTGCCTATTTCCCTCTGCCACTCGGTGCTCAACAGCCAAGGGCCTCTGTGGGTCATCGTCCCACACCACAGCACACTTCTCAAGAACAATGGCACAGCTTTGTCCATCTTTGTAGTTCACAACTACTAACACAAGGACACAAGCAACTGCCCAAATGAACTGGACGAGTCTATCAAACGCTGGAACTGTGCGACCATTTCTCAGGCCCCTGAACATGCAAATGGTAAATGACAAACTCTGCTTCCATTGGCTGGAAGAACTGATTTTATTTGACCTCATCTCAGCCTTCAGGGTCCTGCGGTGCTTCTTCCTCAGATCATCACATTTTTGCATTTTATGTAAAGAGGCAAATAAAGATGAAAAACGTGTGTTTTGTAAAATGTCAAATGAGGACTATAGAGATGCCTCAGTAGTTGAAAGCATAAAGTACTCTTGCAGAGGATGCAAAGCGCAGCCTACACCCTCTGTCATTCCCACCCGGGGACATCCAGCTCCCTCTTCTGGCCTCCAAGTGCACATATAATCACACAGATACAAAGTTTTAAAAATTAATATCAAATGAATGGATTAAAAAATAAGCATATTGTGTTCTGGTAGGGTAGCACAGTAGGGTAGCTAAAGGTAACAATAATTTATTGTGTGTTTTAGAACAGTCAGCAGAGAGGGTTCTGAATATTCTCAACAGTATGAAATGATAACCATTCAAGGTAAGTCACAAGCCAATTACTCTAACGTGATCTTAGCCCAGTGTTTATATACATTAAACCTCATAAAGATCTATAATTATCTTGTGTCTGCTAATAGTTTTAAACTATCCAAAATAAACAGAAATAAATATTTTAAAAAATGACAGTAGAGTCTGCTATTAATTTAAAAAGTTCAAAGATAACTAGATGAAAATCCACTCACCGATTTGTAATGTAAGGGCTGAAGTGGCCCAGTGTGCATCAGAGAACGTGGAGCTTTAAGAAAGTTCCTAAGGGACTGCACTACCCTCCCAGGGGTCAGCCACCCCCCCCCCCCAGATGGCACTGCCTCCTATCTCCCAGTCACACCTTCCCTGATCACTCCACCTAGAAAAGGAGCAGTCTTCATGCCAGCCTGGGCTCTCTCCATTCTCCTTCCTTCTCTGTCTCTCCTCTTACTGAACATAAATATCATGAGAGGAAAGACTTCTCTAGGTCATCACTAGGTTCCCAGCATGTGAGCACATACCTGTGCCTTGGTAGAGGGTAAGTAGAAACTGTAGAAGAATAGTTATGTAAATATGCAAATAAATTACCTATGCGTTGAGCAAAAGCACCAAGTCAACAACATTTTAACTCATCAAGATATTAATTTGAATTAGCTGTATTGCTGAAATAAGTGCTCTTTTATGCTGAAGTGTTACATAAAACAGCTTGAGAATAGGAGTCATTTATTTTCAGAAAAAAATAAGAGTATTGTTTATTGGAAGCAAACCTTGTGTTCAGCATAATTTCTCCCTCCTTCCTCCTTTTAGAAAGAGGACACAGAGAGAGAGAGAGAGAGAGAGAGAGAGAGAGAGAGAGAGAGAGAGAGAGAGAGAGAGAGAGAGAGAGAAGGGAGGGTAGATAGGTGGCCAAATGAGCTAGAAATCAAGACCTAAACTGTTGCCAGCTCAGGGCCCTCCACTGTATCAGAACAGAATTGTCTAGTAGGGAATCCCCAAGCCCTGGCCAAGCTTCCAGCAATCATTTCTCCCTCTCCTTGGAGGACATTTTCATCAGACACTGGCATCTGCTTTCTTCCTGTACATAGTGACACCCACACTCTATGTGGCAGCCTCAATCTAGTTGCTCATCCACAGGGACTTTTGCTGTACTAAAAGTGTCCAGGTACCCAGCAGACTGTGGTTGGTGAGGAGTCTCTAGGAGACATGATCACTAACTTCTCCAACTTTAATATACTGGGTTTAAGGAAGGGGGCAGACTCAGATGTCACCACCAACTCATGGGTGAACAAAGGTGACTACAGGGTGAGTTTTAGCATTATGATCTATCCTGCACCATAGAGACTGCACTTCCTCTGATCTGAGAAAAAACTTCCCCATTATTCAAGATAACCTGAGATGGAGATCCCTGGGAACTCACAGTGACAGATGGTCAATCCGGATCTCATCTCAAGAAACCCTTCCTTCTCTTTGAGAAGAAAAAATAAAAAATGTCGCACGAAAGAATGAGACTCACGGATAGATCTCTGAGGAAGTTGGAGATACTAGAGGGAATAAACTCCACAGTCAAATCTTACCCAGCTGTCTTCTAGTTTCTTCAGCCTGGATTCCCTTGGAATGGCTTTTTCTGTGTTTGAATCCCCTCTTAAGTATTCTTTCGGTAATTAAGGCATGGCCCCACCACACCTGCTTGGGAGCCTGGAATTCCTTCTATAATCTGAAGTGACCTTGACTCAGTTAGGATTAAGGGTGTAGGTCACCACTCCCAGGATACTCCCTGTGCTGGGATTAAAGGTTTGAATCACCACTCTGATTTTCCTAGACTGACTGTGGTTAGAGCTCTGGGACTTCTGGAGCTTTTAGTAACCCCCCCACATAGACTGTGGGTAGAGCTCTGGGACTTCTGGAGCTTTTAGTAACCTCCCCCCCCCCCACGTAGACTGTGGGTAGATTCCCTCTGATATCTCCAAAACTTCTGAAACTTTATTAAATCCCCACAAAAAAAAGCATAGCCAACAATAAATGCCAGCCCTTCTCAGACATTTTCATTGATGGACCACCCCTGAAGAAAGTGACTTAAAATGATGCTTCTCTGGACAGAAACAGCTCACAAAATCACATAGAAGTCTATTTTAATGTAAAAATTAACAATTCATATTCTGTGATGATTAATGTTAAAGACTGGATTTTACTAAACCTTGAAAAAGATTTGATCCTCCCGTCATAAGTGGCTCTGAGAACCACTTCACCCCCAGCATGCTATTATGTATCACCCAGTAAGCAGACATCAAGAAGTCAAGGGTATGATGTAGTAGACCTTCAAGTACTGAGCAGAGCTTTTGGGCATAAATCATAGCTACAAGGAAAGAAGACAGCCCAACCGTGTATCCTAAGTACTGGAGTTCTGACAGTGTTTCCAAATACATTATTTTACTTCCTTTTTTCACAAGATCTATGAGATGCATCATCACTGTCCCTCATTTTATAGGACTAACTCAAAGACCTATGCAAGTGTCTATTAGGATGGTGGAAATAAAGTCAAGCTGTGACCTCACATCTCTGTCATCTTACTCCAGAGTTCCTTCCCTTTACCCTAGATCATGCTGCCAGTCAACAATTGAGGGCAGGGCACGGACATCATCTGAAACTGAAGCTCAGAAAAATGTATGTAAAATAATTTACTCATAATCTTAAAGCTGAGGATTGGGGGTAGATATGAACAAATATACTAAATGAAATTCCCAAAGAATTAATAAAACTCCATGCGTGATTTATTTGGGAGCTAGGTTGCAGCCTCTCACAAAAAGAACAAGAACAAACAACACAGTAACTCAAAATTAAATGCCAGGGTCATATTTCACCTAAGAGGACTATCTTTGCTCCAGAACCTTCCAGTCTTTGTATCAAGAATAAGGCTAAGATGTAGTTACACTTAATTTCACAAATAATCACTGCAAAGAAAACTATCATTTCTCATTCTAGGTAGCAGGTTCTGAACATTTGTTAAACTACATGTATTTTATACCTTTTGAAATTGGTTTTGTCATAAAAACATGGTAAGACAAGACACACCATCTTTGCCAGTTTCAAGTATTGGGTTCTGTAGTCTTATGTTCATGTTGTTGTACAAGCCCAGAACTTTTCATCTTAAGAAATGAAACCTGTTCCTATTCTCACTCCCCAGCATCCATCATTCCTTCTATGTCATTCTCTGCCTATAAAAGAAACTATATACACAAAAATTTAAGTTTGTATTTTAGTTTGATGTCTAAAAACACTTTCATCACTGTTTTCTAAACTAGAATGTAATCAATGGAAGGGGCTAAGATTTGTCTTCAATATTTAGGCAGAAACACAGACCTGACCAAGAAATACACTGTAAAACGCATTGCACTATTTCCAATTTGCAGTAAATACCAACAAAATTACAGAGTACTTACTAGCAATACGACAACTAATATGATCTACTTATATGAAAAATATATAACACAGGGACCAAGAATACTGGACTTAAAATAAGACTAAGTTAATGATAGCCTAATGTACAGAGCTATAGTATTCATAATTTTAGTCTATTATATTCTACAAAGAACTCCCACGAACACTAATCCATTTTGTTAAACCACAGTCCCTCCTGATCTCAGTTTTCTTTATCTGTGCAACGAGGAGAGAAAAAGCCAACATGCTGGTCTCATAAAGTTGAACCAAGGAGAAAATATGAGATAATTAAAACAGAATTTTGGCATTGTAAACAGTACTACAGAAACAGATACAACTATATTGCCTAAAGAGAAATGTCAAATATGTTACATTTTTGGTTCTGTTGCATTTTTAATACAGGTACTTACTATGGCTAACTTTATCATTCTCCAGTTCCAGCTCTCTGAGTGCCAAAAGTTATAGGCATGTGCTACCATTCCCAGATTTTTAAAAAATGTATAAATTGCTTATAAACAAGAAATAACTGATACAGTGCTGTATATGCAGCTATTTACTAAATACTGTCATAAAATTTATAGAGTCTATGAAACATGGAGAGATAGCAGAACTTGACAATAAAAAGGCAGAGCTTAGAGTGTAGATGCAGCTCAGCATGTGTGAGGCATTAGGTTCAATCCCAAGTACCACAAACAATAACAAGCAATAAAATCCCCACTTAACCTGCTAATACAAAGAGCTTAGTCAATGAAAATTACAATTACAAGCACATGTGAGATTCTTACAAATTAATAATAGCAGAGCAGAACTATATCTCTCTGATACCATGAAGCAACAAGTGTAACAAACATAGCAAGGCACTGTGGCATATGCGTTTATTTCCAGGGCTTTCAGGAGGCTAAGACAAGAGGGTTACTCAAACCATTGGTTCAAAACGAGCCTGGGCAATATACCTAAGAGTCTGTCCCCAAAACATCAGACAAAACAAAACCAACAACAGAAATAAATAAAACAACACAGGATTTACATGAACAAGTCCATATCTAACTCCTTTAAAGAGTAAATTGTATTAAACTTGAGCATAGTGCCAAAAAGCCATATAAAATTCTCCCGTTTTTTAAAAGAAAAATCAAATCTTTATCCCCATTGAACTGAATGACTTAGCCTACATTTCCAAGCCTTTATAAGCAAAGGATTGTTTATTATCCACAGGTAGGAAGGACCTTCTCAAATGCTGGCCCTTTGGTATCCTATCTCTTGGAGTCACTTTTTATTCCTTCTCTATTTGAAAAGAGCTCTGTGCTTATGATGATTCCATTTGCACAATCTTTAAAATCGTTTTGATACAATGCTTCATAATCCTGCCACAAATTCAGTCTAATTCTGATGGATCAAAGTAACTCAGCCCATGTGGCAGGATCTAAAAACCAAGAGTACCCAATGATTCACTTCGAACAATAAAACACTGGATATTGAAACTATAATTGGCTATCAGAATGACATAGTTGTTACTTTTCTGTCACTATGATGAACATCATGACAAAGGATGCGTTTATTTGGGCTTACACTCCCAGAAGACTGAGTCCATCACGGCAGCAAGCAGCCAGCAGGAACAGAAGCTGAGATCTCTTGAACCACAAGCACAAAACAGAAAGAAAGAAAAAAAAAAATCAAAGTCCATCTCTGGGGCAAGCTTCCTCTGACAAAACCACACCTACTAAACCTCTCTAAACAGCACCATAAACTAGGGACAAAGTATATGAGCCTATGAGGGACACTTTGGTTTTGTGTTGTCAACTTGACATAAGCTAGAGTTATCTAGGAAGAGGAACCTCAACTGAAAAAAGGCCTCCATCAGACTGTCAGGAGCCAAATCTGTAGGTTGTTTCTGGATAAATGATAGATATGGGAGGGCCAAGTTCACTGGAAGATGGTGCTACCCATAGACAGACAGCTGCCTGGAGACAGAAAGCGTGCAAGGAATAGGAACCGTAATATTTGGGTAACATCATGCAATGTACTTGTTTCCTCAGGACCTGCTCACATATACACCACTTTGATTTGTTGGAAATAGTTGTGCATGTTTGACTTTGTGGTTTGGTGAGTGAGGTAACAGCCTGTTCATAAAGGGCAGCTCAGGTAGCAAGTAACTTGGTGGCCATGGTCAAATGTTCAGTTTTCACTAAGACCCCACTAACAGGTCAAGAGCTGTGTCTTAGAAGAACAGTTATATATAGATGGCCTTGATCTGAAATCCTATGGGCATTGATTGTGACTCACTTATGGGACTGCCAAAGGCTCCAAACAGTACTCACCTATTAGTTTACAGGGTGTGGCCTATAGACTAGATGGCTGAGGAAGAGAGACTGGGGCATAACCAACAGATGGTTCTTTGTGCTATGTAGCACTAGAAGTGGATACTGCAGCCTTACAGTTCTTTTCTGTGAAAACACTGAAGAGACTGTAAAGGGGGAAATGTTCACAGTAGTTAAAAACTTCAGGCAGTATACATAGTTGTAGGTTCATTAAGAAGAAAAATTGGCCAGATGTGCAATTGTTCACTAAATCATGAAAAAGCTACACAGGCCATAGCTACAGGTGACCAGAGTGACTACTTGGCTGGCTAGGTTTTCTGTTAGGATTAGCCTCCAGCCTTGGGCAGAGCCTGCCACACATGTTTCTTCTCCGGGATCACCTGGGTGAGTTTTTCAGGCAGTGGCTTCCCTCTCCTGATAGGTTGTTGCTTTTCATGGATCCCTTCATAAACTGCTGCCATAGTAGGTAGCTGCCTAACTTCACCCTCATCTGAATCATCATTGACAGCAAATTTGGTGAGTTGATTGAGATTTCTTGAAAAGGGGAATTAGTTTAAGGAGAAAGAGCGTTTTTGCTCACATTAAAAAGATGAGAAGCAATATTAGGATGGAAGGTATTCTGTCTCTGTTTGATATTACTCTAAACAGTTTGAAAATGGAACCATTAAAGGAAAAGATAATAAATGTAGATTATCACAATGTCTATTATAAATATTATTTCTTTGATCATTTTTGTTTTAGCCCTAAAAAAAATTGGTTTCTATGAGTGCCAAGTTGGTTGATATAAGTTCCAAGCTACAAATATTAGAAAACTTTGTTAAAACAGATCACAAAACCAGACAGAAGAATTTAAAGAACAAATCTCAATGTTACCTTATAAGATTACAGAGAAACAGCCTGAGGCTTTCAAACAGCCAACCTTAATATATCCAGTAACCTTATAGGAATTAGCTACTTATAGAAACTGTGCAAAAGCTACACGGACTCTGGTACAAATGTTAGATTTAATGAGATTCAAAGAAGCAAGTGTCATTTATGGTATGCACCCACCACTTGTTAAGTAAATATAAAATTTCTGGTCAACTTGTAACAGAATTATCCCTAAAGACTAGACAAGTATGGTTACAGCTGTCTTGGAGGCCGGGCCTCAATTACAGTGGAGGACCTGGTAGAAGTATGGAGCTAAAACCATAGAACAAAGAAGCAGAGATAGAGGATTTAAAATTTCCCGAGACCAGCTTCTTGGGGAATGAGATTATGTTAATGTAGAAAGACAATCTTTATATAATAACCACACACTGGCTTTATGTCGAATAGCAGACTTAAATGCTTGGGATAGGGCCAAAAGAAAATTTTACAGAATTCTTACAAAGATTAACATCAGTAGTAAATAGAATGGTGCCAGATTCAGAAGCTAGATGAATAATAATTGAATATCTGGCTTTTTAAAATGTTAACTCCCAATGAAAAAGGATAATTAGGCCATTGAAGGCAAAATCAGCACCCTTGGAAGACTGGATCTAGGATACAATTAATATGGAATCTTGTAACTATGATGACAATTGGGTAGGAGAGGTTATTTCTAGAGGTTCTAGGGAAAATCAAAATATCAAATGTTACAGCTGTGGAAGGCAAGATCACTGAAAAAAGTAATGTAAACAAGGCATTCCCAGAAACAATATATTTGCTAAGAATAATCCCAAAAGAATGTTCCTCCCTTCTGGAGTTTGCAGAATGTGTGGCAAAAGGAAGCATTGAACTAATGAGTGCAGGTCAACAAGAAACAGACAAGGTAACTTTTTTGCCTTCAGGAAACACCCTGAAAGGGTTTTAGCAAGCCCATGTATAAAATTCAGTTCAGTCTTACCCTACTATCATAGAGGAAACACCAACCCAGAGTAATTAAAGAGCCTAAAGCCTGTTCTAAAAAGCCACACTGCTCTGGACAATAGAGAAGCTATAGAAAAGAGAACAAAAAATCCAGAAAAACCATAAAGTGAATATTTTGGCAACTTCTATAAATGAACAAAGACCAAAATTAAAAATATGAATAAATGATGTTATCATTGAAGGCCTGGTAGATACAGGGGCAAATGTAACAACTGTTTCTAGAGAATCTTGGCATCCAAATTGGCTCCTTCAGGAAGTAAATGTTCGGTTTGGGGCAATTGGAATGCTATTCCAGGTAAAATACAATGCAAAATGGCTTGAATATATAGGACCAGAAGTACAGAAAGGAAAATTTAAGCCATATGTGAGATGCTGGTGTGCTATAGATGTTGAAGCCTCAAGACAGACTGAAGTATGAAGCAAAGAAAGGTTTGGTAGGTTGAGTATAGGTAGCAATCAGCCAGTAGATATTGTGAGTATGGAGATGTAACATGATATGGAATGCATGACTTCAGACATTTCTCCTCTGGCTTCTCACATGTCTACTGCATCTGAAGACTCACAATGCTACCATCGACATCTGGCCCTCAAATTCTGAACATATTTTTTTTAATCCCAGAGAATAGTTCTGGAAAACATACCCTTGTTCCTAGAGGACTAAGTCAGAAAAATACTATTTTAGATAGAATTAGCCTAGTAAAACTAAATCCTTCTTCAAGGAAATACAGTTTTCCATTCAGTCTGTTTGGCCTGAATATAAGATGTGGCACAGATAAGGACATCAGTTAGGTGATAAGAATTGTGACATACTTATCATCATTAGCCCTGGGATCTTTCCATCTTTTCCCAGTCCCCAAGCCCTGCTTGCATTTTCCACAGTCCTTTGGCCAATCCTTTCCACATCCCAGTGTGATTGTACCACCCCTTCCCTTCCCATATGTGATTCATTTTCAATCTTTACTCTTATTACAAAGTATTTGTTGTCTTTCTCACAAGATATGAAGGGGGGAAAGGGAAGGAAGAAGAGAGAGGGGGTAGAGGTTAAATACATTTATTTGGAAACCATCCTGATATCTAATGAAGTTAGACTCAGCCCTAGACTCAGCCCTAGAAATCTAAATTGTGGTCTGGTGGAGACAGTCACACTGAGCTGGCCATGGCAGATAACAGGATGGGAAATGGCCACAGGTCTCTGACAGGAGGGGAAAGGAGCTTTTATCTCCACTGATGGGTTGACAGAATAGTGAAAACTGGATAGCCTTAGAGAAGTGGGGACACACAAGGGATGAGAATGAATCTGAGAATGGGAGACCAGCTGGGCAGAAGAGAGTCAGAGGAGAAAGTGGAGGTTTGTGTGAACAGAAGCCCCTCCATAAATACCACTCTTTTCTGGAGCTGCTGAACCATGCAAGGTTAAATTCAATAAAGAGTGCCTTCATCAAGGGTGAGCACAGAATGTCCTCAAATGCATGTTTTAAAGTATGTATATATGTATGTATGCCTATGTGTGTGCCTGTGTGCATATGTGTATGTATGAGAGCGTGGTGTGATTGCACACACACACACACACACACACACACACACACACACACACACACATACACACACGCATGCATGCATTCAGAGGCCACAGCTAGATTTCAGGCTTCTTCCCTACCACTCTCCACATTATTGCTTTGAAATGGGGTCTCTCACTGAACTGAAAGTCCTTCATCTAGAATAGTCCGGCTGTCCAGTAAACTCTCAAATCCACCTGTTTCCATCCCTTCACACTGGGGTTTCAGAAGCATCCAAGCTAAGCCTTCTATGTGGGCACTGAGGATTTGAACTCAGGTCTTCATTCTTGCACAGCAAATAGTCTTACCCACTGAGCCATCTCCACAGCTCCCCCCTTTAACTTTTGATATTCAACCTCTTAAATTTTTCAGAGCTATTCTGAAAATTTTCATTCATGCGGCTCTCAAGTGAGCCAAGAATATGAGGAATTACTCACTGCTGTCCTAAGTGTTATGAGTATTTTTTCTATATAGATGCAATCAACCACAAGTCCTGGAAAGTGGCCCAGCAACAGGTAGATCAATACCACAGTCATACTCAGTGCAGCTTCACAGAGCCATCTCAGTGGCCACAAGGAGGGAATGTGGAGACATAGGATGATTCTCTAGTTGTCACAGCTCATGGGTGGATAGTGGTCGAAAATAACAGATGTGAACTGTGCCTACAGGACAGGGAAACTGACATTAAGGATGTGAGGCAATGTCTCAGAGTCTTGATGGATAGTCCTCTGTTAAAAGGCCTGTTTAACCTCCTGTCAGCCCATTATCTTTTAGACAGTTTCAATCTGCCTTCAACACTGTGATTAAAACTATTGGCAAGCATGAAAAGCATTACATATGACGACTCATGGCCAGCAGTGGGCATATCCACAATTTATTGCAGGTGCAGATGTGGTTCAAAGGACATATTCTCTCTGCCATGACAACCTGCCCAAGTGCACAGAGACAAGAAACTATGGACTAAACCCTCTGGAACCATGAAACATTTACAGTTCCTGCAATGGTCCATTCTCCCTCAAGCTGCTTTTCTTTATCTCATTCATTCATTGTGTCTTTTGGCCAGAGGAACTCTGCCCAGGTCTTATAGGTGTCCACATTTCTTCTTTAGGACCTGAAGTCCAACAAGCCAGTGGGTACATCACCTTCCAAGAAGATTTCACTTCCAGACCTTAGGGCAGTGATGTTGGGAACTGCTCCTTCCAGTTCCCAATGCATTGATGAAGACAGTATTCATGCTTGGTCTTTAGAATCCCAGCCTGAGGTTAGAACCATGCTCAGACTATGAAAAACTTCAACACTGCAGTTGAGGCAGCCCCTTACCTGTCCCTTTATCAGGAGAAGGTAAGTTTCACATCTGAAGTTCCCAATGCCTAGAGAGGCTTGCTGAGTTTCAAAGGCACCCTGGGAAAAGAATCCAGGCCATGACTTGGGACAATGCAATGAGTGACAGGCAGTGGGGCCCTATAGATGCCTTTCTCCTCTGCCTCCAAGCCTTGGCGCTCCTATTTCAAGACTTCTAAGCCCTACTGCAAAGATGATAGAGGGCCATGTTATAGGACCTCCCTGTGTGAATTTTGGGGGATAGCCTAGAGACATCGCCATTAAGATTTCACAGAAAGCCCTACAGAATGGTAGAATAAATCTCAAAAAGAAATAAACAAAAAAAAATCATCACCTGACCCTATTCTAGATCCGTGAAACATCAGAAACAATAGAGAAGCAGGCAGAGCACATAAGAAAGGGGTGTTTTTGATGTTACAATCCCAGTTGCAAGTGCATTGCATTTGTAAAGCTGGTCATGGTAACTGCTGTTTAACTTGTTCTGTTGCAAACAGTGGTATCATCCACTCCACCAGCCCCACTTCTGGCCCTATCTGCAGTACTGGGGCAAATTCAGGTGCTCATTCCCAGCACCAGCTATTCCCCACTCTCCTGCACTCTATCTCATGGCTGCTTCACCAGGAGATGATGCCTTGGATCTTTCAAAATGCTGATCATGGCTGTGAGATGAACTCAATACACATTTATGAGATGCTTTTTATGAGATTACCCCACAGGGCTCTGATAATGGCTGTAAAATTGTGAAGTAGGTTGTGGAGCAGATTTAACTTTTAAAGCAGCTGAAAATATCTATTAATGATTGACCATCATTATTCTTCATCAGAGGTCTCTGGGAATGCCAATAACGCCACTCTACCTATAGCCATTTCCACCCAAGTGTTTCCTCATGGACTTCAATCTGATCTTAGAGCATGTAATTGGGCAATCAAAAATGTTCTGGAGGGAAAGAAACCTATGAAATCATTTCAATAGAAGTCACCCACTCTGCCATTGTCTCCTCGCCATCCCTTCTCCACCTGTCTCATTTAACTTTGACCTGAGGTGGTCATACTCTGCCTACGCCACCACAAAGTGCCACAGATCTGATAAGATTAGGTCTGTGGGCTCTTGATAGACAAGGCAGTCAGATTTAGGACCACTATGTAATTAGCATATCCATATCTATCTGTTCATTAAAGTCTGGTTCAAGTCTTCTATCCTGTCTTGCTGAACTCACGACTATCTACCAGTATGCTCTGCCACTGCCCACCATTTTATTGTCATCCAATTTGAAATCCCATGCTCAGCATGCAAGGCACCTTGAATAGCCTCTAACCAAATATCTCTCTTAATAAGGAACGGGGGTGCCTATAGTACATGCTTGGCCTTTCTCTGCCACCATCATGGGTTCTGTGGTGAGCCAGAAACGTGGCTTGGCAACTTTGGCAGCTACACTTTCTCCTTCCAAATATACATAAGAAAGCAGCTGCCTAATTACCACCAGAAGATATTTGTAGCCATAAAGCAGACAGACTGGAACATGGACTAGGACTTTGGGCAAAGACAAGACAGCCCCAGAGAAAGAGACACAAAGCCCTCATTAAAGCATACCTAGGTCCCAGCCCACTTCTACATCTTTTCCCCAGTTACATGGCTCAATAAATCAATTAAATTATTTAAATGAACTTGAGTTGGGTGTTCTATTATTTATAACTAAAGATTTATTTGCAGTTTTGGCCCCTGTGCACATTATAACTATAAGCCTATGGAGCAATATTAGAGGTGAACATATTACTGTAGGGAAGAGCCTTCCCCAGAAGCCACTCAGTTGGTACTAAAGGACACCAGATAATTCAGGCCCAGCAGCTGGAAGACCAGTGGTTCAAGCCCAAACACAAGAATAGTTTAACGGCAGGAACTTTTTGGGTCTTCATAGATGAACTGTCAGATTGTCATTGGACAGGAGGGTAAGAAAATTGCTATCACCTAGCCCTGGGGAGGACACAATCCCAGCAGCAGGGCTGCCTGCCTTGGTCAGCATTTGCTTAGAGTAAAGGAGGCATTGCACCCCCTGCTGGCCAGTACTGGAGATGGCAAGAAGCATAATGAGGAAGTATTCCATGTGGCATATATTCAGAGGACCCTATAACAGGTGAAGACACAGAAAGCAGCTGTGAGAGCCCTGTCTGTTCTTGAGAAACTTATCATCTGTAGTTTAAGCAAAAAAAAAAAAAGAGAGGCAAGCTACATAATCATCTGCTCTGGTACATAACAAAATTAATAAGCAAAATAAAACTATAGTCATGTAATATAAATCAATTGGGGTGGGGTGGAATCATATTAGCATATACAAACCCTGTCTGATGAAAGGCAAGAACAAAGTTAATGAATGGGCACCTTCACTCAAATGTGCTCATTCTCACGTGCACGGGGTTTGAATAGACCAGTTACATCTAGCAGACCCATAGACTGGGGAAGGGGCCATACTTCATGCCATACATCTTGAGAAATAAAATCGTACTCAGAGAAGAAAGGTAGTACCCTAAGAAACAAAAGAAAATGGTAATGCCCAGCTTCAGAAGTCAAAGGACTTCACAGTAATGCTAGGTGAATATTTATCAGGAACAAGGGCTGAAAAAATAAAGAAGTCAGATCACTTGCAATTTTGGGGACCCACCAGGTAGTCCAAGAAGCCATCACTTCCACAGATGTCATTGGGTCTCTAGTCAACTCACCAGACTAATGGAGGCCAGAGCAGCCTGGGCGAGCCTCTGCCCATGCCTCATCTTCCACAGCATCCTTTCAGGCTCCTGGGCAATAATAAATGTGAGTTCCAGCAACACCTACCCTGGGTGACTATTCCTGTACTTCGAACTTTCGAAACCCAGAGTTCCCTTCCATGCAGACCTAACAAAAAAGAAGGAAGCCACAAAAGTGAGGCTCCCCGATAATTAAGTCAACTTTTCTGGAAGACAAGAACTAAATTACAAAGTAGCAACACACCTAACTAGAACAGCAGATGGAGTGGAGCAGACTGAGCCACATTGCAGACATGGACAGAAAGAGTCCCTTAGACAGAAAGGACAGAGCCATGGACAGAGCTTCTGGGCAGATATTAAGCTTTATTAAAGTGTTGTGAGCATCACTATTGGTGTTAGTGATAAGCTCTTTCCAACATTTCTGATGCGGGCTGGAGAGATGGCTTGGTGGCTAAGAACAGTCTGCTCTTGCAGACCAGGTTTCCAGCACCAGGTTGTGAAGCTTACAACTAATTGCCTGTAACTTCAGCTCTGAGGGATCCAATGTCGTCTTCTGACCTCCATAGGCACCTTTTCCTCACATACACACACACACACACACACACACACACACACACACACACACACATACACACACACACACACACACACACACACACTTACTTAAACAATAAAATATTTTTTTAACGAGAAATATGCTGGGGTAGAGCAGTTTGATTTCCTAATTAGGAACTGTTAGGCTCTCCCTGGCCATCCTGGCTGTCTTAAATAAGCAAAAGCCTCCTCAATCATACAACCAGTTTAGACTATTCTTAAACCGGCACTGGCCATTTTTAACACTGCACACATTCATTGGGGGAACCGCACTATTACACAGCTGGTTGCTCTAGCTTCTGAAGGCCAAGCCTTATCAGGACTATTTCAAATGGTTCATACTGGACTTTTCGCTGTCACAAACCTTGGTGAACTCTAGACAACTCTGCCAAGCACTTCTACCTAAGCCAGACTGGGAGCCCTGGTGGGCTAGCCGAAGGACTGCCAAAGAGATCGTGCTATAATTGGTACCAGCACCAACCTTCATTTGCAAGGAAGGTCAACTGTGCTTGCTGCAAACATGCTTCCCTGATTGGGTGATCGGGGTGTTCCACTCAGTGACTTGGCTGAAGACTCCCTCTGATGCTTCCTGCCCGGTGTTGCAGCATTAGAGCCAATAAACAATTCCTCTGAGTAGTTCTTCTCGCCCACTCTTAGTACTGTGGGCTGGGCTGGTGACTCTAAAGAGGCATTGGGCAAGAAAGCAGCAGTGATGGCAAAGGCATCTTGGCATCAGTGACAGCAGAGGAAAAGCAACTCGTAGCTCAAACTGCAGCAGCAGCAAGACAGTCAGCTTCTTGACCACTATGGAGGAGGTCAGGCTGAGATGCAAATGTGACACAGTGGCCACTGCTTGATCGCTGGAGAGGAAGTCACTGAACAGCTTGAGGGAGTGACCAGAGCAGGAGTAAGAAGAAAACAGAAAAAGAGAGAGGACTGAGAGCTGAGGCTGGAAGAGGAGGGGGGCCCTAAGAGCCAGGAGAAAGAAGCAGCAGGCCCTGGCTCTGAGATACCTAGAAGCTGTAACACTGACGGCTCTGAGGAGTAAAGGGTCACAATACCTAGGGCTGCCCATAGGAGCTGTAACAGCTCCTGTCAAAACAGAGCTGTAACACCTGCGGAGCTAAGAGGCCTGGAACTCCTGGCCTACAGGAGAGCTGTAACACTGAAGGTGCCACCTGCTATTGCTCCTGCCCATCTGCCTCTGGTGCCATCAAACAGCGAGGGACACACAAAAGCTGCCAGGTAGAGCAAAGGGAACCAAGACAGCTGATTGATAACACCTTAACAAGGAGGGTTCTTTGCTAACAGCCTTGTCTTCACTGCCAAATGCCATTTTGGGGACAACTTATATTTCGGTGATCAATGCTTCCTCATCTGCTGGATGACTTTATCTGACATGAGCACCTGTCAGAATATGTACATTCTGTTTCCTGTCATCTCTGCATGCATATGTCCTGACCACTCATGTTTACATCACCTCACCCCTATACCTACCTGCCCATTGTCCTAGACCTACTTGTCATTGTGGGTATATGCCTTTGGGGGTCACTGACTAGAGGCAATAGGCCACAAGAGATAATCTCTACCCTAGCACATGATATGGTCAGTGGAAGGACTATTAGGAAAACAGTGTGGGTATCAGCAAGAAGGAAACAGGCAGAAACAGAATTTATAGATGTCAGGGTAGAAACAGCAACCCCTGTTGCTCTCTGTCAAGTACATACTGCCTCATTGGAGCCTATAGTAGGATTGTATTCTGTTACATTGTAAATAATTGTTCAGCCTACTGGCAGAAGGCAGACAGGAAGTGTGGGCGGGGCTACCAGACGAAGAAAACTCTGGGAACAGGAAGAGCAGAGAAGAGACACCAGGAGAGATGCCAGCAGACTCGGAGGAAAGAAAACAACCATGCTGCTCTGTTCAAAGCCACATGGCTAAACAGATTAATGGAAATAAGTTGAGTTAAAATGAAAGAGCTAGCTAGCAATCTGTCAGAGCCATAAGCCAATCAGAATGAAATTAATATAAGCCTTTGTGTGATTATTTGAGACTAAATGGCAGCAGGGCTGTGAGTGGGTCCAAACCTCGGGGCAAGGTCAGAAAGGCCCGACCAGAAACTAATATTCCAGAAGTCCAACCCAAAGTGAGGACCAGGAATATAACCAAGGGCCTCCTGTCTCCTGGTGAAGCCTCCATCATTTTGGAAAAGGTCTGGGTCCTCGTTCATTGCACTCATGCCCTCAGCTGTACCTGATATCCTGCTGCCTACCCACAGAATTCTGCAGACCTGATAGATAGATAGATAGATAGATAGATAGATAGATAGATAGATAGATAGATAGACAGACGATAGATAGATAGATAGATAGATAGATAGATAGATAGATAGATAGATAGACAGACGATAGATAGATAGATAGATAGATAGATAGATAGATAGATAGATAGATAGATGTCTATGCTTCCTGACTAGTCCTGATCCTGCTGGAGATGGAGCACCTATTTCTTATCCAATCATGCAATAGGGGCTCCTTTTTCTGTACATTGCACCATACCTGCCTATTGAAACATTTCTTGCCTATATAGGCAGACCAAGTTGCCAACAGTTATGCCCAGACAAGAACCAGCTGCTTCTCAGTAAGCTATTGATGTCTGCCCATGCCCAGACAGTCTTCTCCAAGAGAAGAAGACTGGGAGAAGAAGACTGGGAACATCAAAGAATTGAGCCCAAGACTTGACCTCATCTCTGCAGCAATGAGCCTGGGCTACCCAAGTGTGGGAAAGGAGGCAGAACCAAGCATCAATCCTAGCTTTACCCCTGACCTGCCATGACCTTTAGCACAAGGGTTTTCTGTGCATGCAGAAAACTGATTAAGCAATTCTCTGATCATAGGGAAAGGACTTTGCAGCCCCCCACAGCCAGGGTCTCACTGGCCTAGCTCTAAGTTTTATGATGGTCATAAATACAAAAAGAAGAGATTAACACAGCTTGGAGTATTGATCACTGAGGAACCAAGGAGCCTTTTTTCTGTCACATTTTCATATTGCCCTTTCGCTTCCTTGCCATTCCATAATCCCATAACTCTCTCTAACACAGATCCCTTGGTGTTCTCTGGTAAATGTCAGAGCCTTGCTGCTCAAAGGCGGCTCGTGTTCTGACAGTCAGAGCAGAGAGCACAGCATTAGGATGTGCTTGGCTCCTGGGTACACCTTGCCCTTCCCTCAGAGTCAGGATGGCTCAGCTGTGGTCTCCACAGGAAGCGGGAAGAGCAGCCTCTGCTTCAGGTAACAAGGGAACTGGAGTACACTGTGTTACCTCCGGAAGGTTAGCTGGCCTCTCTCTGATTCTAGAAAAGAAGATTTTGAACTCAGATTATGACTAAACTCTCTCCCATCTTTTATATTCAATAAATTACATTTGCAGAGCCACTAGAGACATAATCAGTTTTGACCGATCTTATTAATAAAAATGAAGGACAAGGAAGAAAGTGGTGGTTTTAAGGGAAGCAGCCAAGGAGCTGAAGCGTTATCCTCAGGTGATGAGTTAGATCTTAGGCAGGGAAGATCCTTACAGCTTAATCCTTCTCCTGCCAGCAAGCTAAGCAGAAAGCACTCTCACCAAATGTAATGAATTCAGTGAGTTTTGAAGGAGGATGGGGAAATTGCTCAAGTGTCTCCTGCCTCCTGGATCCCTTCCTGTTGCCTCTTGCAGACACGTGCTCCCACAGATTGGGATCCCAAGCATGCTGCACCACACCTGTGTTTTCCATGTGGTTTCTGAGGATCAGACTGGGGTCTCTATGCTTTTGCAGTAAGCCCTGCCAAATAAGCATCTCCCCAGCTCTCTGTGACCTCTTTAGCAAGGCTCTTTGTATTTCTCCTCCCTATGCCTTCAAAATCTGACCTTCTCAACCATACCTCCAGTGTAACACAAGATGTTCCATAGGGACAACTCCCAGCCAAGAATAGAATGTTCCGAAAAACTGAACTGCTGGTTTTAGTGACAGCCATGGCTCAAAAGAATTTCTGGGAGACCTAGAGTGCCTGAGTTTATATGAAGAAACTAGAAGAAAGGAGATCAATCCTCTTCTCTTCATGGGAGTGCAACCAAGTGATTTTCAGACTAAAAAGTGTTACCAAAACAATATGTTAGGGCTCCTTAAGACAGAATTGAGGAACACTCCTTTCTGATGCTGCATTTCTGTAAAGAGTGAACAAACAGTACACGCTTTTCTGCCACTAGCCCCAGCTTGCACACCCTACTATCACACTAGTTACATGGGAGATAACTCACCAGAAAAAAAAGACATCAGACACACAATGTTGTGTGCATTAATGGTGCCGGAATTAGTCACTTCTGACATGGATATTTGTCACTGTGAAATGGACATGACAATAGTAGCTACTATATCCGCATATTAGATGAATTAAATTAAGTCATGCATTCAATAAAGCTTAACACAGTGCCCGGAAGTGTTCACACTGTTCCCTGTGCTTTACCACAGACTAAGCAGAGTCAAGCAGCTCAACAGAAAGCCTCAATTCTGAGCAACCCCAGCCAGAACCTAGCACAGATTCCCCAGAGGTCAGAGAAGAAGGAGCCTCCATATTGCATACATATGTGTGCATCTATGCATACACATACATATATACACATGCATCTCACCAGCTCTATTTGTGAGAAGTCTAACAAACACAAACTCCTATGTTTATGTTTCTGGGGTGCCCTCACTGAGGGTCAGATGTTCTCCACTTCCAGATTCTCTTCTATGATGGCATGCCCCGACTAAGGTAGTTCCTCTGAGCCCCCCTGTTGCTACCTGCATATTGCATATCAAATACATTAAGTGAAAGCTTACACACTGTTAGAGAACTTGATGCCCTTAGCCATCCCCTAGAGAGAACTGATTGATGTTCTCTGTCACATCAATCAACTGTCAATCAACTGGATCATGTCATGGTCCTATACAATGTCACTGTCAATCAACCCCTCCCTCAGGGCCCATATCCAGGCAGTATCAAGTGTAAACATTGTGATCCTCATTTCTTGGTGGGCTCAAATCTTTAGATTTCAATCCATTCAACATATTAGGCACCAAGGCCAGGAGAGTGGTACATTAATGCATGGTCAGCTTCTTGTCCCTCTGTGACTTTGCAGAGAGCAGAGAGGTTAAGTGTTCTGCATATTCTTCTCCCCAGCGGCTTCAGTCAGCAGTGAGATTCATGGCAGCCATTTTGGGCTCTTGTTGTATCGTTCGTCATGAAAACGAGGTATTAGAATTTCAGGGTCTAATATGCCGAGTGAGTTAGTGTGAATTATAGTGGAGAGTCAAGCTGCTCCTTTGGTATTTCCGATAATATGTAGCTTTGTCAAAGGCGGATGGCAAACGATCAGTCCAAAGTGCCTTGGAAAAGCACACTCTTCATGTCAAAATGGCTTACATTGTGGATAAAATTACTATCAGTCAAAATGGCACACTGGGAGAGTGTACAAGCCAGAAGGAAGTGCTTTCAACCCTTAGGAAGCACTTACAAGTTAACCTGCATGGGTTGAAAGTCCCCATGGCCATTGATGGGACAAAAGCTTTTCTATGGCTCCCTGCCTGCAAATTCCCTCAGCCTCTTGTGCCTGAGAATACCAGGTCAGGCCTCCTGAGAGGGAAAATCCACTGTCTGACAAGCCCTGGGAACACTTCCCACCCTTACCACTGTGCAGAATGGATACCACTCTTTAAGGGTCATCTAGAAACAGATGCATTTAGGAAAAATAAATTTCCATTCTCTAAGGAAGAAGCAATACATGGAGAAGTGTATAGGGCTCATGCAGAGGGGAAACTAAATCAATTGCTAAGAGCTCAAGGGAGGAAGATTTTAATCCAACCCAAGAATCCCGAGTGGACTAAGTTCTTGGCAAAGAGCTCCCTGACCCTGGATGTATTCCAACAATGGCCAAGTGAACATTATGGTTCCCTCTAATTTAGATGTTCTGCAGTTTTACCACTAAGACAAGAAAAAGCAAGATACTTATCTGTTCCTTGGTCTGAAACATATTAATAATGGTAATGGGTTACTGGGAAGGGAAGCCTGCACCTAAGCTTTTGAGCAATCAACCCCCCCCCCCCATTCTCTTCTGTAATACTTGTCACTCCTCTGAAAGGGATGTTCTTGGTCTCTAAGGAATCTTACCAAGCTGATGTACAATGATTTCTGAGCCTGGGTAAGAAATGCAGAGGTTTTCCAATACCTCAGAGGGCAGGCATGATGGCGTACAGGATCACAATGGCAAGGAGGACCAGGTCTACTGCCAGCTTTGATGGCTTAGCAAGTGGGTTAGAACAGTAAGTCAGACGGATCTCAAAGACAGGTTCAAAGACAACTGGGAAATATTTCTATAAATAATTAGGGATACCAGACAATGGGGTCAGAGTGGGGGAAGTGTTGAGAGCAGCCATGATGATTTACCATCCTCATGTAAATGGCTAAAAAATTAACTTTTCCAATGAGAGCTGTCATTGGTCTCCAGAAAGAGACATCAGCCACAAGGATTTTGATCTTAAGGTTCAGAGCTCTGAGGCCGCCTGAGGTTTGGCTGAGCAAATGGGAGGTGATGGCACAGGAAGGACTTATAAAGGAGTGCTAGGGAAGGAGACAGGAAATGTGTGACCCACGGCAACAGCAGGCTTGGGAAGCATCCTCAGCCCACTCTCTGCAAGGTAAGCAGTCTTCCCTCCCTCAAAGGCAAAGATGATTCATCTCAAGGTCAAGGTCAAAGAGGCAGGGCCAGGACTCTACACAGGGTGCTGGCTCCATCCCACTGGAAGTACTGGTCTCCCTGCCTCTCCCTTCTGTTGTGACTTTGCATTCAAGGACATAGTTCAATGCAAGTCGCTGGCACACATCCTCCTGTGTACTTTAATCAAAAGAAAAGTTTTCTCTCAAGAAGAGAAGCATCAACAAAGGCAGACCAGGGCTTGGGTCCCTTTAGAAGTCCATCATGTACTTAACAGCAGATGCATCCGTCACCATCACCACCAAACCAAATGCACTTGATTCCGAAGGGGCCCACTCACTTCCTTACTCTAGTGTTTTTAAGCCCTCCCTTTGCTTCTCCCTGTGATCACTGAACAGGACACAGTGAGCCGTGTTTTCCTTTTCCTGGGGGATGCATTAAAGGTAAAACAATGCCTGTGTTCCAACAGTAGCTCCATGCATCCTCAGCTTCATCCCTAGAAACAGTTTTCTTGCACAGGTATCTAACTTGTCCGTTAATAATGGCTTTTATGCCCTAGAAATCTGTCTTTGTTATTCATTACTTTGTTACTCTATGCTAGCATGATTTGGGCAAGAAAAACTGAAGTCCTGGGCATTTCAAGGATTGATGGCAGGTTGGCCAGGATAGGGAGCTCGATATGAAGCAGAAAGCAGGTATCTACCTAGTTGCTACTTCTTTATTCTTTTCTCTTTTCCTCCCCTTTAGCTTTATTAAGGTATAGTTGAAAGTTAAAATTGTATATATTTACAGCACTCTCATCATATATTTATTTATTCAAATATATACATAAATTCAAATGATTAAATCAAGCTAATGAGCATGCTCCCCATCTGATCATACTTATATGTGTGAGAGGTGAGACTGTTTAAGATCTACTCTCTAGAATTTTTTAAATTTTTGTTTACTCTGAAAATTTCATACATGTTTTGTGTATCTTGATCATATCACCCCTCGTCCACTCCTCCAACTTTCCCGGGGCCTTCTCTATTATTTCTCCCTCATAACTTAATATCTTTCTTACAATTACGTATTATGTTTAAGCCACTGAGTACAATTTGTGCTACCAATATGAACATGGACATAGGCTTGTCCACTGAGGCATAAGGAACATATTCAGCAGCTACACTCCTAAAGAAAAGCAACCCTCACTCCACCAGAAACCATCCAAATACCAGGAGCATCTCTGCTAGAGATGGAGCCTTAGAAGTCTTTTTCCAAGTTGTGCTGGAATTTTTAACTGATTTGATGTTGTGAAGGTCTTGATGCATTTTCATGCCTAGGTCTTTGGCCCTCGTCCCTGCTCTGCTACTTATCATATGTGCACAGAAACCTTACATTTAATGTCTTGATGTTTGTAACAGAGACAAGAAAAGTTCCCACTTCACAGGTTTTCTGAATGAGCCAGTGGGGTCCCTGGAGTGCACAAACACATTGAGTGTGTGATATAATCCCATCCATGAGCTAGAGGGTTGGGTAGAGAGATTCAGAACAAAGATTCACAGCTAAGCATCTCCTGTTATTCCCTCCCAAGCCTACTTGTTACGGTCCTCCCCTTATATCCACCTACTCTGTAATGAGACTGGATGGAAGTATCCAGGTGTCACAGCAAGGTGTAGGTCCAAAGTCTGCAGGCTGCCATCCAGATTCAGATCACTTTACAGCTGGGGAGTAGGACCCAGAAAGGTGGGATGACTGGTCCAAACTGACCCAGCTTTTGGCACAGGGAGGACACCAGACTGGAATCCGTCAGTGATGAGTACTAGTTTCTCCTTGGTGCCTCCAGTGTGGTGCTGAGCCATAGGCTTTATGTAACCATGGAGAAAAATGCAGCACTGTGGCGAGTTCAAATCCTGAAGAGATTTGAATTCTAGGTAGAGCTGGCAGTTTCCTACACCCTCTGAAGATTAGCTGATGTGGTGGGTGGGATTCAGGTGTCAGCTGATAAGGTCCAAAGACTCTTATCCAGGATCCTGGGCTCCTGAAGGGGAAGTGGCCAATCCCATTCATAAAGGCTAACCCTGGCTAAGTGTCTTCAGACCTGATCAGCTGACACCTGAATCCAACCACAAGCTGTGGCATCAAGACTTCTGTGAAATCTGATCGGAAAAGACTGGTTTCTGTTGGTCAACAGCCAGTGCTGAGCACCCACCTAATTCTCATGCTTCCCTTCTAGTATCACCAGTGATGTGCTAGAACTTATTCTGAGCAGTGTTACAGAACCGGAGACATTTATCTGGAGGGCTCCCTAAGAGTGGGCTCCTTTCATCTCATCATTCTCCACTTATCAAGGCTTTCCCCTGGAAGCGAGGCAGTAATAGAGAGATGTCCAGAGGCAATGATCCTCCCAACAGAGCTTTAGGAAATAGTACCACCCATTCATACCATTGTCTACCCGACACAGCCCCTTAGCCATGCAGTGGAAATGCTCACTCACTTCCTCACTGTGCCACTGAGAAGATAGATGCCTGTCCCCAAATACCCTTGTGTCGAGCTGGCATGAAGTCTGCATTCCCATCACTGATGTTACCTAACTAGCTGGCCTGTGGAGATATACAATTTAGCTGAATGAAAATCTACTCTACCCTAGGAGGAGGAGCACACTGACAAGTAGCAGGAACTAATTAAGCTAATTAACTTCTTCATTGTTTGCTTCAGAATATTTTGCATAAAGAAGAACTCTGTGTACACAGTTAAAATTACGTTCTTCTCTTTTACATCTCATTATTCTTCCTCCCTCCCAGACCTAATTACCATGATGAATTTGCATGCATCTTTTGGTCCATTTTTCATATTTTTGCATAAATTTTGTGTGAGTTTTAAAGATTTAAAAATGTTTAGTAACTATGAATATTGAGACAGTCCATTCTTGATCCAGGTTCCAGTGTTCCCATCCTTCCAAGAATGAAGTGAGCAACAGAAAGCAGAAAACGAACCAGAGAGGTTTCTATTTGCTACACAATCCAAATGATCCAAAGGAAATTAGATGGGAAACGGACACTCTGAGAGCCTTTGTGGCATTGAAATACTAAACAAGAGAGGGTGTGAGTACTATAGATCGACTCTCTGTTGGCCTCAGGGTGCAGCCAAGAGATTGTCAACAGTGTTACAGTTGTAAGCTCTCCGAGCATCTCAGGGTACCAACCGAAAGCAGTCCCTGACAGAGCAAGTCTGCAGCAACAGGTCTCTCTGAAGCAGTGGGTCTCAAACACTGAGGCAGGAATGCTGGATCTCAAAGCAAAAAGAAGATTCTGGGTAAGTTCTGAGACACTTTTATTTGGGGGGAAGCTAGATACACAGATTAACCAAAGACTCTGTCAGATACATTAAAAAAAAAAATGAAATGGAGCCACTGAGGAGTTGTAACAATGTATTCTGTCCAAGCTAAATGTTTCAGTATTTCCCTTTTTATTCTTTGATTCTTATTCTTTGCACAAACAAATAATGACATTTTTATGTTTAGTCTTTATTTCACGGTTGTTTCAGTGTGTTTACCTTCCTTCATTCTATGTTGATAGACTTCCTTTAGTCATTTTTAAACAATTTTTTAAAAATCATCTGTTGCTTATGTATCTAAAATGTCTGCCTTTTTCTCTATTCTCAAATGATAGTTTGGCTGAGTATAAAATCTAACTGAAAGATGCCATTTGATTACATTGCTGCATCTATCATTGATGATATGTGCTGTGGGATTATGTTCTGGTACATTGTAAATATTTGTCCCTCCTACTGGTTTAGTAAAATGTTGATTGGCCAGAAGGCAGACAGGAAGTATGGGCGCAGCTACCAGACTAAGAAAACTCTGGGAGGAGGAAGAGCAGAGCAGAAATGCCAGCAGATTCAGAGGAAAGATCAGGATGCTGCTCTGAGAAAAGTTACCAGGCCATGTGGCTAAACAAGACAAGAATAATGGGTTGAGGTAAGATGCGGGAGCTAGCTAGCAATATGACTGAGCCATAGGCCAAGCAGCATGAAATTAAAGTAAGCTTCTGTGTGTTTCTTTGGGACTTCAGGACTGCTGGTGCGGATCTCAGAGCTATACAGAGCTAAGCAGCTGCAAGAGAGTCTGGATCTTGGGGCTAGTCAGGGCCAGAAACTACTTCTTATAGATATGGCTTCTGCTTATAATCTAATTATTCCTCCTTTATATAAAGCTCTTCAATGGTTTTCCTTTTCTTCATGGCCTATGGTTTCACTACGATGTACACATTGTGACTCCTCCTTGAGGCTCTATATGCTCCATCCACAGCTCAGATATTCCTTCAAGTATGGAAACTGCTCAGAATTTTTCTTTAATCACCAGTATAAATCTCCTTATTAAACATGTCTTCCCTCTATTCTTCATATCATACCTTATAAGTGCTGTTACACGTACATTGCATTTCTACTCTATTCTTAAGTATTCATGTGTGCAAAATTTTTTAAACCATAATTCAGTTTATACATAGCAGCACAATTTACTTATTAGATAATACTACTATAGTGTGATGGGAAAAGACCAGAGTCCATCAGGAAGTAACCACAGTGCCTTGTCCTAAATTGCAACTGCCTGTGAAACACCTTCATGGCCCAGCCTGCTTTCCACTCCTGTAAAGGTGCTTGCTGTTGGTATTTCCTGATCCTTAGTCACACAGGCTCAGTTCCCACTCACAGTCCTTAGACACACAGGCTATGATTTGAACCCACCAATGACAGAGGTCAGATATGACCTTGAATGGCCTATAGTTATGCAAGAAGCTGTGAACCACGGGAAGATTTCCAGCAGTTTCTCTCTGAGTCCACTAGTGTGAAGAAATACTTTCCATCCCAACTAGGCCTCCACTGCCTATCCTGAGTGTGTGTGTCTGTCCCATTTTCTAGTAACAATTGAAGGATTTTATACAGAAAAGAGATGAAAACTTCAGGTTACAAAAATCCCTCCCCAAAAAACAATTTTCCTGAGTGAGTCAATGTGACAGATGTGTTCAGTGTCCAATTCCTCCTGTGCCGTTGGTCAATGGAATTAAAAAGAAAGCCAAGTTTCATGATCACTGCCTCGAAGGAATAACACACAGTGGATTCTTTCAGAACCCAAAAATTGGTTCTTGCTACTTCAACATGCGTAACGTTGAATCACATTTTTACCAAGAACAGAGAGAAGTGTATAGTGGCACTAAAACCAGAAAAAAGCATTTACTTTCTGTCTTCTTCCCCGTGTGCAACATTTTACGTTTATTCTACACTGAGGCTAATCTCCCGTGGTCTGTCTCCTATCTACAAAGCTCCTCTGCTATTACCCCTCTTCACTCTTGTTCTGCTAAACATCAGTAACATAATGATTGATTTCTAAAATTACTTCTTGATTGATTTTAAGATGGGCCTGTTCTGGTTCATGGCGTCACGTGGCTTTGTGGTTTGTTTCACTTCTCTTAACATTTTAAATTCTGCTCCTCTCAGTTCCCAGAGTCAAAGGCACCACTCACCACCCGCTGGTCTTCTGTTCTTTCTGAAAAATCATCTTTCTCCCTCCTTCTCCCTCCTCTCTCTGTCTCTATCCCTCTCATTTTGTTTTGCTGGATCTTTGCATAAGCTCATATTCAAGGCTGTCTTCCCTGTCCATACAGTGAACACCCTGGCATGGAGAACCCCATGGAGCATCGGTTTGCTCCTGTGAAAGGTGTGTGGATTCTGCCCACACAGAGCAGTTCCCATGCACATGTTCATTAGGATGTTAAAGACTATAAAGAACTGTTATGTACAGATTGTTTTCTACCAGGTGGTGTGGGATTGTGTTCTGGAACATTGTGGGTCATAGGCCGATCAGCATGACATTAATATAAGCTTCTGTGTGTTTCTTTGGGACTGGGATTGCTGGTCCAGACCTCAGGACTATCAGAGCTAAGAAGCTTCAGGTGCATCCAGATCTTGGGGCTAGTCTGGACCAAAAACTACTTATTACTACAGGGCTTCACCAGGTCTTTCCCATGTGAGTACACAAAGGCCTTAAGGTTTCTCCTGCATCAGGGACATTGTTGGTAGATACTGGTTTATACAGCTGGCTCCCTCCTACCTCCCTCCACCTATCTTTAATCACCAGTATAAATCTCCTTATTAAACATGTCTTCCCTCTATTCTTCATATCATACCTTATAAGTGCTGTTACACGTACATTGCATTTCTACTCTATTCTTAAGTATTCATGTGTGCAAAATTTTTTAAACCATAATTCAGTTTATACATAGCAGCACAATTTACTTATTAGATAATACTACTATAGTGTGATGGGAAAAGACCAGAGTCCATCAGGAAGTAACCACAGTGCCTTGTCCTAAATTGCAACTGCCTGTGAAACACCTTCATGGCCCAGCCTGCTTTCCACTCCTGTAAAGGTGCTTGCTGTTGGTATTTCCTGATCCTTAGTCACACAGGCTCAGTTCCCACTCACAGTCCTTAGACACACAGGTGAAGTCCATCCCCTCACAGGAATGTCTAATAATGTGTTTCTTCTTATTGTCGAGAACCTGAAGCCATCCCTTCATGGATGCCAGCCTGGCCCTTTGTGTAAGTTATTTGTTCCTCTGACTTGCCAGGGAGATATGAACAAATGCCTGTTCCCTCCAGATAAGACACTAACAGACAAGATAAACAATCCCAGTTAGGATAGATTATTCCATCAGGGTTACTCACAGGAGCGTGAGTGACTGGAAGACAGCTGCTTTGCCAAAAGCCCCACCCCAGCATGGGTGACAACTCAAAATCACCCATCCTGCCTCCCAGGGGCTCTCTGCACAACTTCAAGGCAGCTTTGCCCGGCTCTATCTTCCCGGCATGTGTTAGTGTTGTATGGACTTGTGGAGGAGGGCCTTATGGATCCTGTAACTTTCCATGTTCCTTGAGTCCCATCAATTTTATTACTCTCTCGGTCCCTCCTCTCCCCAAACAGGAAAATGTTTCCATTCCAAATAAATAAATAAATCCACAGCCTGCTGTTGAGCTGCTGCTGCTTGACCCATTTCCAAGTTCTGAGAAGGCATTTCCTGGACCCACCTGCTCTCCCTGGTGACCCTTCATCACCCCAACAGACTCTCACCACCCACTAACCACCAAATAGTTAACCCTTGATTGGATAAGGGTGGAGGGTGGGAACAAACACAGCTGTAAGTTAGACAAAGATGAGACCAGAAGCAAAACCTCCTCAGCCCAGAGGCTGGACACACTGTTTCTGGACCTTCACAATCCACCCAAGGTTCCGCAACCCTGCCTGCCCACCTGAGGAGCTGCCACGTGCATAAGCAGGGTAAGCTTGAAGCAGAGGGTTTATTTTCCATGGCAGCAGCTGGCCCACTTGTGGCTCTAGCCCTTCTCTCCAATCAGAGGAAGGGATACAAAGTTTTAAGAGACCAGGAAAGCATTTTAGGTATGCACAGCAAGGAGGAGGCTGTGGGGTGGATAAGATGTGCAGAGGCCATTTCCCTGTTCACTGTGAGGAGTCAAAGCGCTCTCTCCCTCCCTCCATACCTCCCTCCCTCCCTCTCCCTCTCCCTCCCTCCCTCCCTCTCTCCCTCCCTCCCTCCCTCTCTCTCCCTCCCTCTCTCTCCCTCCCTCCCTCTCTCCCTCCCTCTCTCTCTCTCTCTCTCTCTCTCTCTCTCTCTCTCTCTCTCTCTCTCTCTCTCTCTCTCTCTCTCTCTCTCTCTCTCTCACACACACACACACACACACACCAGAACACAGTCACTGACTCCAAAAGCTGGTTAGGCTGCAATAAGAAAGCCTAATTACAGCCACTCAAAAGCTGCTAATCACTCATGCCTCATTACCAAGAAGCATAATGACCATGGTGCATGTAATTAGTTACATGTTTGACTAACTTGGCTGGAAGTTTCATTTTGTGTCAATATTGAACTGTCCTGTGAGCTCATGGGGACTATCTGGAGGGCTAGGGTTATAGGGAAAGGGAAGACCTGGTCAGCAGCTGCCCTTCACCCTTCACAGAACTGCCTCAGAGTTGGGGGCCACACTAAGCAGAACAGACCTACCAGGGAGCCATTGAGTTTTGAAAATGCACAAAGCCAAGAAGACATGGCTTAGTGAGTACAGAGCAGGGGTGGAGGCCAATGCAAGGGGGTCATGAGGCTGAATATAGCCAGGGCACCTAGAAATCGCTGTGTTTAAGAAGCTGAAGTGACATTGGATTCACAGGTTAAACATTTCATTTGTAAAGGTCTGGATACAGCAGTTGTGCCCATGGGTGACCGAAGCTGGAGGAAACTCAGTAATATCCAGAATCAGAAAGTAGAGGCAACCAGCTTCCATAGGTACCACAAGATCCAACCAACCAACTCATCTCTTAAAATTTTTGAGAGATGCTACCAGACAGATGGACTCTGAAGACCTCATGCTAAAAGAAATAAGCGAGACACAGGACAAATACACAGTTCATTGTCTTCTCTCCTAGACAATGGAGCGATGGTCCTGGCCCAGGACTTGAATCAGCATGTACCAGTGGTCTTCCTGCTGTACTCAGTCTGTAGATGAAAGAGGTATCTGGGGAAGAAGCTGGGTGGAAAGACGCAGAGGAGGCTGGATGGAGATGAAGTGGGTTTCATCCTCCTGCTAGAGGAAATGGCAAGACTTTCCTTGATCTAGTCTACTTAGATGCCCCTGGACCTACTCTACATTTCTGTCTCACATTTGACTCAGCTGCAGACTCGGCTGTGGGCATGAACAATTGCAACCATACTACACTCTACATTACAGACCCCAACAACCACTGTTTCCAAGGATTGGAGGCCAGATGCCACCTCCACTGTCACCCCAATGCCATCTCAACCGCGTAAAGCTTCCAGGAAAATAGCTTTGGTCCCAGATGACACTGGTAGAAGCCGCAAGCCCTCCTTTCCCAAAGAACAGCTACTTCAGGAGGCTCTCAGCTACATATATCATATCCCTGTGAAGCTTATCTCTCACTACCCAGAGCGACCCCTCCTGTCTTGAAAGTCATCTCTTTGCACAGTGGGTATACATGAGCATGTTGAGCTGCCCCTTCCAACCCTGGGGCCCCAACCTACCCAACCAACTCTACACACACAGCACAAGTTTTCATCTGCTCAGATGAGCCCCAGGGAACAGCCTGCTCACTCTACCTCACTTTGGCCCACAACTTCCTCTGTTCAGCCCACATGGGATGGGCTACCTACTAAGCTATCCTGCTCACCAGAACCAGTGACCATCTTCATCAAACGCCGAGATTTCCTGAGACCCACAATCCTTAAGATTCTGGATTTGGTTTATTTTGTTACTTTTAACGCTGTTGTTAAATTTGACTGGCACACAGTAGGCTTTTAAAGTTCTGACTGAGTGCCCTTGGCATTTATTTTACACCCACAGATCAGCAAAGGAAGAGGTAGACAGAAACAACATGATCTCCAATCACGTCTACAGTGTTCCTCCACCCCTGGCCCGGACAGGCCAGGCGGTACCCCAGTGGCAGGAAGCTGGCTCTGCAGGCCACGGGACTCCGAGTTGTCCACACAGGATCCAACTGCACAATGAAGCTCTCTCCACGTTTACATCCATCACTGCCTTGGAGTGGGGCTGCACCCTTACCACTGGGAGGATATTAAGTTAACAGAACACATTAAGTGCTGGTGTAAATTAAAAGCCAAATCATTCTATAATCAAATAGTCATTATTCCAAAAGGAATTGCTCACTGGGAACATTTTCATCGGTATTTATTGCCCTATTATATTAGAGTGGGCTATCAAATAATAAAAAAATACATTATATTGATTAGAACCTAGCGCTGGATTCAGACAAAACTGCAGAGGTCCCTTGTATATTTTCATTCATCCTGTAATTTATTCCTCTCCCCTCTGCTTTGGCTTTGCCCTGCTCAGCAGGAACAGTTAAGGACACACAGATGTATAGCCTTCTGCAGGGAATAACACACAGGGACTGGATGAGCCAGACTTGCAAGGGGGTTCTTCCTTGCTATCCACATGGAAATTAACTCTTGCTGTTTAAGAATGCTCCCTCTGTTCTGGAACTGGATACATCCAAGCTCCACCTATGGCCAATAGAGAAGAAAGCAGGAGCAGGCCACTGCAGCTGTCACTGTGAGAAGAGAGGGTAGGAAGGAAACCATGGAAGGAGCTGAAGGAAGAAAACAGAAAATGTGGAAGAAAAGAGAAGACAGAATGAGAAAAAAAAAATAAGGATTCCCAAGGCTTAATTTTAAAAAAAAAAAAAAAAATCCTGAGGTCTCAAGAGCTGGCTCGGCCAGTCAAGCGTTTGCCATGTAGGCCTGACTTTGACCTCCAACACCCATGTAAAAAGCAAGTCCATGCAATCCCAGCAGTGGGGAATCAAAGTCAGGAGGGTCTCTGGGGCTTGCTAGCCACCACTGTCAACTACTTAGCAATCTCCAGGTCCCAGCGAGAAAACCTGTTTCAAAATGAAAAGGTGGACAGCTCCTGAGGAACACCACCTCAGGCTGACCTCTGCCTCCACAGTCCTCAGCACACAGAACTTCAGCTTTACCTTGGCTGTTGCAAGTCAGAGAGAAACCGAAGCATCTTGTCACTTTTCCACCGTAACTAGAGTCCTGAACTAGAGAACTGACTCCAGGCTTTAGCGTGTCCAGTCCAGTCACCCACTCCACAGTGAGGAAGCAAAAGTCAGTGACAGAAGACAGGAGCAGAGCAACTATGACAACAGTTGAGAGTCAGCCCATGTTTGAGGTGCTAAGATGAGCTTTACCCTGAAACAGAGAAAGAATTGGGGGCTAGAGGCATGCATACCAAGGAATCCCAGTCACGGCATGGTCTGCTCATCATTTCCTCTGTTTCTGTCTAGAGTGCATGTTGAATGAGGGGACAAGCTGGCTCCCATGGGAGCATTACTCTTCCCTATAGGGTGATCACATGATGGGGTAATGTTTGAAAAGCTACTGGTTCTAAGATCCACTGTGACTGTTGGTTTAAGATGGTGACTAAAGACTGCTCCATTAGGGAACTCTAGAACCAACCTAAAAGCTGTCAGTCTCAGCGGTTTATCTTGGTACCTTTATTCTTGAAGGGGAATGAGATGAATTGGGTACTGCCTTTCCTTGTAAAAGCACTCCTTGGGGGTGGGTAGAAAGATCGATTACAAGCACTTTGTATTCTTGAATAGATCCTGTGCTCAGTTTTCAGTATCTACAACTATCTTTAACTCCAGTTTTAGGAGATTGAATATCCTCTTCTAGCCTCTGAAGGTACCAGGCATGAAAGCTGTGCACATACATACCTGCAGGTACATGTAGGCAAAACACTCGTGCACATAAAATAAAAATAGGTGAATCCTGCAAAAACAAAACAAAAAACACCCCTGGGATAATTAGCATACCCACAAGCAGAGCTAAGACAACAGAAACAGGCAAAAGCAAGGCTGTGGCAACATGCTTGTATCCTGATCTTCTGCCCTGAGGGTCCACGTTAGAATCTGCTTTCTGCGAGGCAGCTTCAGAGTGAGCTGACAGTATGAGCCCACCTTTAATTTCAGAGTTGTAAACATCTGAATCTTAATCAGTTGTCACTAAACATGATTACTTCTCCTAAGAGAACCCAATGACCCCCAGGTAGACCTAGAGGAAAATACCTTGTTGCTTCTTTGGGCTTCTGGCTCCTTCTGTCTCTTACTCTGCCCTGCTTCTCCTACCTATTCTGATTCCTCCTCCTACTTTTTCTATGGTGCCTGTCATGGGCCAAAACAGCTCCTTTATTTAAAGATTGCTATTCACAGCACACAGAAAGGCATTCCCACATCACTTCCCCCTTTCTGTCTAATAAAAAAAGGAAGGTGTTGTAGTGGGGTTTCTTGGTCCCCAGCAGCCAGAGGCCCAGACCCTGCTGCACCAGACCCCTTAGCCTCCCAACCGCCCACCACTCAGGCCCCTAGAAATGACTCAGATATTTATATTAAGTTTATGCTGTTTGGCCTATGGCTCAGGCACATTGCTAGCTTGCTCTTATATCTTAAATCAATCCATTTCTATTAATCTATCTGCCACGTGGCCCGTGGCTCACCTGTGTTCCTTACATGTTGCTCCTTTGGGCTTCAGCTCGGTCTGTCAGATTCCGCCCTTCCTTTCCTAACTATGTTTTGATTTTTCCTCCTACTTCTTCTATGATGCCTATCATGGCCCAAAACAGCTCCCTTATTTAAAGATTGAGATTCACAGCATACAGAAAGGCATTCCCACATCAGGGAGGCTTCAATTTTAACAAAGCAAAATTACATATAACAGAACAGCTAACAAGCAAGAATTATAGTTATAACATATAGTCTATTTGTATTTAGCAAACTTAAAGAGAATACTCCTATCATCTACCTTATCCTTATGAATCTAAAGTTTCATATCTAATATACCTTTCAAATGACTAAGAAAAACTGTACCTATAACTATCTAATCTTCAACTATATCAAAGACCACAGAAGGATATATTTACCCAAGTAAACCAGAAATGCAAGTGACTTTTAAAATCTAGAAAGGACAGAGATGACACCCATCTGCCTGGACAGTCACCCATAGTTCCTTTATAAAGTTGGGGCATCCATCTTTAGCCTATAGGCTCAGAGTCTCTTTTCATTTCAGTGAAGCAGGAAATCTGCTCTGTCCATTCATCAGTCGCTTTTCCTCGAGTCCTAAAGAATGTCTGACAGTTTTCTCTGTAAAGCAGGAACCTGAAATGACCACCTCAGCTTGTTCTGCCAAAGTTTAGAGGTCACCTTCTTATGGAGCCTGCATGTCCATTTTTAACAGCATACTGTCAAGCAGTCAATATAAGAACAGGTTCTTGTCCAATGGCTAATCGATGCCACAAAGAAACTAATCTTCATATGGAGTTTTTTCGATACCCATTTTTTTTCTTGAAGTAAATTGGTGCTGTCAAGAGCAGATCTGTCTCACTGTCCAGAAAAGTCTAAGTTCTTAAAACATTTTAAATGTCATATTCTGTATGTCTTAGAACTTAGAAGTATTTGAAGATTACCTATCTAATTGAAATATATCTTTGTATATCTAAAAATCTAACTAACAAGCATTTTTTAATTATACATTACAATTTTAAATCAGTTACATAAACATCATATCTTAAACAAAAGTAGAAGAATACATACATATGAATCATAGTCTGCAGCCCTGAAGCTGATATGGCCATCTCTTCTCATCAGAGATTTTTTTCAGGGGGTCTTGGTTGATGAAACCATAAGATCCTGGAAGCAATCCATGGGTTCTCATCTTCTGTGGAAACAAAAGCAGAACTCTTCCAAAGCAATAAATCTTTATACACAAATTTCAAAATCAAAATACCTTTAAAATATATATTCTCATTTAACTTAGCCTTTGCAATCCATTGTCTGTCTACAGTTAGCTCATTAACAGTTAAAAAATTAAAAGAAAACACAACAACCAAAATCCAGATTTTGTGTCTATTTTCCATCTTTACATGGCTTATTATATTTTTATTACTCTATTTCTCTTTTTAAAGACTTTCTCTATTCTTTTTTTTTCTCTCTGAAGCCTATGTACCTTTTATGCACATTGTAACCCTTTTACAGGTTTTTCTTTTCCTCTGAATCTGTTTTATTGTGAATCCTTAATCATCTTCTAACCATAAGAGCTTTTAAAATACTCACACTCTCTTAAAGAACCACATAGATTTTGCAAAGTTGAATCAGTAAGTTCTCTTAAAGGGACCATGTCTGTTTGTGGTCAACAAACAGAGCAGACCTAAGAAAATGTTGCTACTAAGTATCAGTCTTTGTTCCTTTTTTGTTCAAAATAAGTAGAAACCTTAAACTAATAACATGTTATTGAGTTTTTTTGTGAGATTTTAGGAACTGGTTTGGTTGTAGTTTATATTGTCTGTCGTTAGTCTATCGGTGTTATTTTGAATGTGACTCAGATGTCGAGCTTTTTTTGTATAATGACTAGTTTTAAATATGTAATTTGGAAGTTATTTTGGCTTAGTTTTTGTGAATTAGAACTTTTTAAAATTTTTTTTAGGCTTTAAGTGGATATTTGCCCCACCTTGGATGCCATCTGTTGCTTCTTTGGGCTTCTGGCTCAATCTGTCCCTGACTCTGCCCTGTTCCTCCTACCTATTCTGATTCCTCCTCCTACTTTTTCTATGGTGCCTGTCATGGGCCAAAACAGCTCCTTTATTTAAAGATTGCTATTCACAGCATACAGAAAGGCATTCCCACATCAGTACCTTAGCATGATAGCCAAAGGGATTGGAGCCGAGGCCTTTTTGCCTTCTCTCAAGTTTTAAACTATCTTTTCCAAAACCTGCTTCTAGCTGAAAATTAGTGTCCTTCTGGGTCTCCAAACCCAGTCCTCAGGGCAGAATCCTACCATACACTTTCCAAAAATAAAATCACATTTAACCTCACATAATCATTCCCGTAGACTTCAGTTTACCCAAAGAGAGATCAGGCCCTTGTCTCCACTTCTGAGAGGAGCTGCCAAGGTCATAGAACCTCCTAGCAACACAAGTATTGGTCATAGTGTGGTCCCTGGGATTACAACGGTTAGTTGATGCTAACCTGGAGGCTTCAGGCTGGGTCAGCCACATCAGTGGTCTTAGACAGGGAAAGACCATCTATGCACTGGTTCACTTAGCTCCTGACACAAGGCCCACGGACTGTGAAAACAATAGGCCTGGATGTAACTGTCCTGGCAAGATTGAAGACATTCAAGAGAGAACTTGTACACTCCATGTGACTATTGAAAAATGGGCCCAAGAAATTGAAATTTCCCTAGGAGTCTTTGTGTGAGAAGGAAAAGCCTAAAGCCGGGTGCCAGCCAGAGAGGGAGCTTATGTCCTAGAAAGAAATTCCACACAGTTCTGGACAGTCTGTGCTGTTTGCCAGGACAGATAAAGCCAAGATTATGATGATGGGCGGGATCACACCACAACCAGAGACTTCTTAGTTATGCACACTTCTTGCCCTATATTTGAACTTAAACCTCAGGTCAGCATGTGAAAGGCAGATTTAGAGAATCAGTGGTTTGCTCTATTTCTCTTCCTAAAGTGGCCACATTGAAAATCTCTCTCTCTCTCTCTCTCTCTCTCTCTCTCTCTCTCTCTCTCTCTCTCTCTCTCTCTCTCTCTCTCTCTCTCCCACCCCTTCTTAATTCTCTTGCTGGATTTCACTATTTTGATTGTCTAATTGGCCTACCTAACTTCTGACTTTGGTGGCTGAACCTAACTTCTGAGGGCTGTCAGGGCCCAGGCTCTGAGGAACTCCAATGACATGAAATGGCATTTAGCACCAGGCCCCTTCCCTTATGCATTTGTGGTTCTGAGAACAAAAAGATTAACTGGGCACAGCTCTGCTTAAAAATCTCCAAATACAGACTCCATGCATAGAGATAGTCCACAGACAGGTAGGGGTAAATAGCAAGATTGGTGTTAGGAAGAGAATGTCCATGACAGTGTATAAGATAATGATGGCAATTTTGTCTTTTGGAAATTGCTAGGACTTGGGTTTTTGTAGGCTAGTCAAATCCTTGAAGTTCCAGAAGCCAGAGGTCTTCGCTAAGAAGCTAGCTGGTGGCAAGAGCCAGTGTTCCTGCTTTATATTCCCCTGGGTGTCTGAATTGCTGAAGAATCCTGAAGAGCAGAGACTTTCTTCCCCCCATCACCATCCATGGCACCACTGCCCCTCCTACACAGTGTCTAGGCAAAGTTGATGTCTCATAGTCATAGGACAGACATTCTGAGAAAACAGCTGTAGCACAGGATCAGACTGGCTGCCAGGAGACAGACTGTCCACCACTTTCTTCAAGGCTGACTCTGATAATAAAATTGTTAGAAAGGTCACAGAGGTCCCACTCCTTGTAATGCAGATGAAGGAGTGACTTAGACAGGAATCATTTGCCCATGGGTCACAAGAGCCCACTCTCCAGGCTCCTCGTCAGGCCACGTGCCCTGTGACATGACTGTGGACATGACACTCATCTTCACATTGGCCCTGGTTTCTCCATCTACGTTCATATCACATTTTCTGTATGCCTCAGATGCGCCCATCTACCACTCCTAAGGATAAACTACCACAGATGCTCCACAGAAAACTATCTTTAATAACACACACCCTTATCACTGTGCAGTGTCCTCGGTCAGCCTCAAAATGTGAACAGTCATAGTCACTTCTGGTTTTCTGTTTTCTGAAGCCCATCAAACCCTACCCATGCTTGCTCATCTGCATTGGGGAGGGGGGGTATTTTTTCCTTTGTAGCTCTCTCTCACCAAGCTACCCACTCTGTCACCACTCTAGAGGTGATGGGACCTGGGAGAATGGAGTCATCCGATGAGGCAGTCAAAAACCTTATCATATAGTAGCCAACTTTATTCAGAGGCAGTTTATACTCCGAGGGTTAAGAAAGGTCATATGAGTAAAGTCCCCACAAGTTCAAGATGTATACAATTACAAGGACAAGCCGCATTTGGGAAAAAAATATTCATAGGCATCTAAAGGAGAGCTTAAACATTTAACTTGAATAACAACAGAAGGGAATAATGAGTAATATGAAGTAAACTCACGCCTATCAGCTGCACCTGCGAGGATCATGAAAACACATTCCAAACACAAGCCCATCTTTTGAAGAAGCTGAGGTCACAAGACTGTTGTCTTGTTTTCACGGAATATCCACAAGCACTCCAAAATCTCCACAACTCCATCCTGGACCAAGTTCCAGCATGCTTCCACATTCCAACTGGTCTTTCCCACCCCCTGCTTCTGTGCCCAAACTAGTCACATTACATGTGATGAAGCTAATTTTAACAATTTTACGTGTTTAATCTTTAATATTTAAAGTGAGATAAAAAGATATTTGAGAGTCATATCCTACTAAAACACGGTTTTTTTGCAAGTAAAATGACTTAATGATTTCCTAATGTTCTTTTTGTGGGGTGTATATGTGCATGTGTGTTTTGTATGCCTGCACAAGCCTATGTGCTTAAATATGACCAGGTACTGTGCCTCAGGTGCCGGACATCTAGTTTATATTTTTAAAGATTTGTTTAATGAGTATGGGGATGTGTTTCTGTGTATCCCTGTGAGTATGCCAGGTGTGAAGGGGTTCACCAACAGAGGCCAGAAGAGGAAACTGACTCCCCTAGAACTGGGGCTGCAGGCAGCTGTAAGCCCCTCAGTGTGGGGCTGAGAACCAAACTCTGGTCCTCTGCAAGAGAAGCAAGTGCTCTTAACCTCAGAACCATTTCCCCAACCCCTACTTTGGATTTTTGTTTAGTTTAAAGAATTTTATTTTTATGAGTGTAAGTGTTTTACCTACATATACATCTGTGCATCAGATGTATAAAATATCCACAGAAGGCAGAAGAAGGTGTCAGATCCTAGAACTAGAGGAGTTGCAGATTGTTGTGAGCCACCATGTGGATGATGGGAATTGAACCCAAGTCCTCTAGAAGAGCAGCCAATCCTTTCCATTTCTGAGCCATCTTTCTACCCTACTCTACTTCTTTTAAACCATGTTTCTCAAAGGCCCAGGGCTCACCAATTAAGTTAGGCTGGCTATGGGTTTTTATGTAATTTCTGGGGACCCAGGTCCCCATGCTTTCAGGGCAAATTCTTTATTGACTAAGCCATCTCTCAGGCCCTGTTCTTAGCATTCTTAAACAATCACCCTCAGCCAAGGAGGAAGCTCTAAATAACCACAGAAAGCCAAGCTCTCCATAGCATGTGGTGGTATGTGAGTGTGCACTTGGGTCTATGTCCATCCTACTGTTCAGACCAAAGCTTATCATTAAACCTTTGCTTATGTTGTAGCAGAAAAGAACATAGAAAACTCAAGTCACCAAGAAAAGCCTAATTCACCTAAGGGCAATTGTTGCAAGACAATTGTCCAAGTTAATTTAAACTATCAAGTTAACACAGCCTAGAGCCCCATGAGAAGACAGTCTGAACTGAAAGATTTCCCACAGCAGACTTCCTGGTAGACACACCTTTGAAGAATTGTCTTGGTGGTGCAGAAAATTCAGTCCACTGTGGGCATCACCACTCTTAGGCAGATGGTCTGTGCAGTGTCAGAAAACTGGCTAAGCATAAACCTGTGAGCAAGTCAGCAAGCAGCCTTCCTCCATGGCTTCTGATTCAAGTTCATCCTTGATACTCTTCCTGGACTTCCTTCAGTGATGGAGTGTGGCCTGTAGGCTGTAGCGACCCTGTCCTCCCTCAGGTTGCTTTTGGTCATGGTGTTTGTCACAGCAGAAAGGAAACTCCACTGGAAGAGAAAGGTTTAACCAGAAAGTAACCTCAGCCAGAAGCACACTGCCACACAGCCCTTACCTCTGTGAAGGAAAACCACCAAGCAGAAGTGCAGTCATCAGGAGAAAGGAAGGTGGGAAGCATGGGAGGTGGGGCATGGGACGACAGACGTGAGAACACATTTAAGAAGGAAGTCAAGTCACCACACAGACTGAAGGGAGCCTGGGATGAGATGAAGGTAATGCACCAGCCTGCCAAGTACCCTGAGGGATAAAAGTTATGCAGGGAAGACGGCTCAGAGACTAAGAGCACAGATTGCTCTCAGGGAGGACCCAAGTTTGGTCCCCAACGTAGACATCAGGCAGCTCGCATCCACCTGTAACTCCTTCTCCTGCCTTCCTCAGGCCCCTGGACTCATGTGCACAAACCCACACAAACAGACACAGACATAATTTAAAAATAAATAAAATAAAGCTTTTTAAAAAATTGCCCAAGTAAATATAATTAAAACAGACTGAAGAAACTTAAATAGACCTTGAAAACGGGAAAGCATGCTCATGAATGCATTATTGGATATTTTAAAGAAAACAGAAATGATAGGACAAATTTAATTTATAATTTAAGAACTCTTTCTTTAAAATGAGAGTTCCTATAATACTCACTTATAAGAAATCCAATGTACCAGTAAAAAAAAAACTCTAGCCTGGAAGTATTGACCCTATAATGTAGGCTATTAAAGTTATTGAACCCAAATATACAAAAAAGGGATCCTTGAAGCCAGACAAAAAGATAAAGCCACTCTGAGAGTAAGAAGTCAGGCTGGCCTCATCAGAACCCAAAGCCAGAAAATAACACCACAACGCCCTCAGCGTCTTTGAGTAAGGAGCAATTCAGGGGTTCGTATCTGGCCAAATGGCGCTTTATCCACACAACGGATACTTCCACAGGAAAACCAAATAACACTATTCCTGAGGGCCTTCCTTGGAGAACTTCTTGAGTTTGAGTTTCAGCTCATGTAGGACTGAGCAGGAAAACTGAGGTAGAATTTTGTCTGTATTTTGAAGTAGAATAAAGTCTAAGTCAGATAAGAGGATTGGTGACCTTGTGAAACATAAATGCCACGTCTGATTCTGCAGAGAGGGTCAGCAAATGTGTAAAAGCGGAAGAAAAAGATGGAAGGCAGAACTGTATGCTGCTGCTTTATTTAGAGCAGCCACAGTGACCCACCAGACATGGTGGCTTTACTATCCCAGCACTAAGGAATCTGAGACAGGAGGGTTGCCATGAGTTCAAGGGCAGCCTGGACAACAGATTGGGATACTGTCTATAAATAAATAAAGAAAGAAATGCTAATTAAAAATAAAAATAATTGTGATATGCAAAATATAATTTCAAATGAATATAACTAACAGCCTCCCAATAAAACCGGAATATTAAGAATATAATTGTGACAGTCTATGTCAATTGGCATGAGCAGTATGTAGAGCCTCGAGGGTTGGTATCAGACTGTGTTCCTGTGCATGGGCTGCCACCTTGGAGCCCATTCCCTGCAGAGGAACACCCAAGCCAGTCTTGATATTAGCATGAGGAAATCGGACTTGCCTGGAGTGGATGCACCATGCTGAGCTGACCCACCTTGGGACAGCTTGCCCTTTTGGGGAGGGGATGGAGGGATTGAGGGAGGAGGTTGAAGGCTGACTGGGAGGAATTGGGAGGGGAAAGGGAAGGGGGAGCAGGGGGATACATAGATAAAAATGACTTTTTTATTTAAAGAATTGTGACTGTCTAAATGAAAATGGCCCCCATAGACTCAAACGGAGTGGCATTATCAGAGGGTGTGGCCTTGTTGGAGTAGGTTTGGCCTTATTTGAGGAAGTGTGTCACTGGAGGGTAGGCCTTGAGGTTTCAGAAGCTCAAGCCAGGCCTGATAACTCACTGTTTCTTCCTGCTGCCTGTGGATTAAATGAAGACCTCTCAGCTACCTCTCCAGCACCATGTCTGTCTGCATGCCACCATGGTTCCTGCCTGATGATAATGAACTAAACCTCTGAAATATAAGCATGCCTCAATTAAATGTTTCCTTTATAAGAGTTGCTGTGGTCATGGTGTCTCTTCACAGCAATAGACCCTGACTAAGACAATAATAATATTACTTGAAACCTTGTAGAAAGGAGGTAGAGATGGAATATGAAATAAATAAGAAACAAAGAAATAAATGATAAGGGATTTGGGGCTGGAGAGATGGCTCAATGAATACACAACCACATAAACACAAAATCCCCAGGACCCACATAAAGCCACACAGGGTGGTAGACATATGTAACCTAGAGTTCCCACAGCAAGAAGAAAGTTTTTTTGGAAGCTCACAAGCCATCTGACCTAGTGTACACAGGAGAACCAGTAAGAAACCCTGCCTCGGATGAAGAAGTTGAGAATGACAAGTGAGGATGTCCTCTGATGTATGCTGTGGTACCCACACCCATAATTACACACGTGAGCATACATACATATACATACCAAAATAATTATTTTAAAACAGGGGTATTTATGAACTTACTACAAACATAGCAATGTAAACAAAAACATTATCTGAAGAATGTTGCAAAACAGAAATTTAGGACCTAGAGCGATGCCTCTGGGGTTTAAGAATACATAATGCTGTTATAAACAACCCGAGTTTGGTTCCCAACACCCACACTGGATAGTTCATAACCACCTATAACTCTAGCTAAAGGGATCTGATGCCCTCTTCTGGCATCCACAGGTATCTGTATTCACTTGCATATACCTACACAGAGACACATATGTACACATAATTACAAATAAATCTTTTTTAAAAAAGAAAAGTATATATGCAACATAGTCAAAGACATGAAAATAATGGACAGACAGACTGCAGCAGAAGGAGCAGATCCTCACAGTGGAGCAGATCAAACACACTGTAGGGGATTGGAAAACAGGCAGCAAATGGCCAACCCCATATCATATACAGCACAGAAGTCACGCTCAGAAGAGGACATACTGAAGGATCCCAGTGCATGACCTGACACTTCAGGTGCAAGCTAAAGTGTAGAAGACACAGGCAATAGTTCCCTTGTGGGAGAACCACAGCTGTTTTACCCAAGGCCACATTTGCAGGGAAGAGAAACTCAAATATGAAGGGCATGCAGCTGATGGATGTGCAAACCCAGGAAACTTGCAGGCCTACTTTTCCGTGCCCTTGCATGGCACAAGGGTGCTTCCCAAGCTGCTCACCCTGTAGAATTGTCACCCACAAATACTTTTCTCTGTAAAGGAACTGTGTTAGGCCCAATACACCATGCAGAGAGGCACAGTGCCTACCCTGTAGGTCTCACCCTATAGCTCAGACCATCTTGAATTCATGAGGTAGCTATACACAAGCTTCCTCACAGTCACATTAATCCTCCTGTCTCACTGAAGTGTTAGGATAACAGGTGAGAGCCATCATGCATTCCAGAGTCCTGAACTATTGCTATGGTTTGAATCAGGATTCCCCTCAGGGAGCCATCATGCATTCCAGAGTCCTGAACTATTGCTATGGTTTGAATCAGGATTCCCCTCAGGTCCATCTTGAATGCTGGTTCCTTAGATTGGAGAACTATGCTGGAAGGCTGTGGAATCTTTAGGAGACGGAATATGGCCAATGATGAAAGTAGGTCGATAAGAGCAGGATTTTGAAAGTTATCCTCGGGCCCTAGTCCTGGTCTCTCACTAGCTCTGCTGCCTGTGATGTGAACAGTCTCTGGCATACTAATCTCACTGCCATACACTCAGCTGTTCTGTGAATTTCCTGACCTGGTATACTGAGACACTCAGCCAAAATCAACCCTCCTTCACTGATCTGCATCAGTCGGGTGTTTTGGTAACATGTTTTGGTAACATGAGCATAACTAAGAAAGAAAATTGGTGCCACAGAAGTGGGCTCATCACCATGACTAAGCATGATTTTGTAGACTCTAGATTTTAGGAATTGATTTGATAGAAGAATGTGGAAGAATTTGGGGATGTTGACTAGATTACTACAAACAGACTAGCAGGTGGTTCTGGTGGACATTAAGAAGATCAAGACACCAGTAGAGCATGGGCAGGAAAGATGGGCACAGGGGCTATTCTCACTACATTCTAGCTAAGAATATATTCATTTCACCCATGTTCTGCAAATTTGAATAGGTCTGAATTCACAAGCAATGAGCTAATTAACTTTGCCAAGGAAATTTCAAGACACTATGCCATTAAGGATGCAATATGGTTATTGCTGACTGTCTTTAGCCAGGTTTATAGAGGGAATCAGGAACAAAAAGTAGAACAGACAGATCTGAAAAGCACTGTTTGGTCAGAAAACGAGAGTATGCAAAGCTGTAGATGAAGGGACAGTTGTTAAAGAAGTCAATGCATTTAAGGAGAAGCCAAGAGTAAACGCTGTGAGCTACAGTAACAACCAGCCTGGCAATATGTGCCCCTTGCTGCAATGGTGGTATAAATGCTATGGTGTGGCTGACTAATTTCTAGTTGGATTTAAGGCCTGCTCCACCAGGGAGAACTCAGGCAGTATACTGTAAACACGGCCAAGAATCTGTATCTGGGAAGTTCACAGGCTCTAGAAGAGGACATGCCACTGTCATTTTACTAAGTAGACATGATATAAAACTGCCTTCTAAATATTTATCATTTGTATATTATTTTATTGAATGTGCACAAATGTTTTGCCTGTATGTATGTATGCATATTTGCATTGCAATCAGATCCCCCCGGAACTGGAGTGACAGGTGTCTATGAGCCACCATGAAGATTCTGGGAACCAAACTCAGGTCCCCCACAAGAACAGCAAGTGCTCTTAACTGCTGAGCCATCTCCTGCACCCTAAATATTTTTTGCCCACAGGTCAGTGCAGCTCAGTGTCATCAAAGCAGTAGTGGGCAGCAGTTAATACGGGGACTTACAACTCAAAGTACATGGAATAAGAGACAGTGGCCATGGATGAAACATATACCACACCCCTCCTCCCTCAAGGGTGACGGAACATCATGGAAGAGAGTGCAACAGAGTGTAACAGCCAAGGGTAAGGAAAGACAGATTCAAGACAGCATCTTCTGGACATGGCCTATGCACTCAGGAACTGACTCGGCTGTGGTTGCCTGCACAAGGTTGAGAATATTTCTTTATGGAAGTTGGAAGGGGTGCTCGCGAGGCCACACCCCTCCCTAAGAGACTATTGACAGTTAACAGTGGCTGGGAGAATGAAGAGGTATAGCCACCACGAAGTTGTCCACGTTCTAATAAATAACTTCCCACCCATGTTCATATGAGCAGCCTTAATTACACTCTGGGAGTGGGACACACACATAGATTGGAAGGTAAGAGAGGACCTGTGGGTAAAATGAAGGGTTTCAGTGGGGGATGGAAAGAGGATGATGATATGGAGGAAGAAGTAAAATTCATCATATGCATGCATGATACTGTCAAATGATAATAAATAAATAAATAAATAAATAAATAAATAAATAAATAAATAATAAATAAATAAATAAATAAATAAATGAATGAATGAATGAATGAATAATGCAAGCCAAGGTTTTTTTATACTAGAAGAGTAAGACTGTCTTGAGGGTATTTCAGAAATTGGGAAGACCCAACCCATGGCAGGCTCAACAGCAAACCGTTTCGAAAGACTTGAGAACAGATGTGTCCAGGACACCATGCTCACAGGGCTACGAGGGGAAGTAGCTGGCTTCCACAAAATCTTGAAGAAAAATCCAGAAGGTCCAGCAATGTGTAACAGGGTTGGATTCCTCATAGAAAGCCTCAAACAAAGAGACTAAAAAAACAAACAAACAAACAAACAAACAAACAAAAAACATAAATAGAAGAATGCTGTTTCTGCTCCAGAAGAGTGTGTATACGTGCCATGAGTAGCGGAGCCAGGGGAGTGGGGCTTCCCAAGCCTGTTGGAGTGGAGATGATGCCATCACTTGCTCTGGAAGCTGAACATGTGCTACAAGATTTAACTTGTTTGGTTTGGGTTCTCTGATCCAGACTCCTCTTTCAATCTTTCTGTTACTCTCTTTAGGGAAGGAAATGTTCACCATGAGCCCTTGGAGATTACAAATATGCAACTCTTCTTGTTCTACAAGCCTCACAGTTAAAAGCTTATTTTGAATCTCAGAAGAGCCCTTGAATCTGGAGCTTTTGGATGATGTTGGAATGGCTAAGCTGTGGGGACTCTGAAGTTGGGCTGAGGAGATTTTTCATTATAAGATAGTCATGAGGCTATGCTATGGCTTGAATTCGTCATGTCTCTTCTAGGATCTTGGTTAGTTGGTTCCTTTGCCTGTCTGTCTGCTTGTTTTGAGACAAACTCAGTAAGTAGCCCTGGCTGACCTGGAGCTTACTATGTAAAGTAGGTTGGCTTTCTGCCTCCATCTGCCTCTGCCTCCCACACGTTGGGATGAAAGGTGTGAGACTCAACACCTGGGTGGGGTCATGGTTTTATACATGGTGTCCCAATCTGGGGAGACAGTAGAATCTATAAAGTGGAGTGTCACAGTTGCTAGTAGCAGACCTTAAGGCTTATATGAGCCTAAGGCTCCAGCTTTATTCTTGGCTTCTGATCCATAACAATGTGAAGAACTTCCAGCAATGTTTCTACTGCCATGAATTTAGCTGTTCTGCTATGTAATCGCTGTCACAGTGGACTGGAACCATGACCCCAAGGAAATGTTTCCTCTGTGGAACATTTATTGAGTCACAAAAATATGTGAATATAATGAGCACATCTGTCATCTGGACACCTCGGGTCTAGCAAATTCATCTCTGTGGCTCTGAGCCAAGATTGAAATTCCAGGGAGCATGAATGTGATTGTCCTGATGTGGAAATGGTGCTGTCCCCAAGTCAGAGAGAGCAGATGAGTATACAGACAGAAGAATTTCAGAAATCATGAGTCTCCCTAATGGATTGGGCTGAATTCCAAAGAGTATGCTCTTGCTGGGAGTTGGGGTGGGTACAGCCTTTGTGAGGGCTCCGCTGAGGTCTTGCCTTCTGTTCAAGACCATTTATCAGTTGCATTTTCAGAAGGGGATTACTACAGAGGGAGGCACAAACCCATGGTGATGCTTCTGAGGGGCTGACCTATGCACATGGGGTACATCTGGGATCAGTACTAAGTCCATTTTCCTGTAGGATCTCCAGTGGAATTCTGGGAACAGCTTAACACCCATGAACCCAGGGGGGTTCTATGACTTCCTACAGCCACCCAGGGCACAGTCTCATCCCTGGACCCTTTATTCAAGCTGCTGAAGGTTGTCTTGGCTCCAGTGAATCACTTGGCCATTTATGGACATAATTAAATTTTCTCAGAGCTCAGAGACGTGCTGGCTTCTAAGTCCCAGGGCCACCACCATCCAGTCCACCATCTCCAGCCAAAGAGGCCATAACATTTCCAGCACTTTTTCACTTTGTACTTGAATTATTTCCAATAACTCATAAAAAAAAAAACTTTGTAAATGCCCAAGGAAATACTAAGGAATAGCTATTGTCTGAGTGAGGCAGCAGGCAGGGGAGGGGGGTCAGAGAGAGAAAGAGAGCTTATGTCTCATCGCCTGTTATGGCAGAGTAAATGTCCCAAGATCACAGAATGAGACAGAAGCAATGGAACTGTCCCCTCCTGGCTTGTCTACAGTCCTTCCCCTAAGCTGGTGAACTGCCCCTGCAGACTCAAGCTCTCTCTAGAACCACTCCCCACAATTGCATCCTGTTCTCTTTCCTTTGACTGCATCCTGTCCCTTGCATTCCTCACCAAAGATACTATGAAGTTCTGGGGCATGAGACTCCAGCTTGGGTCTGGTACCCACTTTGTACAGGTTCGACTGAGGCTTCACCTTTCACTTCCCAACCATCTGTGAGAGAGTTTAACATCCTGTCCTCCGATTCCTTGAACATTATGCACAGGGACCTCAATACCATCCTTCTGCGCTCTGTGTGGCAGACCAACCTAATGATGGATTTTCTCTTCTCTTAAAACCAGAGACCCAATAAGGAAAGCAGCAATTGCCTGGACCACATGTAATTTCCAAGAGCTTTCCCCTTTGAAAGCAAATAGCCTATAAAAACAGATTTATCTTGCCTACCACAATAATAGATATTGGGCATCAGCAGTTCGTCAGAGTGATGTTGCTTTCTTATGACACAGAGCAAGACCCTGTTAGATGGGTGGCGAGTCCACGGGTCTTAAAGTGCAAAGCTTTACCACTGGCCTGACTGCTCCTGTCAGCATGATAATTGCTTTGTTTAAGTTGTCACCCCCTCAGCAGCTGTGATGGAAGGGACAATACGAATCTGACACCCAAAGCCTGCCTTTGCTATTGCTTCATTGAAGTTGTCACCCTCACAGCAACTGTGATGGGGACACAATATAAATCTAGCAGCGGACCCCAGCAGATGGCTTTGCGTGTCCCCCTGGGGTCTCTCTGGTTCCTTCTCAAGAGAATTGTCCAAAGATGCTTCTGAATCGTGCACTATCAATAGCAGTTCCTGGCTGGGGCCATAAAGAGTCCCTATATCCGTCACCATCAAAATGTTCCGCTCTTTGCCAGGACAAGGGACATGTCTTCTAGGATACCATCTCTAAGCACCATATTTTACATGGCATTAAAAACTTGTTATGATTTGAGGAAAATTCTAAAATCGTATAAGAGGTTGATTTAAACAAAGCCACTATCACTATCTTTGACTTTGTCCCTTAACTTCGGTGGATTGAAACAAAAACAGGAAACTTCAAAAAAGAAAAGAAAGAAAAAAAATATAGTAAAATATTACTGTAAGTGCATTGGTTTGCTATTAATCTGTTCAAGCAATGTAATGTATTTTTTATTTCTTTGATAATTTTTTATGTGTGTATGATATATTTTGGTCATATTATTCATCCTTCTCAAATCCATCCCAGCCCCCACACTTCGTGTCATCATTTATGGTTTTATAATTATCTACCAAATCCAATTTGAGCTGTCCAGGCACTCCCAAGGGTAGAGTCGTTCACTAGATCAGAGTTGACCTACCAGGGCCCATACCCCTGAAGAAACTCTCCCTCCCCAAGAAGCCATCAGCTGTCCACAGTTCCTCAGCTAGGGCTGGGGTCTTGGGAGCCCCTCCTCATAAATACTGGAATATTGGCTGGCTTGGTCTTCTGTAGGCACCAAAGCTGCTCAGTTATGAGGACAGGGTCCTGTCATGTTGAAGAGACTCTGTTTCACCCTCATCATCCCTGATGTCTGGCTCTTGTGGATTTTCCACCCAGTCTTCCTCAATGGTGCCTGAGTCTTGATGGGAGAAGTTATCTACAAATGTTCATTTTGTGCCTGGGCATTTCACAAGCATTTATCCTCTGTACTTTGGCAGGTCAGGGATTTCTATTTTAAACCATCTCATGAGGTCTGAGAGCCTCACATATCTATGGGTATAGGGATACAAATTTAGAATTGCCGAACATTTATACAGCTTTCTCCTCTCTCTCTTTCACTTCAGCATGAGCATCCCAACCCTAGGCCAGTTTCTCAAGTAAGGTCTTCAGGGAACAAGCAGCAGTGAAAGTTGACATCAGTAAGTCCTGCTTCCTTGATGACCAGATGGCACTGCTTCTGTTGTGCCAGGAAACCCTAGCATTGGAGAAGCCTATGGAAAAGAAGCCCAGGATAATTCTTCTAGCCTTAAAAATACAGAGAGGTTTTACAATTACCATGGTGGATTATAGTTATATATTCTACAATAACAGTTTAAAAAAGTCCATGATCCAATGAACAGCTGGTGCAAAACACAGTAAGGTCCTACTTACTTCCAAGTGGCTCCTAAGAATGATTCTCAGTAACATAATGGCATCATAGATCCACTGGTGCTCCACCAGTGATGTATCATCTCTGTGACTAGAATAATCTAAGCAGCTCTACTCAAGATATCTAGACAGAAGACAGGACATTGCCCAAACACCTTGAATGCACACTGGCAGCATTTAATCCCATTTACTCCGCACCCAATGATCTAATACTGCTATTTTTATAACTGTCTATGAGGCTGGGAAATGGCTCTGTGAATAAAAGCAGAAGGGCCAGAGTTTTAATCCTCAGAATCCATATAAAAGCCAAGCAGAAAATAATGGCCAACCTATAATCCCAGCACTCTGGAGGCAGAAGCAGGTAGCCCCTGGGCAAGCTGACTGCAAGACTAAGTGAATCAGGGACCACCAGGTTTAGCAAGTGACCCTGCCTCAATAAAGTGAAGTGTGATAAAGGAAGATGCCTGTCTTAGTAACATTTCTATTGCTAAAATAAAACCTTGTGACAAATGCAACTAAAACTGTGTTTAATTTGGGCCTTATGGTTTCAGAGGGTTAGAGTCCATGACCGTCATGGTGGGAAACATGGCAGCAGGCAGGCACAGCACTGTAGCAATAGCTGAGAGCTTATATTTGAAGACACAGCCACAAGAAAGATACTGGGAACAGCGCTAGTCTTTTGAAACCACGAAATCTACTCCCAGTGACACACCTCCTCTAACAAGCCACACCTCCTAATCCTTCCCAAACAGTTCTACCAACTAGGAAGTATTAATACCAAGTAGATAAGTCAATGGGGCCCATTCTCAATCAAACCACCACAGCTTCCTTGCCTCATGGCTACCAATAGTTGGTGGTAAGGAGACTAGAGAGCTGCTCTGCGCAGTCTTCAGCCATCACCACTGTTCCCTGCTCTGTGAATAATCCACACAATGAATGGGAGATGCAGATGACTCCACAGGAGGCTTCTCTCATTCCAATCTTCCTCATAAAGGAGAATTCTATATTTCTATAATAAAAGGTGTGCATTTGAGCATATTATAAGGCTGAGGGGATGGTCCAGTCAGTGAAGTACTTGCTGCCCAAGCATGAGGAACTAAGTTCTAGACCCAGAACCCACGTAAAAAAGCCAGGGATGGAAGCACATACTGACAATCCCAGCTCTGGAGAGACAGACATGAGGATTCCTGGGCTTGCTAGTCAGCAAGCCTGTATTAATGGATGATCTCTGGGTCAATGAGAGACCCTGTCTCAAACAAAGTGTTTCTAAGAACAACACCCTAAATTGACCTCTGACCTCCATGCACACATGTACCTGTATACACATGTATACACACACACCAAAAAAAAAAAATTAAACTTAAGGAGAAGGAAAATCAAACTCAACTCAACTTAGCTCTAGTTTTATATGTTGTGGAATCTGAAGAATTTTGAGTTTAGACGGATAACAGCAGCTGACATGTGCAGGGTATCTGAGGAGTCAGGCTCACATGGAGAGTGAGAGGAAGGGGAAGGAAGAGGGAAAACTTTCCAAGTTTAGCCTGAAATTGGCTGTTTCTAGGGGTAACCAGCAAGCAGCAGCTGAAGAATGCTGGGTGATCAAAAATGGAGTTTTCAAATGGCATGGCCTTGGCTGGCAAATCCTTTGGAAGCGAAGATAACCCCCCAGAGTTGAGGGGAAACCACTTGTTACTGAAGATCAATGTGAGTGGACAAAAGAAGCTGATCCTTGGGAGCAGGGACCTCAGGTCTGTCCATCAGAATGTCAGCCTCGAAGGGACATGCCTTCCTTCTGGGCCTGGGGCAGAATGAGGATCACCAGATCCCACTATGAGACAAGGCAGGTCAGAGGGTCTCTTTATGGCCAACTCTCACTCAGAAAGACAGGGCTGGAGTGAGATTCAATTTCTGGTTTCTGACATCAGCCATGGGGAACAGAAATTCAATATTCTTTGACTCACATCAAGAGAGAAAGAACAGTGGGAACTGGGAGGGAAGCAAAGGGTCAGGAAGATGCTGCTGACATTGTGCTTGTTCACAGGACTCAGTCTGACAGAAGACCCCAGTCTCCCCAAGTAGGACTGCTAGATTAGGCACTAGCTCTATTTTTAAGTTTCTGAATCACCTCTAGACAGTCTTCTATCACGGCTGCCTCAAGGTACATTCCCATGGTGAAGGCATAGATTTACCTTCACAAAACTTCATCTCAGGGAAAGACCCTGAGAGCAGGGCCCAGGTCTTAGAAGAATGTAGGAGAAATCTCAGAAAATGCCCCTGACAGCCGGTAGATTCAAAGTTTGGGTTCATGTCGAAAGTTTAGCCAAGAGTTTCCAAGAATTACTGTACCTGCTACCCCTTTACCCAATCCTGAAATGCTAAGACGTGTAACACCCTGCTTACATATTTTTTCTTTTAAAAAACCCTCTCACCCCTATGCTTGGGGCCAAATTTCTTCTGCTGTGTTGGAACAAAGGGTTTTGGCTCAGATTTGTTTGAATCCATCCAAACGAATAAACTGACCCTCATGTGTTTGCATCGGAATCCAGCTTCTTGGTGGTCTTATGATGCGGGGTACAACACCCACAGAGTTGCTGGGTTTCCTTTTTTTTCAACTTCTGGGCCACATTTGTTAGGTTCTATCTGTAGTGACAGCCATCCTAACGTGTGTGAAGTAACAGCTCTTTGTAGCCTTGACTTGCATTCTCCTAAACTGTCCCATGCACCCTCGCCTGCAAGGACGACGCGACACCAGGCTCTTCTTTCAGTGGTTTATTCAGGACCTTGAAACTTCTTCTGCCTCTGCTCTGCCTCTGCTACTGCTTCTCCTACTGCCTCTCCTACTGGGGAAAACCCGCTCCCAGCTAAATACCCTCTGGACTGCTAGTCACAGGGTGCCACGTGGGCCATGCCAATAGATCCAGGTGCATGGAAGCAAGCCACACCTGGAAGCAAGCCACGAGCTTAGCCTTAGCCAAATAAGGAGTTGTTTATCTCAGAGAGCTCTCACCGTTGGGAAGGTAGAAGGCAGAAGCCAGCACCATCTTTAAAGTTCGGCCACGCTGTTCTCTACACTAAACAATTATAATACCAAGAATCTTTTCAAACCTCTATTGGCCACTTTATGTTCTTTGAAGGAAAATGCCTATTTAGATCATCTATCCATTTCTCCTTTGGGTTATGGGGGGGGGCATGTCCCCTTGTCTATGTGGATACATTGTATATACATGTGGAAACATTCTTGTGGAAATCAGAAAATAACCCCTGGTATTATTTCTCCTTGGCTGTTCTCTGAAGCAGGGCCTCTCTTTAGCCTAGGGCTCACTGATTCAGTTAGCCTAGCTTGCCAGTGAGTCCTAGGGATCTGCCTATTCCCACCTCCTTAGCATCAGTGTTACAAGTGCATGCCACTATGTTTAGTTTCTTACATGGGTTCTGGGAGATCAAACTCCAGTCCTTACCCAGAAAGCACTTTACTGACTGACCTACCTCGCATCCTCTTGCATAGACAGAAAAAAAAAATACAGACAACAAATAAAAGTCTCAAAATAGAATAGCAACAAAAATAAACAGGCAACCTAGAGCAAGGGAAAGCTGGAAAGGGGTGCATAGGCAAGAAATATGCACTTAAGAGGCACATGTGATTATGATGAACTAGCTGCCCCAGAATACTGACCAAGGGGAAGGACAGACTAATACATTCACATTAAGGAGGCAAAGCTTGGAGTGGAATTCAGAAGAACTCTGAATTTTGTGTGTTTCATTTTGTCTCAGTGAGAACTCATCCAAGAAAACCATCACTCAAAGAGGACTTTCTCCAGCACCCCTGGATACTCACACCTTAGTACAGCCGATTCTTTTCCTTTAATGTTCTGTATTGCTTTTAGTACATTAAGGGTATTACTTTCCAAGTGCTACAGGGAGATGCTCTTTATAGGCCCTGTAAATCACAGGATAAGAACTAATTGAAACTTGCTGGCTGTACCTTTGTGGGCTGAATCTGGCAACAGGAAAGCAATCAGCCAGCAATTAAAATGCTAATACAGGGCTCACCCCAGTTGGGTGCTCTTGCCAAAATGCAATAGGCTGCTCTGGCAGAATTCATAACAGCCAGCCTGGACCTCACTTCATTTCATCCAGAAGCATCGATTTATCAGAACCACAAACAACATCTTAGGAGACATTTTCCCAATGGAGAGTAACAACAGCTGCAGCAGCAGTAATGAAAGCCTGTTATGATAAGAATCAGATTATCAGGATCAGATTCTCTATTTGAGATCTTAGTATAAACCAGCAGCTTGGCTTCCGTTTCTGAGGCTTGCTTCCCAGGGGCCTGTGCCCAGAGGCAAGCTGCAGATGCTGTAGACAGAGATCAGGAGTTCAGAAAGGCAACCAAGGCAGATATCATGTATTTCATTCAAGTCCTGACTCTGCCAGTGGCCAGCTATTGTGGTTTGGATCTGAGGTGTCTCTCACAAGCTTGTGTGTTTGAACACTTGGTTATCAGCAGGCCCTGTTGTTTGAGATGGTTGTAGAACCTTTAAAAAGTGGAGCCTCCGTGAAGGAAGTGGGTCACTGGAGGAAAGGCAGGACTCGGGGTTTGATACCCCCACGTCCGGTTCCCTCCCGGCTTGCTGACTGTAGGCATAACCAACTAGATGCTTTGCTCACATTCCTGCTGCTGTTTGTAACTTCATGACAAACTGTATCTCCTCAAACTGTGAGCCAAATGAAGCACAATCACACACCCTTCGTCTTTTTGGTTATTATTTTTTTCCAATTACTAAGATTAAAGTACCTACCAAAAGCAACTTGAAGAAAATGTATATTTTTGTTCAAAGTTCAAAGAAATATAGTCTATGAGGATGGGGGGTTCATGGGAGCAGGACAGTGAAGCAGTTGGTCACAGTGCATCCATAGTCAGGAAGAGAGATGGACACTGGGGCTCAGCTAGCTGTCTTCTCTTTATTCAGCCCAGGACTATAACCCATGGGATGGTGCAGTGTTCATTTAGGGCAATCCTTGGCACCTTCCGGTAGTTAGAAGAATCAGGATTCTCCCTTGAATCTTCCAAGAGAGCTAACTCCATTTATACCTGCACCTTGGACGCTTGATGCTAAGAGAGAACTCATGCCCATCACCAATCAGGAACTATGACCACATTTTTTTTTACCTTTTTTTCTGAGCTTTCCTTCTATGAAGTACATCTGTAATTAAGGCCAATCTATGTTTGAGTGTTTACAAGAGCCATGCAGCAGTGGGGACAATTTTCACACCACCACTTATGGATGTGAATCCACTCTGAGAGATGGATTCTGACTCTGAGGGTTCTGAGAGGTGGAACTGAAGTCCAACCAGAGATAAGTCAGTCAGAACTTGTTCCCTAAGAAAGTTCTACGTGACTTCCCACACACTATGATCTGACTCTACCAAGAGCTCCCTCACTTCTCTGCTTACATCACCAACTTAGAGCTTTCTCTCTTTGGAGACTTTCTCACTTTATGTTCCAGTCAGTGTGATGGTAGGAAAGGGGCTAGAGCTGGTAGAAACCAATAGAAAAGGCCTCTGCAAAGCAGTGAGGGGAACTCAGCACCAATCGCCCCATCTTTTCTGCTTCCACACACGCACCCTAATACTCTAAATAAAGTACCAATAAGCTGTTACTCCTGGCCGGTCCATCAGTAGTAAGTAAACACTTCTGACTTCTGAAAGGCTAAATCCTCTCTTCTGTTTTCACATGGATTTCATGGGAGATGATGTCAATTCTCTTCCTAATCATGATGTGTCTGTCAATTCTCTTGCACAGAGATAGATGGGAAGCAGATGTGTCAGGCTACACAGCCCTCACACCTGCTGCTGAATCGGCCAGAACCCTTGTAATGGCCATTTGTAAAGCTGAATCTGGAGACACAGATGACAACAAATCTTCATATTGGTTCTCAGTGCTTTTTGGTTTTGTTTTTTCTTTTGGTCAGAATGGCTAATCAGTCACCTCTAGGAAACTTTAAATGACCAAAATACTTCATCAGCAATATTTCGTCAATGTCTGTGTGCAGGTTACTAATGAGAAAGAAAAAAAGAGCCCTTCTGGATGAACATCAGGCAACGTTGGTACAGTTCCATTAAACAGTACTTAGCATTGGGGGCTAGGCATTTTTCTCAGTTAAAAGCATTGGCTGTTCTCCCCAAGGACCCAGGTTCAATTCCCAGCACCCACATGGCTGCTCACAACTGTCAGTAACTCCAGTTCCAGGAGATCTGATTCCCCTAAAAATATTAGTATGAAGTGAAGTCATGAGAAAGAAGACAACCACACAGAGAAAGATGCACATCAGGAAAATGCTGGTGGAATCTGCATTGAGTCAGACAGGAAGAAGATGCTCACCAGAGAGCAGTCAGAAAGGTTATAAAGTAACCAGCCAGAAATGGTGACTCGGAAATCTGACATCAGTGTTAAAACCTAACCAAGCTTGTTCTGTCTGTGACTTAGAGAGCTCAGTAAGGAAAAGACCTTACCTGAGAAATTCATAGATTCCTGAATGAACAAAAACAACCACAGCTTACTCATGACCATGAGAGCCTCACCAACATGCAAGGCTTCCTCCCATATTGCTGAGGCTGAACTTCCTAGACTCCTATGTCATTAGCAGAGCTAGAAATTATTTTCCTACCCATTAATCAGAAAGATAAAGTGTAATAGGAAAGGCACAGGGGTGAAGAATCAAAGATGTCTTGCGCTTTGAGGGGGTTCCCCTTACATTACTACATAGCTCCCTCCCCTCACAGTACTGGACAGATAAAACTCTCTCCCCATCAACATCTTCAGCATGTAAAAACTGCACAGCTGAGGAGAGGGGATTTTCAGCAACAAAGGGCAACATTGGGGATCTGGACTTTAGGATTAACAATTCTGTAGGTATCTAGGCCTCAGCATCTAAAGGATAGCTCCATGATGGGAGGGGTCCTGCTTGGAATCCAAGAAAGAGCTGTATGAATCTCTACAAGTCTTTCCCTGAGAAATCAACCCAAGTCACAAGACCGGGAGAATTCATCCCCAGGACTGGGCTAAGAACCCTCTGGGTACATCCTCCAACTTCTGCTCCCCACCACACTGCCTCTGGCACTGAGGGTTAAGCACCCTGGAAACAGCAACTTGGGATTTCTCCTTTGTCTCATCAGTCCCCATGGAAGACACACTTGACAAATGCATGAGCAAAAATAAGAAAAAAGGTACCACAAAGGTCTTTACCCACATCCTATTAAATGTCTACCTTGTGTTGATTAAGTTAATTGAAGTTCCCTTAAAGGAGCTGCATCTACACTGGACATTCTACAAGGCTGACTGACAAGGTAGAACCTCAGAGTCTGAAGAGAGGTTGGGGTGTTTCATATCAGGCTTTCTCAGCCCCCATCATAGCTATTCACTGCCCACCTTTGTGTGCAACCTAACATCCTGTGTTAAGTCCTTTTGGAACATACAAACAGACCCCTAGATTCTACAACTCAAAGCCAAGAATACCATTGGGTAACATCTAAGTCCTGCTGAATAAACTGTCCCTACTTTGCTGTAATCCACCACCCTGATGTTGCCACCAGCGTATTTTAAAAGCATCTTGATTTATGGCTTTGTTCCATTGGTATAAAAACTTCATAAAACAGAAAATAAAAATAAAAAATCTTCATAAAACTGTCACCTTGTTGAAACACGGAATTTGGGGTAACCTGGATATGTGTTCCCGAGCCACAGTTGATCATATTTGGCTCTAAGATAAAAAGCTGTCTCATCCTCTTGAGGTGAGAGCTGTGTTTTTCCATCATCACTTGAGATTTTCCATCTTAGCTATGAACAGCACAGTGATGAACCTCACTAGGCAGTCTCCTGGGATGCCACCTCGTCTAAATACTATATTTATTTCTGTGCTTTCCAGTGATTTGTGTGGCTGCTGTGGGAGCCAGACAAAGTGAGGGATGGAGAAGTGAAGCACAGACCGGGAAGCAAGCAAGATGTTACCAGGAGACCTTAGCTGAACTGTTCTCGGAGCTAAACTAATAAATTCTCCTTCTAACCCAAGTCCCACTACCCACTTTCAGAAGAGAACGCGGGAACATTGGAACTCCAGCAAATGACCTCGAGCTAATTAAATCAATAGTCCCTGAAAATTAGGTTTTTAAATGAAAGTGTTTTAAAGACCTTAAAAAAAAAAAACAAAAAAAAACTGGGATTCATTCCTATGGGGGGTAACACGAGATAAATTAGCAAGAAGGAGAAAAAAAGGAAAAGAAACAGAATTATCTTTAATTGTCTAAAAAGTGGATTACCTTTTGGAAATGCTGAGTATTTAGCACTTGCTTCGGTTCCACGGAGCCCTGGGGAAGGCTTTCTTGGTGGCAGCATCAACCATGAGGGAATCAATGTGGAAAGCAAGAAGAGCATTTGGTTTTGGGTACTAAATATGCATTCTCAGAAATTATTGCAAAGAGCAGGCTCAGGAGCATCCCTTTGCCACAAAAGGGAAGAAAATCCAATGACTGTTGTGTTGGCTCTGGACCAAGGGTCAATGGCCTTGAATGTGTGGACTCTGAGCAAGATCCTTGCCCTTTCTGAACTGTAAATTGTGTGTGTGTGTGTGTGTGTGTGTGTGTGTGTGTGTGTGTGTGTGTGTTCAGTAACAATAGCAATAATAGGTGCTCACTGTGGCGGTTAGGTTCGTCAATGTGACCAACTGGAGTCACTTGGAAAAAGGAAGCTCAGTGAAGAAAATGTCTCCATCAGATCAGCCTATGGGCATGTCTACAGGGCAATTTCTTGATTAATAACTGGCATGAAAGGACCCAGCATGGAGTATGAGGTTTCTGGCCCAGACTTTCAGGCCTAACCTCAAGGTTTAGGACCCACAGACCCGCAGTCCCACAGACCCATAGACCCACAGAGACACACAGATGCATATGATAGTTTTAGGCTGATCAACCTAAGGCCCAGGCATATAACTTGTTAGCTCTTGCTCTTAATCTAACCCATGGTTCTTAACCTGTTCAGCCATACATGCGGCTTGATACCTTTTCTTAGAGCAGCATAGTTGTCCTTTGCTTCCTTCAGCTTCTCTCTGGCATTCCGCTCTGTGCTTCCTGTTCTCAGAGTTTTCTTAGTCTGGTATCCCCGCCCACACTTCCTGCCTGCCTTTGGCCAATCAGCGCTTTTTATTAAACCAGTGGGTGGGACAATTATTTACAATGAAACAACACAATCTCCCACACCCAGCACTTTCATCAGACCCAGCCGGTTCCTCAGTCTGGGACCTCTCCACCAGCTGACTTGTGAGAAATAAACTTGTATCATCTGTGAATTTCCCTGCCTTAGCTATAATAACAACCCCAATTGGCTGAGATAGATGGTCATGACCCAGCTGCCATTGGGGTTTGTGTCTATAAGAATTTTCTGTTAACTACACCCCTTGCTTTTAGCTCCCCCTAAATCCTGTATAAGATCCTAACTTCCCACATTACATTTTAATTGTTATTTAAGGTGTCTGAAAAGAGTCAAGATAAGGGAGGAATAAAGATGCTTCAAAATGCTTTGTACTTTTCCCATCATTCTGAAATTAACAACCCTCACAGGTCAGAGGAAAAGGGCCCACATATTTTTGAGGGCCATCATTTAATCAGCCACATGCTTTACTGTATTTGCACAAAAAGTGGCATTTAGGGGTTTTTGTTGTTTGTTTCTTGTTGTATTTTTCATTTCTATCCATCTTCTTGGTTTTTCTTTTCGTTCAACCTATAAATTTTCTTGAAACACCTGACACAGGGTCACCAAGCCCTGGTAGAGAATTTCTGTCCCAGCATGTGGCTTCACCAATCACTGTTACCCTGTATCATATTTCAGTTGCTAGCCATTTAATCATCCCTTCTGTCGGGGAAAGTTGGGCTCATGAATAAATCAAGGTGGTTTACACAGGAAAGTCAGGGACAGACTCACTTCCTGGGAACTCCGCTGTGCAGCCTCAGTCATAAATAAGGTCACCAGCAGCGCCTTTCACCTTGATGAGAAATTCAAAATTTCTCAGGGAAAAGTGGCCCTGAAGGCAGAGAATTCATAGTTAGCTCTTCTCATGGGACTCTTAAAATAAATAAATAAATAAAAACTTCTTCATCATAAATTCATCCTGGTTAACCCAAGGAGCCTGTGGTTTTTGATTTGTGTGACCAAACATCTTAAATCTCGCTGCTAACTACAGGTCCCTAAATCTAACAGTTTTTGCTGACAAGAGCCCAAATTCTGGAAGGTCTAGACTGTGAGGCATTTTTTTTTCCTGAGCTTTGTCATTTCCCAACAGTGCTATAGTACACCTCAGAGCACTGTGTTTGGACACAAGGATGTGAAGATGCACAGCTTGTAACCCATCTTCCCTGAGCATCTAAACAGGTCAGTGCTTGGTGGGGTGAGGGGAACAAGAACCAGAAGAATCAAGGCAAAGGGATGTGGTTGGGGGGGTCTCGGGCTTGGGAAACTTCTGGAAACCATAAATGCATGGGGCAAATGTGTTTTCCAGAAACACTTGCAACATATCTCCAATGCTCTTTACTCCTCACATCAAGAAGCTGTATCTATTTGCTTGAACCTGGAAGGAGCTAGTGACTACCTCCATGAACAAACCCTAGAAATGTTGCTGAGTGACTTCCAGGGATACATTATTCTGTCATTACTGTAACTATGTACCTGTGATGGGCTACTTTAAAGACAAGAAGATCATTCAACTCAAGGATATGAAGATACCAGCATCAGCTCAGTCTGATAAGAATATCATGGCAGGAATGCATGCCAGAAAGAACAAGAGAAAAATGTGGAGCTTTTATAGCAATCCTGGAACTCAGGGGCTCCCATGAGGGTCCCTTCACTATCTCCACCTTCCATACTAGGGATGTAGCTGCCAAACACAAAACTCTAGGAAGCGCAAAGCATATCCAAATCACAGCAAGGTCTGTTTTCTCTTTCTCAAACACAAGTCATGGAGGGCTTTCAAGAGCCAGCTGCCATACTGTCTTAAAGTGCAGACCCAGGAAATGGTTCCAGTCAAGGGTCTCCAAATGAGGTTTCAAAAACATCCAGCATCAACCACCAGAGCAAGCAAGTGAACAAAGAGAATGAGCAAGAGAGTGAGTGATGTGGCTTCAGATTCCCAGCCCTGGCCTCAGAGCTTCCCCAGAAGATGATGAATGAGGTTCACATGGCAACCTCTACCAAGTCCTGTGCAACCTGCAGATTGGTGAACATAAGCAGTCATGTTTCAGCCACTAAATTGGGGTGATCTGTTTGCACAGATGAATCAAATGGAGCAACTTGGAGCCTGGAGAACAAGCCAGCTCAAAGTAGGGCAGTTGGGCAGAATATGTAGGAATGTGCAGCTGTACCACCTACCTGTTTGTTCTAGGGACCACTGCATACTAGAGAGACAGGTGGGAAGAGACTGACATGCTGAAGCTGCAGCCAGTGTTAGCAAAGCTTCTTTATGACCCAGAACTTGAAGGACAATCAGGAGCCAGAGTAACACCAAAGGATTTCAGAAACATTTCCATCCTGAGGCCTTTTCGGTGACAAGCAACACTTCCAATTTCCCAAGTGTCTCCAGGGACCAAGAGCTCACTTGCCTTTCATCTATCCAAAGGTTCAGAGGTCGCTGAATCTACAGGAGTTCAGAGAGTTCCCCACACTGATTTACTCTCAATGTGTGCACCTCTGGGCTGGCTCTCCAGTAAGTGCCAATCAGGGACATCCTGAACTTGACAGAGCAGCATGTCCCCATATATACACATCTGCTACAGAGAAGGAGGAGGAGGAAGAGGAGGACAGCAAAGAAAGAGGTGCAGGGAGGGGCATGAAGAGAGGGTGGGAAGGGACAGGAAGGGGCAGAGGAGGAGAAAGGTAGAGCAGGAAGCAGAGGAGGAAGCAATGGATAAGAAAGAAGGGAAGAAGACACAGGGAGCCTAGGAGCAGGACACACGATGCCAAGTGACTTGTGAGTACTGCTTGGCTAGTCACAGTGAACTTCCTAAGCACCTCCCCCCCTCCCCGTGATGGACAGTGTCTACTCAGCAGGATGGTGACATCCACACACTATCATCAAAACAGGCTAGAGTTCGTGGGATTGATGGACAAAGACCAAGAGTCAGTAAGACCTAAAGAAGCTGGGTTTGAATACTGTAAGTAAGGAATTTTCCCAAAAGAATGCAGATTTTATACAAGATGATTTTAGATGTAAAGGATATCTTTGCAATCCCAGGCATGGTGGCCTTTAATCCCAGCACGCAGGAGGCAGAGGCAGATGGATCTCTGTGAGTCTGAGATCACTCTGGTCTACAGACTGAATTTCAAGACAAGCCAGAGTTATATAGTGAGACCCTGTCTCAAAAGTAAAAATAATCAAAATTTTAAAATACCTTTTAAATACAGATATTCCTATATTAGATATCCAACTTACATAATCTACATTCCCTGTCTTTATTCCAGTCTCTCCATTGCAATGAATTTGCTAATAGAACAGAGGGGGGGGGGGGGGGAGAGAATGCTCACTCATGCCTGACCAGGGAACTGATTCCTCATACTTAGTCATTTGTTTCAAATAACTCTAAATCTCTTATCTCAAAACAAGTGTCAGGTTGGAGAGATAGCTCAGAGGCTAAGAGCACTGGCAGCTCTTTCAGAGGTCCTGAGTTCAATTCCCAGCAACCACATAGTGCCTCACAACCATCTGTAATGAGATCTGGCGCCCTCTTCTGGCATGAAGGCATATATGCAGGCAGAACACTGTGTATATAATGATTTTTAAAAAGAATTTTTTAAAAAAGTGTCTTGGGAACTTCTGGTTTTTGGAGTGTCTTATGAGAAACAAAAGGATCAAGACAACAAGGACTGTCTCCAGCACCTGTCCTCCCAAAAGCAATGCCTAACGTTGAAGAAGACAGACACTCAGCAACCTGCCCACCACTCTAGTCATCACTGTGAATCAGTTCACACTCCCTTATTCTGGAGCCTCAGCAACACTCCTTAGTTGTACATCAATTATGGTTTGTATGTGTTGCTTCTTGATTAAAAACACCCTGACAGAAAACTGCTTGGGAGAAAAGGAGATTGTTTTAACTTGATTCCAGCTGATTACAGTCCGTGTAACAGGGAGCTCACAGCAGCACTTGAAGCAGCCAGTTACATGGCATCACAGTCAGAGCAGTGAGACATCATTGTGAACAGGCACTCACTGATACTCTCTCCGTTCTTATGCAGTTCAGGGGATGGTGCCACCCACAGGGAGTCTTCCCATCTCAATTAAAATGATCAAGACAACCCCCTATAGACAATTCCTCACTGAGACTCCTTCCAGGTGATTCAAATTGACAGCTAAAACTAACCCTCACAGTGACTCTTTGTGTTTAAAGTGAATTTCTCAAAGACAGCACATAGGTGGATCTTGTTTGATTACCTACTCTGTCCTCTGTCAGTGTGCTTAAGCTAGTTAGATTTAATATAAATGAATGTGATTGCATTTATATCTACCGTGTTAACTGCTGAGGGGTTCTATCCTGGTTTTGTTTAGCCCATTTTTCATCTTCTTTTGAATTAATTGGATATTTTTTTCTGATCACAATTAACCCTCCCTATAGGCTTCTTTATAGGTTTTTACTACCTATCTTATGGCTTGCAACATCTCCTTACTACAGTAGAGTCTACCTGGAAGTAGTATCTCATCATATTATATGCAACATGAGAGCCTTTTCACAGGACACTCCTGACCCTCATCCCCAGCACTGACACACTTGGATGTGGGATGTACAAGCATAAACATGGCTTTAGACAATTTAGGACAGACAAGAATAAGGAAAATGAATTTTATATATGTTCATTTATGTCATTTCTAGCAATCTTCATTTCTTATCATACATTAAAATTTTGGCGAACAATCATTATTTCTTCTGCCTAAACACCTTCATCTAACATTTCATGAAGTACAGGTGTGCTGGTAATAAATTCCCTCTCTGTTTTTGCCTGTTTCTCTTTACATTTTAAAATACAGTTTTACAGAGTATAAAAGTCTGAGTTGACCAACTACCTTTCTCCATGTGCATTTCAAATATGCTTCTCTGCAGCCTTCTGGCTCACAGGTGCCTTAGACAGCTAGGTAAAACAAAAAAAAAAACAGATATTTGCTTTTTCTAAGATGTGTAGTCTAAAAGTCCCAGACTCCAGTGAGGGCATATTTCTGGCTTGTGGAAACTCCCTGTGGCTATTATCACATAGCCTTCCCTGTGTCCTTGGAGCAGATCTCTGTTGTTTCATTCTTCTTTTATGGACAACTTGTCTTGCTGGATCCCTTTCCATATGATTTCGTTTCATCCTTATGACCTGCAAATTGGCTAGGAGCACCACATATGAATATGGGAGCAATATGGTTCAGTCCAGAGCACATGGTTTCCTATGAGGTATCAGCCATTATGCTCATGGTTTCTCTGCATAGGACACATTTATTTCTCTGTCCTCGAGACCTTTATTTGTGATTGGTCCACAGAAATTTGAATATGCTTTTTAGATTTGGGTAGTAAGTCATTATTTTGTTGATTTTCTCAGAGATATAAGATCTGTGATTTAGGCTCACTGCTGATTTTAGACGTCTCTTCAAAGTTTCTTCTGCCTCTCTCTCTCCCCCCCTCCCTCCTCCTCCTCCTGAGACTGCACTTACATGTGTATCATGTCACTTTGTGTTGTCCCACATCTTTGAAGACTCTGCTCTATCCTTTCTCTGTGTTCTGTCTGGTTATTTCTATTGACCTGTATCTAGTTTCACATCTTCCCTCTTTTGAATCAGCCTATTTGTAGTGGGATTCAGGTGTTAGCTGACAAGGTTTAGTGGCCTGTCTGTAGAGTTCCCGGAGCTTGAGTGGGACGTGGCCAGACTGATGTGGGAATGTTTTTCTGTATGCTGTGAATATCATTCTTTAAATAAAGGAGCTGTTTTGGCCCATGACAGGCACCATAGAAAATTAGGAGGAGAAATCAGAGCATAGGTAGGAGAAGCAGGGTGGAGTCAGACAGCCCAAACTGAAGCCAAAAGGAGCAACATGTAAGGAACACAGGTAGCCACGGGCCACCTGGCAGATAGATTAATAGAAATGGGTTGAGTTAAGATGTAAGAGCTAGCTAGCAATGTGCCTGGGCCATAGGCCAAACAGCATGAAGTTAATATAAGCATCTGAGTCATTTCTGGGGGCCTGAGTAGCAGCAGCAGGCAGCTAAGGGGTCTGGTGCAGCAGGGTCTGGGCCTCCAGCCATCCAGGATCAAGAAACCCCATTGCAACAGATGGTACCCAATGTGGGGCGATTATCCACTTAAAGCCTGAGAAAGATTAGAAAGGGTTCTAGATCACAGAAACTGAGCCAAGGCAGCTTCCAAATTGTGTATACGAAGCAGGTCATTGTACAAAGAAAGCGTGGTGTCCAGGTCATATTCAAAATGGCGCCGGCGGACTGGCGGCAGGCAGTGTAAGCTGCAATCAGGCTGGTTCCTAAAATCTCACAGAAGACTCAGTAGCATGTGATTGATTTTAGATTTCTGTTTATTTTAAACAAAAAATAAACAAAGACGGTTTCTTAGTAGCAGCATTTTCTTGGGTGTGCTCTGTTTGTTGGCCAGGAACAGAGACACGGTCCCTTTCTGTAGAGAGCTGCGGAGCCGCACCTTAAAGATGGCGCTGGCTTCCGCCTCCCACCTTCCCGATGGTGAGCGCTCTCTGGGGTAAACAACTCCATATTTGCTAAGGCTAAACGCTTGGCTTGCTTCCGCATATGTGGACCTATTGGCGTAGCCCACATGGCACCTGGTGACTGGTTATCCTAAGGCATTTAGCGGGGTGCGGGCTTCCCCTCAGGGTCAGTAGGTCTGCTTGAAGAAGCTGTAAGAGGTCCTGAATAAATCGCTGAAAGAAGAGCCTGGTGTTGTGTCTTCCTTGCTGGCGAGGTTAGACGGAACACCTTTCAGAGAACTTACTGATTCAGCTTTATCTGCAGAAACTATGCAGCTCTTTAAGAGAGTGTATTTTAAAATCTCTTCTGGTTGAAAGATGATTAAGGATTCACAATAAAACAGATTCAGATGAAAAAAACCTGTTAACGGGTTACAATGTGTGTAAAAGGTACATAGGCTTCAGAGAGAAAAGAAAGAAGGGAGAGAAAGTCTTTAAAAAGAAAAATAGAGTAATAAAAATATAATAAGCCACGTAAAGATGGAAAATAGACACAAAATCTGGATTTTGGTTGTTATTGTGTTTTCTTTTAATTTTTTAACTGTTAATGAGCTAACTGCAGAAAGACAATGGATTGCAAATGCAAAGGCTACTAAGTTAAACAAGAATATATATTTTAAAGATATTTTGATTTTGAAATTTGTGTCTAAGGATTTATTGCTTTGGAAGAGTTCTGCTTTTGTTTCCACAGAAGATGAAAACCTGTGGATTGCTTCCAGGCAAATATGGTTTCATTATCCAAGACCCCCTGAGAAAATCACTGATGGGAAGAAATGGCCATATCACGAGTCTCAAGAACTCGTGAGATTTTCAATGCCCCTTAATCAGCAGGAAGTAGTAATAGAAAACTACGCCCAAATTCCCAAAATATTGCTTATAAAGGTTTGTTTTCATTATAAATGGTTAATGGTCATAATTAATCTCGTTCTAAGAAGATAAAGGGGATATGGTATATGAATGATTTTTTAAAAGGTTAGATTATTAAATTTACTTAGATCAGGAAATCAGCTGTTAATCTCAAAATGCTTTACATTGGTATGGATTTTGGTTTATTGATACAAATTTAAGGTCAATTTTGTTATGCTGTATATATTTTAAGGTATGATGTTCATGTAACTGATTTAAAATTGTAATGTATAATTAAGAAATGAAGGTTAATAGTCACCCTTGATAATCAAACTTATAGTTAGGTTAGTTAGATTTTTAGGTATACAAAGATATAATTCAATTAGATAGGTAATCTTCAAACACTTCTAAGACCTACAGAATATGGCATTTAAAATGTTTTAAGAACTTAGACTTTTCTGGACAGTGAGACAGATCTGCTCCTGGCAGCACCAATTTACTTCAAGAGAAAAATGGGCATCAAAGAAACTCCATATGGAGTCTACTTTCTTTGTGGCATCAGTTAGCAACTGGACATGAACCTGTTCTTATATTGACTGCTTAACAGCATGCTGTTAAAAATGGACATGCAGGTTCCGTAGGAAGGTGACCTCTGAACTTTGGCAGAACAAGCCACGATGGTCTTTCAGTTTCCTTCTTTGCAGAGAAAACTGTCAGACATTCTTCAGGACTCGAGGAGAAGTAACTGATGAACTGTGCCAGAATGGGCAGAGCAGATTTCCTGCTTTGCTGAAATGGAAAGAGACTCTGAGCCTGTAGGCTGAAGATGGATGCCCCAACTTTATAAAGAAACTTTGGGTGACTGTCCAGGCAGATAGGGATCATTTCTAGATTTTGGAAGTTGCTTGCACTTCCAGTTTACTTGGGGAAATATAACCTTCTGTGGTCTTTGATGTAGTTGAAGATTAGATAATTGTAGGTAGAGTTTTTCTTAGTCATTTAAAAAGGTATATTGCACATGAAACTTTATATTCATAATAAGGTAGATGATAGAGTATTTTCTTTAATTTTGCTAAATACAAATAGACTAAATATTATAACTATAATTCTTGCTTGTTAGCTGTTCTGTTATATGTAATTTTGCTTTGTTCAAATTGAAGCCTTCCTTTATTTATTAGACAGAAAGGGGGAAGTGATGTGGGAATGCCTTTCTGTATGCTGTGAATATCAATCTTTAAATAAAGGAGCTGTTTTGGCCCATGACAGGCACCATAAAAAAAGTAGGAGGAGAAATCAGAGCATAGGTAGGAGAAGCAGTGTGGAGTCAGGAAGATCAAGCCCAAAGCCCAAAGGAGCAACATGTAAAGAACACAGGTGAGCCACGGGCCACGTGGCAGATAGATTAATAGAAATGGGTTGATTTAAGATGTAAGAGCTAGCTAGCCATAGGCCAAACAGCATAAAGTTAATATAAGCAGCTGAGTCATTTCTGGGGGCTTGAGTAGCAGCGGCAGGCAGCTAAGGGGTCTGGTGCGGCAGGGTCTGGGCCTCTGGATGCCTGGGATCAAGAAACCCCACTGCAACAGTCAGAGCCCATTAAAAAGCTGCCAAGACACTAAGCTCCACCCTGTTTTGTTCCTGTGTTCTCAAAGAGCAAATCAACAGCCCCAGTGTAAGACAGTTCCTATCTCCAAAAATTGTCTTAAAGTTCAATTTATATCATATATACCCCATGATAAACATTAATATTTTATATATTACTAATAAATTTTCCACAATAGCTGGTGAGTACCTACTGACCATCCCCTTGAGCATTTTCAACCCAGTTTCCTGCATTCCATTCCTCTGCTGAAATCACTCGCCTTCCCATAGGAAAGACCATGTTCTCTGTTACAACCCTTGAGTGCATTAATTGTAGGTACCATGCACACCCTATCTGACAGTCCCAACGTGTATCACACCATCACATCACTTCTCAACAATATGCTGTTTTTATTTTTTATGCCTTATAATTTTTGTTGAAGTCTAAACATCATATGCAGCTAGCAGAAAATGAGATAAAGAATGTATGTGCCTTGTCTCTTTCTTGGCAAGTCTTTTAGTATATGTGTCAAGGAGTTCTGTTGCACCAGTCAGAATTTAGTTGGATTGAGTGTGTTGTTACTATGGTTACTCTTAGAATATGACGGATTTCAAATCCTTTAGTCACTCCTTACATTTACACATAGAGCTGGGTGACCAGATGTCTAAGGTCTCTTTCCTCTTCCCTTCTCCCAGACCCAGGGGTTTCTCACTGATGTTACAAGGTTTAAAAGCTTACTGTTTCCTCCTTTGAGGCTCACAGCTTCTGATCTACATGGAGTGTGAGCAACAAAGACCCAGGGGTTCCAAGGCTTTGCTGTGGTCCCCACCTTTCCCAGTTCTGCACAGTGAGCAAGGCTTTCCCAGGACCTTCCTGTTCCCTGCTTTTCTTAAGAGCACCCATACAAGGTCTATAGAGTTTAAGGATGAGTCTTTGTTACTCTAGGGGATATTATGATCTCATTACAGTCCACATTGGGCTTGAATACTTTACTAGAAACTTTATTGTTTCCTGTATGGTATCTTCTGCCCAAAGGAGACAAGAGCTCTTGTCTTAACCCTCTTTCCAAAGGTTCCTAACCTGTGGGTCACAACTCCTTTAGGGGGTCACATATCAAATATCCTGTATATCAGATATTTATATTACAATCTATAATCAAAATATTACAGTTATGAAGTAGCCACAAAATAACTTCATGTTTAGAGGTCACCACAAGATGAAGAACTGTATTAAAGGTCACAGCATTAGGAAGACCGAGAACCGCTGCCTTAGACAGTCCTGGCTTTCCTTGGGTGTCCAGTGAGTTATATGTCTGTGACTTTAGCTTTTTAAAAAATTAAAGAGACACAGATAATCAGCCATCAGCAGACTTTTGTTGTTATAAAGGTGGCTTTGTACATCCTCTGCAAAGCTTGAATATCCTTTATCAAAGACCATGATTGTGGGAACAATCTTTAATGCAACTCATTGTCAAAAACACCAGAGAAATGTGAGTGAGTGGTAAAGGGAAGCTAACTGGGTTGTGATATACCAACATGCTGGAAGACTAACCCACAGAAATGATGAAGGCTCTGCTGCCTGAAGTTGGGGAGAAAGAAGTTGTTCTGCGCAATAAAGTAAAATGATGCAGAATGAAATGGCACATGATAGACTCGTGTAATTGTATTGAAGGAACAGCAAAGTGCTGTGGGAGGCATCAATTGTTACACACATAGAATAGAAGCTGTTAAGAAACATTTCAAATACCCACACTCCAGTCAACTCTGCCCCATGATGCTCATCTTAAAACACAGAGTGGCTCCAACATGTACAATATATTGGGGAAAATTTTTAATACAATAAAAATCTTTCATTTGCTCATGCTTTTTTTCCACAAGAAATTTTAAGTGAACACAGAAATCGGCTTCCAGCTTAGCTGAGCAACATTGAAACACATAACACCCATGTATGCATACATATACAAATATACATGGCACATGCTTGTCCCTCAGGGATCTCCTGCTACCCTAGTTTGCCTCATATATGTCACACATCCACACCTGCTGTGACCTTCAACCTCAAATACCCTTAATCCTTCCTTACTACATTCCCATAATTCACAGCTAAGGTCTTTTTGGTGCTTGTATCCACAGGCAACCTTCTCAAGGTCAAGTGCCACACTCTACTGACAGTTGTTCCTTGGGTTTCTGCTCCTTAGCTGATGCTCTGTGGTCCAGTGAGCCAACAGCAGGCTCTGAAAGGAAAACAGGAAAGATTCCGGTAGTGTCCATGCACTACCTAACCATCTAACATTGTAGAAGGAGCTGCTATTTTAATCATATGCCAACTTTTTAACTATGTCGCTAATGTTTAAGAGTCTTCATCATTTCTGTGGGTTAGTCTTCCAGCATGTTGGTATATCACAACCCAGTTAGCTTCCCTTTACCACTCACTCACGTTTCTCTGGTGTTTTTGACAATGAGTTGCATTAAAGATTGTTTCCACAATCATGGTCTTTGATAAAGGATATTCAAGCTTTGCAGAGGATGTACAAAGCCACCTTTATAACAACAAAAAGTCCGCTGATGGCTGATTATCTGTGTCTCTTTAATTTTTTAAAAAGCTAAAGTTACAGACATGTCTCTCACAGAAGCTGTGAGATGCTTAGGAGAGTGCTACATTAGAGAAGAATGACTGTGTAGATTCTGGTAGTAATGGGGGGGGCAACAGGATTCTCTCCTTTTTATTATGCACACCTGTGTTATATAGAAAAGTTTAAAACAGGCCCCTAAAAAGGGTGAGAAGCCAGAGGCCCAGAAGCAGACCTTGGAGTATCCTCGTAAGCTGGCCACTGAACAACTACCGCTGTGCCCTGTGCCTGACACACCATAGAACTGCATCTGATGTTCTGTGAGTTTTGAAAAACCATGAGTTTGGATAACTGTTGGCGACATACTCCTCTTAGACACTGGAAGTGTCTGCGAGCTTGGTAAAGGCTCTGTGGAATTCTCTGGTGAAGAAGCTATTGTCACTGAGATGACCTGAGTTTCTAGAGCAGACTAGATCATGGAACAGAGTTTATTGGTGGTACCCATGAATATCCAGGAGAAGGAATCCATACTCAGGCAAAATTCTCCTAGCCTCCTCTCATGCTACAGATGGATGGATAATGGATGGGTGGGTGGGTAAATGGATGGATGGATGGATGGATAGATGGATAATGGATGGATGGGTGGATGGATGGATGGATGGATGGATGGACAGATGGATGGATAGATGGATAGATGAGAGTCTGGAATACAATCATAATGCACTTGTGGGTGCTAGAAGGGGGTAAGGCAGAGAGAAGGGACGGGGTATTGCTTGGATGGCTCCCATAGCAGACCTGGAATCTTTCCTATTCCCTTTCTAGAACATGCTGTTGGTTCCTTGGGCCACAGAGCATCAGCTAATGGAGCAGCTGACAAGAGCAGGGACCCAATGAGTAACTGTCAGCAGAGTCATGGATCAGGTTACCTCTATGCTTACTGTCAGGTTGCCTAGGTTATCTTCCATGACAGTGAATCTTCAGAAATTTTATTTTTCTAGCTTTTAATTAGGTATATTTGGCAAATAAAAATTTCATATATTTACCATGTACAAAATTATGTTCTTTTTTCTTTGGTGGTACTAAGGATCAAGCTCAGCACCTTGTACATGTCAAACAAGAACTCTATCTCTGAAATATACCCAAGGGGACTTCTTGATAGACAGAAGTACTGTGAAGTGATTATCACAACCGAACTAACTGGTATGTCTACCACCTCAACATGATTATGTGTGCATGTGTAGAACATTTAAGATCTATCATCTTACCCAATTTCAGGGGCACTGTAGTGGGACTATGTTCTGGTATATTGTAAGTATTTGTCCCTCCTACTGGTTTAATAAAATGCTGATTGGCCAGAGGCAGACAGGAAGTGTGGGCAGGGCTACCAGACTAAGAAAACTCTGGGAACAGGAAAAGGAGAGATGTCAGAGAGCCACCCAAGAATCAACAAGTAAGGTAACCAGGTAAGCCATGGGCCATGTGGCAAGACAGATTAATAGCTAGCAATGTGCCTTAGCCATAGGCCAAACAGCATAAAATTAATATAAGCATCTATGTGTTTCTTTGGGATTTGGGGATTGCTGGGCCAGATAAGCAGCAGCAGGCAGGTCCAAACTGTGGGGCTATTCCAGGCCAGAAACCTCTTTCTTCAGGGCATGGTAACCATTAATGAGAGTATCCCTGGTAGACATTAGATTCCCCAAATTCATCACAGTAAGTGAATTTTCATGTACTGCAGCCAGCACCATTCTATTTCTCACATGATGGTAGACAGAGAACAGAGAAGAAAAAGGAACAAACTAATCAGGGATCAAGATGAGAAGCCTCCACTTGGTCTCAAAGTTAGGGTAGAGCCAGCAATGCTGTTGACTTGATGAGAATAACCTAGAACCACAGAGTCCTTACCCAAACAAGGAGATATTACCACAGGTCCACAAGGAAGAAAGGCTGTGACTATCTACCTTCGTGCCTAGCAGAGGTAGCTAAAGCTCATGGTTGTCATGGCAGCACCAGAAGTAGCAAGGGAGGACCTGGGATAATGAGCAGCACCATAATAAAATTAGTAATGGTGGTAATCATGCATGGTCATGGGTAGTGGTATTTCTGACAGAAGACACTGCTGCTGATGGTACCAACACAGTGCAGTGGAAAAAGAATGGCAACCCTGGTGGCAAATTGTGTTGTGGTAGTAGAGTATGAATCTATGGGTTATTTTCCCCATGGCTTCCATCCAATCCATGTCATCACTACCTCTTGCTGATGGCCTTTCAATTGTCCATTGCACACAAGTGACTTGTCATAATGCAGATCTGAAAACACCACACTTCTGACTCAAGTATTTTACCCATTTCTCACTGGTCCCACGATCAAGCTCCTAGCCCATCAGAGGGAGGACTTCATCCTCACCACAGCCTAGGCTAGTGATAATACAAGAGCATGAGAAGGGAGCTAAACTGGACACAGGCTCATCGACAGGCACAAGTACACTCAGTGGTGACCATGGAGAACTCTCAAGACAGCATTCTGGCCTGCCACAGGCACATGCACATATGGGAGATGAATACACAAAGGGAACACACATACAAGCATACATATATACACGTTTTTAAATGTTTATGAGTTGAATTCAAGAATACATTGAGAAGACAATATACCATGACCAAGTCAGTTCATTCCACAAATGCAATGGTAATTCATCCCACACAAATCAGTAAATGTAATACAACACAACAGTAGTTCTGAGGACAGAAGTCGCATTATCTCAGCAAATTCAGAAACGCTCTTTGATTTAATTTAGCATTACCTTGTGATTTCAAAGAAAAAGACTGAAGAAGTTGAAGATAGAAAAGGGGACAAAGGAGAAAACTCCAGCTCATCTAAAGCCCCAGTGGCATATATGTTTGTAGTAGACAGGAACTGGACTTAATGGGACATTAAGGTCATTGTACACAGTGGGAAAGACATACTTCAAATGAGCTTTGTATGTATTATACCAGGAAGACCACTAAAACCTTTGAAGATGCAATGATTTTGTTGGATAGCCAAGTAAGTGTCTCTACTGAGTTCGAATATCTGACTTCAATTTCGGATCAAAGCCAAAGTCATTGGCTGCTTCCCGAGAAGTGAGATTGCCCAGCACTGCACACACCACATCAGTAATCAGGTTCCACTGTGCTTATCTCAGAAGGCATCCTTGCCAGTGGCTACCAAACATACATCAAATATAGGGTCAAACAGAGCATACCACTGGAAGTGGAGATCCAGAAAAGTCCTATAACGTAAGGCCCTGACTGATGTGCTTGGGCAAAGCCTACATAGCTAGCATGGATCTCTTGAGAAATGGGGACATAGCTCTGAAGTCCAGGTGTGCCTGCACACAGCTACAAATTAGTGTCGTGTATGGCCATTACCCTTTGGAGATTTAATAGTAATCCCTTTGGTCTCCACAGCTTTCCTACCTAACTTCCTGAACTCTGGGAAATGTGACAATACTGAGCAATCCAGACTCACCCTCCACCTCTCCATCTCTCCATGAGGTGGCCTCCTAGTATCTTCTCTCTGCCAAGACAAAAAAAAATTGAATTCACCTGGCAAAACTAAATGAGAAAGGAAGATTTTATTCAAGATGGCTACAAAGACGAGAGAGGTGGGCACTTGGGCTAAATCTAGTTGTTTGGAATCTGTCAAAATCTGAGGAAAGAGGATGCTGTGTGTGTGTGTGTGTGTGTGTGTGTGTGTGTGTGTGTGTGTGTGTGAACGGCCTTTACCCAAAAGAAAGCAAACATCTCCCATGGTCATTGTAGATGTGACTTGCAACTTGGAATGAAGGTATCTGCCAGTTTAGAGTCCCACCCTGTTGGAAAACTAAAGACCAGAGCCCTACCTTCCTCTGATGATAAAACTGGAAAAAGGGGGGGGGCTTCAGGTTCTAGAGAATGATGCTCCTGGCTATGTCACAGGAAGGAGTTCTTAGATAGGTACATCTCAAAGGGCAGAAAAGGTTTAGAGTGCACATTTTCTAAGATAGATGTAAGAAAGGGAGGTCACAGCCAGGTCAGAAGTCAAGGTCTTGAGGAAGTTTGTGTGAAGCTAATCCATCTCAGGGAAGCACTGGTCATCTTGGTGCCTTTGATACCACCTCTTTCCCACCATTCCCCAGGCTTCAGCCTAGCATGAGAGACTGGACCTGGCAGGTGTGTGCCTGCCATTTTAGGATACATTGTCGTGGGTTTTATTTTGTTTGCTTTTCATGAGGAGAGAGAAAGAGGTTGAGGTTTAATGATATTGACCCCAGGTCTTTCCTCTACTTGGCTTTCCTCTGAAATCTGATGTTTCCTATTTGAGAACACTATTACTCACTTTGTTAATAATTGAGATAGTAGATGGTTCGTCCAGAACACACACCGCACTGCGGTTTCTCCTGGGATCTTTTATTCCACTTAAGTACCTGCATCTTTAATCACTTTCTCCTGAATGCTTGTCTGCAGATTGACTTAGCTTGTGTTCCTCGGGGTTGCCTAAAATTCTCTCTCCTCTTAGCTTTAACTGATCCTCAAGACCCATCTCAAGCTTTGCTATATTCCAGGAGATTCCTGTGACTATGACCATTGAGGGTAAATGCCTGATGAGGTAGGTGCGAGGGACCTGGTCAGTGAAAGTATGTGATCTACAGGTAGAAGGCAGATGATTGAAAGAGAAATTAATTTTTCAAAAAATGTACTGAAGTGTAGCGACTGGAGAGACAGCTCAATGGGTAAGAATGCTTGCTTCTCAAATATGAGGACCTAAACTCAGATTACCACACCCATAACAAAAAGCCATGCCCCAATGTGTTCCTATAACCCCAGTGCTGGGCCTGGAGGAAGTGGAGAGGAAGTCAGTCATTGGCAAATCAGACCTGAAAAAATAAATAGCTCAGAGAGGGACCCTGTCTCCAGGAAACAAGATGAAGAATGATAGAGGAAGATATCTGTCAGCTTTCTTCAGCCTCCACAAGTATACCTGTGTGTGTATCAACACACATACACATACAGACACACACAAAGACACACAGACACACACATACACACATGCACACAGACACACATGCACACATACACAGAGACACACAGACACACACACACGCATACACACATGCACACAGACACACATGCACACATACACAGAGACCACAGACACACGCATACACATACACACACGCACACAGACACACACACACGCATACACACACAGATACACACAGACACACATGCACACATATACACACGCACACATACACACACAGAAACACACACAGAGACATATATACACACACAGAGACACACACATACACACACACAGACATACATACACACACACAGACACATACATACACACACATATACACACAGAGACACACATATACACGCACATGCATACACACACACAAACATACACACACACTGCCCTAAGAACAGCCTCTCCATATGTGGCTGGAGAAGAGGAAATAGCCGTGACAAGCTGTTCTTCCCACTAATTCTCCTACATGAAATAATTGATAACACATCAAGCTTTTCCTGAACTCATTCATTATAGCCCAATGCTTACTAGTCAGATATTCTCAGCCCACTCAACAGCACCCTGCAGCAAAGCAATTAATATTATTAACATTTGCATTGAAATCAAATAATATTAAAATTCATTAAGGCCATATCACTAATCTCACAGATGTGAGTCATCTCTATCTCCACCCAGCTCTTCCAAGCAGTCTGTCCTCCAAGTAACAAGATGTCTATGGTCAACACAAATCAGAGCTGACTAGTGTATTTCCCATTAAGATGTGATTGTAGTGCCATTAAGGGAAAAATATCCACAGTCAGCTCTCTGTCACCAATGAAGTCAACCTCAAGCCATAACAACAGCCAAGAAAATTCCCTTTACCACCGGACGTGGTGTTCAGTGTTTTGGGCCTCATGGTATCAGCAACAGCAGTGACATTGCCACCAAACTCTACCATGTGCAATGCCACTGGACTTCCCTTGTGAGATGTCTTTGCTCCTGTCAGCAAACAGCGCCTCTGGAATCCGCCACAGTCTGGGAGTTCTTTATATTCCAGGGAACACTCCCTGGGTGAACTTTAATTAGTGTGGCAAAATAGAAGCCCAGATAAGTCGAGGAGGAAGACAATTTATTCTTGTATGCTTTTAATCAATACTCCAGGAACCCCCAAAGAGCCAGTAACCCGTTATTTATTGTTTAATTGCTCCTGTTTTATTTTAGCCACAAAGAACCTTTGGGAGGTGGGAGAGGCAGCCGCAGCCCCTGCTGTCCAGAAAAAAGGTCCAGACGTGGGAAATCACTATGTTGGCAGCATCTTTTGCCCTCCAAACTCCTTGATTTCTGCCACCCGGGGCTTCTCTCTCAGCTCCCTGGACAGGAGACACAGGATCAATGCAGTTCTAAGGGTAAAAAAGTCTTCTTCCCTGCTGAGTGTGCTTACTCAGGAATGATGGCAGTCTCTTAGACACAGGAGCCTTGACGCCCCGGCTTCTGTGATCCAGATGCCCAGCTCATGCCTTCTAAAAGGTCCCTTTTGACTCCATCTTGTGTCAACTCAGGGACTTGTAGGAAAGCCTGGTGCTTATCAGACTCACTCAGTACAGAAGTGAGGAACCTCCCGCAAGTTCCCAGGCCACTGGACACATGACAAACCCAATGCCCCCACTTTTCTCATCTTGACTCAGGTTCCCTCTGCCTAGCTTTGGACCAGTCCCAGTTCATTCAGAATGGCATCTACCCAAGGAGAGCCCTGGCTGCCAAATTTATAAAATTTATAAATATAAAAGTTCCTCTGGATTCTCCACAGGTCACATTATAAAGACAAAAGAAACAGTCTGCTAAGAATCCATGGGGACAAGAGTACGGGAGAATGTTTTATCACCTAGGACAAACTTCGTGGCTGCTTTGGGGGTACTAATAGGGATAAGCTAAGATCAAGCGCAGATCCAAGGAAACCCTTGGTAGCTGACTAATGAGCAAACACTATATGTTTACCTTACTCGGTGTTTTATGCAAACTTGAGGTGATCATTTTAAATAAATGTCATCCCACCATCACAGGAAGAGGCAGAAATTCTTCCCTGCGTACCCTCAGTCTGTCTGAACAGTGCCTGGGTGACCCCCTTCTTAAACAGAAGATGGTATGTTCTTTCTGCAACACATAGTTTGGATACACACAGGTGTACACACAGGAAAAGAACATTACCCTGATGTAAATATGGTAATGATCATGAGTACAGAAGGCCGAAGAGGAATAACACTTCTTTGGCTTGCCGCTTTTTCCCTGGTCTCAGTGGGACATCCTCATGAGAGATGACCCCTGTCTATAACCTTTCCTCTGCTTCCTCAACATCCACTTCTCATCATCTCTCCACACCAGAGAGGCCCTAGACAAGTCTTAGACACAGCTCTCCCTCAGTTCCCACAGGAGAGCAGATGGGTCACTGTGTCCCCAGAGGAACAGGAAGCTAGAAAGCCCCCTCCCCCCCCCCCCCCCGCCCTTGGACTGCCTGTTTCAATTCACAGGTTAGTGATGGATGATTATGGGAAAGTTCCCAGTTAGGAAGGCTACTGGGGAGAGGGATGCTGGGACAAAGGAAATTACTTTAAGAATCTGTAGCCCTGCTCATGACCTGTGGACCATCAAGCACTGCTCAGCAGGAGACCCTGCTCTTGAACACAGCTGCTGTTATTGCTAATTCCACTGCAGGCTGGCTGAGAACAGTGCTCCCTGCAGGCCTCTGCCTCCTGTCCTGCTGAAATTGCATCTCTTCCCATATTTTATTTCTATTCCTCATTTGCCAGAATGGTTTTTCTCCTTCTCTGAGCTCTGCGTCTGTGGCAGCAGCCACTCCAAAGAATCCCTCTATGTCAGACTATGGCACCCCAACACACATACACACCACTTAACTGTTGTGAAATAATGGTTTTGTACACTGCGAATATTTGTCTCTTGGATTGGTTTAGTAAAAGGATGATCAGCCAATAGCTAGGCAGAATTGGGGGCAGAGGGGACAGAAAAAACACTGGGAAGAAGGCTGGAGATGCAAGTTGTTGCAAGCCAGATGGAAAGGTAGCAACATGGTGAGTACAGAGTAAAACTAACTGAGCCACATAAAAGAATGTAGGTTAAAAGATATGGGTTAATTTGAGTTATAAGAACTAGTTAGGAACAAGCCTAAGCTATTGGTAGAGAGTTTATAATAAGTCTCTATGTGGTTGTCTAGAAGCTGGCAGGCGGGATAGAAAAATCTGCCTGTAGTTAACAGAACTGCCTTTGAGGAGACCAAAAATAAACAACCTTATTAATTCAGACCACAGTATTATGACACTTCTCTGGGCAGCCAGAGCTGACCTAGGCCTGCTTAATTCCAGAGACCCTTTCTCTCTCTTCCTGTGCCCTGCTCATTCTGAGCCAACCCTGCCCCTCAACTCTCATGATCTACCCTTGCCTGCCTTCCCTTGCAGAATCTGCTCTCAGGATACTACCCCCCCTCCCATCCCAGTTCCTCTTTCCAATGTAGCAGTGCCTGTCCTCTCTTAATGGATGCCTGGAGTGCCATCTTTCACTATAGGAAAAGGAGCCTGTGTCCAGATATGTTATGACAGATGCCCAGGTTCCCATAGCTCCTAACTGGGCCTTGCTCTGCCCCCTCCACCCTCTTCTTCAAGGACGCTTGATGCTATAGGACTGAACCGTACCTAGAACCCCCCCCCCCCCAGTGGCTACTGTAATTGGCTAGAAAGTAGGAAAATTAGGGCTTAAATAAAAGAAGAGATACCAGCATACTCTAGGAAAATCACTGGGTGCCAAAAGACCCCAAAATGCCTTTCAACAGACTCGTGCTGGCATAAAACTCAACCAATGTGTGGGTACCACTGTGGGGCACACCATGACTCCCTGGAAAGAGAAAGGTGCTTTATACTGCTATAAGGAAACCCCTCTCCCAGTGCTCACCCTCAGGCAACTGGCTAGCAAATTCATCTGGGCCATGAAGATGGCTGGGCACTCCATGCCCACTGCAGGGAGGGGCACATAAGTCTATGGAAAAGGCTTTGCCCTCACAAGTTACACAGCCGTATCCTGGAAGTCTTGCCAGCTTACAGAGCACCAAGTGAGGTGTGACTGTTCTTCCTTTTCACCAATGCCCCGAAAAGCTCCTCTCAGAGTGAAGAACCAGGCACTCTGGGGATGAAGCTCCCTGGGATTTTTTCATGTTCCTAACCATCTTCAAGTATTAGACTTTGGATGTGTGCAATCTGAAATAAAATCCCTTAGTCTTTAAGACCCACTGAGTGGAAGTATGAGCTCCCACGGTCTACAGGGGGCAACCTTCCTGTGTGTTTAACTAGGGCAGTCCAGGTCTTCGCCACTTATACCCAGATGTGGACTACCATCTTCTCCAGTTGGAGAAGAGGCCGGGAGCTTTCGGTAAGAAGACACAGACACACCACACCTGGAGAGGCTCCATTCCACAGGAAGCAGCCGCTCCCTGTTGGACAGGACTGACATCATGACACAGCTCCTGAAGTTGGAGACCACAGAATTACCACTGGGTTGATGCCATAAAGGAGACCTATTTATTATTACAGGCCTTGGCTAGGGAAATGTTGCAAATATATATTTTGCTGTTAGTCTTCAAAACTCACAGGTCATTTATCAATTAAAATAATTTGTCCAGTGAATTGGTCACATTTGTCACAGTGCCAGCGGGTGCTTGGGGAAGCTGACATTTCTTCCACTTGTGTGCATTTATGACCCTGTTGTTCTGGCTCTGTGGTGTGAGTGTTTTTCTGGTGACTGCCTTGGAATTGTTAGTTATGCCTCAGGCAAAGGGGAAATGAAAAATACATTAAAAGGCACACACTCAGGCTCCATCAGACACCTGCCCTGTGTGGCACTTGGTAGCTGGCAGTGTCCAGCCCTTCTGAGGAATGGCTCCTAATCCTCCAGTGGATGGGGTCCTCAGTGATCTGTTGAGTCACTGTGACTGACTGTAAACTCAGATCACCCCCATTATCAGCTTCCAGTCACTTGATCGCAAATGGAATGGCCAGATGACAACGGTTATAATTCATGGTCCCCAGCAATCAAGCCTGCTACTGGGAATGGGTGAAACTGAACAGATGAGTTCATTGGGATGCAGTACAACATAGAGGATCTGGAGAACAGTAGCTGCCAACAGTCCAGTCTGAAGATGAGTAAGCCAAGATCCAGAAAGGGGGAACTTCTAGTTGGGGAAAGAGTCTCTCTTCCTAGGACCCTTCGATGAGCTCTGGAAAATCTGATGGGAATACACAGGTCTGGTCCCAGGCCTCTTACTAAATACAGTTGCCATACAGGTGAAAGTAGCAGAGAACCAGAAAAGTCTGTGTCATCTCCCTCTAGAGAGCTGGAGCATAAAGAACACTTGAGGCTTGAACAGACGACCATCTCATCTTGTGTAAAGAATACTCCCTTCCCACATCTCATGGTCCTAGCTGACCGCTGCTTGGCTCTGCCTTTATTGACTCCAAAATCCTAAAGGTAAAGTGAAAGATGTCCCTCCAAAGTCCTAGTAACCCTGGAAACCTGCATTTCTTCAAATTCTCTTTTAAGAAATCTTGATTCCAAGATCTAGATGAGCTAGGACAGACCATCTGGAAGAGGCCTGCATGCATGGGAATGTTTGTCCAGAAACAGATCACAAGCCCAGCTCCAGAAAGAGCTTTCTGATAAAGAAATGGGGGCACAGGCACACCTCCAGGAACTCAGCCAAAGGACTCAAAGGCCTTCAGCGTAGCACTCTGCACCAGGAGCAATAGTGTGGGCTCTTCTCTGTCCGTCCCTGTCCTCCTGTCTCAGCCTTTATCCAATCTAAAGTTTGAAAGGAGGATTTGTTGGGTCTGTCTTGGACTCCAAGCCTGCTTTGACCAAGTGCTAGAGCAGAGCTTCCCAGCGCAAAATGAAAATGGAAGGCATTGCTTTCCTCTACCACTCCTGTGTGCCTAGTCCCATCAGGGCGGAGGTTGCTGCCTCATGCTCCTGTCAGCTCAGAGATCAGGTTAGGTCTGAGGCCCTTCTGGTTGCACCTCCTACAGAACATCAGAGTGCATACCCTGGGTCTTCTCTCACATCTGTTGACAGGACAGAGCTTAGCAAGGCATCACAGGATACCACATTCTCCTGAGAAGAGGAAGGGAAAGACAGAGAGCCTCTCTGCCTTTTGTCATTCATCCTCAGCATATACAAGATGTCATGGAACTTTATGGGTACTAAATCAGTTTTATTGGCCATATGATTTGATTGATCTTGTTAGACCTGACAAGAAATCAATTGGAAAAAATATATGTACCTTCCCGGAATGTGCTCTCTACCTTAAGGTAAAAGAAGAACCTGAGAAGAGCAGAGGGAGACCCACAGAGAGGCCTTGTAAATTATCACAAGGCCCACGGCCCCAGGACAAAGCTCATCTCTGACCTTCAAAAACCAGGAGGAAATGAGGAAGTCAGAGATGAGGGGCCCCATAAATCCAGAATGGCACCTGCAGGGGCCCTCAGAACTTCAGCAAAAATAAACTGTAGAGGTCTCTACTGCAAGCCTGGAATCCAAAAGACTGAACTGATAGAGAAGCCACATCAGCCAGCATGGCTGCAGGACAGAGGGCTAATGAGTGACTCATCAGAAGGAACAATGGTCAGGTCACGGAGGCTCACGTATTAAGTCCTCAGGCCAGCCATCTGCGATGAGGGCAGGCCATGTAACCTTCATGCCCCTGTGTATAAGATGACCTTACATCAGAACGGAACTGTTGATAAAGGAAGTGTCTGGGATCCTCCCCAGACCCACTAGGGCTTCTACCAAGCCTCATCCTCTCTCCCCACCCCAGGTGCTGCCTGGCACGTGGGGCCAGCATGTCTGTCACCTCCCTTCAGTACAGCTCTTCACAGGCTGACCTCAGAAAGTGCCTGTGCTTGTTACTTTGTCTCACTATTGTGACAAATACCTGACAAGAAGCAATCTAAGGAAAGAGGGTTGGGGGGAAGACAGGGGCGGCAAGAGCAGCAGGCTGGCTGATCAACATTTTACACACACACACACACACATACACACACACACACACACACACACACACACACACACACACACACACACGAAGCATAATGTGGACAGGAAATGTGTGTGTGAAGTGTGACAGGAAGTCTGTCATTCCTAAAGAGTGTAAAATGGCACAGTTGCTATGGAAGACAACATTCTACAGAAGTAAACCCACGCTCTCCACGTGACCCAGCAAGCACACCACACACCACTCGGTATTTATCCAAATGGGTTGAAAATTTATTTTAACACAAAAACTCTGCATATTTAGAGCAGCGTTGTGCATAATTGCCAAAACTGGGAAGGAAGCATGACCTCCCATGGTGGGTAAACAGACAACTAACTGCACCGCATCCACACTGGACTGTTATGCAGTGAGCTATCAAAGAAGAGAAGTGAGCTATCAAACCACAAAAAGACACAGTGGAGGCTTGTGGTGGCTTGAAAGAAAAATGCCCTCAAAGGGAGTGGTACCATTAGAAGGTGTCCTAATTAGAGTTTCTATTGCTGTGAAGAGACACCATGACCACAGCAACTATTATTTAAAAAAAAAAAAAAAAAAAAATTTAATTGCAGTGGCACACTTATAGTTCAGAAGTTCAGTTCATTACCATCAAGGTAGGAAATGGCAGCGTGCAGACAAGTAACTGAGAGTCCTACATCTTGCAGTCAACAAGATGTGATCTGAGACACCCGACATATAAGAGACCTCAAAGCTCAGCTCCACGGTGACACACTACCTCTAACAAAGTCACACCTCCTAATAGCGCCACTCTCTTTGGGGGCCATTTTCTTTCAAACGACCACATTCCACTCCTTAGCCCTCAAAGGCTTATAGTCATATCATAATGCAAAATGCATTAATTCCAACTTCAAAAGTCCCCACAGTCTATAACAGTCTTATATTTGTTTAAAAGTCTAAAATACAAAATCTCTTCTGACATTGATGAGATCTCTTAACTGTAATCCCTGCAAAATTCAAAATCAAAAAGTAGATCACATACTTCCAACATATAATGACACAGGATACACGTAACCATTCCAAAATATAGGAAAGGGAGCCACAGTGGGGAAATACTGGGCCAAAGCGGGACCAAAAACCAGCTGGACAAACTCCAAACTCTGCATCTCCCTGTCTGATGTCAAAACACCCTTCAGATCTCCAGCTCCTTTCTGCTTTGTTGACTGCAGCACACTTCTTTCTCTTGGGCTGGTTCCACTGCTAGTTAGCATCTTTCTTCAGTGGGTATCTCATGGCCCAGGCATCTCCAACATCTTGAGGTCTCCAAGGCAATCCAGGCTTCAGTTTCAAAGCTTCAAGCAATGGCTTCCCTAAGCCTCCATTCAGGGACACCCTTGACACATGCCTGGCCTCACAACTTCTCTTGGTCCTGAAGGCAAATTCCAAAGCCCCCCTTTTTTTCTTTCCTTAACTCCAGAACTGCATGACTAAAGCTGCCAAATACTACTGCTTGCTGGGACTAGAACATGACATGACCCACTTCATTCAGTTACATCTTCACCCACTTTCCGTTTTAAATGGTTTCCCTTCACTGCCTAACCTTTGCTGTTCTGAAACTCTGTGAATCAGGCTGGCCTCAAACTCAGAGATCCACCAGCCGCTGCCTCCCAGTGCTGGGATTAAAGGTGTGCCCCACCACACTCTGCTCTAAGCTTTCCTACAGTTTTTTTTCACAAGTTGAAAACTTAGCTGGGTTGGATCTTGCCCTGAGGTCACTGCTTTGTTTATTCCATCTCTTGCTCAGTTCATCTCCTTGAACGTGGGATTTAGCTCCATTCATCTACTTGAACACGGATTTAGCTCCATTCCACTTCCTGGTGCTCCTTTTCTCCTCACATTTTAAATTAATTTTTAAAAACTTAAAATGGAAGCCTAAAAATGGATTTGGACTGCAAACATGACCATCCTTCAGAAAACACTCTCAGGAAATCCATGCACAGGGACTTGTGCTGGCTTCTATAGCCACCACTACTACCTGGCTTACAGACTGGGGGGGGGGGGGTCACTTTGCTCTAGCCCATGTCTCTTCCTTTTAATGGTCCTGTATCCCTTTGCAATGAACCAGAAATGGAGGATACCATGGTACGGTGCATCTTCACCTGGCATGCCCTATCTTAATGATGCTGTTCCCTGAGTGACAGTATCCTCCTGCTGAGGGGTGGTCACCAATTGAGTACATCAGCACTGTGGGTTTAAATCAGTTGCCAAGTGTCAGATGAGGCCATGATATGTCAGCCTCGATGAGGGCCATACCTGGTTCAGCAGGTGATGTATTGAAGTCCGGCTGTGAGTCTGGGTTAGTGGGTAATCCATTTCCACTGACAGCAGTAACTATGCTTTAATGTGTGAAAGACCCTCTTCTGGAGGAGGCATGTTAAATCTCTAAAAGCTGTGTATTTACTTCCCTGGATTATGTATGCACACAGCCATTCACACTCACTTCGATGGTTAATAATCCAGTCCAACATGCCATCCTTCTCTGATTCCCTCTCAAGTTTTAAGACTGAAGGACCCCTCATAAATGCCACTTCATTAAGAATCAACAGGAATAACCCAACCAGAAACATTTTTTATTGATGAAGCCTGAACAGAGAAGTATCAAGTTCACTTATCATTCCTCACAGGGGAACGAGACAATGAAATCTTTATTGGAAAATTCTGTGTGTCAGAGACGCACTTCATCTTGTCAGGAGAAATACAGCCATGAAAATATATAGCCAGTTATGAATAACGGCTATAAGAGAAAGGCCCAGCCTGACACACAGGCTCAGCACTTCCCAGTGGCTCTGTGTCAAGTGCCTCTGGTGTTCCCATCCCTTAGTAGCTTCTAGTCATCAGTCATCCTGAGATTCTAGCCCCTTCTAGAAGCCTTTGGACATTACAGCATCCTCCAGAGGCTGCCATCAGTGAGCCAGGGAGGTGTAACTAAAATGAGTCTGTAACTGGACACACCCTGACAATCTGATTCCCCAACCTCATGACCCACAGGTTCTTTTTTAGAAGGGACCCACATGCTCTATGAGATGCACAAACTATAGATTGTTCCCACTAACTCTAAATAAGCTCATGTGAAGGTTTCACCAACAACCCCTCTTTATCTGACAGGCACAATTTGCAAAAAGACAACATAACAGTTCATCTCCTGGAAAAGATCTGGGTCAAGACCAAAAAAGCAAAATAAAGTGCACACAACACTTTATCATCCTCCTTACTTTTGGGAGCCCTTCTCTCTGCTCCCCAAAGCCTTCCATTCCCATACTTCCCCAGTCGTGCCTGTCTCCAAGGACAACTATGAGCCCTAACCCCCAAGGAGGGGTAAGTCCAGCCCTGCCAGCAGCAGGAAGACACCTGTTTTCAAATTTGACCTCCAAGGTCATTGGCTTCTCAGGTAAAAACACCTCCCCCATCGTCTGAGAAAGTTGCAATCAAGGAGAAAGAAAACCCACTTCCGTTTCCCTGAGCAGGAACACCTGGCCACAGCACTGTGGATGTGAGAGCTGGGGGCTCAAGGGCATCCTGGGCATTATAGGATGTTTGGCAACAACCAAAAATGTCTCCAGAATGGGCCATCCAAGGAGACAAATTCTAATGGAACAGAACCAAAAACTGATGGGGAAGAAAAAAAAAAAAAAAAACTAGGTCTAGGTTTGCTCACTACAAATTCTCAAAGAACTGCTGCATGATGTCTAAGTGCCCTACCAGCAAAGATACCTCCTGGTGGCACATTCTTCCATCCCAGAACTTAGGACAAAGAAGCAGGAAGATCAGAGTTCAAGGTTATCCTCAGCTACTTAGTGAGCTCAAGGTCAGAATGGACTCCAGGAGACCCTAAGAAATCAATCCCCACCCCCATGCTCCAGCGCCCTCACTGCAGCCTGAAAGCCCTCCTTTGACACTTCATTTTCTTCAGACAGGAGCAGCCTCTCAGTGAGAATAGTATAATATGTACATATGTGCTAATATGTATATATGAGTATATGCATATATCTGCATGTCTGTACATGTTTCTGTACAGACTGGGCCTGGACGGATGGACACACACACTTAAATCAACGTTATAGCCTGTAGGTTTATTCTTTTTCACTCTGTCTTTTATAAATAAACATTTTCCCATGGTACTTATAATTTTTTAATTATCATTTCTGACAGTAGAACAATACTCCAACAAAGGTGAATCAATTAAATCAGTCCGGGTTTTGCTGTGATATCACCCAAGTTTTTAAGTTTTCAAGAGAGAGTTAAACTCTGTAGTTTTAGCTGCCTTGGAACTCGCGCTGTAGACCAGGTTGGCCTTGAACTCATAGATATTCACCTGCTTCTGCCTCCCAAGTGCTGGAATTAAAGGATTGCACCACCTCTGGCTGGCTGATAACACCCAAAATTTTTATTTGGATTTGTTTTTATTAATTCTTCGAGAATTTCCTATATACATACAATGTATTTTGATCATACTCATCTCCCCCTCCTCCTAGGTCACGCTACTTCACCCAACTTTGTTACCCTTTTTTAAGAATAACCCATCTAGCCAGTTTGTGTTGCCCATAGATTCACAGGTATTGAGCCATCTGCTGGATTGCGGTCAACCTATCAGGGGCCACAGCCTTAAAGAAAACTGATTCTTCCCCCAGAAGCCATCAATAGCCATTTCAGCTATGGTTGGGAGCTGGGAGCCCCTCCCTACTCTCTTCTGAAATGCTGATTTGTTGGAAACATAGTCCAAGAATAGAGTCATGGGAGAATTCTGAGCAATTGTGAGAAAACCCCAATGTGGTGATATATTGCGTATCAATTAAAGATTGCCTGAAGATCAGAGGAAAGAGCCAGCCACAGACTTAGCCATAGAGGTCAGGCAGTGGTGCACACCTCTAATCCTAGCCCTTAGAGGGCTGGAGGGCTGGCTCAGGGATTAAGAGCACTGCCTGCTCTTCCAGAGGTCTTGAGATCAATTCCCAGCACCCACATGGTGGCTCACCACCATCAGTAATGAGATCTGGTGCCCTTTTCTGGCCTGCAGGCATGTATGCAGGCAGAACACTGTGTATATAATAAATAAATAAAAATCTTTTTAAAAAATATAAAAGCCAACAACCCACCACTACCACTTGCGGAACACAGACCTTGAATCCCAGCAGCACTGGGAAGGTTGCTATGGCTGGGCAGGAGACAGGAGCTCAGCCTTTGCACTCTCCATTTTGGCCTGGCTTCCCTCCACTTCCCCTGTTCAGACTGAGGATTCCTGGGCACAGGATCATGCCCTTTCAGGAGCTGGCTGGGTGAGAAGTGGCCTGTTCCTCTGTCTCTCTGATCTTTCAGCCTTTCCCCAATATCTGGTTCTGGGTTTTATTACAACACAGAATTGTTCTTTGGAATATCTTTTTGTGATCCTCTCAGAGGGAGGAAGAGGATTTGATTAAATGTTTATATGCCTGGAAAAATATGGTTTTTCTGTGTGCAGCTTGTCCTTGTAACTGACTGTACCCTTTACTCAGGTGACTCTTCTTAACCTTCCGAGTATAAATTGTCTTGTGTTCTGCATAAAGTTGGCTATTGTATGAGACTTTAGTCCGCCTTGTTTATGGGCTCCATTCTCCCAGGTCTCACTGACTGGCTTGATCTTCCACGGGTCTTGTACAGGCAACCACAGCTATGATTGAGTTCATGGGTACAGTGGTCCTGTCATGTCTGAAGATACTGTTTCACTCAGATCCTTCCAGACCCCTGGCTTTTACAATCTTTTTGTCCCTTCCCCCAAAATGGTCCCTGAGCTTTCAGGGAAGAGAATGTAGCATAGATGTCCCAACCGGGGCTGAGCAATCTACACATATTTTTCACTCGTAGGGGAAAAGAATGTCATTGAGCATTGTCCACTACACATACACACACACACACACACACACACACACACACACACACACACACACTTCTCTGATAAGCTCATAGGAATTTAGAGGGTAGTTTGATACAATGACCGTTTAGCAAAATAATAGTAGGTTCACCTCTGGGCTTGATTTATAGTATGAAGCATTCTAATAGTTAGAATCTAACTCTAAAATGTTAGATTATTAAAAGGCAGCTGTGGAAAGAGAGAAGGCAGAAAGAAAGAGAGACTGTCTGCTCTTAGGTGGGACCAAGTTTATTCATGAAAGAGCATCTTTTTGTTACCCATACATGCAGATGGCCAAAATGTATACAGAAAAAAAATGGGATTTGGCTTCTGATAGGTATGGATATGACCTCTATAGTCCTTAAGAAAAGCCGAGAAGTGTGGTTTTCCAGCAGGAACCTATCCTGGCCTCAAATTTAATCAGAAAGTGGTTAGTTTCCCTAATAATACCCATGCTACTATTTATCCATAGGCTTATCTTGCTGGTCATTACTAAATCTCTTAGGCTTCATATCTAGGTAAGACTACATATGATGCTTTCCCTCAGCAGTCTGGGTAGCATCTTCTAAGAAAGCTAGCCTGCAGCAAAGAAGCTTCCTGGTCAGTACCAACTCTTTGTCCTATGACCAAAGTGTTAACGCCCAATTCTTGGCAGTTATGACAAAGTTCATTTGGTTCTCATTTGAAATCCACTGTAGCCAGGGCCAAGCAGACAGGTATTTCTTACTGTGGTGGCTCTCAAATGGAAAAGACTGGGTCTTGAGGTTCCTCCTAGTAATCTGGCTTCCAGGAAATTTGCAGTCAGAGAAGGAAAGTTGGTATTGGGAGAATGACTTGGCACTTCCACATGACTACTGTAGAATGTCACTTCTGCCCAGAATCCATCACTTCTCTGGGGCTGAGAAGGCCTTCCCTGTATCCAGGTTGGAGAAGAACTGGAAATCCTAAGCCATGCTGGTATCTGACATTCACTAGTTTCACCCAAAATAAGTTGCTTTGTTTCCACTGCTGAACTTTATTTCAAAAACCTAACTTCTATGCCCCAAATCTCTGCTCTGATGGGTGATAGTCACCAGAGGTCCTCAGAAGACATCCAAACACGTGGGGTGAGCCAATCAATCAGTATTTCAAAGGGTGCTGGGATACTACTGACCAGCCATGTTAGAGACCACAAGTTACAACTAATTGCAAGGACAATTGATGTCCCAGTCTGCAACAATCTAATAGTGAGAGCATTGGATCCCTGCTGGGATTTTGAGAAATAGTTGCGAGAGGTCTACAAATCTGTACTTAACCCAAGCATTGACTGAATAGCAAAACGCTAGTATTGATGATACATACTGTTTGGAAATGTATGTGATGCTATGGCTACTTATAAACCATAGATTCACTAGATGCGTTCCTAAAGGTACAGTATAGATCTGACTTTATGAATTGTCTTGTGATTCACTGTAACATTCAGGGTTCCAGAGAGAGCAGGCAAATGGCTCAGGAGTGAGCAGGTTAGGGGCAGCTGCAGGGGTCAGGAGCCTAACCTGACTGTTTTAAAACTGCATATACTGCATTGTATATCCACCCCACACGGAGTCCATTCAGGAGCTGCAGCAGGCCAAGCACCAAGAGCCCTTTGGCCCTTACCTAAGGCCCTGACTCATGGGCAAAATGATGCCAACTGAAAGAGGACTCCACATTTCCACAACCACTTTGGCCCCTCAACTACTGCTGGATTGGATTTTGCATAAGAAAGCACAGATCTTTACTCTGAGGTACGTTACAGTCCTATATGAAGGGCTTTTGTTTTTTTCCTTATTACATATTCAACATGTGTAAGAGCCGCTGGGATTCTCGGCACGTTTATTTGTTGTGGAGTGTGTCACTGAGGGGCTCTAGCTATGGCGTCTTTGTTGCTCATGCTCTCCCGTCACGGAGTGTCTGTGGAAGCCTAGAACAGTCTCCTCTGATTCCTGCTATTGTTAGGCCTGTCGTTCCCCAGTCTGTCTTGCTGGAGACATGGACTCCACATCCTCCTCAGGAACCAACTTTGCCTGCGCTGATCTTCTCTGACCACTTACTGTCCGTGTGGCTGTTCTCTTCAGCACCCCCTTCTCCATGTTTACCTAGAATTTTATTTATGTATTTTTTTTTAACCTGTGGTTTGTGCACTAGGAAAAATCACTATGAAAGTGTCATCTGCTTGTGGTCATGAGTACAGGTCCCTGTTTGCCCCTTGCACAGGTCTCTTTATACTGGAGCAACGCGCACCTTCAGCAAAACAAAATACACTGTCCGCCATGGGATGAGCGTTGAGATTAAGCATGGCAGGCTCTGTTCCCTAAACAAGGTTATATACTCCATAGCACGCAGCCTACATCCTCAAAGAATGTGTTCCCGTTACTGATCTATAACCTTAAATCTGCATTAACTGGGGCATCTCTCAGATGTTTGCTACATGGCAGTGTTTGTTACACAAGGCCACCCTGCTTTCTACAACTTACAGTTTTTGCCCTAGAAGACTGAGTTTACTGCCCAACCTTGTCATAATTAACTCAGCAACTTTGCCATAACAATTGTTTGTGAACACAATTAGCCTTATAAAAACTGAATAGATTCTATCCTACCCTCCTGAAATAGGATACTATATTAGACAGGGTTTCCATTGCTTTGATAAAAGATGCCCAAAAAAGTAAGTTGGGGAGAAAAGGTTTATTTGGCTCACACTTCCAAATTGCTATTCATTATTGAAGGATGTCAGGGCAGGATTATGAAGACAGGAGCTGATACAGAAGCCATGGTGGAGCACTTCTTACTGGCTTGCTCAGCCTGCTCTTATAGAACCCAGAATCTCCAGCCCAGAGTTGGCACCACCTGCCTCCCCCACACCCTCCACACCCCCCCACCCCTGTTAATCACTAATTGAGAAAATGCGTCACTGCTGGATCTCATGGAGGCATTTCCTCAGCTGAGTCTCCTTCCTCTGATGACTCCAGCTTGTGTCAATATGACACGCAAAACCAGTCAGTGCAGCTGCACATGTATTTCCTCATTTCTTCAAGGAAATGGTGTTAGTTTTCACTAAACATTTGCAATGAGCTGGGTTCTGTTAACATGTGGACTGATTTCACTCCACAGCTTTACCAAGTCCATGGTACCATGCCTGTCTCCATCAGGGAAAGAGCAGTGCATGAAGGAGGTGAAGTTGGAACTTGCTCTTGGGCTCTCTCTAGAACACTCAGCCCTCACACAGTGGGTTTTATATTTTCATTATTGTTTTAATGTGCATTATGGCTGCATCTGATGGCTGAACTACTGTTTATAGGTGTATCCCATCAGGCCTTGTCCACATTACTTTTCAGGAGAAGGCCAGGCATGAGGCTGTCCAAGAACAAACACATCTATTACATGAAAGCAGAAATGTCTACACGGCCAGTCAGTCCCACTGCCAGCCTGCAGGGGAGACCTGTCCTGTGGTCTCAGCTCTGGGCTGCCATTCTACAGGTGTGAACAATACAGCTATCAAACCATCATTTAGTCATTGACACAGTGCAGGATATGCCTGAATAACTAAAGCTCTGAGGCAGGGTTGACCTACAAAGGTCACCTGTTCTGTCCATTACAACAATAGCCTCAGGAGGTCAGGATTGTCTGTCAGCTGTCTGGTTGGCTAACTACCCAGTAATGAGAGACCGACAGTTGATGAGCAGATGTGAGAAATGGCAGTGGAAGGGGACCGTGCTGTGAGCAAGCCAAGCTCAGAGGCACAGCCAGCACATGCCTGATATAGAAGGCCTGGTGACCCAGCTTAGCCGGGAGCTTCTTGTCACGTCTTTCCTGTTGGAACAGAGACCCTCATTCTTTATGACAACCCAAATTGGCCTTATCTGTGGACTTTGTTTTTGGAGCAGTGGTGTACACCTCTAAATCAGATGCCATCTCCTAAACGGTATCCCAACACTGAGTGTAAGACACACTGACTATTCCTATACCAGCTCTGTTCTGAGGAGCCAGCAAGCCACACAACAAGCTGAGTGAACAGATTTTACCAGGACCAACCTGGGGGAACCTTCTCACCACTATGCCTTCCATGAGCCCCTCTACACCCCTGCAGTCCATCCTCCCAACTCCCTCACCATATGCACACATTTCATCTCACTTCCCCAAGGCTGGGCATGTGGCTCTCCAGCTCCAGTCATCAAAAAAGGGAACCACTTCCTGCTCACCACCCTCTACTCCCCCACTGTCCCTCAAACTGCCCCCATGTCCTAGAGCTAAGAGGACCTTTACACTCTGAGTTCAGACCCATGGCCACAATGAGCCCCAGCATTACTTGGATACCTGTCACCTCACTTTCAGATCCACAAAACATCCCTTCCCCGCCCCCACATCTTTTTATTCCTTTCAACAGCAGAAGTGAATAGAGTGACCAAGGCCCAAGGACCTTTGCACCTTTAGGAACACCAGTTGGGTAACAACCAGACTGGTGGTGCAGTCCCATCATGCCAGCAACTTAGAAAGCTGAGGCAGGAATATTGCACGTTCCAGGCCTTCCTGGGCTGCAGAGCAAGTTCAACGCCAGCTTGGACTACTTAATGATACCTTATCAAAAATGGCTGGGGCTGCAGCTCAGCATCAGAGAAGCCTAGGTTTGGTCCTAGCACAAATAAATATCAAACACAGAAAGAAGCCTGGAGAAGATCCTGTGTGGGGTGGGTTTGAGGAGACTCAGATGCTGCCTTCTGATCACACTCAGGGAGAAAATGCGCATGGAAACCGTTCCTTTAACCCAGTGAACACAGCTCCTACACTTCACAGCGAGGCCCCTTGGGCTGAGAGACTGTTTGTTCTTGGAACCTCTCCAGAGCTTTCCAACAACAACAAAAAACCTCTGGAAGCATGTAACTCTTCAAGGGGGATGTGGTGCTTTCTCATCTGGGACCCAAGATTTGGGTAGCAATTCAGGTCATGTGAACATTTCTGATGATGCAGTGGGGAGCTGAATCCTGAGGTACCAGACCATGAGACACGTGAGCCTGGACACCAGAACATAGGGCACTAAAGACTGAGACAGCAGAGCCCAGGGCAGCAGAATACAAAGCAATGATGTGAGGCACAGGAAAGAGCTGGGAAATAGTTGATTTTGTTCACATGTGATTCAGGCCTGCTCCAGGTGGACACAGATACTTCCTATAAACTCAGTTCTAAATAAGTCATTGAGAAAGCAACTTGAAAGCCAAATATTGTCTGCAACTCTAAGCAGGAATGTCTGGACAGGCGATTTAATTCCAAATAAAACTACCAGATATGTCAGGGCTATATAAAAAGAGAAACTATCTCAAAAGACAGAACAACAACAACGCGTGCACACACACACACACACACACACACACACACACACACACACACACACACACACACACACACACTGCCAGATGATTTCCAAACTGCAAATGCATTCCTAAAGCCACACAGTCTTCCCTTTCATACTGAAGTCCCAGGAAGAGACCACACACCAGATACCTGCTGGGCAGCATTAGGAATCCCTAGTGGGACAGCCAGAAGGATGAATATTACATAATTTATTAAATCAACTTACCTTATTATGTCAGCAACAGCTGAATCGCACTTGTGAGGATGAGATCTGGGAGTGGCTAGTCCCAGACACATGGGTCTTAGCTGCTGGAGGCATCCCGCAGTGGCTTTGCTCACAGGGCAGCTAACAACTGGGTAATTCCTGGGTCCTTGAGGCTGCAAGCCTCAGTAGTCCCTACCTGCCACTGGAAATCTGGAAAGTTCTGGGGAGTCGCTGATCCTGAGTCAATGATGGAATTAGCCAGTGAAGGAATGAGCAGCAGCTGCTCACTGGCAACAGGGAAGGGCAAACCAGCTGAGCACAGGTATCCCTCCTTCTGCCATGATCTCTTCATCTGGGGTGTTAGCAGAAGATGCCGCCCACATTTGGGGTGGGTCTTCCTACATCATCTAGCAGTGTAAAAAAAGCCTCACAGACTTGCCACGGGCCAAACTGATAGAGGCAATTCTTCAGCTGAGGCTCCTTCTTCTAGGTTTGTGTCAAGTTGACAGCTGGACCTAACTATGACACGCGCACCAGCCTGGAGACAGGCACTCTTGGCATTTAGATTTAACTCATCTCAGAAAGCTAGATCAGCTGGATTTTGTGCTTTTTCACCTGACTGGCAGTGGCCTAGATCATCTCCAGCTCAATAACCACCACAGGTTGATGGGAGCATAGAGAAGAGGGGCCCAATGGGGGAGGCATGATGGGAGGAGGGGGCACTATGGGAGGAGGGGGCACCATGGGGGATATAAGAAGTTTCTGGCCTGCCCTTTCCAGCCCAGCCCAGAGATTCAGACTCACTCTCAGCCCTGCTGCGACTTAGCCCTAAATAATCACACAGAGGCTTATATTAATTTCATGCTGATTGACCTATGGCTCTGACAGATTGCTAGCCAGCCCTTTTATCTTAATTTCAACTTATTTCCATTAAATCTGTTTAGTCATGTGGCTTTGTACAGAGCAGCATGGTTGTCTTTTTTCCTCTGAGTCTGCTGGCATCTCTCCTGGTGTCTCTTCTCTGCTCTTCCTGTTCCCAGAGTTTTCTTAGTCTGGTAGCCCCGCCTACACTTCCTGTCTACTTTCTGGCCAATCAGTGCTTTATTAAACCAGTAGGAGGAACAAATATTTACAATGTACCAGAACATAATCCCACTACAGGAGGGCATGATGGGAATAGGGGGCACAATGTAAAGGGATCACAATAGAAAAGGGGTCAGCACATGAAGGGGATCACAATAGAAAAGGGGTCAGCACATGAAGGGGATCACAATATGATCACCACAGTGAGAGAGGCAGAGGAGCATGGCAATTCTAAGACAGAGACATTCTTTTGAGAGATGCCGTCACATCTATGCCTTAACATGACTTTCTTACTTTTTGTTTCAGGATATTTTGAAACAGGGTCTCATGTAGCCCAGGCTGTCCATAACTTCACTATGTAGCTAAGGCTGGCTTTGAACTCCAGATCCTCCTCCCTTTAACACTTGAGTATAGAAATGACAGGGATGCACCTGTATTCAGCCAGCTAACATGTTCTGTCTAATCATGGTAGCGCCAGACATCTGCATGGACAGATGACAAGCATCTGGGGAGCTGAGGGAGGAGGAAACTGCAAAGACACCCTGCCCTGGTATCCCTAGGGCCTAGGAACATTCCAGTAGCTAGAAAGAACTAGACTCAGACCTTCTGAGGGATTCCCTCCCCAACGCACAGACTGGGCTGGCCACCATGGCTCTTCACCTAGAATGGGTCAGTGACCCTGGTGGCTATGGGGAAAAATCAGACCCACGAGCATAGCACCCAGGGCCACCCTGCTGTCTCCAGGACTGCCCTGACACTGTTTAGGGCTACCTTTCTCTTACACAGTCTCCATTTTGTCTTTGCCTCTTCCAAGACCACCTGAGAGAGCTCTGCAATCCTGGAGGTCCCCAGAGATGACACCAATGCCTCTGAGCTCCTGCCGATGGCGAGAGTGAGGAGCCTGTGCTCTCTGCTCCCTCCTTTAAGACACACTGGGATGGATGGTGTGCTGTGGTGTAGGGGAAGGAGGGGTCACATCTGAATGGAGGCCTCCCTGGCCCTCAAAGGCAGTGTCCCTGAAGTTCATCCCAATCCCCTATGCATATTCTTTGGCATTGTCTCAAGTTGAGTCAAGAGGCTGATCATGGAGCCAAATGAAGGCTGTGGCCTTGGGGATGCTTCCAGTGGCCAAGGCATCCTGCAGAGGAGTGACAACTCTGACCCTCTGCTGAGTGATGAGTTCACTGCTGGGGTCCAAGAAGCACACAAGAGCACCCCTACTTTTTCCTGGGGGGAGACTCTCTTACTTTTGGACTCCTGTGACCAGAGAATATGTCTTTAAAATTAAAATGCAGCCAATTTTTCTTCTCTTGAATTAAACATTTCCTTTCCTCCTGGTTGGTGTCTTTAGGGAAGTGGGGCTTCCCTCTGCTCTTTGAGCATCCATTGTGATCACCAGATCAGCTCAGGCCTCTTTTCTCTCAGCACTGAAAGAGAGCTAAGGATTTCCTGGGCTGCCTGCAGCCTTCTCTCCCTGGGAACCTGCTGGAAGAGGATTCTAGTATCTCCCCAGTCTCTGGGGACTGGCTACAAAGCCTACAGTGATAGGTGAGTGACACAAACATCTCAGAAGTTACTGCTTCTGCCTCATAGGAGTCTAAGGCATCAAAGTCCTGAGTGTGTGCACACACATACACTCACACATACACTCACACATACACACACACACATACACAAATATGCACACACAACCATGTTTCCTGGCTTTAGTGCTCAGCAGCCCACACAGATCCAGACCTTTTGCTCTTTTGAGAGGGAATTCTATCAAATTTACTGGTCGATTTTAGCCTCAAAAGTGGCACAGGTAAATGGTGCCAAAGGCTGATACTTGGCCATCAATAAACTTCACGGGAAACATGTGCTGACCTTGGAATTACAGAGAATTGTTGCCTTCTGGAGAAAGGAGCTACATAGGGGACCTGGACTGGGAAAAGCCAGCCAGGGAAGGCCACCCTACTCAGTGTGTCCATTACTCCATTCTCGATGTGCTATGTCCGTCAGAGTCTTTATCACAAACTACAGGGAGTATTCAGCATGGGCCATGCAGTCTTGAGAGTCAGCAGCTGCTGTCTGCTCTCAACCTACTAACAAGCACATGCATGTGAGTTTCTGGCCTATGGTCTGTGTGCTGACAGGAGACACAGATAAATGCCCAAGAGGTCTATTTCTCAGCAGTCCTATGGGTGACAGGAGAGCAGGAGGGACATGTATTCTATACTAGAAAGACATTTGAACTCCATATTGCAGAAAGGAACCTACATGTGCGGTGGGTTCTTTTGCCTGCCACCAGGTTCTCATCTTGTCCCCTCCAGGAATGAAATGGAACAGCCAGTTGGTGGTGGACAGTACCACCTGGTGAGTGTAGAAGCACCTAGAAGCCAGGAGTGAACACTGCAATGCAAGAATGATGTCAGAAATGAAGGACAGACCAAGCTGGGCTGTTACTCTAGTGTTTCTCTAGATGAGACCCTTGTCTTGTTTAAAGAACCAAATAAATCCATACAAGCAGCAGAGACGTTCAGAAGCAAAATCAAAAGTCCAGACCAGACACACTGTGAGAGAGCAGCAGGCAGCCTGAGCTAGAGTGCTCCGTGCTCCGGAGCCATACTCGCTGCCCAGGAGGAGGAGAAGTTGGTTGTTGAGGGCAGAATTCCAGTGACTTTAACTTTGACAGGCTTGGGTTTTGTAAGCTTTGTTCATTGCACGCATCCTTTCCCATGATGCATCTGACGTTAATCAAACGCATGATATGCATGTCCAATTATAAGCATAAGATAGTAAATAGGAGGTTTATCCCTAAACATCCACTTTTAAGGACAGTTTACCTTACTACTGATGTACCCCAAATCAGTCTATGCTTGATTGACTCACTATTCCTAAGTGCAGGGAGTTCAGGATGTGTTTAAAACACACACACACAGCTGCTAAGGGTTGCTAGGGAGCTTATGCTAAAGTAACCCAATTACCTTTGCTTGCAGAGACTGTTGCCAGATCTCTAATTGTTAAGTAAATTGGTAGGAAAGACCTACATATGCTACATCAGGTCCTGGGTTCTAGACTCTCCCTAGGTTTTCTTGCCTCAAGGCAACTGGACTGGAGGCCTTGCTAGCTAGGGGAATCTCCAGGAGTAGATACATCAAGCCACAGCATGGGTCAGCTGAGCCAAGTGCTCAGAGACTCAGATCAAGATGGTCCCAGTATGGTCCTGCCCTGGCTTCTCCAGGCTCAATCCCACCCTTCCTGTGTTGGATATGTCAGACACATCCTGAGACGCCCACTCAGATTGAGGTAGCCCAAGGAGCTGAATGCTAGGAGGATCCAGCAGGGTGAACCATTTTAATCCCAGGAAAACTGCTACACAATACCACAGTCCTCTGATTGGTGACTGCTGGACACTTGTGTGCTGAGTTGGGGACTGGGAAGCAGTGTAACATTACCTTGAAACAGGGTGGAGATATAGCAGGGGCTCTGAACATGTGACAATTTGGGTTTTTCCAATGCTGACCACACTGAGGCTCCACAGTGGGCAGAGCCACAATGTAAGGGGAGAAAGGCATATGTCTGTCGGTCTGTCTGTCTGTCTGTCTGTCGGTCTGTCTGTCTGTCGGTCTGTCTGTCTCTGTCTCTGTCTCTCTCTCTCTCTCTCTCTCTCTCTCTCTCTCTCTCTCTCTCTCTCTCTCTCTGTCTGTCTCTCTCTCTCTCCCTTCCCATACCTTTCTCCCCTCACCTCCCATCCTCCCTTCTTCCCATCCTCTCTCCTTCCTTTATTCCTTAAGACTTCACTCAAAATTGACCTCTGTGGCTGGACTCTTTCGAATTACAAAACATTCTACCCACGAAAATCCCAGGCAGTCTTGAGCAGACTGTGGTGCCAGGCGCCCTCTGGTGTCCACTCCGGGATAGTCAGTCTAGGAATTTTCATCCTAGGTCAGACAGGGCCTGAGGGGGACACATGAGCACCTGTGACTTTCCTACCCTGCAAAGGTGAGAAGTCAGATGGCCCAGGGAGCCATCTCGGTATTTCCACTCCTGCCTGTCTACCTTCCCCACCCACTTCCCCTTAGCTCAATTCACAGAATCCCTTTGGCTTCACTGTCAAAACATAAACACACATTAACATTCCTGATCATTGCTCTCTCTCTCACACACACACACTTCTAAGAATTTCCTCTGAACTACGAAGGAGGCCTATCTTTTCAAATATAGTTACATATAAATAGTTGGGGATTTATAAAGAGAAATATGAGACAGCCAGGTAAATTTGAATTTCAGATAAGTCCTGAACACTTTTTATCATCAGCATGTCCTGAGAAAAACTTAGACTATACAATGAATATCACAAAACACAGGCTGTTACAGTCCACCCAGATCTTGAAGTAGGTATCCTGTATTTGACCTGACAAAGTTACAAACCACCTAAAGCAGTCTGGGCACATGAGGGACACAGAAGATATGGGTTCTAGAAGGAGGAAGGTACCAGAGAGAAATGAGGGCATGTCCACAAACACTAAGGTGCTAACACCAGGTGCCCTTGAACGGGTCTTTAGAGTACATTGAACAGGTGAGGAAGAAATAACTTTATTATTCATGAGCAGCTGTGGGTTTTTTATGGTCAAAGAATACATTCATTAAGTGTCCTGAGCCCTGTTTGGAACTGTGGGTATTTTCAGGGGAATCTAGCCTGGCATGACTGATTTCCTGGGAGTGAGCGAGCATGAAAAAGCAGAGCAATAGTCATGTCTGGAGGTTACTCACATACTCTGTGGGCTCTTCTGAGGACAAGGTGAGGAACAGGAATGAAGCAGACTCTCCCTTCCACCTCAGTTGTGAAACAGAGTGTGCTGAGTATGTCTGTAATTCCAGCGCTCAGGCCTGAAGCAGAGATTGTGAGTTCTAGAACAGCCTGAGCTATATAGCAAAACTCTATTCCAAAACAGCTTCTCTCTCTCTCTCTCTCTCTCTCTCTCTCTCTCTCTCTCTCTCTCTCTCTCTCTCTCTCTCTCTCTCTCTCTCTCTCTCTCTCTCTCTCTCTCTCCCTCCTCCTCCTCCTCCTTCTCCATTTGCAGGCACAGAAAATGGATTAATTTGTGTGTGTGTGTGTGTGTGTGTGTGTGTGTGTGTGTGTGTGTGTGTGTCCTTCTCCATTTGCAGGCACAGAAAATGGATTAATTTGTGTGTGTGTGTGTGTGTGTGTGTGTGTGTGTGTGTGTGTGTGTCCTCCATTTGCAGGCACAGAAGATTGATTAATTTGTGTGTGTGTGTGTGTGTGTGTGTGTGTGTGTGTGTGTTTGTTTGTATGTCATGTGCATGCTGGCACCATCATGAGCCAGAAGAAAGCATCAGATCCCCTGGGACTAGAGTAAAGGCAGTTGTGAGCAGCCCTTAGGGTGCTGAGAATCAAATCCATGTCCTCTGGAAAAGTAGTCAGTGTTGAGCCATCTCTCCAACCCACAAAACCATAAAATATTAGTGATCTGCCTGCCCTCACACAAGAGAGCCAGAAGGGCTTTCGGACATAAATAAGTCAACACTATCCATTAAGCACACAGAGCAAGTCCTTGCCTCCTAAGTCCTCAGTTTCCCTATGAGTAAGAAAAAATGATTACTGTGAGTAGCAGTCTTTTGAGATGTGCCAGCTGGCACACAGGAAGCATGTTGGGGCCACTCAGGCACAGGAAATGCTCATGAGCCAGGACCATAGTTTACAGAGGAAGTTTTCAAGGCTAGACCAATTGGACAGAGCAGAGCTGGGGAAGAAGCGCTTTCTTCCCACAGCATGGTTCAGTCAGGTTGGTCAACAGCAATGGCCCCATTTCAGTTACTTACTTTTCCTATGCAAATGACCCGGAGTTTGAGATCACAGAGCGTCACAGCAGGGAAGGCAAGGCAGCAGGAGCCAAGAAGTCTGCTTACATTGAATCTGTGGTCAGGAGGCCTCCTTTTTATTGAGCCCAGGACCCCTGCCCACCTGGTGGAGTCCCCCACAGCTCCTTCCCACTGCAGTTAATCCAATCTAGAAACATCTTCATGTGCCTGCCAGAGGTTTGTCTCCTAGGTGACTCCAGATCCTGCCAAGCTGGCATTCTATACTAACCTTCACATTGGTCAAAGGACATAGATTTCATACAGGACCGAGATGTTCAAGAAATCTGGACATGATGGTGATTGTAAGCAGTGACTATTGTGCATTTGAAAATTACTGAGAGTAGATCTCAGAAGTTCGCACCAGAAAAGTGTAACTATGTAGCTGAGTGTAGATGCACACCTGTCATCCCTGCAGTGGGGGGGGGGGGGGGGGGGGCTGGCGGGAGTATCAAGAGTTCAAGGTCATCCTTAACTGCCTTATGAGTTTCAGGCCAGCCTGAGCTATATGAGAGCATGTCCCATAAATTAAGCAAGTAATTAATAAAGTAGTCATTTTTAGTCGTGTGCACTGGTCTTATCATTACAGTTCTACTCTTCCCACACCCTAATATTCCTGTTGAATTGCCCGAAGGTGGGGATCCCACCTACTAATATCTCAAATTCCCAGATCCCCTTGTATAACAGGGCTGATAATCACCTGAAGGAAAAATGTAAGGTCTGCTCTCCTATCCAGAGAGTACCCCAGACAGGCCATATGACTTTAATTTTAATATAAATACATGTCCAGGGCAAGCAGTTCAACCCTAAGCAGCAACTACCAGCAAGCAATGCTTACTGAGCCCGAGTTAGTCTCCACCAGCCAAACACAGATTAAACAGGTGTGGAGGAGCAGAGTAGGCACGGAGGAGCATGTGCCGGCCTCTGACTGGTATGTAATTAACAAGACAGTCACACAGGACACTCAGCCTGAAGCACCTTGCTCTTACACACTCAAACTCGGGTCACGAAGTAAGATTCACTTTTCTGACCTGTCAAATCTCTGGATTCTGAATGCGACCATTGAGCCCTGGGACATGTGGCTCCTCGGGCATGTTTAAGGACGCTGAGCACGCAGTGTGCCTTGCCTTCACAGCGGTCTTTGTCCCCAAACTGCACAGTTCCCTTGCCTAAGTCGCTGGCTTTTCTCTCAGTTTCCTCACCTGTGAAATGAGTATTGAGAGGGTTCCCGATTTCACCTGGCTTCTTGTAAATGTGTTACCTGTTACGATTATAAATGTCATTAAATTTTCCAGACTAAAATCCAAGACAAAAACAGCCATCAGGATATTTATTGTGTCCGGAGAGACGGGCAATAAAACGTGAGGCGATGAGCCAGGACCGAAAGCAGATGAGGAAAGGCAGTGAGATTCAAATGATTTTTTGGGCAAAGCTTGGAGGCGTGTCTCTAGAATACCGCGAGTCTAAATGGGGCGTAGCCAAACTCCATTAAGACACCCAGACACTGACGCTACTTCCTGTTTGTTCCTACACTGGGTTACTGGCATTCCAGGGCCTGGCACTGAACAAGGACCTGAGCTTGCTCCTACAGGAGCTGGGCCCTTGGGAAACTGGAGTCCAGGTTCAAGATGAAATAAACAGTCCGCAGAGGAGCGTGCCCGGGGGTATTTGCCTCAGATGCAAACACAGAGGTGGCAGCTCCTTAGACCACTGCACAGCCTGCCAACTACAGGTAAATACCTCCATTTTCCAGGCCCCTGCGTCCTTTCCTCCACATTGCCAACAGCCCACTCAAATGTCCCAGTGGTCACCAGTCACTATCCACAGCTTGGTGTGTTCCAAGGGCATCAATCAGGTAGACACAGACCTTGACACCCATGGGGGCACTTGCTGAGGCTGAACTTGAATGGGGTCACAAGGTCGGGAGGGGAACATGGCACGATAGTAGCTCCTCAGCTCCATTGCCTTCCTTGGCACGTCCTTGAAGACATTTTCAGAGATGACTACTTGGGTTCAAAAAGAGAGCACGCCAATTCCCTTAATGCTTGAAGATGCATGTTTCCCAGCCCACTGATTTACATTTGTGCAGAGCTATTGAGAATTCCCTTATCTGCCTCTGGCAAGACGCCATCCCTGCAAGGTCTTCATTACTTCCCGATTGTCACAATTTATTCGCTTCATTTTTCTTGTTAGAAAACATTTAAAAAATTAATCTCCAATCTTGGGCTGCTGTTAATTTAAAAGTCCCTCCTCATTTATTAATGGCATTTTTATTTCAGTCATACCCCACCATCACCTAGAGACGTATACACACACACACACACACACACACACACACACAGACACACATATACACACACACTGTCCTGCATGTATGCATGTGTAGATGCCGACATGCATACTGTCCTTCATGCATTGCCATGCACACGTTTGCACGTGGCACGTGCTCTCATGTACACACAGAAACACACTGCCATGCACATATATGTATATTCACCAGGTAAGCATTTCCTTTCAAAGCCAAGTGTGTTCAAATGGAGTGTCATGCACATACTGCCATGCACACATGTGTACAGGTGTTGTCATGAACATGCACTCTCCTAAACACACATATCCACAGGCTGTCATGCGCACACATACACACAGTGGCATACTCACATGCATACACGGCATATGCAACTGATTAAAGGACCACAGAGTTCTTTCTTTTCTCTCTCTTCCTGTTAAAACTTGGTTCTTTCATGTGTTCAGGTGTCACCATTACTGTAACACACGCTTGACTTTCACAAAGGGAGGTAAAATTCCAGGGAAGACTAATTCAGAAGACTCAGCACTGGGCTGGAGACATGCTGGGTGGTTAAGAGCACTGCTCTTGCAGAGGACCCAGGTTTGGTTTCCAGCACCCACAAGACCTTTTACATCTTCTAATTCCAGCCTCAGGAGATACAGTGCCCTCTTCTGGTCTCCATGGGTACTGCATGGTGTAGTACACGTATAAATAAGCAGGCAAAACAATCATTTACATAAAATAAAAGTAAATCTTTTTTTAAAAAAGTCAATATAATAAAAGACAGACTATTTTCAAAGAGAGATTTGGAAATTCACATTACGTTACATCTGGAAAATTCAGAGAAAAAGACAGATAATCTCAGCTCTAGCCACGTGATTCCAGCACGGGGAAGGAGGGAGTGGACATTCATCAAAAAGGAACCATGTGGCCTTGGTAAAGTGAGGCTCTCAGTCCCTCCCTCAGGACAAACCCACAGGACTCCCTCCCAAACCTCAAACCCAGGTGCAGATTCCTTTGGTGAGTGGGTCAGCAGTGGAGCGGAATCCCATTCCGCACTCTATGATTCCAAGGGTTATGGTCAGGTGCTATCCTGAGGTGGAATCTACTGTTCACTGCAGGGCTATGCAGAGGATCTGAGAATAGGAAGTAACCAACCACAAGCCAGGGAGTCTGAATATAACCCGCCTGCTCCAGTGAGAGACAGTCCAAGCAAGCGCTTATGGGGAGTGGAAGGACTGGGTGCCAAGGGGCCAAAGAAGGCAGGTGGCAAGGGCTTCGGCTCAGGAGGTGGGGTACACAGGGATGGGAGCTCCAACCTCAGTGGCTCAGCACCTTTTCCCTACTTTGTGTTCACCTCTCCTTAGCTCCTAAGCTCTCCACACAGCTCTACAGCATCAGGAGGCCACAAGCATTCGTTGCGAAATTAATTAGAGGATACTTAAGCAAAAAACAATCTACTTCATTAACCAGCATCCACAAAGAGCCTCCCCAGAAGCAACAGAGCAAATAAGTTTACTCTCAAGAGCCTGCTCCAAACAATCGCGGTCATGGCCTCTTCTAGGTCATTCTGCAGCTGCGTCTGTTCTCCGAAGAAACAGAATGACGGCACCCAAGAACTGCCCGGCCTTGGAGGGGGGTAGCTTTGTGTTCTGCTAGTCCTCTACAGAACAGAGCCAAAGGGCCCATCTATGGAGAAACAAAGTCAGGAACTTGTAAGGAACTGGCTCATGAGATGGATGAGAGGATAGGCAAGGTGGATGCTTGCAGGCAGACACAGGCTGGGAACGCCCATGGGTTAGGCCAAAGTCCTCCCTCCCAAATAAGGTGCCTACCACTGAGGAGACAAGGCCCAGCCACTCAGTGGAGGATGGTCTCCTGTGCTGAAGGCCTCCTGATCACATCCACAAAACACCTTCCAGCAACAACGTCCCAAACACCTGTTATTAGTTTTTTGCTGCTGAAATAAAACACCTCCCCCCCACACACACACACACTCTGCTCCAAGCCAGCCTCTGAGCAGCCAGGGGCTCCATGGGACTCTGAGAGTCTCAACAGAAAATGGCATGTGCAAAGCTGTGCTCAGTCACAGAGCATAAAGGTGCCTTCCATGACTGAGAACCAGAGAAACATCTGTTATTGCTACTCTCTGGGAGGCCTCGAACGTCATACATCAGGAGTCTCCTCCCCGAGATGAGATGGGAGAGGATTTAAAGAAAAAAGAAGTTAATACCCAATGGACACTAAAGTAAATTGGTTTTCCGATATAAGACAGAAGACAATTGCTACAGTAAATAAGCTCCTTCCTGCTCGTGGCCTCTGTCCACAGCAATGCAAAGCACTAATTGGTTTAATTATAAGTGCACCACTAAGTAGAGTTTCTGAGAGTTCCATTTGAAACCCCAGTCCACCTCTTCTACAGTCCTTTCCCGTCTTCCTCGCCCGAGTGCCTGCCTCATCCCTCTGCCATTCCCAATGTGTACACCAGGCCCCCTGAAGACAGCCACCACTCATCACCTGTCACTGAGAGCCTGTTAGTGACCAAGCATGTCCACTTATTTAGCTTCATCCCAAGTGACAAAAGTTGTCTTCCAACCTTGATCCTCCAACCCAGCTCTGCCAATAGAGATCACATGGCTTCACCAGGCTCTTGCCTAAGAGTCTCCATCCACAGTACCATGTGACATCTGTGTATTGTCTACCACTCGTAACTCCAGCTCCAGGGGATCTGACACCCTTGTTTAGCCCTCTTCCATGGACGAACACACACACACACACACACACACACACACACACACACACACACACACACGGCACACAGACATACACAAATAAAAATAAAATATAATGCAACTTTTCTATAGCTTGCTAGTGAGGTATGACAATTTTTCAATTAACAAAAAAGAAGGACTGGGGAGATGGCCCAGTGGCTAAGAGTGCTTGTTGGGGGCTGACCCTGACTGGGTGTCCCACAACCTCCCCCTTGCATCTCCGCTTCCCCCATCCTGCCCTGGAAGGCTGACCATGACTAGATCTTTAAATGGGAGGATGACTTTACTCAGCTGCTGGTCAGAAGTTAGCACTCACCAGAAAGAGACTCCAGGGAGCTGCTATGGCCAGAATGGCTTACTGTCACCCTAGGTGTACAGCTCTGATTGTTGGAAACATTTTCGGTTGTTTCTACAACAGAAATTTTGAACCTGTGTCTGGCAGATCTGTGCTTGGCTCTTAGTGCTCAGACACTGGGCAGCACTTTGACTTCTAAAAGGGCTGAGTTTGCTCATACAGAGGACAGAGGTACAGCTTATGGACATTTGGAGCAAAAATTTATGTCTTCAGGTATCTCCCAGCAAGGAGAGTAGACAGCTCCTGCCCTCACGGGCCATTTTTCTTTAGCTCTCTTCAGTTCTTTCTCTCCACCCTCCTCTGAATGTGTGTGTGTACACATGTACGTGCATGCACACTCTCTCACACATACGTTTGTGGGTTTTGTGAAACAGCATGTTATGTAGCCCAAGCTGGCCTAAAATTATGTAGCCCAGGATAACCTTGAACTCCTGACCTTCCTGCTCAGGTCTCCCTCCTGCCAGGATTGCAAGCATATACCACAGCAACACTCTATTTTCTCTCTCTCTCTCTCTCTCTCTCTCTCTCTCTCTCTCTCTCTCTCTCTCTCTCTCTCTCTCTCTCTCTCTCTCTCTCTCTCTCTCTCTCTCTCTCTCTCTCCCACACACACACACACTATATTGACAGTCCCAGAGCAGCTTCTTTCTGCTGCTTCCTGGGAGCAACCCACTTCGAATTTAGCTTCTTTAAACACTGTGTCCAGGTGTATGGACACAGATGAGGTGAATCTAAGGTCAGTGGTGACAAAGGAAGGTAGGAAAGGAGCAAGGGCTGAGGCAGCCAATAGGAACCAAGTATTTGGGTGCTTCTTCCAAGGGCACTAGCTTAAGCAACAAACCTAGAAAAGAGTCTTACCCAGGAGGACTGCCCCTCACTGCCCTACCCAGGACAGCCACCTGCACAGGAAGCTACCATCTTTCCAAGAGGGTGTCTCCCTGAGACCTTCTTAATCTCGGGCTGACGCACTGGTTCCGGGTCACAATTAAATGTTTATTTATTTGTTTGGTTTTGGACATGGTCTATCTATAAGGCCAGGCAGACCTCCCCCTGCCTCATCTTCCCAAGAACGGGAATTACAAGCATATGCCACCATGCGCAGCTGTAATCAAATACTTTATGATGACAGATGGGCAAGATCTGAACTGAATTCACCAGCACTCCTGGGAGCTTCTCCTAACAAGACCAAAACCATATGGGCATGAGGTTGTACAACCCAGGGCTGTGAGAGGTCACAGGTGGAAAGCTTCCTGTCTGAAGGGAAAGGGAAGAACATGGGATGACCCTGATGTGGGAAGGGCAGGAAGGCAACAGATGGGGGTAAGGTGAGGCAGGTAATAAGAGATTGCAGCTCTGTACACGGAAGTTTCATCTGTGGAACCTTCCATTACAGGCCCAGCAAGGACCTCCCAGGTGGCTTTGCAGCCAGTGTTCCATATGTGACCAGGTTGTGCCAAAGCAGAGAGTAGCAGCCACACATAGGACACCGTCTGCCATCCCGAGGCAGCCGCTGAGGGAGGAGAATGTGCTTTTTCCGCCCTTCCCTGGGCTGTTTTGTTTGTGACTGAGTGGCACCATCCATGCTCTTCCTAGTGTGTGAAGGTGGCTCATACTCTTGGGTTCTATGTGGAATATGAGAAGTACCCTGAACAAGGTGCAGCATTTAGAGTGCTGTAGCTTGTGAACAGAAACACACACCATTTCTCAGAAATTCTACACTAAGCCTCTAAAGTCAGAAGTAGGACACAACACAGGCTGTGTCCAGTCTCCACTGGGCTCAGGTAAAAAGAAGGAAGTCAGGCCCTCATGGAAGACCTTCTACCTCCAGCTCCAAAGGCCCCGAGTCCCAGGCCCTGTGGTAGGTCCCACTTCAGTCTGAACTATAGGGAGCAAGTCCAGGAAGATTGCTCAGTTTAGGAAAGATGTCCTAGGATACCAGATTACAGAATACTAGAGCACAGGCCAGAGGCTTCAGGGGGAAAAAAACAAAAACAAAAACAAAAAAAACGAGAAAAAAAAAAAACCTTGGGTTGCACAGTATAAAGTAAATAACTGGGTGCAGGGTGGCAAATGCTGTATCAGCAGAGGGCAGAACAAACGCTTCCTGAACTTGAGGTCCCTGGAGCAGTGCAGGCAGGAAGCCGGGGACCTTCTGGGTGGCTTGTGCCATCACCCTGATTCATCATCCAAGTGCAAAAGTCTGACAGGATCCACTTAAGATTAAAATGTATTTTTGGCCCATAATTGCTTCTTCTCTTCCCCAATTTACAAGAAGACCCATGATTCAATAAATACGATGGCCCAGATGCCCCATGGCTCATTTATTATAGCCTAACCCACCAAAGGAACAAGGCACTGTTAAGAATAGGTGTAATTAGGACTGAAAGGTGACTGGGAGCATCACAGGCAAGGCTTCTCCCAGCAGAAATAGGATGCTTTGCCTGGAGAGGGGTTGTGGGCCAAGTTCTATGCAGCTCAGTCCACATAACATCTTTCTTCCTCCAAATTCACTCATCTGCATCCAAGGATTCGAAGGATATTTGGAACACCGTGTTTCCGGGAGACCCTGACTTTGGTGACATCAGCCGAGTTCAGTGTCATGAGCACCCAACACAAGATTCTGGCCCAGGTAAAGCTACCTGCTCTCTGCTGCATCCTGAACCTCTACTATCTGTTCTCACAAGGGCCTTGTCTCATTTCTCACAGGGTCTGCAAAGGAAGTGGCTTCAAGACCCTGCTCCTGAGGAACGGGAACTCAGGAAAGAAGAGATGGAGACATGAAGGGTCTGCATGCCAAAAGGCACAGGTGCTGTCAAGACCTGGAGAAGCATGACACCTGTGCTGTGCCTCCCATAACCAAACTTCTAAGAGGCCAGAGCGGGTTGGGCCTCATTAGAGACTCTTGGGAAGAGCGATCTCCCATGAGCCACAATACCCACCCTCCAGCCATGCTGTTATCCACCCCGGGCTTAGAGCTTGCCTTCTAGTAGCCAATAGTAAAGCAGACAATTACGCCCTCAGACTTCTCTGCCCTGCCCGTTGGCTGCTGCTTTGTCCCTGCATTGACATAAGTTGTACACCATCCCTCCTTTACACAATGGAACCAGAGAGAGACCATCAGGGCAACTGCCCCAAGAATGAAGAGGCCCCCAGCAATTCAGACCATAAAAAGCCTGTGTGCTTCATGTTGATGGTGTAGTTGGTAGCCATGGTGTTGGCTGAAGTGCACACTACAAGTTTCTATGCAGAAGGGTTGACCACCACCCCCAAACCTCATAACATGACTTTATTTGGAGAAAGGATCAGAATAGATATAATTAATTAGCTGAAGCCAAGTCACAGTGGGTAGGATAGAATGAACCTCTGAGCTGATGTGACTGGCAGCCTCATAAAAAGAAACAGAGAAGAGGCCAGTGATAGCAATGTGATATCTGCACGAAGAAGAATTCAGTAGATATGAAGAGACTTGGGAGGGTCTCCTACTTGTACCTGAAGAGGGAATAGGTTTCACTGGCATCTGGATCTCAGGTTACTGAGTTAGTCATCTAGTGCATGCACTTTGTCAGGTGGCCCAGCAGACTGAAAATACTTTTCTCAGATGTCCTGCAGGTTTTTATGGCATTGCTGTAACATCCCAGGGAGTCACTGGGTAGACTTTATCAAACCCACCTCAAATCAACGGTACACTGAGGGGAGTGACATTACTCACCCTGACCATGCACATGTGAGAAGAGTCAAGATGGGAACTTGAACTTATGTCTCAGTCTGAGGTATGAGGCTATGATTGGAAGCTAAAGCCTTTTAAAGAAAAATGTGTGACACTGTAGAAACGTGTGACACTGCAGACATATTTAGGAGGCCTAAGTAATGTAGGATGGAAACACCAATGACAGCAGGAGGCAGAGGCAGGCATTTACAAGGCGAGTTCCAGGACAGCCAGGGCTGTTACAGAGAGAGACCCTGGCAAAAAAAAAAAAAAAAAAAAAAAAAACCCAGTATGGATTCAGGATGGGAATGACCAACTTTCATATTTTGAAAATTGAAAAATGAGTAATGATAAAACAAAGACAGACATTTGGCACCAACTATGTGGCAATGTCTTTTGGCATGTGAATGGTAGACATGAGACTGAGACATATATGAGCATGCATGACAGACAGGACTTCTTTATGGGGACATCAGCCCAGGGGCTTTAGGCGGGCAGCCAGCAAGGCCCAGCAATCTTCCTGTTTCTTTCCCTGATAGCGCTGTCCTTATAGGCACATGCAGTCACACCTGGTTTGATGTCAAACTGGGATCCAAACTTAGGTCTTCGTGTATATGCAGCAAGTGTTTCTGCCTACTGAGGTGTCTGCTTAGCCCAGAAAGCAGTCTTGATATATCCTTTTCTTCACAGTCTCCAGAGAGGAAGTATGGAGGCCACCCTGGAGTCCCACAGAACACAACACAGTTTCAAAAGATATTTTCTTCTTGTGCACCAACATCTTAGCCTTGCACTCCAGGACTGACAGGTAGTTAACTTGCTCGGAAAGCTACTGGGTTACACCAGCATCCCATCTTTCTTAGACATCGGGCCTTTTGATGGGGCTTAAAGACAGTTAGTGCTTGGGGCCCCAAGAGAGTCACGGGTCAGGGTAGAAAAACACACATTCACTCTAGCAGGAAATAGATAAATTCACCCCATGCTACAGTATTGAACAAAAACATGATTGATACGCTGGCATGCAGAGCTGGGTGGAATGTGACCTGAAGTTGAGGCCCAAAGGGGACAGATGGGATGAGGGAGATGCCAAGCAGTTTACCTCATTCAGTCACTGACCAAATATCCACAGTCTGGGGAAGGGCTGGTGTTCCAGAAAAGAGACTCTGAGCTTCTGCCTACCAACCTGGGTGCTGTCATCACAGATGTCAGAGGTGTGTGGAGATATGTTTCAAATTTAATAAAAACAGTCTGAGATACCAGAGTCAGTCTAGAAGGATCAGACAGTGGTAACTCACACCTTTAATCCCAGCACGGGGAATATCCAGGAGTGGTGACCTACGCCCAGGTAAGGCCTTTTCTCAGTCACAGCCCTTCACTTGTTTTCTTCATGAATCTCTGTATCATTCCATCTCACTCATGACCAAAGGCTAAGAGACAGAACTCCGATGTCACTGTGATCCCATTGCAATTCTGCTGAGATCCCCAAGTGTCTGATCTCATCCCCTTGGGTTCTTGTGTTTACATTTCAGGTACAGTCTCAGCTAAAGAACTTCTGTTTCAAAGGCGGCTTAAATGCCGCCAAAGGAGAGCTCAGCTCAGATGAGGATGAGCGCAAGAACAAGATGAAAGATACAGCAGGAGCCAAGAGCCCCATTTTGCTAATTACAGTCTTTCTGCAAAGTGCCCAGCAACTGAGATTCTCCTTAATTATTTATTACCATGGCCATCAAAAGCACATTATCTTTTCTCATCATCTCACAATAAAGTAATACTGTGAAGTTTAAATCTTTTGCTTTCTAGAACCCTTGGGTTCCCTTCCATATTCAACGCAATCTTTCAGAAACAGTGACGAAAACATCCTCCATTAGCCAACCCATCTGAGGACAAACAGACAGACTCATCTGAGGGCACCTGATCAGGGTGTCTGGCCAAGACTGTCCCATACCCTGTTCCCACTAGTTTGCAGCAGGTGTCAGATGATGGCATAAGATCCAGAGTATATCTCAAAGACCATGAACTTGATCAGTATAAGAGGCCTCCAGCACTTTAAAACCTCCCACGAGCCCTCAGATAATAATCTTCCACTATAAAACTAAAGTTCCCTAAACCTTGAAACTTGCCCATGCTCCACCCTCCTAAAAGCTAAGAATGAAGCCCAGTTCCGTTGAGTGCTGTCTTGGGATTTCTGTTGCTGTAAAGGCACACCATAATCATGACAACTCTTCAAAGGAAAAATATTTAATTGGTGTGGCTTATATTTTCAGAGGTTCAGTCCACTCTCATCATGGTGCAGCATGGTGGTATGCAGGCAGACACGGTGCTAGAGAAAAAACTGAGATTCCCATATCTTGACCCACAAGCAACAGGAAGTGGTCTGAGACACTGGGCATAGCTTGAGCATATATGAGACCTCAAAGCCTGCCTCTGCAGTGACACAGTTTTTCCAACAAGACCACACCTATTCCAACAAGGCCACACCTCTTAATAGTGCCACTCCCTTTGGGGACCTTTTTTTTTTTTTTTCAAACCACCACAGAATCCAACTGAGTCACCTTTATTGGACCCTTCTGCAAGACTCACTAGCGACTTCTGTGTGGTCCTGTGAAGCAACTCTGGCCTACAGGATACAGCAGAGGATGGTAAGTTCATCATATCATCCATTGCCTCCTTGATATATACAGAGAGGAGGAGGTGAGCTTCCTATCTCCTATAGTGGGGAGTAGACATCACATCTACACCTTGATCACCTGGAGATGGGGACTTGGAGGGAGTAATTTCAATATTCACAGCTGATGGCTTTCCAGATGATCCACTGAAATGGTAGTACTTGGGGAAGAGGGGAATGACCATAAGAGCACATGTCCACTTAAGAACACTACATCAGTGGGTTTTCTTTGAAGAGGAGAAGGAGGAGGAAGAGGAAGAGGAGGAGGAGGAAGAGGAAGAGGAGGAGGAGGAAAGTCCTAGTGAGATGGCTCAATATTTGCTGCAAAACCTGATGACCTGAGTTCTAACCTGGGTCTCACATAGTGAAAGGACCATCTCCCACAAGCTGTCCTCTGACTGACTGCCACATGTGTTGGGGCATGTGTGTGTACACACACAAAAATTAGTAAATTACCCTGCAAATAGGTTAAAAACAAAAAAAAAACCAAAAAAACAAAACAAACAAACAAAAAAACGGGAATGAATACCTGCAAAGCTGTCCTGTGGCATGGCTACTATGCCCTGTGACTATGTATGCCACCCCACTTCCCAGGGTACTAGCATAGAAAATGAAGCACCTTGTTGTTAGTGACCAGCCTGAAGTCAGAGGACGCCCTCTGTGAGGCTGTTACTGCTGGGCCTAAAGTCTGCTCAGAGCTACCAATCTGTAAATCAACCTTGACTTAAACTACACATTACTAGAAATTTTATAATGTTATTAATACTTGCTGTAAGGGGACACTGAGGTCACATAGAGTGTGGCAGTAACTTCCTTAAACTCTAATTCAGAGAGCTGTAATTACATCACGCAACCATGTTTTGATTACCTATAAAGTGTAATTTATTGTGGACATAAGACCTAATGAATAAATGTGTTAAAACATGCTAATTCAGCTCAAGAAAACAACTGCATAATCAGAATGCCAAGTTGAGTCTACTCGCCTAATTAAGATGAAAGATGTCATAGGAAGGCTTCGCCGAGTCATCGCCGCCCTCACATTGAGCGGGCTTACTCTGCAAGCCAGTTTATTTCTAATGGTCATCCAAGACAGACTCCTGTAGGCTGTTGCATCTAAGTTTTTCTCAGTGGCTCTCAATAATGCCACTAGAGAAAGATCACACTGGAGGTTTTTTTCTTTACAAAATAAACAAACACAATGAAAAGAGAGAGGGAGAGAGAGAGAGAACACAGCAAATACTTTAAATCTGGCCATAAAATGATCTTACTGGTAGCTCCAGTTTTAAAGTTAAAAACCAGAGACTGCTGGCCCAGTGGCTAAGAGCATTGACTGCTCTTCCAGAACCAGAAGACTGTGGTTCAATTCCCAGCGCCTACATGGGCAGCTCACACTGTCTACAACTTCATTTCCAAGGGATGTCATGCTCTCTTCTATGGGCACCAGGCATGCAGATGACTCACACACATACACACAGGCAGAACATACACACATACACACACGCAAATAATAAAAATTTAAATTACCTTTTCCCATTAGCCCTGCATTTTTATGGTAATAAACTGTGGCTGTGCCACATATCCAGAGGGGACAATGTCTAGTCATTCTGAATTCTCATTCCCTTCTTACAGCCCTTGTTAACTTCACCCACAGTTTTATAGTGAGGCATTTATATGTCGCCACCCCTCCCCCACATGTCACTCTGACTAGCTCGGCTGTAATTTATAGTGTTTCTTTGCATAGCACTGGTCAGCAGAGGTCATCTGTCATATACAGACAGTGTCTCCTCTCTTCCCCAGGTCTGCTCAGCAACTAGAGAAAAGCACTTAGTTAAAACTTGGGGTGTCCACTCTACCACTCTTGAGTATTTACCCAAGCCAGTGCTGGGAAACCTTCAGACTTAATAGGTGCTAATGTAGCCAAGAGCATTCTTACTGGAGTTCATTGGCTTTATTGATCTGACCCCCAAATTGCAGAGAAAGCCATGCCATTAAATTTTTATTTGACACCATAAACCCCTAGGCTTATAATTATTCACTTTTAATAATTTAAAACTATATTTCATCAATTAAATTTTTTAAATTCCTAGGAGTCACATATTAGCTGAGGAACTATATATGTGACTATATAGAAATGCACACACATACCCAGCAAGAGCAATGCATAGCATCCAAAAAAAAAGTAGCAAATACACAGCTGCTTCCTTAACTGAGAACAATACAGGACTTATAAAAAGCTACTTTTTTAAAACTTGGCCTTATATAATACCAAGATCAAGATAGAACTTCTTTTTTAATATTTACTTTCAATTTTTATTTATATGTACGTGTACATATAATGCATGCGGTGCCTGCGGAGGCCAGAAGAGGGCATCAGATCACCTAGAGCCGGAGTTCTAGGCAGTTGGGGGCCACCCTGCATGGGTGGTGGGGGGGAGTGATGGTAGTCAAACTCAAATCCTCTAGAAAAACACCAAGCAACCTTAACTACAAAGCCAGCTTTGCAGCCCCTCTTCTCTTTTTAAAGAGATTTTTTCCCGTGTGACCAAGTAAATTTGAAGAAATTGCCAATCAGCATCCCTCGCAATTGCCTGCAATTACCTTGCCAATCAATTTATATTCCTACTTAGCAAGGTCGACAGTTACTTTAAAAAGGAACATTACGAGATACTCTTTAGTTAAGAATTATTTAACAAATAAATATTCTTAACAGGGCACTCTTGTTAAGCTGTGCACATGAGTGAGCTGAGCGGTTGATACAAACCATGAGATAAATGGGGAGGTTCATAAAGAATGAATGACAGGTCTGAACTTCAGTCACGTGAGAGCCTATTGTTTGCAATAGGACGTTGCAGCATGAACTATCACTGTCCTGAAACACACTCACACCTTCAAGCCTTCTATGGATGATTTCCCCTGCCTCTCGCTGAGGGAAGGAACATTTCTCATGGCCTCCCTCAAGTTATAACCAGTCTGAGGGACAACCTGAGGCTTGGTACAATGACACACAGGCTCAGTCAGTCATCTGCTCTCCAAGCACATGAACCATCCGCTGGACTTCAAATTCAACTTTGATTTTATGATAGCATTAAAATCCTTAAGATTGGGGTCATTCATATCCCACCATTCAAAACCCAGCCCCTGCTAAGGGCAGCCGCCAGGGGATGTGCCTCGGTCTCAGAGCACACAGTACCTGGAATCACAGTAATGGAGTCTCCAACTCCATCATTTATTTTCTCCCTAAACTCCTCCTTAGTGGTAACAAGTCATTAAAATCTCTAGTTCTCTATCCTCGTTTAGAAAATTAAACCAGAGGGAGCAGCCGTGGATATCTGCATGTTCTTTTAAAGTAGGGGGCTTTTCCTGTAAGTGCACTGTAAACAACAACCCTGAGATAGTCACTGTGATTTGTCAGGAAAACTTGTTCATAATCCTGGAGGGAGGAAGCAGAGGAGGAAGAAGCAGGAAGAATTCCAGGGAATTGGGTAGGGGGAGGGAGGGGGGAGGATTTACATACTAGTCACCAATGTTTTTGTTTTAGTTGGCAGACGAAGCTGTTTCCATCTACCTTGGACAACATGAGGCTTCAAAGTCCATATTCGTCGTGGGACAGCTAAATCATATGAGGGTTGGGTTTTTCTCTCCTAAATTAAGGCCATATAATTTATATTACTTTTTTTCAACATAGAGGTGAGTTCATGTCTTCAGCCTATTAAACAGAGCAAAGCAACTTATATACTATCAAAACACGTTAACTGGTCTAAAGATTGGCAGCTTATAATTTTAGGATATGTTTATTGAAAACTCTATGGATTGACATGTTAGATTACATGTCCTGGTTAGATTTTTGTCAGCTTCACACATGCTACAGTTATCTGGGAAGGAGTAGCTCAGTTGAGGGCCTCAGACTGTCTACTGACAAGGGCGTGATGTATGACTGATGTGGGAGGGCCTTGGGATGGTGCCCTCATCCCCTTGGCAGGTGGCAAGAAAGCAGGCTGAGCAAGCCATGGGGAGCACCCCTCCATGGGCTCTGCTTCATTGCTGCCTCCCGGTTCCTGTCTTGACTTTCTTCCATGGTAGGCTATATTCAGGACGTGTAAGCCCGAGCTGCTTTTGGTCATGGCTTTGGTCACAGCACAAAATGAAATTTAAAACACCAGTAGTCTACAGGACACTTCACTGGAGATGTGGGCCCTTTCCTCACAGAAGTGTGACTTTAAATCAGTTCTACTACATTATGAGCTAAAGTCAACCTGAACAAAAGGTGCATGGGGATCTTCTTTAAATCAGTAACATGACTCTAAACACCTTCTTTGCTTATAAAGTGACTGATGAACATTATCAAATCATAGTTTGGTTTTCTATACAGTATCTGGTAACTGTAATCAATATACAAAAAACTTTAAATTTAAACCTACTGACAGCAACCGGGCCCTTACAATACTTGGGAAACTGAGGAAAGAGAGGACTAGGTTTCATTCACTTAAGGAACAGCCAGAATGTATATTTACATGTCTGAGTCAAAAGGTCTTTTTGTCAGGGTTCATAGACTAGGAGTCTGAAAACGGAACCAAACCAGGGTGCCTTCCTTGTTCATCTCTACCCCACACTCCTAACACTTCACCTAAGATGCATTGGTCAGTGTTTGGGGGTACATACAGTACCATACAGTCCTGTTGCAAGGGAACACACTGTCTCTATAATAAATAAATAAAATGTTCTGTGGGCTGGGGAGGAAGTTCAGTAGGTAAAGTTCAGTTGCCTGCAAGAATCTGAGTTTGGTCCTCAGTATCCATTAAAAAGTCATCCATAGTAGCACATGATTGTAACCCCAGCCATGGAGAAGAGGGAAGGGCAGAGAAAGGTCTCTGTCCAGCCAGTCTAGCCAATAAAGAATCATTGAAGAAAATACCTAACACTGACCTCGGCCTTCATGGGCATGAACACACACTTACATCATATACACACACCCAAATTTAATAAAACAACAATGAATAAGCAAAAGGCTTTCAACATCAGTCTTGTGGCAAATGAGAGCAGGGAAGCTTTAGATGGTCTGGGTCTGAGACCAGGCTCCACTGGCTCTAGTTTGGCCAACACAGGTGCCAACACTCACATCCCGAAGCTTATGCTGGAAGCCTGGAGAAGACGTATCCAAACAGCTGTCAGCAGAGCAGAGAAAGGCAGTCACTGTGAAAACTGCAAAGTGTACTGTGAAGGCGGCCCAGGCCCCAGACAGGAAGACACAGGCCTAGACTGTCAATTGGAAGGAAGCTTCCAGGGAGACACCATGGCTACAAAACAACATGCAAATATCTTAGCTTGCTTCTCTGTTGCAGTAAAAAAAAAAAAAAAAAAACAATAATCAAAAATAACCTGAAGAGGATGAGGAGGAAGGGGCTTATTTGGTTTTTATGTCACCATCACAGGCCATCATGGAGAGAAGTCAGGGCAGGAACCGTGGAGAGACTGCTAATTTGCTGCTCCCTGGCCTGTGCTCTACCAGCCTTCTTATACAGCCCAGCTCCACCTGCCCTGGAATGGCACCACCCACCCACCCACTGTGGGCTACACCCACCAATATCAATCATCAAACAAGAAAATGGCACATAGACTTATCCACAGGCCAATCTGATGGAGGGCCCTTCTTCTCGGATGACTCCAGCTTGGGTCAAGGTTGCCCCCCCCCAAAAGCACCCACTATAATACTTAGGATGAAAACGGCAAGCAGGAACTACTTTTGGTCCATGCACAGGATGCAGAGGTTGTGACTGAGGCAGACAGACAAGGCAAGGATTTGTTGCAATAAAACGGTTGCAGAGAAATGTGTGTCTGGATGAAAGACAACTAAGGGCCCCAAACCCTTGAAAGGGAAATTATGATTGATCATCCCTGCAACACAGGAAACAGCACAGGATACCACGGCTTCTTCATTGATGGAGGATATGGCCCACGACCACCCCTCCCCATAGTACATGTCTAAAACAGTGTACCACCCCTACACTCTGTCATGTCCTACCCATAAGTATCTACAGCTATGGCCTGGATGTACTTTGTGGGGTCTCAGTTCTCTCCTTTCCATAATGGGTACTGGAGATCAAACTCAGGTTGCCAGGTGTGTGCACCAGAGTTTTACTCAGTGAGCATCTCACTGTCAGAGTCTTGTTATTTATCTCTCTGGCTGGCCTGGAGCCCGTTGTGTAAAGTGTCTTTGGGTACACTGGGAGCTCTGCCCTCAGAAGAGATTAAGGCATTCCAGGAGAGGGTCATTATGAAAGCCTGAATTTTGCCTCACCCCAGTGTTCTGTGACTTCCTAACCCAGATGTAACCCCATTCCTATAATGCTCCCCACTGTGACCATGCACATGATGTGAGCAAATTGAGGGTCTTCATCAGAGCTAAATGAATGCCCTTGAACCTCTGAGATCAGCAGACTAAACAAGGTTCTTTGCTTCAGGAGTACCCTGCCTCCCCCAATACTGTACTATACACCAGTAGCATTTAATGCATATATGCACACAACACCCTAACTTAAACCATCCTTGGAATTCATCATACTCCCCATTTTGTTCTTTGTTGTTTCAGACTAGCAACATGGCCTGTCACACTCTCTTGTGAAATGTGACAGCAGCAGTAAGCTCATACATGCCACCATGAGGGGAGACACCTCTACAGTGTGTGTGTGGCACAATGGCGTTTTACATTCTATCACATCTGCAAAGTGCCCATGTATAGTCAACAGTCTGTCACAAAGCTGGCTGTGTGATGGATAATTTTGTCCACATGTAGTAATTTTGACGAGTACATCTAAAGAGACTCAGCTTAGCCAGGATGTTCAGCAGGTGCAGTAAACATCCTGATATATAGTTCTCAACGGGCTTTTTGATACAGAGCCATATTATAAACCACAACACACACACATACACACACTGGTTTTTGCTATTGTTTTTAACTTTAGAGAAATATTTTCTTAGTAGTATATATGTGTATGCACATGAGAATACGTACCACAGCATATTGGTAGAAGAAGCCAGAAGACAATCTTGGGGTCTCAGTTCTGTCCTTCCACATATAGGTGCTGGAAACCAAATCAGGATGCTAGGTTTGACTAATTTCAGGATGCTAGGTTTGAACAATTTCAAGATGCTAGGTTTGACCAACTTCAGGATGCTAGGTTTGACCAATTCAGGATGTTAGGTTTGACCAAATTCAGGATGTTAGGGTTGACCAAATTCAGGATGTTAGAGTTGACCCAACAAGCTTTACCTCAGTGAGCCATCTCATAGGCCAAGTAAGGGTCTTTGCTATGTATGTATCCTGCTGACCTAAATGCCACTGTGTAGAACAGGCAGACCTCTAACTCTCTAACTTGTAGTGACCCTTCACCCTCTGCTAGTATAAATGCTGAGACTAAAATCATACAAGTACTGTCATGCTGCTGCTGCTGCTGCTGGGGTATGTGGGGGGAGGCATGTGTGCATGTGTGTGTGTGTGTGTGTGTGTGTGTGTGTGTGTGTGTGTGTGTGTGTGTGTGTACGCATGTGTGCGCACACACACAGACTGGCAAGCACAGTGAATGAAGTGTATATTCACTAAATAAATATTCACTGAGTATTTAATAATAAAGTTTGATTTAGAATAAATATAATTACACTATAATAAAAGTCGCATGAGGGGCGAATGAGATGGCTCAGCAGGTAAAGGCACTTGCTTCAGAAATCTGGAGACCTGAGTTCAATCCCTGGACCACACAAAGGTGATAAGAAAGGACTGACCCCAAGAAGCTGTCCGCCACATGTGAACCTTGGCACTTGACCCACAGATACACACACCGTGTATACACACAACAATCAAAAAAAGTAAATTCCTTTACAGTTACCTGAATATAGTCTCTCTGCTTACCAGAATTTTCCATTGAATATTCTCAGGCTTGGGATGAGTAACTGAAGGTAAGGGAAGCTACGGAGCTCCAACTTGTCTCCCAATGTAAACAGTAAAACCAAATGACTACTGACAGAAGTTTTCTGACAATAAACCATATCTCACAGCTCGGAGGATTATAGTAACAATTTCTAAAGTAACAAGGACCCTGGGGAAGGGAGCACACTGGATCTGCTAACCTACATTTGATTGAGAGGCCAACTTAGCAGAAGCATGCTCTCTCTCCTTCTCTCCCTCCCTCCCTTCCTCCCTCCCTCCCTCCCTCCCTCCCTCCCTCCCTCCCTCCCTCCCTCCCTCTCTCTCTCTCTCTCTCTCTCTCTCTCTCTCTCTCTCTCTCTCTCTCTCTCTCACACACACACACACACACAGTGTCAATCATCAAATTCTCTGCAGACATATAACAGAGCCCATGGTTCTCTGTATGGATGGGGCAGCCAAAAGACACCACAAGGGACAGTTATAAAGATTCTAGCAGCTTTTATTACATCAGTGTGGGTAGTATTTCATCCAATGCTCAGCAACATTAACCCATCATCTTCTATAAAAACAGCCCAGGAAACTCACACACCTCTGTAGCAACTCTCACACAATACTGGTTAGTGTCCAGACTTCACATCACCCCAATAACATGATCCTTTCCCAGCAGATGTGTGGAATAAAGTCTGCTGTTTTGTACACATATCAGAACATACCCCACAGTTCAACACTTTATTACAGAACTCTGTGACATCCAGACTTACTCATGCTTAGTATCAGCCAGTTATACCAAATACCATAAAATACAAAATGATAGGAAATATAAACATCAATTTGTATTTCAAGTTTATAACATTTTATTTACAAAAATAGGCTGGGAAGGCCAGTGGTCTGTCCCACATTCTTTCCTGGAGAAACCACTTTGCATCATGTGATCCTTTAGAAGTTTCCAAAGTTGCAAGAATTCCTTCAGCGTTGTACTCCAACCTGTAGCTCAGATGGGAGGGAGAGAAAGTGGGAGGAGATGGGGAGATGGGCACTGGGAGGAGGGAACCACGAACAGTCACTGGATAAATGGCTTTACTGGAAAGACTGCCCCGGCCCCACGCACTGGTGCTGATACCACACTGTATTTACAGGAGCCGTGGCTGCTCTGGGTTCTGAAGGACACTTATCCCCAATGTGACACTGTCAGACAGTGGCCTCAAGGCAGACACTAGGACATGACTCCGAAGACGGGGTTGTGGCGGCAGATGCTGGGGCCATATTCCTCATAGTCCCTCTTGGTGTGGCACACCTGGAAAAACTCCGGCTGCAGGAAGGGCAGGAGGAACATGATGATGGAAAGGAAGAGAAAACCACGGGGCAAAGGGGAGTGGCTATCCTCATGGGGGAGGGGTCCCTCCACCAACCACTGTCCTACATCCGACCGGGGCAACAGACCAGACAGGAAGGCTATTTCACTTTTTAAAATTTACTCAGCGATTCCCAGCACTGGAAGACAACAAATTTACTCAGTTTCCACTCATTCGGATCAATATTTGCTAACCTGAGCTAAAAATAGTTGCTAACAAGCTCGGGGGGGGGGGGGTATTAATAATAAAATAATCACTTGGAAAGGAGCCAAGAGGTGCTGAGAAGATGGCTTAATTGGTACATGCTTGTCACATAGACATAAGAACCTGAGCTCATCCATGCATCCTAGGGAAAGCCAGATTGGTAGTGTACACCTTTAATCCTATAGTGCTGGGGAAACAGAGACAAGTGGAGCCCTCCAGACCCCTGGCCAGCCAGTCTAGGCTAATGTGTAAGCCAGGTCCTAGAGAGAAAGCCTGCCTCAAAAAAAAACAAAAAAAAAGGTGCAAAGGTGACGATTTTGCACACTTGTGCATATATATGCACATACCCATGCACAAGCAAGCAAGCACACACACACTCACTCACAAGAAAGCCAGGATGATTACTTTTAGATTCACATATCCACGTTTATCTGTAACCTATAATTAGCAGGGTGCTTGTGAGTGAGATGTACAATTTATATTATTATTAAAATATTTTTGCAGCAACAGAATTTATTTTATCTGTTTAAAGCCATGCAAACAGAACACATGCTATTCCATTTTCATAGGCAGCATTTATTCAAACCCACAGAGACTCACAATGACAACAGAACAATCTAGAAGGGGACTTACAGTTGAGGCCAGCATGGAGCCTCCGAACCACACGGCATAGCGCTGCATGTGGTGTGTTATGACCTGCACCTCCACGGGCTTAGGCTGCAAAAGAAAGCCATTGCGTTTAGTCTGAGCTGTACACCCTATCAACCTGCATGTCAGATGACGAACAAGGGCCTCCTCCAGTGAGCCTCAGCCACACTGCAGTGCCAGCCCTGGGAGATTCAGGTAGGAGATGCTCATGGCCAGCTGAGACCCTCTCTCCCAGTACTGAAACACACAATTAACCTAACTGATGGCTTTACTGAGTCAAACCAGGTGGCTTAGCAAGGTCATTAGCAAAGGCAATCCCCTAACACTGTAACAAAACTAAAATGCAACAGAGTTCCTCAGTGCAGGGGGCTCTTTGCCCCTACTTCCCTACCAATGCCCCGTCTCAGGGAGATGCCCAGGAGGCATCCCAGCGGCTAAGAGCTGTGATGGACACAGCCTAGCTCCCTGCATGCATTAGTTATCTCTTTAATGAGAACACTTCATTGCCATAAATTCATCTTGCTTCTGTATCACCCTGATCACACACACACCCATGTTGGAGAACAGTGGGCCTGTACACAGCCCCCTACCTTTATCCTGCCCCTACTGAGCTCTTCACTCAGCTTTAACCTGGCATCCACCACTCTCTTCAAATCTCTCTGCAGACGACGTCCAAAATCTCTGAACATCGTGGAGCCTCCAGAGAGAACAATGTTCTGAAAGATAAAAGTGGACAGCGAATGGCCTCGGCTGAGACTAAGCTGCCTCTGCTGGTCCAGTAATTGCTCCATGGCAGGCCTGCTTCTGTGACTAATGCTAACCAAAGCCCTCCCTTCTCCCAGTCTCACGGGGCTACCAGTGGCAGCTTCCCCACACCGCTCCCTTCTTCTGTGAAGTCTGCAAAGTGTCAACAAAAATTTCTGGAAAGGAACTGTGTCTGCAAAGATGGATTAGAGCTGTAGTGACAGAGAGGTTGGAACATTGTCGCTCCAGAGGCAGGTCATTTTTCCTAGGACAGCTTTAGTCCCCCAATGGCCAGCCCTTGCCTGCCTCTGTGTCACAACACTCCGTGACGAACAGCTAAAAGCCTTTGGTGATCTACTAACTTAGAAGAGCCCTAGCTTCCAGCAAACCAAAAGACAGTCATCAAATGGCACGTGAGGGAGGCCTATAGGAAAGCCCCATCTTGGTGTATCTACCTCCCTCAGAGGCCCATCAGTGTATTTTAAACATGCCTTGATTTATGACTTTCCTTGTTCTGTAAAACTATGAATCTGCTTTCATGTTGGAACCTATATCTGCATTTCTGGGCTATAACCACTCAAATTGGGCTCCAGAATAAAGTCTTATTTCTTTTAAGGTGAAAGCTGTATATTTTCATCTCTAAGGGGTATCAGAGATAGCCCGGCTGCAGAATCTTTCTGAGACACCTTCTTCCTTCCTCAGAAACCTATAAAAAGGGGCCTCCATTCCTGCTTCATGAGTTAATTCTCCTCATAGCTCTACCATGCTGTCTGTCTGTGTAGCTGGAGCCTGAACTCCTCAGGTTCCCCCAACATGTCTGACTGTCTAGTGATATTAATAACTATGCCCCCCGAATCCATTATCTGAGACCTTTCACTAGCCCAAAGTCATATGTCATATTTTTTTTTTACTTATGAGCATGCCACCAATCATTCCTCCTGGTACTTTCCTCCATTTCAAGCAACTGAAAGCACACAGCTACTCTTGCCCGTGCCTCTACCAACCCCACCCCCTCCAAGGCCCCAGGCAGAACCCTCACAAGAGTCAAGAAACCAAAAAAGCTATAGGCTCCAGAAAAATCCCTAACATGGATCTTCAACTGTTTTGCCTTAATAACCAACTGGGCCTTTGGTTCACACAGGAACCCCTCAGATGGGTAACGTGGAAAGAAACCAAGCTCAGATCACCTGGGGGAAACATTTTCAAACGAGTCCTCCCTCTTCCCACGGCCCATGAGCACTCCAGCCTCCGTCATGTGTCTGCCTGAGACGTCTGGTGGGTGAGGAAGGGCGAGAATCATTAAACCGTCCGGCTGTTACAATGAAAGATAACAGCTCTATTCTCTCAGGCTACAGAATATTATTTAGGACAATGAAAGTGAAATTGCCCTCATTTAACTTTCTGACAGAAAATATCATTTGAGAAAACTACAAAGAAAATAAAAATCATCCTTCAAGGAGCCATGAGTCTCCAGCCGTGCCTCCTGGGATGCCTTCCATAGCTGCAGGGCCTCTGCAGCCAGGCACTCTCTCAGCCAGCAAACCCCTCACAAGATTATTGGGAAGGGATGTAATACAGGCCCAGGCCAGAGAGCCCAGGCCTATTCTGCTCACTGATGCTCCCTGCCAGTAAGAGTCCACCAAACTGAGGGCCACAGTAGCAGAGGCAGGATATGCAGGGTTGGCAGTAGGGACAGAGACAGAAGAGGAGAGCCATCTGGTCACCTGCCTTGGGACCTACTCCAGTTCCACCCTGACGTTTGTAGAAATTTCCCCTCTAATAACCTACCCATAGACTTGGGAAAGCCTATAAGAAGCTCTCACTGTTCCAAGAGCTAAACTTAGGGTCTTCAGGGGCAACACATGACAGGCCATGACAGGGCTGAGCCACAGGCCATAAGAAACCACAGTTAAGTGGCCCCAGTCAGTATCTGGGAGGGTACTTAAAGGACTTGTAGGTCAGATGTGAAACACTCCAGAGCTCTCCAGCATGGAGAGGTCCTCCAAGGCCACCCCTGACCAGCCCTGGAGCTTTTCCCCAGCTCTCCCTTCAACAGGAGAACTATGTTAAGCAAGCGGTCCCTTTCTCACGGAGCCCACCTAGTAACAGGTGTGTTGGCAAAGCAAACCAAAGTGTGTCATTGTCCTGGCCTGGACTTCGGTGGTAAAGCACCTGGAACTGGAAGCTCTGGGAGCCTGAGAGCAAGGGAAAGCAGGCGGCTGATGACTTACTTCTTTCTTAGACAGGACATCTAGAGTCTCCACCACCCAGACTCAAGCTCTACTAAGCACCGGCTCCTTTTTGGTGACTGGTGATGTCTAGACTCCCAAGTCAGTGTCCTGACCATGCTGCCTTCTGTTGCCAGGTGGAGAAACCCTCAGGACAACGCGTGACTTCCAGAGACCAGACTTATCAGCACAGTTATGCTGTGCTTGGGGTGGCTTGTCTACAGCATTCATGTAAAGTGTCTCCAAATAGTGAGACAAGTATAGCATTGTTAAGGAATGAGTGTCCATTCAGGCATGGACCTTACCCCCGCATGGCCATTAGTAAACTTAAAAATGTTCTTGGCATTTATGTCCTTAGGAAAAGCCTCAAGTGGCCACTGGAACCTCTCGCTAACAGACACAAGCCAATTATTCCTAGAGTAATAGATGCAGAATTCTGGCCCAGTTAAGAAGTAACTAAGGGCCGTGGATGGACAAGGGTGGGCCGTGCATTTCTCAGGCACTCCAGATGGTTTTCTATTTTCTTTTCTGACCACTATAAATAAGCCCTTCTTGAAACCTTTCCGGCTCTGCTTACTACAGCCCATCAATATCCTGGAGCCTGGACATGTCAGGGGCCTTACATACTCCTGAGGAACCTGGACCCTGATGAGTTCTTGTTTGCTCTCCTCTGAATGGAGAGAAGACACCCATTGCCAGGTGCTTCTGTGGCTGTCATAGAAAGTCATTGTTCCTGCACAGCCAAAGCAAGGTGCCTGCATTAAATCCCAACACTGGACATGCAAGTGCATCTCACAAAGACCTCCCTGCCCTAACCTCAAAACTGTGGGTTTTGTCCCTCTAAGAGATCAAGAGACCAAATATAGAGTAGGCCTATGCCTCTTCCTACTACACCAGACACTGCAGGAGAGCTCTGGGAGGCTCAGTACTCTTCTGTCTGTACACAACCAAAGGACTTTTTTCATGCTAAGCAGGCCACTGCCAAGACGGGGAGGTGTGACTGAGAAGGCTCCTAAAGAAGAATGTGTCTAGTCCCAGTGTCAGGAAAAGCTGGCCCCTGAGCAACACTAACAGTAGTACAGCAGCCCGACTTTTAACAGGCCACGTGACTTCCCTCACAGAACCAGTTTCCTTCTTTACCCTGGCTGCCAGAGGCTCAGCTGTGTGGGCTGTGATGACACCTACCCACTGCCCTTAGCCTGTGTCCTCACTCTGGCTCCTCACCCTGATGGTCTCACACTCCATACACAAACAGACGGCCAGCTAGCAGGGAAGGAAGGTGTGTATATTAGGACTAGGCAAACCGAACACGAAAACAGAATTATCTTCATGCAAAATAGGGACAGGTAATCAGACTAGCGTTCACTAAAGAGCGTTTAGTCCACCGGCAACAGAGGGCTGCTGAATGAGAGAATCAGTCTTAGCCAGGAATGAGGCCCCTAACTGGTCACCCAAAACCAAGTGGTCAGTCCTGAAATCATCATATACACACAAGCAACGCTTAATGCACTGAGAACATTGTGTTTTTACATTTATGTATGAGAGAGAGAGAATGTGTATGTAACAACAACATTTAAAGATAAAAAGGCCATAAATTTGAAAAGGGATTGGGAAGGAATGGACACAAGAGAAGCAAAGAAGGGGGGAAATGATACAATTACACTTTAATTTTAATCATGAAAAATAAATTTTAAAAATTTAAAAAGACTGTCTAGTCCTCCAAAAGAATTCCTTTTTCCCTTCTCTCTGTTGAGCCTCAAAGCCTGAGCACTGTGAGAGACAGGGCACAAGCCTCTTCCCTCACCAAACACTTTTGGGCAAAGGCACTAAAGTCCATATACCAATGAATACCTGGAGCGGTGCTAAGCAGCCCCTGGTCCAGTGGGAGCACAACCTGACTTGAAGAAAGACTTCAGACTTCTAAATCTAGACATTCTTAAAGGAGTCTGTGACCTTGAAAGTCTTAAAATTTTAAAATCACATTTTAAGATAGAAGCTTTGTTTTCTTCAGAGAAAACATTCAGGAAATAGTATTTGGGAACTGATAATAGCATTTATTTCAGATTTTCCAAGAAAAAGAACTTTGCTTGTTACCTTCATGTAAAAAGGTGAAAGGCTGGGCTGGGGTGCTGTGGGACTATGCTCTTGCACACTGTAAATATTTGTCATTCTAAACACTGGTTTAATAAAATGCTGATTGGCCAGACGCTAGGCAGACAGGAAGTATAGGCAGGGCGACCAGACAAGGAGAATTATGGGAAGAGGAAGAGCAGAGTCACCTGCCAGATGCAGAGGAAGGAGGATGAGGATGCTACACTGAAGCAAAGGTACCAAGCCATGTGGCTAAACACAGATAAGGATCATGGGTGAGTTTAAGAGTAAAAGTTAGCAAGTAATATGCCTGAGTCAGGGGCCAGTTTATAATGAATATAAGCCTTTGTGTGATTATTTGGGACTAACTGGCTGCAGGACCAGCTGGGCGGGGCAGAGAAACCTCTGACTACACTGGGGAGATGGCACAGCAGGTAAAAGTTTGTGTGAGGACCTGAATTTGAATCCTTCAAACCCACATTAAGATGGCGGTGTGGGTCTGTAATCCCAGACTCCTAAGATGACAGGAGGTGCTGGCAGGAGGCTCTTGAGATCACAGGGCAGCCATCCTGATGTATACAGTGACAAGAGCCAAAGAGGAAGGTGAGGACTGATACCCAAGGTGGTCTGCATACACACCCCCAATCCCCATACAGGAGTGGGGTGGGGGGAGACGAGAAGGGGGGGGAGAAGAGAAGGGTTTGGGGTTTTGTTTTTGTTTGTAAGTATAAGCAAGGTTTAGTCTTCACCAGGAAGCAGATGTGGTAACTTCCAAGTGCCCAGGAGACGGTTATAAGGGCTGTGAAGCCTGAGCTTGCAGGACAGAAAGGGACCCTCCGTGATGTCACACTGTCCCAGGTGTCCCTGAGAATGCAGCATATACAGGGGCCCTGCTAACAGCCCCTGAACAAGAGCTGACAGCTCACAGTCACAGTGCCTACTTGCGATCTGAAATTTGTACTTCCTCGCTCAAAGACATTCCATGAGCTGAGTATTCCTGGCTCATGTGACCATGCTCACAACACGGAAGTCAGCACAGGCAGCAGCTCAAAGAAGACTAAAATAATAATAATAATAATAATAATAATAATAATAATAATAATAATAATAAACTATACTGCATGGCAAAATCTGAAAACAGCGGCATAAATACAGGCAAGATGCAAGCAGCCTTAGCCTTCAGGAATGGCTCTTGGAAGTTGAGAATTTAACTAAGCCCTATCCTGATCACGGACAGTACTTGGCAAATGTTAAGAATATGAACGGTAAAAATGAAGTGGGCATAGAGAGACATCTAGTTGCACAAACTCTATCATGTGTAAACGTGTATGTGAACATTAGAGCAGCAGTGAATCTTGGGAAAATAAAGTCCTTGAAAGAAGCGAATGGAAGGTGAAGACATACATAAGTCACCTGAGAAGTGCTCCTTCTCCCGCCCCCTCCTGGTTTCCCACTCAGTGATCTGGCAGCCCTGCAGCTTGTTTGTGAGGTCACTTTGTTGAGGTAGAAAATTGGTCAACAGAGGGGGACTTAAAACGCAAGTCAGCTCACGTTGAAGACCTTGGCGCAGCAGCTGAAGTGGTGGCAGTTCTACCTTTGGCACAAAGGCTTATCGGCAGTTTTCCTGCATATGGCCTGGTGATGATCTCAATAGTTCATCTCCATCAAGCTTGTTATCCAGAACACACCAAAGGAGATAAGACTGATCACCAGGAAACTTCTACAGAGCAGTTTGCCCAGCAAAACTCTGGCTTCTGAGACAGACCACAATCATCACAGTGACACCTCACACCGAGAATGGCCTCCATTTTTTTCAAGAAAATGTCTTTTTATGGGCTGGGGATGATACTCTGGGTAGAGAGCTTGCCTTAGCATGTATAAGGCCCAGGAGCTCAACTCCAACAACATTTCACATACAAACCATAGCTCTGTTGTTTCAGTGGGGAATGAGCCTCACTAATTAAAATGGACAAGTGGGGATCAAATAGAGGGATGGGAGGTCAGGAACAGACTCTGATCAGGTGGGACAGCTGGGAACGTGAGACAATAGAAGATCAGCTTAGATTTAGTTCAGAGAAAATGCTACACTTATCTGCTAGGACACTCGAATAAATTGAATTAGCTGAATTAAGTCCATGGAGGAGAAGGGGAAAGTCTGTGCTGTGACTGCAATAAGTTCCACTTGTATTGACTTCCACTGAGTGTATGCTCCGTTTTACTTCTCATTTTAAGATTCTAAGGACGATTGTGTATTATGAAACCTGTCAGTCTCCTGAAGTTTAAATTAGAAAGGTTTAAAATAAAATCTGTAGCACCAGCAAGTTCATTTGCTAATCTCTAATATGGGCTAGGGGTGTAGCTCTGTGGTAGGGTGCTGGCCAAGTGCAAGGCACTAAGTCCTACCTCCTACCTGTTTGAAAATGTAGCACAATATCAAAAATAACCAAACCTCCTGCTCCTATTAACATTGACACATCTCATGCTTGAGGCGCCTCTAATTCAGTTTGATGGATACATGGCGCCACCTATGAGCCATAATGTGTAACTGCAGGCATATTAGCTGCTCATGCCGGATCTGGTGGTGGATTACTAATGTAATCCTGGCTACTCTGGAACCAGAGGAAAGAAAGATCTGCCTGGCCCAAGAGCAAGTCCAAGGCCACCCTTAGCAGCTTAATGGGTCAAGAATGTAACTCAGTGATGCAACACTTGCCTAGCATATCCAAAGCCCTAGGTTCAGTGCCCGGCACAGGAGAAAAGGGGCACACCTGCACAGCATGTGGATCCATTCCCTGTGGAGAAGGATCCAAGCCCTGTAGAGAGGCTGCCTCTCATCTCTTGCAGTTGAGATGTCCCAGCAGCTACAGGTTCATGGTAATTAAGGTGCATAAAGTTTCAGCAAACATCTGAACAACACACATGACACCCGCCATGTCCCCACCAGATCCAAGCATTCTAAGGCTGTTACCGACCACTGACAACTAGGGCAAGAGACTCTCACTTCTCTTGATTTCCCTCAGCCACACTACTCTGGCCTCTGTACAGCTTTCCTCTCCAAGCTAGTTCTGTGGAGACAGTGTCACCTGGCAGATTCAGGGAGTGTTATCTTCTAGTGGGTTTTGTTTTTGTTTTTTTCTGTGACTGTTTTGGCTTCCAGGGTGATTTTGTGTGTTGACTGAACCAAAAAAGAACCCAGGTGTTGTGCTGTGGAATGTGACGACTCTGTCAGCTAAAGGCCAAAAGAGCAGTCTGCGGTGTCCCTGGGATGGGATTCTACCCCAGCATGCAGCAGCTGTGCATCCCTGAATTTTCAGCAGGTCTACAAATTCCAGGCTCGGCAGATCCACTGTTCATATATGCAGTTCTTACAATACATCTTATAGTAACTTTACTATGGGGAGAGGGGGGCAGAGACCGGAGGGAAAGGAGGGAAGGGGAGAGAGAGCATAGATGGGGCAGGTTAGGAGGGAAGAGCACTGTTTTGTTTCTCCACTTAGGCCACTGCACGTCCTTTCCAAAATCTTCAGCGGCCGTCAGGACAAATTCAGTCTCTAAATCCATGCGAAGTCAGGTCTTGCCTGGGAGTCACAACCAGTACACGGTGGCCCACCCCTCTCCTCCAGGCCCCACATGATCTGGCCCTTTGCTCATCTCAGGCACCTTGCTCACTACCATGTTTAAATATCAGGTCCAGAGATGCTGAATCTTTTTCCACCCACAACACACTCTACTCCTGGCCCTGCAAATAGATTCTTCTTCTTAAAGATTTATTTTTTCTTAGTTATGTGTATGTGTGTGTACATCTCTGTATGTGTATGTTCATACATATGTGCAGGTGCCTGCAGAGGCCAGCAGAGGGTACTGGAACCCCTGGAGCTGAGCAGCAAGCTGTTGTGAGGTACCCAGTGTTCTGGGTCCTGTGCAGTGCTCTTTAGCTAGTGCATGCTCTTAACTTGTGAGCCATCTCTCTAGCTCTAAATGGATTGTTCTTTGTTTGGTTTTGCTTTTGTTTTTTCAAAACAGGTTCTGTGTAGCCCTGACTGTCCTGGAACTTGCTCTGTAGACCAGGCTGGCCTTGGACTCAAAGATCCACATGCCTCTACCTCCCAAGTGCTGGGATTAAAAGTGCACATCACCAACACTTGACCAAATGGATTGTTTTTATTTCCCATCAATGCTGCATTCTCTGTTCTGAGCAGGTCACAATAGCCTTCAGGACTCCGGTCTGAGCTGTCCCACAGCATAGCCCTTAGTCCAATATTGCTACTTAGAGCAATATCAATTAAAATTAATCAAAATTTTAATGTTTTCTTGTTGCAACATGTTTAAAGGATGCAGTGGCCACATGTGGTTGATGGCACTGCCCTGCATGCCATAGCTGGGGACACATCCACTGTGGTTCAACAGTCGGGGAACACTAGCCTGAGGAAGACTCTGGAGTCCCTTGTCCGACCTCGGCTCCCTCCCACAAACCACCATACTCAACCCACTATATGCAGTTGCATGCATGCATCCTGAATGCCTGTGCTGGGCCTGGAAAGTGACCAACAGATGCCCCTCAGGAGGACATTATGAGACACCTTTACCTTATCATCACTGCAATAAAAAACCCTCAACTCAGTAAGCTATGAGCAGTTGCTTACATCAGGCTTTCCTTCCCACCAAGACAAAAAGGAATCTTATTGTTTCAGAGAGCATTAGCAGGAAGCATTGTTCAAAGTTACTGGTTAACAGTACAGAAGTGGGTCTGAAAGTTCTAGAGTCCATGACCTCACTCGTATCTCAGCAGCTGCCATCTCACCTGCTCACACTTTAGACTTCATCTTGGATTGTTTGGAAAGGATGATGAGTTGGGATGCAGCTCACTGGCAGAGTGCCTGCTGGGAATGGCTGCAGTTGATCCCCAGTAATGAAGGGAAGAAAAAGGATCAGATCGCCACTGGGAGATATGTTTCCTAACTCCCTGTTTCAGCTATCCCAGATATAACTATTCAATGTTAACAAATAATGCACACAGCTCTCTTACTTTGCATCCTGATATTCTGATTTAAAAGGCACTAAGATAATTACTACAATAGACCTGACTCAAGCCACTAGTTACATAAACCAAACGTGAGCACATCGAGATGCATTCACATCTTTTTGACAATAAGTAGAAACTTTCCCCAACACCCAGATTCAAAGCAGGATAACAGACACCCTCTTACTGCCACCTTTACCCTGTTGCTGCACCCCAGGCTTCATGAAAGGTGGATTCCTTATGTACCCCGACATCCTCACTTTTTGCCCTGGGTCCTACACCAGGCCAGCCTCTCCCATACCAGCTCCACAGGCCAGGTCTGAGTGGCTCAGAAAGTACCTTCTCAAAGCCTGTTTTGATCCCCTCTAATCAAATGCAATCTGTTCATTCCTCAAACGCCACAGCTGCATGATTCACTTTAATGACATTTAACTTGTGGTTCCCATTTGTTACTTCAGTATTACTGGTTTTTTGATCAATTCCTAAAGACAAAAACACCAGACATACATACAAATCTCCTTAAATTTTACAATAAGCCTATTACCAGCAGGCATCTAAGACACCTCACAAATTGGAAGAAAAGACACCCAGTTACATGACAAAGCAATTGGAATTTCTCCACCTTTGTGCAAAGCAGACAAAGTACTAAATACCAGATAATCCGAGGAAAGCCTAGCTGCTGACAGTGGCTGTCAGCTTAGCCACACTCTAGAAATACTTTTAATATGCAAGCGTCCACCTCCACCCTAGCCCAGCCCCAGCTATATGAGGATCTGCGGGGCAGGATACCGGCTTCTGTACACTGGAATTTGCTGAGAATAGATCTTCAGTGTCCCAACACATGCAACACAGGAGGCCTTGGGAGGTGGGGAGTTAATCAGTCAGCTTAACTTGGCAGGTTTCTGCAACGGACACGTATATCAAATCAATCTGGGTACACCTTAAACATACACAGTTTTTATATCAATCACACCTCAAGAGAGATAAGGGAACAGTCCAAATTTTCCAGAGCCATCTTTTAGTCTTACCATTTGTTTCTTCTTGCTTGAGAGCCTGGGCAAGATGTTGGCTGGAAAGCCAGGAAAGTCTCAGAACTTCCAGCAGTTTCAACTGAGCCGCTCTTACTCACTAGATCAGAATAAACCCCTTTCAGGTTACCAAGACTGTATAGGAGGGAAGTATGAAAGCCTTAGCCCTACAGGTCTGGATTACTCAAGGAAGGAGAAGGTCCACACAAAAGAAAGATAACACCCTGCTGCACTGAACAGGGGACCATAGAGCTCACTCCACACTCTTTCCCAGGAGCTCTCTGAGATTCCTCTTCTTGTTACAATGTCCATCTTCACTGTCTAGAGCACTGGTTCCCAACCTTCCTAACACTTCAGCCTTTAATACAGCTCCTCAGGCTGTGCTGACCCCCAACCATCACACTATCTGTTGCTACTTGATAGCTGTAATTTTGCTACTATTATGAATCATAATCTAAATATCTGTGTTTTTCTAGTGGTCATAGGCAATCCCTGTGAAAGGGTCATTAGACACCCAAAGGGGTCCAGACCCAGAGGTTGTAAATAGCTGGTCTAGATAAAGCTATAAGACTGGAAGGAAGACATACAAGAGAATGATGTTGAACCCAGCATGCTCAGTCCTAGGAGAGGGTATCTTACCATCCAGATTATCCATCAGGGTTCAGCAGATGCGTTATTTCCCCCTTCTAATCTGAGTTTGCCTACGTCTAGACCATGTTTTCCTATCGTTCTGATCCACTGATGGATCACTACCTCAGTGTGAAGGGCCTGGGTCACTGGCAAAAAAATGGGTCCAACATTAGTCATGAAGAAGGGAAGTACCTTGGAACAAGAATAAAAAGGAGGTATCCCCTATAGACACCTGCAGGTGTTTGGCTATAAAGAGAAAGACACTCATTGGTCCAGATTATTCTGTGTATTTTCTTACCTATTTTGTTTAGATGCTCACACATTTATTTTCTGTACATTTAGGCACTGTGAAACAGAGGTGGAAGATTTTTCATGGCAAGCTTCTGCCCACACTCAGGAGAAGGAGCTATAAAGGGGTCCCAGAAGGGAGCATGCCCTGCACAGGAGTAAAGTATGATAGTGAAACATCATTGTTCCAAGATGCTGGTTCCAAAGAATGCTTCTTCCATCCCACACAGGGTTGGCCATCTGGGCAAAGGACTGACCGCTTTCAAATACCTTGTGAGCAGAAGTGCTGCCTAAGCAACCTACAGCTTTCTCTGGGCAGTGCCAGCCAAAGCCACAAACCCTTGGGTGCCAGAAGCCCAGCAACCATAATTCAATCAAGTCTTCTCCAACCACCCCTTGACTGGCTGATGAACTAACCACACACCTGTACACAAAGCCAGCCGAAATGAAGTGCCACCTAACACTTAAAGATATAGAGAGTACTACAATTCGGAACTAGTGACAACTGTCTATAGCAAGCTGTCTGCCTGTTTTTTGTGATAACGTTTTTATGGAATCCAGCCTCTTCTGGTGGTGCTCATATTGTCTACAGCAGCATTGGCAGAATGGAGTGAATGCAACAGAGACCATATGGCTTCTGCAAATCCAAAAAAATTTACCATCTGGCCCTTTACAGAAAAAGTTGGCCAACTCCTGGTTTGAGATTGCCATAGAGAAAGAATTCTCTCTAATGGTTGCACCTGGTGAGTTAATGCATATAGAGTGGGCATTTGCAAGTCTCAACATTAAACATCAGTTTACTCATCACACCCATGGCTTTGGAAAGCAATCCCCTTCTTAGTGGTTTAGTAGAGGCTGCAGTGTCCACCAAACACTGCCAGAGAGAAAAACGTGATCCCAGGGCTGCCTCTACTGCAGCAGCAACCAAGGAGTCATAACTCCTTGAAGCAGCAACAAGATGATGCTAAACCCACTGAGGCTCCACAGTGGGCACTACCATGAGAAAGACAAAAATCTCCACCACTGAGCTCTGAGGTTTATTTCCATGTCAGAATCTAGTGTCAACCAATGAATGTCTCAGGAGACAGGTAGAGGGCCATATAAGTTGACTCCCCTCGTGGAGTTCAGCTCCATGAGAAATGGCAAAAGTGTGGCCAACTCCGTTGTACTCAGCTTCCTCAACTCTCGTGGGACCTGACTCCTAAATAAACCCCCAAACTATAACCCCATACCTACCTGTCTGGCCTACCTACCCTCCTGTCCACTAGTCTGTGGTAACCAGTTTCATGTCAACTTGACACAAGCTAGCTATTTGGGAAGCTAGCAGTGGGATTATGTTATTACATTGTAAATAATTGTCCTGCTTACTAGTTTAATAAAAATGCTGATTGGCTGAAGGCAGGTGGGAAGTATGGATGGAACTGCCAGATTGGGAAAACTCTGGGAATAGGAAGAGCAGAGCAGAGATACCAGAGAAGCCAGCAGATGTAGAGGAAAACTATGCTGGTCTGGAGAAAAGGTGCTGAGCCTCATGGCTGAACAGGATAAGAATCAAGGGTTAGTTTAAGGGTAAAGAGTTAGCAAGTTATATGCCTCAGCCCTAGGTCAATCAGCATAAAACTAATGTAAGCGTCTGTGTGTCTGTTTGCCTCTGTGGAACTGCAGGTCTGCCAGTCTGTGCATCTGAACCTCCAGGCTAGGCCAGAAAGGGAGGGCAAGAAACCTCTTACAACAAAAGGCATCCAACATGGGCAAATATACCCACATAAAGTCATAGAGAGCTTTAAAATGCTCTAGAGCACAGAAATTGAGCCAAAAGCAGCTTTCAAGGTGTGTCTCTCAAGTGGGCCATGGAAAAGAGACTGAGTGGTGTATGAGATTAAATTACAAAATGGCGTGTTTTCTGCATGCAACTTAAGCTGAATAAGGCCCGTTCCTGAGCCTCAGTGTAAGCAGAGAGCTGTGTATGGTGGATTTAAGATTTCTGTTAAGAAAGACAAAAAGTCAAAGACGGCTTCTCTTCTCGGATCAGCTCTGTTTGCTGGAGGAAAGCAAACGCTTAGCTTTTTAAAGAGATGCTTCCTGACTCACTGCTATCAGCAGAACACTTGTGAGTCTTTTAAGAGGCCCTGCTGCCAAACACTTAAATGGAATTCAAGAGCAGCGGACAGCAGTGCTTTACTTGGTGATTATATGGACCCTAAAATTCCTCAGAGTGGTAATTGTGGGTTCTACCAGTACCTCTGCTAAAAATGTAAACCCTATGAAGCTAGACTAGGAGCTGGGTGGAGCGGGTCAGCCATCCTAGTGAAGCCTTTAGTCCTTAGCCACACCTTGACGGATTAAAGGTGTGGACAGAAACAGAAAGAAACAGAGGAAGCTGGGTGGAGTCAGTCACCCTAGACAAGCAAAGGTGTGGTCAGAAACAGAAAAAGATAAGAAGTAAGAGATTACAGTAAAGACAGATTCAAAAAGGCTCTAAATGGTTTAAAGTGTGTTTAAGAAATATAAATAGGCTTGAGAGAGAAAAGAAAAAGGAAAAAAGGATAGAGAAAGTCCTTAAAATTAGAGTAAAAAAATAGTAAGAAGCCATGTAAAGATGGAAATTACAAAGAGTGTCTGGATACTGTATGTTATTGTCTTGTCTTTAAGTTTTTTTGACTAAAAATGAAGTAGTAAAAGCTGCTAAAAGCCATTTGATTATAAATGCTTCTGGATTAACCCAACCTATATATTCTGTAAGTAAGTTGACTTTAAAATTGAAATCAAAAGATGTATTACTTTGGAGAAGAAGTTTTATTTTTTTTTCCACAGAAAATGAGAGGCTGTGGATTTATTCCTGGTTAAAGAAAATAAGGTTTGATTGAGGAAGACCCCCTGAAAAATGGATGGCCCAGATGATTCAGCATTCAGAACACCTCTGTTGCAGTTTCCTCTGAGCTCTGTATCCAAAACAACTTCAAGGAGATTGGCTGAGATGACCCAGCCTTACAGACTACTCTACTAAAGACTTGTCCATAATCCTAAAGTTTTCTTTGGGTCCACATGGGATTGCCAGTACCACATTCAGTAGGAAGTAGCCTAGAGAACGACCCCCACATTCCCAAAAAATAAATTATGGATATTTTCTTTTTATACAGTGTTGTTTATAAGTCGTTATAGGTAATAGGGGGAAAAGGATATTAGGTTTGGGGTTCTTCTTGTTTTAAAAAGAAAAAAAGGGGGAAATGTAGTGGGATTGTGTTATTACATTGTAAATAATTGTCCCGCCTACTAGTTTAATAAAAACGTTGACTGGCTGAAGGCAGACAGGGAGTGTGGGCGAAGCTACCAGACTGGGGAAACTCTGGGAACAGGAAGAGAGGGACATAGACACCAGAGAAGCCTGAGAAGCCAGCAGATGCAGAGGACAACTATGCTGCTCTTACAAAAGGTACGAACCCACATGGCTGAATAGGATAAGAATCATGGGTCAGTTTAAAGGTAAAGAGTTAGCAAGTTATATGCTTGGGCCCTATGCCAATCAGCCTAAAATTAATTGTCTATATGTTTCTGTGTCTTTGTGGTACCTCGGGTCTGTGGGTCTATGGGTCCAACCCTCAAGGCTAGAATGCCCAGGCCAGAAACCTCTTACAGCAGAGAACCTCAACTGAGAAACGTCCACCACCAGACTGGCCTGTGGGCAAGCCTGTGGTACATTTTCTTGACTAGTTGATATAGGGAGCCCCACTTATTAGAGGTAGTGACACTCCTAGGCCTGTGATCCTGGGTGCTATAGGAAAGCAGGCTAAGCAAACCATGTGGGACAAGCAGCACCCCTTCATGACCTCTGCATCAGCTCCAGCCTCCAGGTTCCTGCCTTGAGCACCTGCCCTGGCTTCCCTTCATGGTAGACTGTGGTTAGGACACATAAGCCAAGTAAACTCTTCTCTCTTCAAGTTGTTTCTGGCCACAGTGCTTACCACCACAATAGAAACCCCAAATAAGACATCCACAGCGCACTAGTTACTGGTACAAACTGGGTTGTCAGCCAAGAGTGGTTATCCTAGGAAGAAACAGACCAAGTTTCCTTCACACCACCTCTTCTGTGATGTGCAGTGTGACAAAGTAGGAAAGACCCAAGTTTTTCAAGATATAGGGAACTGGCTCAAAATCCAACCTTGCCTTCTACCAATTAACATGGCTCTCTCAAATGCGTACAAGGACAAAAACCAGTGTTCCGTAGACTCACTGCATGCAGAAGCCTCCCTAACATAGAACTATACAGATGGACCTTGGGCCAGGGCCAGGTATTTCAAGGGCTGTCTCCATTTGTCTATGATATAGGGACAGAAACAGTAGCCCCAACAAGAGTGGCTGTCGGTAACTGGTTACTCCAGTTCTTAGCATAAACAGACTCAATGCAACACAGCTATTTACAAGATGATGTAAGCTGTGGTTAATGTTGTGATTTCAAGAATAACCTGTTCAGATGGAAGAAGTTCAAGGCTGCTTCTGAACAGTAACAGGGCCTAGAACACAACAAGACACAAAAACTCTACCTGTAGTAATATACACATCTAATCATGCTATTACTCTCAGCACAGGACAGTGAAAACTGACACTTCCATAATTAGTAAGTGCTATGCACACACGATCCAGCAACCAGAGGGCTGAGACAAAGGATGGCACGTCCAGTGCCAACCCAGGCCACACAACAACATCCTATAAATAAGAAAATAAGAGACTGCAAGTAACTGTACTAAAATCCCCATATGGTTTATTCAGTGAGCTATCTGTCTCAGTCCTTACTCAAAAACAGTGTTTCTTCTAAGACCATGCTTGCACTGTAGTCCTCCTCTATCAATCCTGACCCTATCCACATGAACTCTGGCCTCACTTCCTTCAAGTAAAGGACTCACAGAAAAATGTTGGCTTGTACATCTACCCAAGATAATTGCAGTAGATGGTCAATACCCCGTCTACATATTAACCAATCACTGTAGAAACAGCCCTGGGGATGGTGGTGAACTTCTGTAACCCCAAACTCAGGAGGATGAGGTAGGAGAAAAGTAGTCCAAAGGCGCCATATTGAAAAACCAAAGGCTGGGGATGTAATTCACCATGCATTTGCTCCAGAGGGCAAGAAAGAGAAAGAAACTCTAAAGAGACACCCACAGCTAATTAGCATCGCATACTATCTCCTAATATCAGGGTACCATCATTAATGTCAGGCTTTGACATCCTTGATGTCCCTCAGTACTCACAGTTAGAGTGACCTGGAGAAGAATATCAGAATTGAATTATGGACAACACTGTAAATGGGGATTATCTCTCTACAGCTTTTGTGGGGCTAAAGAATAGTTAACTAGCCATGCCTAGAGAGTAGATGGGATATAGTCAGAAGTTTCTGGCCCAGCCTAGACCCAAAGTTCTGACTCACAGTCCCTTTGTCCCAAAGAATCATACAAAGGCTTATATTAATTGCAAGCTGTTTGGTCTACTGCTCAAGTTTATTACTTGCCAACTCTTATATTTCTTATTTATGTTTAGCCATGTGGCTATATACCTTTTCTCAGAGCAGCATTATCATCCCACCTCAATGTCATCTGTTCTCTGTTCTTCATCTTCCCAGAATTCTCCTAGTCTGGTTGCCCCGCCTCTATTTCCTATCTAGCTACTTGACCAATCAACATTTTATTAAACCAAAATTTATAGTACAAAAACATAGTCTCATAGCAATGGAAGCTGGGTTTGGTGGCTCACAACTGCAATATAGCACTTGAGAGGCTGAGGCAGGACAACCCTCATGAATTTGAAGCCTAACTAGGCTACACAGTGAGTTCCAGGTCAGCCTGACCTATAGTATGAGACCTGCCCACACACACACACCAAAAAAAAAAAAAAAATTGAAAACAACAACAAAAAAGCATTTGGAAATTTAAAGTGGACTCTCCATAGAGCAGTGTGGGGTAGTGGGATGATTCAGGTCAAGGCAATGCTACTGAAACATCCCCGGTAGAAGGCATCCCCATTCCTAGCCAGCACTCACTTCCCCTTCTTCTTCATAAGCTACTTTCCTTCCCACTTGTAACCCATCACTTCCTGATTCCAACATCAGAGCTGACACAGGATCCCATCTGCTGGGCCAACCCCACCTTTTATACAATGAATAGTATCCACATGACCTGGTGCACCTACAGAGGTCAGATGCTTCCTTCTCTTGCTTGTTCATAAAAATGTCTTGAGTTCTAGGTTAGCACACTCTGCAGTGTTACTTAATAATTGAATAATTCCAAAATAGATAGGGCATCCAAGCTACACTACCAGACTAACAGGAGGTACATGCAGGTGAGTGCTGTCTTATTAAAACTACCTTTAGTTTGAATCAATGAGGTTAAGAAACTGAAAACTTTCTTAATAAAATAAACACAGGACCTCAGTGCAAGGTCCTGGAGCCAACCCCGTCTTTTACCTTTCCATAAAGCACAGGACCTCCATGCTTTCTGGGCTGGTCCACATGACCTCCAAGGCCACCTCTGCCTCAAGGTCTGTCAAATCCACTGAGATAAGCAGGCTTCCTTAGTGTAGTTCTCATTCAGCAGAGCCAATTCACTTCTCTCCAAACTATTGTACGGTCCTAGCCTTCACCAAGAAGACCACACAGCCTGTGTGTAACTGTGAACACACACCATCTTACTTAAATATCCAATCTATTTAGTTTATCGGTCCTGATACTCTCATTTGTGGAGGGGTTCTAGTTTGGGGTGCGAAACAATTAAAAATAGAATTGTAATGTGTTTTTATTTATAAAAAAGGCAGCTATGAAAAAAAATTTTCCAAGTGAAAGTAATGCTAACTATAAAATCTCGATTTTAAAACACAAAGAGGAGAAAGCAGAAGGTAAGCATAAGCCTGCAGCTGTTTGGTACACATCACTCAGAACTTGAAGTGCACTCACGAGCTGCTTTTCTTTCAGAGGCCTTGTCATGGGAATGTAGCTGCTTTGCTTCATTTTTTCCAAAGGCATGTAGTAGCTACTTGGTAGTTACTGCACCATGACTAAAACCCTTTCTCTGTTTCCAGTGCAGAAGTCCAGGTGTGCAGAGTGTAACGTGGGGTCATGAAGCCAGGTGTCAAAGGCCTGATGCACACATACAAATGTTAGCTGAAGATAAAGAAGTGATTTCTGTTCTTGCTAACCAGCTGTCAGAAATATTTCCTTGCATGTAATAATACTAGAGTTCTTTTTAATCCCAGACAATCAAAGAATTTTGGAAAAAAAAGTATTTCACATTCATACATCCATATTTTATCTGAATGTCCCACTGGAAGCTCCCACTGTCCTGTTACCTCAGCACTGACCCTAACCACCCATGGACATAAGAGCAGTTCCCAGACAGCCTGAAGGGGAGCACCTCCCCCTTTCCATCAGGATCAGTACACATGGCTCACTTCAAATCCAGTTTGTCAGATAAGAAGAAAAGATAGCCCAAGCTGGGCATGGAGACACAGGCCTGAAACCCCAGTGCCGGGGAAGTGGAGGCAGGAGAGTCACAAGTTTTAAACCTAGGCCAGTCAAGGGTAAGGAAGGAGGAAGAGAGTCTTTAAAACCCCTCTGTTGGTGGTGTCATATTCCCAAACATCCCACTCCTCTCCTCTCTGAGCAAAAGCTCTTGGTTACACTATTGAGCAAGTCCCAGGATCAGGAGGATCAGGGGTAACTAACAACTCCGGGCCTTTGATGTGCGGATGTAGTCAGAGCACCTTACCTTATACAGCGGCCGACGCACATCTATGGGGCAGTTCTGTATGACCTCATCAACAACATCCGAGATGGACTCCAGAAAGTCTGGGTTGGCAAACTAAATTTTATATAAATATAAAAGAAACATTATATATTTTCCTCAAATAACACAGAACTATTTTCAAACATCTTAAGATTTTATTTTTATGTTTAATTATGTGTGGAGGTGTGTGTCTGAGTGTAGGTTTATGTACGGGAGTGGGGTGCCCACAGAGGCCAGAAGAGGAGCTGGAGTTGCAGGTGGTTGTGAGCCACTGGACACGGGTGCTGGAACGGAACTGGGATCCTCTGCAAGAGCAGTCCATGCTATGAACACTGAGGCAATCTCCAGGCCCCTCAAAAACATGTCTTTAAAAGTAACTAAGAAATATACAACTCACTAGAAATGAAAACCCATTACATAAGAACAGAAAGATTCAAAGGAGTGGCTCATGTACACGGAGTGATGCACACATGAAATGTGTGGGTTCAGAGAAGGAAATCTATCCACATCACAAGACAGGCAGCCCTGCTGAGGAGAACATGGCACCTCACGCCAGTGAGGGAAAGGAAAGGGCATGCACACCAGTTACATGGCCCAAAGCTGTGAGTATTGTTACCACGGGTAAAGTTAGCCAGGCTGTGAGGGGAAAACATGTGTTAGTGATGGTGGTGATTTGAGAACAAAACAGGTCATGCCACGCGACAGTCACAGTGAATACACTAAACCTTTGGATTCAACAGCATGAGATAAATGAACTGAAGTAAGAAAATGTCAACTCCAAATATACTTCAAAAACAGAGTTCCTGTTCAACAGTCTCTGAGGAAGGAGGCGACATCCAGCATTCACCAGACGGGCATGCACTGGTTTTGGATGGAGTCACAAAGCTCGTCAGACTCTGTCTTAATCCCGCTTCCATACAGGGGTCAGTGCATAACAGCCCTCGGGACTGGTGACTTAAATTAGCACGGGCCCCCTGAGGTCTGTTTCAAATCCATTTTCTTCTGTGCTCCCCAAAATTTTTCCTAGAGCTCTAGGAGGATAACCCAACCTTAGCTCCAGCAGGTAAGTCCATGGCAAGGCAAACCAGCAGCCTCACTGCAGGGGAAGCCACCATGTGAAACAGCCAACTGGCTCACGGGACTCCTTTCCTGAGAACTGCTCCTGATGTCCACTGGGGGGCAGCATCGCTCCACGTGCACTGTACTCTCGCCACTCGGAGATGGCGCTTACCTCAGGGTGAAAGAATATTTCTGGTCCCAGGAACCTTTCATAACCAACATCTATAATGAACTTCTTCTGGTTGATCGCATTGATCCCCGTGTACTGTTTGATCCACTTCCGGGGATCCACGTCATACTTAGCAAATTCTTTGACAATATCAGGGCAAATATAACAGTACTTCTCCTGTGTATACACAAAAAGATATCACCAAGCATTAATAACTGCCAGTGTCTCTGCCCTCTGACAAATACACAAGAACCCACACATTGCAGATGCTTCCGAATCCATCTCTGGGTGCACTGTAGCTCCTGTGTGGCTATGAAGTTCACATTCAGCTGTCTTCTAGCTCAGATGTGATTACTACACCAAGAGTGGGTGAGTCGGCTTCCTCTGCAACTCAGTTATTCATCACCACCATGTTCTCCTAACTTTGGTGCCATATTGTCTGAAATAATATGTATCTGTAAACATTAGCACCTTGTCTCCATCCAGGCTTTGCATGCTCCCTCAGGCTACTTCTCAGGTGCTGCCTTCCTACTGCCCATGTCTGGATCAGCAAACTAAGCTTGGCCTGCTCTAGAGCACAGTGACCAATGACATGCTAATGTGTGTGCTCCTCTCTCTCTCTCTCTCTCTCTCTCTCTCTCTCTCTCTCTCTCTCTCTCTCTCTCTGTGTGTGTGTGTGTGTGTGTGTGTGTGTGTGTGATGCTAAGGGAGTGCTCTCTAGCCTCCTGCCAAGTGTCTGCTTGCAGGGGGATACCCTGGCCCATAGTGTGCCTGAGAATGTACCTTACTAGTCAGTCACTTGATCAACATTGAAGATACAGTCAATGAAATACTTAGATCCCTGTCAGAAATAATCTAGCTGAGAGTTAACACTAGGTAATTGAAATAAATAAATAAATAAATGACATAATATACGACAGCAGATCCTATAGATGAAAAGCAGAAATCAGGCAGCTGCACTGGGGTTGATTATAGATGGCTGCCACTGAAGAAATTAAAAAAAAAAAAAAAAAAAAAAAAAAAAAAAGGCTAAGGGGAAGCCCATGGGACTATTTCAGCCTACAGAGAAAGTCTTGGGACACCTTCAAACCTCTCAACGGAGAAGAGACCAGCTCTGCCCTTTGGTTTTGGCACTGAGAGTCTCCCCAAACCTAGAAAGCCCAGGCCCACGATGCAGGGATTGGTGGCACCCTTTTAATAGGAGCTTGCCCAATATCTGTCCCGCCCCCAAAGGACTGTTTTCAACTAGTATCAGCCAAATTTGCAAATCCAGTCTCAGGAGATGCTCGGCTGAGCAGGAAACAGCAGGGGGTAGCCCCCTCCCCCCCCCCCCCCCGCCCCAACTACCCGGCACCTCAAAACCAGAGCTATAAGAGAAAGGAGACAATACAAGGGCACATGTCACACCCCACCTCAGATTTCTCCAAGTCCCTAGAGAGTCTCCTTCTCTATATATAAAAATCAGCCTTGGGCTCTCCTGCATTTTCATTATTTTAATGTGTTTTGGTTTTGATGGCTGCAAAGAAGAGTTTCTGTAAAAGGGTCTGTATCTACTGTCCCCAGAGCCATACAAAGATAGAGCAGGTCAAGCAGAGACTCTAAATGATGAGAGTCACTTCGGATCTTTTGTTACTAAATTCTGAATGTCCTGTCACTGTTCTTGCATGGAGCTGAGGTCTGGAGACACGCAGGTGGATTGTGTTGGAGGACCCTGAGACTTAGGCTGATCTGGCTCTGAGGCGTCTGCTCAGGGCGCGAAGGCAGCCGCACACTGTAGGATTCCTGACACCCACTGCTGCTGCTATGACTTTCCCCGATTCTAAAAGGATGCATGGAGGGAGATGTGGAAGCAGCGTGCAGCTAATTGAGGGTTTTGTTTAATTAGGCTCCAATTAAACAATGCTCTACTGCACACGCTGGTGGCCCAACACTGGTTATCAAGCTGCTCTCTGTGTAGAAGAGCATGTTGAGCCTCAAGTCCCCAGCACGCTGATGTAAAACAGTCAAGGTCCACACTCTCAGGGGGACAGGAAGGGGGGCATCAAGGGGAATGTCCAAATACCATTTCTCTCTCACTCCCAAACCAGCCAGATTCCCTTCCATTTTTACCTTAATAGCTTTGGCGGTCTCCAGCGACTGCTCAGGAGGGATTCCCACCTCCCTCTCCCTCAGCAGCTGCTGAATGAAATACGTAATATCTCTGCCTGCAATTGGGATGTGTTTGATGCAACTTCCAATTACATAGCCTTCTGCCTGGAGAGGAAGAGGAGGCAGGACAGCCATGTCAATAACCACAGTCCAGAGCCATTTGGACCCAGGACGTTCCCAGTCACACCAGCCCCAACTCTCAGCACTGAACTAGCATGGAGTGGTTCCCACTCATGAGCTTCAACACCTAACGTCCTTTTAAGTGACCGTATCTGCAGTTCCATTAATATTCAACATTCCAAATGACTCCAATAACCAGAATCTCCATAAGCAACCAAAATGTTTTCATTAGGCACATGGGAGAAAGTGCACAGGTTAGTTCATTTCTAAAAGATGTTGTTTGGGAGAACTGTAAATGCAACAGTCATGTTTCTTCTAACTAAACAGGAAAGACTTTGTCTACAAGCTGTTAAAACAACTATAAATCTATCTCCTCCTAATTCAAAGTTAGCAATGAGTCAAAGTACAGGGGGTCTGTGATCCCAAAACAGCCTGGATCCAAATTCTGGATCCACAGACTTTCAACTGTCATCCCTAGTGTGGAGCAAATACCCCGAGGGCATTTATAGGGTAGATGAAATGAAACTCTGCCTGCCGGATATGTGTTTTATGACAGATGTTACATATTCAAGAAATGGTTCCATCCCGTACAGTGAAAAATTACTCAAAGAAACTAACCAGCCAGTGCCAGGCGCAGACCAGTGTGGTTCAGGATCTGAATTCTCTCTGATGCCTTCCTTAGCTACTGAAGGTGTGTCTGTGAAGGCCCGGGGAGTCCACAATGACTCTGCTATCATCTAGCAAGACTAATGCCAAGAGTCCACGTGCCCACAGTAGTGATGGGCCCAAAAGTCCCCTCACTGACCTTTTGTGGGCACAGACTTGCCACAGAAGCCACAAGCCTGGCCACCCATCCAGCTTGTCTGCAAAGATACAGATGTGGGGACAGTGGTGGTTGAGTTTCACAGTCTAGCATTTCATGGCTTCTGTGCCACGAGGCCCAAGGGAAAGAGAGGACATAGAGATGAACCACTGTTCCATGCTGCAGGGGTGCGCTCTCAGCACAGGCCCAGATGGAGCCACTGAGAAGCTGCAAGAGCCACCTTCCCAAGTCTCCCTGGGCTTTTTGCTCAAGTTCCTAACTCTTAGACAAAAGGTTGGGCCTTTATGCAAAGTACAAGTATTTATAAAATATTTTAAGGTGAAGATAAAAGGTATGTACAAGTAATTAAATATCACCTTCCTAACACATGGGATCTTCACAATCACATTCTAAAAAGGAAGTTACGTAAGTGCTGTAGCATTGCCCAAACCCAGCAGAGGGATGTCAGCACTATGTCACTTTAGGACCACACACCATGGCTTTAGGGAACTTTTTTTTATAGAATATTTGACCATAACAGAAAAAGTATCATTAAATTAATATGCAAAATATAGCATTAGTATTTAGATGGTTAGAACACAAACTAGACATAGGATATCACACTTTAAAATGGGAACATGTGTATACACGTTTGTATCTTAACCAAGGCTTGAAAGGCTGCACATTTTATAACATGGTTGTCTGAGTGGGTTACAGTTAACTTTGTTTTCTTATTATCTATTATTCTACCCAAATTTTCAAAAAAATAACTTTTGTAAATGGGGGAAGAAATTAAACTGAAACATGGTGAAAAGCTACAAAACCTCTCTCCAGACCTGGGTTCTATAGTAATGCTTTCATTTCCCACCACACTGGTAGCTCAGACCCTGGACAAAGCCTCACCCTCCTCCTCAGTGTGCAGATGATGGAGGACCTAATGCAAATGGATCTGGGGCCACACACCTGGAGCTCAGGCCTGCTGCTCCCCAAAATACCACATCTGAGGGAAGCCAGAAGACAGAGAGGCGTCCTCTCTTCCAGCAATTTCCCAAGAGCCTGCGCCTGCGCCTGCTCAGAGGAAACTCCAGTCTGGCTCACACTCTGAAGGAAGAGGGGTCCACTCCCCCCACGGAGAGGACATATGGGCAGGGGTACAAAGGTTAGAGGGACCTGGATTGTCTTTTCTGACCATTAACCTTCCACAGCTTTAGCCTTCCCACAGACACGAAAACAGCAGAATGCCGTTCCTTCGGCTACTGAAACAAAATCGCGACCATCATTTCTCAATTAAAGGAAATGCACTTGTTTTGCCTGGCTTTGGCTTAATTGTTTTTTCATTTGTTTTCAGGTTTGTTTTGTGTGTGCGCAAGCATGGATACACGTAACATGCAGGTGCCTATGGAGGCATGTGTCCAATTCTATGGAGTTGGTTGAGACAGGGTCAGGGGATATGATATATAAATGATTATTTAAAAATTAGATTATTGAATTTACTTAGATCAGGAAATCAGCTGTTAATCACAAAATGTTTTACATTGGCATGGATTTTCATTTATTGATACAAATTTAAGGTCAACTCTCTTATGCTGTATGTATTTTTCTACTCTTGTTTAAGATATGATGTTTATGTAACTGATTTAAAATTGTAATGTATAATTAAAAATGCATGTTAGTTAGATTTTTAAGTATACAAAGATATAATTCAATTAGATAGGTAATCTTCAAACACTTCTAAGACCTACAGAATATGGCATTTAAAATGTCTTAAGAGCTTAGACTTTTCTGGACAGTGAGACAGGTCTGCTCCTGGCAGCACCAATTTACTTCAAGAGAAAAATGGGCATCGAAGAAACTCCATATGGAGATTAGTTTCTTTGTGGCATCGATTAGCCACTGGACATGAACCTGTTCTTATATTGATTGCTTGACAGTATGCTGTTTAAACTGGACATGCAGGTTCCATAGGAAAGTGACCTCTGAACTTTGGCAGAACAAGCCGAGATGGTCATTTAGGTTCCTGCTTTGCAGAGAAAACTGTCAGACATTCTTCAGGACTTGAGGAGAAGCAACTGATGAATGGGCAGAGCATATTTCCTGCTTCACTGAAATGGAAAGAGACTCTGGGCCTGTAGGCTGAAGATGGACACCCCAACTTTATAAAGGAACTTTGGGTGACTGTCCAGGCAGATAGGTGTCATCTCTGTCATTTCTAGATTTTGGAAGTTGCTTGCACTTCCAGTTTACTTGGGTAAATATATCCTTCTGTGGACTTTGATGAAGTTGAAGATTAGTTATAGGTACAGTTTTTCTTAGTCATTTGTAAGGTATATTGGATATGAAACTTTAGATTCATATGGATAAGGTAGATGATAGAGTATTTTCTTTAATTTTGCTAAATACAAATAGACTAGATATTGTAACTGTAATTCTTGCTTGATAGCTGTTTTGTTATATGTAATTTTTGCTATGTTAAAATTGAAACCTTCCTTTTTGATTAGACAGAAAGAGGGACGTGATGTGGGAATGTCTTTCTGTATGCTGTGAATATCAATCTTTAAATAAAGGAGCTGTTTTGGCCCATGACAGGCACCATAGAAAATAGTAGGTGGGGAATCAGAATAGGTAGGAAAGGAAGGGCAGAGTCAAAGACAGACTGAGCTGAAGCCGCCAAAGAAGAAACATGTGAGGAACACAGATGAGCCACGGGCCACGTGGCAGGAAAGATTAATGAGAATGGGTTGAGTTAAGATGTGAGAGCTATAGCAATGTGCCTGAGCCATAGGCCAAACATGAACTTAATATAAGCATCTGAATCATTTCTGGGGGCCTAAATAGCAGCAGGCAGCTAAGGGGTTTAAGGTTGCAGGTCTGTGGGTCTGGACCTCTGGCCACCCGGGGCCAAGAAACCTCATTGCAACACAGCAGAATGCCTTTCCTTCGGCTACTGAAACAAAAGTTTTGTTTTGTGTGTATGCAAGCATGGATACACATAACATGCAGGTGCCTATGGAAGCATGTGTCCAATTCTATGGAGTTGGTTGAGACAGGGACTCATGTATCCCAGGCTAGACATAAACTCAGTATACAGCTAAGAATGCCCCTTGGCTTTTGAACCTCCTGTGTTTACCCCCCAAATGCTGGAATTTTAGGCATGTGTTGTGGAATATTCCTTTATACCCTGTGAAGATATGTTACTGTGATTGGTTTAATGAAAAGCTAAATGGCCAATACCTAAGCAGAATTGTCAGGGCAGAGAGAATTCTGGGAAGAAGAAGGGTAGAGAAATGACTTGGTGGTTAAGATCATGTACTGCTCCTGCAATGGATTGACAGTTTACAAACCACCCATAATTTCCGGGGGTTCTGATGCCTCTAGGGGTACTGCATTCATGTGCACAATCCCATACAGAGACATGTACATATAATTAAATAAACCTTTTAAAAAACTTTTTTAAAAACTTAAGGGCTGATAAAATGACTCAGCAGATGAAGCTGCTTGGCCTGATTGGTCCCTGACACCCCCACAGTAGAATGAATAAGCTGCCCCTGACTACTACATACAACCATGGCATGCACTCCCATGTAAGTACACATACTATTTTTCAAAAGCAAAAGTCTTCAAATTTAAAAAGAACTCCATATGTGTGTGTGTGTGTGTGTGTGTGTGTGTGTGTGTGTGTGTGTGTGTGTGTGTGTTTATAACTGCGGTTAACACTGTAACCATGGTTTCCTAGGAAACCTGAAGGGTGATAAGGACTGACTGACTTCCCACTGACACTAGCTTATTTTCAGAAGAATATTTTTAAATTCCTTGAACCAAAAGAAAGACACAAAAGTCTGAACTTAGATACAACTGAGGCCGGAGTTAGGAGTCACTTCCTTAATGTCTTAAAACCCAGAGGACTATAAGACCTTCTCAAGTTGAAACATGAACCCTCTCCTTCTTAGCTCTTAAATACATTTAGAGGAAAGAGCAAGTTCTCTGAAGCCCCAGCTGATCAAAGCCTTTCACTGGGCATGCTCAAATGATGAGCCAGGACGCTGATGTGACACACCTTTGGGAACAATTTCAAAACTACCAAAAGTACAAACATGGGCATCTTTTGAAACTTTTTTTCACCTTCCTAAGCTTTCGAAATTCTCACTGCCAAGACAGGGCATGATGCCACACACTCTCTTAGCCCCAGTGTTCAAGAGCAAAGGCAAATGAATCTTGGTGAGTTCCAGGCCAGCCAGGGAGACCCTGTCTCTGAATAAAAAAACAAAGGAAGTTAGGAAAAAATAAGGAAGGAGGGAAGGAGGGAGGGAGGAAGGGAGGGAGGGAGGGAGGGAGGGAGGGAGAGAGGGAGGGAGGGAAGGAAGGAAGATGGATCTAATTGCCATTTCTAAGTACATCACATTAAAGGTGGTATTCTAGTTAGGGGTAAGTTTTGTTTTGCCTTTTCAATTCTTCTCTTACCTCAGAACAGGTATTAAGCCTCAGAGAGTAAAACAGGAACCCTGTGCTTACCACTGGGATAACATGGGTGACGCCATCTCCGCTGTCTATGACTATTCCTGTCAGTGTGCGTTCACCAACTTGCCGGGATGTCCACGAGGCTGCCAGAGCCAGTACTGCCTGGAGAGAGACATTGATCATCTTCTGAAGAGATAGGACCCACCCAGAAGATCAGCAGCCCATTGAAAGTGGTCTCAGGTTCTGCAGTGAACTCTTTTTTTACTTACTAGGTCTAAGGAACTTCTCTTTCCCTACCCCACATCTCCCAAAGTGCAGTTCTTACTTAGCCAAATGGCATGCCAGTTTTCATTTCAAATGAAGGAGTCAAATTTTCAACAAAACATTAAGTTTTACAATTACTAGTGAAATGGAATTCCGCTGTTAAATCACAAGATTTACCGTCTAATCTACTGATGTTCCAAATGCAGCCACAAACACTGGATAATCACAAAGAGAGGGTTTGTTGGTAAGTTTGTTTGTAGTTTGAGATGGGTCTCATGTAACTCAGGCTGGTTTCAAACTCTTTGTATGTCAAAGAATGGTCTTGAACTCATAATCTTCCAGCCTCCAACTCCAGAGTGCTAAGAATTCAGTTGTGCAACACCAAACACAGGTTCTACCACACTTGGGGTCAAACCTGGGATTTTGGTCTGGGCAGGCAGGCACTCTACCAAATGAGTTGCATCACAGCCCATGTGAAGCTCTTCTCTAACATGATGAGACCTCCCATCCAGAAACTTTGATCTGGTAGGTACAAGACAGCGGTTCTCAGCCAGAGGCAACTCCACTCTTCACAGACCATTTGGCCACTGCTACTGCTTACTGTCAGCAGTTATCATTGAAGAAGCTGGAACTGACTGCAGCTCTACACTCAGCAATGCATAGGACACTATCCAGCCCAGGGCCTGATCAAGATGGAACACAGGAATTTAAACTTTTAACAAGCATATTCTGAGTGAAGTTGGCATGTAGACTATCTTAGGAACCATTAGTCCTCGTGGGACATGGTGGCACACACCTTTCATCACAGCACTCAAGAGGTTGGGACAGGAGGACCAGCCTGAGTTTGAGTCCAAAGTAGGCTATAGAGTAAAATTTTGTATAAATAATAATGAATTCAGTGTTTCTGAGTAGATACTCTGTTCTATACAGTATGCACATCTCAGTAGAGACCAGAATTAATACATGTCTTCTGTGGGAATGGGTGGAGTCTTTACTGAGTTAAGAGGCACTATGATTCATCATGCGGAGCCAACAGCACCTCCAAAATGCCTTTCTCCACGAACTCTTCTTTCTTAGAAGGAAGTTATATTATGCACAAAATTTTGGAGACTCATCTCAGTTACTCCTCAAAACTCCAACCAACTTCCCTGCATACAAATACCAAAGCAACAATGAAACTGTAAGTCAAGAAAAAGAAGCTTCCAGATGAATTCTGAAAGCCCCTGGGAGCTCCAGGCCACAGAGCAGGAGTTGCCAAACAAACGGAGCCCAATTATGGGGCTCTCCCAAGGCATTTTCTTTCCTTTGGGTTTGGTTTTCTCTGTCTCTGAGACAGGATCTCACTTTGTTACCCAGGCTTGCCTCAGAACACATGATATAGCCCAGGCTAACCCTCCCAAGGGGCCGCATCATGGCTTGACCTTATTTTGTTCTCCAATGGGTGCTATGCTGTCTGATCATTTCATTTTGGTTGTTGGTTGTTCTTTGTTGTTTCTTACACTATAGACCCAAAGTACCCGCTAGAGGAAGGGAGGGAGGGAGGGAGGGAGGGAGAGAGGGAGGGAGGGAGTGAGGGAGAAAAATACATCTACACCTCTAACTTGAACCCAAATAAAAACACAAGAGACTCTGCATAGGATAACTGTAGGGCCAAACCAACTTCATTTCAGAGGCAGTTATATAAAAATAAATTACACAGCTGGGTAATGGTGACACACACCTTTAATCCCAGTACTCTCTCTGTGAGTTCGAGGCCAGCCTGGTCCACAAAACGAGCTCCAGGACAGCCAGAGCTTTTACACAGAGAAATCCTGTCTCAGAAAACCAATTAATAAATAAATTAACTAACTAAAGACAAGATTCTTTACGGTGCTTTGATTCAAACCTGAACAGCTTAGTAAGCAGAGTGCACACAAAGAGAGAGAGAAGAGGTGTATCTAGGCCAGTCTGAGCACAAGGGGCCTTGGGATCCCTACTTGTACTGTCAGAATCAGAAAGGCAATACTGGTTTTTTTGTTTTTTGTTTGTTTTTTACCTGTACTGCAATGTAGAGTCCTGGTACATTAAATGATTCAAACATGATTTCTGCAAGGTACTCTCTGTTTTCTGGTGTGTTCAGTGGAGGTTCTGTCTGTAAGAAAACACTAGATTTAGTGTTCTCTCCAACTTCATGTAACTACATCAGAACTATAGGAAGGCTAACCTAAAGGCGCAAAGATGGGATTCGCTAAAAGTGACTAGTTAAAGGTATCTTATTGCACGTCTTAAAAGCTGTGATGAGGCAGAGTGAAGACTCTGTGAGGCTTCTGCTCTCAGGACTCTCAAGCCACAGAAAAGGAGGAGCTCGTTCATTACACCTAATATCCTGAAACTGAGAGCCATGAAGTGATTCAGGACACCAAGGGCAGTGGAATATAGCCAAGAATGAAGACTCAGGACGCTATCTGCAGAACCCAAACCAGAGACAGATGAGATCAGGCAAAGGACAAGCTGCTGCTCGGAGCGCCAGGAGTTTCCTCCCCACTGGCAGTCACAGCGGCAGTGGCAGGCTCTGCCCACCACACTCCAGGGTGGCCAGCATGTCCCCTGGGCCTACCAAGCCCACACTCCCACATGCAATGGGAGCCTATAAGAGTCTATATTACACAAAAATACCAAAATAAAGAGAAAGTAATGAAACACACAAATGGAGCCAAAGTACAAAACCATATACAGGGAAGCAGCCTAGGATGTCCCAGCCCCGAAACTCTGAGCACCAGCCTCACATCACGTGATCTTACATGACAGGTGCCAGTCAACACGCAGTTACACTGAACATTGCATGAAATTACCCTCTGGCTAAGTATCCAGATCTTTATGAAACATAAATATATTGAGCACTTAGACCTCAGTCCTAACCCCATGATTATATAGGTTCGAGGATCCCAAACTCCACATCCTGAAAGCTTCTGGTCATATGCATTTTGAGGAAAGGACACTGAGTATATACCTAGGATGATATAGAAACGAAACAGATGAAAATCTTGAAAGACTGTCAACAAGTCAACCCTTTTTAAAACGGTAAGCATTATCAAATGGGATTAAAATCATCGGACAACAAACTAAAACAAGGTGCTGTATTTTTCCAAAGAAATAAAGATCTACATCTTATATTTATAAAAACCATGAAAATGCTCTGAACCTTTTGGCAAAAAGTCCACATTACCTTTTATTATGGACTGAATTGTGATTTCCCCAGAATCCATGCATTAAAATCCTAAACCATAAATCTTCCTCCCTCTTTCTTTTCCTTCCCTCTTCTCCCCCCCCCCCCCCCCCGCCCAGGCTGTCTGCCTCTCTCTCTCTCTATTGTGGAATATTCCTTTAAAGTGTGTGAGTATATGTCACAGTGATTGGTGTAATAAAAAGCTAAACAGCCAATAGCTAGGCAGCATTTGGGGGGCAGAGAGAATGCTGGGAAGAAGAGCCAAGAAGACAGGGGTCACCAGCCAGATGTGGAACGAGATAAACATGCAAAATGGGATAGAGGTAAAAGCTACTTGGTAGGATGTAAATTAAATGATATAGGTTATTAAGTTAAAAGAAGTAGCTAGAAACAAGCCTAAGCTATGGACTGAGCTTTTGCAATTAATAAACCTCCATGTCAATAAAAGGGTCCAACTACACTTTCCTTTCTCCTTACAGGCATTAGTACAAAGAAGAGGCCAAGTAATAACATAGCAAGAAGGTAGCCATCAAAGGTCAGGAAGAGGGCCTTGGCCAGGAGCCATCCTGGCTGTACCTCCTTAATCTTGAACTTGTAACCTTCAGAACTATGCAAAAATAAGCCTCTCTTGTTTAAACCACCTGGTCTGTTGAAACACAAATTCTAGTTGTTATTACATGAAAACTCAAAGCTAGAATATCAGAGAGAGGAAACAGACCACAGTCAATTCTCATTCAGCCAGCTTCTCAAGATAAAAGTTATCTTCCAAAGTCCTCAGCCTGTCTTCTACAGAAATCCACACCCTCTGCCTATGCTTCCTTAAATATCTCCTTCGCCCAGTTGTTTCACTTCTGGGTTCAACTCTGCATCATAATTCTACAGTTAAGATTAAAGGTGTGACTACAACTGTCTGGTAGTTAGGCCCTGAACTCACAGAAACACAGAAAGATCTCTGTCTCTGGGATTAAAGGCTTAGGTCACCACTCCTGGTCTTTCCCATGCTGAGTGAGTCGCCACTCTCTGACCCTCCTGGCTTGACTGTGGGTGAATCTGTTCTCTGATATTCCAGACTGATTTTATTAAATGTAAAATATACCACCACAGTCTGTGGCGTTCTGTCAAGACAGCAGAGCATGGCACTATACTTCAAGGCCAGAATAAAGCCTCTGGCTTCAGAATGGCTTCTCTAACTCTATGGCACACAGGGCCATACTCAAGAGTCTCCATGGCAGGAAGAACAACCCACTAATTTTGTATCTTGCCACAATGTCAATCTAGCATTTTGCAAAACCAAGATATCTTTAACTGTGTATAAACTCAAAAAATCAGTATTAATGCTGAGAAGCATTATACACTGCTCATGTGAGGTGGTGTTATACTATACACAGTCACAACACTGTTGCAGCTCTGGACCCCCAAATTAAACCCTAATTATCTTTAACTAAAGAATTCTCAGACAAAGCCTCCTCCCTGAGGACTAGCTTTCATGGTATCAGAAGCTACTATACAAGCTGCCAACGGAGGTTGGTAATTAATAGCCCTACCCAACTGTGATACCTATGGACCACAACAATGACCAGCCCTGCAGGGCAGTCCTAAAGAGTGGCACTGGGCCTTCTCGGTAACCAACAGTTCTCTAATTGAACCTGAGGCCTTCTCAACAGCCTGGCACTGGAAACCTAGCCAAATGCCTAGGGCTACTGAGGTCATGGCTCTTAGAGAAAACCCGAAGGCCACTTTACTAGTCCAGCATAACGCTCCCAACTGCAGTCTAAATACCTATCCTTAGAACCATAGGTAAGTGTCCTCTTGTCCCTCATCAGAGGCTTCTCTTTGCAAGAGACAGAGACCATCATGGAAAACCACAACTGGTCAAAATACAAAGACTAACAGATCATGAGGGCCCAGCCACAACAAATGCACCTACAATACAACTCTTATGCCTGAGGCTCAGGGGACATCAAAGAAGAGGGGACAGAAAGATTGTAAGAGGCAGGGGATAAGGAAGTCTGCTTTGCTATCTTGTCTCCTAGAAATGACAGGGAAGCTTCACCCATCATTACTGAAACAACATGGCTTCCAAATGAGAGCCACACAATAAACAACTCTAATTCACATGCTGATTCGGAAGAAGCAACTCTCATGAGGCCCCCACCTCTAGACGTGCAACCAACCACAATGAGAGAGAGAGAATCAGATTTTCCCAGGGATGAGCCCCCTGACTGGCTATACAATACCACCTGGTCAGCCCTGAAATCCTGTACATCCAAGCAACATTAAATGGATTCAGCAAGTCATATTTATATACTTATGCGTTTGTATATGTAATAATGATACTAGCAGAAGTGGTGAGTTTGAGAGGGTGGGAGAGGACACTGGAGGAGATGGAGAAAGATAACACTGTTTTACCTTCTGCACAGTGGCTGTGCCTTAATCTACTGCTCTCAGCCAGCAACTGCAATTCCAGCCTGGGAGGATTCTGCTCTGGGGGGCACTCCTATCGCCACTAAAGAAAGCTCTAACCAACTCTCTAGCGTTCTAATTATAAACAAAAGTCAGGATTTAAAGGCCAGGGTGGAAACCTGTGAGCTCAGAGAGGCTGAGTAATAACTATCAACTCTTTCTCTTTCCCATGCTTCTACTTCCACAAACCAGAACAGGCGAGGATGCTCCAAACCTCACCCTACTACTTCCTATGACTATCTCCTGGATTCCCTGATTCCCACTGAGGCCTTCTGATTACATTCTGTCAACTAGTTGCTAACTCACACAAATACAAACTCAGGGTTCACAGTGTGATCGACACCCCCAAACAGAACGCAGGAGGGGTTGGAGGGTGGAAAGGAAAGGAGAGGGAAATCATATATTTTAAGTAAAAATGAATGGCTGGGCAGTGATGGCACATGCCTTTAATCTCAGCACTAGGGAGGCAGAGGCAGGTGGATCTCTTTAAATTTGAGGCCAGCCTGGTACACAGAGAAACCCTACTGGGGGAGGGGGGGCTTTAGAATAACCCAGTACTGAGAAGGCAGAGGCAGACAGATCTACAAGTCTGAGGCTAGCCTGGTCTACATAGGGAGTTCCAGGCCAGCCAGTGCCACGAAGTAAAGTAAAACAATATATACCTTTATCCACCAGATTATACTGTTTCTTAGAAATGAGAAGCAGACTTCAGTGTCTGAAAACAGACAAGAGGCAGCTGCTGGCTATACAACTGTTACAGTGACAAACGACCATGGAAACAGGTGATCTGAAGGAGGCATGTCTCCCATGGGCTCCTGAATTTGAACACGGACCCTGGAGGTGAAGCTTCTACAGGGTTTAGGACATGTAGGCTCACTGTAGGAAGTATGTCACGGGGGTAGGGAGGGGGTCTTGAGATTTAACAGCCTCACACACTTCCCGTCCACTTTCTCAGCTTCATGTCTGTAGCTGAAGAAGTGACCTCTCAGTTTCCTGCACCTGTCACCATTCCTGGTGCTCGCCATGCCTCCCGGTCCATGGCAGACTTTTCTCTCTCTGGAACCATAAGCCAAAAGTAAATTCTTTTCCTTAATTGGCTTTGGCTGCAGTGTTTTATCACAGCAAGAGACAAGTAACTGAAGCAAGGACCACCAAGACGGCTCAGTGTATGGAGGTACTTGCCACCAAGCTGCCAACCTCAGTTCAAGCCCCAGGGCCCAAATGGAAGAAAGAACTGACTCCTCCAAGTTGACTTCTGACCTCCACATGAACACATATGCAAAGCCCACAAACAAACACAAAAATAAATACATACATAAACAAGAAATGGAGTATAATACTGTATGTAAGATATAAAAATATGGGTTAAAAGTTAAAAGCTATTAAATGTTAACAATCTCTGTGTCAGTGAGATGGGACCAAGAAAGGCACAGACGTTATTTTCAAACATTCTGTCTCTTCCCTTCATCTCTACTGTTACTGGGAAGAAGCTTACACACCTGGGTGGTACTCTGGACATAGCAATGCAGCCCTCTTGGCACAGACTGAGCCCTGAGTGAAGTAAACCTATCACAGAGCAGGAGCAGACAGAGCATGACCGTGGCACTCGTGATGCACTGGGTCCCTGATGTATGACGCTCAAGGTGGACAGGATGCAGAAGGCATGAAAGGTCTATTAGAGCTGCCATCCTCAGAACTTGCTCTGGCAGGTGCTATGAATTGTACCTTATTAGCACGGTGTGGTCATTACCGATTAGTCGTTGGTTGGTACTGGCAATAGCAACAGGCCCCGACAAAAACATATCCCAGACTTCTTTATGGACAAAGAGCTGGTAAGCTCTGGCCAATGAAATGCAAAAGCTGATAGCAAATAGTAGACCCTCTTTGCCCTTACCCTCCCTCTTCCTTTAGACTAAGGGAATAACTGAAGCTATAGTCAGCATCCTTACCAGGGAAGCCAAACATCAAATGCACTAGGAAAGAGAAATCCCTCGTGACACCAGACAGCTGCCATGTCCAGCACCATCTGCCTGCCATAAGCTGACTTTATCAATAAAATTAAAAATCCATAACCTGTTTGAACTATTATTTTTAGACTCCTATCACTGGTTACCAACCACAATCCCCATCATTGAAGAATCAAACTCTTTACTTCAACATCAGGAAATATCTGTATTGTCGTCCTGTTCTCTGGTTCTGACATAGAAATATTCTTTTTGTTTGTTTTGTTTTTATTGTTTTTTGAGACAGGGTTTCCTTGTGTATCACTGGCTGTCCTGGAACTCACTCTGTAGACCAGGCTGGCCTTGAAATCAGAGATCCGCCTGTCTCTGCCTCCCAAGTGCTGGGATTAAAGGCCTACGTCACCACCACCCAGCTCAAAGTCAGTTCCTCATAACCCATTTCCTCCTTTGTCTTCCACTTCCACTCAAGGCACAGGACATATTCCTTTGGCAGACACACTTACACAAACATTCCCAAACAATTACACAAGATCAAAGTTTTCTTAATATTAAAACATATGATTAGGTCATTACATAAAAGCAAACTACATAAGTATTATAATTCATAGAAATAGTAAAATTATCACCTGGTACTTATTTAAGATGAATAATTGATAAGTGTTATGAAAATAACCTATATCTTTCCATGAGATAATAAAAAATTGAATGCACATACCTAGAATTTGGTCCACTTTTAAACCCCTTGATAATTGTAGTAGATAAATGTTTTGTTATTATTGGTATATGTGTGCACATGAGCACAGGTACACAAGTGTCACACACACAAGTGGAGGTCAGAGGATAACTTTTGGGCATCAGCTTTCTCATTTGTTGTGGGTTCTGGCGATTGACCTCAGGTCATCAAGCTTGCACAGAATGCACTCTGACCTACTGAGCCATCGTGACTACACAAGATTTTTTTTTTAATATTTTTTTCTTAAATAAAAACACCCAATGAAAAAGAGTCAAGAGAGGAGATATTAACATACTGGAGGTTTGGAAAAAGGTGGACCAGCACAGACTGAGCAAGCCCATATATCCCATCTCTGTGCTGGCTAGTGACCACTGAACTGGGAAGAGCATGTCTGCACCACCATTAATGTGCTGGCTAGTTTTTAATGTCATCTTGACACAAGCTAAAGTTATCTAAAAGGAGGGAAAAATTATCTCCTTAGGATCCAGCTATATTTTCTTAGTGACTGATGGGTGAGGGCCCAGGCCATTATGGTCCTGAGTTCTATAAGAAAACAGGCTGAGCAAGCCATGATGAGCAAGCCAGTAAGCAAGAACCTTCCATGGCCTCTGCATCAGCTCCTGCCTCCAGGTTCCTGCTTTGAGTTCCTGTCCTGACTTCCTTCAATGATGAACAGTGTAAGCAAAATAAACCCTTTCCTCCCCAACTTGAATTTTGCATGATGTTTCATTACAGTAATAGAAATGCTAATTTTAAAAAAGAAAGAAAGAAAGAAAGAAAGAAAGAAAGAAAGAAAGAAAGAAAGAAAGAAAGAAAGAAAGAAAGAAAGAAAGAAAGAAAGAAAGAAAAGAAGGAAGGAAGGGGAGAATCTGGGTACGGTGGCATATGTCTATAATCCCAGAACTGGCACAAGAAAACAGATGACTCAAGAGCTTGAGCCAAGCCTGGGCTGCTTGCTAAGTTTCAGAACAGTAAGAGAACGTATGTCTCTTACACAGTAATGTCTGACCTCTCTACTCTCAAAATCACCCGGCCCAGTCACACCTCTTACCATCTATCACATCATGGCCCTCCTTACTCCTCATCTCCCAGGCCTGTTAGTTACATTACTTTAGTGAGCTCTTCAAAGCCATCAGTGTCTCAGTGCTGGTGGTCTGTAAACGGTCCTTTCCAGGCTCACGTAAAACACGACCTCCTACTTCTTCCTGGCAAGTAATTATATTTTACCAGATTGTAAATATGCCAGCTAAACCACGGAAGGGTGTGTGTGAGGGGGTGGAGGGGGGACAGAAGAAGAGAAGGAGGGAGGGAGGGAGGGAGGGAGGGAGGGAGGGAGGGAGGAAGGGAGGGAGGGAGGGGAAGAAGGTCTGTGTGACTTTCTGTTTTCTTTTCTTTTTTTTTTCTTTAATTTCCCAGTAAAAATGTCCTGTGACTGTATCCGCACTAAGTCCACAGGGCTTAGATTAGATGCCCTTAAGTAGAGGCAGAGGAGAGGTCTTTGGCACAGTAAGCTGAAGAAGACCAAAGGAAGCAGGGGGCATGGTGCCTGGCCCTAAAACCCTATCCAACAAGAAGTTAGTGATATCCTGGAACGGGAAAAGTGCCAGCCCAGGCAGGTGGAATCTGAGATGTGTTCTGGCCACACGGACAAAGTAACTCAGTTACCTGGCTCTATTTAATACAACTGCGGTGTGTGTTCAGGAGAGGAAATAAGAGCCCTATAAAACACAGTAGCCGCACTTGACATTCTGAGTTTGAAGATACACCTGAGGGAGAGGTCAGAGCACCTTTTAAGATTTGCCTTGATTAATATAATTAAAATAATATCATTATGGTTAATAAGTATTATATAATAATATAATATGATGCTGTATTAATTATAATTATTATTACACATTAAATATATAGACTATTATAACTATTAGCCTTATAGTTACCATTTTCTTATCTTAATAATTGATTTATTTTTATTTTATTTGCTTTGGTGTTTGCTGCATGTATGTCTCTGTGAGGGCATTAGTTCTTAGGGTTACAGACAAGTGTTGGCTGCCATGTGGGTGCTGGGAATAAAACTCAAGTCCTCTGGAAGAGCAGCCAGTATTTTTAACTACCAAGCCAACTCTCCAGCTTCATCACTTTCTAATATAATATTATATTACATATTATATATTATGATAAAATAATTAATAAGCATTAAATATATAGACTCTGTAACTACTAGCCTTGTAGCTACTTCTTTTGGTTTTCCAAGACAGGATTTCTCTGTGTAACAGCTCTACAGGTCCTGAAACTCACTCTGTAGACCAGACTAGCCTTGAACTCACAGAGATCCACCTGCCTCGGTCTCCCAAGTTCTGTGTCACCACTGTCTGGCTTAGTTACCACTTTCTAAACCAGACAAGTCTAAAGAGCATGTATATATACTAAATCATTAGAAAAAATTATAACTGGATATTGAACCATTTGACAATGTACTTGCATAGAAAAATCCAAAGCTAATTCATGTAAGTTTTAATATGCGGTTTATATTGTATAGAGTTGCTATTTATGAAGTAAGCATTTTATACATGAGACTACTTTTAATGTACAAAGAATATTCCATGGAAGGAAAAATTATGTTGAATAGAATAGAATAATTGGGATCCCAAGAGGTACTTCTTTTCATTTCTCTGTTGTGTTGTTTGACACAATACTTAAGTACCATAATCAGGGCCGAACTCAGCTCAGTTCCATTTTACAATGAGATCTAAGCACTGGAAAAATAACATCTTGGCTGAGGTTTCTCTGCTATACCTAATAGCTAATAGTCAGAGCATACACTTCATTCTCAAGGACACAAGAGGACACAACAGCTTCCCACACAAGCCACGCCTCCTTCTCTAGACCCTGTGCTGGGAGACTGTACAATACTTATCCTCCTCATAGCCTAAGAAACCGCAGATAGCTTAGGCATATGGGGCAATCCATAGGCAAGGTTCCTAAAAATGACTTCTAGATTGCAGGAAATGGAACAGAAATAAGCGAAGACTCTGAAGAGTCTGAAGAGTCCAGAAAGCTGGACAGCCACTCTGAGGCACCAGAGAGCCAACGGGAGAGGACACACTAAAAGACGGGTACATCTCCATGCTGCCGAACAGAACACCCCATGGCAGCTAGACGCTGGTCTTCCTGTTCTGCAGGGTGATAAACCTTTTAGGTTATGGATATACTAAAAATATCTAGAACTTAAAATATAGCTTTTTGGTATTTGCCCCTAAAGCATCCCAATTCATGTGAAAGTCTTTAGAAGGACTTTATGTTTAAAAAGTTAAAGTCTTCAGAAGAACTTTAGTATTTAACAATCTAAGTAATTTGGAATTCACAGGAATATATTCCTCTTGGCTCTAACTACTCACCATTAAAAAATAATGGTCCTCAGGTTCAGCACGAAGATATTTAAAGACCACTTGTTCCATGAACCTTTCCATAAGATCCCAGTCTTCAATGATGCCATGTCGTATAGGCCACTGGAGCAAAGGAAGCAGATGTGTCCAGATAAGAAGGATATGAGCAACATCTTCACAGCACAAGTGCAGAGGAGGCTGTGCAGCCCAACCGAACAGAGGCTCCTGGCAGGGAGCTCACCTGGTGGGGGGCTCACAGTGAGTCACATACAAACAGCATGCTTTAACAAGAGACCATGTTCTGGACTGTATTTTACTGTGTGTCGTCTAGTACACAAAACCACTTTGGCAGCGGCAGGCAGAGCTCATCTGCCATCAACTCTCTCTGGTCCTTTTGTTTTTACTGGAGAAAGACCTGCTCTGCTGGTGAACACATGGAGAGATGGGAACTATCACACAGTGCTATCACACTGAGGTAACAACTGTAGATAGAGTTCAGTGACGGTTCCTAAAAAGAACCGACAACAGTACTGTCCAGCCCAGGGAGACCACGCCCAGGTGTGTGCGTGAAGGATTCCAAGTCAGTAAGTCACAGAGATATTTGAACATCTATGGTGACTGCAACCCGGATAGATGTCTATCAACAGATAAATGGATTTTTTTTTAATGTAGTGTGTGTGGGGGGGAGTAATGCATGACAGCAAAAGGGTCCATGAGTGGGGAGGAAGTGATCTCAAGGCAAGAGGGAGAAAAAGAGAATAATGGAATACATGTGTTGGCCCTGGAATAATTTTTAAGATAAATCTACAACAAAGCTTATAATTTGAGACAGGTCTATATAATCTGAGTCAAAAGGAGGAACATCTGGAGGAAGAGGGGGAACCAGCAAGGGTGGCAGGCAGATGAGAGAAGTCATGAGGTCATCATTGGAAGTGGGGGTGACTAAGAACAAAGTAAAATGACACATACGTATGAAAACGTCATAATGCAACCCATCACTTTGTATGCTAAGCTTAAAAGTAAATTATTTTCAAAAGATATACCTGCTTTAATTAGCACTTCTTCTTAATTGCTCAGTCTTCAAGTTTCCAAATCTGATGGGTGCGTTAGTCAACCTTCAGATCTTGCTCGCACTGCTGACAACTCCAACTAGGGCCTCCGTTAACTGACTTTGTTCTCCACTCAGGACCCGCCTCTTCAGAAACATCCCCCTCCACTCAGCTACCACCTCCACCCAAGCCTAAGAATGAAGCCACATTCCACAACTGCCACGTACACTTTCCAGACAACCTATCATTTCCCTCAGTGGTTCTATGCTGTTTTCTCGGCTCTCACTTTCACAAGCAGACTGCTGGCACACTTTACCTTGGTAGCATAGGTAGGTTTATCGATGGCTTCATCCCCTATGAAAAAGTCAAGGTCATCAACTCCTCTCAACACCCTCCTTTGGGCTTGATCAACTACCTTTGCAGATTCTCGGATGGCGATACCTAAAGGGAAAAAAAAAAAAAAAAACAACAAAAACTTCTTTCACAAAAAATGCTATCACTCTCCACGTGTTATCTGAATTATCAGGAATAGTTAACACAATCTATATGGTTGTACAGTAAATGGTGACCGCTAAAGTTCTATCTGGGGTTAGGGTGCTCACAGAAGACGTGATGAACACATGAATTAGCATAGAAACAAACGGGTCTTTTCCAGTATCATCTCAGCATAATGCAAGGGAACTGCTTTTAACATCGGCACAGAAGCAGTATTATTCATCAACCTCATCTGGAGAAACCCCTTAAGAAAGCAGGTGATGTAATGGACCATGCATCCACCACATATTGATTGTAAAATACAGTTTGGAAGGGACAAAATTCCATACAATGTAGAAGTGGATAGGAAACTGAAAAATAATGTTTATAGGCTCCTAAGTCATTTTAATGGGATGACATCAAATAGTTTTTAAATATATAGTCTAATTATAGAGGAGGGAGCTGTGGCTTCCAATTAAGATGAAAAAAAAAAAATCCTACAAGGCTGTGGGCTGGTACCTGTTGCAAAAAGAGAAATACAATATTCAAACAACCATATCAAAGATCTTAACAGTACATATTTGCCACTTAGTAATAAATAATCATATAAACCTAGCTCCAGAATTCAGCATCTAATAAAACTGTGAAATGCTTCACAAATATTGAATTTGCATTGACACTCCTAACCCCTGGTGACAATCTGCCTTCCTTTAACTTTTCCTCATCATCAGGTCTATGTGGAATTCCATCCCCTCCCTAGAACCTGTCCCTGACTACCTGGTCATGTTCTCAATGGCCACTGGCTCTTCATACTTCCATTAATGCATTCTTCACAAAGAATGCTAACCAATAAGACTGTAGACACCTCCGAGTCAGAAAACCTAAGTCTGCTGCTGCTCTAGGGGCAGGCACATATGAATCACTAACGTAAGAAACCCTTGGGTTTGCCAAGCCCTGTGCTGTTTCTTTGTGTTCACGGTGTCACTGAGTCTTCACAGGAAGGTGCTACTATCTCAGCAATCAAGGTCACGCCACTTCCAAGAGACAGATCTAGGCTTTGCACCTAAGCAGTTGCCACCAGTGAGCACCAGAGGAATGTATGTCCTGTTAATATTCTACTCTATGGAAATGCTGATTGTGAATCTGGAAAATGTTCCAACTATGCCAAATTATTCCAACATAAGCCTAATTCTGTAGCTATGCCAACAGAGCCTCCAAAGGGGTTTAATGTATGTTTGGTGAAGCCAATCACGAGCACAAATAAACAGGAATGCCAACTCAAGTTCCTCAGAATTCCACCATGAATATCCTGTGTGTAGCTGGGGGGAGGGAGGGCAGGTAACCCTCCCTCTTTCTGATATGACCTAACCACTCCAGTAGTGTGGCAGTTTCACAAAGTGAAGTTCCTTTGAACATGGTGCTCAACACTTTCGAGCTAGCTGCTCTGCAGGAAGTGCTCTTACCATAAAAGGAAGGGACATGTCCCACCACCTCCTATGCAGGTCTACATAATGTGCACAGATGGGCAACAGGGACACAACAGTACCCAGTGATAACATTAACCATACTGAAATGTGCCTAAACACTTAATAGGCAGCAAGATGGAATTACTCTGAGGAGAAAACAGAGAACACTGTGATTTCAAAGCTGAGCTCCATAATTCAGCTTTTAAAAGTCATTCTAAAGGAGTGTCAGTGTGAATAAAGGTACAAATTGAAGGATGTTCTGTAGAACTAATCATAATAGTAACAAGGTGCAAGTAGGGGTCTTACCCTATCTGAAAGCCACCAACTTCATGTTTGAATTGATCAAACTGTATCAAAGCCTTAGAGCTACTAAGTGGCTTTTCAGAACCCCATATAGCAGCTCCATTTCTGTAACTTAAAGGCCACCCCATGTGTGGGACTGAGACTGTCAGCTAAAGCAGGACACAGATGACTCTAGGCAGCAAGACCTCAAGTGGCTGACCTTGGGCAGCAGACCACAGTGGCTGACCCTGAGAAGCAGGGCCAGAGTGACTGACCCTGGGCAACAGGACCATAGTGACTGACCCTGAGGAGCAGGACCACAGTGGCTGACCCTGGGCAGCAGGACCACAGTGGCTGACTCTGAGCAACAGGACCATAGTGGCTGACCCTGAGCAACAGGGCCACAGTGGCTGACCCTGGGCAACAGGGCCACAGTGGCTGACCCTGGGCAGTAGGACCATAATGGCTGACCCTAGGTTGCAGAACCATAATGGCTGTCCCTGGGCAGAAGGGCCACAGTGGTTAACCCTGAGTAGCAGGGCTACGGCTGTTGTTTCTAGCTATCAAGCATATTGGCTTTTCAACTATGGGGTTGGGGCAGAAGATAATAAAACAAAATTCAAATTCTTGTGCAAGCTAAAGCATTCTAGCCTGTTATTCTCAATGAATTTAACACTAACAGGTTGTATGTGGCTTTTGACATCACTACACAAAGTTGTCATTTACCAAGTTTACAGTGAAGAACAGCACAACTGAGTTGAGTGAGTTTGTAACTTTGTGTCTGCCTCGTCATCCTAAGCAGCTCATGCAGCCCATGGGCTACAGGCTGGACACCCATTATTTCCACAGCTGGAAACTTAAAACAAGCCCAACCCCAACGATAGACCTGTCTCAAATTATAAGCTTTGCTGTAGATTTATCCTAAAAATTATTCCAGGGCCAACCAGATGTCACAATGGTAAAGGTACTTGCCACCAAACCGGACGGCAAGAGTTAAATCTCCAGGACCAATGTGGTAGAAGAAGAAAACAGCCTCCAGCAGGTTGTCCTCTCACCTCTTTGCATACCATGGCACAAGTACACACACACACACACACACACACACACAGAGAGAGAGAGAGAGAGAGAGAGAGAGAGAGAGAGAGAGAGAGAGAGAGAGATACACACACATTTAAATGACAATAAAGTAAGTCTTAACCCTTCCAGAAAACTAACTCTAAGAGGTATGAGCCCAGGTCTTGAAGAGCTCAGTTTAGGTGGGAGACTTGGGGACAGAGAGGAGAGAGGGGAGAAGGGAGTAGGGGAGGGAAGTGGCAGTTCTTTTAGCAAGTAGATGATGGTAGGCAACAGAATCTTAGCAAAGCAATATACTCAGAGCTTGGGCTAGAGGAGAGGCTCAGTGGTGGAGCTCTTGTCTAAACAATGACCTAGGTCACTCTGCTACCCCAGCATCCACAGCAAGCTACAGAGCCCTGATGTTTTTCCCACCCCGCAGTAACAGAGACCCTTTCCAGCCTGGTGCCCAAAAAGGTGAAGTGGAAGACATATTCTTTTACCCTAAAATAACAAAAACAAAGAGTAATTCCCCCTTAAAAAAAGATCAAAAATCTCATAGCATATAAATAAACCAAATTCCTGGATTTAATTTTTAAAAATGAAATTCTCACCCTAGTAAGAATTAGAAATATCAAATGGGACAAATGCTAGAAAGGATGGGGACAGCACAGACATTAAATTATCAAACCAGGACCCTAGGGCAAGAATCCTAACGTTCAAACACCGCTCACACGTGTCCTATAGAATAGCAAGTATTTCATTGTTTGGTTGGGCTTTGGCTTTTGAGACAAGCTCTTCCATGTGGTCTAGGCTAGACCCAAGCTCTCCATCTTCTGCCTCAGCCTCCAGGATGCTAGGGCTATAGGCCTGGGTCATCCTGCCCATCTACTAGATCGTTTCTTTTTTCTGGTGTACTATTCCTCTTTTTAGTTTAAGGCATTTGAGACAGCCAGTCTGATGTCTGGCTTTGAACTCACTATGTAACTAAAAATAACCTTAAACTCAACAACTTCCTATTTACAGAGAACACTTTCCATCTTACTGAGCCAGTCCATTTGTCTAATGGCTATGTACGCGGTCTAAACTGCAACCTTTCTGTAAAGGTGTGTAAACTGTAAATAGACACCACACTTAGATTTTTCCGGGCCAACCTGCATTATCCTTCTCCCCTCCCCCCTTCCCTTCTCTCTCTTGTCTTATGCACTGCCAGGTACAGCTGTTAAACCAGCTGTTAAAACTTGAAATAGCACAGCCATAAAAACCTATATAGAACCACTAATGAGACACTAAAACCACACTCTCTTTAAAGCCAGCAAGACAAAAGTGTCTGCTAAGCCCAGTTCTAGTCACTATTTTAATAGATGTTCTAGCCAAGGTAACAGCCTCCAAAGAGCAGCTGTTAGCCTAAGGACTAAAGTTGCCCACCACCAAGCCTGGTGACCTGAGTTTGATCCCTAAGACTCACTTAGTAGAACAGAATTGACTCCTGAACTTTGTCCTCTATCTCCACATGTATTCTGTGGCATGTACACCATATACAATAGCTAAATAAACATTCAAAAAAAACCTAAATAAACACAGCCACAATACGGAAACACAGTGAAATTAGAAGCCAAGCATAGGGATTACTTGCAGACAATACAGTGGCCTGCAGACAGGGTTCAATCAGTAAAGATCTTGCTGCTCAAGCAAAAGAACCTGAGTTTGGATCCCCAGAATTCAAGTAAAAGGGAAGCAAAGAGACTGATGTATCCAGGACCCTGTTATTGGGCTGGTAGAAGCGGGAGTTCACTGGCCGGGGAACCAGCCTAGCAGAGCTCATGAGCTCTAAGTTGAGAGATCCTGTCTCAAGAATTACGTGGAGAGCAAGAAACAAAGACAAGCAACATCAACCTCTGGTCTCCACACACAGCATGCACATGTGCACATACCCACACCAACATGTACATATACCACAAACACAGAGACGGGGCGGGGATGTCTATCTGCAGACTATCAAACAAATGTTGCTGGATGCAAAAACAAATTACACATCTCAAGAACATTATTGTTTATAATCTATTTCACATTATACATATATGTGCCTGCATTTCTAAGTGGGAATGTGCATGTGTGTTGATGATCACACAGTCCAGAAGAGGGTATGGGATTCCCTGGAGCTGAGTTACAGGCAATTGTGAACTGCCTGATACCAGTGCTGGTTATTGAACCCAGATCCTCCAAAAGAACAGAGGACACTCTGGGCTGCTCCAATGCAAGATCATCCTTATGTGCTAGCATAACTAATTAGAACTGTAAAAATAAATTCATATAACAAAACATAAAAGTCCCTAAAATCAAATCTAGCAAAAAGCATGCAGAAGAAGTTAAGTAACATTGGAAAATATTGCTGAAAACCCCACAGGATATGAATGAACAGTGAAACACCTGTACTGCATTCATGAACAGTAACTGAATATACAATTCTTATTATCCATGAATAACAAAGTTAAATGAAAATTTTTAGTTAGCCTATAAAAGAGTATCTCTAATCAAGACCTCATTATGGTTTGTTATAATTAATTTAAACTGATTCTAAAATTTAAGAATATAAAGAAAGAGCTAAATCATTCAAACGTAAAGATAAAAAAAAAAATCAAACCCACTAAAGAAAAATGTATGCCAAGGCCATGGGGTTCAAACTGCATACTTGGAGCAGAGACAGAAAAATGCAACAATGAAGCAAAATAAAGACAAAAATGTTTCCAAGCACAGGGCAGGCACGGTGATGCACGTCTGCAACCCTAGCACTCAGGAGGCTGAAGCAGGAGCTATACGGTTCTGATCTGTATGGTGAAATTCTGCCAAGAAAAATATTCCAAGCATAAACGTTACTTCAATGTGACAAAAATAGAATATCAAATTGGAATGTACTTTTCAATCATTGGTGTTGGGGCAACTGGCTTATACTTGAAAATATGATCAGCTAGCTATCTTTCATACATATTCAAAACTTTACTCAAAAATGCAAAATTCCTTTTGAGTTCTTTGGAATGGGAATGTACTTTTTAAAATAGAAACATTACAAGCTGAAAAACATTAAAATTTTGACTCTATCAAAATTTAAAATTTCTAGGTGATAAAAAAAAAAAGTCAATTTAAAAATGTCACACTAGGAATGTAACTCAGTGTTCAGTACACACAAGGTTTGATCCCAGTGCCACAAAATAAGCAAATCATCATGAAATAAAGAACAATATCTGTAACAAGTCAGTTCACAATACCTAGCATCCCCATCAAAAGTTATCAAAAATAAAATGCAATTTTAAAAATGGACAAAAACACTGAATGGTGCTCAGTTTTTCTGCTACTCATCATTTCACATCCACTGAACTTGAGGTTAACCGTGAGACACTCCTGTTGCCAGTGGGCTGAGGTCAACACAGAATTCATGGGATGGTAACTGCACAGCTGCCCTGAAACCTGAACACCCGAACAAGATCCTTCTTGAAGAAACAGTACATGTACAAAGGGAGATGTTCACTATACCATCTTGTAAACTCATAAAACTGGAAATGCTCATGTTTTCAATCTTTTAGCTGGACATATGACCCATGTCAGTAATGCCAGCACAGGGAGGTCAAGGCAAAAGGCTGTGAGTTTAAAGTCTGGTACAAAAGGAGACTGCATTGTACATTCGTGTTAGGCTTTAGACCTGCATACATTAGCAGTGATGGACACTAAGAACGACACTGAAGAAGGTTTTTTTTTTTTTTAATAATGCTGAAACTGCAGAAAATAATTTTTAAAATTCCCAAAGCAGTGAGGCCTTGTCCATATGATGTAAATAGAGCTGAAACACAAGATCAGAAACCTAGACAGAAAATTCTCCACCAGAGAAAGGTGAATTGCAGACATCTGTCATCTGAGAAACTCACTTTGGGTGATCTCATAGCAGGCAGACTTACACTACTGAAACATCTCCCCAGGCCTGTCACACGCAGGCCAGCACTGGCCAGCACTTCCTCATGTAGCACAGGACTGCATGTGTTTACTCTGACATGAAGATGGATGTTAGTGTGCTTATTGTGGGCGGTGGGTCCAGGGCTCTTTACTATTCTCTCTGCATCTTACAACCCAAACCAAATTTTTTAAGCTGAATTTAAATAAAGAAGAAGAAAAACCAAAACAGGCCAGGAGTAGCCGCATCCATTTAATCTCAGCGCTCAATGAGGCAGAAACAAGTAGATTTGTGTGAGGCCAGCCTGGTCTACAGAGAGAGTTCTAGGCCAGCCAGGGATACATAAGTAAGACCTGTCTCAAAAAAGAACAACAAACCTGAGGCCCCTCTGCAGTCAAGCTCTCCTCCCAGAACTTCCATCCTGTCACCTAGTCTCCTGGAAACCTTCCCATCATGCAATGACCACAGGAACCCCCTTTCCTCACGGTCCCACTCAACCTCCTCTTTCTATTGCTGTGGTCAGCATGCATGTGCTCCTCAGACTGAACCTTTCAGTGACTTCCAATAGTCCCCATCAGCCTCCAAACAAAAAATACACAAGAATAAACCTCCCCTAAACAATGAGGCTAAGTCTACACAGCAACTTCCACAAACCGACACCAGTGGAGCCCGGACAGATGGACTGCCAGTCTAGTCCCAGTGCCTAATCCCTGAGGAAGCCCTTGGGACCCTGTGAATGTGCAAATGCAGTTCCCTAGAAAGCCAATCCAGTCTTATTCAGTGGTTCTTCTCCAAACTTCAATCCCATCAGCTGCCACACCTTATGGAACTTCTAGGAGTGCCTACTTCTCCACGCCCAAATCTGACCTTGACCCGGGGGACCACAGCCTTGCTCTTTCTCTCTGGCCCTTTTCCTGCCATCTTCCTTTCTCCCCCCTTCTCTCTCTCTCCTGCCCTATGGGACATAGGTCTGTTACATGCCAGATAAGTTCTAGGGCTTAGCTCCAATCCAGCTCTCCTAAAGCCACTGCTACACTCACATCCTTTAACTGTCCTGTACATGAGAGCTCTGTGAACGGAAGAACAGTTGCACTCTTAGCACTGAGACAAGCAGTGGGTCAATCCTCTGGGGTAACTGAAGCCCTGCACCTATCTAACCATCCTCACATCTGCCCTAACACCTTCAACTGTACATCCTGCATTTCTCCCCTAAGAACTCCAGCTAACAATATCACCATTCTTGGGGCTGGAGAGAAGGCTCAGTGGTTAAGAGCACATTCTACTGTCGCAGAGGACTTGAATTTGTCTCCTAGCACCCACTCATCTCAGGTGGCTCAGGCTGCCTATAACTCCAGCTCCAAGGGAGTTGATGTCCTCTTCTGGACTCTGCAGGCATCTGCACTCACTACTATACACACACACACACACACACACACACACACACACACACACACACACACACACACACACACACCAGCATAAATTACAAAACGAAACGATAAGGATAGAGAAGGCTCAGCAGTTAAGAGCATGCCCCCCTCTTTCAGAGAACCTGGGTTAAATTCCAAGCACTCACAATGTGTCTCAAAACCATCTGAACTCCAGTCCCAGAGGATACAATGCCCTCTTCTGCCCCTACAAGCACTGCACACATGGTGCACAGATAGATGCTGGCAAAACACCCGTACACGTAAGAATAAATAAGTAAAATTTTAAACAGATAAGACAAGTGTCTGTTTAATGCTGCTGCCCTTTACTCCGTCCTTTGCCATCCTTTGTCTTCTAGCTCCTGCCACTTTGAAGGCTCTGACGGCCCCATCTGAGCGCTCCCTCTCTTGACAGTGAATCTCTTAACAGGCTTGATCCCCTCCATGAACAATGACAGGTTAAGTGGTGAAGCGAGCCGAGTACTGCTGTGTCTTAGATGGCAGCAAAGCAAAGGGGACACGGCCAGTTCTTCTTAGATGATGCACCTCAACAAGGTTAAAAATCTAATCTCTGCTTTCAAAAACCGGAACGTCCAACTCGTCAACTCAGTATGGAATGATCATTCATCGTAATAAAACTCACAGTGACTGATCACCATACAGATGTCAAATGTCATGGACTTAACTATGTCCACAAAATGAAGCCCCAACTTCCAGCATGACTGAATTTGGAGACAGAACTTTTATGAACACCAGTGAATTTTATAAGGTCATGAGGGCAGGGTCCTAATGCAATTAGAGGGATGGCCTTACGGAAAGGGACACCAGTTCTCTTACACACACATTCTCACATAGAGAAAAGGTAATACAAAGGTGCAGTGGAAAAGAAGAGAGCCCCTGGTAGCCCAGAAAAAGACATTTCCCCAGACATCAACTGTGGCAGCACCTTGAACTTGAACTCCCGGCTTCCAGAACTGTTAGTGTTCTATTGAGTACATCCCCTGTCTGCTATTTATCAGGCAGCCTTTCTAGACTAACACTCTACTTTATGAATTTAAAATGAGGACACAGCTGACCAGTAACACCCATCACCAGGAATAGTCTATGTGAGACATCTACAGGTCCCAGGCAGGCCAGAGCTGTCACTTCGGCAAGCATAGAACTGGAGCTGTGGCTTAAATCTCCTCAAAAAATCTGGAGTGCATTGTCTAGTGACATGATGCTCACACTAATCACAAAAAGACTTTGGCCTTAACCAGAATATATTCTAACCAAGCTCTCCTCCATCATGTCCACACCCCACTAAGCCCTGGGATCTCAGCAGGCACATGTGGGAAGTCAAGTTTCTTTAGGTGCTGGGTACATTCACCTTTCCCTGGGCCAAAATGTCTCTGGGATTCAAACCAGAGAAATCTACCTGTAAACCCTGACCAGCCCTCGGAGAGACTTCATGGGCAAAAAGGAAGAGGCAGATCATGCCACCTAAGTGGTCACCCTTTGCTGACAAACAGTTAAACAAAACAGAACACTTCTGAACAGTAAGAACAATCAGGACAAAAGCCTTTCAACAGTGGGTGTCTTGCAACAGACACTCAGCTGAGCCAGTGAAACTGTGCATCCTTCCAAGCCTTAAAGAACCCGAGCAACTATTCCAGGCAGTAGGGACACTTGTGACACTGAAAGGCCCCTGGGAGCTTCCCAAGGTAAAACTAGAAAGTCATTGACAAGGACAGAAATCAAGGACAGAGTTCTCAGGAGGCTCAGGGCATGGCCACCTCCTGCAGCAGTTTTTCAAAAAAGGCAGCCCTTCCCAGGAATTGGAGTGATGGTCTAAAAGAAGACACTGAAAACACCTTGATACACAGAACTGGGACGCTTTAAAATGCTGAGAAACACAAGCCTTTAGAACCCAAGGAAGAGCTTTACTTACATGACGGAATAATGAACTGTGGCTCAGTGTTGCCTGCGTAGCCAAGCTTGGTATACCTAAAAGCACAAAGTCATCAACACAGGTTTAGATGGCAATGCTCCCAACCACGCCCCACTCATGTCTTTCATTATAAGCACACCAAGCCCTGAAACACCAAGCTGAGAATATGATGTTGAAATTTAAAAAAAAAAAATCAAGAAAGACAAACTGTGCTCACTGAGGATCATTTCAAAGCAGCTGCGAAGCTTACAGTATCGGCTTATTTGTGTCAGAACAGAAAGGAGACCGGTCCTCGTGCCCACCTCTCTGTCCCTCCTGACTCTCAGAGTCCTCTCATACTCATACCCTTCACAAGAACACAAAGGAAATACAATTGCCCCAGTTTTACATGGAGGAAAAGGAGGGCACTGAAAAGCTAAACTTCCCAGAATAAAAAGCTACTAAAATGCAGAAAAGGAACCCAGGTCTAACTTTCTAATGTCCTCAACTTTGGGAGCATTAGAGATTGATTATATAATCTTCTTGAAATGCTATGGCATATGTCTAGACGCAGCTCCTGCTATCTTCTGGGGATCATCCCACAGGAGCATCTCTCTACCATCTCGCTTCAAAAGAAGCCCACTTTCTGTCAAGATACTCTGATAGATCCAAAAGTCTTTACAAAAACAAATGCCAAAATACTACTTTCTGTTCCAAAAGCATTTGATAATCTCCTATAAGGGGGGGGGAGGGTGAAACAACATTCAGACCATCTGCTGGAAGGGTACATGGGAAAGCGGTCTCGGGAGCTGAGGACTAGCACCCCCTCCCTCTGCAGGGCTGATCACAGCAGCCAGCCTTTGCTTACAAGGCTAAAACACTTCCCTGAACCAGAAAGAAACAATGGATTTGTTCTCATTTACAAATTATTTCAAGATGTTTGATATTAAATGCTTCCATTTGATATTTCTAAATTTTTGTAATTTTATGATTTTTTTTAAAATATATTTTACCATGTGCTAGCTTTGGTATTTTTGAAAGCACAGTCACGCGAGCTGACTGAGTGCCCCTGATTCATGCCTATTGTCCACTTTCCGTGAGATATGAGTTTTTCATACCACCAGAGAGGACAGGGTCAGATTCTGAGATTCCTAGGCCCTACAAGGCAAGACCCATCTGAAGCCCCTACCATTCTACACATTTCAGAGCTGGGAACAGAAATCGATAGTCAAATGGACCCACAGTCTTCAATGTCAGAGATCACAGACCCAGAGGAGGGGAAGTTTCTAGGCCAACCTAGAGCCTGAAGGCTTTGGAGAATGAAGCCAATACAGATTGAATTTGTGAATCCAAGATCAGCAGCCTATAATCCCAGCACTAAAGGAGGCTGAGACAGGGAAACAGCCAGCCCAAGGTCAGCTACATAGTGCAAACTCAGAGACAGATTAAAAACAGCCAATCGCTAACATGACCATCATTCTGGAAATGTGCTCCAATAAACTGAGTTGCTGGCCCAAGGCTAAAAAGCTTAGAGAAACAACAAGCAGGTCAGAAATCACTAAATTGTGAAGCCTAATTACTTAACAAGTCATTCACGTCACTCATTGGCCACCTACTCCCCAAAACTATGCCCTTGCACTGAGGTCACCTAAACAAACCCATTCTTTCCCACGGTTATTATGGATTCCTGGTGTTTATGGCCCTATCTCTGCTCCCTGGGACAGTAATCTGGGCATGCAGCAGAATTCCCTAAGTACCCACTGATTGCATTCTTGCCAGATGCAGAGCTCTGGAGAGCAGGACTGATGTTTAACAAGAAGATGCTGGAGGTCATGAAAAGCAAGTGTGTTCGGGTGAGAAAAGATCTACGTGTAATGTGTCCAAATGTAGCAATGTGTGGGCATTTATTGATATCAGATGCTAGGCATCATTCACGTTTTCATCAAGTATTTTTGTTGTTATTTAAGACTATGCCCTTTCATAATGGCACGGGCCTTTAATCCCTGCACTTGGGAGGCAGAGGCAGGTGTGTCTTTGTGAGTTCTAGGTCAGCCTGGTCTGCAAAGCAAGGTCCAGGACAACCAGAGCTACATAGTGAGACCCCCATGTCAAAAACAAACAACAGCAAAGACCGTGTCCTTTGGCACTGGATGGTCTGGATTCGAATCCTAGCTCTGCTATTTGCCAGATCTGCGGGAACTGCTTCTGCCTCTGCATGCTGACTTCCCTACCTCTTTCGGTGTAGTTGAGGCAAAGAACAAAGATAACACACATAAAAATGATACAGTGGCTGTGCTTCCAAGGTTCATTTGTTATTTTACTATCATTTTTATAGAGGTTTGGAAAATATCTTTATTTAACATTTGTAAGGTAGTCGGGTATGGTAGCACGCACTTAGAATCCTATAGCACTTGGAATGTGAGGCAGAAAGGCTGAGATCTCAAGATCATTCTCAGCTTCTGGAGCACAGCAAGTCTGGGGCCAGCCTGGGCTACATGAGACCCTTCAGAAAAAAAAATGTTTTATTAAAAAAATGTACTCTTTTATGTTTACTTTTTAATGGACTTTGTCCACATGAGTGCTTCAGCAAAACTTTTTTTTGAATTTTTTTTTTTTTTAATGTACTTTGCCCTAAGCCACAATGGCCATTCTTTGTACCTGACTTGGGTACAAGTCGATCTGACCTGGGGACTAGTGAGGATAAAACGGCCCTTAATGATGACTCTAGTAGACACCAGATATCCTTCAACAGCTCCTTCCCATCTTCTTGCCATAACGCTCTTCCCCGAACCCTAACCAAGGCTCACCACACAGACAGCAGACTTGAGAAATGGACAGGAGCTCTTATGGCCACTGCTGCCAAACATCAGCCAAACTGTCAGTGCCATTCAGAACATCTGGACTAATGTTGACCCCACACATCCACTAGCAGCTGTCTCCCACAGTGCTCTGAAGGCACCTTAAGCATTATGCAGTAATCTTCACACCTGAGGAAAACTACCATAAAAATAGATTACATTTTTACAAACTGAACCATGAAGCTCTTTCCCATCCTCCATGGAGTACTAGAGACTATAATCACACTATGGTAATTAAAAGTCTTTCAGATTTCCTGTACTGTTCTTTATAAAGTATCAAATACCTTTGACTTTTGTGACTTCAAATAATTACAGTGGAAGGAATATCTAACACAAATTTTCAAATTCAAAGTTGTAATAAACTCTCTATTAATAGAGGCACCCACCAAACTTTCCTGAGAACCTATGGATTATAACTGTAAAAGTAACCCATAAGATACCTATCTCCAAATACTTTCCAGAACCTGCCCCCTCCAAACAACTAACAAGAAAAACCCAATCCTTAAGTCTGGAAAGTGTTCAAGTCCCATTTACAAACCAAGCTTCCCATAGGTTCACTGACTGGAATCCATGTAGCTCACACGAGAAATGTAGGACACTGAGAGGAGAGAAGGGGGACAACCCAAAGATCTTCAGATGTTCCTTAAAATGTCTACTAAAAACATGACTCCAAATTGAATCCCATAAGCAGGTTTAAGATCATCTGAGAAGGTACCAGGAAGCATCAGCCACCCAAGACACAAACCTACCACACAAGTTCCCAGGCCCGGAGCAAGAATCTCCAGAAAGAACATAGCTCCTGCATTTTAACTTCCTATTCCCTCTGCTCCCAAGGCTTCTGTCAGCTGGCTTAGAACTGACTCCCAGACCTGAGCTACATCATATAAATCACCTTTCCATGTATGGAACACAAGCTCCCCAATCCCAGGGTCACACTGTAATGAAGTAACTCACTACAATCACAAAATAAAACACATTTATACATTCAAGTATAATGACCAAGAATCCAGATGTAAGGACACAGGCACAACAATTAGAGAACTCTGCTTAGGCACTCCATGAAGAAAATGCATTTCATTTAAATATTATATAATTTACAAGTAGAAAAACAAACCAGACCCAACTAGCAAAGAAAAAATAATACTCCATGACAGAAACATTTAATCCTTACAAGGTGACGAGGACTAGAGATCTCTCAAACCATGACGGATGAAATCTAGATACTTCCCTATTGAAATCAAGAGTCAGCCAAGGAAAGTACAGCTGTTTCTCTGGTTTCACCCTGTGTGGGGAAAATTAGATGCTACAAATCACAATTTTAAAAATCTAACAAATAAATTTTGAGGAAGAAGAAACAAAAATAATTTTTAAGATTTATTTTATGTTTATTTGTCTATTAAATGTGTATAAGTATTTTGCCTGCATGTATGTCTGTGCATCACATGCATACAGTGCCTGCAGAGGTCAGAAGAGGGCCTCAAATCCCATGGAACTGGAGTTAAAGATGGTGGTGAGCAGCCAGGGTGCTGGAAACCAAACCCTGGTCCTCTAGGCGAGTGCTCTGAACCTCTGAGGCATCCCTCCAAGCCCTACAAAGACAATTTGTGAGTGATCATTATATAACATATTCTATATATTTTAGAATATTATCATATTCTGTTATATAATTATAGAATGCCTGAAGGAAGATAATAAACTAAAAGCAATAAGGAATTCAGTATATGGCAGCTCCTAAATAGACAAAAACCAACAAGAGCACCTGCTGAGTAAAAAGATCTCACTCAGAATGCCTCAACCACAGAGCACCAGCCTTAATTCTGAACTACATGTGTGAAGACCTTTCCTCACAGAGCAGACTCACAGAGGCATTCTGATACAGGAAGACAGTATTTTTTAAAGAAACATCAGCTGTCACTAAATCCATCTGTAAATGGATTACAAACCATTCAAACGTGGCTAATGTTGAGGGCAGGGTAGGTTCTGCACTGATGGTAATGGGGAGATGAAGAACAATTGCAAAGGATAACTTCAGATTGTCCTATCAAAATGTGTAGAAACTATTATACAACCAGTAACTGTCTAGAAATTCACCGTAAGAGCATCTTTCATGTATGCAAAGACATGAAAAAAAAGTCCATTGCAGTATGCAGTACTATAGAACAAGGGGGGGAAACCTGGTAAAACGGAGGGCATACTGCATAAATTACACCCATCCAATAATAAAATGGTAAACTGCAGTCCAAAGGAGTATTTGTTGTTACTATTGTAAACATATATATATATAATTTATATAGCTGCAAAGGACATAGTTGTGACATGAGATAGTTTCATACCCAAAACTGAGTTAAGTCCCAAAACCAGCCATGTGATTTTAGGTAAATAATTTAATCCCTCTATATTCATTTCCCTCACCTGAACCTTTATCTCAACCTCCCAATGTTTAGATTTATGATTTTTGGAAATATTTCCTTATGATCTTATCATTAATGTTGTTTTGTCACTGAGTAGTATTTCATATATACTTTGTTCCATGACTTAGATGCAATCTCCAATAGAATTTAGTGTCTATCAACCAAACTTTTGTAAATTCTTTCCGTGCTGATATTAACATCTGCTTGTATAAATTGGTGAGTTCCTCGGTGTTGTTTATCTTGAGTTATACAGTCACAAGTCACTTGCAGGGATACGTCCTAAGAATGCACCCTCTGGTGACCTTGCCTTGATTGTGTGACTATCATGGACCATACTCATCACTAAGGGAGCTATCCCCTCACACACTGACATAACCCTTAGAACCACCAGCATGCACACAGTGCTCTGAAATAAATATTCCCTAAACTGTAACTAGTTAAACAAGCTAGGCAATCATATACACATCTTTTCCTTAAGGCTGCCTGCATCATGTTCTGCTTTGAAAGCCCCCCCCCAACACACACACACACACACACACACACACACACACACACACACACACACACACACACACACACACTATATTCTGTATTTCTCCTCTGGTGCCACATGTGCTTTGAATCTCAGGGGAAGAGCTAGCTATGCTAACCAGAACTTTCCCAAATATGTTGTATGCATGTAAGACCATCAGCTTTCACTGGAAAAAGCGGACCAAGCACTTAGATGGCCAAGGCAGGAAGACTGACCTGAGTTTGAGGCCAGCCTGGGCTACAAAGTAAATTCCAGACCAGACTTGTAGTAAGATCCTGACTCAAAAAAAAGAAAAAAGAAAGAAGGAAGGAAGGAAAGTAGTTCATTTTTGTATTAAGAGCACTTAGTTCTACGCTTTAATACTTCCTTTCAAAAGCCAGCCAGAACAGCAGAGACAGGCACCATTCTCAGAATCAATAAACTAACTTAAACTCAGTGTGACCTTTCACACTTCCTGACCTGAGACTACCCACATGGAAATCTGCAAAGATAGAAGGAGACCCTAAGGGTGGTACACGCTCAACAGTGGTGTAAAGCAACACCAATAATACACTTCTGCTTTCTGAAAGAATGTGGCTCCCAGGTTCAAAATCAAAGGTATTCATTGAGGGGCTGGGCATGCTGACACATGCCTTTAGTCCCAGCGCTCAGAAGGCAGAGACAAACAGATCTTGGATTTGTTGGCCAGACTGGTCTAAACAGTGAGTTCTAAGCTAGCAAGGAATACATAAGGAGATCATATCTCAGAGTGGGGGGAGGGGGAGAGAGAGAGAGATCCACTGAGGCCTCCCTCCCTCTCTACACCCAACCTTGCTTTCTATTCTAGTCCTTCCCATCTCTTCCCCAACCGCACTGTATCCTTATCTGCCCCCCACATTTTACACAGCCCTAGAACAGACTCTGCCTCTTCCTCTGAAATGCCACTATCTTTCAACAGCACATGGAGACTTAATTCTGCTAAGTCAGGAGAATTAGCTGACTGAACATACTTCTATATAATCAAAATTCCTCCTACAACCATGTGTCTTGAGCAGAAGGTGACAACGTAAGCTCATTATTTTATGTTCCAAAGTGGAAATGTTACATCTTAAAACTGTTTCCCATCTTTACATGGTGCTCTGAAACTGTACCCTGAAGGAGGTTCTTTTGAGTGAGACCCTTGTAAAGTCCTGTCTCAGTCCCTAGATTTCAACTAGAACTGCCCTAATGCCCCCTAAAATTTCACATTAAACTGTTAATTGATCTTAATGTTATAGTTTTTAAATGACACCTAATTCTCACACTGCACACTGGAAGCACACAATTTTTTTTTAATGTTCCTTAGGTTACTTTAAAGAAAACTAGTGTCTGTTTATGGAACAAAGAGTTGACATATGTCCAAATTTATTGGTTTTTATTTTGTTTTGTGTTTCAAGATAGGGTCTGATTATGTATCCCTGGCTGTCCTGGAACTATGTAGACAAAACTGGCCTTGAACGCACAAAGATCTGCCTGCCTCTGCTTCTCAAATGCTGAGATTAAAGGTATGCCCCACCATACCTGGGTTTAATCTTTTAATCTATTTAATCTGCCTTTATATTTTAAATTACCTAATATACTTGTATATTTCTCCTCCCAAGTGGTTATCCCCACACACACACACCACGGTATTTTGTTAAATGCAATTTAATGAAAGAATACTCATTTGTGGATTCTCAATATTATAAGATATTATAATATTTTCATCTTTAAAGCAATATTTTAACTGTTTGAATGGTGATGTAAACATGACCTAACTTCATTCTTTCCCAAAGTTCTCTAGAACCAAAGGGAAATGGCTGTTTAAATCTGTAAGGAGTTGGAGAGATGGTTCAGCAAATACGTAGTACACTTGCTGCCCAGTACCCAAGGTGGCTCACAACTGTGGAGGTCTGAATGTAAATGCTCCCCACAGGCTTCTAGGGAGTGGCACTGTTAGAAGGGGTGACCTTATTAGAGTAGGTGTGGTGTTGTTGGAGGAAGTGTGTCACTGGAGGTGGGCTTTGAGATTTCACTCAAGTCAGGTCCAGTGTGGCTCTTCCTGTTGCCTGTGGTTCAGGATGTACAACTCTCAGCTCCTTCTCCAGCACCATGCCTGCCAGCACACCACCATGCCCCCCACCATGATGATTATGGACTAAACCCCTGAACCTGAAAGCCAGCCCCAATTAATACTTTATTAAGTATAGCCTTGGTCATGGTGTCTCTTTACAGCAATAAAACCCTAAGACAACAACATGCACTAGACCATGTGTAACTCTGGCTGGAGAAGATCCCATGCCTTCATCTTATCTCCCTGGACACTAAGAATGTATACAGTGCACAGATATATATACAGGCAAAATACTTAAAACACACAAAAAACTTAATAAGTCTAATTTTAAATTTTGTTTCACTCTGTATGAAGGTGCAAAGAGAGAAGAAACAATCGTGAAATCTTGCCCTGCAAAACTGGTGATCAGCTTTGGCCATTAAGAAAGTATGATGGTTTGGATAAGAATGGCTCCCCTGGGCTCATAGATTTGAATGCTTAGTCACTAGGGAGCAGCATTACTTGAGAAGGCAGTGTGTTAGAGTTAGGCAGTGTGGCCTTAACTGGAAGAAGTGTGTCACTGGAATTTTGAGGTTTCAAAAGCTTAAGCCAGTGGCTCTCTCTTCCTGCAGCCTGTGTATTAGGATGGAGACCATTACTTGTCTGGTATCATGTCTGCCTGCACACTGCCATGCTTCCCACACAGATGATAGTGGACTAAACCTCTGACACGGTAGGCAAGCCCCTATTAAATGCTTTCTGTTACAAAAGTTGCCTTCATCGTGGTGTATCTTCATAGCAATAGAACACTGGCTAGAAAGCTAGAAGCAGCAAAAGCTTCAGAGCAGGCCCACATCCACCTCAGATCCTCAGCAGCTCTGACATCAGCAACTACCCAGACACCTATGGGGCTGGAACTGAAACTCTAGAGAACAGCAATGCACTAGACCAATTTTGTAAGTGGGTCTCGGTGAGAAGACTTCCCTATGCCAAGGCCTGCTACTCTCTGGATACAGCTCTTTCTTCAAGGTGGTTCTCTGCAGCAAAGCATTCTTTCAAAGCTTTAGCTTTGCATTCAAATAATATTCCTGCTTTCTTCTAGTCTGAATTTGCTTTTCTATTTCTTAATTATTTTATTTTATGTGTATAGGTGCTGTGTCTACATATATGTTTTGCATCACACATGTGCCTTGTACTTATGAAGGCCAGAGAGGATGTCAGAGGCCCTGGAACTGGAGTTACAGACAGTTGTTAGCCACCATGTAGGTGTTGGGAATGAAATGAAGGTCCTGCAGAAGAGCAGCCAGGGCTCTTAACATCTCACCCACCGCTCTCACCTGTCTGCATGTTTTTGACCACCCTTTCACTTTCTGAATGGTTTTGACTTGCAAGACACCAGCACAGTTTTAGTTTAGAAAAGAGTATTAATTTAGGGGTAGTGGAGTGGCTTAGTAAGTAAACATGCTTGCTACTTAGTCTGATGACCAGAATTTGACCCCCAGGACCCACAAATCAGAGGTTAGCACAGGTTTTCCTCTGACCTCTTAGGTACCATGGCAGCTACACACACACACCCTATAAACATACACACAATGAGTAAAATGTAATTATTTTCTATGTATGTGGGTGGGCATTGTCTGTGTGAATTTATGTGCACCATGTGTGTTCAGGTGTCCTCAGAAGCCAGAAGAGAGTACCAGATCCCCTGGAGCTGAAGGTGTAGACAGTTGTGAGCCATCTGACATGGGTGCTGAGATCCAAACCTGGTCCTCTGGAAGAAGAGTAAGCTAAACCTATAAACCTTCTCTAAGCCCAACTCTTATTAGAATTTACTAAGACTGTTAACTACATTGCTCAGCCAATGTCAGATGAGCTCATCTTGGGCAACAGACTTAAGCCTGACCTCTGTTTTAATTGCTATTCAACATCATTGCCATTGTCCTCTATTTTGCCCAATCAATGCTGTGTGTGTACAGGTATGTGAGAGTTGAGGGTTCAAAACCAGGGACTCACATATTAATACAGGTTCCATACCACACAGTTAGATGCCTAATCTCTGAAATAATTTATTCCTATTTGGTTATTTTTCTTCCTCCCAATTTGCCAACTCAAAGGTATATACACTAAGTCGGTGGTAAGTAATATAAGAGCCTTCTCAAATGATCAAAGTCAAAACTCAGTCTTCCTTGACACGTTACAAGGGATAAAGCAGCTATACCCTGTTCACACTTCCCTGCCCCATATCTTAACCTAGTTCTTCACTATGTTGGCCTTTTGGGGATTTTTGCAGTTCTGTTATCTTTATGTTGATACTTTTTAATGTTCTTCATTAACATGTATTCACATAATGAGTTTCCTATGACATTTCATACTTGTACATAATGTATTTAGATATTCATCGCCGTCATTACTCTCTCACAACCCACCACTAGTCCTCTCCCTCTTCCCATATGTTGATCCTGTCAGTGTCTATTCAGCTTTTAAAGGTGGTATTTTCACACCAGTGCCTCCATTTGTAGACTCCTCATTGGTTCATCTTCTACTGGCTGGTTTAGATCTACAAGGAAGCTTTCCAGCAAGGATTGTGGATGCTACAATTCCTGAGCTTTTGCACATTTGAGAATGTCATTATGCTGCACTTTAATGACATTTCAATCAGATCAAATTGTCACTCCAGCACATCATCCTGCTACCTTCAGACAAGTTACACTGCTCAGAAGTTGACACCAAACTGATTTTATAGTTTCCATTATAGGTGGCCATCTGCAGGTATGCAGGCCTGTATTCTAGGTGGTCATCTGCAGGTATGCAGGCCTGTATTCTAGGTGGCCATCTGCAGGTAAGCAGGCCTGTATTCTAGGTGGTCATCTGCAGGTATGCAGGCCTGTATTCTAGGTGGTCATCTGCAGGTAAGCAGGCCTGTATTCTAGGTGGTCATCTGCAGGTAAGCAGGCCTGTATTCTAGGTGGTCATCTGCAGGTAAGCAGGCCTGTATTCTAGGTGGTCATCTGCAGGTAAGCAGGCCTGTATTCTAGGTGGTCATCTGCAGGTAAGCAGGCCTGTATTCTAGGTGGCCATCTGCAGGTAAGCAGGCCTGTATTCTAGGTGGTCATCTGCAGGTATGCAGGCCTGTATTCTAGGTGGTCATCTGCAGGTATGCAGGCCTGTATTCTAGGTGGTCATCTGCAGGTAAGCAGGCCTGTATTCTAGGTGGTCATCTGCAGGTATGCAGGCCTGTATTCTAGGTGGTCATCTGCAGGTATGCAGGCCTGTATTCTAGGTGGTCATCTGCAGGTAAGCAGGCCTGTATTCTAGGTGGCCATCTGCAGGTAAGCAGGCCTGTATTCTAGGTGGTCCTCTGCAGGTAAGCAGGCCTGTATTCTAGGTGGTCATCTGCAGGTAAGCACGCCTGTATTCTAAGTGGTTATCTGCAGGTAAGCAGGCCTGTATTCTAGGTGGCCATCTGCAGGTAAGCAGGCCTGTATTCTAGGTTGTCATCTGCAGGTAAGCAGGCCTGTATTAATTACTCCTTTTGCAGCCACAAGAAAATTACTAACTAAAGCAGCTTAAGGAAGGCTCACAGTTCAAGAGTCCATCATGGCAGAGACAGTGTGGCAGCAGGAACAGGAGGCAGCTGATCACAGCACACCCACAGGCGGGAAACAGACATGAACACTGGTGATGCTCAGCTCAACTTCTTTTTATGTAGCCCATGACCTCAGCCCATGAGGTACTGCTGCACACAGTTAAGGGAGACTTCCCACCTCAATTAGCCCTATCTAGAAACTCCATTACAGACACACCCAAGAACTGCTTCTCTCTTCAGTGATGCTGAATCCTGTCTAGTTAATCAATATTAAACCTCACAGGGAAGGTTTCCTGTTTAAATGTGTATAAGAGTCCTTCTTCATCTTTCAGTAGTAATTCAGCAAGGTGTGTCTCCATTTTAATGAGTGTTCACTGAATGAGTACCAGTTTATAGTGAGCCTTTCTATGTATGTCAGTATATGAATGTTTCCCCTTCTCTTCATATTTCAATGTCTTGAGAACACCAGCTCTGACTGTGGTAAAAGGCTTTATTAGGTTAGTAAATGTTCCTGTGCTGTTATATCACTGAGGAACTGGCTCTAGAGACAGTTACTGCCTCTCATTTCAGACCCAAGCATGTTTGTCCAGAATGCCCTCTAAGACTTCTTGTCTGGAGATAGGCAGGAGCCCCCCAACTACACAGGAGAGTAGAGAACAATAAAATGCCCCAAAATGAAAACACTGTAACCATGTCCAATTGATGTTGCTGCTGTTTATAAAAGGACAAGACAATGGTAGGCTTCAGGTTGAGCCAGGGGAAGTTTAACCATAGAAAAAAAGCTCCCGGGGAATTCCATCTGACTGCCTCGGCTTCCCAAGCTAGTTTCTGCTGTTATGTGAGCACATGATCTGAGGATGCCATCTCTGTCTGTTTCGGTTTGTTCTTGTATCTGGAACCATCACATGATGAGACACACTGTTCTTCCTAGACTCTGAGTCAGAAACTCCAGCTGGCTCCCTTAAAGGGGTCCAGAGACCATTTCTGTGTTTTGAGCACCTGATCTGATTATGTTCTGCTACCTACTATCTATCTATCTATTGCTTGCTATTTATTATTTTTCTTTGGCTTGTTATGCACTTAAATTGATTCCTTCAAAACAGAAAGCATGGCTACAGTAGCTCATTCTGCAGTCCCTACGGAAGTCCCACCCTCTTCCCCTTTCCCAATGCCAGTCCTCATGGAATGGAGACTTCCCAAACTGGTACTGTTTCCTGGTATTTCCAACACTGTCTTTCTTTTGAAATTCTTACAGCGGCACTAAAGGTCCATTAAGGGAAATACTTCCTTCTGGTAAAGAGAAGGGATCTCTAGCCTGGATAAGGACCTAACATTCCAGCTGGGCCCAGCCCTAAGGGAGGTGGATTAACCTTAAACCATGATAAGAAATAGGAGGAATACTTATCCCTTTCCAGATGGCTGGTTTCTGGCTCAGATATTTATGAAGGTGTAGTCTGGCCTTTGAGTGAGGTGAGGCCTATCCACTTTTCTGAATTACTCAGAAAAGCTAAACTTTTATTTCTCTTCTGTGTCTTTTGGATGCTGGCCAGAATCTAAATAGGCTTCCTCTGGGCTGGAAGTAGTAGTACACTTGGGAGGCAGAGGCAGGTGGGTCTCTGTGAGTTCTAGGCCAGCCTGGTCTAAAGAGCAAGTTCCAGACTAGTTAGAGCTACATAGTGAGACTCGGCTTTCTCTGATACTTTGGATTTTTTCATTCTTTTGGAGATGCCCTCCTTCTGGCATCATGGCTGGCTGGCTGCCACATACACACACACACACACACACAGAGAGAGAGAGAGAGAGAGAGAGAGAGAGAGAGAGAGAGAGAGAGAGAGAGAGAGAGAGAGAAGGATTAAAAGCATAAAGCATATGCCACTCACTACACCTGGTTTCTTAAATTCTTTTACTAATCAATAAAAACCCCAGGAGGGAACTCTAATGTCCCCAGAAATAAATGACTTTTAAAATTAATTGTTTATTACAAGGATGTGTGTGTGTGTGTGTGTGTGTGTGTGTGTGTGTGTGTGTGTGTGTGTGTACAAGCAGGCTATGCTTCCAAGGACACATGTATAGCAATTTCCTCTAAAATAAAATGTTTTTATCTTGGAGCAAAGCATTAAGATGCAGAATGTTCTAAAGAGAGATGAAACATTTTATCCTGCAAGGAAACTTGATAAACTAAGGAAGTAAACAACTCAAAAGTTTCTGGAAGTCCCTGAAACTGACCAGATTCACTAAGCCTCTCCCTCTCCAACATTATATAAGCAGTAGGAACCAGTCACCAAGTTTCCTGGAAAAACACATTATCCCACCTGTTGCACTGCTGGCAAGCCATGCAGTATGCTCAGTGTTTCTAGCTTTCATGAGTTGTCACCCATTCTGGTATAGGCTTTGGTGATACAGCTGTCTTTGAGTCATTTCCACAGTAAGTACCTCCTCACCTATATTCTCACTGGTTCCCCCAAGTTTTTTCACCAAAGTTGGATTTCAGTGGGTATCTGTACTTTGATCTGTTATCAGTTCCTTTCTAAGATGGGTGTGCACAAATTCCCAAGAACAGTGTCACACAACAGGACATCAGACATCTTGAGAGAACCAGATCTTTCCTTCCACCATACTGGTCCCAGGGACTGAATTCAAGTCATCAGGTTTTGCTTCAAGTGTCTTTATCTATTGAGCTGTGAAGAGGGACTTTCCAGATGGTGCACAACAGCTCCCACCACGATAAATATCGACAGAGCATTGTAAAATCCCCAAGATGTTGACAGGGTTTCTGCTCCTTGTGATAAGATCTAACTTCAGTCCAGCATGCGTACCACTTGGCACTGTGGAAATGAACTTGGACCAACACACACCTTCTTTAGTAATGCAATGACCTCTTCATGATTCACATCCCAGCTCTCCAGAAAGTAGTAGATTTGTAGACCAGGTCTACTTTGTAGACCAGGCTGGCCTCAAACTCAGAGATCTGCCTGAATCTGCCTCCCTAGTGCTAGGGTTAAAGGCCTGCACCACCACCTGGCTTTTTTTTTTTCTGAGTATGTCTGTGTGTGTATGTGTGTGTGTGTGTGTGTGTGTGTGTGTGTGTGTGAGAGAGAGAGAGAGAGAGAGAGAGAGAGAGAGAGAGAGAGGTGCAGGCACAGCAGCCAGAAGAGGGCAGCAGATGGATGCTCTGGAGCTAGAGTTACACAGTTACAGGCAGTTGAGTGAGCCACCTCATGTGGGTGCTGAAAACAGAACTCTGGTCTTCTGGAAGAGAAGTAAGTGCTTTTAACCACTGAGCCATCTGTCCACCCGCAACACTCAAGACACATTTACAAAATAGAATACATTTATTTCAGCTTGTTGATGGCTGAGTGGTTATTAATTAGAAGTAAAAGGATTTTGCCCTCCAAATCAAATGGCAGGAAGAGAGAACAGCTTCTAAGTCATTCCCTCACTGCTCACTACTGAGAATACCCTAAAGACAGAGTGACCATTAGATCACAATTCAGCCTGAGCCAATCATGGTGTACACACCTGTAACCCCAGAATTAGAGACAAAAGTGAAGGAATCACAAACTAGACCCTTCTGGACTACACAGCATGTGTGCAAGGTCCATTTAGCAGAGCCCTGTCTGTCTGAAAACAAACGTTTTAAATGATTGGGAATATAACTTAATGGTGGAGTGTTTACCAATACATATGAGTCCTTTAAATTAATTCCCAATACCAAAAAACAATTCCAAATCTCCTTTGCAAATATATAATAAATATATAAATCAAATAAACTGACCATAAGTCAAAAATATTATGTGTCTAGCATTACATGTGTGTATAATTATTAAAAATAAAAATATGTGTGAATATACACATAATAACTTTTATATTTTTTATATTTTATAAATATATGTTCAAACTTAGGTCAAATATATTGATCATATGAATAAATACAATGTGTTTAATTTGGCTAACAATGAGTATAAATGAGTTTAAGCAACCCACCATATAAAATCTTTTCATTCTAGCTAAAACAGCACAATCTAACAGTACTATTGAGTATAAAGGACAGAACTAAACCATTTCAGAAATAATAGTAGAAGAATAAGCAAAAATGTACAGCAAGCAAGTCCAATGAAAGGCAAGTAGGCGTCGTGCATCTTTATATACAATGAATCAGGGTTCAGGCTGGAACATAGAAGGAGGAGGCCGCTCTTCCATGCTAAGACACTTCTGAAGAACACAGGTCATTTGTTAGCACCCAATAAGGTAGCACCAACTTCCATTTAGCAGAAACTATGAGAGCCACCCGAGAAAAAAGAAACATATAATCACCAGATACTTGCCACACCATTCTTAACCTAAAGCTGTTTAAGTGGGTCAAAAACATCAAAAGCTGGGATACCTAGATAACATTATGGATAAGATAGCTCAAACAGGGACATGCTAAACTCTGAGCACACAGAGGGAATACTTGCTTTTCAAAACATTCACAAAACAATTGCAGAGGAAACATCAGCATTCTTCAGATAAAATGAAACGAAACAATATAATTAAAAATCAAAGAACAAAACAGCTTCCTGCAGCAAGTTTTTAGACACATAATGGTATAATGATACATTGTGTCAAGGGGGAGTCAAAAGCAAAACCGAGTGAAATCCCTTCAACATATAACCAAAATGTCCAAATCCAAGAATTCAGATAGCTAAAGACACATCTAAGACACATCTCTGTCAAAGCTGAACTGCTAGTTAGCTTTCAAAACAAAGGGGAAACTGAACAACCTGCTTGAAATACAACAGAATAAAGAAAGCAACAGGACCAGATACGCAGTGCACATCTGTGGGTCCCAGAACTTGGAGGCTGAAGCAGGAGGAGCGATAGTTCAAGGCCAAACCCTGTCCCAAATGAGAAAGGGTTTAAGGAATTAAGAGCAATAAACGCAGAGAAAAGGCCCCCTGCCCGCCCAAAACCCAGAAATATAACAGAATAAACCCCAGAGTTTGTCTGTAAAAAGAGAGAAAAGTTTGAAGTACTGATAATTACAACAAAAAGCAATAAAAGTGGGATATCCAAATATAAATCACAAACAGAAATACACTAGATTTTTAAAGCTCAAGAAGCTGCCATACACATGCAATGGGGAAATCATGAGATGGATATCTTAGACAAATGAGACACAGAAACTGATTCTACCAGAGAAAGAACAATTAGCCACCCTCAAGAAGTGGAGAAGTAGACCTCCTCCTTAAGCCACCAAGCTCAGGGTGTCACTGCAAATGCTGGCAAGGCTTCCACTCAGGTGGCCCCAGTACTGCTGAAATGACATCAGAGCACACAGACAGAACAAGAATAGCCCAGCGTGGGTATGAAGGCAATGTCATACTGATCACCAACCGTGACAGACTGCACACACACACACACACACACACACACACAATAAATAAATAAATGAATGAATAAATAAATAATAAAACCTGAAAATCACCCACTTTTAGACTTCTGTAATAATCTCAATAAAATACTAACAACAGGACACAGCTTCACATCAAAATATATCACATCACAGGGTAAAGATGCAATTTAGTCCAGAGAACGCTTGCCTAGTATATATCAGGCCCTGGGTTCGATCCCCAGAACTGCACACACTGGCTGAACTGGCACATATCTGTCATCTTAGCACTTAACAGAAGCAACAGGATCAGAGGTCAGGGTCATCTTTAGCTACAAGGGTTACCTGAGATTGCCCCATATGTCTGTATATATAATACATTATGATCAAGTGGGAATTATTCTCAAATGCGACACTAATGGATTAAAAAATACATTCACACAATCCATCACATTAACTGTCTCCATTTAGAACAAAGATATTTAACATCTAATGCCCATTCAGGATATAAAAAGATAAATTGACAGATACTTTCCAAACAGGACATATACATACATACATCTATGTGTGTGTATATAATATATGTATTTATAGACATATATATGTATGTAGACACAAGCAGATAGAATAACCCCAAAGCATCCTACTTATTTTAGAAACACCAGTTTCTGCTGGGCATAGTGGTATACCTCTGTGATTCAAGGCAAGACTGAGCTACACAGACTGAGACAGCCTGCCTATCTGGTGAGACCTATCTCAGAGAAGTAAGAAACACCAGCTGTTAGTCAGGCCTGGTCTCATACATCCCAAAATGTAAGGGACTGAGGAGTTGAAGACTGACCTTTTCATGGTCAAGAAAAGAAGGAACCAAAGCCTAACTCAGTGCACATGATACACTTAACACAAGAAGGCCCTGGGGAGATAGACATTAAATAGAAGATACTATTTGCAACAGACAGAAGAGTAGTCGGGAGTAGCTGAGTGGCATAGTGCTTGCCTATCATGTATGAAGCCCTGGATTCAGTCCCAGCATGGCAGAGAGCAAGAGAGAGCAAACACCCAAGGGTAAATTTAAGAGATAAGTCAGGAACAAGATCAGTCAGATAATCCCTTGGTTTGTTTTGTTTGTTTGTTTGTTTGTTTTGGTTTTTGGTTTTTTTTGGTTTTTTTTTTTTCTGAAACAAGTCTGTGCCCTGTAGACCAGAGTAGCCTCAATCTCATGCTCACACCAGGCTATCATCCCAGCATTTAGGAGGTTAAGGAGAGAACATCTTCAGTGAGAGGCCAACCTGGATTAGACATCTTAAAGGAGTCTGAATTCATCTGGGGGAGGGGAGGACCCACAACACCCCTAAAAGACAAAACCGAGTTAGAACAGAACGATAAACCATGTTCTTGATAAGAAGACAACATTATCAGATGAGGGTCGCTTAAGGAAAAGCTAGTATCTCAAAAGATTCCATCAAGCATCTTATCCTGGACCTGGAAAAGTTGAAGGTAAGAGTAACAGACAAGAATAAGAAGAAAACCCCTGGAAGACTCGGCAGGGCAGAGAAGCTAGGTCAGCAGTTGTCAAAGTTTCAACAGCCTCAAAGGCTCATGGTCCTACGGTATGAGTACGCAACACAACAAAGACTAAGTACAGATTAAACAACTTCAAACATGATGTAAAGGCGGCATGCCCAGCCACAGTTTCTGTTTTGTTTCATAAGTAATGTTGAGATACACAGGACATCCAAAAGGAGAAAAAGAATCGGACCCAAATGGGTCGACTACAGAATACCAACCTAGAGAATAAACTCCATGTGAACTAGAGGTTTAAATGAAAGAAACACACACACATACACACACACACCCCACAGAGTCTGATGTAGTCCAGGCCAGCCTTGAACTCTCTATGTGGCCATGGATGACCTTAAACTTCTAATCCTCCTGTCTCTACACTCTGAGTGCTGTAATTGTTACCATGCCAGACTGTGCCATTCTGAGAATCAAACTCAAGGCCTCACACATGCTAGGCAAGCACTCTATCAAGTGAGCCACATTCCTCGTCCAAATAACATTTAAAAAAAATAAGATCTGGAAGCCAGGTGCAGTGGCACAAGTCTTTAATCCCAGCACTCAGAAAGCAAAGAAAAATGGATCTCTGAGTTCTAGGCCAAGGGCAGCCAGGGCTGGTACACAGAGAAACCTTGTCTCAAAAAATAAATGAATGAATGAATGAATGAATGAATGAATGAATGAATGAATGAATGAATGAATGAATGAATGAATGAATGAATGAATGAATGAATCTGGAAAATGAAGATATAAAAACCTTTCTTTACTTTCTTATTTGGCTCAAAATCAAGAAGGAAAAGACAGATCAATGTAACTGTTTATAAGTTTGCAAGATAAAAATAAAAGTGAATACATATATCATAAATGTGAGGAAAAAAGTGAATAGGCCCAAACCCACTGCTTAGATAGGCCTGCTTGCCACTGTGGCCTTTGACTAGCATTTGAGAACTGACAAGACAACTCAGGAAGATTCCTACCTTTCCCTAAACCCTAACGATGGCTCATCGGCAACACCACAAACATAAGGAGCCCTGAGGGGACTTGGAATTTTGTTGCTGTTAATTTTTACTTATCTTTATTTTATGTGCATGTTTTGCTGCTCGTATGTGAGCCTGGTGCCCCTGGAGGGTGATGGGGCCCCTGTGAGTCATCACATGATTGGCCATGCACACAGGTCCTCTGGAAGAGGGCTACACCAGCAGCTCAGTGACAGCCGTGGGCACCTGGTGTCCTGCAGGTTCTCCTGTGAACAACACTGCAGTGTGTTGCCACAATTCACCAGGAAGAACTGGGTGCACCCTGTTGCTGGGATGCCCTCTTCGGCACAGAAGGAGAGGAGAGGCCTCAATAGTTTGCACCGAGTTTCCTACAGATTCCTTCCCACGCTCCCTTCCAACTGTTTTTCTGTTCTGTAACTAGTCTTCCTAGCAAATCACTGAGCCTGGGAGTGTCTGTGGAACCCCACCCCCACACATATCCTAATATTGAAGAACTTCTAAAAATAAAACAGAAAGCCAAAACCCAGAGAAAAAGTTATAGAAATGGAGGTAAAAACACAAAAGTCTTTTAAGCCTATGAAAGACATCCAGCTCCCCTGCCTAACAAGAAATTCAAGCTAGAACTGTGCTAAGATAGCACTGCTTATCATCCATATTAACTCAAAAAAATAAAATAAAAAATGTGGCAACATGCTGTGAATTTGCAGGCATAGGCAACATTACTGCAGAGAACACCCAGCTGCCCTTGCAGCCAGAGATCCCACTCTGAGGAAGATATTCTAGAAACACATAGATACAAAGTGCACAAAGGACCAAAGGTACCCACACACACACACCACACAAACACACACACTCACACAAACATACACATACACCACACAAACACACACATACTACACACACATACCACAAAACACACTCACATACACACTCACACACACATACCACACATACATATTACACACACCACACACACATACTACACACACACACACTCACTCACATACACACACACACTCACACACACACACTCACATACACACACACACACTCACATACACACACACACACTCACACACACACACTCACATACACACACACACACTCACATACACACACATACACACACACACACTCACATACACACACACTCACACACACCCCTATCTTCTGTTTTCCGGTCACCCACCCAGTTCTGCCCACTCTCTTCCTGCTGGAGATTTCTTTTTCCCCTTCCTTGTTCTTTCTGTCTGCACTTTTCACTCCCAAGGAACATGGTCCAGCCTGCTTTGCGGAGTCCCTGTGCTTGCTATCTGACAGTGACAGTGTATCTTTACCTCTTCACTCCACCTCAGCCATGATTCCTTCATTTCCTGTGTGTGTGTGTGTGTGTGTGTGGTGTGTGTGTGTGTGTGTGTGTATGTGTGTATGTGTGTGTATGTGTGTGTATGTGTGTGTATGTGTGTGTGTGTGTGGTGTGTGTGTGTGTGTGTGTGTATGTGTGTATGTGTGTGTATGTGTGTGTATGTGTGTGTATGTGTGTATGTGTGTGTATGTGTGTATGTGTGTGTGTATGTGTGTATGTGTGTGTATGCGTGTGTATGTGTGTGTATGTGTGTATGTGTGTGTGTATGTGTGTATGTGTGTGTGTATGTGTGTGTGTATGTGTGTGTATGTGTGTGTATGTGTGTATGTGTGTATGTGTGTGTATGTGTGTGTGTATGTGTGTGTATGTGTGTGTATGTGTGTGTATGTGTGTGTATGTGTGTATGTGTGTGTATGTGTGTATGTGTGTGTGTATGTGTGTGTGTATGTGTGTGTATGTGTGTGTGTATGTGTGTGTGTATGTGTGTGTGTATGTGTGTGTATGTGTGTGTGTGTGTGTGTGTTTGTAGGTGTGGGTATACTTGTGCACTCAGGTACACAGGCCTCTGTGCATGTATGAATACGTGCTTATGAAGGCTCAAAGTGCACACTGGGTGTCTTCTTCAGTCAGTCTCCACATTATCTAATGAGTCTAGGTCTCTTGTTGAACCCAGATCTTGCCAAGTCTTGTATGCTGGGACACAAACTCTGCTCCTCATGCTTTCCAGGCACAAATTCCATCCACTAAGTCACCTCCCCAGCCTCCATCCCCTAAGTTCAGCTTCCTATTTACCGCTCCCTTCTACTTTCTATCATTCTTATACTAGTCACTGCTCTAGGGTCTTTTCTTCCTTTTCTTTCCATTATTCCCACAGTAACTAATATGTTAGTATGCACGGTGCAGTCCGTGTCTAAACTCACTGTCACTCAAGTGGTAAATGTCTCATAGCTAACTATGACTCTGTTTGCAGAACATTCTCCCCCTGAGAAGTGACTGTTATTACAGGGAGGAGTGGAAGAGAGCCTGGTTCACCGAACACCAGGTAAGAATTCCACCCCACTTAAAACTTGGTCCCTTCAGAACACTACATACATATCCACTGAAACAAGAAGGGTACGTAAACAGATTTATAAAGTTAACACTCTAGACAGAGAAGTCAAAACAATGGTGACAAATGTGATCAAAGGAACTGAGGCATAAGAGCTATCGTGACATGGCTCCGAGGGTAGCAGGACTAGCTGCTCTACCAGAGGACCTAGGCGAGTCCCAGCACCCACGTGGCAGTTCACAACCAGAGGATTCGATGCCCTCTTCCAGCCCTGTGGGCACTGAACACACAAGTGGTCTATACACATGTAGGTAAAATACCTACACACATAAAATATTTTTAATAACTACAGAAAAAGGAAAGAAATGAGGACATGGGTGAAGTTCTGAAGAGATGTCAAGAAAGCGCAGACAGGGAAGCAGGGGGCTGAAGAAACGGCTCAATAGTTAAGAACATCGGCTACTCTTGCAAAGGATCTGATTCCCAGCACCCACATGGTGGCCCACAACCATCTCTAACTTCGGTTCCATGGGATATGATGTCCTCTCTTCTTGCCTCTGCAGTGTACACACATGGCATGCAGACATGCGTGCAGGCAAAATACCCATACACAGAAAAAAAACCACAATCAGCAGAAATAAAAGATATAAAATGGAATTCAACACAGGAGAGAAAGCAGACTGAAATGAGGTCTGAAATAGCATCACAATAGAGAGCAGTGGAAACTCAAACCAACAGAACGGGTCAGAGGGAGGGCAGGCGTACGAGGCCGGAAGACAGGATCTGAAAACTGGTTTACTCAGTCAACGACAGAAACATATTTTTAAAAAATGAACAGCCTGGGCTAGAGAGTCGGTTGGTGCTTACTGCTAACCCAACTAACGACTAGAAAACGATAGCTAACGACTATAAAACTGTCATAATTGATACAAAAAGCATTCTATAATAAATGCAGATTAAAAGGATTTATGTTCATTAGGCAGGCTCTATGTTACTTGGGCTGAGAGAATGATAAACACATCAAATTGGCTATGGGGGGATTAAATATACTGGAACAGTAGTTTAACAAATGAGAATTAGGGTAATAACAACTACTATAAAGTCAGCAAAAAGAATCAATACATACTTTTTAATAATAATCCTGAATTATTCTCAATCAAAAGACTCAGAGTAGGAGACTGAATTTTAAAAAATGATTTGTTTGCTCTCTCCACAAAACACACCTCACCATGAAAGACAGATGCTATCTTAGGAGGCAAGGATGAAAAGGATATTCCAACCCAAGGGAGGCAGGAAATAAACAGGGCTTCTTCTTGTTCTAGCATCTGGAAAAATGGATTTCAAACCAAAACCACTCAGTGGAGATTTTAAAAGATTTTTTAAAGATAGAGAGAGAGAGAGTGCATGCGTGCGTGCGTGCGTGCGTGTGTGTGTGTGTGTGTGTGTGTGTGTGTGTGTGTGCGCGCGCGCGCGCGCGCGCGCGCGCGCGCGCGCATAAGACAGAGAGAGAGATAAAACCTAAAATATTAAACAGATACCAATATGTTCAGAAAAATCATAAGGACACACCTTAAAAACATATATTCCACTAAAGTGGAAAATCTAAAAGAAATAGATGAGCTTCTAGATGCCTATGACTTATCAAAGTCAAACCAAGATGAGTCAATTTAAAGTTACTTAATAAGCAATAAAAGTGTAATTAAAAATCTCCCAGTAAGAAGGGGTGAGGAATTGTGGGAGCCAGAGGATTGGCAGGCGCTGAGAGAGCATGGCCAGCAGAATCAACCAAGCGGAGACATGGGGGCTCAGAGACTGAGGCGGCAATTGTGAGGTCTGAGCGGCTCCATGTTATGGTTGTTGGCTTGGTGTTTGAGGAAGACTCCTGACAGTGGAAGTGGGGGTGTCTCTGACTCTTTTGCCTGCTTTGGGACCATTTTCCTCCTACTGGGTTATCACCCAGCCTTGATTTGATAGGAGAGTTTGTAAGACTCCTGACATGAGACTCTTATTGTATCTTGTGACATGTTCAATTGATGCCCCTGAAAGGGCTGCTCTTTTCTTGGGGGAGAAGGGGTATGGGACGGGGGAGAGGGGAGGTGGGGAGGGGCACTTGAAGAAGTGGGGGGAGGGGGAAGCTGTGCTCAGAATTTATTGTATGAGAGAAGAATAAATTAAAAAATACTAATCTCCAGACTGAAAAAAAAAATGGCTAAGCCCAAAGGAACATACTAACTCTACCAGATATTTAAAGAAAAACTAACATCAATCCTTCTCAAATTATTCTATAAAATAGAAAAGGAATACTCCCAAATTCATTTTATGAAGGCAGGTATCAAAAGCAGATAAACACACACACGCACACATGCTACAAACTAACCTCACTGATGAACTTAAGACAAAAAAAATAAAATACTTGCAAACAGAATTCAAGATCACATAAAAAAAATAACTCACCAAAATGAATTTGGCTCCATTCTGGAAATAACATGAATGTTTCAATACATGCAAATCAAGAAACATATCATACAAATGAACTCAAACACAGAAATCACACAATCACCTCAGGACAGGCAGAAAGGGCTTTGGACAAAATACAATATCCCTTCATAATTAAAACCAAAAAAATACTAAAACAGATGGACCAACTACTAACATCATAAAGGCTATATATGACCAACTTAGAGCCAACTCGTGATAAATGGAGAAAATGCTCATGCAATCATCTCCACTGGGATCAGGAACAAGACAAGGCGCCCACTCCCTACTGCACAGCTCAGTGTCTCAGCTGGCGCAGTAAGAGGAGGAATAAAGGGACACAAACAGGAAACGGAATCAGAGGATCCTCACTGCAGACGCTGTGGATCTGTGTGTGAGACCCCAGACTCCGTCGGAAAACTCACGGAGCTGACAAACACTCCCCACACATACAAAGTTAACACACAAGTCAATAGCTTTCTTACATACTGACTGACGGCAAACAGACTGGGAACGAAATCAGGAAAGAGATTCCATCTACCGTGGCCACAAATAATAATAATAATAATAATAATAATAATAATAATAATAATAATAATGCCTGGGAAAACACTTAGCCAAAGAAGAGAAGGCCTGTACAATGAAAACCTGGGAGAACTGGAGAAGAAAGCTGAAGAAGACAGCAGAATACGGACAGACCTCCTGGGCTCACTGGAAGAACACCAAAAGCGATCTACGAATTCAATGCACTCTTCAACAAAACTCCCAACACCATATTAAATGCGGTGTTGCAGGAAAGATGGCTGTGTAGTGAAGACACCTGCTGCTTTCACAGAAGACCCAGGTTTGAACCCCAGCAACCACGTGGTGGCCCACAATCACTCATAACTCCAGTTTCACGGCTCCAATGCCCCCTTCTCACCTCCACGGGCACTGTACACATGTGGGACACACACATTTGTGCAGGTAAAACATGCTTATACATATATCCTAAGCATATACATATATAGTCTACAGGTCTAAAAGTAACTTCTTTGAGATTTCATCTCACTCAGAGTGATTCCTAACAAGAAAACAGATGGTACCAAATGCCAGCCAGGGTGTGAGGAAAGAAGAACCCCGGCCATTACTAGCGGGGATGTAACCTATACAGCCACCACAAAAATCAGTGTGGAGGCTTCTCACAAAACTGAAAACACAAATTCCATGACTTAGCTACACCCTCCCTGGGTATATTCCCAAAGAACTCTGAGTCTTATCACAGGGATTATTGCACATCTACGTTAATGTTAATCACTGCTATACTCAGAACAGCTAAGAAAAACAGCCCAGATGACCATCAGCTAGTGAACAGAAAGGGGAAAGGTGGTGCCTTTATTCAACCATGAAGAAAAATGAAATTTGCATTAGAATGTATGGAACTAAAAAATATGATATTCAATGAGGCAACCCAGGGTCAGAATGGCAAATACAACATAGTCTCTAAAATGCAGGCCCTAGTTTTTATATATGCATATATGTGGGGTGTGTACAGAGTCCAGGAAACTAGAAAGGGAGCCCTAAGGAGGGAGAAAAAGTTGTTTGGTGAGATGGGAGGTGCTTGACACACAAGCACAAGGGCAATTCTGGGGGTGTGAGGGCCAGAGATACAGGGGAGGAAGAAGAGGGTCAGGCAAAACTAATGAAGCATGAAAATGCCTTAGGAAAATCTAATACCAAATTTTAAATATTAATAATTTATTTTAGAAAAAAAGCTGGGCATGATGGTACCTGCCTTATATCCCAGCACTGGGGAATCAGTAGCAGATCAATCTTCATGAGATAGAGGGCAACCTGGGCTACATAGTGAATTCCAGGACAGCCAGATCAACACAGTGAGGCCCTGTTTCCAAAAGTTTACAAAATTTGGGACTAGAGAGATGTCTCATGACTTAAGAGCACTTGCTGCTCTTCCAGAGAATTGGGGTTCCATTCCCAACACCCACATGCTAACAACCATCTGTAATTGGTTTCAAAGAATCCAATACCCTCCTCTGATCGCCATAGGCAACCAGGTATGCACTTGGCATACCTTTACACAAGCAGACAAAACACTCATACACATAATAAAAATAACTAGATAATTTTAACAGTTTGTGAGTTAACCCACATGAGTAGATAAAGCTGCTCCCAGCAGCCATAAATTATTGAACAAAAATATCATCGACTGGCATGAGCTATCTCCCTATGAGCTATGGTCAGGAAGGCCCCTCAACAACATAAGCAATCACTACCTTTGGGGTTGCCCACCAGGGCTCAGACCCTATTGTTGGAGGCATCATGTAACCTGTCTATCCCATACATTAATGCTACTCTCAGTTTTCCTCAGAGAAGCTCAGAGCCCTGCCCCCACCACCATGGTCAGTAGTAGCTACAGAGACTTAAATTAAGTGACCGTTGAACAACAGCACAAGTGGGAGATCTATAGTACCCACTCCAAGACTCAGGGAACATTTCCGAAAAGGAGGCAGAAATAACATTAAGAACCGGAGGAGATAGTGGGTGGAATGCTGAGTTTCAGACATGGCATAGCTGTGCCATTCTTGAACTCACAGCTCCTATGATTACCTGAGCAAGAGCTCCATAAAATTACACCAATTGCCTTGTTATGGACAGAAGGGGGCTCATGAGCTCCACTACTATCTCAAGATATCTACAGAATTAATTGGGGGGGCACCATTTTCTTTAGTAGTGTAGGCACTAGTAAGGTGGCCATGTTTCTGTAAATAGCCATTGTGAAATGTACTGCCCCATGCAAAAAGCATGGGGGGGGGGACTTAGGAAGAAGGGGGATTAGCAGAAAGGAGTTTGAAAAGGATGACAGAGGGTTACAGGAGGAGGTCTTAGTTAGAGTTCTATTGCTGTAAAGAGACACCATGACCAGGGCAACTCTTATAAAGGAAACATTTAATTGAGGTGGCTCCCTTACATTCTCAGAGATTCAGTACATTATCATCATGGCAGGGAGCAGAGCGGCATGCAGAAAGATGTGCTGGAGCTGAGAGGCTCCATCTTGACTCAGAGGCAGAAGGAAGTCAACTGACTGTCACACTGAGGGAAGCTTGAGAAAACATGACCTCAAAGCCCACTCCCACATTGACACATTTCTTCCAACAAGGCCACACCTCCTAATGGTGCCTTTTTCTTTCAAACCATCACAGAAGCAAATATGATTCAAATACATTCTTGAAGCTGAACTCTTGCTTTTCTGATTGAGAGTCTAGCTTTTAATGGCTAAGCCAACTCTTCAGCCCTGAAATACATTTTGTACGTATATGAAAATGTGATAACAAAACCAATTAGTACGTATAATTACTATACACTAATAAAGAAGACTTCATAAAGAATGAGGAAGAAGGCTGTCCTAGGCCTTTAGATGGGATGTAACAAAAAAAAACAAAAAAAAAAAAAAACAAAACAAACAAACAAAAAAAAAAAAAACCCTTACAAAACTACACAACCTCCACTTACCAGAAACACCAAGAGCCAAACTGAGGGACATTATACATAAGTTTCAAAATGAAAATATCTTGAAAGACAGAAAAAAAATGACAAAGAACTATTTCAGAAAACATGACATAATGATCAGGTGTGACAATAACATGCCTATAATCTCAGCTGATGTAGAAGGATCACAAGTTAAGATTAGCCTGAGCTACATAACAGGACCTTGACCCCCTCTCCTTAAAAGGGAAGAGAGGTTAGAGACATGACTCAGTGATTAAGAGCACTGGCTGCTCTTCCAGAGGCTCAGGGTTCTATTCCCAGCACCCACGTGGCAGCTTAAGACTGTCTATAACTCCAATTCTGGGGGTTTCAACAACCTCACACAGACATACACACAGACAACGCACCAATGCACATTGAATAAAAATAAAATAAAACAAGAAGATGACCACCAGGTGCAATGTGTGGCACGACGGTATACGGGGTTAGACTCCAAGACAGACAAGAAAGGAAAGTGGTCACAAGTGTTATTTTTTTCTGACTTTAGTAATTGGTCTATGACTAAATAAGTCCTTGCTCTCAGAAAGTAGACATTGAAATGTGTAAGAGGGTAGTGCCTACAACCTTCTTTTAAACAGCTCAGAAAAGTAATAATACATACAGGAATATTGAATGATATAACAAATATTGTAAGCAGCTGAAACTAAAAAGTTGCATATGAGATTTTGTTCTCTCTCAGTTTTCAATAAAGTTAGAATTATTTCAAAATTGGTTTAACTATGGAAAACTACTTTAATGAACTGAGAAATGAACTGGATATATGGAGCTTTCTCTGGAAGCTCAGCAACATAGTCATCCCTTAAACAGCTAAAACTTTATTTTGGGTAGACACCTTTGCTTGTTACTACCTTGGCCCCAACATACTTGTGTACACTCAGCTGGTCTGAAGGTTTAACAGATTAGAGGTCGTCAGAAGAAACTTATAAAACATAAGCCAGGTGAATATAGTGGCTCACACCTGTCATCCTAACACTTAGGAGGCTGAGGCAGGAGCATTTCTCCAAATCCAGTACAGGCTAGAGAGTTCTAGGCAAGCCTAGATAATAAGACTAAGGGGGTGGGGCCAAAGAGAGAAAAACAGAAACAGAGAGACAGAGACAGAGAGGGGGAACACACAGATAAACAAAACTGGGGCTTAGGGTACAATTTAGTGGCAGACGCATCATTTACCAAGACCCCACCAAAGCACAAAACAGTAAAACCAATTCATTCCATCAGGAGCACCCACTGTGAGCTCAAGTCTATTCTATCCCTCAATCCCTGTTATCTTTAGCTGCATTTTACATTTTGTTCTGTTCTGAGGCAAAATTCAGTCCGAAATGATTGAGCTCCCTAAGAAGAACCAGAATTACTAATACATGGAAACTGGAAAATTTAGGCTATACAGTCTTCCTTCTGCTCACACACTGGGCACTAGGGACTCACACTATCCTTGGGGGCTTCACCGGCAGAAAACACCCACAGGAAACCCCAGATTTCCCTGTCACTGTGCCCAAAGTCTCCGGCAGCCTGCAACACAGCTTTGGGCCATGATGATCCACTGAAGGTGAAAGAAGCATTAATCACTCACTTCAAAGGTCAAAGCTGAACACATTTTAGATATTTATAGCAAGAACAATGAATAAGATCTTAGCTTACTAATGTGAAATCAAGCTCTGATAAACTCAGGGAGCATTATCTACTGCCACTATGCAATGCTTTATATTTCAGTAGTTTGGGCAAACACAACAACAAAAATTTCACATGCAGACATTAAAATGGGAACCTTTTGCATACTGCCTTCATTCCAGACACTACCTGGCTGAAGGGAGTGTCAGATGCAGGACAAGACTGTGCCAAGGGGGAACCAGGAAATGGGGACGAGGGTTGTGAAAGCAATACTGATTTGAGCTTGTTTGGGGAGAAGCAATCAACTTCTCAAATACACAGCCACAAAACTTCTCTAGAATGTGTATTTCCAAAAGAAAAACGAGCAAAAATAAAAAGTATCTTTCCAGCTTGTAACCACTGCTGGACTCTAAGCAACAAAAGACAAATCAGTAGGAGATGGACTGTAGCAAATTAGAAGACACCCCCACAAGGTTGTCAAGGAAACCAAACTGAGTATATTTTTCTACCAAAAAAAAAAAAATCGCAGGAAAGGTGAACATGCCACAGCATATTTCCATCCCTTGGAAACGTTTTTAAGAGACTAAATTTATTTGCAAGCTATTTAAGAAGTACTTTGTTGGCAAAGCCAGCAGGTATTCCCAAACCCAGAGGTTGGAGTGTTCTGTTGCCTCCTTCCTTAAAGCAGTTAAGCCTGGCCCACTGACATCGCAAAAACATTTCAAAAGGTCTGTTTGAAAAATTAACATTATCAAAAGAGAAAAGAACTACTCCCCCCCAAAAAAGAGAAGGGCATCTCCAAATTTATGCTTTTTTTTCAATATGGAAGTCTTTTATTTAATGCATTGGTGTGTGTGTGTGTGTGTGTGTGTGTGTGTGTGTGTGTGTGTGTGTGTGTGTGTGTGTGTGTGTGTGTGTGTGAAGAGAGCAAAGACCAAATATATGCAAACCAAAGCAGGAGGTGAGCTTGGCTGGGCCATTTCAGAGTGGAAAAGAGCAGAGTGGGAAGGGGGACAGGGTGTCAAGTTGGCAGGGCACGTGTAAATACCTCAGGTGGTTAGTACATCAGTGGGGAAAGGTGACACGCTCGTGAGAGTACAGGATGAGGGCTGGTGACACGCACCGCGGGGGAGGGGGGTGCACACGGACACAACGTGAGCTCTCAGGTGTAAGGCCTGCAGCGAAAGCATCTGCAGCAGCATCCCCGCGAGGTGCAGCCCGCCCAAGAAACCCTCAGCCCCATCCCCTCAGCACCCCATCTTCTCAGAGCCCCATCCCTCAGTTCTCCATGCCCTGGGATTGAGTCCCTTCCCCTCAGCTCCCCACCCCCTAGACTGAGTCCTATCCTTCAAACTCCCCATGCAGCGCATCACCCCTTCGCCGTCTGACCCCGCGGGGAAATGGCTTCAGGACGCCCAGCAAAGCGTGAGTGGGCGAGATGGGGCGCGGCTCTTACCCGGTGCCGCAGTCAACCACGCAGGGAGGCAGCGAGCCCGCCATGCTCGCCCACGAGGCTCCGGGTCCCCGCCCGCCCCAGGCTGCACCCGGCGCCCAGTGCCCCGATGCCGGTTCGCCGCCGGCGCCGCTCCTCCCGAGAAGCCGCCGAGAGCCCAGAGGCGCCGCCGTCCATGACGTCACTCTATAGTTGACCAATCGGGGACGCTCACGCTCCACCCTCTTGTCAGCCATCCTTAGTGCTGGCAGGGAGGCGTTTCAGCCCACGCACCCATCCAGTTGAAGCGACTGGAGTCTATTTTTAACTGGCATAAGGTGAATATGACCCTATTTACGAGGCCTGAATTCTTTGTTTTCTCTTTTTTTTCAAGTTATATTTCTTTTTAAGATTGTGTCTGTCTGTCTGTCTGTGTGTCTGTGTCTGTCTGTCTGCCTGTCTGTGTCTGTGTGTCTGTCTGTCTGTCTGTCTGTCTGGTAGGTTCTCAGATCTTCTGGAGCTGGAGTTAGAGACAGCTGTGAACCGAATCCCCTGGAAGAGCAGCAAATGCTCTTAATGGCTGAGCCATCTCTCCAGACCCTCTTTCTCTTAATTCTCACTTCAAATGTTCACTTCTTTCTCTATGCCAACAATCCCTTGATTTTATTCCTAACACTTAAAGCTGGTTTGGACATTAATCTATTTGTAGGAGACTATAAGTTCTCCTAAGATGGGGCCTCATGTTTAACACATTTGGTGCTCAGATAGAAATCACTTGAATGTTGGAAAAATAACCTTCACTATAGGAAAAAAAAACACTTTTAACTGTCTATCTGACAGAGCATTGCATGATTTATCCTGGGAGAAACAGATGCAAAGCTAATCTTAAGGATTAAATGGCCTTAGTCAACACCATACCAACATTATTGTTAGGAAATATTTTCTAATAGTAATGATAGGGCGATTATCCATCATCATTGTGAAAACAAGAGACCAAAGAAAAACACCTACCTACAGTGTCCTAAAGTTATCAAAAGGTCCCATCGGCACCCCACTCCTTCCCCTCCAAAGTTCTTGACTGTGGTACCTGAGAAACTTTCTAGAGACATATCAATTCACTTAATCTTTACTGGAATATAAAGCATTGTGGTTTTTTCCACAGAAGAAGAGTTAGATAGGTGACTCATTATCCTTTTTTTCCTGCATGCAATGGAGCAAATAAATCCTAAACCTAGAAAGGATTCATGGGAACTAGAGAGAGAAGTGGAGAAAAATTAAGAGTATGGAAGATCCAAAATGGGACCCAGAACCAGAGACAGGACTGTTTTTTCCTTCTGTGCATGTTACCAGTGCCCTGCCTGTTTTTGAAACCTGAACCCTATTACAGATTGTTGACAGTGTTGTGTATTTTACTTGAAGTATATTTATTATATTGATCATGCTCTAACAGTGCAATTGATGGCTAATATGAATTGACAACTTGACAGAACCTAAGACACCTAGGAACAAACCTCTGAGTGTTTCTGTGAGGGAGTTTTTCTACTGTGTTAACTAAGGTGGAGAGACCCATCCTGACTGGGGTTGGGATCCCAGGGTGAGTAAAATGAGAAGGCCAGCCAGGCAGCAACATTCCTCTCTCTTTGCCATGGCAACGGTGTCATGCTTAAACTGAGCAAAATAAAATGTCCTCTATACTGCCCTTATTGGGTATTTGGTCACAGCAAGAGTTAGTAACTAATACAAACAGGAAACACAATGTTAACAGTGTCCAGGACCAGGTAGTGCCCGTGATATGATGATTATAATACAAATGCTAGATGCCGGAAGTACAAGGTACCCAGAAAACCATCAGGGGCCCCCTCACACTGGCTTTTGTATCAAGTAGACTTCTCCCAAAGCCACCGAGTATGGGTAGAGAGAGTGACTAGGTAGAGGGGGAATATGGAATGTGTGTGAACTTCTGGAAGAGGAAACTTACCAAAGCCAGGACAACCCCCAAATGTTGCCCTGTTCACTTCACCAGGAGGAGTCTGTCACAGAAACTTGACCTGGCCCATTAACAAAGAGTACTCTTACCGGAATTGTCCCCACTGCATAGGATCTACTGGGAATGATGTCCACACAGTCACTGATAGGAGAATGGTATTCTGACTTCAGCAATCTCCTGTAGACACCCCTAGCCTTGAAGATCATCAAAGATGTTTTTGTACCAGGGTTGTGCCTGTTTTTCCTCACTTGAGAGGCTAGAGAGAGGGGACAGAAAGTTCAAGGCCATCCTGGGCTATAGCATTAGGCTCTGTCCCAAACAAACAATTTTTTTTAATGTTGTTGGCAGCAGACACATGTAACTGGACTCCCTAGAATGAGCAAATTGTGCTATCTAATTTTGTCACTCAGACAGCTCAGCAATCTGTGGTGTCACCGGGAGCCTATACACTGTCCCAGCAGACCCTGCACACAGGCCTTGGTCCTCGGGCTTAATCCTCTTCCCTTCTAACATGGCTGCAGCAGTTCCCTGTCACAGAACTAATGACAAACTCCCTCTGCAAGAGTGTGGGAGGAAGCTGAAGAAGCAGTGTCTCCAGCTGCTTCCCTTTCATTTCCCTAACCAATGCCTCATATAGTGGATCAGTCACAAAAAATTCACCACAGATGGAGTAGCCTAATTCATGCGAGGGGCCTAGAGGCCAATATCAAGATGTAGATAGGACTATGGTCTCTGAAGACTGTAGGGACGGTCTGTTCTGTGCCACATCCAGGAGCTGCTGGCAACTCTTGGGTTCCTTGGCTTGCACGTGGATCACTGTCCTCCGAGCCTGTGTCATCAAACATGTGTATTTATCTGTTTTCTGTGGATTCTCTTCTCTCTCTCTCTCTCTCTCTCTCTCTCTCTCTCTCTCTCTCTCTCTCTCTCTCTCTCTCTGCATATGTGTGTGTAGGTGTCTATACACATATATGTTCATGGATCAACCCTAGGAATCTTTCCTCAGGCACCATCCACCTTTATTTATTTATATTTTTTTGAGGCAAGGTCTCTCACTGGCCTGGAATTCCTCAAGTAAGCTGACTGGCCAGCGAGCCCAAAGAATCTTCCTACCATCCCCTCCCAGCACTGATATTACAAGTGCACACTATGTGTGAATCTCTCTCATGGGTCTGAGAAATCAAACTCAAGTCCTTGTGTTTACACAGCAAGTACTTTACTCACCTCGCCATCTCCCTGGCCCCTGACATTCCCTCCTTCTAAGGAAGCCAGGTATGTTGAATTAATTTACTCAGATATGCAAATATGCTCCAAATAAGATCACATTTACAGACACCAAAGGTTAAGGCTTCAATATGTCCTGATCAACCCAAAACACCAACTATACCAAAAGTAGTCATCAGCACTGGGGTGGCTGTTAAAGACAGCCCTCCTGTCTGGAGATTAGCCTCAGGACCTTTAAAGCCTATTGGGGGGGGGGGGCAATATCTGCCTAGAATGTGATTTGATTTACAAGGAAGGGAGATTGCTATTTCGTAAAGCACGTTATGTCATCGTGCAAAGGAAAGTGCCTGCCTGCAAGAGAAGAAGAGGCCTCATCCGGACCCAGCCACACTAGCATCCCCGTCTCTTAGGAAATAAATTCTGGTGCTTAATGGACAAGCCATAATATTGTGTCATGGCAGCCTGAGCAAACTAAAATGATGCTCAAAGTACCCTCCTGTCTTCCTTAGATTAGAAGCTCATATGTATCAGATACCAACTGCCTCTTTGATCATACGTAGGGCAAAATACTCACAGAGGTACAAATCTCACAATCTGTCAGAAGTAAAGCATAATCTTTGATAATTGTATTACCGAGGAAGTATGTGCCCCGTATTCAGGCAAAACTTTGGCTACTAAATGCATATTAACTAGGGTGCATTTCCCTGTGAGTGCTTGGCCTGCCTCTCTCATTTGTAGCCTGAATTCAACTGGTAATGAGAGAGATGTTTAAAGGAGCTTTCACTTGCAAGAAAGGCAACTCTATTTTTGCTTCTCCCTGGCAGTGGCTTCACACTGAAAGGAGAGCAGCTCCTGTATAGAATGGTGCATGGCCTTGTGGTAGACGTCACACCTACTATCCTGAGCTCTGAAGTAGCCCAGAATGAACAGTTCTCCAATGAACTGTTAATAAACATCTTTCAATGATAAGTACATATTTATATGCCTATGAAAACAGTGAGAGTAAAATGATCAGGTCTCAGAGATCATCTAACTCATGGAACGTAGCCCACGAGTAACTGAATAATGCAGAGTTACATCCTGTATTTAACTAGTAGTGCAGGGCCAGAAAGAACACAAAAGCTAAAGGCTTTCTTCAAAAACCGCCCACCCAGCAGCTCTACAAGCTGTAGGCAGGATGGAGCTGGGTGTTCTCTGTTGCCATGAGGACGCAGAGAGAAAAAAAGACCAAAAAATTAGAACCCAGTTCCTTTGAAAGTATCTGGCATTCTCCTTTAAGAGGAAGGGCCTGTCACTGCGCTCACTGAACCTCCCTGCTGTCTTGGAAACAGCTGGGAGAAAATGATCCAAGCAGGAATCATTGGCTAAACGTTCAGAGTGTGATAATAGAGCAAAGCCACCAGACTTCAGGAAGTAATCTAGAGATCTGAGCGTGTTCAAAGTTCTGCTTTGTTTCTCCCTCCTTGTGGTCCTCCAAACCCCCTCCTGACCCTCTCTTCCTAAGCTATCCAGGGCCCCCATGCTTTTCATCAGCCTCTGATGATTTCTCCTCCTCTTCTGGCAATGAAGAGCCCCATGGGCCCCAGACTAGCTAGCACTGAACTCAATATGTGTCAGAAGATGATCTTGAACTCCTTACCCTCCACATCCCAAGGCATCAAAGCCTATGCCTGCTAGGCAAGAACTCTCCATCCGCTGAGCTATGTCCCAAGCCTAACCCTTGCTTCTTATCCCTACTGTCATTCTTTCTGTCCCAGGCATTTGCCTTTCTAAGATGTTTTTGGATAGATTGGACTGCTGTGACAGACATCAGTACCAAACACAGAAAGTTCATATAACATGTCAGCTCCCCCCACCCTGCCCCACCTACCCAGCCATTCTGCAATACACTGTTATTACAGAATTCAGTCCAACAGAACTATGGCAGCCATGGTCCTGTGATCTGCTACTAAATTAGCATTCTGCTCATATTATGACCCTGAACCACAGTCTGCTTTCCAATCTCTCTGAACTGTCAGCAACCCCACCCCCAGTCTAGAACCTCCATCACCCACCTCATCCTCTTTGTCCTTCAAGACTCTCACTCACCCTTCCAATTTTAATTCACTTCCATTCTCCAAATTCATTCCACAAAACTCTCTGAGTGCTTTCTCATACTTCTCCTCAGCGACAGTCACTAAGCCTGTACCTTTGTTCAGCATCTGGAGGTGAAATCTAAGGTCTGCATCTTACTAAGATGCTCCTCGTTTCTGTTCCCTACCAAATTCTTAAAGAGAGTCATGTTACAACCGTATCTTCATTTACCACACATTTCACCTTGAATCTTTAGAACATTTCCACAAGATACATATTACAAATAGATACATATTACAAATTGCCTTTTAATCAAATAAGAATACCAGGCACATAATTTTAAAATTAGCATAGATTAAAATTTAATTTCCTTCTGAGCACCTTCATTCTGCACCCTTGAGAAAACAAGAAAACACTGAATCCTTACAAAAATCAGCATCATCTGGTAGACACAGGTATAAAGTACATCAGGACCAGAAAGACTCTCAGCCTACAGCATAGCCCCATCCCTTTTGTGATTTCAGATGCTCTCTGAGCCTGCAGTAAAGCCCAGCGCCTTTATGATTTTAGATGCACTTTCCTGCTCTTAAGCTCTTTAATGTTTTCTATTTCTAGTAACAAATCCTATGAATTCCCACAAGGCAATCCCTGTGTGCTCTATACTAAGTAGTCTCCAATTGAAAAAAAAAAATCATTTTGCCCATATGTAGTAAAACTGATGAGTAGTGTAACTAGGCCCCAAGTGATTTGGACAGTGTGCTGCCAAAGGCTAGGGCCTGGGTTTTTTGCCATTGCTCACTCACACAAGCAACAGGTTTGGACAAGTAGGCATCTCGGAGCTCAGTGGTTTGTTCTGACCATATAGCTCTGACTGGCCTGGAACTTGTTATATAGCAGGAAGGCTTCAGACTTAAAGCTATCCTCCTGCCTTTTCCTCTCAAGTTCTGAGACTAAGATATATGACATACGCTCAGAGTAGAAGTTGTGTAGAGGTTATTATGAGGTAAGGTAGGGTCACTCTCAAAATGGAGACTGGACAATGGGCATAGATCATTGTGGGGGCAAACATTCTCATGGGGTGAGAATAGATAGTGGCTAGAAAAACCATAGTTCCTCCCTTCTTTGCCAATGTTTATTCTAGAATGTTCTAAGAAGTAGCCCAGAGGCTGGGGAGATGGCTCAACAGATAAAGCTTTTGTTGCACAACTGTGAGGACCTGAGTTTGGATCCTCAGAACCCACATAAAAAGTCAGGTACAAGGGGTGCATTCTGTAATCTCAGTATTCACTGGGGAGGTCCAAACAAAAGGATCCTGAAGGCTTCCAGGGCACTGGGATTAAACCCACACTGGGTTTAAGATACATTCTTAATTCTATAGATTCCATGCTGAGATAAATCACTAATGCCTTAGGCTTGAATTAAAGACTTTACACAGCTATCATGATTTTTTGTTTGGTTTGTTTTGCTTTTGAGACAGGATTTTCCTATGTTATTCAGACTGATCTAAACTGTAACCCCAGATTGACAGTTGTGTGTGTGTGTGTGTGTGTGTACTTATAAGCACATCTATACTTGTGTATTCAAACCTGTTTGATGACCTGCAGATGGCATAATGGATAAAGTATTACCACAAGTTGTGAGGGCTATAGTTCAGATTCTCAGAACCCATGTATGGTGCTTTAAATGAGAATGGCCTCCATTAGGTTCATGTATTTGAATGCCTAGTCACCAATTAGTGAACTGGTTGGGAAGGATTAAGAGGTGTAGCCCTGTTGGAAGATATATATTACTGAGGGCAGGCTTTAAGGTTTCAAAAGTCCATACCAGGCCCAATCTCTCTCCCTTCCCCTCCCACTCCTTCCCTCCCACCCACCCACTCACACATACCCTGTTTGCAGCCTTTGGATCATGATGTAAAGCTACTGCTCCAGCATTATATCTGTCTGCTTTCCAACAAGATGATCACGGACTCTCTAAAGCTGTAGGCAAGACCCCAGTGAAATGCTTCCTTTTAGAATAATTTGCTTGGTTATGGTATCTCTTCCTACCAATAAAACAATAGCTAAAATACCATGTAAAGTCAGACAAGGTGTAACACACATGTATAATCCCAACAGGCTTAGATCAACGTGGAAGCAGAGGTAAGAGGACCTCCCACAGACCTCAGGCCAGCTAAACTACTATACATAGTAGGAAGAGACCCTGCCTCAAAACAAGGTAGAGGGTGAGGACTAGTACCTCAAGCTGGCCTCTGACATGTGCTCTGTGGTACAGCCACACTACAGGTGCGCGCACACACACACACACACACACACACACACACACACACACACACACACACACACACGTTTAGGGAAGTATGGAATGTGAAGGTATGGTGGTAGAGGGTTGAGGATTAACTTGAGCACCGTTTGTTTCGTTAACCTCCCCCACATCCCCCTTGGTGTGAGAACTTAGAACAGGAACTGTGCTTTCTCTTCTGCCTTAGTCTGATCTCTGTTACTAAAATAAATGACTGGAACTCTGTCCTTCATAAAGAACAGAAGCCGATTTAGCTCACAGTTCTGGTGGCTCAAGGGCATGGATGACCCCAACATCTCCTAGGCTCCGCTGAGAACCTTGTGGCAGATAGTGGTGCTGCATTGGAAGTACACAAGAAAGCAATGAGTGTTACCTGCAGAGAGGGATTCATGGGGACACAACTCTTTCTCAATAGATCCATTCAGGAGAGCACTGTCCCATGACCTCACAGTCTCCTGTTAAGCCTCACATCTTAAAGGCTCTACAGTGTCCACAGCCACACGGGGCCAAGATTCCAGGATATAAATCATTGATAGCAAACCAAATCCAAACCTTAACACTGCCAAAGACCTAGCTGAGCAAACAGGCACAGTGAATTCTCCCGTGATGGTTCTATTTCTGCTTGCAGCTTTGCACAAGGAACTCTAGTTTTTACTTTTTCTGTACATTCATTTAGTTATTAGTTAGGTGGGGGTGTTGACATGTCACAGCACGCATACGGAGGTCAGAAGACAACAGTTTTCTCCTTTACCACGTGGAGCCAAGGGATCCAACTGAGGTTGTGTGGTTTAGCAACAAGTGTCAGTACCTAATTAGCCATCTTGGTGGCCCTCCATTCTGAGTTTTAGTTTGGTTTGTTGGGTCACAAGGCAGGCCTGTAGCCTAAAACCACAGCCTCCTGTGATTCTTATTTAGCAGGGGAGTGAATATAATGTTATAAGGTGTACACACACACACACACACACACACACACACACACACACACACACACACGCGCGCGCGCGCGCGCGCGCGCGTTGTATAGAAAGTGAAGGTATGGTGTTCCAAAATGCAAGTGTACTCTGGAAAGAACAATCCTCTGTGTTGCATCATCTGTCATTAAGTACTGAGGAGCCACCAGTAGATTAAGTGATTGGGGTGTGAAAAATAGCAAAAGGGGTTTTAGGGAAGAGACATGGAATATTAGGGATCACCAAGGCAAGAACTATCAGCTCTGATTAGATGTATTATAGTCCCATAGAAGGACCAACTTCAAAAATGTCAAGTAATCAGAGTGGCAGAGTGAGAGGGACATTGTCAGAGGCCAGGGGTGACTCAGGAAGGAGGTGGAGGAGAGAACAGACATGAGACACATGAGGCTGAAAGAAAGGTGTGAAATCAAATGACCAGTCTGGCCTTGAACTTGTGGTATCTCATTGCTGTGCCTCCTGAACATTGAGGCGACAATCACATATCACCATGCTTGTCTTCAGGGTTGTTTTTTCTAAAAATAAAATTGTGTGTGTTGCTGTGTAAGTATATATGTTTGTGCCTATTTACATATGTCTGTGTATTTGTGTATCTATGCATGTGTGTGCATCTGTGCATGTGCCTATATTTATCCCTTCATTTGTGTGCTCCTTTCTGCCTAAATATCTACACGGGTATCTGTGTGTCTGTGCATCTATATGGGTCTGTATATCTAGTTAATGTATTACTGGAAGGGGTATGAAGGGTAGCTACACAGACACTAACTAGAAAGCCAGGTGAGTTATAGATAGATGATTATGATGTCAATGAGATTAACATAGGCATCTCCCAGGCATAAACAAAGATTGAAAAGGAGGGAAAGACAAATACAAATTACATGGCCTGGGTACAGTGAGGCATTGCCTCAGAGGCGATGTCCACAGGGAGACCCTCAGAATGGAGGGGTTATGGATCTGAAGCTGAGCATAAGGCTGGCACTATTCACTGCTCTAGTTCCAGCCCCCAGAGCCTACCTAAGTCTCCCTAAGTTGGGAGAGGCAAGAAGCAGGCTATTATCTCTGTCAGTGCCTAACAGCAAGAGATACAGAAACACCAAGTGTCTTCTCAGCTCCTGAGTTTCCTCTCCCAGTCTCCCTCAGAGCTCTGCCAGCACCCAGGACCTTGGCAGGCCTCCTGATTTAATTATTCATTCCATTATCCCCAGATTTTGTTTGTGTCACTTTTTAGAATTAGTGCCCCAGTTTCGGGCTTGGGTGGTCTGTGTCCCTAGTCACCAGATATCCTGAGCCTTGCCTCCTGCCCCAGCTTGAGTGTCTGTAGTCAGAAGCTTCTAGCCCAACCTATCCCCCAGGTCTGGACCAGCAGTCCCAAATATTTGCAAAAAAGTCTTATATTAACTACAAGCTGATTGGTCTATAGCTCAGGCATATTACTTGCTAACACATACTCTTAAACTAACCCATGATTCTCATCTTGTTTAGTCACACGGCTTGGTACTTTTTCTCAGAGCAGCATTCTCATTCAGCTTCCTCTGCATCTGACTGACATCTCTCCTCTCTCTTCCTCTACCCAGAGTTTTCTTAGTCTGGTAGCCCCACCCAAACTGTCTGCCTTCTGGCCAAACAGCATTTTATTAATCCAATATTTACAATGACAAATAATTACAGTATATAAAAGCATAGGCCCACAGCATTTCCCCCCTTAAAAACAAACAAACAAACAAACAAAAACAAGAATTCCAAATCTAATCTCCTTTGAATATCTTTTTTCCAGACCATTATCTAAACAACTTGTAAATAACACTCTAAAAAAAAAGGCAAACATCCATAATCCATTTTAGGGGGAATGTGAACATAGTTCTCTAGAATACATCCTCCATACTGGGGGCACTGGTAATCTTATGAGGATTCTGAGAAAATTCAAGATTATGGCCCAGTCCTGACTAGAGTATTCTGTAAAACTGAGTCATCTCAGCCAGTCTTTTTAAAGCTGTTCTAGATGCAGAGCTCAGAGGAACTACAACAGAGGTGCTCTGAAATGTTGGATCATCTCAGATATCCACACCCATTGGAGGTTTTTCAGGGGAAAAACCTTATTTTCTATAATCCAGAATAAATCCACAGTCTCTCATTTTTTGTACATATCATGTCTAGCTTTCTGAGTTTGTGTTACCTCACTCAGGATGATACTCTCCAGATCCATCCATTTGTCTGCAAATTTCAGGATAACATTTTTTTTTATTGCTGAGTAGTATTTCGTTACGTAAATGTACCCCAATTTTTTTAATCCATTCTTCAGTTAAGGAGCATCTAGGTTGTTTCCAGGTTCTATCTATTACAAATAATGTGGCTCTGAACATAGCTGAGCTAATGCTCTTGGGGTAAGAATGTGCATCCTTTGGGCATATGCCCAATAGTGATATTGCTGCATCATTGGGTAGATTGATCCCCAGTTTCTGAGGAACCACCATACTGATTTCCAAATTGGGCTGTACAAGTTTACACTCCCAGCAATGGAAGAGTATTCTACTTCTTTGGCATCCTCTCCAGCATAGGCTGACATCAATATTTTTGATCTTAGACATTCTGACAGGTGTAAGATGGTATCTCAGAGTTATTTTGATTTGCGTTCTCTAATGGCTGAAATTGTTGAGCAATTCTTTAAGTGTCTTTTATCCATTTGGAGTTCTTCTGTTGAGAATTCCCTATTTAGTTCTGAACCTTGTTCTTAAATTGGATTATTTGGGGTTTTGGCCTCTAGTTTCTTGAGTTCTATATATATTTTAGAGATTAGTTTTCTGTCAGATGTAAGGTTAGTGAAGATAATTTCCCATTCTGTAGGCTGTCATTTTGTCTTATTGACCGTCTACTTTGACTTATAAAAGCTTCTCAATTTCAGGGGGTCCCATTTAATAATTGTTGCTCTCAGTGTCTGTACTATTGGTGTTATATTTAGAAAGTGGTATTTTGTACCAATGCATTCAAGGGTATTTCCCAATTTCTTTTCTATTAAGTTCAGTGTAACTATGTTTATATTGAGGTCTTTGATCCACTTGGACTTGAGTTTTGTGCAGGGTTATAGATAGGGATCTATTTGTATTCTTCTACATGCCACCACTCAGTTATGTCAGCACCATTTGTTGAAGATACTATCTTTTTCCATCATATATTTTTGGCGTCTTTGTCAAAAATCAGGTGTTCATGGGTGTGTTGATTGATGTCAGGGTCTTTTACATGGTTCCATTGATTCACAAGTCTGTTTTTATGCCAGTACCAGGCTGTTTTTATTACTGTATCTCTTTCTATAGTATAGCTTGAAGTCAGGGATGGTGATGCCTCCTGAAGTTCTATTATTAAACAGGAGTTTTTTTATTTTTTGGCAACCTGGTGGGTTTTTCCCCCATATGAAACTGATTATTGTTCTTTCAAGATCTGTGAAGAATATTGTGTTGATATTTTGATGGGGATTGCATTGAATCTGTAGATTGCTTTTGGTAAAATTGCTGTTTTTACTATGTTGGTCCTACCTATGCAAGAACATGGGAGATCTTTCCATTTCCTGAATATTCTTCAATTTATTTCTTCAGTGACAAAGCTCTTGTTGTACAGGTCTTTCAATTCTTTGGTTAGAGTTACTTCAAGATATTCGATGTTATTTGCAGTTATTGTAAAGGGTGATATTTCTCTGATGTTTTTCAGCTCTTTTATCATTTGTGTATAGGAGGGCTATTGATTTTTTTTTAGTTGATCTTGTATCCTGCTACCTTGCTGAAGGTATTTACTAGTTGTAGGAGTTGCCTGGTAGAATTTGGAGGGTCACTTATGCATACTATCATATTGTCTTCCTTTCGTATTTGTATCCCCTTAATCTCCTTTTGTTGTCTTATTGCTTTAGCTAAAACTTCAAGAACTATATTTAATAGGTAAGGAGAGAGAAGACAGCCTTGTCTTGTTCATGATTTTAGTGGGATTGCTTTGAGTGTTTCTCCATTTAGTTTGATGTTGGTTCTTGGCTTGCTGTATATCTCCTTTATTATGTTTAAGTATTTTCCTTGTATTCCTGATCTCTCCAGAACTTTTGTCATAAAGGAATGTTGGATTTTGTCAAAGCCATCTTCAGCATCTAAGGAGATGATCATGTAGTGTTTTGTTTTGTTTTTTTCGGGTTGTTCATATTATAGATGATATTGACAGTTTTTCATATGTTGAACCATCTTTGCATCTCTGGGATGAAGCCTACTTATCATGGTGGATGATTTTTTGATATGTTCTTGAATTCAGTTTGCCAGTATTTCATGAGTATTTTTGCATCAATATTCATGAAGAAGATTGGTCTGTCTTTCTTTGTCACATGTTTCTGTGGTTTTGGTATCAAGGTGACTGTAGCCTCATAAAAAGAGTTTGGCAATGTTCAGTTTCTATTGTACAGAACAATTTGAGGAGTATTGGTATTAGTTCTTTGAAATTCTGGTAGAATTCTGCACTGAAGCCATCTGGCCTTGGGCTTTTTATGCTTGGGAGACGTTTAATAATAGCTTCTATTTGCTTAGGAGTTATGGGTCTATTCAGGTCATTTATCCGCTCTTGGTTTAGTTTTGGTACATGGTACCTGTCCAGAAATCTGTTCATTTCTTTTAGGTTTTCCAACTTTATGAAGCACAGATTTTTGAAGTACAACCCAATGATTCTCTGGATTTCTTCAGTGTCTGTTGTGATGTACCCCTTTTCATTTCTAATTTCGTTAATTTGAATACTCTCTGTCTCTGCCTTTTAGTTAGTTTGGATAAGGGTTTTTCTATCTTGTTGACTTTCTCAAAGAACCAACTCCTTGTTTTATGGATTCTTTGTCTTGTTCTTTTTGTTTCAGTTTTATTAATTTCATCCCTGAGTTTATTTCCTGCTCTCTACTCCTCCTAGGTAAGTTTGCTTCTATTTGTTCTAGAGCGTTCAGCTGTGCTGCTAAGTCTCTGTGTGAGATTTCTCCAATTTTTTTATGTAGGCCTCTAGTGCTATGAATTTTCCTCTTAGCACTGCTTTTATCATGTCCCATAAGTTTGGGTGTGCTATTTTCACTAAATTCTAGGAAGTCTTTAATTTCTTTCTTTGCTTCTTCCTTGACCCAGAGGTGGTTCAGTTGAGAGATGTTCAGTTTCCATGAGTTCATAGGCTTCTATGGTTTGTGTTGTTGTTGAAGTCTACCTTTAGTTCATGTGATCGGATAGGATACAAGGAGTTATTCCAATTTTTGGTATCTATTCATATTTGCTTTATGACCTTGTACATAGTAACTTTTAGAGAAAGTTCCATGGGATACTGAGAAGAATGTATATTCTTTGGTATTTTGGTGGAATGTTCTGTATACATCGGTTAAGTCCATTTGAGTCATAACGTCTGTTGGCTCCCTTATTTCTCTATTGAGTTTCTGTCTGGTAGACCTATCCATTGGTGAGAGTGGGGTATTGAAATCTCCCACTGTTAGTGTGTGGGGTTTGATATAAGGTTTAGGCTTTAGTAATGTTTCTTTTACATATGTGGATGCCCTGGTATTAGGGGCATCAATATTCAGGATTGAAAATTTTTCTTGATGCATTTTTCCTGAGATGAATAAGTAATGTCCTTCCTGATCTCTTCGATTGATTTTAGTTTGAAGTCTATTTTGTTAGATATTAGGATGGCTACCCCAGCTTGTTTCTTGAATCCATTTGATTGGAAAGTCTTTTCCCAACTTTTTACTCTGAGACAGTGTCTGTCTTTGAAGTTGAGGTGTTTTTCTTGGATGCAGCAGAAGGATGGCTTCTGTTGTCAAAGCCATTGTGTTAGCCTGTGTCTTTTGATAGGTGAATTGAGTCCATTGATATTAAGGGATATTAATGACCAATGACTATTAATTCTTGTTACTTTTAGTGGTAGTGTGTGTGTGTGTGTGTGTGTGTGTGTGTGTGTGTGTGTGTGTGTTTCCCTTCTTTGGGGTTTGCTTCTGTGGGATTATCTATTGCTTGTGGCTTCATAGGTTTCTAGCTTTGGTAGGTTGAAGTTTTCCTTCTAGAGCTTTCTGTAGGGATGGATTTGGGATAGGTATTGTTTAAATCTGGGTTTTCATGGAATATCCTGTTTATTCCGTCTATGGTGATTGAGTGTTTTTCTGGCTGTAATAGTCTAGGCTGACATCCGTGGTCTCTTAGTGTCCTTATAGCATCTGCCAGGACCTTCTGGCTTTCATAGTCTCCACTGAGAAGTCAGGAGTTATTCCAATGGGTCTGCCTTTGTGGGTTAGTTGGCCTTTTTCCTTTGAAGCTTTTAAAATTCTTTCTTTATTCTGCATGTTTAGTGCTTTGGTTATTACATGACAAGCAGACTTAAATTTTAGGGGATCTAGTCTATTTGGTGTTCTGTAAGCTTCTTGTATCTTCATAGGCATTTACCTTTTTAGGTTGGGAAAGTTTTCTTCTATACTTTTGTTAAACATATGTTCTCTGCCCCTATTTCCTGGACATTTTGAGTTTTGACTTTTTGGTTTTAGTGTTTTCTTTCACTGGCATATATATTTTCACTATCAATTCTTCCACACCAGAGATTCTCTCTTCCATCTCTTGCATTCTGTTGGTTATGCTGTCTTCAGATTTTCCATCTCCAGCATCCCTCAGTTTGTGTCTTTGTTACTTCTATTTCAGTTTTTTAGTCTTGCACTGTTTCCATCGCCTGCTTGATTGCCTTTCCTTGGTTCTCTAGTCTTTCTTTAGGAAGTTTATTGTTTTCTTCCAATGTTTTGCTTGTCTTTTCCTCTATTTCCTTAAGGGAGTTTTTATTTCTTCTTTAATTTCTTCTTCAAAGGCTTCTATCATCTTTATAAAGATATTTTAAAGGTTATTTTCCTCTGCTTCTTCTATATTGGAATGTTCAGGTCTTGCTGTTGTAGAACCATTAGGTTCTCTTGGTGCCATATTGCTCTTCATGTTATTAAATGGAGTTTTGCATTTGTGCCTACCCATTGCTTCTGCTGATCGGTACAAGTGTTGTCTGTTTCAGCTACCTGTTTTTGGCCTACTAGGTGCTCTTGGTGAAGTTGGAGCTCTTGGAGAACTCAGAGGCAATGGAATCTCTTCTACTGGGGCTCTCCAGAAGTTGTGTCTCAGACAGAAGTTCAGGCTATGGGGATTGGTAATTTTGAGAAATGGATTGAGGCTTATGGGGTAAAAGGTCCTATGGGGGGGTGGATGGTCAGGCTTGAAGGCAGGGATCCTGCTGGCTTGCCTACAGCTGGAGCTGAGATGGATTTGGGAGCCTGTTTTGTGTCCTGTTGCCCAGACCTGGGAGCTATCCTAGCTGGCCAGCTGGGAGGAGGTAACTCCATACTTTCTATCTTTACATGGCATATATATGCATATATGATGTACTACTTTATTTGTTTTTAAGGACTTTCTCTAACCTTTCTCTTTACTCTTTTCTTTCCCAAACCTACATATATTTTTTAAATACACTGTAAACCATTTAGAGTTTTTTTCTCATTTGAATCTGTCTTTACTGTGTATCTCTATTCCTTTTCTGTTTCTGATCATAACTTTAATCTGCTAAAGTGTGGCTAGAATTAAAGGTTTGGCTATGGCACTGACTCCACCCAGCTCCTTGGCATGTGGGAGCTTAACTTCATGGCCAAGTTATTGGCAGGAACCACGTTTACTACCCCAACTCTGGGGAATTTCAGGGTCCACACTGCCACCAAGTAAAGCATTGCTGCCTGCTGCTCATAAACCTCATTTAAGTGTTTGGCAGCAAGGCCTCCTCTCTTAAAGAAGCTGCACCTCTGCTCACCACCAACAGAGGCCACCAGAGAAAATGCTGCTACCAGGAAGTCATGCTTGAATAGCCATCAAAATCCTAACACAATTCTTCATAGAACTCAAAGACCAATACTCAACTTCATATAGAAAAACAAAAAACCCAGGATTGCCCCCCCAAAAAAGTCCTGTTTAATAATAGAACTTCAGGAGACACCACCATCCCTGCCTTCAAACTATACTACAGAGCTACAGTAATAAAAACATCTTAGTACTGGCATAAAAACAGACTTGTGGACCAATGGAATCAAGTCAAAAACACTGACATCAATCCACACACCTATAAGCACCTGATTTTTGACAAAGAGGCCAAAAATATACAACAGAGAAAATAACATCTTTTTTGCAACAAATGGTGCTGGAATAACTGAGTGGTGGCATGTAGAAGAATACAAATAGATCCCTATCTATAACCCTGCACAAAACTCAAGTCCAAGTGGATCAAAGACCTCATAGTTACACTGAACTTAATAGAAAAGAAAGTGGGAAATACTTTTGAACGCATTGGCACAAAAGACCACTTTCTAATTATAATACCAATAGTACAGACACTGGGAGCAACAATTATTATATGGGACTTCCTAAAACTGAGAAGCTTCTGTAAGGCAAAGGACATGGTCAATAAGACAAAATGACAGCCTTCGGAATGGGAAATTATCTTCACTAACCTTACATCTGACAGAGAACTAATCTCTAAAATATATAGAGAGAACTCAAGAAATAGAGCCCCAAAATTCAAATAATCCAACTTAAGAATGGGGTTCAGAGATAAATAAGGAATTCTCAAAAGAATTTCAAATGACTGAGTGACACATAAAGAATTACTCAACATTCTTAGCCATAAGAAAAATGCAAACCAAAACAACTCTGAGATACCATCTTATACCTGTCAGGATGGCTAAAATCAGAAACACAGATTGCAACCTATGCTGGAGGGGATGTAGAACAAGGGGAACACTCCTCCATTGCTGGTGGGAGTGTAAACTTGTACGGCCCCTTTGGAAATCAGTATGGCAGTTTCTTGAAAACTGGAAGCAATCTACCCAATATGATTCAGCAATACCACTATTGAGTATATACCAAAAGGATGTGCATTCTTACCCCCAAGGGCATTAGCTCAACTATGTTCATAGCAACATTATTTATATAATATCCAGAACCTAGAAACAACCTAGATGCCCCTCTAAAAAAATTAGGGTACATTTACACAATGGAGTATTACTCAGGAGAAAAAAATGACGTCCTGAAATTTGCAGGCAAGTGGATGGATCTGGAGAGTATCATCCTGAGTTTGGTAGCATAGACCCAGAAAGACAGACATGGTATGTACTCACTTCATCCAGCAATTGATGGAGGCAAATACAGAGATCCATATCTAAACACCAGTTCAAGCTACTGTTCCAGCTCAAGAGAGAGAGGAGAGATTATATGAGCAAAGGGATCAGGATCATGAGGAGGAGACCCACAGAGTAGGGTGACCCATGTTATTGGTAACTCACAGACTCTGAAATGACAGCTGAGGAGCCTTCATGGAATGAATCTAAGCCCTCTGGATGTAGATGACAATTGAATGATGTGGAGCCTCTTCCAGTAGGCCCAGAGTTTATTCCTGATACATGAAATGGCTTCTTGGAGCCCGTTCCCTACAGAGGAATATCTAACTCAGCCTTGATACTGGAGGGAGGGACTTGGATCTACCTCAACTGGATATGCCAGACTGAACCAACTCACCTTGGAATTCTTTGCCTTCCTTGGGAAATGGATGAGGGGATAGAGTAGAGAGAGGCTGAGGAAGGACTGCAAGAAAGGGTAGGAGGGGAAGCCATGGTGGGTATGATGAAAATAACTTTAAAATTTAATAATAAAAAGAAGTCATGCTTGACTTTGTTCCCTTTTTGTCTGTATGAGCAATAACCTTAAATTTATCTTATGCAGCTTGTGTTTGAACCAAGACTCCTGTGGGACTTCAGGAACATGCCATGTTCCAGTTTAAGACGCAAACTGCAAGCCCAAAATTTTGTATTTCAAGCCCACATGCCACTCTATACCACTGCTCACTGGAGAGACACAACTAGGAAGCTGTTTTTGGTTCTAGTTCAGTGATCAGAACCCTTTTTAAGCTTTTTCGGGCTTTGCATTGGTGTACAAGCACTACACTGGGACACCATTTGTAGTCAGAAGTCTCAACCTATCCCCCAGGTCTGGACCAGCAGTCCCAAATAATTGCAAAAAAAGTCTTATATTAACTACAAGCTGATTGGTCTATAGCTCAGGCATATTACTTGCTAACACATACTCTTAAACTAACCCATGATTCTTATCTTGTCTAGCCACATCTTTTTCTCAGAGCAGCTTTCTCATCCAGCTTCCTCTGCACCTGACTGTCATTGAGTTTTCTTATTCTGGTAACCCCGCCCATACGTCCTGCAAGCTTTCTGGCCAATCAGAGTTTTATTAACCAATATGACACATATGTACCGTATACAAAACCGTAATCCCACAGCAAGTGTCATTTTCCTATTCCACAGATGCATGCACAACCCTGACTCAATAACATGACCTATCAGAGGCTCCACAAGCTCCTGGTGTTTGAGAGTCCCTTTTGTGGTGGGATTCAGGTGTCAGCTGATAAGGTTATCTAGGATCCCAGGCTCCTGAAGGGGGAGTGGCCAGCCCCATTGAAGAGGGGCTGCTGGGATCTTGGGGGCCCATTTTGTTCCTGCCTTCTTGAGAGACTGGATCAACCTCCATCTCCATCGCTTGGTCCATCTCAAGTGTGTTCCTAAGCTGTAACCTGTTATTGTGAGTGTAAATTTGTTTTCCAATAAATATTTATCTTATATTGGTATATTTTAAGTGAGATTTACTGCCACACCCTCTGTCTTACAATTCTCCAAAACATTCTAAGATCTTTCTTTTCTTCTTTCTTCCTTTCTTTCTTTCCTTCTTTGTGTGTGTGTGTGTGTGTGTGTGTGTGTGTGTGTGTGTGTGTGTGTGTGCGCGTGTGTGTGTGTGATGAAAGAGTCAAAAAACAGCTTGTGTAACTTGATTCTCTCCTTTTACCATGTGGGTTCCAGGGATCCAACTCAGGTCATCAGCCCAGAAGCAAGTGTCCTTTACCCACTGAGCCACATCACAGTTCTCTTATATAGAAAATTTGCCTCAAGAGATGAAAAACAGAGCTAGGAGTGTATTGAGTGTTTGCCTCACTGGCAAGAGGGCCTAGGTTCCTCCCCAACAGCACACAAAGGAGGCATAGTACTGCACACTTATAATCCCTGTACTTGGAGGCTGAAGCAAGGGGATTCCATGACTTTCAGGCCAGCCTGTGCTTTAAGTGAGGCTGTGGGGGGAGGGGGAACAGAAAAAAAAATGAAACAGTCTATGAAGAAAATGGCCTTGTTGCACTTCCAGATATGGGTAGTCAGTCCTAGAGTACATCAGCCTTGAAGGGGGTTGGGTGGGGGAGTCATTTCTGTAAGGATGCTGTAAAATTGTTGGGCATAGTGATGCATGCCTTTAATTCTAGCACTTGGGAATCCTAGGTAGTGGAATCTCTGAATTCAAGACAAGCCTAGTCTACGTAGTAAATTCCAAGATGGCCAGAGCTACATAGTGAGACTCTCTCAGAGAGAGAGAGAGAGAGAGAGAGAGAGAGAGAGAGAGAGAGAGAGAGAGAGAGAGAGAGAGAGAGAGAGAGAGAAGACCATCAGGATTAACATCCCCCTGAGACAAATTTTGGAATTGCTCTCTCTGGGTCATTGTGGAAATTCTAGATTCTACCCATAAAAACCATAAACAGCTCTGGAAAGGGCAGGGGCTTCAGGGCTTACACATCACATTGTAAATTAATTGCTATTTCCTGAGCCAGTAAGGATGCAGGGTGACAGAAAAGGGGGTGTTTATTTTTTTTTAAGTTTGGGCAACTGCCAGTGGTGCTGAAAATTTAATTACTGCTGCAGAAGAGTAATTAAATTTTGGGAGCAGGAAACCAATGGCCCAGAAGTTTAAGGCAGCTCAGAGCCCCTGAGAAGCCCTACAGTACAGTGCCTGCCACCACCACCCATCCCCCAGCTTTTATCTTGCTTGTGGCCGCTAGGCTGTGATGCAGGCTAGGCAATGCTTGTAGCTTGCTGTCACAGTAGTCAGGAGTAGGCCAGGGCATGACACAGTGGTAGAGCTGAGGAGCCTGCATCAGGTCCTAGGTTCAGTCCCTGGCATCTACCAAAAATACAATAGCAGGCATTAAGTAGGAGAATGTTTCAGTATGACTTTTCTTGGGGAGACTGTCACCATGAAGAGAATGACAGCAGAGGAAGGATTCCATCCAGGTCCATGTTATTAAGTCAGAAACTTCACTGGGGTTACTCACCGGTGCAAAAGGGACTCACGAGCAACTCCCCGGCTGAAGAGTCAACTCCCCAGTTGACTCTTTCACATACCTAGGAGGATCCGTGAGGCCTACTGAGCTCTGTGAGCTTCAGTCTCTCCCCATGAGTAAACACAACCACTCTAAGACAGCCATGGTATCCCAACACAGAGGAAACAGCTACAGGACAGATGTCTAAGACAGGATCTGTAGCCCAGGCTAGCCTCAGACTCCCTATATGAACCTCTGATCCTCCTGCATTCACCTCTCTACTGCTGGGGTCATAGGCTGATGCCCCAACACTTGGTCATACAGAGCTGGTAATCAGCCCAGTGCTTCCTACATGCTGCATACATGCCAGGCTAACACATCCCAAGTCCTTGGCATTCTTTGTATGAGTAGATACATCCTAAGGCTGGGATGTAAGGTTAACTTTTGGAAATCAGTCCATGTTTTGAATGGGATAACTTGTTTGTCTTTGCACAGGTCTACATATATACACAAGGTGTTACAGGTACTACATAAGAGCTCTACCACACCAGTTTTAAACTTACTCATGGCTCCACTCAGGGCTTTGCATGGGTGATTTCATGTTGTCCCATAGTCCCCCTGAGACTGACACCATTATTTGGTTTTACAAAGGAGGCAGGTTTAGGAAACCATTTTGAATTCAGAATATAAAAATGCCAGCAAGCCCCACACACACGTGTTCCCAAGACGCCATTAAGGATTGACCATGCTCAGGGCTGGTCTCCTGTTTACAGTCCATAAAGAAGCAAAGATTGCCGCTGATTAAGGTGATTTGGGGTGTCCCTGAGAGAGAGAGTATACTGCTGAGTAGGGACTTTGTGCCCAACAGATGGATGCTCATGTTCTGGCTATGCACCTATGTGCTGAGCTTCCTTGGCCATGATTCTCATCCTTTGGGCTATCTCCTGTATCCATCTGTAAAGCCATGGGTCAGGGGATGCTGACCTTGTAGACAAGGCAGGAATACTGAGCAGACAGACATAAGGTATGTAACATTTAACAGCATGCTGTGAATAACAGACACTCCATGTCTGTCCCTACATTCCTGACTAAAGTTCAGCCCTGGAGTGAGCATGTGGTGATATGAAGTAGCTACAATAACACATTTAAATGAGGATGGTCCTGGTATGATGGATCCCAGCACTGAGGCAGGAGAATCACTTCAAGTTCTAGGCCAGCCTGGGCTACAGAATATGATCCTACCATACACAAAGAGGTATGTTTTTACCACAACAGTAGGGTTGGGCAGTGCCTTCTGATTCTCTCAAACCTCAGGAGCTTTACTTCTGAGGTTGTTAGACAAATGAAGAAAATAATTTTCCCAGTCCTAGAGAGCTGGCTCTTTGCTGTAATTCAGTTACATTTATAGTCTCCATTGGGGTTATCTGCAGCTGACAAACGGGGAAAACTGAAAAATCCCAAGCTAAATGGTAAATTGGAAGGTTTGTGAGATCTCTCTCTCTCTCTCTCTCTCTCTCTCTCTCTCTCTCTCTCTCTCTCTCTCACACACACACACACACACACACACACACACACACACACACACACACACACACGCACACACACGCACAAAGCATCACTTTATTTGTAATGTTCTGCAGTGTATAAGGAAGTCACGTAGAAATAGTTCTAGTTATTTGCAGGAGGCATCAATGTAAATCTCCGCACAGAACTGGAGCATAGTGGCTCGTGCTTGCAATTCCACCCCTCAGAAAGCAGAAGCCCAATGATTGACACAAGTTCAAGTCCAGCCTCAGTGACAAGCAAGTTCAGATCAGCCTAGATTTCTGAGTGAGACTCTAGCTAAAACAAACAAAAATCTCAAATTATTAATTAATTTGTTAACTACATCTGCCCACAGATCCAGCAGCATCTGAAGCTGAGGTTGTAAACACTGCTCATCTCAGCACTATGTGAAAGCAGCCCCTTCACAAAGGCTATTCCCCGCACAGTGTGAGCTGTGTTCCAGCAAGGCCAGGAGGCCTAGAAAAGCCTGCGGTTGCTCTAGATGTGCATGGGAATGTTGCACACATAGCCGAAGGTCAGAAGTGGGATCGTAGAGAGTGAAAGCTTGAGGCACATACTCATGTCTTCGTTCATAAAGTCAGCTTCGCTGAAGGACAGAAAACATCTTTTAGGTTGGTCATTGTATCATTTCACAGCTGAGGGAATCAGATCCCAGGTTTCAGAACTGCCCTAGGATCACAAGGGAGGTAGGCAACAAGACAGAAATTGGAGTGGGAGCCTCTGACACCAGGCTTTGAACCCTAATGCAGGTGATACACATGGAGCTTTCCCGAGGACTACTTTGCCCTTCCTCATTTCATTTTAGCACTAGTAAACATTTTAAGTCCGATGCAGAGGCTCATGCACTTGTATCTCTCCTCCCAGCTACTTGGGAGGCTGAGGCATGAGGATCATTTAAATCCAATAGATCAACTGGGCAACTTACTGAGATCCTGCCTCTAATATAAAAGCTAAATAATCAAGGGGCTGGGCAGGTAGCTCATGGGTACAGTGTTGGGTACTGAAGGGTAAAGACCTGAGTTCAAATCCCCAGCACCCTTGGAAAGAGCCAATCTGAGTAGTGTGCTCCTGTAACTGGTATTGCAAAGGCAGAAACAGGCAGATTCCTGAGGCTCAATGGCCAGAATTAGTGAGCTCCAGGTTCAGTGAGACACTATGTCTCACAAAACAAGGTAGATAATGATTGAGAAAGGTACCCAGGGTCAAGTTCTGGCCTCAACACACACGTGCACATATGAGTATAACACACATGTCTACCACACATCCAAAACCAAACTAACAAATGACCAAAGCCATTAAGCCAGATGTAGGTACTCAGAGTCAGCTCCAGAGATGAAAGAGTACCAGACAGACACCAGTCAGTCTTCAGAGTTTCACCATGGACTGCTCTAAAAAGTACTTTTGAGTTTTCATTGTATATTTATACACAATAGTATATGCCACATATACATACCTATAATACTACAGCACCAATATCATTCTAAAACAGATGCAAGAAATAAAATACCAATAAAACCAAAATAATTACTATTTTAAAATAATGTACATTGTATTTCACACATTAGTGAAACAAAGACTCATTGTTTCATGAGATCTGTATCTTAGGGAAACCGTTCTTCAAAGGCTGGAATCAAATTCAGATTGCTTCCTGACTTCTTATTATTGACCAAACCAGATAGCTTTGGTTAAAAAGTTGTCACCAAGAGAAATGTGTGACACAGTGCTGTATGCAAAACTCCAAAGTACCCTGTACTGAGGTATCCACTCCCCCGAGGTGTTCTACAAAGACCTTCATGCAGATCACATGCATTAAGATAATGCAAAGCCCATGCAGCCACTTAGCCCTGTGCACACATGCAAGAAGCACATGCCAGGAGCGGTTGTGAGTCACATATATTCAGCTAAGTTTTAGGCCAAAAAGCTGGTCACACATTCAAATCTTGTATTTTCAGAGATCTTTTTCACCTTCAGCTCTCTGCCTTGGGGAAAGTGAGCCCATGAGGGTCCTAATTGGTGCTAAGCCCCCACAAGATCATCTCTCAGGGTAAATATCAGCCTAATAATATCTTCTAAATACTCCACAACCCATTGTGCTACTCAAAAGGTAAGAGTGACTCTCACTAAAACTGCAAAGGCTCAGCTCCCCTCCCTCCCAGCACAAGTTCACAAGGAGCTGCTCCCACAAGGACCTTGGCAGAGGGAAACACAGGCTTCTTCAGGTAAAATAATAATAATAATAATAATAATAATAATAATAATAATAATTCCTGGAGACATCTGGTCAAAGATGTTTGAGAAGAATCTTGTCTTCTGCACTAAATACATCTTTCAGCACTTCATGCCTGCCTGTGAGCAATAACCAAAGACCTCAAGGTTCTGCTTGTGTCCCCTTCATTTATAGTGGCTTCCTCCCTCCCTCCTTCCCCCCCCCCCCTCCTTTCTCTTTTCTTCTTTGTTTTTAAGACAAGGTGTCATGTAATTTCAGCTGACCTCAAACTCACTATGAAGCCAGGGATGACCATGAATTTCTGATTCTCCTGCCTCTACCTCCTGAGAGCTCAGGTAGCAGGTGTGTGCCAACACATTTGGTTTACGTAGTACTGAGAATCAAATGTGAGGCTTTGTGCATGCCATGTGAACACATTGTCAATGGAGCCACATTCCAGGTCTCAAGTGTCCCCTTCTGCAAGAAAGTCTGACAGTTTTATAACCCACCAGTTCCTGTCAATTATTGTCTGGCATGGGGGGTGAATCATCATCTTAACTGATCATCTGTTACAATAATCTGCTTTTAGAGATATTAAAAAGCATCAGTGAACTAGATTTTCTTTCTTTTTTCCCCTTTCTTTTGTTCTCGGAATTGGGATGGATCCCAGAGCAAGTACTCAGCACTGAGCCATGGCCCCAGGTTCATTTCCCATTTCTTTTATTACATAGACTGAGCTTCACCTTAAAGAGAAATTCTTAATGATTTCAGACATCACTCCACTTAATAAGCCTCAGAACCATGGCATGTAACTATCAGGGGACCACAGATCCTCTTTGTTTTATGAGAACATCTAGAGGCATCCTGAAGGCACTTACTTAATCATTGAAAACTATTTTTAAATTAATAGCTGTGGAAGATTGTGAAATTCAAAATATGAAACTTAAATACTGAACTAAAATCAAAATATTACATGCCTTTTTCCTTTACTCTCTCTAGCAATCCAAACTACTGGAGTGCACTGTGTAGCATGGGTCAATTAAAGAAAGAAGGCGCTCCCAGATGAAATTTTAAGGCCTTTGTGGCAGCAGGAAGGTCCAGCCTCTCTGACGGATTGTAACCCCCACCCTCAACAGCTGAACAAAGGCATATTTATTGATTGCTGCACAAAGCATTTCCTCATACCAAGGTCCCTAATCTAATTTACATGTCCTACTAAAGAAGAGCATCACAGACCCCCATGACTCTAGTCCTTTATTAGGTATCATTTGTGATACACAATAAAACAAGAGACTCAGGTGTGCCTGAGGTGTCCTGTGACCAAAGTTATGAATGGCTGCAAAGCCCCTTCAGTAAAACAATTCTACAAATCACAGAAAACAATCACTACTTTCCACAATGATTCTTCAAGGTCAAAGTAATTCTAGAAAACAGCTGTTCATTCTAATATCTGCCCCAGACACTGTGACTCTGCTAAATTCCTACACCATTTGTAAAATTCAAAATATGAACCTTAAATACTCAACTAAAATCAAAATATTACATGTCTTTTTCCTTTACTCTCTCTAGAAATCCAAGCAGTCAGTCCGATGGAAAAAGAAAGCTAAAAATAGCCACTCACAGCTGTGCTGACAGAAGCTTGATTGACACCTGTCAATCTTGTGCCAAAGTAGGATTAGTCAGAGACTTAGATGGACAAATTTAAGATTTGATTAATTAATGAAAGAGAGATAACATTCAGCTGCTAATCTTCCAGTACTTCCTACTAGAAGCCACACCATCCATCCCCAACAGTGTTTGCAAATATTGATTTTGGTAGAGAGCTTACTGCTGAGCCGAAAGGTCTGAGTTCCATCCCTAGAACCAGCGTGGGGGAAGGAGAGACCTGACTCCCATAAAGTGTCATCTGACCTCCACACTCATGCTAACACAGAGAGAGAGAGAGAGAGAGAGAGAGAGAGAGAGAGAGAGAGAGAGAGAGAGAGAGAGAGAGAGAGAGAGAGAGAGAGAGAGAGAAGAGAGAGAATACATAATAAAATTTTAATAACAATTCATTATAATGCCTCATGTTGGACATGGTTTTCTGGAGCCTGTAGTCCCACCACTGTGGTAGTGGAAACAAGGAGATTAAGAGTTTAAATTCAGCCTCAGCAACAGGGAACTATATAAGCCATCTTAGGACACATGAGGGCCTGTCTTTAAAACAAACAAACCAAAAACCAAGTGAAGTAAGTACACAGTGGAGGTCAGAGGACAGCTTTCAGAAGCTGGTTCTCTCCTTTGATCATGTCTCTAGAATTAAATTGAAATCATCAGGTGACCATGGGTCACCTTGCCAACTCCTAACTGAAACCTGTAAACTTCCTTTCAGCTCCCCACCTCCATAGGGTCTCATAGATCCCAGGGTGTCCCGCCTCTACCTCCTGAATGCCAGGCTCACAAGCATGTGCCACCTTATGCAGTGGCTGGGGACTGAACCTAGAGCTTCTCGAACCCTAGGTAAACACTCTGCGAACATGCCCAGTCCCCAACACTCTTGGGGCACTGTACTAAATATAAAGATTCTATAACTAACAACAAATCTTCCCAGGCAGTGTGTGTAAGCTGACACATGACTGCATCTTGGCATATCTCAGTTACTAACTGGAAGACGGGCATTACCAAGGCCTTGTGCCCTGATTGCCTCTGGTCACATGCCAGAAAGAGAGAAGAGTACCTTAGCCATCGGTCTATCTTGGAGGTCTTGAGGTTAAGCGGAGAAACGATTCCAAGCAGGCTTTGGAAATCAGTGATGGATGCACTGGTAGGGTTTAAGCTTCCATGGCTGGCACTGAGTAACAGGGACCCGGAAACAAATCTCAACAAACAGCTGAGGTGACAAATTGTTACAATGTAGCCAACACAGCTGCAAAGTCGCATCACCACTCTGTGTTATTTTTATTGCCTTTTTTTTCTTTAGCTATTTTAGTTTTGTATTTTTGCTGGACTTGGCCGTCAGTTGGTTTGTTTTGCTTGGGTTTCATGTAGAGATTTTCGTCCTTGTCGCTTCTCTTCTGCCCATGTGTTTGTTTGCTTGTTCATGTGTTTGTTTTGAAGCAGGATTTCATGCGGCCCAGGCTTTCTGCATATTCACAGTATAGCTGAGGATGGCCTGGGACTCCATCTCCCAGGAAGAATTATAAGCATGTACAACTCCACCAAGTTTATGCAGTGTTGGGATTGAACCCGACTTGTAGGCAGGCATTCTGCCAACTGAACTCTATATACAACCTTTGTTTGGCTTTTTAAAACCTGTCTGTTTGCTTTTGTTGTTGTTTCAAAAGGTCTATATAATAACCCAAGCTGGCCTGGAACTCACTGTATAGCACAGGCTGGCCTTAATTTATCCACTGTCTCACTGTCCCAAGGGCTGGGATTACAGACGTTAGCCACCATACCCTACCAGTCTATACTATTTTTATTTTATTATAATACAAGGAGGGGCACATGTGAGCCATAGTGCCAATATGGAGGACAACTTTTGAGAGATGGTTCTCTCCTTCCAGTGGGTTCCAGGGATCAAACCCAGGTCATACGGCTTGCTTAGCAAGCACTTTTTACCCCCTGGATCATTGACACCAAAATTAAAATCTTGGTCTTGTTAAATTTCCACATCAACTTTTAAATTGAAATGTCTGAGACAGCACCATCTTGTCCTGATCTTGTCCTGACAATATTTTGTATCTGCTCAGGTGCTTTTCAGCTCCTAAACCCTGTACAGTCATATCCACCTTGCCAACACATTTAGAACTTTCCAGGATCCTGACCATGGACCAGATGTATACCCAAAATATAGGCTGAATATATAACCAAAACAATGTTACCAGGTTTCCCTGACCTACACCTTTGTGTCATTGTGGGGTTTGTAGTATTTTTCCTTTGTAAACACTGTATCTCTTCTCCCTAAGCTTCCAGACAAGAGATATTTGTGGCAAGAATCTGCTCTTGGTCACCCGCTTAAATCAAGGACTCTTCTTTGACCCTACATATATAGTCTATAATTTTCTTTGCATATATATTTAATTTTTATTCTTTACATATGTTAATCCTGACATCGGTTTCCCCTCCCCCTACTCCTCCCAGACCCCCCCCCCACCTCCCCTCTCCCCAGATCCATACCTCCTCTGTTTCCTAAAAAAAAAAAAAAAAGAAAAGGATGTTGGTGCATACCTTTAATCCTAGCACTCACAGAGAAAGAGGACTCTGAATTTGAGGCCAGCCTGATCTACAGAGAGAGTGAGTTCCAGGACAGCCAGACTGCACAGGGAAGCCCTGTTAAAACAAAACTAATAAACAAAAAGCCTCCGAGGAATATCAACAGAATATAGCAAATTACAAGACTAGGCTGACAGGTGATCCAGTAGGAGGGAAAGGATCCCATGCCCAGGCAAAAGCATCAGAGATCACCAATCATAATATACACGCAGAGGACGCAGGGTCTGTGATTGTCCCGTCAGTCTCTGTGAGCCCTCATGAGTCCAGCTTAGTTGATTCTGTGGGTCCTGTGCTCATGGTGTCCTTGACCCCTCCGGTTCCTAGAATCCTTCTTCCCCCTCTTCTGCAGGCAGGTAGGGGGGGGGAGTCCCCTGGCTTTGCCTAGTGTTTGGCTGTGGGTCTCTCCATCTGCTCCATCAGTTGCTGGATGATGTCTCTCTGATGACAACTGAGGTCTGTAACTTTCTTACTTGAACTATGACAAAAATAAATGTTTACATGAAAGCCAAATTCTTAGTGGCTCTGTTTTACTAGATGTTGAGGAAGGCTGGGTACAATTAAGCCAAAAGAAATAAGCACATGTGGGAGGACCCCAGTGGCAGATTAATGCCAACAGATAGACCATGGACATTGTGAAGTACAGAAGCAGGAGCATCTTTGTTCTTTGAGGTCTCTCTTAATTCTGCTAATGAATAGCTGTTTTCTCCACTCTATGCTGTCTGTTCTCATCTCAGACATGACAGTTCTTAATTCCTTAAATTGGTTTTCATTTATTAACACATTTTGTGGTTTATGTTTTGTTTTTAAGACAGGATCTTATATAATCCAGGCTGAACTCTAATTTACCATTTAGCCAAAACTGACCTTCAAATTCTGATCCTTCTTGTTACAGAATATTTGTTTACACTGTACGAAGATCTGTCACTGTGACTGGTTTAATAGAGAGCTAAATGGGCAGTAATTGGGCAAGAGAGAATAGGTGGGACTTCCGGAAAAAGAGAGGAACTTGAGATGAATCTAGACACTCAAGGGAGACACCAGCAAGACACTGAAAAAAACTGAGCATGTGATACAGTGGAGAGGTAGCCCAGCCACATGGCAGAATGTAGATTAATAGAAACAGGTTAACTTAAGTTATAAGAGCTGGTTTGGAACAGGCCTAAGATAAAGATGAAAATTTCATAATTAATAATAAGTGTCCATGTCGTTATCTGGGGCCTGATAGTTCCAAAGAAAATTCATCTATACCTCCTGCCTCTGCCTCCCCAGTTCTGAAATTAAAGATATATATCACCATGACTCTTTTATACCATGCTGGACACTAAATCCAGGATTAATCCATCACCCCAGGTTTATGCAGAGCTGAGTATCAAACCCAGGGCTTTGGGCATTCTAGGCAAGCACTCTAGAACTAAGCTATATCCTGTGACTTATTTCATTCATTTGTACTTTTTATTTGTCCATTTGTATATATATACTTCTGTGTGGGTATATGTGCAGATGTCAAACAAGATGGTAAGTGTGCAAGTGCTTTTATGGGATGAGGGGAGACACACAGGTATTGACAACAGTTCATAATGAAACCTGACTAGTGTAGAGCACTGTGTTTCAAACATAATCCTGGGACTTGGGTGTTTGGAGCAGGAGCTTTACTACGCTTTCAAGACCAGCCAGAGATACAGGATGAGGCTTTGTCCCAAAAATCTGAAAGCAGGGCTGAAGAGATGGCTCAGTGGTTGCATGCTACAAGTTAAATTCCCTCGATCTACACCCAGTGGCTCACAATTGCCTATAACTCCAGATCCAGGGAATCATATAAGAGCACCTATACTTCTATGCACATACCCCAAATAAAGCTGAAAGCAATGCATTCTCTAGGCAGCACAAATTAGTTCTGAGATTTAGCTGTTTTGTTTTGGTTTTTTTTTAATTCCACTTGGTAGAAAAAGGGGTGGTTCATTCCCAACAAGTTGTTTGTATCCAAGCCTTAAAGGCTTAATACATCAACACAGACAATTAGCTTAAATCCAAAGCCTCTTGTACAATATCCAGAAAAGAGTGTTATTAGAATGAAAAGCTCCTGAGAACAGCTCTGTGATACACTGGGCAGGTGCTGATTGCCAGGAGGCATCAAGGCATCCAACAGGATCTGATGACATCAGCATGAGTCTCACTGTGTGTCAAAGTCCCATGAGGTCATTTCAAGCTAATCAAATGGTGTCAGGAGAAAGGTGGCATTCAGTATGTATTACCTCAACTACCAACAAAAGGGCTGGGAACCAAGAGTTTAATGAATCCAAGCAAACAAGGAGGGCAGTGGTGGCTGCACCGCTCCGGCTCTAATACTGAGGATCTGTCTACTTCTCACATAGGCCCTAAGGCAACTTCTCCAAAGTGATTCTGTGGTCATTAAAAAGCTTCCTGCTTTCAGCTGCAGGGTTTTTCTCATTGCAGACACTGAGCAGTTGTTTCTGGGTTACTGAGGGGGTTTTTGTGGGTCATTGGAAATGTTCATTATTGGACTGCAAAAAAATTGTTAGTAATACACCTCAAATTCTACCCAAGGGCAGATGTCCAATGATGGTGTGTGTATGTGTGTGTGTGTGTGTGTGTGTGTGTGTGTGTGTGTGTGTGTGTGAGTAGTAGTAGTAGTAGTAGTAGTAGTAGTAGTAGTAGTAGTAGTAGTAGTAGTAGTAGTGGAGTTTCTTGGTCCCAGGCAGCCAGAGGCCCAGACTCTGCCGCGCCAGACCCCTTAGCCGCCAGCCACTGCTCTGGTCTCAAAAATTACTCAGATGCTTATATTAAGTTCATGCTGTTTGGCCTATGGCTCAGGCACATTACTAGCTAGCTCTTACATCTTAAATCAACCTAGTTCTATTAATCTGTTTGCCACGTGGCCCATGGCTCACCTGTGTTCCTTACATGTTGCTCCTTTGGGCATCAGGCTTGGTCTGTCTGACTCCACCCCACTTCTCCTACCTATGCTCTGATTTCTCTTCCTACTTTTTCTATGGTGCCTGTCATGGCCCAAAACAGCTCCTTTATTTAAAGATTGATATTCACAGCATACAGAAAGGCATTTCCACATCATGTGTGTGTGAAACTATAGCTGTCTATATGGAAGAACTTGTAAGATCCAGTCACATTTTCTTCCTGAGCCACTTTCCAGCCAAGCATTCATCCTATCCCAGGTCATATTTACTTTTAAGGATGATTCCATAAAAGAAGCATAAAGGGACAGGGATGGAGAAGATCAAACACTGATTATTTTTTTAATTTGATGGTAGACTCTAAACTATTCTTCAAGAAGGTGAGTCTATTAGTCATTTCTAAAATAGATTAAAATAAAAATGGGAAGGTGAAGGTTACCAATAGCAATGATTTGGGCTTGGGATTCCACTTAGTTGATAGAGTGCTTGCCTAGCATGCACAAAGATCTGGCTTTGATTCTCAGCACCATGTAAACCAGATGTGGGGTTGCACATGGAGAGCGAAGGTGAGAAGGACAGTAAATTCAAGCTCAGTCTTTGCTACATAGTGAGTTCTAAGCTTGGGCTACAAGAGAGCCTGTCTCACGGTGAGGAATGAGACAGTGATGAGGGTCCATGAAAGGCATGATGGGAGCTCTGGGAGAGTATGGATTCACGAAGGATAGGGGGTTTCCTCCAAAGATCTATTTTTGTTTTGTGTATGGGTGGGTGCTTTGCCTACATGTGTGTCTGTGCATCCTGTGTGTCTCAAAGTGGTTTTCAAGACCAGAAAAGGACATTAGATAACCTGGAGCTGAGTTACAAATGGTTGGGAGCTACTAAGAAGATGCTGAGAATGAACTTCAGGTCCTCCCTCTGGAAGGCCAGAACTCTTAACCACTGAGCCATCATTCCAGCACCCATGAAGAATGCTTTTAAGGTGACCCACACTATAGCAAAAGAAACAAGAGGCAATGAGAATTTTGCCTTTCAGCTCGGGCATATGGATGGAGAAGGGTGGTGAGCTGTGGCACTTGATTTTAATCCTGGTCATGAAAAGCCAAGACTCGTTACTTGAGATCCTGGCATCTCTTTGGTCATTAAAGTTGTAAAGCCTTACTCACATACTTAACCCTAAGCATTAGAACCCAATCATCCACCCTTCTGGATAGCATCTACCTGAGACACTAGGAGGCAGTGTTGGCCAGTTGTCTGTTCCTAACCCTCTAGGGACAAGTAAAGGAACACTTAATTGTCCATACTTTAGTTTTAGGAAGGTCTGTAAAACAAAAATGCAGGTACTTCTAATTGCCACCATGTAACCATCAAGCTCAGGGTAAAATTCTGCTCAGTAAACAGACTGAAAGAGAGGCCAGTGTGTGGCCCAAGAAGAGCATGGGAGCTTTGATTGATTGACTGATACAGAATAAGTCAAGAGGCAATACAACCTGGGGCACCGGCTTTGACTAGACAGTAGGCAAGGTTCTGTCTGAGTCCTTTGGCCTGGGGCTCAGCAGCCGTCTTTTGCAGGCAGAAAGAACATAGAAGTGAAAGCAAGGAAGGGCACGGGAGTAGTTAGTGCTCAACAGGTCCATCTGCCTGAGATGAGCCGATCTCTCGGGAGCAGTTCTGTGCCACCATCCCTCCAGGTCTCGCTTCTGGAGATGTTCCTGAGTTCCTAACATAGAAGAGCTACATCAGCCCCTGTAGAGTGTAGATAAGAAAGAAGAAAGATAGTGTATTTGAGAAAGAAGCATGAATGTCCGTTTATTCCACAGGCTCTCCGGGTGGGGGCGGCAGAGAGCTCTTCACACATGAACAACCTGGCTGACCTAATAAAAGGTAGTACCTGAGGCATCTCAGATAGTTCCAGGGACCTTGAGTAAATTTCCATATTTCTGTCTGGAGAGATGAGTTAGAGCTACCTGTAGTTGCAGCACTTCAAAGGCTGAGGCAGGAGAATGGCTTTGAGTTTGAGACCAACATAGGAGAGGATCGTGGCTAAAATGGCAAAGCCAGCCCATTTGAAGTTGTGCAGCTCAGGCCATTGCGTCAGAATTTCAAGTCCCTCTCTCGGGGCTGAGGGTTATCGCCTCTGAGTCTGTCTCACATCTCTAAAGAAGGGTTATTGTGTAGATGGCATAGATCTATATATAACACTTACCAAAGCAATAGGGGTGTGGAAAATGCTCACCAACTCCTAACTGACAGGAATAGTGATTATTTTGATGATATTTATGACACTATGAGGACACTGCAGCCCAAACAGCTCAAAAACTAACAAGAGGCAACTCAGAACCCACCCCAATGGCTGCAGTTCAGATTTTCTGTTTGGGTTTTTTTAATTTTGTTTAGATCATGTGTGCATATATACCATATATGTGCATGTGAGTTTAGTGCCCACAGAAGCCAGACAATGTCAGATCCTGAAGGAGGGTGGAGTCAAGGAAGACACCATCCAGCTGCCCAAGAATCAACATGTGAAGTAACACAGGTGAGCCACAGGCCACAAAGCAAGACAGATTAATGGAAATGGGTTGAATTAAGATGAAAGAGCTATAGCAATGTGTCTAAGCCGTAGGCCATCCAGCATGAAATTAATATAAGCCTGTGTGTGATTATTTAGGGCTAGTCAGTCTGAGACTGCAGGTCTGTGGGTCTGGACCACTAGCTGGATGTAGAACCCCATTCTACAAGATCCCACAGAACTGGAGTTTCAGGTGGCTGTGAGTGGTCTGGTGTGAGACCTGGGAAAGAAGCTCTAGACCTCGCAAGTTTCTCTTAATCACGACCCACTTTTCTGGCCTCCAACATGCATTTTAATGAATTGGTTAAAGTTCTCTCATCCTGAGTTATTCTGTTCTGTCTGATCTATGTCAAAGCACAAATTATTTAATGAATACAAGTCTCAAAGCAAGCGCATCTACTGCACTCTGAGGAAGAAAGCTTAATTAATTGCACTAGTTCATTGACTTCCAGTTAGTAGTTCATATAGGCAGAAATTTAGTGTAGTTATCTCTTTCATACTGAGTTTCAAATCCAGGGACTTGCATAAGACAGGTAAACACTTTGCCACTGAGGTACCCAGTCTTGTTTTACTTTGGTGTTTAGTTTTTATGGTAAAAATTTACATGTATATTTATGTATGAATGTGTCTGCATGAGTGTGTGTGTGTGTGTGTGTGTGTGTGTGTGTGTGTGTGTGTGTGTGCACCTGTTTGTGTTCAGGGATCAAAAGGTGGTATTGGGTGTCCTCTATCTATCTCTCTCTGCAGACTTTCTCTCTGAACCTGGGGTCTCCTCAGCTAAGCTTGAAGCCAGCAAGCCCCAAAACTCTGTCTCCACCCCCTCACAGCTGAGGGTATAGTGTTTGCAGGGATACCTTGTTACAGGGCACCATTACACTCTTTTGTCCTTTTCACATTTAGCTGATCCCCTTCCCAGCTTCCCTCTCCACTCCTTTTCTCCTTCCCCAATGAGTGCTTTGGGTTTGAGGGGGGTGTTGTTTTTTGAGAAGCCTTACTATGTAACTCACTGCCAATCCTCCTGCCTCAGCCTCCAGAGTTCTGGGCCTCAGCCACCACACTTGGCTTCTGTGTGTATTTTAATGCACAATAAGATGAAATAAAAGGCATGCCCTGACATTAATGGTCCGGTCTTGCCAACCAGTGCATAAGAGTGTTTTGCAAGGAATTCCAACTTGGGTAGGGATGAGATCGTGCCAGGGACACTCAGCTTCCTTGAACTTAGAGGTGCTGCTATGTGTAGCTTGTTCCTTAGAGGTAGGAGAGTCAGGGAAGTGAGCCAGGCTTGCTCTGGCCTGTTCCCTTTGGTCAGAGGCACAGTAGCCACAATAGGCCCTTGTTGTGAGAGGCAGGGAGCTGGCAACTCTTCCTTTGCTTATGTTCTTCTGCTTATGTTTCTAAAACTCTAATTTCAGGTCAGCACAGCAGGAGATACTTTTATCTTTTTTAAAAAATTATTAATTCTTTGAAAATTTCATTCAGCATAGTTTGATCATGTTCACTTCCCACCCCTCTCCCTGGGAGATATTTTTGGCAAGCATTACTCCTGCCCTGAACGAGTTGTCATCTAAGGAAGAGAAATAGGTTGTCTTCTCAGTGGGGCGGGGTCTAATTGTGCTTCCTTCTTTGCCCACAGAATCCAGTATAAATGGTTTAGCCCTGGCATTCCTCTGGACTAGTCACTGGATGCAGCTGGCTCTGTACAAGAATGAAATGGAAGCAGAATGCCTCGGTTACAGCATCTCATTAAATGCTTCTAGCTACTGTTGCCCTGCCCAGGAGAGCTGGCTTCCTCTGGTTGCCATAGCCTGCTAAGCTCCCAGGGTCTTTGAGCCTTCCTAGGGGGTACTCACCCTGGTGAGCTCACCCTGGCCCAGACACACAACAGTGGATTCCCTACTTATACATGAATGAGAGCAGGTTCATCTGTGTGAGAGCACACCTGTGTGGGCCTGTGGAGGCTGGAGAATAGCCTCAATGTCATCCTCAAGAATGCTGCCCACCTCCCTTGAGACAGTCTCCCATTGCCCTGGAGCTCACCAATTTGTTTAGACTGGCTGTGCAGCAAACCCCAAGAATCCTGTTACTAATTCTCCAGCCCTGGGATTGGAGGTGTAAGCCCCATGTTTTACGACTTTTTGTTTTGTTTTTGGAAAGTTCTGGAAACCAAACTCGGGTCTTAATACTTGAAAGGCAGGTATTTTACTAACTTTGTCATCCCACCAATCTCTCTAGGCCTTCTTAAGGTCACCCCCCTTGCTTGCACGTTCAGCCTGGTCCTGCCCATGCTCCCGCTGTGACATAAGGTCCATACAACCCCAGGACCTAGAAGAAGAAAAGCTCCATCCCACCTGATGAAGTTCCTGATGACTTTATTCTCTGCATAAAGAGAACTTTGCCTCAGGGAATGAACAACAGATAATGGTGAAAACCGGTTGCCCTTCCACCAGAGCGGCTGCTCTGCCTAATTTGGTGAGTGTTTCATGTCCATTGTTCAGGGTTAACTATGCAGTTTATGGATCACCCATGCTTTCCCTTTATCCTCACTGGCCATCTGCCTTGCTTCTCAGTCATTTTGAAAGTATTTTAATAACAACTTTGCCAACAAATAAAAAATACACGGAAAGTGGCCTTACTCTTTCTAAAGCCCACATCTTGTTTACTGTGCTTATCTTATAATATCTTATAAAATTTTAAGAGGGCCTGAGCTATCTTTTAAACATAGCTGAACCTCCCTGAAACTAGAAAGAAACAATGGGGAAAACAGCAAAATGTAAGATAATTTTCTTTGAAGGAAATTATAACACAAAGCTAGGCTGGGGGAAAGGCTCAGACGGGAAAGTGCTGCCACATAAGCATGAGGACCTGGCTTAGGCCCCAAGGACCCACAAAAAGTAATGAGCATGCTGATCTCAGTGCTGGAGAAAGAGGCAGGTATGCCATCCCTGGAACACACTGGCCTCCTAGCCAGCCTGATCAGGGAGCTCCTGGCCAAGGGAGAGATCCTGTCTAGAAAAAAACAAAAAAAAAAAAAAAAAAAACCAAACCAAGGTGGATAGTGACCAAGGAAGACACTGGAAGTTGACCTCTGGCCTACACAAGCCTGCACACACAGAATTACCACAATGAAGTCCAGGGTGCAAACCATGAAGGGTGTCTGACTTCAGGGTCATTATTTTCCCAGGATGTCTTCTAATTCCTGCTGAGGTATCACAAAGGTTGAAGAGCTGAGTAGATGTTCGACATCCCTGTGAGTGGATTTACAATGAGAAGAACCCAAGCCTTTATCCATCCATTCAATCAATATTTAATTAATTTATTATTATGTATGTGTGCGTGATCAGGGTGCACTTGCGGATACACACCTGTGGGGGTCAAAGGTCAAGTTTATGGAGTCTGACTTCTCCTTCCACCTTTATGTCTGTTCCAGGGATCAAACTCAGGTTGCCAGGTTTGCACAAAAAAACACCCGTACCTGCTGAGCCATCTCCCAGGCCTTCAACCAGCATTTACTGCATATCTACTACATGCCAGACACTGCTAAGCAGGGGATTGGGGTGGTGAGTGCAGGATGAGGGGGTGTGGTTGTGGTGCTTGGTTCATAACACTCAGTGATAGTACTCAGTCCCAGTCGTTTGTGCACTGATTAGATAGCATGCCTGCATTGCTAAAGACTTTCCCTTGTGAGCCCCACAAGGGTGGTAGAAAGCACCATTCAAACAAAAGCCCTTGGAAGACATCTCCAATGACATGCTGTTTTCTTCCTAGCCATAGAGGGCTGGAAAATTGCTGTTGTAATATGAGAGAAGAAGAGAACCATTTCCCTATGGGATAGCAAGGGAGGCTATAAGCAATGGTCTTGCCCATTCATTTGGCATGGTGGTATGAAAACAAAGCCAGATTATTTGCTGAAACCACACAAATGGCCTCCAGCCCAGTTGCTAATATAGACTTTGTTCCCCTCTGCAACTCTGTAAGCTGGGCCTCTACCCCCTGCATCACTGTCAGCGACACTGTCTTCCAGGCTCTTCCCAGAACAGCCCTTTAAATTCTGCTAACAGCACTAGTCTGCAGTTTTGGCGTCTTCCACCTTCCTCCAGAAGTCAACATGGTCAGGTCTCCACAGCAGCAGCCCACTCTGCTACTATCTGCTGTATACAGTCACTTTTCTGTTGCTGTGAAAAACCTCATGACCAAAAGCAACTTCAAGAATTCAGTTTGCCTTACAATTCCAGCAGGATAAGAGTTCATCACTGTGGGAAAGCGTGCTAGCAAGTACCAGGTATGGTGCAAGGGGCAGGAAGCTGAGAGATAACAACTCGAGCACAGAGTGAGTGAACCGGAAATAGAGTGAAGTTTGAAACTCTCAAGCCCACCTCCAGTGATGTACTTCCTCCTACAAAGCAAAACCTCCTAATGAATCATCCCCAACCCCAAACAACAATGTTAACCGGGGCCCAAGTATTCAAATACATGATCCTATGGGGCCATTTCCTACTCAGACCATGACCATGTCATGGTGTCTGGCCTTAAAATACTAGATCCTGGGTCAGTTATAAAGGAAAGAAATCCATTTAGTTCCTGATTCTAGGTGATGAACTCCCAAGACAGGAGAGCCACTTTGGAAAGACTATGCACTGTACCATGGATAGTGGAAAAGCAGAAGGCCAAGCAGATGTTCTCAAACATGACAAAGCTCAAGGAGTGTCCTCACTTTACAGCCCACCTTCTCAGCCTAGCACTGATCCCTCTGAACAAGCCAGCCACCTCCCAACTCCTCCATGGTGGCAGTTAGCCTGTTCAGATCAGAGCCGATAAAAGCTGGTCATGGGAGGAGGCTCCTGTCATGCAGCATTCTGGAGCCAGAGACAGAAGCATCAGTTTAAGACTGTATTTGACCACATAGGGAGTCCCAAGCCAGACTCAGCTATGTAAAAGCCTACATCAAACAGCAGCCAAGGCTGTAGCTTAGGGACTGAAGCCACACAAAGACCCTAAATTTGTCTGCCTTTTTGTCAGAAAAGTGTATCTTTTACTTTTCTCTATCACTTTTCCAAGTATGTTTCCTCAACACTCTGTGCTTTTCACCCAGCAGTCGGGGCTTCCCTACTTTCTCTCAAAAGCTCTCACCTTGTCATGTCGTGGCTTGTGCCTGACCATGTGTCTGACCTCCCTCGCCAATTTAAAAGGTATGGCTATTCCCTTTCTCTCCTCTGTTGTCCTCTTCAGGGCAGCAGCTGAGCTTTTACTGTTTGCCTGCCCTGTGGTTTTTCTTTTAAATGCTAATGAAATTGCCCCGGTGCTTCTGACAACACCATAAAAACAGTTAGTTACTTTTTCTGTTGCTATGGTAAAACATGACCAAAAGCAACTTATGGAAGAATTTATTTTGGCTTATGATTCCAGAGTGGAGATCCATAATGGCAGGGGAGGCAGGGCAGCAGATGGCTGGAATGAGAAGCAAAGAAATCACACCTTCATCTGCAAACACCCAGCAGGAGAGTGATGGAGATAAGTGAACTGCAGCTAAAGCCACTAGTCCTCATGCCTGCCCCACTCAGTGACATATTTCCTCTCAAGGAAATATCTCCAAACAGTACCACCAAACAGGGCCCAGGGATTCAAATCCATGAGCCCAGGGGGAAACATTTCTCGTCCAAGCCACCACAGCAAGTATTTCCAAGCAGTGAGTAAGACAGAAATCCCTAAGTACAGCATAGAACTTTCTAGTTAATATTCTTTGAGACTCCAGATAATACAGAAGATACTCTCATATTGTGGAAGGCTTCCGGGCCTCAGAGTGAAGGTTTAAATGCATACAAGGAAAACAGCGCATCCCCAAGCCTGGCGTATTGAGTGACTGCTTCATGATAGATACTGCCTCTCTGATTACAGGTGCTAGAGGTCAAGATTCTGTACGTTAAGTGTATCTGCCAAGAAGGACTTTTATAAAGATGTTGGCACTGACTGAGGGACTCTAACCATCTATTCTAAGCAACAGAGAAGAATAAAAAGGAGCATCAGGAAAACAACTGTTAGGCCTCCGTAGATATGATATGACAATGCTTCTCTCAGGTCCCAGAGCTTCTGAGACTTTCCAAAAACTGCATCTTCTTTTCTAGGCACAAGGCCATGCTCCCCACTTCAATCCCTCGAATCTATGGTTTTGGCCCATTTGCACACAGGGACAGCAGAGTAACCTTACAGTGCTAAGAAGACCTGTGTGGGTCAGTCAGTCCTTTGCAGTCTGATTCGGTGCAGAAGTTGAGATCCGAACAAATACAGTTGTTGTGGCATCCCTACAAATTACAGAGACGGTTCAGAGAAAGGACATGACTCAAGGTGTGGTAGTCACTGTGTGGGAGGAGAGTGATGGGACAGGCGTGGAACAGGATGCTGTGTGTAGCTCAGAGGAATCCCAGCTCTCTCTAAGCATCCACAATACCTGGCTCTGAATACACTGTTGTATCCATTGTTCCAATCTCATTCATATCCCCAAGTGGCCAACAAAGTGATTGGCTAAATAGTAGCTGCTACTTAGCTCTTTGGAAAGACAAAAGGAACAGTGTTTAAGTGTTTAGTTGCTGTGATGAAGTATCATGACCAAAGGCAACTTGGGGAAGAGAGGGTTTATTTGGCTTACTTATCCAAACTCACAGTCCATTGAGGGAAATCAGAGCAGGAACTCAAACCTGGAGGGGAGCTGCTTAGTGGCTTGCTCGGCATGGCTGGCTTGCTTGGCATGGCTTGCTCAGCCCACCTTCTTATAGTACTACCAGCCCAGGAACAGCACCACCCACAATAGGCTGGGCCCTCCCCCATCAACTACTAATTAAAAAATGCCCTTCAGCCAAATCATATGAAGGCATTTTCTCAATTCCCTCCTTTTAAATGACTCTAGCTTGTGTCAAGCTGACCTAAAACCAGCCAGCAGACTTAGGAAGGAAGCTTTATTTTGGCTCTAGTTCCAGGGTGCAGACCATTGTAATAGAGAAGACATGATGGCAGAAACACGGCATCTGTTCATACTGCATAGTCAGTCAGGAAGCAGAAAGACATGCAGGCTGGAGGTTAGTTGGCTTCTCTCTCTGTTTAGTTCAGGCACCCAAGCCATGGAGTGGTACTGCCCACAATTAAAGTGAGTCTTCCCACCCTAGTCAAGCTAATGTAGATAACCCCTCACAGGAGTGCCCAAAAGGTTGACTTCTGGATGAGTCTAGAGTCTGTCAAGTTGCCAATCAATGTTAAGTGCCTATGCACTTATTGAACAACACATACAGACCAGTGGCATTCACCCCCCCACCCCAGCATTAACCAGAAAACAAACAAACACACAAACAAAAACCTTTGCTTTAGGTGTGACATCATCTCTTCCCCAAAAGCTGGTGATAAGGGTGAATCTGGTCTTTAGTAAGTTTCTTACAACTTCCTTGCTACTTAGTACATAGCACATCCTAAGTCCCACCTGGAATTCACAGCAGAGGGAACTCATCTGGATACTCTTTATCTGCACGTGCTAGTATCATTGGAGGCTTGGTCTATAGGGCTTGTGAAATGCTGAAGGTGGGGGACAACTACCTATGAAGAATGGCTAAAAAGAGATCTCCAGCCACTGTGGACCTGGGAAGGGAATCCAAGATAGGGGATGTTTGTCCCACCGGAGTTTAATAAAACTGGCTGAGAAATGTGGAGCCCTGGAAGCTGGTTGACAGACCCTGACAAGGCATGACTGAGATGTTTACCCCTATGTCTATGTGGTGGTTTGAATAAGAATGGCCTTAAAAGGCTCATATATTTGAATGTTTAGTCACTAGGGAGTGGCACTATTTGAAAGAATTAAGATTAGAAGTTGTGGCCTTGTTAGAGGAAGTGTGCCACTGGAGGCAGGCTTTGAGGTTTTAGAAGCCTGTGCCAGGTCCAGAGTCCCTTCCAATCTGGATGTAAAACTCTCAGCTACTTCTCCAGCACCTTGTCTGCCTGCTGACATGTTCTCTTCCAGGATAATAATGGACTAAACTTCTGAAACTATAAGCCAGCCCCAATTAAATGCATTTAATTAATTTAATTAATTAATTAAGAGTTGCTGTGATCATGGTGTCTCTTCACAGAAATAGAACACCGACTAAGACACTCTGTACCCTTGGCTTCAGAGGGTTCAGTGTGGCCTCTTGTGGAGGATACATGGGCCCATTCAAGCTTGTACCCTCACCAGGCTTCAGTAGAGAGGCTAGAGCACAATCCCTCAGAGAGGAAGCCAGAGACAGATCTTGAGTGGCCTTACATTAGAAAACTTGTGTGATAAAACCCTGAGTACCAGATGTCCCTGTGGAGTGTGCCATAAAAGAAGCTATGTTACTCTCGGGGAGAGGAGATGCTTGTAAAGGAGGCTGCCTGTCTCGTGGGTAACTGGGAATGGAGGCCCCTCCCACTTAGCCCTAGTTTTAGTTTTGTTCCAGGTCTGCTCTGAGTGGGGGCTGAATAAAACTCGCTTCTGAACGAATGCTTTCATTTACTCTTCCATAAACGTAACCAGGCATGAACTAATAGTGGGCTGTGCTCTGAGATATCCTTAGACACTTTAGTTGTACTTCTGTAGCAGAGGATTCATACAAACCTTCATAGTACCATTTTCCCCACGTGTGGGCTTCGTGGTATGCACTGTGTGTGCTGGCCATCATTGGGGAATCATTATGCAGTGTGTGCCTTGTGTAGAAATCGGAATGTTACTAAGTAAAGTCTTCAGGAAGACATGTGCTATCAAGTGAAAATCTCAATGCCAGGATGTGGGATACCACTCTATGAGCTATTGGTTGAGGAGGGACCAGATACACCCAACACAGCATAGGCTATGAGTGTTGCTTGTGGTTGTCTACCAGAACTACATGTTAAGAGCCTATTGTTGAAGATGAAACACACCTCAATTGTGGCCACAAACAAATCAAGCTGGACCTGACCTGAAAACTTTCTCCCAGCTGGTCAGCTTTCATAATGTTGGAAGGGGCTATGAAGGCCACTGGGGAAAGGGGTAGTCATCAATGCTACTATCCAGTAGTAAACAGTGAATGCTAATCCCAACCTGTCAACCAAGATGTGGCCTCAGTTTGAGGCCTACTCTACTGGCCTCTAGGAATATCAGTAGGGATTATCTAGATAATGTTACTTGAAATGTAAAGACCCACAGGAATTTGGGTGGTGCCATTCCATGGGCTGGAGTCCTGAGCTGAATATAAAGGGCAAAGTGCACCATGAGCCAGCGTTCATCTCTCTCTGTCTCCTGACTTAGGATCCAACGTGACAAATTCCAAGCTCTTGTCACCATCTTTCTCTGCCATGATGGACAGTACTCTGGAACGGTAAGTCTGAATAAACACTTTCTTCCCTGAGTTTCTTCTGTTGGGGATCTTGTCAAAGTAACAAGCAAGTAACTGATGAGTAAATCAGAGTAAAATGGTGGCTGTCAAAGGCTGGTTATAAGTGAAACAGGAAGTTATTAATTAAAGGTATGAAGTCCCAATTATGCAAGGTAAATTCCAAAGTGTGGCTATGTAATGAGGTTCCAATAGTTAATGCTGAATAGTATATTTACATTATATTAACTTTATATTACATTATAGTTACAATATACATTATGTTATATTGTCATGTTAAATAATTTATCCCAACTTGATTTTGCTGCTTTAATTTTATTTTATTTATTTGGGGAGAGGGGCATAGGGTCCCATGTAACTTAAGATAGCTTTGAAGTCATTATAGCCTTGTATAACCCTGACTTTGATGTCCTTGCTCCCACCTTCAAAATACTGGGATTTCAGACGGTGCATCTCCACACCCAACTCACAATAAAATTGTATGTATGTATTATTTATATCATGTATACTCATAGATATGGCCTATGCATATGTGCATGCTTGTGTGTGAGAGTTTGGCCACCTGTGCTCTTGTGCACATGTGGAGGTCAGTCACATTGAGACAGGGTCCTTTTTGTTATTCACTTCTGTGTGCACCATGGGCACTAGGGATTCTTTTGTTTCAAGCTCCTATCTCTCCATAGGATTACAGATAGACACTACCACCGTTGGCTTTGTGTGGGTCCTGAGGATTTGAACTTGGGTGCTCACAACAAAAATTTAAATATTTAAATTATATTTTTTCTTCAATTTATTATTGAAGTTTCTGTTCCTAACTGGACTTTATTGAGATTGGAAAGATTCTGCCCTTAAAGAGGTTATAGTTTTATGAGATTTTTGACAGGATTTTTATGAAACACAAAGGAGACAGACTCTTCGGGCAGCTGTCACAGTTCTCAGGACGCTTCATGTCTCATAATCCTAAAGCAGGCCTGTCACTCCTCACTGTCTCTGTGTGCAGCTGACAGCCTTTGGATGAACATTCTGAGTTGATGCCTGAGGACATTTAAAAATAGTACGGTGCTGAGCAAAAGCTAAATATATTGCCAGAATCCCTGTGTTGATCAATTATTTATCTGTCACAAATGATCAAACAAGGGGAGAAGTTACCTATTTCAACTTGATGGAGCTCAGCGAAGACTAGCAGAAGCTACAAATGTTCAAGTCTAAAGTGAGTCCAGTAGATGAAAGCAAACTTCCTGATTTCATCATGAGGCAGCTAAACAAGGCAAAGAAGAGTCCACCAGTGGCTAAAAATATATAATTATAAGGATTTATAATGTATATGGAACATTTTAGTCATTTAACAAGAACATAATGAAGCTTCTTCAACACAAACATAAACGTGCTGTGGTCTCTGTCATGAGGATGCCCAACTTCTGTCTAATACAGAAGGTAAAAAACACTCTAAATTACCACTATAAATAACACCTTTTTATGCTTAAACTTCTGATATGCACACTTTTGGAGGGGTTGTTGGTTTTTCTCACTGGGTGGTTTTAAAGCTTTATTATTTTATTTTAGTAAATGACCCTGGAGTTGTAGGCAGTTAAGAGCTACCCATGTGGGTTCTGGGACCTGAACTAGTCAACTTTCTCTCTCTCTCTCTCTCTCTCTCTCTCTCTCTCTCTCTCTCTCTCTCTCTCTCTCTCTCTCTCAGAATTTCATGTTGCTCAGGCTGGCTACAAAATCACTAAGTGTCCAAAGATAACCTAATTCTCTTGTCAGCAGATCTCAAGTCCTGGGATTATAGGTCAGTGTCACGATACCCAGATCCTTAGCTTTTATTTTTTGGCATTTCAAGACAGGGTTTCATGTAATGCAGGCTGACCCTCACCTTGCCATGTAGCTGTGGATAGCCTAACTCCTCTTTCCTCTGCATCCCCAGAGCTGGAATTGCAGTACTGCTCTGATAGACTATTTTTCATATAAGTGTGATATACATGTGTATGCACATGTTAGCACATATAGGGGATTGAGTGCACATGTAGGCTCAAGGTTGATGTCGAGAACAATCCTCAAGTGTTCTTCTACCTTATTCCTTGAGTTGTAAAATGGCTGGTTCCTGAAGTCTCACAGGAGTTTAGATGTAAGCAAAAGGTTGTAAATGATATTTAAAGTTTCTGTTCATAAGGATAAAAAGGGAACAGAATCAAAGATGGCTTTCTAGTGGCAGTGTTTTCTTGGATCAGCTCTGTTTGCCAGAGGCAAACTGAGGCTTGGCTTCTTTAAGAGAAGCTTCCTGATTCAGCCTTAGAGGCAAAAAACGCTTGAGTCTTTTAAGAGGCCCTGCTGCCTAATACTTATATGGAGTTAATGAGCAGCAGATGTCAAAGCTCTACTTGGTAATTATGTGGACCCTAAAATTCCCAGAGTACCTGGGTTAAAAAGATAAATTCTGTAAAATTAGACTAGGAGCTGGGTGGAGCCATCCATCCACCCTACCAACCTTGAATTCTGGCAGATTAAAGATGTGTTCATAAATTGAAAGAAATAGAAGAACCTGGGTGGAGTCAGTCACCCTACCCAAACAAAGGTGTAGTCAGAGACAGAAAAGGTTAAGAAATAGATATACAGTAAAGACAGTTTTTTTTTAAAAAAAAAAAAAAAAGTCTAAATGGCTTAGAGTGAGAGGAAAAAAAGTAGAGAAAGCCCTTAAAAAAGAAATATAGAGTAAAAAAAAAGTCACGTAAAGATGGAAAATACAAAGAGTATCTGGATACTGTATGTTATTGTCTTATCTTTAAGCTTCTTGACTGAAAATGACTTAGTAAAAGCTGCTAAAAGACAGTTGATTATAAATGCTGTTGGATTAATTCAACCTATACATTTTGTAAATGAGTTTACTTTAAAATTGAAATCCAAAGATATGCTACTTTGGAGAAGAGGTTTTCGTTTTATTTTCACAGAAAATGAGAAGCTCTGGATTTATTCTTGGATAAAGAACATAAAGTTTGATAGAGGAAGACCCCCTGAAAAATCTCCAATGGAAATGGACGGCCCAGATGATTCAGCATTTCAGAGCACCTCTGTGAAGTTTCCAGAGCTCTGTATCCAGAACAGCTTCAAGGAGACTGGCTGAGATGACCCAGCCTTAGAGACTACTCCAGTAAAGACTTGTGCATAATCCTGCATTTTTCTTTGGATTCCCATGAGATTGCCAGCATCCCCATTCAGCAGGAAGTAGCCTAGAGAACGACACCCACATTCCCAAAACATGGATCATGGATGTTTGTGTTTATTTACAGTGTTGTTTATAAGTTGTTATAGATAAGGGGGGGGGGGAGAATATTAGATGTGGAGTTCTTTTTGTTTTAAAAAGAGAAAAAGGGATATGTAGGGGATTGTGCTGGTAAATAATTGTCCCATCCACTGGTTTAATAAAAAGCGCTGATTGGCCAAAGGCAGGCAGGAAGTGTGGGCAGGGCTACCAGACTAAGGAAAACTCCGAGAACAGGAAGCACAGAGCGGAACGCCAGAGAGAAGCAGGAAGAAGCAGAGGACAACCATGCTGCTCTAAAGAAAGGTACTGAGCCCCATGGCTGAACAGGAAGAGTCATGGGTTAGATGAAGGGTAGAGAGCTAGCAAGTGATATGCCTGGACCTCAGGCTGATCAGCCAAAAACTATTGTATGCATCTGTGTGTCTCTTCAGGTCTGCGGGTCTGTGGGCCTAAACCTTGAGGTTAGGCCAGAAAGACTGGGTCAGAAACCACTTACTACAGGCCACTGTGTTTTTTCAGCAACAAAATTGTAACTAGTACACCAGCAGAGACTCCATGAACGGTCTGAAAGCCTCTTGCATGAAGATTTGTGTGTCACCCCCACTATTCATTTATTCAGTCATTTACACGTATTCTTATGATATCATGTATATGTACTTTACCTTTCAGGCCACAATCTCTGTACTTTGCTGATAAGTCATCCCAGTTGTGGCACTTGGGGCCATCAGTTGGCTCCTGTGTGCTGACCTCCATCAATGTGGAGCTTTGGTTTAGTTTTTTTTTTCTTTTCTTTTTTTTTTTTTTTTTTTTTAGCACTTAATTGCATTTTATCACGATACTCAGAGCTCCTTTTGCATGCTTCCTGTTATAGTCCACAAATCACACAAGACTGGCATTATTCTTTATTATATACATAGATCATAATGTCAAAAAGATTCTTGAATTACAGTTCTAAGGGCCTGCCAGTAAACTGTTAAACAGGAAAGGAAAGTATCTCCAGGGGAAGCTGGGTTCTTCATCAACCTTCAGGTCCAGATGTAGCATGTACAAGCAGCTAGAAAAGGACAGCACAATGTGACATGCATATGAGTGTATTGAGGAGTTTTGTTGTTGTTGTTTGTTTGGGGTATTTTTTGGTTTGAGTTTTTTTTTTATTTTGCTTTTTGTTGTTTTTGTTTTTAGACATGATCTCACTATGCAGCTCTAGCTGGCCTAGAACTCACAGAGATCCACCTGCCTCTGCTTCATGAATACTGGGATGAAAGGTACACCCTACACAGCCTAGACTTGAGATTTTTTTCACATTGTATACATTTGTTGTCACATTACACTGTACCATTATACATGTATAATCATTACATATAAAGTAAAATAAAACGTATGTCTATATGAATTGTCTGTTTTAAAACTACCTTCATCTACTGATTTGTTTATGTGGGGAATATGTGTATATTGTGGACATGAGTGTGCACGTGTGGAGACTAGAGAGCAAGCCCCTCTGCCCCAGGACAATCTGAAGGAATTCAGTTTCTCCTACCACCATATGTGTTTCAGAGATCAAATTCAGTTCTTCAGATGAGCCCCCCCCCCCCCCACTATGGCAGCCTTCTAGTTTAATGTACTTTGGGTTTCAGTTTGGTTTTTTTTTTTTTAAAAGTCTGGGATTGCAGACATGCACCATGACACCTAGCTTCAATTTCTTCATTTAATTGTGGCTTACCATTAAAAGTAAAGCAAAGTTATATTGGCTGCTCATGTGAGAACTCAGGTTCAGATACTGGTGAGTTTGTCCATCAATTTCAGAGGCTGCCAGGCTCACCTCTGGCCTCTGTGGTACTAACTTCTGTCCTAGACTCCTCACTCCCTCTGGCAAAGCCATACTTTTTATCCTGAGGGTGTGGTCAGAGATGCTGGTCTCAGTTTTCCATCCTCTGGCTGCACCATGCTCTGATGAGTATTTGTGTTACTGAATAATGCTGCTTCTCTTTTTCATCTCCAAACAGCGATCTATTGCCTACAGTGAGTGCTAGATCATATTTAGCTACACAGCCACCAAAATTAGTAAGCAAGCCAATCAACAATTTATGGGCATTTGGCTATATGTTAAACTTACACTTAATTGTTGTTTATCTGTACAGGCTGCAGCATGCAGGGCACAGGAGTTGGTTCTCTCCTCCACATGTGGGTTCAAACACAGGTCGTCAGGTTGGACAGCAGGTTCCTTTCCCATCTGAGCCATGTTTCCACATTCTATATTTGTTTTTAACTTTCTCCCACAGAGATCTATGTAGTGTGTGTGAGAGAGACAGAGACAGAGACAGAGAGAGATGGTTTGATTAGAATGGCCTTCATAGGCTCATATGTGTGGTGATATTTTGTATGTGCTCTAACAAAGCTTGCCTAAGGATCCGGGGATAGAGCCAGCCACTAGCTAACCATAGAGGTCAGGCAGTGGTGACACACAACTTTAATCCCAGCCCCTGGGATCTCATACCTTTGATCCCTGTATTTGGGAGACACACTCCTTTAATCCAGGCAATAGGGAAATTGAGACAGGAAGTGATATGGCTGGGCAGAGACAGGAAAATAAGGAGGGAGGAGACAGGTGCTCAGTCCTTACAGCCGGAGGATCCCATAGAGGTAAGAAGTCTCTCTATGGCTGGCTCCTTTGTCTCCCTGATCTTTCAGGAGTTACCCTGGCATTTGACTCCAGGTTTTTATTAAGAGCAATTAGTATTCAAGCTACACATTTGTTTGAATACTTGGTTCCCAGCTGGTGTAACTGTTTGGGAGATTAGAAGTATGACCTTTCTGAAGGAGGTATGTCACTGGGGACAGAACTTTGAACTTTCAAAAGATCCAAGCCATTCCCAGTATGTTCCCTGCCTCCTGGCTGGGGATTGGATGTGAGCTAACTGCTCTTCAGGCCATCATGTATCTGCTCTGCCATCATAGATTCCAACCCTTTTAATCTGTAAACCAAGTAAACACTCTCTTTGGTAAATTGTCCTGGCCTTGCTTTGTCATAACAATAGAAAAGGAAACAAAGCTGAGAGAGAGCATGTGTGTGAAGGTCAGGTGACAACTCTGGGGAGCCAGTTCTCTCTTGCCGCCATGGTATTTATTTGTGTGCTTGTATATGTGTATGGGGTGTGTGTTCCCAAGTCTAGTGCACGGGTTGCCAGAGGGCAACTTTCAGGGGTCCTCTCTCCTTCTACCACATGGGGCTTGGGGGAAGGCACCTTTATCAGATGATTTACTTGCCAGACTCAGGTGTGAATTTTAAATATGTTTTCAAAATTTTATGAGAGGAAAAGTCATGTGCAGTGGTGCACTCCCGGATGCAGAAGCAGGTGGATCTCTATGTTCAAGGCCAGCCTGCTATCAGGATTCCCAGCACATAGCCCCTGCATGGTAAACCCAATAAGGCGCAGGCAGAAAGTACAGAGGACACACCCCTAAGTGTGGCTATGCAAATATATGCCCACCCACTTCTCTTAAAAGGAGCTGCCATGAGAAACTCTGTCTCTTTCACTTGGCTTCTCTCCCTCCTACAGCTTGGCAACTCCCCTGAACAAACTCTCTGTGGCATCTGATAGTGTGTGTCTGATCTCATGCGCGAAACCAACACCTGTTCTACAGAGAGTTCCAGGTCAGCCAGGGCTGCACAGAGAAACCTGTCTCTGATAACAACAAAAATTATGAAAGGGAGTCTTTAATTCAAGGAAATATACACTGACAACTTCAGATACTTTTCTAAAGATATTTGCATTAGTATGAAATGGTTCCAAATGGATTTACTCAAATCCATCAGAAAGAAATGAAAGGTCCACCTAAAAGCTTTACCTCAAATGTCATTGAATGTTGGGCTTTGCATCTGTCAGGTTCGAAGCAATCAGATCAGGAAGGGTGATGCTGTAGAACAAGCTGCTCCCAGAATGAGCCCTAAGGTAGGACACTTGATTTAAGCTCAGCTCTCTGCTGTGATTCTGGGCCAAGGCTCAAACAGCAGGGGCACCAAAGCCCTTATGATGTTTTCAAGTGAAAATGCCTCCCCAAAGGCTCTAGCATTTGAACACTTGGTTCCCAGTCTGGTGGCCCTATTTGGGGAGGTCTGGAAGAAGTACAGTGCTGGAGATAGGGTTTTAGGTTTAAAGGCATCACATCCTAAGATCACATGGTTTCCACCACCCATATGAGGCTCACAAACACCTGTAACTCCAGTTCCAGGGGATCCACCAGGTACATATGCAGCATGCATACATATATGCACACAGGCAAAACATTCAGGTAAAGTAAAAATCAATCAATCAATCAATCAAGCAAGCAAGCAAGCAAGCAAGCCTCATCATTCCTGTAGGCCTCTGGAATCAGGAGCCCAAGTAAACTCTTTCTTCTATATATTTCCTTGGTCACACTGTTTTGTCCTAGCGAGAGAAAAGTAACGAGTGTGGTCTTTATTTTCTCCTCTAAAGTGAGGCATTTGGACCAGTTGACAGCCACAATTTTTAAAGTGAGCCACGTGCTGGATGCACTCATTTTTGTCTCCAGATAACCCTTGATGGGGTGTATTTATAATTCCTACTATTCAATTTAAAAAGGATCCTGTGTATGATGTGCACATGGCCAGCTTTGTGGAGTAGGTTCTCTCCTTCTATCTTCACATGGTTTCCAGGAATTGAACTCAGGTCCTCAGCCTTGTACTGCAGATGTTTTTTGTTTGTTTTGTTTTTCCTAAGCCACCTCAGTGGCTTGTTTTTATGATTTATAAACCATTTTGTGACATAACTATAAGCCATAAATCATTTGGTGACAATACTATAGCTCTCACAGTTGCATCACCAAAAAGAACTCGGATCTAGCTGGGTATGATCATAAAAACCTCTATTTTCTGTTCTCAGAACATGACAGCAGGATCATACACATCCGAGGCCATCCTGGTCTACAATGTTAGACCCTGTCTCAAAACCAACCGAACAGAGCTTCTGTCTGCCACACTGCTGAGACTCTGGCCTTCTAACTAACATGCTGACTTGCTTCCAGATAATTCAAAGGGTCAAAGGCCTTTTCTAAGTCTGTATTCTGTGATCATATCCATCTTGCTTTGCTTTGTTTTCTGAGTCAGATCTTGCTCCACAGCCCTGTTTGTCTAGCTGAGTGTCTCATTAACTGACTCTAAGTCCACTCTATTTCTGGACTTCCCTCTACGAGATTCACCAAGTTCCATTGTTTCAGATTTTAAAAAATTATTTATTTTTATGTGTCTAGGTATTTTGCCTGCCTGCATGTATGTCTGTGCATCATGTGCATGGTGCTCTCAGAGCCCAGAGAGGCTGATGGGTCCTCTGGAACTGGAGTTACAGTTGTGAACCACCATATGGGTACTGGGAATGGAATCCAGATTCTCCTGAAGAGCAGCCAGTGCTCTTAAGTGCTGAACCATCTCCCATCCATTTATTGTTAATAATACATAGAAGCAGCATCTTCTGTAACTTGCCGCCAAGCCCACCATGATTTATTTATGGAGCAGCTTTAGCATTGTCTATGAAAACCATAAGCCCACTCTATTCTATAGACTTATAATGAAAACTGAAGGACTGAGGGATGAAAAATATGAATCTGGGCTTTTCTAACCCAGTGGTTGATTTGCCATCTTGTCGTTGATGGGCAGAGCTATATCACTTAGCTCTGGGGACGCAGTCTAGGAGTGTATGGTATTGTTAGGTTGTGTGAACACCAGTGTATCTGCACAAGCTTGAGAGAGGAGAAAACCCTGCAATGGGGTATTGTGAGTGTGACATATTCCTGGTGACGGTGCAGAGGAGCGTTGCAGTGAGACGGCTTCTGCCATGCACTACATTAGCTGAGTACATTAGTTCTTTCTTGTAACTCCCTCCTCTACACACTAGAATGGATCAAGAAGAACCTTTTGGGTCTGGAAAGATGGCTCAGTGGTTAAGACTGCATGTTGCTCTTCCAGAGGACTGAGTTTGATTTCCACATGGTAACTCATACCACCTCTAGCTGTAGCTCCAGGGGATCCAGAGGTTTTCTGGCCCTTGTGAGCACCAAGCAGACATGTGGTGCAGAGACATATACAAAGGCAAACACTCATAAAATAAGATTTTAAGTTTTTTTTTTTTTTTAAAAAAAGACTAGTCTTTTTCTTTCCCCTCCTTCCTTCCCTTCCTTCTAAAAGTATTTTTAATTTATTTGTATGTATATGTATATATGTGGGCATGAGCATGTATGTATGAGGGCATGAGCATGTATGTATGTGGGCATGAGTGTGTATGTATGAGGGCATGAGCATGTATGTATGTGAGCATGAACGTGTATGTTTGTGGGCATGAGCATGTATGTATGTGGGCATGAGCGTGTATGTATGTGGGCATGAGCATGTATGTATGTGGGCATGAGTGTGTATATTTGTGGCCATGAGCGTGTATGTATGTGGGCATGAGCATGTATGTATGTGGGCATGAGCGTGTATGTATGTGGGCATGAGCGTGTATGTATGTGGGCATGAGTGTGTATGTATGAGGGCATGAGTGTGTATGTATGTGGGCATGAGCGTGTATGTATGTGGGCATGAGCGTGTATGTATGTGGGCATGAGCGTGTATGTATGTGGGCATGAGCGTGTATGTATGAGGGCATGAGCGTGTATGTATGTGGGCATGAGCATGTATGTATGTGGGCATGAGCGTGTATGTATGTGGGCATGAGCGTGTATGTATGTGGGCATGAGCGTGTATGTATGTGGGCATGAGCGTGTATGTATGTGGGCATGAGCGTGTATGTATGTGGGCATGAGCGTGTATGTATGTGGGCATGAGTGTGTATGTATGAGGGCATGAGCGTGTATGTATGTGGGCATGAGCGTGTATGTATGTGGGCATGAGCATGTATGTATGTGGGCATGAGTGTGTATGTATGTGGGCATGAGTGTGTATGTATGTGGGCATGAGTGTGTATGTATGAGGGCATGAGTATGTATGTATGTGGCCATGAGTGTGTATGTATGTGGGCATGAGTGTGTATGTTTGTGGGCATGAGCGTGTATGTATGAGGGCATGAGTGTGTATGTATGTGGGCATGAGCGTGTATGTATATGGGCATGAGTGTGTATCTATATAGGCATGAGCGTGTCATTGCATGCATATGGAGGAATTGTTTTCTTCCTTTCACCATGTGAGTCCTGGGACTGAACTCAGGTTATCAGCCTCAGCAGCAAGTGTCCTTTACCCACTTAACCATCTCATCAGCCACTTTAAAAAATTTTTAAACATGTATCTGGTAGAATGCTTTTTGTTTTTGTTTCAAATGCTGCCATTACAGATATGTTGTATCATGTCCTTGACTGTTGTGGGATTCAGGTGTCAGCTGATGGGGTCCAAGGAAGTTTATCCATGGCCCCGGGCTCCTGGTGCCGAACCCATTGATAAGGGGCTGCTGGGACGCTGGGAGGCTCTCTTCCTGGTTCCTGGCTGCTGGAGGGAGGATCCAATCGTCCGTCTGTCTGCAGACTCAGTCCCTGTTCAGGTGTTGCTGTAATCTGCTACCTGTACCGTGAGTGTTGGTTTATATTCTAATAAATATCTATCTGGTATTGGTGTCCTTGTGGGTAAACTCCGCCTACACTTGACCTACACACACACATACACTCACACTTCCCCAGAAAACAAAACAAAACAAAACAAAACCCCTTTCTTTACATCAAAGCTTTTTTGTTGTTGCTGGGTTCTGTTTGTCTTTTTGTTTGTTTTTGTTTTGTGTTTTGGTCTTTTGAGATGGAGTTTCTCTATGTAAAATGCTGTCCTACAATTTGCTTTATAGACCAGGCTGGACTTGAACTCACAGAGATTCACCTGCCTCTGCCTGGGTTGTGCTAGGATTAAAGTCATGTGCCACCACCACCTGGCTCATCAAGGCTTTTTTAAGTTGTTTGTGAGGGGATCAGCTCAGGACACCCCAAGATCAACTTCTCAGCACAAAGGAGATATATTTACCCCAGAGAAACAAAGTCGGGAGACAGAGGATGAGGGAGGGGAAGGGAACAGGGGGAAGGGCAGGGATATGTGTGTGTGGGGGGGAAGGGCAGGGATATGTGTGTGGGGGGGGAAGGGCAGGGATAATTGTGTGTGGGGGTACTGTCTCTGGATAGAGAGGAGACAGATGTGCCCATAGCAAATGGCAGTTTAAAAGGTAAGGGGGAAACCCACGTTAGGATGAGGGATTTAATTTTAATTGTTCATGTTAATTAGGTGAGCCAAGGGGTTTTTGATTTCTGGGCTTCAATACTTTGATAAGTGAAACTTGGAAGTCAGCCTCAGGAGGAAGAAGTGGCCAAATAAAGAAAGGAACAGACCTTGGCGGCCAGCGTTAGGAATGTAATCTAACAGTTTTTTAGTAAGGCAGAGGGAACAGGAGAGAAGGGAAAGTCCTTCCAGAGCCATTTTTGCCATGCTTGGGCTGGCTAGAGTCCCTTCAGTTTGTACATGTGGTATTTACTTCCTGTTTTGTATTATTCTGTCAGCCCATTACAGTGTCACCATGAAGTAACATGAGCTAAAACTGATTATTTTCATCCTGTCACATGTGCATGATAGCAGCACCTAACCCACCGGACTGAGAAATAGGTGGACTAGTTAGTGCATGGCACTTAGAACAGTGACTGGCATTTACAAAGAACCCTCATGTCCTAGTTAGGGATATTATTGCTGTGATGAAACACCATTGCCAAAAGCAACCTGTCGAGGAGAAGGATTTATTTCATTCACAGTTCCATATAACAGCTCATCATCAAAAGCAGTGAGGGCAGGAACCTGGAGGCAGGAGCTGATGCAGGGGCCATGGAGGAGGGCTGCTTACTGGCTTGCTCAGCCTGCTTTCTTACACTATTCAGAACCACCGGCCCAAGGATGGTACAATCCACAGTGGGCTTGGCCCTCCCCCTTCAATCCCTAATTAAGAAATGCTCTATAAGATTTTATGGAGGCATTTTCTCAGATGAAGCTCCTTCCTTTCAGATAATTCCAGCTTCTGATAAGTTGACATAGGGCATTAGTTCTTTATCTTCAGGAGTATGGCAAGAGGCAGAGACAACATAGAAACCAACTACATATTTGTTGGAAAGTGGATTCTCGGAAGAGTTGCAGTAATTGACCTAATAGGTTGTAAACTCCATTCAGGCATGTCTCCTGTGATGTATTCCCAGTATAGATCTGATGGGGAAATAGTCGTCTTGTACAGACATTACATTAAGTGTGTACTGTGTATATGAGATGTGTACCCGCAGATATACAAAGTATAAACATTCTGTATGTGTTTAATCAGTGGGCATTTGACAGCCAATAGTGATATAATTAACTATACACTCCACTCTTTCCTTGGCCCAAGAACTTAATAAAATGGGTCAGGGAAAATGGTTCAATTGGAAGAATGCTTAACTAGCATGTTCTAAAGGTGTTGATACCCACAACCACATATGGGAGCGGTGCTGGCCCGTATCTCTTGCACTTTAAGACAAACAAACCAAATAACAATTAACCTAACCAAGAGTTTGATAGTTCACAGGCCAGCTTTTTTCCCACAGTTCTTTTCAGTCCAATATACATTTCTGTCCCCTTCCCCTCAATCACCTAAAACACACAGTCAGAGGCTGCTTGCTCGGTAAAGGTATTTCTTTGTTTGTTTGTACGGGTCTGCTGTGTTGCCCAGGGTGGTCTCCTGGGCTCAAGCGACCATCCCGCGTCAGCCTCACGAGCTGTTGGGACCACTGGCGCACCAACAGCCCAAATCAGTAAACTTTTGTTGTAGTTTTCTGTGCTTATTGCTTGAGACACGATCTCACACTATAACCCAGAGTAACCTTGAACTCTCGATGATCCTACTGCCTCAGCCTCCCCAGTGCTGACATCATAGGCGTGCACTACCACGGCCGAGAAATTTACTTTAATAGTTTAAAAAAAAAATGAGGCGCTGGGAGTGGCAGCGCTCGGCTTTAATTAGGGCACTCGGGACGCAGAGGCAGGCGGATCTGAGTGTGAGGCCAGCCTGTCTACAGAGCGAGTTCTTCGTAGGGAAAGCATCTTGAAAAACAACCAAAATGAAACTTAAAAATAAAGTACATGTTATTAGTTTTGCCTAATAAAGAAAAGCCGAGATGAATAACAGAAAAGAAAACGTAAGAACTAACAGACGCCAGGTCTCCCAGGAGACCGAGGAGGAAGAGGCGGCGCATAAGACTGTCGTCACCGAGAGGGCGGTGCAGATTACTGCGCATGCTCGTTCGTCCTCCCCACGCCCACACAATGCGCACGCGCACATAGGGCCTTCGGGTCTGACTGGCTCTTGCTAAATGGAGTTGCTGGCGGGAAAGTTGAGCCCGAGGAGCTGGCGGGGCAATGTGCAGCGATTTTCGCAAGGCGGAGTCCGGGACCCAGGTGAGAGCCGTGGGTCAGCGGGAGGGCCGCGCATCTCCAGGGGAGGTCACCCGGCGCCCAGGGCCACCGTGGGGATGGCGCGACACCCTCAGGCAAACTGTCAGCGATGGCGTGCTGAGGTGCAGGAACTAGGGGAAGGCAAGGGCCCCAGTTGAGGCGTCAGTAGACGTTTTCTGGAATAGGTGACATTTAGGTAGCTTGCTTCACATCTCTAATCTGCTTGTAGCATCCGACCCTCGCTATCCCGGTCTTTCTATCCAGAGCCACGCAAGCCATTTCATTCAGAAATGGAACGATTAACTACGTGTGTTAATGGTTAAGTACTGAGTCGGCTAAGAGAAACAAAAAACAATCCCAGCACCGAAGAAGCAGAGGCAGGCAGATTTCCATGAATTCGAAGTTAGCCTAGTTTACATAGACTGTTCCAGGCCAGCCAGGGGGACCTTCAAGCAAACAAAATAATAATAATAAAGAAAGCTGCCTTAAAATGTACAGTAGATGGATGGTAAAAGCATGCCATTCAAAAGAAGGTCTGTGAAACAAGTTATAGGAAATACTTAAATGTTGTCAGATTTATGCTAGCCTTGAACTTGGTGTGCAACTGAGGATAACCTTAAACTTCTTTTATTTATTTATATAAAGTATGTATATGCATGTATGTCTGTGGGTTGGTATGTGCCTTTGAGTGCAGATGCATTTGGAGGTGACAAGAGGCCAGAGAAAGGTGTGTCAGAGCCTCAGGAACTGGAGTTACTAACAGTTGAGTCACCTGAACCAAACTCATGTTTTCTGTTAGAGCAGTACCTATTTTTAATTGCCGAGCCATCCTTCCATCCCCTAACCTTCAATGTTTGATCCTCCTGCCTCCCAAATGCTGGGATTACAAGTGTGTGCCACCATGTCACCATACCTTGTTATGCATTGCCAAGCACAGAGCCCAGGATTCCATGAATAATTAGGTAAGGACTCTACCACCAGAGCTACAGTTTCTAGCCCCTGAACTGGCATTTTAAGGACCATCTGAAGTGGTTTATTGAGAAGGAGGAGGAGGAAGAAGAAGAGGAGGAAAGGAGAAGACAGTCTAAGAAGAGGGAACAGCGTAGACATGCTCTGAATTTAGCAAGGGCAGCATGTGGGTCAGGAATTCTCAACCCATGGGTTGTGACCACCCCTTTGGCAAACCATTTACATTATGATTCATAATAGCATCAAAATTACAGTTATGAAGTAGCAACGAAAATAACTATGGTTGGGGGTCAGCACAGCATGAGGAACCGTATGAAAGGGTTGCAGCGTTAGGAAGGCTGAGAACCACTGATTTAGGGAACAGCCAGTGGTTCTGTAGAGTTGGAACAAAGATAATGTTGGAAGTGAGCTCCAAGAAATAGGTGGATGATGTGTCCCCGAGTGTGTGTGGGAGGCACAGACACAAGACAGGATACTGGCAATGACACTGTTCTCCACTTTCCTCCCAGCTCCCTCCAGGTATTTCTCTAAATGCACTGAACATGGCACCTGAATAGTAAACACTGTAAATATTGACAGCAATTGTTGGTTTTCATGGGGAAAAAAAAGCTAGAGTGGTCCCTTTGCCAGAGCAAATATTAAGTAAAACAAATATTATTTACTTAAAAATAATTAGTTTTGTATAATCAGAGACATAAACTTCTAAATTTTGAAATGTTATTTGTTTGGACGTTTTGCCTTATTCATATGTGTATACCTCATACATGTCCAGACCCACAGAACTCAGAAGAGTCATCAAGTTCCCTGGAATGTCTTACAGGCTGTTGTGAGTTGCCATTTGGATAGTAAGACTTGAACCTGGGCTTTCTGCAAAAGCAACAAGTTCTGTCTGTCTGTCTGTCAGTCAGTCAGTCAGTCAGTCAGTCAGTCTCTCTCTCTCTCTCCCTCTCTCCCCCTCTCTCCCCCCCTCTGTTACATTGATTTATTTTAGAGCCCTCCTCCCCTCCTAGTTCCTCCCCTTTTCTCCCCACCCCCATACCCTCCTCTGTTTCTGTTCAGAAAGGGGCAGGACTCCCACAGGCATCAGCAAAGCGTGACATATCAAGCTGTGGTAAGACTAGCTACCTCCATTTGTATTAAGCAAGGCAATCCAGTACAAGGATTTCTTCTATTTCCCTTTCCCAGGGAGATCTATTTATTCACCCTTGGGCCCTCCTTGTTGCCTATCCTTTTTGGGTCTTGGGTCTGTGGATTATAGCATGGTTATCTTTTATTTTACAGCTAGTAACCACTTATATGTGAGTACATACCATGTTTGTCTTTCTGGGTCTGGGTTAACTCACTCAGGATGAGTTTTTTTTTTTTTTTTCTACTTCCATCCCTTTCTCTTCATATTTCATGATGTTGTTGTCTTTAACAGCTGAGTAATAAATACTCCATTGTGCAAAGGTATCACATCGTCTTTATCCGTTCTTCAGTTGAGGAGCATCTAAGTTGTTTGCAGATTCTGCCAATTATTAATAATGCTGCTATGAACATAGTTGAGCAAGTGTCCTTGTGGTATGATTGAGCATCCTTTGGTTATAAGCCCCAGATTGCTGTAGCTGGGTCTTCTTGTAGATTGATTCCCAATTTTCTGAGAAACTGTCATACTGATTTCCAAAGTGTCTGTACAAGTTTGCACTCCCACCTCACTGGAGTGTTCCCCTTGCTTCACACCCTTTCCACCATAAGCTGTCATTTGTGGTTCTGATCGTAGTCATTCTGACAGGTGTAAGATAGAATCTCAGAGCCATTTTAATTTGCATTTTCCTGATGGCTAAGGATGTTGAGCATTTCGTTTAAATGTTTCTTGACCATTTGAGATTTATATGTCAAGGATTTTCTGTTTAGATCTGTACACAATTTTTTAATTAGATTAAAAATTTTTTTTGGATGTCTAGTTTCTTGAGTGTTGTTGTTGTTTTTTTTTTGTTTTTTAGCTGTATTTTCAGCTTTCTGTTGGATGTGGGATTGGCCAAGATCTTTTCCCATTCCGTCTGCTGTCATTTTGCCCTATTGAGTGTCCTTTGCCTTACAGAGCTTTTTAATTTCATGAGGTCCCATTTGTTAATTATGAATCTTAGTGTCTGTGCTATGTTGTTCCAGTCAAGAAGTGGTCTTTTGTCTTTTGTGCCAGTGTGATGGAGGGTACTTCCTACTTTCTCTTTTATCAGGTTCAGTGTAACTGGGTTTATGGTGAGGTCTTTGATCCACTTGGGCTTGTGTTTTGTGCAGGGTGATAGACATGGATCTATTTGCATTCGTCTACATGCTGCCACCCAGTTATGCCAGCACCATTTGTTGAAGATGCTTTCTCTTTTTCCATTGTATAATTTTGGCTTCTTTGTCAGAAGACACATGTCCATAGGTATATGGATTTATGTCTGGGTCTCTGATTCGATTCCATTGATCCACCTGTCTGTTTTTATGCCAATACCATGCTGTTTTTATTACTATTGCTCTGTAGTACAGCTTGAAATCAGAGTTGGTGATAACTTCAGAAGTTCTTTTTATTACACAAGATTGTTTTAGCTGTTTGTTTGTTTGATTTTTCATATGAAGTTGAGGATTGTTCTTTCAAGGTGTGTAAAGAAGTGTGTTGGGATTTTTGATGCGGATGCATTGAATCTGTAGATTCCTTTTGGTAAGATGGCTATTTTCACTATATTAATCCTACTGATCCATGAGCATGGGAGATCTTTTCCACCTTCTGATATATTCTCCAATTTCTTTCTTCAAAGACTTGAAGGTCTTGTCATCCAGGTCTTTCACTTGCTTGGATAGAGTCACCCTGAGATGTTTTCTATTGTTTGTAGCTGTTGTGAAGTTCCCTGATCTCTTTGTCACCTTGTTTTTATTTATATGTAGGAGGGCTACTGATCCTTTTTTTTTTTTTTTAAATCTTGTGTCCAGCCAATTCTCAAAAGGGGTGTAGGGGCTTATCAGCTATAAGGGTTCTCTGGTAGTCTTTTGGGGGGGTCGCTTATATATACTATCATCTGCAAATAGTAATACTTTAGTTTCCTTTGATTTCCTTCATTCCTCTAGCTAGTTAACTTCAAATACTGTATTGAGTAGATGTGGCTAGTGGACAGCCTTGTCTTGTTCTGACTGTTGGAGTTGCCTTGAGTTTCACTACAGTTAATTTGATGCTGGCTGTCGGCTCGCTGTGTATAGCTTTCATTGTTTAGGTGTGCTCCTTGTACCCCTGATCTCTCCAAGACTTAAGATGCAGGGGGATTGGATTTTGTCAAAGGCTTTTTCAGCTTCTAATGAGATGATCATGTTTTTGTTTTTTTTTAATTGAGTTTGCAACAAGTACTCTTAAGCACTGGACCATTGCTCCAGACCCTGAAGTACACTTTTTGTTTGTCTTGTTGTTTTGAGGCGGGGTTTCTCTGTTTAGCCTTGGTTGTCCTGGAACTCACTCTGTGGACCAGGCTGGCCTCTTATTCAGAGATCTACCTTTCCTCTGCCTCCCAAGTGCTGGGATCTAAGCCTTGCACCAGCACTTGTTAAAATACACTTTTTTAGAACAATGAGGAAAGGACTCCATCATGCTACTCTATGGCCATTTCCTTTGCACTTGCTGCCATCGTTTTGTTGAGGCAGGGTCTCATAGTCCAGGCTGGCTTTAAACTGTGTAGCTAAGATGTCTTTGAACTCATGATGCTGGGGTTACACATGTGTATCACCATGGTTGGTTTCTGCATTTTTTTCCTGTGGGTCATTTCTACCAGAATCCCAACTTAAAACAAGATAAAAGCAAAACAAAGATGTTACCCTGTGGTGCCCCCACTTCTAGTTTCATTTTTTTTCTTGTTATAGAGTGTTCTGTGCCCTCAGCCTCTGCTTCCTTAGCTCCCATTCACTGAATTCTTCCTTCAACATCATCAGTGACCTTTATACTGCTGAAGACAGTAGAGTATTCCCAGCTCTTAACATGCAGGCTAGGAGACCTCTGTCCATGCCTGAAAGTCCAACACAAGAGCCAGCCTCTACTACATATTGAGCTCCAGATCTCCAGGGTGTATAGTGACTTGTCTCTAACCGTATGGGAGCGGGAAGTGTGTGCAAATGGACTTTTCCTTCTTAGGGAAAGTTAGAAGATCTTGATGGTTCATCTCAATTGTCAGCCTGATGGGCTTCAGGGTCACCCTGAAAGCAATCGCTGCTCGTGTCTGTTTAAGACTGGGTTAATTGAGGTGGGCAGATCCGTCCTAAATATGGGCTCTACTATTCCATGGACTGGGTTCCCTACTGAATGAAAAGGAGAAAGTGATCTAAGTATTCGTCACTGCTTTTGACTATAGATGCCAGGTGACCATCACTCTGCCACTCTGCCATGATGGTCTCTGTCTCCTGGAATCGTAAAAGAAAATCAATCCCTCCCTCCCTCCCTCCCCCCCCCCCCCCATGCTGCTTTTTGCCAGATGTTCCTGTCTCAGCAATGAGACAAGTAGCTAATACAGAGGATGGGAGAATGTGTCAAAACTTTATCTCCAATGAAAATGGTCTGCATTCTGCTGTAACTCACTTAACTGGTAGAGTGCTTGCCTAGCATGCTCAGGGCACTGGGTTTGATCTCCAGCACCACATAAACCCAAGCAAGAGTTCAAGGCTATCCTGTTAGAGGGTGAGTTTGAGTCCAGCATGGGCTACATGAGACCCTGTCTCAAAAAAAGAGGATAGAGGCTGCCAGGATCCTTACTGGGTAAAGGGCTTGCCATGAAGCCTTATAACTCGACTTTGAGACCCAGGACCCCTATGGTAAGAGAATAGATCTGATTTCTGCCGCTGTTAACATGTGCACTTACAATCAAGTAATCTTTTTTTTTTTTAAATGATCAAGTTCTTGTTACTGGTATCTCACCAGAGATGAACACAGTTTATTCAAGCTGGCTGGGACCACACCCAAGTGATTGTGGGGTAATACCTACAAGTGTCCAGAATATGGTTTTGTAAGGGCAGAGACCTCATCAAAGCATGTTCCTTAACACCTGCAGGGAGGCTTCAAAGAGTAAGTAGTTTGAAGTGTGAGGGTTTGAAGTGAGTTTTAACAGGAGCTAGGACAAGCAGTTAGCTAGGTGGGTGTGCGGGGTGTTCCTGCACAAACAGGCAGCTAAGATGAACAGTTAGCTGGAGGGAGGGGGCTCCTCACAAACAAACAGTTTTAACAAAGGCTAAGATAAGATGGCTAGGACATCCTGACCTTTGGTTCCTAGAATAGAGTTGGATTGTTTTCCATCAAGGAGGTCAGATTCTAGTTAAACCTGGAATGGCCTCAGCAAGAGTACCAGATGGAGGAACCTCTGTGCTGTCACCCTATAATGGCTCTGTGTGGGTCAGACAGCCCTACCTACTGCCTTGCTTTTCTGTTTGCTGAGATAACATCATGGCAAAGCAATTGGGAAGGAATGGGTTCATTTGGCTTATACTTGTCAATTACAGCCTATCAGTGAGAGAAATGAAGGCAGGAACCAAAGCAGAGGCCATAGAGGAAGCTCCTAGGACTACTTGCTGCTGAGATTAGCACCCACCTTTCCTCATCAGTCATTAATCAAGAAAATGCCCCACAGACTTGCCTATAGGCCAGTCTGATTGAAGTATTTTCACCACTGAAATCTGTGTGAAGTTGACTAAGAACTTAGCAGTACACCTAGCATGCCCAAGGCCCTGGTTCAGTATCAGAAGCGGGGTTTAAAATGATACCATGCTTTCCCAGGTCTTTTCAGATCTTGTAGACATTTCTTTCTAACTGAAATTTTGAAACATATTCTGGTGTAACTTCCTAATACAATCTGTGTGTTTGTGTGTACATGTAAATATTCCATGCTGCATTCAGAGGCCAGTTAGTTAGGCTGACAGGTCTGTAAGCTACTGGGATCATCTTGTCCCCACCCACCCTCCAGGCCCAAGTGTCACATACATACCCTAATGTACCTGCCTGGCTTTACATGGATCTGGGGATCTGAATTGAAGTTCTCATGCTTGAAGAGCAAGCACTCTACCCACTGTACCGTCTCTGAAGTACCCATCCCAATTAAAACTTAATCATATACCTAATGAAATCCTAATTTATTAAATTTAAATTTTAGTCTTTATAAATTGCTTTAGAAAGTAATGTTTAAAGGCATATCTTAGTTTTACTTGACCTTTATGCATTTATCTTTTCTTTTCCTCTTATAGAATGATTGCTTAAAAAAGAAAAAAGAGGTAATTATAAAGCAGCAGCCCTTCTCTGAATAAATTTAGAACCCTGAGACTTAATCATATCATATTGGAGTAACAGTTGTTTTTCTGTGTAATATAGACAAATGCTTTGTTCAAGATCCAAGCCTGGGTCTATGCCCTGCAGGGCAATTAAATTGGAAGTGGCTGAGGTATCTAATTTCATAGGTGGAAAGAATTGGTCTTCTGATTTTATTACATTAAATTTTTAAAATTTGAGATGGCATTTGCTATATTGTCCAGGCAAGACTAGAAACTTAAGATCTCTCATCCTAAACTTCCCAAGTATCAAAAACTGGACCTATCATGCCTAGCTCTAGTCCTCTGTCTTAGTTATTTTCTGTTCTTGTGATAAAACACCATGACCAAAAGAAACTTGGGGAGGAAAGGGTTATTAGCCCATCATCTAGGGAAGTCAGAAGGAAAGGCACAGGCCATGGAGGAGTGCTGCTTACTGGCTTGCTTAGCCTGCTTTCTTATAACACCCAGACCACTTGCCTGCTCAGGGGTGGTACAATGGCCAGAACCCTCCCATATCAAACACTAATTAAGAAAATGTCCCCCCAAAGGCTTGCCTATAGGTGAGTCTAGTGGAAACATTTTCTTAATTGAGGTTCCCTTTCCCTAGATGATTCTGGTTTGTATTGAGGTGACATAAAAACTAGCTAGCACATCCTCTGATTTTAGGGAATATTTATGATAAAGCCAAACTTCCACACTGGTCATGTACACATCAGGACAACTGCTTCCTGTTGTATGAAGTTGCTGGCCCAGACTTTCCGGCCTAGCCTCATGGCCTGGACTTTCAGACCCACAGACTCACAGTCCCACTGAAACACACAGACACTTATATTAATTGTATGCTGATTGACCTGGAGCCCAGGCATATAACTTGCTAGCTCTTTACCCTTAAACTAACCCATGACTCTTATCCTATTCAGCCATGTGGCTGGGTACCTTTTCTCAGAGCAGCATAGTTGTCCTCTGCTTCTGGCTTCTCTCTGGTATTCTGCTCTGTGCTTCCTGTTCCCAGAGTTTTCCTAATCTGGTAGTCCCGCCCATAACTTCCTGTCTGCCTTTGGCCAATCAGTGTTTTTATTAAACTAATAGGCGGCACAATTATTTACAATGTAATGACACTTAATCCTACTACAGCTTCCTACTCTGGCCCACTGTCCAGTCCGGCTGCCTTCCTCTTTTCCTTTCTTTTCTTTCTACATTTATGTGCATGTGTGTGGATGCAAGCGGTTGGCATCAGGTCTTCATCGGGAGCTGTTCACCTTGTTTTTTTGAGACAGGGTCTATTACTGAGACCTGGAACTAGCCAATTAAGATACACTGGCTGGCCCTCCAACATTGAAGTTAACAAGAACACCACTGTCCCTGCCCAACTTTTTACATGCACTTGCTGAGGGTGGAGGAAATACAGAATGGGTAGTAAAGGAAGGTAGTTATAAATGCCAGATAAGGGCATGTGACTATTTGAAGAAACGCAGTTTGTAATTGGCATAAGTGTGTGTCTCTGTTGTATTTTGTTAAGAACATATTTATGTATTTCATTATTACATAGTGTAACATCAATTGAGATAATAACAATGGTTATCATATGTGTGTTATAAGGTGCTAAAGGACTGAAACATTCATCAGGGGACATTATCATCTATTCTAAAATATAGTATGTTTGCAGTTGTGTGTGGGATAGTTCTTGTAACTTTTCATTTAGAAATTAAGCACAACATATACAGGAGATGTGATTGAGTATCAAGCTGACAAAGGAAAGACTATGGTGGCTGATGTTTGTCATCTAGACTATATCTAGAATCAACTAAAACTCAAGCAGGTGGGCACAGTTGTAAGGAAATTTTTCTTAACTGAATCTTTTGAGGTGGGACGACTCACCCTAAATCTGGCCACACTTTGTGCGGCAGCCCACATAAAAGAACATGAAAGAAGGAAGCTTCTTGCATTTTGCTGCTTGGCCTCATTCTCACTGGCAAGTTCATCTGTTCCTTCACTGGGATTAGAACCTACTTCTTTGGGATTCTCACATATACTGAAGACCAGCTGAGATGTCCATCCTCTGGACTGAACACTACCTGACTCTTGGCCTTTCTGTCAGGACAGGCACTGTTGGCTGAGGCACTCACAAATGAGCACCTGGGCGGTGAGTGCTGTCCCTGGTAGAGTGCTGCTGCTGCTGCTTAAGAGTTCAGTGCTTGAGCTTTGGACTGAGAAAGGAGAAAGCAGTTGCCTGGAAAGATTGGCTTAACTGCCCACTTAATAGGCCCAGAAACTCAGCTTAGTACCTATGCTTAGATTTCACTAGAACTTGACAGTGACTCCAAGGCTGGATGGCATAGTAGAAAATTCTAGGTTGTAGAAACCAAAGAGAGTTTGATTAAATCCTAGTTCTGGAATTTATAAATTTTCTTATATGAAAAAGGGAGTAATAATAAATGAGATTACTGTGGCAATTAAAGGACACATAGGAATGTATGCACTCTGATAGCCCAGTAAACACAAATAGTAGCTGTTGTCATGGCAAAGCCTGGCAGCTACTGATCTTCATCCTGGTGACAGGTATCTTTACCCACTGAGCCATCTTGTTAGCCCTGAAGGCTAGGTTGCTATGGTGATATGTTTTATATTCCATAAAATCAGCCTGGAATATCAGAACAGATTCACCCACAGTCAAGCATAGAGGGTCAGAGATTAGTGACTCACGCCTTTAATCCCAGCACAGAACCACAGTTGATAACACAGGCCTTTAATCTCATAACTCAGGAGGCAGATCTTTCTTTGAGTTCAAGGCCTAACTACCGAACAGTAGTAGCTCATGCCTTAATCCTAACTCTAGAATTATGATGCAGGGTTGAACCAGGAAGTATTTAAGGCAGGCAGAGGCAGACACTGAGATGTTCCACAGGAGCACCAGTCAAGAGGAGGACTAGAAGATAGCTTTTAGCCTGAGAAGTTGGCTGGGTGAGAATTGACTGCGGTCTATTTCCTTTCTCTGATATTCCAGCTTTTCCCCAATATCTGGCTCTGAGTTTTCATTAAATACCAACTAAAATTGCTGTTTCAAGCTGCTTTGTTTTGTTTTTAAATTTTGTGGTGTGTGTGTGTGCCACATGTTTACTAGTGCCCATGGTGTCCAGGACTGTCAAAATATCTACTGATTCCTAATAATTTGAAAACTGGCTTTGATTCCATTTTGATCACTGACATTTAAATCATTGATTCTGCTTCTTGTTAGCCGGTTAGCCACTGCTGTCACGGTACAACACCCTTCCAGAGAAGTGGGAGAGAATCCAACCTTCTCTACCTTGGTAGCCACCAGGGTGATCTGTGTGAAATGACCACAGTAAGCTCATACTGGAATCATAGTTACTCTGCCCCTGATAAGGAAGATTTAGACTCACTTAGGGAGGAGAAATCTGAAGCTTGGATAGCATTCTGGTTCTGCAGTCCCAAGTGTCTGTCTTTAACTACAGAAAACTCCTTCTTGCTGCATAGATTCAAACTTTTTGTTTTTGTTTACCCAAACATGTGTATTAGTGACTTTTTTTGTTGTTGTTGTAACCACTGATAAGCAACTTAAGAAAGAGTTTATTTTAGCTTACAGTTTAAGGGTACAGTCTCTCCTGGAGAGAAAGGCATGGCAGCAGCCAGTTCTAGTGGGCAGGGATGTGCAGCTAGAACCCCTCACTTCATGTCTTGGCAGAACAGGTAACAAAGGACAAGAATCCTTAAGGTCCAAACCCAGTGACAGTCAGGCCTTGCTTCAATTGAGGCTCATCCCCAGCTGTGGATGAAGAGCCCAGATACATGACCTCATGGAGTGGGGAGTATTTTACATTCAGGCTACAGCATTCTGCTCCTGGTCCCTCTGGTGGGGTTTGTGGTTGTTTGTTTTGTCTTACAAAATCAATCAATCAATCAATCAAATCCATCCACCCAGCTCCCAGTAGATTCATGGAGACTTACTTATGATGCCCAGCCTTAGCTTGGCTTGTTTCTTGCCTGCTTTTCTAACTTAAATTATTCTGTTTCTCTTGAACTACATTTTACCTTTCTTTATTCTATATATCTTTTCTTCCTTCTTACTCTGTGGCTGGCTGTGCGCTGGCTCCCGGCCTTCTCACCTTTTCTCACCACCCCCCCCCACTTTGCCTGCAGCCCCGCCTATTTCTGTCCCTACCTAGCTATTGGCTGTTGAGCTCTCATTAGATCATCATTAGACAGGCACAGTGACACAGAGTTAAACAAACAGGACATAAAGAATGCAACACAGCTTTGCATCATTGAACAAATATTCCACAGCGTAAATGAATGTAACACATCTTAAACTAATATTCCTCAACGGGTTTACAATGACTCAGTGTAGGGATATGTTTCAAATTTAATAAATAAACAGTCTGAGATATCAGAGGGATCAGACAGTGGTAACTCACACCTTTAATCCCAGCACATCTGAGTTGGAGGCCATCTTAGTTTACAGAGGGAGTTCCAGGCTCCCAGGCAGGCAGTGGTGGTGTCACATCTTTAATATTAACCTGGATGTAAAACAACTGAGTGAAGAAAGTATTTAAGGCAGGCATAGAAAGACAGAGCAGGCAGAAGAAGCCAGGAGGAGCGAGGCTGAGGAAGCTGGAAGACAGCAGGGTGAGATCTGACTGTGGGGTTTACTCTCTGGTATCTCTGCTTTCCCTGAGATCTGGCTCTGAGTTTCCTTTATTCGTGCAACAACTTAGTGCCATCTCACAGTACAAATAAGCATTTATTTCAATGTCAGAAGTCTCTATAGTCTTTAACAGTTCCAACACTGTTCAAAGACTAGTGTCTCTAACTGTGAAATCAAATACCAGGTAACATGTTTCTAATATACAGTGGCATGGAGTGAACATTCACCTTCCAGAAAGGACAGATGGGAGTACTGGGAAGGATCAAACCAAAACAAGTTGGAAACCTGACAGGTGATGTGAAATCCTGCAGCCCCATATCTAGCACCTGGGCACTCTTCATGGAATTGGCCTCTGTAGTGATGTTTGAATCCACTGAGAGAAGCCAAAGACTTAGGTGCATTCAAATTTAGATTAAGTGTATTTATTCTTACAGCTAGCTGAGGACAGCAGCCTTAGAGCCAACAGCATACTGTGCCTAAGTGTGCTTAAGGTGAGGTTTTAAAGACATTTGAAAAGTGTGCATCACAACTATCCGTGGAATCCACAGCTGGATAGGAACATTGTTTTACTTCTCTCTTGTTTTTTACTTTCCTGTTACATAGTAATAAGAGACCATTCCATCCTTTCCCATAATGATAAGCAGGTTTTACAGAAGCAAGGCAGCTGTAAATACCTCACAACCCACTAGCCTATTCTTATCTCACCTGCACTACTAGGCTCTCCAGGCATTCTGGAGCTAAAGGTCAGCAGCCCTTGGTGGATGCCCTGCTCCATGTTAGCCTTCTTTAGTCATCACAGGGGACCTGTGTAAATTCTTACTCAGGGCTGAGCCCTCTGTTGGCTGGGATAGTGTAGTTTATTTCTGGGTAGGCAAAAACACAGTGTCATCAGGGGAGTGTCACATCCCACAGCTCCAACAGGCTTGGGAAGTCCCTTCATTTCAGCTCTGGCCTGTGGCACACAGTTTCTTGAGCTACTCTATGCTATAGGTTTTCGCAGGGGATGTCTCATGGTTCTGCATCTTCTGAGATCTCTTTTGAAACTTAGGCTTCAACATCACAGCTTCACATAATGATCTCCAAACCTGCCACACATTGCTGGTCTGAGCAGCTTTCTGGAACTATGGCATAAGACTCTATGACCCCCTTACTCTTGCAGTTTGTATTCCTGTAACCAGAGTATGGCCTAAATGTTGCCCCATCTTGAGAGTTCCACTACCAAACAAATAAATCCACTACATTTTAAATCAGCCTAACTTAAGTTCAAAATGCAGCCAGATTCTTTGCTAGAATGTAGCTTGAATGGCCTCTAGCCCCATTTCCAGTAGGAACTAGCCTAAACTGTTTCCATTTCTCTCTGCATCCAGCTTTCTAGGGCTTTTCTGCCCACAGCTCTAAACTCTTTCACATTCCTCTTGGAAATTAGTTCCGAAGGCCTGAGGACCACGTGGTCAAGCTTATCACAGTGAGGGCTCTACTGCCTGTTTTCTGTATTAGTTGTTTTTCTCATTGCTGCGACCAGATACCCTATAAAACAACTTAGGGGAGAAAGTTTATTTTGGTTCAAGAGTTTGGTCAAAGTTGCCCTTAACAGATAGATGGTTGGTCCCACTGCGTCCTTGGTTAGGAATTAAAGGATGATGCTAGGTGTTTGCTTTAACCGTCAGTGTGACAGTCTAGAATCATGTGAGAGGAAAGCGTCAATTGAGGAACTGCCTAGATCAGACTGACCATGGGCAGTCTGTGGAGGGCTGTCTTAAGTAGACCTTGTAGGGCCCAGCCCACTATGATGGCACCATCTGTAGGTGCTGAACATGAGGGGGGCAGCTGCAGGAAATGTACCTCCATGGTTTATAATTCCGCTTCCTGCTTTTCTAGCCCCAATTTCTCTCAGTGGTAAACTGTGTGACCTGGAACTGTAAGCCAGTTAATTCCTTTCTCCTCTAAGCTGTGTTTGTCAGTGTTGTATCACAGCAACAGAAGGAAACTGGGACCCTACAGCTCAGCTTACTTTCTTTCCTTCTTGTTCAGTCTAATACCCTAGCCTATGATGGGTTAAACCTCTGGAACACCCTCATAGACACTCTCAGAGGTGTATGTCCTTAGTGGTTCTAGACTCAGCACACCCAGTCTTGTACCCTAGCCTATGATGGGTTAGACCTCTGGAACACCCTCATAGACTCTCTCAGAGATGTATGTCCTTAGTGGTTCTAGACTCGGCACATCCTCCCCTCCCTTGCCTGGTGCACCTGCCTGTGGCCCCATGTACTTGGGCTCCTACATCCTTTTAAATACAGCTGAGCCTTAGAGCTCCTTGGGGAAGCTTTCCTCTGCCTTTCCCCATCTAGATAAAATGAGACAAATTAAATCAGACCACTGTATAACTAGTATAAGTACAAAAAATGTTACTGTGAATACACGAGCCATAAATAGTTTGCATTGGCAGTTTGGGAGCTGCTGCCCATTCCTTTGATCAGGACTGGGCATGGTCGTATGTACCTTTATATCAGCACTTGGGAGGCAGAGGGCTGGTGGATCTCTGTGAGTTTTTTAAGCCAGCATGGTTTCTTTAGCAAGTCCCAAGCCAGCCAAAGCTACATAGGAAGACCATGTCTTTTAAGACAAAATAAAAGTCAGGGACTGTAGAGATAGCTCAGCAGGTGAAAGTTCAGAGGACCCATAGGTTTCCAGCACCCACTGTGGTACTCACCACCACAACTAACTCCAAATCCAGGATATCCAGCACCCTCCCCTGGCCTGGGTCATCTGTATACACATGGCATATAAACAAACATATATAAATAATAAAATATTTTAAATATAAACATAATATTTTCCTAAATTATATTTTTTCTAGATCTCCAAATTACGGTCTTAAATTTTTTGAGATTTATATAAATATACATTTCTAGGACATTGTATCCTCTTAAGTAATGAGTTTTTCTCGTTTTCTTTTGTAAGCTCCTTGCCCGACTTGAAGGCAGAAGGTCCTTGAAAGAACTAGAACCCAACCTGTTTGCTGATGAAGATCCACCGATGTATGGTAAGACACAGTAGCAGAAAAACCTATGAGAGAGAGTTCTGTGAGAGCAGTTCCCTGCTGTGTTCACACGTGTTCCTGCACATCATGCCCACTCATGTAGTAGTGGGGTTTCTTTGGTCCCGAGCAACCAGAGGCCCAGACCCTGCCGTGCCAGACCCCTTAGCCGCCCGCCGCTCAGGTCCCCAGAAATGACTCAGACGCTTATATTAACTTTATGCTGTTTGGCCTATGGCTCAGGCACATTGCTAGCTAGCTCTTACATCTTAACTCAACCCATTTCTATTAATCTGTCTGCCACATGGCCCGTGGCTCACCTGTGTTCCTTACATGTTTCTTCTTGGGCGGCTGGCTCCCATCTGCCTGACTCCACCCTGCTTCTCCTACCTATGCTCTGATTTCTCCTCCTACTTCTTCTATGGTGCCTGTCATGGCCCAAAACAGCTCTTTTATTTAAATTGAGATTCACAGCATACAGAAAGGCATTCCCACATCACACTCATAGTCCTAGAAGGAGGCAGTGAGACACATCAGGCCCTCCAGTCTCGGGATGTCATCTTCAGCACACACTCGGCTCTCTTCCCCAATACACAGCATTGGTGTGAATTCTGCTCAGTTTAGTTTTCATTCTTTCTTTCTAGAAGTTTGCAGAGGTGCAAGGATGTCCTGAGGTTCCTGGTGGTTGTGCTGATACTTCTCCAGCAGGAGGAATAGGCCCTAGCTTGTTTGGTACTAGGAAGGGTTACAGGGATGGCTGAGTGCCCAAGCTCAGTTTGAGTGTGACACAGAGTCTGGGTGTACAGTCGAGTTATCTCTGGTTTAGTCACACAGTTGTGACACTGTCACCCCAGAAAGAAACCCATCTACACTAGTAGTTGACCCTGGGCCACCACAGCCAGCTTACTTGTGAACTTTCCCTTTCTGGAGGTCTTGTGTAATTAAGGTAGGCCATATCTGTCTTTGTAGCATGTATCAGGAGCATACTCCCCTTTAAGATTTATTTATTTTATGCATATGATTTATTTTATGTTTTGCCAATGTGTACATCTGTATACCAAGTGGGTGTCTGGTGCCTGCCAAGGTCAGAAGAGGGCATTAGATCCCCTAGAACTGGAATTACAAATGGCTGTGAACCATGATGTGGGTGCTGGGAACAGAACACAGGTCCTTTGCAAGAGCAGCAAGTACTCTTAACTACTGAGCCTTCACTACAGTCCAGTAGCCAATTCTGTAGTGCTGAATAATCTCATTACTGACTATACTATTACTTGGTAGCCATTAATTGCTTCTGCATTTTGGAAGCTATGAACAGGTAATACCTAGGAGGGAAATTGTTAGGTTATAAGGCAATTCTGTATTGCCTCATCTTTGGAAAAACAGCCAGTGATTTCTAAAGCAGCTTCACTTTTTAGCTGTGAGCATCAGTGAAGTATCTGTTCTAAATTCCTCACATCCTAGGACTGATTGTCAGTATGTCTTTGTGGCTACAGCATCCTGGTCAGTTTAAAGTGATACCTGGCGTGCTTCTGCTTTATTCTTCCCTGGTGCTGATGGTGTTGCTTGCCTCTACCTGAGCTCACTCACAGTTTGCCTAACCTTTTTGGAGAAATGTCAGATATTTGCTATTTTTAAAACCAAGTTCCCTTTATTATTGCATTGTAGTGGCCTTTACATACTTCAGGTAAAAAATGCTTGTCTGGTAGATGAAGTTGCAGTATGCTTGTCTACCCTATTGTCCGGGCTGTGTTGGTTCTTTTGATGCACGGGGCTCTTAACTTTGCTGAGGTTCTAAGGAATCTTCTGTTGCTCACATTTTAGTGTCATATACAAGACCCTTTGTAGTATGAGGTTGCTGGCCCGGACTTTCGGGCCTACCCTGAAGGTTTAGACCCACAGACCCGCAGAGACACACAGATGCTTACATTAATTTTAGGCTGATTGGCCTAAGGCCCAGGCATATAACTTGCTAACTCTTTACCCTTAATCTAACCCATGACTCTTACCTTGTTTAGCCATGCGGGTCGGTACCTTTTCTTAGAGCAGCATAGTTGTCCTCTGCATCTTCTGGCATTCTCTCTGACATTCTGCCCTGTGCTTCCTGTTCTCAGAGTTTTCTTAGTCTGGTAGCCCCGCCCACACTTCCTGCCTGCCTTTGGCCAATCAGTGCTTTTTATTAAACCAGTGGGTGGGATAATTACTTACAATGGAACATCATAATCCACTACAACCCTTAGTCCCTATTCCAAGATCAGGAAGACATACAGCCATCTATGATGAGACTCTCTGCTGGTCCCAGCATTCAGAGGAATGAAGCAGGAGGTTCAAAGTTTGAGGCCTGCTTGTTGTGTGTAGCAAGATCTTGTCTCAAAAAATAAACAAAAAGATTTTTAGTTTGTTATTGGTTTGTTTTTATTCTTTTCTGGTTGGAAACGCCATGTGTCTTTGATTCCAAGGCTTTTAAATTTACTGAGACTTGTGCAGTGGCCTGACTAGTGGCTTTGTAGATAGTACTCCGTGTACACTGTAGGTTGTGTATTCTCCTGTGCCCAGGCCAAGTGTTCTCTAGATGACTCTTGGTTCCAGCTGGCTTTTAGGCTAATAACTTCTGCTTCCTTGCTGCTTGTTTGCGGCAGTTCTATTTATTATCCCATTTTCTAGAGTGAGCTGTTGACAGCTCTGTCTGGCTTCCTGTGGTTGGGCTTTGACTATTATGCATACAAAAGTTTATTATTATTATATCTTATTGCTGACTGACCCATTCATCATTATAAAATATCCTTTATACCTCGTGCCCATTAGGATGACATCATTTACAACAAAAGCAGAAAAGTAAGTGTTGGCAAGGCTGTGAGGAAACTGGAACTGTCGTGTACCTCCACTAAGACAAGGAAACGGTACAGTTGTTACTGAGAACCTTTCAAAGCTTCCACAGAAGTTAGTGCAACTGTGATGCTGCATCTTGAAACAGCCATGAGGTAGACACAAACTAATGTCCACCGATGGCTGACAGGATAAGGCAGTACAGTGAATTGGCACCCATAATCCCATTGACAGCCTGAGAGGGACACCGTTGGTTTGAGGCTAGCCTGGCTACAAAGTGACACTTTCAAACACACACACAAATAAACAAGAAAGTGGTATGTGCCCACAATGAATACTGTTCTGCCTTAGAAAGGGATCCTTCACACACTCCAGTCCCTCTGCTATACTATTTTAAGCCATTCTCTTTCATATTTTCTAGTCATTAATTAATGTCTTAATTTATTACAGCCTAGTTTAGATTGATATCATCTTAATTTGCATAGCTGGTCAGTCATCCTTCACCATCTTTGTGCTCTTTCCCGTTCCATCTATGCGTTGGATGTCCACTACAACATTTCATTTTACTGAATGAAAGTGATTGGAAATAGTAATACAGGTTTTAGGGTTATGTGGTTTGTCTGTTGAGTGTGGGCCTCTTATAACCTGAGAAGGCCTAAGATTCACTGTGTAGATGAGACCGACCCTCAGCCATGCTGGAGTAACAAGTGTCTGTCACCACGCACAGTGAGGGTGTTTGTAACTTAGTTTTTGACGTAGTTATTTCGAAAGGGCTTTTTATGTTAGGAGTCTCAATGTCCAAAGCTGCGCTTGGTGAGTGGAAATGAAGGGTTACTAAGTTTTCCAGAAAGAAAAATAGTTTGAGGACTAAGGCAAGTAAACAACTAGGTTTATCATTTGATTGTCCAGCTGGCCCCGAAGTCACCATGTGAGTGTTACATCCTCCTGAGGCTTAGCAGCTCCAGTGGGCACAGCTGCTGAGTCACCAGATAGAAGAACAGCAGCATAAACATATTCCTGCTCTTCTCTGCTGTCTGCAGACTCTGTGTCTGCCTTTGTGACACTGTCTACTGCCATTTCCTTCAGTCTGGAGGACTCTGGGATTGCTAGAACAGAAGATCTGCTGTCCCCGTACCCCATAGGAAAGAATGTCATTTCACACACATATTCGTATTCATGAGTTAGGCCTAAGGAAACCGGCCGTATGGTAGGGAAGGGTTTGTAGCACATCTTTGCATCACATATTATAGAAACTTTGAGAAATACATTCATGTTTAGTCACTATCCAAAAACTTGTGCTTGCATTTACATTTGCTAAAACTAAGCAGGAACTCAGTTGGCAGACTACACACCCAAGACTGGGGTTCTAAGTCAGTTAAACTCCCAGCATCTGTTACAGGAAGTTTATGGTACAGTAAGATCTTTGGGATCTATGCTGTGGAAGAATTTCAGTGCATTTGCATGGAAGCTGTTTACTGCAGTGCCCAGTTTCTAAGTCCTCAGAACTAGGAATTGTGATCTGCAAATTCAACGTGTTGGCTACACAGTTAGGCTGCTGATTGTTGGTCCCTCCATCTGCCCCGACTCCTCCCGCATCTGTTCCTGAGAAACTGTCAGGGCCAACATCCAGGTTTCCCCAGCTGTTCAAGGGCCAAGTCTGGGGGGGGGGGGTCTTTTTTCTCTTCTCCTTCTCTTCCTTCTTCTTTTCTTTTTACTTCAAGTTACCATGTTCAGCACTTCAACTGAACAAGGTGCTAGCTTTTTTTTTTTTTTTTGTAACAACTCACAAACATGAGGTCATAACTTTAAATAAAGATACAAGAACTGTCTCATTTACAAAGCATACTATTTGAATGTGTGTATGTGTGAAAATAGTACACATGTATAAGATTAGTAAAATTGATCTGAATTCATCATGAGACATATGTGCAGAGACTTTAATTGGAAGGCCGAGTGACAGCATTCAGGTGTGGTGTTTGCTAGAAATGGCTATTCTGTACCTATTTCACCATTAATTTGTAACAGAGAAGTGACATTATCAATGATCTCTCAATTAAGGGTTTAACCTTAAACATTTTAAAATTTCTTTTTTATTACCTTTCTATCCCATCTTATGTGTATGGGTGTTTTACCTTGAATGTTTGCCTTACATATGTGCAGTACCCATGGAGGTCAGAACAGAGTGTTAGATCCCCTAAGAGTTATGAACTGCCATGTGGATGCTGGGAATCAAACTCAGGTCCTCTTCAAGAGCAGCCAATGCTCTTAACCCCTAAGCCATCTCTCCAGCCCCAGCAATGGGCATTTCTTAATGGATGGTCTTAGAGAGCCTGTGATCCCACTTTCAGAAGAACTTTCCAGTGCTAAGTCATGCTGAAGGATGGCTGTAACCCATCCTCTTCACATAAGTACCTGGAGAGGACTTCAGGAAAGCAATCTGCTTAAGTATGTTAGATATTGTTTATCCTAGGGTCAGATGAGTGCCAGCCTTCAAGAAGGCAGCAGGAAGTGTGGTCAGGTGACATATTAGTGACTTTTACATCACTAAGACACAACAACTTAAGGAAGTATTTGCTTTAGCCCATCATCATGGTGAGAACATGTGTAAAGATGATTCATCATTTTTGGAGATGAGGAAGTGGCCAGGACAAGATATTCTCCACAGGCTCCCTCCGGATAGGTCATACCTTTTGCTTTTCCCACTTCCCAGTAATGCCATCATATGAGGTCATCAAGGGATTGGCCCGCCATAACAGATCTCTCCAGCCACGCCTTCAGTTGTTATTCCTTGGCAGGCCCTTCCTAATCCAATCAGAGATGCCCAAGATTGGCCATCAGTTCCATAACTGCTAATGTGGCTTCTCCTACCAATGTCAGGATCCTGAGAAACTTGGGAAGCCCACTGAAGGTGTCCACCTTGTGCTCTTGTGTGGTCAGCTGTGTCTTTCTGCTTTGAGACAGGGTCTCATCAGCACTCTGTACAGCAGGCCAAGCAGACTGGACTATAAGCTTCTGGGACTTCTGTCTCTGCCCCCATTTCCTCACAGGAGTGATCAGAGTTATATGTGCTCTGGGCCCCAAACAGTTGCAATGGCCCCAAGTCATACAGCCCATCTCTGGGAGCTTCCCTTGCTCTCCAGCCTTCTCACTGTTTTTGTTTTCTTGGTCTGGTTAATCTCTCACTACTGGGCTGGGGGTGTGGTCAGTGTAGAGCCATTTCCTACCACAGCTGAGGACCTGGATTTCATCCTCAGCTCCAAAAAACCCAACAAACATAAAGCCTTTTTCAGAGATTCTTTATGAATTTCCTTATTTATCTGCATTTGCTTATGCAGATGCACCTTAACGAGTGGATTTAGATTTTTAACTCATATTCCAATTTATTTCTTTGTAGCACCCTCCGAGACTTGTTCTGTGGCCCACTGTTGCACCATTGCATCTTGACTGATATTTTTTAATTCCACACAGGTGATATTCTTGAATTTCATGGTCCAGAAGGAACAGGAAAAACAGAAATGCTTTATCACTTAACAGCCCGGTGTATCCTTCCACAGTCAGAGGGCGGGCTGCAGGTAGAAGTGGTGTTTATTGATACAGATTACCACTTTGACATGCTTCGGCTCGTGGCAGTTCTTGAGCATAGACTATCTCAAAGCTCGGAGGAAACCATAAAGCTCTGCCTGGGAAGGTTCTTCCTGGCCTACTGCAGCAGCAGTATGCAGTTACTGCTCACACTCCATTCACTGGAAGCTCTGTTTTGTAGCCACCCCTCTCTCTGCCTTCTCATTGTGGATAGCCTGTCGGCTTTCTACTGGACAGACCGTGCCAGTGGAGGAGAAAGTGTGGCTCTGCAGGAATCCACTCTGAAGAAGTGTTCTCAGCTCCTGGAGAGGCTCGTCACTGAGTACCGCTTGGTGCTGTTTGCAACAACACAGACTCTAATGCAGAAAGCCTCAGACTCAACAGAGGGACCATCTTCCTCCAAGCACCCGGGTGATGGAGACGTGGACTACAGGGCCTATCTCTGCAAGGCCTGGCAGAAGGTCGTGAAGCACAGAGTCATCTTCTCCAGAGAGGCCGAGTCGAAGAGCAGCCGGTTTTCATTAGTTTCACGTCATTTAAAAAGTAACAGTTTAAAAAAACATGTTTTTATGATCAGAGAAAGTGGGGTGGAGTTTTGTTGATCTCTGTCATCAAGAAGGCTTTTGAGAGCTCTAAGGCGAGTCTTAAAAAGTGTTCTGTAGGCTAACGTGCTCTGATTCTAAAGTTTTTGATTCTGTAGAAATTAATATAAACAGTACAGTAAAATTCGAAGCTGCTCCATCCCTCTAGGCTGTGGAAGGTCAGTCAGCACACTGCACTCTACTGATCTTGTTTTGGAACTCAATAAATGATACAGTTTTAGACTGAGTCATGCTTTGAGTGCTATAGGGAGGGTTTGCTGCTGATCCCTTGGCCTCCTTGAGGAGCTGTGGCTGGAGAGGATGTGCAAAGCTATTGCTCCAGACAAAGGAATGAGCATAGGGCTACCTGCTGCCTCCCTCAAGAAGCTGGAATGAGCTTGGTGGGGTGGGGGCCTTTAATTCCCAGTCCTGGGAAGACAGAGGCAGGTGGATCTCTGAGTTCAAGGCCTGACAAGTCTACTTAGTGAATTCCAGGACAGCCAGGGCTACATGTCTCAAAAGGCCAGTCAGTAAACAAACAAAACAGTTTTAGATGAAACTAAACTGCTGGGGTCCTTCTCCCTCTCCTCGCTACCCCTAAGGTTGTCACTGGGTTTCCTTTAGGTTCAGGCTGCTTCGTCCACAATTCTGCTTCAGCCTCTGAAGTAGCTGGGGCTGTTAGCAGACAATGCTGCACCTTAAAGCCAGAGAATTTTGATCTGAGTTACACTTGAGTTGAAGATGGGTTTCTATTATGCTTGGGGTTCTGTGTAATTTTTCAAACACAGGGATATGATAAACTACTCACTTAAGGACACTGAAAATTATTGTGGAATGTTTATCTGATTAATTGATAGGTTCTGAAACTGTTAGAATTATATATCGCAGTGTTTTCTTCCCCACAGAAACTGGCTGAATCATCTGCTGTGAGCTGAGGGAAACTGGGTGCTATGCTTCCATGGAGCCCAGAGAGAGCTTACACTGGGGGGAGCAGAGGGCTGCACAACAGTCCTAGTTAAGATTACTATTGCTGTGATGAAGCACTGGCCACTAAAGAGTGTTGGGGAGGAAAGGATGTGTTTGGCTTACACTTGCACATCACTGTTCGTCCTTGAAGGAAGTCAGGACACTCACACAGGACGGGGACCTTGAGGCAGGAGCCAATGCCGAGGCCATGGAAGCGTGCTGCCTACTGTCTTATTCCTTATGGCTTGCCCTATCTGCTTTCTTACAGTAGTCAGGACCACCCTCGAGGTGGCCCCACCCACGTCAGCCACTAATGAAGATGATGGCCTCCCTACGGCCTGATTTTTTGAGGCAAGGGGGGGAGGCATTTTCTCATCTGAGGCTCCCTCATTTCTGATGACTCTAGCTTGAATTACGTTGACAGAAAATTAGCCAGCACAGAGGTATAGGAAGAAGACTTTAGAAAAAAAATGTTAGGTGTCTTCACTAGAGGAAAGGTCCACATCTGATTTTCAGGCTGACTCTTCCCAGATCTGTTAATGTCTTGTGTCACAAAAATATCTAGAGGTTCCCTGTAGTAAAGTGGTTATGTTCTTGTGGATTTGTTCATTTATGTTACCAGAGGCTTATGAGTTAAAAAGCATCCTATAGAGAAGCTGAGACTGAATTTCTTCATTGTGAAGGCATAGTGACATGCTGTGCCTACCTGTGTACAGAGTGGACAGCTGTAGTAACTAGTAATTCTTTACTTGCTGTACTGTCTTCCTCTGTTAATTCTTCTCATGGAGCCTGGTAGGATTGTTTCCCTCCTCAGTGAAGAAACATTTTCTTTGTTTTGACCCAGGGTCTCCTTGTGTAGCTCTAGCTGGCCTGGAACTATACATAGATCAGACTGGCCTACTAAGTGCTGGTATGAAAGATGTATACCACTGTGCCTTTCCAGCTCATTAATATAACATTAAAGAACACTTTGAAATGAACATACAATTATATAATTTTCAAAATTTCTTTTCCTTCTAGCAAGCCCTCCCATGTACAACACCCTTCTTGTTCTCTTAGCTTTATTTGTGACTTCTGGACTCTTTTTATAATTGTTCTACATGCACACACACACACACACACACACACACACACACACACACACACACACACACACACACACGCATGCACAGGTGCACACACGTGCTATCTATATACCCGCCCAGCCCTTATAACATTACTTGTATGTATGTTTGTTGCACGAATAAAGGAAACTCAGAGCCAGATCTCAGGGAAAGGCTGAGATATCAGAGAGTAAACACCACAGTCAGATCTCACCCAGCTGCCTTCCAGCTTCCTCAGCCTTCTCTTTCTACACCTGCCTTAAATACCCTCTTCACCCAGTTGTTTCACATCCAGGTTAAGATTAAAGATGTGACATCACCACTGCCTGCCTGGGAGCCTGGAACTCCCTCTGTAAACTAAGATGGCCTCAAACTCAGATCTGCTGGGATTAAGGGCGTAGGTCACCACTCCCAGGATATTCCCTGTGCTGAGATTAAAGGTGTGAGTTACCACTGTCTGATCCTTCTAGACTGACTGTGGGTAGATCCCTCTGATAGCTCAGACTGTTTTTATTATATTTGAAACATATCCCCACATATGTTTTAGGACTGACTGCCATTTGGAGGACTCTTTCCTGGGAAATACTATCTCTTCTGCTCTCAGCATTCTTTAGTTTCCCATAGTTTTTTGGGTTTGTTTGTTTTTGTCTGGAGTCGGGGACCCATGAGATTTCTCCCTTCCATACTAACATGTTTAGGCGGACATGTTGCGTCTTCATGTGTGTAGCCTCCCTCACATTTCTAGGAGACAAATCTCAGAGCAGCCTTCCTGGTCGCCTGACTCTTCTGAGATGTTCCTTAGGCGCAGGTTATGTTGTAGGTGGCTGAGGAGGGGCAGAGACGTGATCACTTATTCTCTTGGTTTTGATCCCTGTGGCTTTCTGTAATGGTCTCTGTTACAAAAAGAAGTTTCTTTGTTGAGGATTGAGAGCTATACTTTTGTATTTATAGTACAGGTAGGATTGTGCTGGTTTAAAAAACTGGTGGCTTATTAATATAGTTTCAAACATTTCTGTATTTCATTTTTCTGTTTTTATTTTTGCTTTTTTTTAATTAAAAAAATTTTTTTTGTATGTAGGCAAGGGTGTGGAGCTCAGAGGACAGCTCTCAGAGATTGGTTCTCTCTTACCATCTTGTGAGATCCAGGGATCAAACTCAGGTTGTCAGACCTACACATAAGCACCTCTACCCAGAGCTACCTTACAGGCCATTACATACAATACATGTTACACAGAATTAATTTATTAATTATAATCTCCCTCTGTCTTCAGGTTGTATGATCTGTTTAAAGTGCTACTTCTTTTAGTTCACAGAAGACATGCAATCTCTCTCTCTGCCTTTTAATCTGGAGAACTGTGTGATCAGCCTATAAGAGAAGCTTTTCAAGTCTTAGCAGGGTCCTCCCCTTGATTATGGTATTTTTTTTCCTCTGCTGTGTAAATGAAGTGTTATTTAATAGACTATTATTAGGAATTTGATTAAAAATAATAAATCTCTGTATTAAATTGTTATTTGTACATTAATGAGCCAGACCAAAAACTTAGTTGTCTTTTTTCTATAAAGATTTTATTTATTTATTACATATACAGTGTTCTGCCTACATGTATGCCTGAAGGCCTAAAGGGTGCTAGATCTCATCATAGATGGTTGTGAGTCATCATGTAGTTGCTGTGAATTGAACTTGGGTCCTCTGGAGGAGCAGCCAGTGCTCTTAACCTGAGTCATCTCTCCAGCCCAAGACTTACTTAGTTATCTTAAAAAGATTTGCTCTCTGACCTGATGGACAAAATCAAAAATACCAATTGATTAAAAAAACAAATTAAGCTAAAAGTTGTGCTCACAGAACTTCATGAACATCAGAGAAATTCTAGTGTTTGTGGGGGGAAATGGGCTTAAAGAGAAGGAAGTGATGTCTTATAAAATATGTAGCTAACAGATACAGGGTGCTAGATAGCACCAAAAGAACAGTACAAGGAGTGGTTACAGGTCTTAAACTATGACTCTGTTCATGGGAGAAGAGGGGGGAGTCTAAGAGTCACAGTGAGAACCTAGTTATAAAAAATGCAAGTTTGATCCAGACATTCCTCTGGAAGATGTTGTAGAACTAAGACGGCCCTTAGCTTGTTTGTTGAGGCAGGGTGTCATGTAGCCCAGGCTGGCCACAGTAGCTACTTTATTACCCTTTTTACTTCCTTCCATATGTCCAGTTTTCAAACGTTAACTATAAAGCCCACATTTACATACACCCATTGGTGGGAATGAACTCGGGCCTTGTGCTTTCTAGGCAAGCACTCTCCATCTGAGCTGTTTCTAACATTATAGGTAGTTCATGGGGGAGAAAAACTATCCCAGAAGGCAAGCCTGGGGAGATGGCTCAGTTGATATATTCATGCTGTGCAGCCATGAGGACTTGAGTGCCATCTCTAGAACCCACATAAAAAGCTGGGTATGGTGGTGCACACTTGTAACCCCAGAGCTGGGGGGGGGGGGGGGCGTGGAGACAGACAGAGCCCCAGACCCATGAGAGAGACCTTGTCTCAAAACACAGTGAGGAGTATCTGGGGTTGACCTCTGCTCTCTACACATGTGCTCATTCACTTATCTGTACAAATATGTACATAAATACACAAGAAAACTTGATGTTGAGTAATCAGTAAAGTCAATGGAAAGCAAATCGTTACTAAAAAATAATGGTAAAAACAGCCACTAATACTCCAAAACACCCACTGAAAACTATTAATGATATCATTATAAGCTTGTTTGAACCTCCCATGGGTATTTAGGGGAGATTTGCATTTTCAATAATAGCTGAATAGGTAGTGTTTGTCTGAGACAGGTCTCACCATATAGCTTTAGTGGGCCTGGAGTTTGTAGACCAGGCTAGCCTCAAGCTCACAGAAATCCACCTGCACCTCACTCAGGGAATTTATAGGTTTTGTTGTTGCTGTTGTTTTTAATGTCACACAAGACTTTGGATGCATGTGCCACAATGTTCAGCTTGGAATTCGCACATTCTTTCTTTTCTCTCTCTTTCTGTTTTATTAATTTTATTAGTTATTTTACATTTCATCCCCAGTTTCCCTTCTCCTCCCCTCTAATGCCCCCTCCCTTACACTCCTGTGTTTCTGTTCAGAAATGGGCAGGCCTCCCATGGATAGCAACAAAACATGGCATGTCAGGGTTTATTATGACTAAACATCTCCACTCCCTTGTCTTCAAGCTGGGCAAGGAAATCCAGTATGATGTATAGGTTCCCCAAAACCAGCCAAAGTGTTAGATATAGCCCCTGATTCCACTGTTAGGAATCCCATGAATAGGCCAGTCTACACAACTGCCACGTTTGTATATGTAGAACGTAATGCCTACGTTAGTCTCATGTAGGCTCCCTGGTTGTTGGTTCAGCCTCTTTGAGCCCAGGTTAGTTGTTTCTATGGGTTTTTTTTTTTTTTTTTTGTGATGTCCTTGACTTCTCTGGCTTGTACAATCCTTCCTCTCTTCAGTGGGATTCCCTGAGCTGGGCCTACTGTTTGGCTGTGGGTCTCTGCATCTGTTTCCATCAGTTACTGGATAAAGCTTCTCTAATGACCGTTAGGGTAGGTGCCAATCTATGAGTATAGTAAAATATTGTTAGGCATCATTACATTGACATTTGGGAATCAATCTCCCTCGAGACCCAGCTGTACCACTCCTGGGCATATACTCAAAGGATACTTAATCATACCACAGGTCACTTGCTCAACTATGTTCATAGAAGCTTTATTTGTAGTAGCCAGAACCTGGAAACAACCTAGATGCCCCTCAAGTGAAGAATGAATTATGGTGCATTTATACAATAGAGTATTATTACAAGGCTATTAAAAAATGAGATTTGAAGGCAAATGGATAGAACTAGAAAAAAATAATCCAGAATGAGGTAACTTAGTGGTTCTAGACTTGGAATCCCCCCTACCTTTTTTTAAAAATAAGAACCCTAAATCAAATCTTCTTTGTTTAGCTTTTTTCCTGACCATTATTCATAACAACTTGTAACCAACACTCTAAACAAAAACAAACATCCATAATCTATTTTGGGGAATGTAGATGTAGTTCTCTAGAGTACTTCCTGCTGACTGGGGCTAATGGTAATCTTATGGGGACCCAAGGAAAATTTAGTATTATTGTCAAGTCCTGAATGGAGTAGTCAATGAGGCTGGATCATCTCAGTCAGCAGTCTTGAAGTTGTTTTGGATGCAGAGCTTAGAGGAAACTGCAACAGAGGTGCTCTGAAATGTTGGATCATCTGGGTCATCTATTCCCAAAGGAGACTTTTCAGGAGATCCTCCTTGATCAAACCTTATTTTCTTTAACCCAGAATGAATCTACAGCCTCTCATGTTGTGTGGAAATAAAAAGAAAACCTCTTCTCCAAAGTAATATATCTTTTGATTTAAATTTTGAAATCAAGGCATTTTCAAAATATATAGGTTGGATTAATCCAGTAGCATTTATAATAAAATGACTTTCAGCTGCTCTTGCTAGTTCCTTTGCAGTCAAAAAAATCCAAAGACAACACAATAACATGCAGTATCCAGACTCGGTGATTTTCATCTTTGCATGGCTTATTATTTTCTTACTTTTTTTTTTTTTGAGAACTTTATCCTTTTTCTTTTCTCCCCCAAGCCTACATATATTTTTAAACATGCTGTAAACCTTTAGAGATTTTTTTCCCTGTCTGAATTTTTCTTTACTGTATATATCTTTTCCTGACCATACTTTTAATCTGCCAAATGACATGGCTTGGATTAAAGCTTTGTGACTATGGCTGCTGGTCTGTGAGAGCTTAGGTTCATGGCAGAGGTACTGGCAGGAGCCACGTTTACCACCCCAACTCTGAGGAATTTTAGGGTCCTCATTGCCACCAAGTGGAGTACCACTGCTTGATGCTCATAAACCTCATTTAAGTGTTTTGCAGCAGAGCTTCACCGTTTTTCTACCTCTAATACTGAGTCAGGAAGCCTCTCCTCTGCTTGCCACCGCAAACAGAACCCATCTGAGAAAATGCTGCTACTAAGAAGCTGTGCTTGACTCTGTTCCTTTTTTGTCTGTATGAGCAGAAACCTTAAATCATTCATTGAGAGACAAGTAGGAAGCTGTTTTGGGCTCAGTTTTTGTATTCTAGAACCCTTTTTAAACTTACTCAGGCTTTATGTAGATGTACGTAAACCACGTTAGAGTGTCATAAATACCTGATAACAATAGTGGGAGTGACCAACCAATGTCTGGTCCAGCCTGAGACCCGTGCCACAAGAGTGAGCCCACCCCTGACACTGCCTGGAATGCCAGGACCCAGAGTCTGGATGGCCCAGAGGCCTAGGATAGAGCCAAACATGATTGGAGGGGCAAAAATGGCAATGGGGGGAATGTGTAGTTTCTTATAACCACGAAAATGAGGAGGGGTAAATTTTTGAGGCACATTTATATCTAAAGCATTAGACAGCTAAGAAGCTAATGAATTACTAAGTCATCTTCTGGAAGAGGATGGATGTCTAATGTCCCTTGAAGCAGAGTGTGGTCATTATAAAGGGAAAGTACTGTAACTTGGAATTTACCATTACTTTAACCCTGAACTGTGATTTGGGGGGGGGGGGGTGTCAAGGGCAAAGCCAATACTTACCTAGACAGTTCAGTTGGCATCTGCTGGCTGGGAGAGTCACAAACCTTGAAAAATGATTTTTCTTAAAAAAATTTATGGTTGGGACAGATAAATGAAACAGGAATGGCAAAATACTGCTAACTTAAATCTGGTGATGTAACTGTGACCTCAAATTGTTACCTTATCCTTCATACAACAGAGGATGAGGGGGAGGAGGAGGAGTTTCCTCCTCTAAGAGGTAATAACACCCTAGGCCTCCAGGTGGTTGCAAAAAGTAAATTTGAAAACAGTATGAAAATATTTTTTTCAGTTTCTGTGTGTCATGTGGCTCTAGATTCACATGACACACAGAATCTGAAAAAAACAATTCTCCCAGCACACTCCTACGCCCATCCATGTAAACACGTGCACACACCACAAAAGAGAAATAGGAAGTATAAGGCAATGGTACTGACAAGCCATGGACTGAAACCTTTGAAAGACAGCACAATAAATCTTCCTCCCAGGTTGGCTGATGGGCTGGTGAGCTGGTTCAGTGGATAAGGTTGCTGCTGGCTGCCAAGCTTGATGGCCAGAGTTGGATCCACGTGGTTGAAAGGAAGACTTGTCTTCTGACCTAACTCATGTGCAGTGGTGACCTTGTGCATGCTCACACACACAGAAAATGTGGGAAAAATTTAAAGTTATGTCGTGTAACTTTTAGTTATACTTTTTAGCTCACTAACAGAAAGTAGTGGTAACTCACCGTGAAATTGAAGATAATTTCCTAGAACTGAACAAAAGTATATACAAAAGAATCCCACAGTAAACATTATTTAGGAATGAAATGTTAGGCATGTCCTCTTTAAAACTGCCTCAATTTACCAGGCATACCTTTAATCCCAGCACTTGAGAGGCATAGGCAGGTGATCTCTGTGAGCTTGAGGCTGTCCTGGCCTACATAGTGACTTCCAGGACAGCCAGGGCTTTGTAGAGAGACCCTGTGTAGTAGGTTTCTGGCCCGGACTTTCAGGCCTAACCTCAAGGTCTAGGCCCACAGACTTGCAGACCCGCAGTCCCACAGAGACACACAGATGCTTTGAATAGTTTTAGGCTGATCCATCTAAGGCCCAGGCATATAACTTGCTAGCTCTCTACCCTTCATCTAACCCACGACTCTTATTTTGTTCAGCCATGCAGCTCAGTACCTTTTCTTAGAGCAGCATAGTTGTCCTCTGCTTCTTCCGGCTTCTCTCTGGCATTCTGTGCTTCCTATTCTCAGAGTTTTCTTAGTCTGGTAGCCCTGCCCACATTTCCTGCCTGCCTTTGGCCAATCAGCACTTTTTATTAAACCAGTGGGTGCGACAATTATTTACAATGTAACAACATAATCTCCTACATATCCCCTTTTCTCTTTTTAAAACAAAAAGAACTCCACATCTAATATTCTTCCCCCCCCCCCCCTTATCTATAACAACTTATAAACAACACTGTAAATAAACACAAACATCCATGATCCATGTTTTTGGAATGTGGGCGTCGTTCTCTAGGCTACTTCCTGCTGAATGGGGACGCTGGCAATCCCATAGGAATCCATAGAAAAATGTAGGATTATGGACAAGTCTTTAGTGGAGTAGTCTCTAAGGCTGGGTCATCTCAGCTGGTCTCCTTGAAATTGTTCTGGATACAGAGCTCTGGAAACTTCAACAGAGGTGCTCTGAAATGCTGAATCATTTGGTCCATCCATTTCCATTGGAGATTTTTCAGGGGGTCTTCCTCTATCAAACTTTATGTTCTTTATCCAGGAATAAATCAACAGCCTCTCATTTTCTGTGAAAATAAAAAGAAAACCTCTTCTCCAAAGTAGCATATCTTTGCATTTCAGTTTTAAAGTAAACTCATTTACAAAATGTATAGGTTGAATTAATCGAATAACATTTATAATCAACTGTCTTTTAGCAGCTTTTACTAAGTCATTTTCAGTCAAGAAGCTTAAAGATAAGACAATAATATACAGTATCCAGACACTCTTTGTATTTTCCATCTTTATGTGGCTTATTTTTTTATTTATTTACTTTACCCTATTTCTTTTTTAAAGGCTTTCTCTACCCTTTCTTTTCTTTCTCTAAGCCTATGTATCTATATTTTCAACACACTCTAAACCACTTAGACTTTTTTAAAAAACTGTCTTTACTGTATATTTATTTCTTAACTTTTTCTGTCTTTGACCACACCTTTGCTTGGCTAAGGTGATTGACTCCACCCAGATTCTTCTATTTCTTTGTTTCTGAACACATCTTTAATTTGCCAGGATTCAAAGTTGGTAGGATGGGTGGATGACTCCACCTAGCTCCTAGTCTAATTTCATAGAATTTATCTTTTTGCCCAGGTACTCTGGGAATTTTAAGGTCCATATAATTACCAAGTAAAGCTTTGCCATCTGCTGCTCATTAATTCCATTTAAGTATTAGGCAGCAGGACCTCTTAAAAGACTCACAAGTGTTTTGCCTCTAAGGCTGAATCAGGAAGCTTCTCTTTAAAAGGCCAAGCCTCAGTTTGCCTCTGGCAAACAGAGCTGATCCAAGAAAACACTGCCACTAAAAGGCCATCTTTGATTCTGTTCCCTTTTTGTCCTTATTAATAGAAACCTTAAATCCATCATTTACAACTTTTTGCTTATATTGAGAGTCCTGTGAGACTTCAGGAACCAGCCATTTTACACCTTAAGCTGTACTCCAAAAGCTCTCTATTGTAGCCCAAGCCCATGTGCCTCATCAGGGTGTCTCTGTACCATGGCGCATGTGAGAGACACAACTCAGAAGCTGCTTTGGGCTCTAGACCATTTTTTAAGCTTTCTATGGCTTTATGTGGGCATTTTTTGCCCCATGTTGGGCTGCCATTTATAGTATGAGGTTTCTGTCCCAGACATTCGGACCTTACCTCAATGTTTAGGCCCACAGACCCACAGACCCACAGAGACACACACAGGCTTACTATAGTTTTAGGCTGGTCGACCTCAGGCTCTGGTATATAACTTGCTAGCTCTTTACCCTTAATCTAACCCATGACTTTTAACCTGTTCAGCCATGGGGCTCAGTACCTTTTCTCACAGCAGCATGGTTGTCCTCTGCTTCTTCCTGCTTCTTTCTGGCATTTCTGCTCTGTTCTTCCTGTTCCCAGAGTTTTCTTAGTCTAGTAGCCCCGCCCACACTTCCTGCCTGCCTTTGGCCAATCAGCACTTTTTATTAAACCAGTGGGTGAGACAATTATTTACAATGGAACAACATAATCTCCCACAACCCTGTCTCAAAAACCAAAAACAAATGAAATTGACTCAACTTAGTACTAAACCTGTAGGCCAAATTAATCTCCAGAGTAGGAAACAGGAGTTTTGTTGCTTTAAAAAAAAATTATATATATATATGGGGGGGGGGGGTATGTGCCCATGTGAGTTCAGGTGCCTGTGGGTCCAGGTGTATGTGTCCAGAAGAGGTTGTTGGATCCCTTGGAGCTGAAGTTAGAGGTAGTTCTGACCTACCTGATGCTGATGTTGGTAACTGAACTCAAGTCCTTGACAAGATCAGCATGCCCTTACCTCTGAGCTATCTCCGTAGCCCTGTTTTGTTGTTTTAAAACAGAATCTCATGTGGCTAAGACTGGCCCAGGCTTGCTTAGAACTTATAGTCTTCCTTTGTCAGTCTCCTGAGTGCTGGGATTACAGATGTGCACAACCATACACACCAAAAGTTTTCATGTTGTAGATACTTCCCATCAACTGCTGGATACTTTGGTATTTGGTTAGAAAGGTGGATTTACCCCTGTGCTATGTACAATGTTGCCTGTTCAGTTTCCAGCTTATCGAGGTTAACCACAATAATAACAGCTTGGGTCTATATATGCATACCCCAAACATCTAGTCCTGTTGGAAGAAATGCAGAGTGCAAGACCACAAATGGAGTTTTTGATAGCTGGATTCATATGGTATGAGCTAAACAATTTGGAAATAATTTTATATGCAATATCCTATTACATCTGGAACTCCCTGTCAATAGCATGCCGCTGCATATAATAGGGACAGTTTTTTCAACTGGGCACAGCTAAGAGAAGAGATAAATTGATCAACTAATCTGGAAAATGAATAAAAGCCACATGGTGGGGAAGCAGTAGAAAAGAAAGATCAGAAGGCATGGGGAAGAGACAGGCAAGGGTGATAGGAATATAATCAAAACACCATGTATATGAACGGAAATTGTTAGCACCCATGCAGCTTGAATCCCAGAACCCTGACTAGAAATGGCAGAGAATAAAGGCCAGACAGCCACAGGGAAGCAGAGATCCATTGGGAGTCTGCTACAACTGCAAATTCAGCATTTTTATTAGACAGAGCACAAGGCTCTTGGCAGCCATCTTGGTAGGAGGCCTTTGTAGGTTAGTTAGTCCTTGCATATGCTGGACAGTCGTTCATGACCATTCCTGAAGAGCTTTGACATTTCTCCTGAACCTGATCTATTTGGATAATGGCTTCACCAATTTCTCATGGGCCCAGGGACTTGGAGTCCTCAACATGGCTATGCCCATGTCAACAGTGCACATCCACTAATTCACTCAGCTTTTTCCACTCCCTACAGGAAATGTTATTAATTATGTATAACTGGGCTGGAGAGATGATTCAGCAGTAAAGAGTGCTGGCTACTCTTAAAGGACCCAGGTTCAGTTCCCAGCACCCACATGGCAGCTCAGAACTGTTTGAAACTCCAGTTCCAGGGTATCTGACAACTTCACACAAACATATATGAAGGCAAAACACCAATGCACATAAAATGAAGTATAATTAGTTTTTAAAAGATTTATAAGCCAGGCATGATGGCTCACACCTTTAATCCCAGCATTCAGGAGGCAGAGAATGCTTCCAATGTCCTATTGCATCTAGAACAGATCCTGAAACAAAGTGAATTTCAGGGATATAAGGGAAACCCCATCTCAAAAATCAAAACGAGTTAAAACAAATCTATAAAAATTATGTGTAATTAATGTATACTGACAAAAACTTTTAGAGACATGAGGAAGAGACAAAGTGGTCATTATTGGGTTAAGAGGCTTGGCTCAAAGGTAGAACAGTTGTCTAGTGTGTGTGAGGCAGATCAAATCTCGTCTCTGAAGAAAGAAGAGTGCTATTGTAACTGCAGATGCACCCACAGGCGGCTTACCATCTATAACTCCAGTTGCAAGGGATCTTCTGGCCTTTGTGGGCATCAGGCATGCATGTGCCCATACACCCATGCAGGTGAATATGCATACATAAATAAAAACAAATCTTTTCAAAATATGAAAATAAGATTCAATGTCATCAGTAATTAAAGATACAAATTAAGAGCTTGGAAGACAGCGGGCTCCTCCCAGGACCCATATGATGGAAAGAAAGAACTGATTTCTGCAAGTTGTTCTCTGAACTCCATACACTCACTGTGGCATGCTCACCCCCTCAAACGCATACAATAAATGAATGAAATTTTAAAAGTATATAGAAAGATCTCAATAAAATGCCATCACATGTACACTGATGACAAACAGGGGACCCAGTTGATGGCTGGTGGGATGCAGAGCCATGAGAAGCAAGCACATGGGAGACAGACGTTAAACCCATGGGCCTTTAACCATATATCCTTAAGAAATTCTGCTGTGCATAGAAAAGGCATCGGTATGCTGATTAGCACTTTATAACTACAAGAGACAAAATGAACAAAAACCCGTTAGAGTAGAATGAGTGCTCATGAAGTGAAGCACAGTGGCAGGCTCAAACACTGGATAAATCTCAGAAAACTGTTTTTATTGGATATTGTAGAAGAATGTCTTCAGTATAATGTAGCCCTGGCTGGCCTGGGGCTCAGAGAACCATTGACTTTTGCCTCTTGAGTGCTGAGATGAAAGGAATGTGTCGCTGTATAACTTGATGGTAACCAACAGCTTTCTAATTGAATTAAGACCCACCCAACAAGAGGGAACCAGTGCCTGGAAATCTAGTAAGCTTCCCAGGGCTAGTGGAGTCAAGGACCTTGGAGAGGAACCTACAACTGCCACTTTACTACACTTGCACAACCCCTTAACTACATTCTAAATATCTGTCCTTATGCCACAGGTAAAAGCAGTTTTCACTCCTCATCAAGGAAGCTTCTCTAATAGAACATTACAGAAAACCACAACCAATCAAATGCTAAATTGTGGAGCCCAGTCCCAACACATAATTTTCATAACAACTCTTGTACCTAAGACCCAGGGATCATTCCGAAGAGTAGGCTAATAGGTTATAAGAACCAGAGGATTGGGGAGTTACTGTGAGATTATGTCTCCTAGTATGTCAGCAGATACACCAATGAAGTCACCAACATGACAAGATGACTGTTTAAACAGAAGCTGAACAAGAACAACACTGGCCTTGCTAAAGTGGATGGTGAGTGCTCATGAGGCTTCAAGCCTACACAACTGCAGGCTACTAAGGAATGCCTGGGGGTGGGGTGTTAGTCTTCCCCAGGGAAGAGCACAACAATTGTTTATCCAATACCAAATGTTCATCCCTGAAAACATACCAACAATATCACACATACATATAGATAGATAAATAGATATGTATATGAAACAGCAATTAATGACAAAAGGCTATAACTTTGAAAGAGGAAGGGGGTGTATAGAGGGTTTGGAGGCAGGAAAGGGAAGAGGGAAATGATGTTATTATAATCACAAAAAAAGTAGTTTCTTTAACAAAAAAAAATACTAGAAAAGGTGCAAACTTGAAGTTTGTTAAAAAATAAAGGATTATCTTAACTTGGCAAATTTTTATCTTCTAGAAAGGCATTTTCAACCATGAAAGTCATCTTTACTTGACACCCAAATCCAGCCTGATCTACAGAGTGAGTTTCAGGACAGCCAGGACTATTAGCACAGAGAAATCCTGTCTCAAAAAAAAAAAAAAAAAAAATTATTCTATTGAGTTCAGATGATATAGAGCATACATGGATTTGTAACTCAACTGTAAATGGTTCCATGGTTAGTGATGGTTTTAGCATTTATTTATTTATACATTCCAGCCACAGCTTCTCCTCCTTACTCAGCCCTTCCCCCTCATCCCCTCCCCAAATAATAAGTTTTGATGGCCTTCTAAAATCATACTTCATCTACTATAAAAATCCATACATTTGAAGAACACTAACTATGGTTTATCTCAGTGTAGGGCACAATTAACATGTGCCTGGCCCCAGGTTCAATCCCTGGCCCCAACAAAGCAAGTGTACTCTTTGATGGCTTTAGTGTTCTAAGTTATACAATCATTTTCTTTCAGAATAGTTTCTTTTAGAAGTTTCTTAGTAATTATTTTATGTGCATGATGTTTCACCTGTGTGTGTGTGTGTGTGTGTGTGTGTGTGTGTGTGCATCACATGCACACAGTGCCCATGGAAGCCAGGAGAGGGCATTAGGTGCTCTGTAACTGGAGATATGGCTGTTCTTGGATTCCTGTGTGGCTACAAACTTCGATGCTCTGCAGGAACAGCAGGTGCTGTTGATCCCCAGGCCCACCCTCCTGTGAAGTCACCCTGTCACTACTCTTGCTTCCTAGCTGCACTGTCCTAGCTGAGCCATCTCTGTTTTGTTTTGTTTTGAGATAGGAGCTCTAGCCCAAGTTATCCAGGGTGACCTGGAACTTCTGGCCCCTCCCACTTCACTTTCTGTGTGCTGGGCTCACAATTGGGCACCACCACATCCCATTTTTTCAGTGTGTATCAATCTAATCATTTACAAAGCTCATTGTTTGCTTACCCCACTCCTACTAACAGACTCTCAGTTTTGTTTATATGTTCCCTAAGTTCTTATATGTGGCTTAGTGATAATCCAATTATGTCTTTTAAATTTAAAAAAGGAGGCTCTTACTTGGCTCAAAGGATGTTGGCAGCTTTGTGGTTTTAATACAGTAATCTCTACAGTAAAATGTAAGGAAAACAGACAGGTTTGTTATAAAGGTCGAGTTTGGGCAGCATCCATGAATCTAAATGATTCAATTTATGAGGATTTAATTTGTCTGAACTGGCAAATTTATATTTCTGCCTTGTTATAATAGGGTTTTTGTCTTTGGGTTGTTAGAGGGCTAGATTTACAGACCTGTAGCTTTAGACTGCTTAGCTGCTTGCCACTGTTTGGGCTCCCCCCAAAACGACTTAGACATTTATATTAAGTTTATGTTGTTTGGCCTATGGCTCAGGTATATTGTTAGTTGTTTTTATTTTTTAATTTTAACTTAATTTATTTTTATTAATTTATTTTGTTCCGTGGCCGTGGCTTATCTGTGTTTTTTAATATATTGTTCTTTTGGGAGGCTGTCTTGATCTGACTCCGTCCTCCTCCTGACTATTTTGATTCCCCATCTACTTCTACTGTGCTTGCCATGACCAAAAGAGTCCTTTATTTAAAGATTGGTACTCACAGCATACAGAAAGACATTCCCACATCACTGCCTAGTATAGCAAAATGTGTTGTTTGTGAATTGAAATTCTCCCTGAAGTGTGAGTCACTTGCACATACTGCCATTAGTGATTCAGGATTAAACACTTGGATTTTAGCTGTGGTAGAAACTGCAGACTGATGTGGTTGGTTGTTGTGGAGGCCAACAAATCATACAGAAATTGGGGAGTGTGCTTCTGTCCTGGATAGGTTTGTGTAAATTAAAAATACAGGCTAATGTTTTATGTATCTTCAGTTTGATGCTTTCTATCACATTTCATCTAAAGTCTCAAATTGACATGCATTAACCTATACATCTTTAAACCTTTTCAAAATTATACTTGATATGAGCTTGATACTAAACTACCTTATTACAGTTCAGAAGTTGGCAAGTGTGTTTCCATGGAAACCTTAATGTAATATTCCCCTGCTTTCATTTAAATTTCATTTTTAATATTGCATTAACATTTTTGCATTTAATGAGTAGATATTTGAATTAATATTGAAGTGCCCACTCTAATATAAATAAAATATAAGAAATGAAAATGTAATTTTTCTTCTGAGGAGCAAATGAACATATAATCCAAGATGATGTAGAAATAACAGGACTTGAGTTCTAAATTATTGGGTTCCATTCATTTATTTCAGAACTTAAGGGACCCCGTGAAAGGTAAAGGACTGTTTGTGGATGACCACACAGCCCACTTCTTTAAATCTTCAATATTCTTAATTCCTAGAACCTAGTTGGAAGGTAATTTATTATGCCCTGATTTATTCTACATTTTTCTAACTAGATGACCTCCAGAGGCTCCTTTCCTCTGTCAGTCCTTATTGGTGTCATTTGTAGGGTGATACACTTTATCTTACTTAAAACAGCTGTTATATTACCAAGCAAAGCTTATCTACTTGAATCCACTATGTAAAAATCTAACATACTACAGATAAACCCCAGAATACTATGCATTCTTCTTTATATACTATGCATCCTTGACTGCACACAGTATGCCTGCATAAGGTTGTAAATACAGTATTGAAAAATCTACAATAATAATTCAATAAATAGGATTGGGAAAGAAGGCTCGGTGGGTAAAGAAAGCCCTTGCTGTGCAAGCAAAGGAGCTGAGCTTGGTACCTAGCACTCACTTAGAAACTGCGTACAGTGGCACACCTCTGTGTCCCCAGCCATATAAACAAAGGACACATGCAAATCCTGGGGGCCTTGTCTAGCCAGAGCCCCTAGCCAGTCTAGCCAAAATGGTGTGCTCAGGTTTAATGAGAGACTTGTCTCAAAATATAAAGTGGAGGGGTTGGAGAGCTGGCTCAGCAGTTAAGAACATTAACTGGCCAGGGTTTGACTCCTGTTATGCACATAGCAGCTCACAGCCATCTATCTATAACTCCATTTCCAGGGATCCAATGTCCTCTTCTGCCCTCAAGGGGCACTGATCATGCATGTGGAACACAGGCATTAATTAGTTAGTTAACTAGCTAAAAATAAAGTGGAAAGTAATGTAGGAAGATATCCAACATTGACCTATGGCTTACACACACACATACACACACACACACACACACACACACACACACACACACACACACACACACACTTGCATAAATCTACATAAGCAATAAATTAATCTAAAATTAGTAAATAAAAAAATGTTAAGTAAAGTTTCTTTGAGGGAAAAAAAGAAGAAAGTCTAAATACATGTTATAGTGGTTTAAACAAGAGTGCTTCTCGTAGGCTCATATACTTGAATGCTTAGTCACCAGAGTGGCACTGCTTAAGGAAGATTAGGAGGTGTGGTCTAGGAAGAAGTATATCACTGGGGGTGGGCTTTGAGGTTTCAAAACCCCAAGCTGGACCTAGTAATGCTCTCATCCTGCTGTCTGCAGATCCAGATGTAGACCTCTCAGCGACTTTCCCAGTACCATGTCTGCCTGCCACCATGCTTCCTGCCATGACAATAATGAACTAAACCTCTGAAACTATAAGCAAGCCTCAAATAAATGTTTAGTTGCCTTGGTCATGGTGTCTTTTCATAGTAATGGAACACATGTAAAAATTGTGGGCAGTGGAGTCTATGGTTGGAATAGATAGTTTGAGCTGGGCACTCTGACTTATGCCTGTGATCACAGCGTATGGGAGGCTAAGGTGGGCGGACTGATTGGAGACCAGCCTGAATTCCAGTGTGCCAGGCCAATGAGGCCTCACAGCAAATCCCTGTCTTTAAAGACACCAGGCTGCGATTCATGTGATACACTACAGTGAGTGTATTCAGTCCCATGTATAAGAGACTGAGCTGAGGTCACAGGGTTTCATTTTACTCCCATTCTTCCTAAAAGAAATTTGGAAAATTATACATCACTCAAACCTTTGGACTTTTTCAAATTTTTCACCATTAATTTAATTAATGACAAATGATTTAATTTCTGATGGCATTTTAAGTATATTTATTTATGTAAATGCACGCGCACACACACACACACTTGCATGTGTGTGTAGGCATACCTGTGTCTCTGTGTACCTGGAGGCCAGAAGAAGGTGCCAGGTGTCCTCCATTACTCTCCACTTATTTCTTTGAAGCAAGGTTTCTCCCTGAGTCTGGCACCTTCGTTTTCTCTGCTACGCTGGATCCCATCACATCAGTTGGCCGTCAACTCAGTAGGATTTGTAACAGTTTTAACTGAGTGGGGGCTAACTCCTCCTGAATATGGGCAGCACCATCCCATGGCCTGATGTCCCAGACAGAGAGGCCTGACTATGGTTGAAGGGTGGCTAGTCACCTGTACTTCCATAACCTCACCTTCTTCCATGAAAGACTGGACCTTCAAACTGAAGGTCCAAATAAACCTTTCTTCTCTTGTGTTGATTTTGTTGGGTATTTGGTTACAGAGGTGAAAATGTTACTCACACAGAACACTTGACCAAGAAGTGAGACCACTGATGTCACTGCCTGACTGTGGTTTCTTATGGAGGGCTAGGAAATAGAGTATTGTAAGCAGAGCTTAATGGAGTGTGAAAGACCAGAGTGCCAAGAAAAATGCAGACCTTGACTCCCCAGCTCAGGAGGTGTCAAGAGAATGTGAATTCCACCGGAACTGTACTAGAGGCCATGCCTGCTGTATTTTGGCAGTCCTGAGCACTTGTGAGTGAGGCTGAATTTAAAAATGAGGGACTGAGTTGTTGGTGGAGGAAATTCCAAGACAGCACAGTATTGGGGTTGTGGTTCCTGCTCTGCTCTCCCAGTCTACAGAGGGCAGCAGGCAGAAGGAGAGGGAAGTATGGCAGGAAAGGGGTATAAACTTTAAGCTGCAGACAGTGCAGATGCAGGCCAAGGAACCATAGGAAAGACTCCAACCATGACCTCCTCCCCCCTTGTAAAAATGCACATTCACCCAAAAAAGGGAGAGACAGAACTGCAAAGGCCACTGAAGGCATTCCCTATTTGTGTGTGGCTGTGTCCCCAGGCCCAGCCAACAAAGTACACAAAGGCCATTCCAGCTGTGGGGATAGAAGAGATTCCATAGGAAACTGGCATCAGAATGTGACAGTTTCATCCAGGTGGTGCTGACTTTGCAAGTCAGGGAGGCTTTGCACTAAGGTTTCAGCAAGGCTTTGAGGCCAGGCAGGTGTGGCAGGGTCCCCTCCAGTGCTCCCTCTTCCTTTCACAAGTTGTTCACCTGGAAGCCTCTCTTGTTTTTTGTTTTGCTTTCTTGAGGACATGAATGAAGACAACTTGTATGTAAACATTCCTTAAACTCTCAGAACTGTTACCTCTACTTATAATAAGATCATTTTACCCAAGCACAATGGCACATGCCTTTAATCTCAGCACTTGGGAGGGGACAGAAGAGCTGACACAAACTTGAATCTAGACAGTGAGACCCTGTCTTAAATGCACAAAGACCAACAGCATATAAAACACAAGTAAATAATTGTGTTTTATATGCTGTTGACGTGTTAATTGCAGGCATTTCATAGAAGAAAGAAAATGTTAAACGGTATTAATGCTATTGTTATGTCTCCTTTCAGGTTTCTTAATCATTATAAAGGTTTAAAGCCAGTTGGGGAGGGCTGGAGAGAGTGCACACTGGCCTTGCAGAAACCCAAGTTCAGCTTCAGCACCAGTGTGAGGCAGCTCACAACTGTTACACAGCTCTAGGGGTGTGATCCTTCTGGCCTCCACAGGCACCCCACATGCACACCAGCCCACACACAACCACATAACTAAAAATAACTGTTTTAGAAATCTTTAAGAACAATTATTTCACTGGCTGGTTCCAGAATTTATCACTAGAGGACAGAACAATAAGCCAAGTCTAGTCCTGTTATGTCCTAACAGGGCATTAACTGTAGGAACTCCTATTTTTCTGTAATAACTTAATGTTGCAAGGAGCCTTATGCTAGCTTAGAATCGTATCAGTGTTAAATGGAGGCAGACTAAAAGCACACATACACATCACAGAAGATAAGTAATTTTCAAAATATTTTATCAGGCTTGTGGTGGTCTGAATGTAAATGGCCCCATAGGCTCTTAGGGAGTCACACCATTAGGAGGTGTGGCCTTGTTAGAGGAAATGTGTCACTGGAGGTGGACTTTGAGGTTTCAAATGATCAAGCTGGTCCTGGTGTGATTTCTCTCTCCTGCTGCCTGCAGATCCAGATGTAGAGCTCTTAGCTCCTTTTCCAGCACTGGCTGCCTGCACGCTGCCTTGCTTCGTGCTCTGATGATAATGGACTAAACCTCTGAACTGGAAGCCAGCCCCAATTAAATGTTTTCCTTTATAAGAGCTTTTGTGGTCATGGTGTTCTTCATAGCAATAGAAACCCCACAACAAGGCTGGTGGTATTGCTGAGTTGGTAGAAGTCATACCTACCATGCCAAAGGCCTTAGTTAAATCTCCAGCAGTGTGAACAGGTACAGTAGCACATACCTACAACTCCAACACACCAGAGGTAGAAACAAGAAAAGTAGCTGTTCAGGCCAACCTGTGTTACGTGAGTTCCTGTGTTAAGAAAAAAAGAAAAATGGTTAAGCAGTGTGGAGCATGTCTTTAATTTCAGCACTCAAGAGGCAGAGGCAGGCAGATCTCTGAATTCGAGGTCAGCCTGGTCTACAAGGTAAGTTCCAGAACAGCCAGGGCTACCAAGAGAACCCTGTCTCAAAAAACTAAATAATAATAATAAAAATCTCTATCTGTCACATCTTGTAGTTTAGCATATATTTTTCTACCTAAATGGAATCATTTTGAGAAAAATAATATTAGTTCTTTGTTTATTTGTCGTCATCATTATCTTTAGGGGGTTTTCCAGTCAAACCAAAGCCCTATTAGACCCAACTGGGATGCCCCTTTCTCCGAGCTTTCCCTGGCTTCCCTAACTCATGCCTGACCCTGTCATCTTTCCGCTGTGTCCTCATGTGTACACTTGGCTTTGCATGCAGATTTTCTTGTATTAAATATTTCACATTGGGTCAACAAGATGATTTAGCAGCCAAGTCAGATTACCTGAGTCTGATCCCCGAGACCCACAGTGGAAGGAGAGACCCAATTCTTCAAGTTGTCTTCTGACCTACACACACACACACACACACACACACACACACACACATACACACAAAATGTAATATTAAGAAATCTTAAAATATGTTAATGTTCACAGGTTGGAGAGTTGGTTCAGTGATTCATAGCACTTGCTCATGCAGAACTTGGATTTTTCAAGTTCTAAAATCATGGTCTATAGCCGTCTGTAACTCAAGTCTAGGGGATCCAATACCCTCTTCTGGACTCTGGGCACTGTATTCATATGGTGATAGACATACATTCAGGCAAAACACCCATATGACATAAAATTGAAAATAAACAATTAGCTGGGCATGGTGGCACTTTAACACCACTTTAACACTGTTCATGAGGCTGAAGCAGACAGATGAGTTTGAGGCCAGCCTGGTCTGTATAGTGAGTCCTTTGCCAGCCAAGGCTTCATAGTGAAGCCCTATCTCAAAAAAATAAAAAAATAAAAAAAAAATAAATTGGTAACTAGTGGGGGAGAGAAATTCACAGAATTATTTTTTTACTGTTATTTTTGACTTTTGCTTCCAAAGTCAGGTTGGTGCTAACCAACAGCAAAATATGCTGCTGTTACGTCTACAACTAAGCCAGCTGTTCCCAAACCTCCCTCTTCTTCATTTTCCCTTTCATTGTTGAGTACCCTTTCTGTTAATAACCTAGAGAAAGACAGGCCAGAGAGCTTTGCCATATAGTTCTTTTAGATAACCCATCTGCTGGCAGCATTTATTAAGCCTGGCTTGAGAAAAGCATGCTCCAGAGGGTACAGTGAACCCATAATGATATAGGGAGTGGTCAGCAAAACTCTGTGACATTTTCAGCTAGCATTCTTCTTGGCCACAGTAGCAAGGGAAGATCCCAAAGGTGAGGAGATGAAGCTAACACCCTAGCGTCTTCCAGATAAGGAGACAACCCCCCTCCCCACCTTAGTTAATGTGCCATCCAAACAAGATGGCTTCTTTCCATGGTGGCTAATGCTTGAAGACTAAGACGCTGGCAGATCTGGACCTCAGACCAAATTCCAGGCACTCTTAACTCACAAGAAATACCCTGAGGACCACACTGAGGAAACCTGTCTTTCTCAGGACTCATGTTTTATTTAACTTGTATTAGCTGTTCAAGGCTGAACTCATCTGGGAGTGCTGCTGTTGAACACTCAGAATGCCAGCATTTGGAAGGCAGAGGTGGGGAGAAGCTGCTGCTCAAGTCTTCCTCAAGTACATAGCAAGTTCAAGGCCATCCTGAGCCACATTAGACTCTATCTCAATAAAACAAAAATAATTAATGGCTTGGCTCAAATCTTTCCTGTCCTATGATGTTTACCTGATCCTCTTAAGCAAAAGTTAACCTCAGCAGACTTACAGTATCTTTCATTTGAGACTTACATCCTATCTTGGCTAAACTTCCAGTTCCCAGAGAACTAGTTTTGAATCCTATGCTTATAGCTTCCACAGAGTGTGTTGCTTTATTGCACAGGAGGTAGCTTTATTGACAGTAAGTAGTCAATGGCTGCATGCAGTGCTGTTAGAAAGCAGATTGTTCTCGGCCAGTGTGGGCAGAGAAGAGTTACAGTGTGACCTGGGGCAGTTGAATTTACTGCCAAGTGATACTGTATAGGTCATGCATGGCTCCTCCAGCAGCTGTTTTCAGCCATCCACACCCATCACCATTGGTTTCCTTATGCTCAGTATTGTGTTTAAAACTGTAGTTGTATGCATTTAGCATAGAGCTTCTGGAACTATTCCTAAGTGCTCAATGCAGTATTTAAATTGAACTCATCTAATGAAGACCAGGGTGTACGAAGAGAAAGAACAACCCTGGTTTCGTATGAAAACATGCCTTTTACATTTGGGTGAGTGAGAGGCTTATTAGAGCAACATGTTCTATTTTTCATGCTAAAATCTAATAAGGTCTATAAAATTTAAAGTATTAGGGACCAGGGCTATGACTAAATGGTCGAACACTTGCCCAGTATGCTTGAGGCCCTGAGTTCAGTACTCAGCTGGCATGAAGGTGCACCCATGTAACTTCACCACTGAAGGATGAGAGTCCACAGTTGTCTGGAAATATTTTCTTTCTCTAGGCTAGCTCATTTCCCAGTTGTAGAAATTGAGGTTAAAATACATATCTTTATTTATGTAACAGTGTTTGGGAACCTGGTTCAGCAGAGTAAATATTCCTGACTGAGTTGTTAGGACTGGCTGTGAACTAATACAGAGCACAGAGATTGCTTTGTCCTATGTGACCATGATTTCCGACCCAAGTACTTCCTAGGACAAAGTATTTGAGACCACTTGATTACCTAGGCATAAAACTCATGATGTTTTACAACGGTGGTACTAAGCTCAATGGCCATGCAAATCTCCAGAGGTTCTTGCTGAAATGCATACTGCTTAGGCTCATGTTCAGAGCCCGAAAATCTATCATTGTAACAGGCTCCTGGATGGTGTTCTGAGATTAGTTTGATTGCAGCTAAAGAATTGTAGCCACAGGAAATCCAGCATCCTCAGACCCTGAGGCTGCTCTAGATTTCTTCTAGTAGTGCCTCTTACATTCTTGCCTACTGCTGTGCCTCAGATGTGGAGCTAAAAACCCATATTATAAGCCTGGGTAGGATGGTGCACACCTTTAATCCCAGCACTCCAGAGGCAGAAGCAGGGGGATCTCTGTGAGTTTGAGGACAGCCTGGGCTACACAGATAAACCCTATGGGGGGGGGGGGCTTGACAGAATTTTTGGACTGGAGAGATAGCTCAGCAGTTCAGTTCCCAGCATTCATATGGCAGCTCCCAACTGTCTGTAATTCTAGTTCCAGGGGATCTGACACTCTCCCACAGACATACTCGCAGGCAAAACACCAATGCATGTAAAATTTAAATGCCATTTAAAAAGTACAGAGGCAAATCACAAAGACTAGATGCTATGATTACACTTATATGAAGGTTCCAGAATAGATAAGTCAGGAGAAATGACTGACTGGGTGTGAGCTTGGGTAGAAATGGGAAGGGATTGCCACCACATACGGGTTTTCTTTGGGGGTGATAAAAATAGAAAATTAATCATGGCTTCACAACTGTGAAAATCTCACCAATCTTGAGCGTGTGTGTGTGTGTGTGTGTGTGTGTGTGTGTGTGTGTGTGTGAGAGAGAGAGAGAGAGAGAGAGAGAGAGAGAGAGAGCATGATGCGTTTGTGTGAGCACAATCCTATGTGAATGTGGCAACATGCATGCCATAGTACTTGTGTGAAGGTCCAAGGACATAGAATCCTATTCACTGCAAAAGAAACAATGCTTGTTGTTTTAATTTCTTTTGCTATGCGTATGAATGTTTTACCTTCATGTGTGTATATGTATATATGCGCCATGTTTGTGCCTGGTGCCAGGAGTCGTCAGATCCCCAGGAATTGGAATTAAGGACAGTTCTAAGTCACCATGTGGGTGCTTGCAACTGAACTTTGATTTTCTGCCTGAGCAACAAATGCTAGTAGCCACCAAGCCCTCACTACAGCCTGAAGCCATGGCTTTTAGGAAGATTCTGTGTTCGTTAGATAAAATGATGAGAGTTCAGATAAGGACACAGGAATCAATGCCGAGGAACAATAATTGGGGGCTGTGCTCCACCAATGAGAGAGGAAAACCGGGAGCTGCTTAGGAATCTTCTGTCACTCCAGAGTCCCTGTCTTCCGGCTCACTCACTGTCAGAGCGCTGAAATGCAGGGGCTTCTGTAAAATGAAAATGGGCTTCTGAATGTCCAAGCCCTCTGAGGATCTGGGTGTTTAGAATGCCCTTGTATTAACTGCACAAAATGTAAGCATGAGAACAAACATATTAAATCTAAGTGGCGTTCTGCTGGCTGGACAGGACTCGTTACTAACTAGGAAACCTCCTGTGCTGCTTAGCTTTTAACTTGACACAACCCTAGATACACCTGGGAAGGGGGGACCTGAACCCAGGAATCGTCTCCATCAGAAGGCCTGTGAGCATGTCTGTGGGGCATTTTCTACTGATTCAGGAGGGGCCATGCTTGGGTAGTGGGCCTGCTCTGTATGAGAAAAGTAGCTGAGCAGGCCAGCAAACAGAGTTCTTCCTTCTGCTTCTTGGTTCCTGCCTTGGCCTCTATCCCGGGTAGTTGTCTGTCACCATGACACAGTGGGGAGTCATCTGGGAAGAGAGAACCTCAACTGAGAAAATGTCTCTATCAGATTGACCTGTAGGCAAGTGTGGGGGAGCACTTTCCTGATTGGTGGTTGATAGGGCCCTGCCACTGTGTGTGGTATCATCCCTGGGCTGGAGGTCTTGGTCTGTATATGAAGGCAGGCTGAGCAAGCCATGAGGAGCAAGCTGGTGTTCCTCCATCATTCCCACCTTAACCTCCCTCCATGATAAACCATAGACTGTCGGCTCTAATACATCCTTTCCTCCCCAAGTTGCTCGAGTCACTGTCACAGTAGCACAGATAAAGTGGTTGGCTATTTGGCACCATGGTCTCTGTTCCCTCATACCTGGTTTGCAGACAATTTACAAAGGTGGAAACGGATGAGAAGAGAAATGAAAAGCTGACAGAGAACACATGAGGAAAAGTGGCCAAGACCAGTGTTAGCTTTTAGACTTGGCTGGTGGCCTGAAGAAGCCACTGACTAGGGAAAGGCTTACAGGCTCATGGTTAGTGGGGAGCCAATCCACAATGGTGCGGGGGGGGGGGGGGGGGGGGGGCCCTCAGGGGTAACACCCCAGTCACTCACTTCCTCCAATGAGGTTCCACCTTCTAAAGGTTCTAAAACCACCACCCCACCCCCACCCCTCCCATAAAAACCCCAGCACCACCTGCTGGAAGCAGTTTCAAAACTCATTGACCTATGGAGGACTTTTTACATTCAAACCACAGCCAGCAGGAAAAAAGAACTGGATTAGAGATGGAATCCCTGGCAAGTTCTCCTCTTAAGGCCCAATCACTAATTCCTGGGACTTGTCGCTTCCACCTTTCTGCACAACCTCAGTCTGGTTCATCCAGAAGGAAGAAGGGTAAGAAGTCATCTCAAGCACCTTCCAGACAGCGGGTGACAGTATACTCTAGAGTGCTCCTGCAGCCCGGATGCCAGGGAAAAGCCCTCCGGGGAGCCTAAGGAGTTCCCTGCAATGCTTTGATGTCCCACACAAATCCAAATTGAACAGTACTACCTTAGGGGAATTTCGAACATTTTAGCAGAAGTTTGGTTTAATGAGGCAGGTGTGGTGTGGTGGTTCACACCTGTAACCCTAGGCTGACCGAGGAAGATCAAGCGTTCAAGGTCAGCCTGGGCTACAGAAACTCCTGGGGTGCCAGCTTTCCAGCTGTAGTTAATCGTGTTCCCTGCCATATCCTAGCACTCAAGAGGCCAAGGCAAGATTACAGCAAGTTTGAGGCTAAGCTGGGCTTTATAGTAAGACTCTTTTAAGAGTTGAAGAGATGGCTCAGCAGTTAAGGTCTTCCATAGGACCTGGGCCCGGTTCCCAACACCCCTGTGATGGCTCATAACAGTCTGTAACTCCAATCCCAGGGGATCCGATGCCCTCTTGTGGTCTCTGCACAGCATGTATATAGACGAAAGATCTATATATCTATATATATATAGATATAAATATCTATATATATATATAAAATAAATGTTAATATAATAAAATGTTAAGTAAAGGGGGCCAATATATATATAATAAAATGTTAAGTAAAGGGGGCCAAGGGAAGGAAGGTCTTGTGTCATTTGGGGGCAGAAATAGGCTTTAGTCAAATCATAATGGGGATTGAATACTGTGGTGTAAGGGGAACCTTGAGGGTGTTTCACAGCTCTGTTTGCTGCAAAGCAGGCTGGGTGGGTGCAATTGGAATTGTACCATGTGCAGGAGCGCAGTTAACCAGTGCATGCATTCTCCACACACTCTCAGGAGGCAGCCTCATTGCCTGCCTGGGCTTTCCCTGGTGGATTTCCATTTCTATCGATTGGGGACTTAGTTGCTGGCTAGCAATTAGTCCTAATCAGGCAGCAGGATTTTCCTAGGGGGCTGCCAGCTAGCCTAATTGCTGGCAGCTGTGGGGAAGCTCAGCTACCAGGGACAAGATGTTAACCCCCAGTTTTCCAGGCTCCACCTAGACTTGACCTAACAGAATTCCTCTGAGTGTGACACTTCATGATGAACAGGGAAATGCATAGCCCTTCCCCCAGAGGCAAGGAAAACTTAACAGAAAACCAAAGCAAGATTAGAGAAAGTTACATTAAGGAGATTCTCAGAAGTTCACACAAATAGTTACAATGAGATCATCTCGTTCTCTATCTGCTTCTCTTCCTCCCGACTGTGAGAGGGAGAGAGGAGACAGACAGACACACACAGAGAGGGAGAGAGAGGGAGAATCCTGTGCATGTGTTTTGTGTGGGTACCCTCGGCTGTGCAGGTACACGATGAGGCCAGATGTCTTACCTCCGACCCTTCTCCACCATCATTTTTATTTATTTATATTTATTTATTTGAGACAGGGTCTTTTAATGAACCTGAGGCTGACTGGCCAATGAGCTCCTGATATGCCTGTTTCTGCCCTGAGTCCTGGATTGCAGGCACTTACTTCTATACCTAGACACCCAGTTTTTAAGGTTTGGGGTTTTAGTTGGTTTGTTTGAGACAGAGTATCAAGGTGGCCTGCTGGCCTGGAACTCTCTATGTAGGACCAAGGTGGCTTTTAACTCAGAGATCATCTTGACCTAACAGAATTCCTCCATGTGTGACATGGTTTGAGTCAGGGTCTAATGAAGGTCCTGCTGGTGTTAGTCTGCCTGGCAAGGAGGTGACAGACTCCAGCCTCTCACCGTATTTGGTGTGTTCCTCCATCCGTATCATTTGTATAAGAGGGACTGTTATCATAACGAAATACCTGAGGCTGGGTGACTATAAAGAACACACATGTGTTTAGCTTCTGATCTTGGAGACTAAAAGTATCAAAATAACATAGCACTAGCTTTGACAAGGACCCCCAGCTGTGTCACCTCATGGGAGATGTCATTATGGAAAAGCACATACAACAGAAAATCATCCTACAAGCAGACAGAAAACCACAGTGAGGAAGAGGGTCAGGCTCTTCCTATGACAGCTCTCATAAGAACTATTTAATGTCCCCTCAAGCAGAGATTACAAAGAACAACTTAATTATTTCCAGGGACAACATCTCAACAACCCAAAAGCCTCTCACTAGACCCCCAACTCTTTAAGGGCTCTACCTCCTCTCAATACCCACAGTGAGAAGCAGGCTCCCCAAACATGAGCTCTTTAGGAACAAATAAAATCACAGTACCGTACTCCCTCCAAGGCTCATGCCAAGCATCCAGTGGTCCCCAAGTATCATTGATATCACTTAAAAGCGAAGTCCAAAGTGTCCTCTGAACTTTAAGACATCCTTTTCTATCTGCAATATCCTATAAAACCCACACCAAGTCCGCTCTTCCACTATGCAGTGATGGGGCAGAGACAGCACAAGCATTTCTGTTGCAGAGGGGGAAGTGGATCCAACGGAAGTAATCAGTCCAAGCAAGACAGCCTCAGCAAGATAGACTTAAAATCTTAAAGTCCCAAGCCTGACATCTTTTGCAGCAGTCAATAGGCCTGATGTCCTGTGCAGCCTGGCTCCTGCAGCTCTGTGAAGCCCCATAGCTGCCATTCCAACATGTGAGCATGTACATGTGCATGAATGCACATACACATCCACTGGAGGCTCCTGGCAGGCTCCAACACCACTGCAACTCTGCCTGGCCATCTAGATGTCTGTGATGATATATTTTATATTTAATAAAATCAGTCTGGAATATCAGAGAAGAGAATCACCCACAATCAAGCCATGAGAGTCAGAGAGTGGTGACTCACGCCTTTATTCCCAACCGGGAAAGACTTAATGGTAATTTACACCTTTAATCCTATAACTCCAGAGACAGAGATCTTTCTGAGTTTCTGTGAGTTCAAAGCTTAACTACCAAATAGTAGTAGCTCACACATTTAATCTTAGCTATAGAATATGATGCAGAGTTGAACCCAGAAGTGAAATAACTGGGCGAAGAAGATATTTAAGGAGGCCAAGGCAGAGGGTGTGGTATTCTGTAGAAGTGATAAGGAGAAGGGTTGAGGAATCTGGAAGATAGCTTTTACCCTGAGAAGTTGGCTGGGTGAGATTTGACTGTGGTCTGTTTCCTCTCTCTGGTCTTCCAGACTGATTTTATTAAATATAAGATATATCACTACAGATGTCCTTTTAAAATTGTGGTGGGAGCCGCCACAGTCTCAAACTGTTTCCTGTGCACACCTCCAGGCCCAGCCTCATGGGGACACTGCTGAGATCTGCTGCCAGCATAGCTGAGGCCCTGTGGTACTTACTACAGGGGGACTCCGCATCGAAAAACAAGAAGTTCCAGACCTCTGGGTGTAGGCACAGAGGGTCCTTCCCACAGACGGAGATAGCCAGTTCACATTTGCAGGTACAGTTACAGTGACAACCCCAGTCCTCGGCACAAATTTTATCTATTAGTTAATTTTCTATCACTAATAAAATAGTGCCACAGGCTGGGTGCATTATAAAAGAGAAGGGTTTGCTTCGGCTTTTGTATCTAATCTAAGGTCCAGAGGTTACAATTAGTGATAGCCTTGTGGCTGACAGTACCAAAGTGACCTAGGGCATTATAAGGGTGTGTATGTGTGCGCCGAGCACACACACATCCTCTGGTCTGTTTTCTATAAAGCCATTGGGATTCATTCATGGGAGACCCTCTCTTGATAACTATAATTTAGTTCAGTTACCTCCCAAGGGCCTCATATTCCCAGAAGCCTTCCGTGAGGACTGAGCCTCATCTTCCCAGAAGCCTTCTGTGAGGACTGACTTTCACCATGAGTGTTTGTTACAAGCAGCAAACAAAGTAGCCACGCAAGGGATAAAGTCTGACATTTCTCAAGAGCAAGGCCAGAAGCTCTGTTCTCAGAGTGCTCTGAACTTGTGCCGAGAGCTGTTTTGGGCTCTTCGGATGCACAAAATGTTTAAATGCCCAACTTAGTGATGTTAGCACTGAGTGCCCAGCTCAAATGCCGCCAATCCTGGCTCTCCTCTGGCATTTCACCATGTGAGTTGGGCAGACACTGACGGTCCTAGCTACAGCAATGACTTTGCTTGGAGCCGTGGTATCTGATACCAGGGCACTAACTATGATTCTCCTGTAAATAATTATCTGCACTTAGTGTTTGGAAAAGCAAAACAAATGGCTTCACTCCCTTCTCCTTCTGTTCTGTCAGACCAATGGCTCGGTCTCCTTAGCACCTCTGAGCATAGCTATTAAAAACTGGACACGGGCAAGGCCACCTCAGCACTGGGGAAAGTCCACATAAAGAGTTCTAGGGATAGCCTCAGCTGTACAGTGAGAACCTGTCTCTAAAACCAACCAACCAACCAAGTCAAGCCAGGCGTTGCAGCTCTCAGGAGGCACAAGCAGGCAGATTTCTGAGTTTGAGGTCAGCCTGACCTACATAGTGAGTTTCAGGACAGCCAGGGCTACATTCATAGTGAGACCATGTCCAAAATAATAATAGTAGTAGTAATGATAATAATAATAATAATAATAATAATAATAATAAAACAAAAAAACACCCATCTCAAATCAAGCATGTGTGCAGCTCTGCTCACTTGAATCTGAAGTGTGTCCACAGCTGTCCTGCTTCTGTAATACTGAATTGGTTCAGAACTGAGTGGGAGGTACATCACCAGTGACTATCCTGAACTTTTGACCTACCCAAGTAGCCTTTGAAGGATCTCTGTTTGCAGCCTCGTTCACTTAGTCACACTGAGATGACAGTGAGTTCTCTAATTCTGTAACAAGAGTCTATCCCACACGAGTTTAAAGAGACTGTGAATCTGTGTTAGGTTCAGGTTGGAATCAGCATCCCATAGAAGGGTTAACTGTCCCTCGGTTACTTCAGGTTATTGATTCTAGGACCCCCAAGGTTACCAAAATCTCAAGTTCCTTATACATATACTGGGGTGTCTGTATGTCACTCATGTATATCTTCCTGTATACTTAATTATATTCATTTATGTACAAGGGGAGGGGGACACATGAACAACTTTCAGGAGTAACTTCTCTCCTTTCATCATGTGGGATCTGGGGATTGAACTCAAGATGCCAGGCTTGGTGGCAAGCACCTTTCCTTACTGAGCCATCTCACCAGCCCCTCTCCTGTATACTTTAAACTATCTCTAAAATTAACATGATATAAATACTACACAATCGTTATACTGCATTGTGTAGGGACTAATGACAAGGGAGGTCTATAGATAAAAAGCAGTTTTCTTTTTCTGTGTTGGTTTTTTTTGTTTAGTGTATGTTTGGTTTTTTTTTTTTTTTTTGAGACAGGGCCTTGTTATAAGCTGGCTGGCCTGGAACTCAACTATGTAGACCAGACAACCTCAGGCTTGCCTAGCTCCTCCTGCCTCTGTCTCCTTCTTGGCAAGAATTTCAGGCCTGAGCTACTACACTTGGCTCATTTTCTGAGTAGTTCTGATCTGAGGATGATGGGGTTTGTGGGTATATAACCCACAGACATTGACTATACCTTGAACTTCTTTCTTACTGGTTTATTTTTATTTTATATGTGTTCCTGTTTTGCCTGCATGTCTGTCTGTGTGGGGGTGTTGGATCCTCTGGGACTGGGGTTCTAGTTGTGAGCCACCATGTGGGTGCTTGTAATTGAAAATGGGACCTCTGAAAAGCAGTCAGTGCTCTTAACCACTGAGCCACCTCTCCAGCACCAGACCTTGAACTTCTGATTCTCTGCCTCCATTTCCAAAGTTGCTGGGATGACAGGAATGTGTTACCACACCTAGTTTATATTTATTTATTTTTCAATTTGCCTTATGTATATGGTGTACAAATGTTTCACCAGCAGCATAAGCATGTGGTGCCTGCAGAGATCAAACAAGGGTATCAGATCCCCTGGAACTGGAGTTACAGGTGGTTGTGAGGCCCCATACAGGTGCAGGAAATTGATCCTAGGTCTCTGCTGCAAAACCATCAAGTGCTCTTAACCACTGAGCATCTCTTAGTCTCATGTTTATTTTTGTGACAAGTTTCCATGGGACTGAGACTGCCTCAAGTTTAGTGTGTAGTGGAGGCCGTCCCTGATCTTCCTGCCTCCACCTCCCAAGTGCTGGGATTAGAAGCATACACCATGGCCATGCCCAGCTGTTAGGTTGTTTTTCCCGTCACCAGATCCTCCATATGCTGAGCATGAAGTAGGGTGACATAACTAGGTGTGACATACTTTTTCTGCTCTACATCAGGCTCCTTATGTGGGAACCCCCCCCCCCCCAGAGATGCATTATCCCACAACTGATTTGTAAAGATTGAATGAAATAAACCCCAGTAATTGACTCTGTTCTAAGGAAGCCATGCAGTGAGGAGATGACCGTGCCTCTAGGAGCCAGCCACTTCATTACATCTCTGTAGCAAGCTGTGGGAGAGAATGGGAGACCAAGGGGGAGCCAGTTAATGGTACAAACCCCTTACATGCACCCTCAAGGACCCCACACCCACCCATTGGAGACTGCAGAAAGCCAAGCAACAGGGGAAATGTTCCATCCAGTCCTTCTAATCTCATTTATTGTGTTAAGGGATTCCTCAGACAAGATGAGAACCAGGAAAGATATTGGTGATGGTTCACCCTCACTGTCAGCCTGACTGGGTTTGGAATCATGTGGGAGGCATGTTCCTGGGCCTGTTTGAGAAAGGGTTAGGGGGAGAGGGGAAGGTTAGAGTCTGCAGCTAAATCCAAAAGAGCAGAAGGAGTGATCTGGGCACCAGTAGTGCATGCTCCTGTCTACAGATGCAGTGTGACCAGCTGTCTCAGTCTTGGGCAGCTAGAAGCCATTTGTTCCATTGTCCTGCCCACCACAAGGGGCTGAGCCAGGGTAAAGCTTTCCTTGCCTTAGGTATCTATCTGGTCACCCACAAGGAGACAGAAAGGAAGACAGCATCCAGCCAAGGGAGTTGCAAACCATCGACATAGCCTCCCAGCTGTGGACCCCAGCTGTCTTAGTAGCAGAACTACAGAGGACTGTGACAAAGTATGCCAGTCTGCAATGAGTTTCAAGCCCAGGCTTCGTCTATGACACTGCATTGGTTCACCTTCGTTCATTAGTAAGTGGATCTACTTGTTGAGAATGTTCTCTGACCATTGGCAAGACACTCAGAGTTGAGGGTCAGGGAGCCCATCCAAATTAGTGTAAGAAAGGAAATCCATTCACTGACACAGGACATCCCTGGGTAGATCTAACTACAGCTGCAGCTAGACCCAGGACCGAGCAACACCCTGACACTTGCTTCCCTGCTTCTCCTTGAGACTATAACACAGGGTTTTTTACACTTAGGTTCTCTGCCCACGTTCAGAAGCATGGGTGGCACACAGGAAGCTTGATAGTCAGTCCTCAGACAGTCTTAGTTCTAAAGGAAGGAAGGCCTTTGCTCCACAGCTCCAGACCCAGCCACACTCCTATTAGCTGGGTTGGCTCATCAGAAGGGCTGGAACCAGGGACCCCAGTATTAAGTAGTCCACTTACTGCTCCAGACTAATCACAGCTCTTTTGGGCTAGTGGAGTCTTCCAAGGCTCCCTGTTTGAGAGTCAACAGTTGTGAGATAATCTGTGTAAAATGCTTGTTTGTTGCCTATATCCCCAGAACTCAGGAGGTAGGACGGGAAATCAGGATCCTAGACAATCTGGGGCTAAGCAGCAAGTCTGAGGCCATCCTGGGCTATATGAGATACTACCTCAAACAAACAAAAACTGTTTAGCATAAACATTTGGCACATGCTTGTGAGATCACAGGCCTGTCCCTTGAGATACTTGTGGTAGTTTGAATATAATTAGCCCCCATAATCTTACAGGGAGTGGCACCATTGGGAGATGTGGCTTTGTTGGAGTAGGTATGACCCTGTTGGAGGAAGTGTGTCACTGTAGGGGTGGGCTTTGAAGTTTTGTTATGCTCAAGATATTGCTAGTGTCACAGTCCATTTCCTGTTGTTTTCTGATCAAGATGTACCTAACACCATGTCTGCCTGCACACTGTATGCTCCCCACAATGATAATAATGAACTGAACCTCTGAAACTGTAAGTGAGCCATTCCAGTTAAATATTTTCCTTATAAGAGTCGTCCTAGTCATGCACACATAGCAAGTAATAAGAAATAAAATTTTAAGAGGGAAACCACTAGCAAGAACACAGATAGCCTAAGAAGTCACTGTAATGGTCAAGCAGAGCTAAGGAGATTGTTCAATGGTGAAGAGTACCAGAGTTCAGAGCCCAGCATCCAAGAAACAAGCTGTGGATCCTGAACACACCTGTTACCCCAGCTCTGAGCAGCATAGAGGCAGAAAGATTACTATGGCTCTCTGGCATCCAGACCAGAAAAGCTGAGCCCGGGTTCAGGGAGAGATCCTACCTCAGAGGAATTAGCAGAGAGTGACAGAGGACACTTCACACCCTCTTCTTGCCTCTGCAAGAATGCAGACTCATGCACCTGCATACATACCTGCATTTGCCATGCACTAGTGGATACACACACAACTCTTTTTTTCGAAAAAGAATTTGTCAGCCAAGTTGGAGATCCAGAAATGCAAACTAAAGCAATAGGAAATAGCATTTATTTATTTATTTATTTATTTATTTATTTATTTATTTATTTATTTATCTATCTATCTATCTATCTATCTATCTATCTATTTATTTATTATTTACTTATTTATTTTTGTGAGGCCTGGTACTCATACCTGTAATCCCAGCACTGGGGAAGCTGAGGCAGGAGAGTTGCTACAAATTTAAAGCTAGTCTGGGTTACATAGTGACTTCTAAGTTAACCTAGGCTTCAGAGTAAGACTCTGTCTCATCAGTAAAGTTATTATATCATTATTTGTGGGCTGGGGGTGTGGCTCAGTGGATAAAGTGCTTACTATGTAAGCATGATGATCTGAGTTCAAATCCTAAGAACCACATTACAGCAAGGCCTGTAAGCTCAGCACTTAGTAGGCAGAAACAGGAAAGACAATCAGCTGGCCAGCCTAGCCAAAATGGCAAGCTTCAGATTCATGAAAGACCCTGTCTCAAACAAGGTGGACAGTAATTGAGGAACATACTCAACACCAGCCTCTGACTTCTGCATAACCTGTCACAAGTGAGTATACACACACACATACACACAGAGGCATACAGCATACATGTGCACACAACACATAGACACATGTACACAGAGGCATGAATGTATACCACACACAAATAATTATAAACAAATGATTGGGCCATTGAAGTAGCTCAGTGGGAGGAGCTCTTTGCTGCCAAGCCTGATGACCTGAATTCACTCTCCAGAACCCACGTGCTGGAAAGAGAGAACAGACTCCCACAGGTTGTCGTCTGACCTCCATGCTTGGGCCATCACACACACAAGTTTATTCTTGACTATGTAGCAAGTCTGAGGCCATCCTAGACTATAGGAGGGACCCTGTCAAAAAACAATGAAAATTTAAAAAATGAAAGGTATAAAATTAAAATGTATTTGTTTTATTTGGTTTTTTGGGAGGGGTTTTTTGGGGGTTTTTTGGTGGGTTTTTTTGTTTGTTTGTTTGTTTGTTTTTGAGACAAGGTCTTGCTACATAGTCCTGGCTGTCCTAGAATTCACTATGTAGCACAGATTGGCCTTGAACTCATACAGATCCACCTGCCTTTGCCTACCATGTGCTGGAATTAAAGGCCTGTGACACCACAACTGGCAAAAATTTATTATTTGTAATACCAAATATAATTAAAAACAACCTTAGTGTTTAAAACAACAGAATTTCGGATGGGAAGGTAACTCAGGGTAGGAAGCATTTACTGTGCAAATATGGGACCCAGAACCAATTCAAATCCCCAGAACCCACACACAAAACCAGGCAACTGTGAGGGTTGCCTATGATCCCAGCACGTATGAGGCAGAGACAGGGATTCCCAGGATCAGCCAGATCTCTGGACTGGCTGGAATTGGAGAGCTCTGGTCTCAACCAGAGACCCATCCTCAATAAATGAAGGGGAGAGCAATTGAAGATATGTCTGGGATCTAGACATGTGCATGCACACCTATGTAAACCTACATTTGTACATTTGATGTACACATGCACCAAAAGCAGTCCTACAAAGTTAGATGTTATGATACATCTTGTCATCAAAAAGCAGCTCATGAAATGAAGCTTTTGAGCCATTTTACTTCTGATAGGTCGGAGATCTGACATCAGCCTACTCTAGATGTGTCCATACCATAGGTGCAGCTTCCCCTGCTGGGGCTAGTTAGCTTGTTTGTCTTTTAAACAACTTAGGAATTTATGAGGATGAGGGTTTGCATACCACAATCCAAGGAAGGGATACCTTGAGAGACAGCATCAGGAGCATATGCTAACCTTCAACCTCACACAGAGCTGTGGGGCTTGGAGCCCATCCCTCGGTGTAATAAGAACATAGTCTCCACAGTTCCTCATAATCACATCCATTATCACAGCTCCCGGGACTTGAGATGTGCAAGGAAATTTTTGTGCTTACCTTTCTCAATAAATAAATCCAGAAAGTGTTCAGGGACACAAAAGATCCCTCTGGAGAATTTTCTTGCCACAGGAGGCAGAAATCCAACCAATCCTACCTGGAAAACAGAGTTCTTCTCACATGTGGCTGGGGATGAAGAGGAAAATAGACTGGTATGAATGTCCATGGTGATATTTGATCACAAACTATTCGAAGAGCCTCGCAGACATTCTTGTGCCTTCCGATTGGTTTTACTTCTTGTTACAGTGGGCTCTTCGACACCACTAATTCAAGGCAGGAAACCTAAGGGAAAGGACAGAGAAGCCATGAGGTCAGGGTAAAAGCATTTCCCTCTGTGTGCCAGGACTGCATTGTCAGAGAGGTCAAAAGAGGCCTGGCCTTAAGCCTAAAGAGAATTAGCTTTCTTCTGCACAAGGCAAGCTCTTGTGAGTTTGTTACAGGGTTTTCAAGATATGTCAGGCAGAGAAGGTGGGGCTCCCGCTAGTTGAAGGGATTCAGCAACTGTCATTGATTCAGATCTACCCACATGGCTTAATTCCAGATCGCACGATCCTTATTTCCTTGTCAGAGTCCTAAGGGGCCATGTAGTCACAGTGCTTCGCCAGGAGTCAAGGCTGCAGAGACCTGCCAGTGAGCTGGGCTCTTAGTCACTCTTAGAACAGGCAATGGCTATAGTGACTCATGCAGTCCCTGCACTTGGGAGGTGGGGGCAAGAGGATTGGGAGTTTAAAACTAGCCTTGGCAACACGGCATATTCAAGTTACAGGAGATCTTTGTCCCAAGAAATAAAAACATAAATAAATTTAAAAGAGACTCAGCAGAGGCAAGCAGATTTCTGCCAGAACAACCAGGACTACACAGAGAAACCCTATGTCAAAAAAAAAAAAAAAAAAAAAAAACTCCCTGGTGCCTTAAAAATGCTGTGAGGAAATATAAAACTTTAAATTTTTAATTCCCCTTCCTTCCCCACAGTGTGTTAAGATCAGTCATGACTGCTACAGTTTGTTTTTGTTTTGTTTTTTATTTATCTTTTGAGTCAGGGTTTCTCTGTGTAACAGGCCTGACTATTCCGGAACTCATTCTGTAGACCATGCTGACCATGAACTCACAGAGATCCTTCTGCTCCTGTCTCCCAAGTGCTAGGATTAAAGATGTGTGCCACCACACCTGGTTTGAGTTTGAGGTTCTTATTTCTGTCATATCCCATTCCTTCAGTGTTTGTGTGTGTGTGTGTGTGTGTGTGTGTGCGCGTGTATATATGTGTGTGTGTATGTGTATGAGTGTATGTGTCTGTGTGTGCACGCATGGTGTATGTGTGGAGATCAGTGGGCAACTGATGGGAGTCAGTTCTCTCCACCATGAGGAATCCAGAGATTGAGTTCAAATAACCAGGCTATATAACAAGAGCTCTCTCTTATTTCCTGCGCCATATCACCAGCCCCCTTCTTTCAAAAACATTTAGATTTGTGTATGTGCAGAGGCTAGAAGAGGACATGAGGCATCTATCTTCCTCTGTCACTCTCTACCTATTCCTTTGAGGCGGGGTCTCTCCCTGAATAAGGAACTTGTATTCTCTCAGCTGGGCTAGATGGTGAGAAGCCCAAGCAATCCTCCTTTCTCTGATGTACTTGGGGCTAGAGTTACAGTCGTTGGCTAGATGGCTGACTTGTTACATTGATTCTGGGACCCAAACTCAGTCTTCATGACTGTAAAACAAGTAAGTACTCTTAACCAGTGAGCTACCCCACTAGCCCATGGATCCCTCTAAGAGTTTATGTTCAATGAGCAACAGTAGTTACTAGACAGGAATGCTTGGGAAGTACAATGTGCAAAATCACAAGGCAATGAACCAGCTCAGCAAGCATTCAGCTTGGAACTTCTATGAATGGAGAGCACATGGAAAGCTATGTGAAGGGGAGAAGGAAGGAACTCGTCACTGGAGGCCTCTAGAGATTCACCACAGGACTCATGTCGTGTCTTCTGGGAGGCAGGGGATGAGTGTACAAGCACACACAGTCAAGGTCAACTGAAAGGCAAGGGCAACCGGTGAGTTTTCAGAACCACTGAGCAGGCCACAGAAGCACTTTCCCTTGAAAGAGTGGAAAACTGAACCTTTCAGTACCAGTGAAGGCAATCATAACCCTAAAGTGGCCCCAAGCTATTTCAGGACACTCAGACATTACCAGTGACATGAATGTTAATATTTTATGGCTCAAACTTGTATTTCTCAAAGTTCTAATTAATCTCACCAGATAAAAGCTGGCATGCACACTGGTACAAATGAGAGCCACAGCCTTCTCTCAGTGTCTGGGTGCCAGCTCATCTGGGACCCTGCCACAGTCTGCCCTACACGTCTCAGCTCCAGAAAGGGGCCAATAATTAGCATTTGGAAGCTAAGCTGACACTTCTCCACTGGGTGCCATTTGCTGATTGCTAATTAATTAATTAATTGATTAGCAACTCCTCCAGCAATGACTAACAAAGACTCTTCGAAGGGCTTTTCCTTACCCCCTAGCCTCCTACTCTAGCAAAAGTGGCTCTGTAACACCCTTAGGAACAGGCCTACATCTTAGACCATTCCAGTAGCCTGCATAGATTATCCCACACAGAAAATTTATATACATAGATGGTTGCATTAATCAATTGATTCATAAACAGTGTGAAGATACATTATATATCAATAACTTTCCATGACATAGTATTTTTAAAATATTAGGTTAAAAGATAATATAGTTTGGCTTTAGGTCAAAGAGCTAGCTCATGAAGATGAAGAGACTGTAAATGTAACCTCGGCCATTAAGAGCACAGACTGTGGCAGGCAGTGGTGGCATACACCTTTAATTCCAGCACTCAAGAGACAGGTGGCCTCTGTGAGTTCAAGGCCAAGCTGGTCTATACAGCTAGTTTGAGGACAGCCAAAGCTACACAAAGAAACCTGTCCTGAAAAATAAAATAATAAAAAAATAAAATGAGCATAGACTGTAGGCTGGCAAGATGGCTCAGCAGGAAAGGGCACTGGCTGCCAAGCCTGGCCATCTCAATTCAGTTGTTCAATTCCTAGAGGAAATGTGGAGGAAGGGACTGATTCCTGCAGGTTGCCCTCTGACCCCATGTGCCCTGGGGCACATGTTCCCTCCATACACAAATCAATATCGTTTTAAAAAGAAGAGACTGCACCCAAGTTCAGTCTCTGTTTTCAGTAGAAAAAAGCAATGTCTACAACCATCTGCCCACACCCATTTTCCCACTAAACAACCGTCAAAGTCTCTTGGACACAAATGGCCTAATAACTGGCCACACCAAGGAATGCAGTCTCATGACAATTGTTCAACAAACCTAGAGCCCAACTCACTCCCATAAGCTTGCGCCTTGGAGAGATGCTGAGAGCCTAGACAGAGGAAGAGTATAAGCTTGAGGTGTGTGAGGCCTGGGGCAGCATGACTGGAAGGAAGTGTGAGTCTTGTGCTTTGTGGGGACAGGGTCTGTAACTCAGGCTGACGTAGCCAAGGATGACCTTCAGTTTTTCATCCCATCTATCCCTCCCTCCTGAATGATGGATTCAGTGTACTTCTGTTCTCTGCCAACTTCACCACATTCCTGGCCCAACTTAGAACTTTCAGGAGCACTCTAAAAGCCTTCCCAAGTAGCACAGAGCCACATGAAAACAGCCCTCACTCAGAGGCATGCCATCTATGTCACAGTCTCCAGTGTAGAATATAGCACCTGTCACTCTCACATAAAGCCCATAGTCTTAATTTTAAGTTTATGATTCTCTCTGTTAGCACAAAAAAAGCTTACATTCAAATCAGCTCATTCAGTTTTCCTAGAAAGTTACACAGAATATATGCACATTAAACTATTAGCCAAAGTAAGAGACAGGAAGGAACATAGTACTTTTGCTTTCAGTGAACCATAAGTCATAAGCCTATAGGAGTAAGGCATGGGGCACACAGCTCTAGGACACAGATGTAGAAGGATCAGGGCCACAATCTCTGTCTCAACATGTATTATGCACAAGTTCACATCAGATATAACTGAGAAATTCCTTCCCCCAAGATCAGGATCAAAGCAAGGATGCCTGCTCTCAATGTTGCTACTCAACGGTGTACAGTATGTTCCAGCCAGGGCAGTAAAGCCTGAGGGATAAATGAAGAAGTAGCAAAGGTCAAAAAAAAAGTTTAAAAAAAAAAAAAAGAAAGAAAGAAAGCCCATGCAGATAAAACATGGCATCTATGTGGAAACCAGTGTGGAATTTACTGAAAGGCAGTAAGAGCTGGAAACTAGCAGCGTGGGCACAGATAATATTTAGTTGGAAATAGATCTGGAATTAGGGACCTCAAAAGTCAGGCTCAAGTAACATTAAAACATGAGAAATCCTAGGTGTGACAGTTACAGCAAAGGATGTAGACTGTAAACTAGACACATGCTGTAGAGACAGGAGGGACGACCCAAGTGAACAGAGAAGCAAGCTTATTTATCATTGGATAAACACAACCCCAGGGAAATCCACAGGGAAATTCAATACAATTATGAATGTTGAGCCCAGCCCAGAGAGCTGGGGTAGTTCTACAGCCTCACTTTGAAACTTATTCTAGAGGGGTAGGAAAGTAGAGAGATGGCAGCATCAAAGTAAAAGCCAAATAAAAATCCATAGGCTGCTGAGGCTGCTCAGTGGGTAGAGGTGACTGCCACCAAGTTACAACAAACCACATGGTACAAATGGAGGCTTCACGCCTACCAGTTGTCCTCTGACCTCATACATACACACACACATACATACACATATATACACCATACACACACATACACACCACACACATACACAAACCACACACATACACACACATACACACATGTAGTATGAGGTTTCTGGCTTTGACTTTTGGGCCTTGCCTCAAGGTTTAGGCCCACAGACATTCAGACCAGCAGACCCACAGTCCCACAGAGACACACAGATGCTTTCAATAGTTTTAGGCTGATCAACCTAAGGCCCAGGCATATCACTTGCTAGCTCTCTACCCTTCATCTAACCCATGTCTCTTGTTCAGCATGCGGCTCGGTACCTTTTCTTAGAGCAGCATAGTTGTCCTCTGCTTCTTCCGGCTTCTTTCGGTTTCTCTCTGGCATTCTGCCCTGTGCTTCCTGTTCTCAGAGTTTTCTTAGTCTGGTAGCCCCACCCACACTTCCTGCCTGCCTTTGGCCAATCAGCGCTTTTTATTAAACCAGTGGGTGGGATAATTACTTACAATGAAACAACACAATCTACCACATACACATAACACACACACATACATACACACAAATACACACTACACACACACATACACACACCACATACAGACATACACACACACAAACACAAATATGTAATGTAATTTTTTTAAAAACAGGAAAAAGTAATGAAGGAGCAGGGAGTGATGTGCTTGTATATGCACCTCTAGAGACTGGATGCTGGACCCCCAGAGCTAGAGTCACAGGAGTTGTGAGCCACCTGACATGGGCGCCAAGAACCAAACTTTGTTCCTCTGCAAGAACAGCAAGTGACCTTAATCACTGAGCCATCTCTCCAGCCTCACACATCTACAGAGAACCATCTCCCTGATAAACAAAGGGGATGAGAGCTAAGAGTTCACACAACTTTGTTTGAGTGCGTTCTTAAAGGCCACAAGGAGACTGCTGGAGGCCTGTGCTTGAGTGGAGATGTAGGAGGGACCTTTTTGCAGGCCTGTGGAAGTTGGGAAGTAGTTGTGTTCATGACTAGGGAGAAGGGGATCAACTGAATCTTGTTGGTTGTTTTTTTTTTTTTTTTTTTTTTTTTTTTTGTGGTCTCATGTACCCCAGGCTGGCCCAGCTGCTGAGATCATAAGTATGTTGTTTATTTGAAGTGTTGAGCATCAAATCCAGGACTTCATGCATACTAGGCACATGCTCTACTAACTGAGATACAGCAAAAGTCCCAATCTTGCTTTTGTGACCGGAGTCTCTAGTGCATAAAATCAACCCATAATGCTCTGTTTTCTTTGACACACACCTCTCAGACCAATGGATGGTTTAGAACTTCCTTTCTGTCCTGCACTTTCTAACCATTTTCCCTCCAATGCAAGGACTCAACATCACTATGTAACAAATCCAAGGCCAATCTGGCATACGTGATCTATCAAAAAAAAATTTTTGTTTTTGAATGGCTATTGCATTGGCTGGGTAGAACACTCCTGCAAATGAAGCAGGCTGGGAGGAAACCATGGTGGGAGCTGAGGACAGCCAGCCTAGGGGTGACTTCCCATCTGAGGATGTGTGAGGGCGAAAGGTGGGGTGCCCAACTTGGTCCTTTGTCCCAAAGCTGGCACCTGTTCCACTTGGGATCGTGTTCTGTCAGCTCCCTGGACGCCACCCTGGCTGCTCCACCATCCAACAATACAAGGAGGCATATGGCAATACTGAGAAATCTCTTGATGGCACAGGGAAGAGATAATTAATTGATTAATCACTCTTCTGAGTAAATGGCAGTGCAACATAAGTATGTGTATTTTTTTCCTCCTTTTTGTCAGAGTGGGAGTGGTACAGGGGGCTCTGGAAAGTCTGTTTCAGATCGTTGCTGGTGAAATTACACATTGATGGGCTTCTCTGAGGTTGCCAAGGTCTTCTCCTGGACTTCAAGTTGGAGGAGGAGGTGGGGACTGGTTTGCCCAACTGTCTCAAGACACTCTGGCACTCAGTGTGTGAGGCCCCAAAGCTAAAAGAGCCTGGCCTGAAATCCATCATAGCTGATGTGTGTGGAACAGTCAGGAGTGAGGAGGCTGGATGTCACTTGGCCTCAGGTGAGAGTGGTGTATATTTTTAATCTTTCAATGGCCTCACTCACAGCCCCATTATTTACTTATTGAGACTGGCCTCACTCTAGCCAAAGGTGCCTTCAAACTCATGATGACTCTCCTGTGGTCTTTTGTTTTTTGAGTCAGATCTGGTCATGTAGACCAAGCTGGCCTGGAACTCACTATATAGCCTCAAATTCATGTCAGTCCTCCTGCTTCAGCCTCTTGAGAGCTAGGATTACAGGCGTGAGCTGATCTTCAACTCCATTTCTAAACAAGTGAGGGAAATATAGGCCAGAGATCCACAAGCCCAAGGTTACATGGCTGGCTAGTGTCCTAGGGTTACTGTTGCTATAAGATGTCATGACGGAAAGAAAGCTGGGGCAGGATTATTTGTCTTACATTTCCACATTGTGGACCTTCACTCAAGGAAGTCAGGGGAGAAATTCGAACAGGGCAGGAATGTAGAAGTAGAAGCTGATGCAGAAGCCATGGAGAGGTGCTGCTTACTGACTTTCTCAGTCAGCTTTCTTATAGAACCCAGGACCACCAGCCCATAGGTAACACCACCACGGTAATCTGTCCCCACCCCTATTAATCACTAATTAAGAATATGCCCTACACCCTTGCCTACGGCCTGATCTTAGGGAGGCATTTTCTCAATTGAGGCTCCCTCATCGAGGACTCTATCTTGGATCAAACTGACCTAAAACTAGCCAGCACGAAAGGTTAGGAAAGTCCCAACCCCAGGGTCTGGGTGAGGTGACTTTCATTGGCCTGTAGATGAGCATGGCAGTGTTTGAACAGTGCTCTGAGCAGTGAGAACCCTTGGGACTCTGTGAACACTCTGTCTTGTGAACCATGTAGAACACACACACACACACACACACACACACACACACACACACACACACACACACACACACACACATACACCAGCCAAAAGGTGACAAAGCAAGGTTGAGTGACTCTTTTCTAGAGCTTGATGACATCCATTTATCTATCTGTCTTTCATGTGAGCCTTGTCATCATAACCCTGTTTTCCCACTGTGTAGTCATACATATATGGAGTTGGAGAGGAAGCCTCAATAGCTAAGAACACTGGCTGCTCTTTCAAAGGACCTGAGATTTGATTCCCAGCATGTGTGTGGCAGTTCACAACTGTAATTCCAGCCTTCGAGGATCTGATGCTGTCTTCTGGCCTCTGAGGGTACTGCACACAGGTGGTACACCCTTGAGGGACCTGCAGACAGATACCAGAGGAAGAGCCACCTTTTCCCATCCTGTGGAGGAGTCCAGTTGGCACGGTGCTGTGCCCTCCATCTATGGCACACCTCTGCACTTAGCTGGCAAATACATCCACTTAACAGAAAGGAAGTGACTTCATTGCTGGGTGCTCCAACACTGTTGCTCTCCTGGCCAGCAAAGAAGAGAACCTTGACACCTCAAAGGAAACCAGGAGGCTGGCTTCCTGTCTAGTTCACCAAGGACCAAACTAAAGCTGGTACCAACTGGGTAGGACCTGCCTCCACCAGGGACCAAGCAAAGATAGAAAGAGCGAGAAAGGGAGGCCGGGTGTGGCAGAAACACGGCTTGGGCTCTCTTCTTCAGGCAAAAGCAAACAGAATCCAGTCAGGCCTGGGCTACAAAGTGAAAAAGGAAAGACAGAGCCCAAGAGCCCTCTCCCCTCCTGGTTGTGGGGAGGGGAGTAGATGATATATATACACAGCTCAGTGGTAGAAGAGCCCCTAGCTTGCCAAAGCCTGAACCTCTATCCCTCACTTCTCCACCCCCAAGACACAAGAATTATGACACAGGATTTATTCCCAATCTGATATTCTGTGTCATCATATAAAGTATTTGTCAGTTGTTTACTTATGTGTGTGCATGCACATGTGCATTGAGTGAACATGGAGGTCGGAGGATAACTCGGGAGTCAGTTCTCACACCCTGACTTGCTGAGGCATGTTTCGGTCTCGTGTATTGTATACCAGGCATGCATATCCATGAAGACTGTTAAACTTGTTAGCTTGTTGGTGAAAGCTATTAACTCTTTAACTGTTGGCTTGTTTTTGTTTTTCAATACAGGGTTTCTCTGTGTATGACAGAGCTCTGGAACTTGCTTTGTAGACCAAGCTGGCCTCGAATTCACAGAGATCCATGTGTTTATACCTCCAGAGTTCTGGGATTAAAGGCGTTCAACACCATGCCTGGCTGAAAGTCATTAGTTCTAAACAGGAGCGTAAGAAAGAAGAAGGTGCTGTGGCCAGGCTGTCCTCAGAAGCCCTGCCTCATTTACATACTCAGACACATAGCCGGGAGGGAAAGTTATGGAGTTAGAGTTAGGATCAGAGCCTAGGCCCTGGCTGCTCCAACAAGCTAGGCATGGCCACTGAGAGCCAACTCAAGCAACACAGTCAGTGAAAGCACAGAAGGGTCTACTCAGCTTCGTGTGGCCACACTGGGACAAGGAGCAGATGAAAGGATCTAGTGAGCACACCCTAGGTCCATCTTCTGCGTCGTGACTTGGGGTTTAGGCTTCAATAGAGGCCAAAGGCTTGCATTGCTAAGTTGTCCCGGTGCTGTGAGCCTGCTCATCCCTGACTCATCACTGTCTCAGCCCCAGTCTCTCCTGCAGGATGCTCTGCCACTGTGGGAATTATGTGAACGTTCCTTCTAGGAAATGCATTCCCCTCTAGCTAACACCAGGCTCCAAAGTCTTTTCCTCACCCAGCATGAGGTTCCTGAGGAAATTCCAGTTCCCTGGGGTCTATTGTTTCAATAGTCCAGTAGCTACACAGAGGGGCACAAGTGTCTTCTTAATATTTTCATTCCTGCCAGGGGAGTTACAGGGAGAGGGCATGGAGGTGCAAGCATGACCCTGGGAGAGCTTTAGATAGGCTTCTAAAAGGAAGCAGTGGAATGAATGGAAGAGGATGGAGCTGGGGAGGCAGCATGGGAGAGCATCAGCAAGTGAACCAGTCATGAGAGAAGACCCCAGAATTCTAGCTGAGAACAGGCAGGAGAGGTCCATGGGGAGAAATGAAGGTAAGAGGTAAGAGCTGTCTTTCACACAATGCCTGTCCCCCCCCCCCCCCCCCCCAAGCTGCAGCGGCTTCAGATGGAAACAGCAAAGGGAGAAAGATGGAGAATTTATCACACACGGAAAACAACCCCCAAGTTCTCTGTGGAAGTACTTAGCACGTGTGACCCACCTCCAGCCCAGACAACCACAGCTTCTCCTCTGCAGGATACCGTGGTGCTGGGGTCACCCCCACCCCCACCGCCAGTCATTCACAGATTAGGCAAAGGCTCCACCACTGAGACCCATCCTCAGCCCCAAACAGAAATTTTTTCTTAGGTCATTGATGCTTCCTTTCTGAGTAGAGAGGGAGATGCCCATTGTACAGTAGACACGTTATAATTGAGGCCAGTTTATTCCTCCTTAAAACTGAGGCAGAATACAAAGATGTGAAATTATGGACATGAGAGGGAAAGGAACCCCTCTAACCCTGACGTCTGGTTGAAGCCTTTTGCCAGCTGAGGATCAAGAATTCCAAGTGGGCTGGAGAGATGGCTCAGCAGTTAAGAGCACTTGCTGCTCTTCCAGAGGACCTGGGTTCAGGTTCCAGCTCCCACATGGCAGCTCACAACTGTCTGTTACTTCAGGTTCAGGGAATCTGATGCCTTCCTCTGGCTTCCATGGGTGTCCAACATGCATGTACTCATTCGTACATGCAGGCAAACACACACATAAAATAGAAATAAATCCTTTAAAAGCATAATTCAACATAGTTAACACTTGCTAAAGGCTTCTTCCTGTCTTGCTCTAAAACCTTTATTTTCTAGGAATCTCACCAGAATCCCCCTGTGGTAGTTTGAAAGAAAATGCCTTCCCCCTCTCCAGTGTGGCACTATTAGGAGATGTGGCCTTGTTGGAGTAGATGTGGTTTTGTTGAAGGAAGTGTGTCACCATGGGATTGAAGTTTTAGGTCTCTTTTCTCAAGCTTCCCTCAGTGTGACAGTCAGTTAACTTCCTGCTGCCTTCTGGTCAAGATACAGAACTCTTAGCTCTGGTGCCATGTCTGCCTACATGCCAACATGCACTTGCTATGATGATAATGGTCTGAAACTCTAAGTGAACCCCCTCAATTAAATGTTTTCTTGTAAGAGTTCTGTGGTCCTGATGTCTCTTCACAGCAATAGAAACCCTAAACTCTAACTAAGACACCCCCTTTACCTAACCCCTAATGAAACCCTAGTGGGTCCTGGCTTTTCCTTATCAGATCATGATCCCATGTAAGACGCCCTCAGACCACCTTATAAGCTCATGTATGTTAGAGAGTAGAAGGCGCCCAAGAGATGGCTCAGCAGTTAAGAATTCCTGCTGCTCTTGCAGAGAATTTAAGTTCACTCTTAAGCACCCAGTTGGCTCACAACTACCTATAGCTCCAGCTCCAGGAGTTCAGATGCCCTCTTCTGGCCTCTGCAGGTCTGTACACATGTGGGATACACTCGGACACACAGACACATTTTTTAAAAAATGTTTAAAATGTCTGGCACTGGGCACAGTAGCCCACACTTTTAACCCTCACATTCAGGAGGCAGGGGCAGGTGACCAGGTTTCTACATGGTGAGAACCCATCTAGAAGCATTTTTAAGTCTTTGTGATGCTCACATCATGTCTCTGCTTGTATTTCATCCTCCCCCTGGGCATCTTTCTGTTTTAAGCAAACTTCAGCTCTGGTTATACTGGCTTGTGCTTTGTGAGTTGGTCTGAGTCAAAGTCTTTGGAAAAAACTACTTAATGTATCCTTTTGTCCCTCCACACCTGATGAGCCATCTATGCCTTCTGTTACATATATGTAGATAAAAGAGTTTAGGAGAAAAAAAAATCCAAAGGCTTGTGTAACCTGGGTCCTCACAGCCGTCCAGACTTTCATTCACCTTAACATGTACCAAGCCATGGCCACAGTGATCTTTTCCGTCCCTCAGACAGGGTAAGTCCTGTCCTACCTCAGGATTTGGGAGATTGCTGCTTGTCCAGTCTAAATGTTTTTAGCTTGAATCTCTAAGGTGGCAGTTCTCGTCATTTCAGTCCTTTCCCAGCATTCCCTGGAGCTGGTCTAATCCAGCACTGTTTACAAGCTAATTGCCTGTTCTTCCCCACCATGGCCTTAGTGCTTCAGGAGCTGTGATTTCCTCTGCTTTGTTCACAGTCTCACACTAGCACTGAAGAACTATCTGCTGACCAGCTGGGAGTTAAGAGGGTAAATGGCTTGAAAGCCGAGTTAACACACAGAGCATGAGTGAGTGGGAGTGGCCGTGGCAACCAGGAAGTCATCACCGCCAAAGCATAGCAAGTCCTGCAGCTTTAGAACTGGACTAACCCAGGCTGAGCTGTAGTCTGGTTTCCCACCTAGCACATGCGTGTCTAGTAGCATCAGAAGGCCATGGGTGAACCCCCATCACATACACCAGACATGCTAGCACATCCCTGTAACCCAGCCCAGAGGATCTGAAATTCAAGGTCAACCTGAGCTACATGAAACCCATCTCCAAAACCAAACAGAACTGGATGAACCTTATAGATGGAACTGCTATTGCACTGATACAATAGATTAGACTCCTTTCCACAGGGAATGTGGCCTGGCCATTTGTGCCAAGTGTGAGCGCTTAGCCCAGCAGGGCAGATCCTCTGTATGTCTCAGCTTGATTTTGAGGTTTTCTAGAAATCCAATTCTACACACACCGCACACACACCACACACACACACCACACACACACACCACACACCACACACACCACACACACACACCTTTCTAAAAGATTATGCTGTCTTCAAGGAAATGGGATGTGGAGTTTGCCCTGTAGTTGGCTTTGTCCCACCCCCAACAGTAGAAAGAGAGGCCTGGCTTCCTGGTTTAATGGCTTCCTGGTTTGCCCTGTGCTTTGGAATACAAGGTATGGTGATGTAGTTGCCAGCTCCTTATTGCTCAGTGAAGGCTTAGACTTCTGGTGTCATCCAGATAAGGCAAGGACATTCTGTCCCAGAGCCTTGTGATCTGTGACTTTTTAAAGGCTTAACAAGGGGGTGGGCTGCTTGTTTTGTTAAGGCTCTCTGGACCTGATCTGGAATAAGCAGAAATATACACCTGGCAAGGAGCAGACAGGAAGTGTGCTTCCCAGACAAGAGACTGCCCTCCCCAAATTGCTCTGTGTAAGCAGCACACAGTTTGTTCAGAGGGTTCTTGGTCTCAGCCAAAGGGCAGAGTTGCCAGACACAGAGGCACATTTCCCAGAAGCCCTGGGAAGGAGCGCAAGCCAAACTTGCCTCTAGAATTGTCAGGGAACAAAACCCTCCTGGCTGCCCCTAACCCAACCAGGGCACCACAGCCTCTGTGGCCTCACAGAGGGGGCAAGCATGGTTCTGTGGAAAAGCTGGCATTCTGGAAGGCTGTGGACTGGCAGGTTTGTGAGGGAGAATTTGCTTTGAGGCTCTGGGCTGCACCTGGGGCCCAGGTCTACAGAGCATGGTCTGAATTAGGGCATGCGTGCTGAAAGGCTGCCTTTCCTATGCCTGCAGGTTGGGGTTTAGATTTTGTTTGAGGTTTGTGGTTATACTGGTGATAGTTACAGCTTTACTTTTTTTTTTTTTTTTTTTTTTTTTACACTTATTTGTTTATTTTGTAGGCATGTGTTATGTGGCAGGTCAGAGGGCACAGGTCAGAGAGCAGATTATGGGAGCTAATTTTCTCTGCCATGTGGGTCCTAGGGATTAAACTCGGGTCATGAGGCTTGGCAGCAAGCACCTTCATTCTCTAAATCATTTCCCTGGCCCCAGGTTTGTGTTCTTTTCTAGACGAGATCTTGCTGTATAGCCTGGGTGGTTAGCTCAGTTACCTCCTGCCTCAGTTTCCAAGTGCAAGGATTATAGGCATGAATCACCAGGCTCAACCAGGTGCAGCTCAAAGCTTCAAAACAGTTCATAAGAAGTATTTATTTGGAAAAAGAAAGCAAACCTCTTGCTAATTTCTTAGCACACATTCATCTTCTGGACGAATTAATCTTTCAAGACTGGCTTCTTTCTCTCCTTGGAGAATGCCCTGAATTCATTCTTGCAGAGGGGAGCTGTAAGTTACAAAGCCTCTTAGCCTTGGGAGGGCCAAGTATGTCTTTTACTTTCAGCAATGAATGGAAGGTTGAGAGCAAAAACACTCCACATCAAGAGTATTTTCAAGCCAGGCACGTAGTGCCCGCCATTGATCCCAGCAAATGGGAGACCGAGGCAGGTAGATCTCCGTGAATTGGAGGCCAGTCTGGTCTACATAGTGAGTTCTAAGACAACCAGGGCTACATAGAGAGACCCTGCCGCAACACACACCCACACGCACATGCACACGCACATGCACACACACACACTTCCCAGAACTTGGCTGATACCAAGTTGTCTTCTCACAGACCACTCCTTGGCAAGAGATCCTCTCGCCTTTACTCCCTTGATGTAATCTGGGTTCTTGTCTCCGGCGGTTTGCAGGATTCTTGTTCATACCTGAGGCCATGTTGGGGGATGTCTGCTTGTTTTGTTTACTTTGGTGTCTTTATTCTTCTCTAGCTACTATAAACTCTTGAAGATGGGTGGGTTTAGCTTTGAAGAGTTGTGTGTGTGTGTGTGTGTGTGTGTGTGTGTGTGTGTGTGTGTGTGTGTGTGTGAAAGAAAGGGGGGGTGAATGGCATATAACTTGTTTTTGGTTTTGTTAGAGAGTGCACAGTTAAGAGACTTTAGACTTTTGAAACTGCTGGAACTGTTGGTGACTATGGAACTTGTAATGGTAGTCAGGTTGTATTTTTAATTTCCAGACAGCTTATGGAGCCAACAGGTCATGGCCTAAAGTGATGGGTTTGAGTGTGAGGTTGAAAGGGGTCGGTTTCTCTTTTGTTTGGTTTTTGTTCTGTTCAGGACAGGGTTTCTCTGTGTGGCCATGACTGTCTTACACCTAGCTCTGTAGACCAAGCTGACTCCTGAAACTTTCCTGGGAGAGCCAGGTTCAGAAGTGAGGTGGAAAGTCTCACACAAGAGCCAACTTTATTCAGAGCATCAGACAATGTATAAAGAGTCACCCAAGTAAAGTGGAAAAACCCACCAGGTTTTGCACCACCAGGTACATGGCGCAAAAACATGTTTTTCCATGTAGGCATATAAACAAATAATAATACCCAGTTGTTATGCATAATCTAAAGTGACTCACCCCTATTAACTACTCCCACCCCCCCACCCCCCACCCCCCACCCCCCTACCCCCCTCCCCCCACCCCCCAACCCCCAGGGCAGGCAAGAAAGCACAATCCAAGAACAATTCTTTGTTATGAAAAAATTGTTGTCACAAGACCTGTTTTCTTGGAGTTTTCTCACAGACCCTCAGAATTCCCCTCACACAACTCCATTCTTGGATGGTCTTTCAACACACAAGTATATCGGCAGCTCATTTATTGAATAAAAAAATATTACTTTATTAAATGTATTCATTGATTTTGTGTGTGGTATAGTACAGGAATATGTACATGCCTCGACGCTGTTGTAGGGGACAAGTTACAGGAGTTGGTTCTCTCCTCTCCCCTTATGAGCCCCAGGGTTCATTCTCATGCTCTAAACACTGAGCCAACTGTTCAGCACCCTTCCCCACCTCTAGTGTTCTTTTGAAATAGAATATCATGTAGCCCAGACTGGCCTCAATCCCACTGTCTTGGGACTTTTGTTGCTGTGATAAATGTCATGACTGAATCAAGTTGGGAAGGAAAGGCCTTATACTTCATTTTTTATATCCGTCATTCAGTCACTAAGGGAAGTTGGGCTAAGAATTCAAGGCAGGAACTGAAGCAGAGACCATGGAGGCGTGCGACTTCCTGGCTTGCTCATCCTGCCTTCTAATACCATCCAGGACCACTTGCCTAGGGTGGCCCCACTCACAGTGGGCTGAGCCCTCCCACATCAAACACTAATTAAGAAAATTCCCTACAGTCTTGCCTATAGGCCAATCTGGTAAAGATGTTTTCTCCAATGGTGTTCCTTTTCTCCAGTGACTCTAGCTATGTCAAGGGAACAGAATACTAACCAAGATACTCACTGTGTTGCTAAGAGTAGCTTTGAACCTGATCCTCTGGCCTTCACCTCCTTATTGCTGGGATGATAGGTCTGCAGCAACACACCCAGCTCTTTTCATCCTTTTAGATGTGAAAGACATCCTAGCTCTGCTCCTAAAGTTCGTTTCCTCAGGAAATCATATCCCTCAGTTTGCCTCTACCACCAAGGAGTTCCTGAGTCTATCCATACACCCCATGGGAGTGTTAGGTCCACATCTGTCTGGCCCTCCCTGTTGGGTCCACATCTGTCTGGCCCTCCCTGATGCTCCAGATTTCTCGCGCTTCTTGATCTTCCTACCAGATGCCAAGCAGAATCTTTGATTGCCCACCTCCCTGACAACTGATCTTGCCAGAGTTACCCGTGATCCTCTACTCCTCCCCATGTTTGGACCATCTTCGGGTCCTTTCAGCACACTCCCCAGACTAGTTTATTTCAAGTCCATCTCTCTTCAGACATCCAG